>CM060981.1:191680151-194080151 GCA_030765065.1 Deroplatys truncata
TGAAAAGTTCATTATAATACTCTTTATGAACAGACCGAAAATTAAAGGTCTAGGAATCCAGCCTGTCTTTGAGAGTGCGAAATCCGGCGGAATAATGGACAGAACTAGAAACCACCTCAAAGGCAGCACCCAGAGTGTTAGCAATGGCAGCTGGATCCACAACGGTAGCATTGGAAACCTGAAGGCCAGACACAGTGCAATGCGACACTCTACCGGAGAAGCGACGAAGTTTATCCCAAACAACTGAGGATGGTGTGAAGCGATTAAAAGACTCGACAAAACGAGTCCAAGATGCCTTCTTGCTATCTTGAATGATGCGGCGAGCCCTGACGCGCGATTGTTTAAAAGTAACCAAATTATCAAGTGTAGGGTGTCGCCCAAACACCCTAAGCGCAGTTCTACGAGCACGAACGGCGTCCCGACAATCCTCGTTCCACCACGGAACAGGTATACGTAGAGGTAGAGAGGATGATCGGGGAATTGTGCTTTCGGCGGCAGATAGAATCGTAGACGTAAGGTGCTGCACCATTTGGTTAACGTCAGTGAAGGGCTGGTCAGCAAACACACGAAGCTGTACAATCTCCAGTTGGCTTTTCTGAATATCCAGGTAGGTACTCTGGAATGCTGGACGTGGTAAGATAAAACAGAAGCGATGCAGGGGTAATGGTCTCTGGTGTAGGTGTTAGCGACGACGTTCCACTGCAGACGACTAGCAAGCTGGATGGAGCAAACGGCAAGGTCTAAGTGAGAGAATTTACCACAAGAATCACACAGAAAAGTAGGTTCACCTGTATTGAGGATGGAGAAGTTGAACTGATCAAAATTGTCAGAAAGAAGAATTCCCCTCGCACAAGCCCTTGGCGAACCCCACAGGGGGTGATGGGCATTAAAATCTCCCAACAGAAGAAATGGTGTTGGGAGAGCGGACTGGAGATCTCGAATGTCCGCGTTAGCTAGGGAAGACGACGGAGGTGTATAGTTGGAGCAAACAGAAAAGAAAAAGCCGGGTAAGTGAAGGCTAACGGCAACAGTTTGCAAGTCGGACGTAAGCGTGAGTGTCTGAAAATGAACGTCGTTACGCACTAATATCATGACACCTCCATGAGCAGGAGTACCCTCATCCGGTTCAAGGTCGTAGCGAACCGGACTATACCCTCGGAGATCAAAAGTGTCGTGAGGGCATAGCTAGGTCTCCTGCAAACACACAATCAAAGGCAAATGGGATCGCAATAAAAGTTGCAGTTCCGCCCTATGCGATCGTACACCACGTAAATTCCAGGTCAACATAGCCATGAATAAAAGGGATAAACTGTCTACTTAGGAGGGCGGCTCAAAATTACTTTCTGCTTAACCTTTGGGCTCGGGCTTTTAGTATGGAGTTGGTACGACTCCATAGGCTCCACGCGCTCAGTGGCAGAAACCGATTCGGTTCTGGATGGCAATGGGTGAAGGTGGCCGCTGAGCGCGGCTTGTCTCAGGAGCATCCTAGGCCTGCGACCTTCGAGGAGGAGAAGGTGAACTTTTCTTACCACGCGCACGCGGAGGTTCTTTCAAAAACTCTTCCTTGCGGAGTTTCTGCTTGGACTTCTTATCGGTGCCTTAGGACTTCATGACCTTAGGACCAGCTTTAGATGGCTTGGTAACTGTAGTAGAAATGGACGGCCGAATGGTAGTGTCGGTTAATGCAGTCATGGTCTAGGTCTGAGTTTCGGCATCTACTCGTGGTACTGGCGAGGCAACAACAGAACTAAATGTACCAGATCGCAGGAGCGAAGGATAGCGCGCATGGTAACGCCTCCGGGCTTCAACGAAGGAGAGTTTGTCCTTTACCCGGATCTCCTGGATCGCCTTCTCGTCCAAGTTCTGTGGACAATCGGCAAATGAAGCAGAATGAGACCCTTTGCAATTAACGCAGACGGGTCCTGATGAACAGGTACCTTCGTGTGACGGGTGGCTACATGAGGCAGAGATGGATACGGCACTCGTAAAAAAAGCTTGCGTATGCCCAAAACGCTGGCATTTGAAACAACGCAGAGGTCTAGGAATATAGGGCCTCACAGCAACACGTTCGTACCCTGCTAGTGGGCAGATCGAAGCCATCGAACGTGAGAAACAGGGTACGAGTAGGTACCAACACACCGTCGCGTTTAGCCTGCACTCGAACCGCTGTAACCTATTGGTCGGAAAGATATTCGACCAGCTCATCGTCTGATATTCCGTCGAGGCTGTGAGTAGTGACGAGGCAGCCTCGACAGGAATTCAAGGTGCGGTGCTTCTCAACACGGATAGGATAACCGTGGAGAAGCGTGGCGCGCAGCAAGGTCTCACTTTGTTGATGGGACTTACTCTGAACCAACAATGAACCGTTTCGTAGGCGAGTGCAGGAATGAACAGGACCAGCAATTGAGTCAAAGCCCCTCTGGATTGTAAAAGGGTTCACCTTCTCGAATGATTGTCCTTCCTCTGTACAGGTAATCACTAAGTAACAACCAGTGTTGGTGGTGCTACTTCTGTTGCAATGACTTTTCGGCGCTTGTTGTTAATAATGGAGAAAGGGTGCTCCATAGCGAAAGAAATCCTCCACCATTGCAACCGTCTCTGACATCGATCTCGGACTTCCCGGGCGTTACCCCGGCTTGGGTGAGTGGCCTATCTATACCAAACTCACCCCAGGATCACACCTCTCAGAACATAGATAGAGGGACCTAATCGCCGTCAGAAGTCAGCAGCTCTCCGCGGGACTGTAGTTGAACAGCGGATACGAACACAAACCCTACATGACAATCCCGGGTTGTGGGGATGACGCCATTACCCACTCACCCAGCTGCGCACCCAGTGCGCGGGTATCCGTCAGGCTGTGTCGATGGAGGATTAAAATAAAAGGATAAAAGAAACTAAAAGTGTGTGGGCGTTTCGCACTCAAGGTAGGCCGGCGAAAAGGAAAATAGCTGTGTAAATGAATGGACGTAGGGTGAAATGTGCATAAATAGAAGATAGAAGAAAGAAACGATGGCGACGGCGTCATGGAATGAAATGCACAGAACGCACGAGAGCCTACCTTGTGTCCCCGGTCACGAGAACGAACCCACCTCGACCGGACGGGGATGTAGGGATGAAGATGGCGATGACTGGCTCGGGCCTAACCCGTACTCACATAAGGTGAGCCCCTGGGAGGGGGATATTTCCGACGAATTTCTGATGAGCAGAGAAACTGCTGGTGAGAATGTAGGTACATAGTCTTCCCTTTGTAAACCAGTTGCTATTCCCAATAGAACCCGAAGCTCCACTCCCCCCAAGGCCCTTAGGCCAAGGAATGCCCCCAGAAAGCGGGTTCGTAAGCAATCAACCAACATCAGGAAGAAAGCTTTCCAAAGTGCATATATACTGCGTGTAGTTTAATTATCCCCAGTGTCTGTAGTCCAATAGCCATAAGTGAACTAACTCGTTTCGATGTCACGATGTCAGACCAGAGGTTTATGTATCGTAATGCAGTTGACCTTAATCATCAGAACTCCCGTTTACCAGGTCACGTGTATAGAAGCTCACAGTTGACCTAACATTGGATCGTTTTGTGCGAATCTTCGTCGAATCTGATTACGATACATTGGTGTACCATTGCATTTCGCTATGAATGCAAGAATACCTTATTGATGTGTTTCGGATATTCGAAGGGCACGTCAATTTTACTGTCTCTCTGACCGAGCGGGATGACTCAGGCGATAACGTCTGTAAGCTTGGCTGTTTCAGGGTTGAAAGTGTCGGTGGGAGTCTCGGCGTTGAATGGCAGGAGAAAAGACTGTTCTATGTAACACTTCATTCTCTGGAATGGGTCGGTCTCCGATCCCGGGTACCACAGAGGGATTTGTAAGCTTTAGAGGGAGGGGAGCCGGTTATACCAGCTGCCATCTGAGGAGTTTCAATCTGTAAAAGGTAAGGGACCTTCCCTCTACCCTGTTGTGCCTCCTGGTCCGGCCGCTCACTGTCTCCTCTCACCTCACCCCTGCCTTCTGGGGGCGCCCCTTCATGGGTTTAGGCACAAAACATCTTCGAAGGTCAAGGTGTTAAGTCTCCTCCGCCTAGTCCTCGTCCTACTATATCTCTGAGACTTCCCTTAGTTTATGCTATTACAGGTTGGCATTAAGCATAATGGAGCAACTTAATCGCAATCTTATCAAAAACGTATAAACTTAAAGCTGTCCAGAACCCGAGTGACATGGTTCCGCAGCAACCTGTGAGGCTGGTATTCGGGAGGTGCCGCATTCGATTCCATTCGGGCCGGCAACTCTGACCATGGTTTTTTTCGTGGTTTCCGCGGTCGTTAGATGAATGGTGGTGTGGTTACCTTCTACCATGAATTTTCTGTCCTTAGTTTCATTCTCTACCATTTCATTTCAGACCTGTTTCACCTCATCTGTTTAATAAGAATATCCCAGAAATGGCTTACAAAAAACTTATTTGAAATAATTTGTGTGCAATAAAAGAGATCTACATTTTCTACGTATCGTGTTTTCTGTGTTTTCGTCTGTCGTTTAACATTCATCAGTTATACAAGATTATACAAAATTCTTCCGAATGAAAGGGACTTCATAGGCTATTCCAAGAAAATTAAATGTATACATTTTATTTTTCGCGTTAATATATTTCATATATTTATTTTCATCAGAACTGTAAGAGCCATTTTTTAGAAAATCAAAAATTTCGAAAATGTTTCATGTGAAGTGTAGTTTTGTGTGATGTGTTTTATTGAAAATCTTCGTTTCGCATCTTTGGAAGACACTGAATCTAAATACCAACTTTAGTGCTTATCCCACTTTTCGTTTTCGAGGTATTCTGTTCTCACACACACGGACATTTTTTTCTAAAAGTGTTTTATTTGGATGCACGGGACCTCAGAAACTGTATTTCCGTGAAAATTCGATATCAAATTTATTAATGGAAAGCAATACCTTCTCTCCTACTAGGTGCGTGGTAAAACTGGTGAGATATTTTAGTTTTTAGTTTCCAGCAGTTATTTGGCCACTGCACGAGAAAAGGGTTTGTTTTCTTCCAACTTCAGACCTTGCAAGCAAGTTCAGATACCTATATAGTACTCTAAAGCTCGACCCCGCTTTGGCATTTACTTTACTATTTCTTTTATCCTTAATCTATAATAATTTTATAAAGAGAGAGAGAGAACATGTGTGTGTGTGTTTGTGTTTGTTTTAATATCGAAGGCACTCAACCGATTTTAATAATTTTCTCAGCATTGACATTCATTGTTCATCACATTTCCAAAAGTTTTAAAACAGTAGAGTTTAGGACGAGTTCTTATTCATGTTACCCTATTTCAATTCCGTTTCGTTGAATATGAAGAACAGAGGAACGTTTTGGTACCTTGTTGCGAACATGATAGCATTTTAATGACTTTTAGTCCGAATGAAATTTAATTATTAAAGGGGCAGGTATATGTGTTTGTATCACCAAATTTTCTCCGATTTCGCTGGACTTTGTTAACAAGAAGCTTTTTGCATTATTTTGACAAATTTGACACAGATAGGTTTGAGTATGGAAAATTATTGAAACCTACCCCTACTCTATTTTCAACCCTTTATGTAGAAATTTGCGATGTTTAATCAACTTGATCAAAATATTGTACAATTTAAAAATCACACGTTACTCTACAACTTCCAAAAATTAATCAAAGTTTATTTTTAATCACATATTTACCTCTAAATATTTCAAAACTACCCTTATCTTAGTTTTAAACTCTTTAGAGACAAATTTATTATGTTTGACCAATCAGGCCACAAACTTGTACACTTGAGCAATAGGACTTCGCAAAAATTGCAGGATACCTTACAACTTCAATAAACTACTGTTACTCATATTTTCAACCCTTAGTGTAGAAATTTTCTAACCTAGGCAAAACTTTAGATACTTATAATTTAGGTACAGCAAAATTTATATGATACTCACGACTTTCAAAACGACTCTATTTTCAACCCTTTACTTATAGAATACGTCCTTGCAATACCGGGTAAGGCATTTGAATTCTGACGTAACTAAATGGGTAGATATATACCTTCCAGTACTCAAGGCAGCAGTTGAAAGCTGAATTAAGCTAGGCAAAAACATAAATGGAGTTAGGAGTTATCCCTATTACTAACATAATACAATATGTGTTAGTCTCACTGCCGTTTAATTAACTAGTGAGATGCACAGTGGTTGTATGCTTTTAAGTCTTTATACATGTTTCATATTGTAACTCGCAAGTTTTATAATACGTTCAACGTCAAACAACGGCAAACCTTTGTTGAGCATCACTTTTACCTCTTTTGCAGTTTGTTTGCCAAAATCATAATTCATCAACCTGTTTGACAGTGCATAAAAAGGTTGAAGTTATTTAATTGCAAATTCCCTAGCACCAAATCATGTTCGGATCGCTGACTGTTTGATTATTAAGCTCGGTTATTGATTTACGCTGTTTAAAGTTTAATAATTTTAAGTTTGGAGTTAAATGGATTGCGAGTTTAATTTTTCACTTTGTTTGAATTCGCCATCAACATGATACAGTATTAGGTCTTCATTTACAGGTACCTATAACGGGTAAGCAATTTAATTTGCAACTATTTTATTAACTGCTACGTACACCACTCCAAATTAATGATGTCTTTATTGTTAATGTCACAGTATACCTACCCAGAAACACACAGAAAATTAGCGTTTTTGTGCGTTAGAAGAGATGCCATATTGAATAGCATGTGATGGTTACATAGAATGAACCCAAAAGGTAAAAGCGGAAAAATGATGCGTTCGTAGATAGGACTTCCACATATTTTGCCCGATGTGGACGTTTCAGAATCAGTTTTAATAGAATATGGAAGAATGAAAGGGGAGGGAGTATTTTTATATTTTGCCAGCCACTAAACCCCTAAATAAAAGGTGGTACTGAAGCATTTTATTACATCGAAATTGCATAAAACAGGCATAAGTTTAACTACTAAAAACCTGTACAGCCCAATAAACTTCGAGCTTTGATTTTGAGTTGACTCTCCTGTCGTGCATGCAACATCATTCTCTTAGTTGCCTAGCGGGTGATTTATTTTAAAGGCGAAAGCTGCAAATGAATGCCTGGTTTCACAAGCGGTGGACTACAGTACACATCGCTAAAGGAATGGGCTATTTTGAATTGTTCTAAGAAAGGCGCATAGAGCACAGAGCTGGACATTGTGTTTTAGAGAGGCTGTATTTTAGAGAGTACCGCTATCTGAGCGTTGGTTGCCCTTTTCCATTCAGCAAGCATGAAGTTTTATGAGGCAATGCGGGAAAATTAAGAAAAAACTTTGCTTCTTACTGTTTAATCCAGACTGCTCATTAAAATGGTGTTTTATGGCCAGAACTCGCAGCATTAAGCTATAGATCAACACATTTTGGAGACAATACTTGTAGAATGTAATATTGCATAGAAGGACAGCGAATTTCGCATGGCAGTATAGGCATTCTCGTATTTAATCTTATACATTGGATTTAGGCATCTCATAAACAGCGTATGTGTAATTATTCCTTAACAGGGTATCCATTTAAAGACTTCTGAATTTAGGATAAGAGTAATAATTGGAAAGTATGATAATTTTATATTCTCGATGTTCGTCTACTTTGGAGAAATATTTTTGTGACCCTTATGAAACTTACAAGGTTTCCTTTTTGTAATCTAGCTACAGACGTGATAGCAAACAGTGAGTTAATGAATTACTAAAACAATATAGGTTTAAAAATTCACCCAAATTAATATAGTAGATAAGGGTATTTCAATATGACGTAACTGAGGATAAGGAACAAATAACAAAAAGCAAACGGTTAAAGGTTGATTGCTAAAATAGATACATCAAAATATATACAATTTATAAGCTTATTTTGTGTTTTTTATCAGTAAATATCACCATAATTTAGGCCACGAAATAAAATCACACTTCCGCAAGATTAGAAATTGCTCTAAACCATAAAGGATCAGGAGATCAAGCGTTAACAGTATTAATGGAACCATTCCATTCTTAAAAGAATAAACAACATTATTATTACAAAATGTTTAGATAGATATCTAACCTAATATGTAGCAACACGAGTAGGTATTGTACGCTGTACGCTAGTTTCTTTAATGCCTACACGCCGTTACATTTTCCAAATAGCGTTTAAACGTATAATATATTTGATTTGAATAAACGTAATTAAAGTAAGCTTGTCTTACCTCGCATATGAAACTGTTACATGTAAGATTTTTTCTGCTAATATTTCTATTCCAAAGCTTTTTTATTTAGTTTTTAATTGGCAACTTAGAGTTTGCATCCCTTTTCGAAGCTTTGGAACAATTATCTATACAGTAGTCAGATATTTCAATACACATCACAGGGCGATTTGCATTAGAATGCACATTTTTAATATCCAGTTTGGATGGAAATGGCAAAATTGGCAATAGTTGGTGGCGCAAAGAATGGCAGGATTCGCCCTATACAGTGACATTGTGTTCAGTAACTGAAAACAAATAATAGAAGAACTTAAATTTGCATTTTCACTGAAACATTGGATTTATTGTAAAGCCTTTCGCTATGCAAAGACAGGGATAATCAAGATGTACATTGGAAAACAGAATAGGAGAGCGGCTGGAATATTTATTAAGTCAATTAAACGCTGCGCATGCCCCGAACCTGTCGCTGTGCTTCACGCGATGACGAGATGTGTGCTTCACTTTTCCATGTAAACACTCCATTAATATTGTGCTGACGAGGAATTGAAACATGACAGGACACTCTTCCAAATATATATATGCAAATATGCAATGATACTTAGTGGAGAAAACAAAAACGAAATCTGTAATAAGCAGGACAACAGGGCGCATTCTGCTACATCAGGAAACGCAGACACTTTTGAAGTACAAAGTACAACGGTTGAGTAGTTTGCTGCGCATATTTTGAGCAGGAGATCTAGAATTTATAGAATCTATTTATAATAAAACAGCTACCTTTTATGCATTAAAGGATCGGGTGTAATAACCTAACTTTTAAAATACATATTTTCCATAGTTTTACGTTAACCTAAAATCTCAACTTTTATCTACATTTTCCTGCTTAAGTTCTACTTGAATGATCTGATTCATAAATACACTGTAAGCATATGTAATTATGTAATTTCAATTAAAGTAACATAGAAACAATTGACATAAAAAGTGGACAAGTGTAGAACAGCGAAGCGTATGCCTCGTTAGTTTTGAAACAAGGCGTTAGGCTAGGTGCATACCCAGTGTGCAATTCTTTGCTTTAGAAAATATTCGAGCCACTCATTCTTTACCCCATTATAGTACAATAGTTATTGCAAATTTGGAAAACCATAAGGCTAAAGACACTGAACAAAAATATGTGAGGAGGCAAAGGAGAAGGAAAGGTTAGCATAATTTTTAACGAAACTATTCCTGGGTATCTAAATGCTGTACCTAAGCTAAAGTTCGAATGATGGAATGCTCGTGTAAGGTTGGAGAGAAGGGATACAGACACACTGGATTTTCTATCATACGGTAAGTATCCATACAAATGTTAGACAACTGAAAGCTGTGTGACGTCATAATACAAGACCTTTTTTTCCGGCGCTGAGAAGTGTAGGACAGGTGAGGCAAGAGGAAAGACAAAAATAGTGTTTGTTTAGGATTAGTGGGACAAGGGAAGGTATATTAAACTTTATGCCATGTGGTTTTAAGACACAACGCGCTTCACTTCCCTCGGCAACCCTTACCTGTAAATCCCCGAAAATATGTTTCGTCACTTGACCATGATACATATTTGGCTACTGCTCTATACAATATAGTTGAAATTGAAATCAAAATCGAGTTTTATTTATAGACGCTCTTTAACTACTATGGTTCTTAGCGTCCCATTCTATTTTGGGCGTGAAAGACCGCAAATTTTGCTCAGAGGCCTCTTATCAGGCTTGAGATCCTTTTACGTGCCGTAAATCTACGACACGGGACCACCGGCTTTACTTCCCTTCCGAAGGAAGTTTGAACCCGCGACCTCGGGAACAAGAGGCTAGCACGGTACCACTAGTCCACGGAGGACGACTACGATGTAGTGAAAATGTATGTTATGCAGACCATGTGAACTACCTATTTGCTCCAAGAGCGAAAAAATGAACATTCAAAATGTGATACTTGTGATAATATTCCGAGAATTCGTTGTTTTTAAATTCTTCCTTAAACCATTGATAAATGATTGGTTTTTATTTCTGTGATAGAAGAATACAAATTAGATTTCAATAATGAAATTAAAAAGAAAGTGAAGAGTAGAAAGAAAGTCTCACAACTATGTAGTAGAACAAGAGTGGCAAAATACCAACTCGCAAATTAGACTATTCTTTCCATTGAAGTGTATTAGCAACACAGAGATATTAATACATTGCTAACAGTAGGTTCCTACAATAGTAGTCACTCCAGTGGAGGATGTTTATATTTGCTTCATGCAGCACCCATTTTAGATTCTTTGTTTCCCCTAACTTTCTTCAGGCTGCTCTTACATATCTTATGTTGCCTTCCGTTTATTGCATCTCTTCTTTCGTACCCTATTCTTGAGTTCAAACTTTGTGGCATATTAACACGCATCAGTGCAAATTCAGTACATTTTACACGACCAAAGCCAGATTTAGAAACAAAACAAGAACACATAATCTGATGTTAACTTGTACAATTCCCTATGTATGTCCTCTTTATTGTTGACTGAACTGAAAGAAAGACGTTGACCTAACATGAGGTTTGTCATAAATTTCTTTACTTTATTTTTGTGCCTTAGGATATATTTGCTACGAAACGCTCTTCCAAAGCGTTCACCGAAGACTTATTTTTGGGGTTCTACCTTGGTTTCTTTACCAGAATGCAGCATTCCAGCCATATAGATGAGTCAGAGAAGTTTCAAAAGTGTAGGAACTCCAGTGGGAATACTGGATTTATCAAAGCCTCGTTATTCTAAGCAACATAGAAGGTTTGAAAAGAATTGTACGTTATTTCTTTACTTCAGAATATTTCGCATTTATTAGATTCCTGAGATGATTTTGTTTAAAAATGGAAACACATAAACTATAAATATAAGAACATAATTAAGCGTTGAAAAACATAAGCGAAAAAAATTTGAACCTTGTCACGTCTTAAAACTTGCAGCTTAAATCGATGCTCAGTATTATTCCAGAGATTTAAAATCCTAAAACTTTGGTAGAGACAATGGATATAAAAAGGCTTGAGAAAGTTGCTAATGCAATTTTTCTATCTATAAAGTTAGCACTGTGATGCGTTTAATGACTGAATATTTATATTAAAAATATCCTAAGAGATGAAACAATATGCATATAAGGCGTGTCTCTATGTCGGAGTGGACAGCATGCTCACTTATTATCCTAGAAACGCCGATTCGATTCCTAACTCAAAAGATTTATATTTGAAATTAAATGAAAAGTTTATATTTAAAACTCAAAATCCGCCTGGATATTTCGAATTTAGATTAAAAAGTCATTTAGTTGTGCATTCTACTGAAAACGCATGATATGCTTTTACTTATTTTTAAAGCGTTTTGTGAAGTAAGGATTCCAAAATGGTTAAAAAGGATTTATGAGGCTTCGCCTTTGTATTACGAGCATACTTAATCAGAGGACTCAGAGTGTCATTTTTGTTGTTACTAAACAGAGAATGGGTATAAAATAAAATCAGGATGTATTTTATTGCAAGCAATATAACCGCGAAGCTGCAGTTAAGCTCCGGAGAAATGTTAAGTCAAGAGGATATAGAACGAAGCAGACATATGATCCTGTTAATAAAGGTACGAGAGTAAATAAATGTGTATGGTATTCTTCTTCTACTTCTAGGGTAGACTTTAAGTTTGTTCCGCCTCAAAGATTGTCTTCCCAGGGTATGTTGGTTTTTATAAAGTGCAAGGATATGTTTTTGTTAATCTATTTAAATCCATTATTTCAATGTGTTCATACCGTTGTGTCTTTAAGGAATACATTTTTTCTTCTAAGTTTATAGATTTGTAAATAATAATTCTTCTCTTATATCAGTACTGTGCTTGTGATCTCTTAGAGTATATACCAGTATTCGTCTTGAAAATCTCATCTCTGCAGACTCGATTTTCCTTTTTCTTGTTTACATCTATGAGGAATATGAGTTTATGAATCTCACCTGGATGAATAACCAACTCGTTGTAGGGCAAGCTCGGTGGTGGAGTTGCCATCTTCCCGTTTCCAAGCTTACGGGGTATTTCTATGGGGTTTCTTTCCTTAATGTGGTGGTATGTGTTTCCTTAATTGTCAATTTATGAACTTATTGCAGATATGTGCACGAAGCCTGTTTCAAAATCTCTGAGTAACCTTATTCTAATTCTTTGTAGTATGTAGTGAGAATTCTGGATGCCAAAACCCTTACATAAAAACTCTGTATGTCGTTTCAAGTTCATTAACACACTATATTCGATTTTACGTATAAAGAGAGCAAATTATAGCCAATGCAACAACAGATAGAATATATTCAACCAATATTTGTAATTAAAAACTGAAACAATCTTTCTCGAAGGTTATAATGGGAATGCCATGTCCAAAGTTGTAATCTTTTATGAACAGAGAACCACCATATACCTCAATTTGACATCCATTTCGTTGGTTTTATTTCAGAGATTTGGGTCTTACGGGTACTTGGTAATTAAATTGTCAGTTTCTGCAAATCTCGGCTAATTTTGTTCTAAAATTTTTATTGCAGATTTGTTCGACATAACTATGGAGAAAATTAATTTTAATTTTCCTGTGTATTCAACTTTCTATGCACAAGTTTTTTTTTGTAAAAGGAAAAGCCTTGTTTAAAATGAATTGCATGATTAAAATTCAAAGATTTTGAAAATTTAAATTTTCCATAGTCCCTCATACATAGTATTTTACAATCCAAGATTCAATTTAAACTAATATTAAAGCTTTTTCTTTGAAAAAATAAAGCATGCAGCGTTATTCATTTTCTAAAATATGCATTTAACTATAAATATATGTAAATCCAAAGCTATATTTGGTACCATTAAAACACCCTATGATCTCTTCACTCAAATTCAGTATTATACTGAAAATTTGAAATAAATTAACAAACGTTTGAACATTTCGAAACCGTAGGAAAAGAGGACTGCAAAAATTAAGTTTTAAAATTTCACACTTGCTCGGGCCCATGTAAATGCCGCGTGAGCATTTAAATGATGACAAAGTTGACGTTTGATACTGATTTTACAGTGCTTGAGGATTTATATGCATGATAATTTTTAAAACTTTTTTATCGAAATGTTATCCAAAATTCACACTTTAACGTTAATAGAGTATAAAGGGACATTCAGCACAGTTTCGTTTCCAGATCATTATAAAATATCTCAAAGAGTACGTGGTAGGGGAATCATATTAAATCGCCATTCTAGTTTTTCCTTAAATAGAGTAATTTCATATTCTCCGAAGTATTTCAGAGCTGAATGTGGGAATGATTATGAAGAAGTTTCAGGGCTATATATAATTCAAATTTAATGCCAAAAACCGAACAAGTCAACAACACCAAACATTATTTTCAAAGGCAAGTCCACCGATTTGAGAGAATGCAGTCTGATATGTTGCGTTCGTATTTTTTTTCCTCTACTTACTGTTCTAGAAATTATTCTTAAAATAGTATTCTTCTACCTGCTTCTTGTTAATCGAGAAACAATTTCACAACACATTTAAACATTCGTTGAAGCTATAAGAAGAATGAGTAGGCTAAAGCGATAATCAGATTTGAACATCCCTTAAAATGAAATGGCTTTGAAATCCCAATCTCTTTCAATGACCACGAGAAAAAAACGAGTTAGCACTTAAAAACATAGGGTTGTCTCATAAGTTCGTTCGCTTTTCGTTTCGTTTCAATCACTAAGAACGCCTGGGAACACACCTCACCGGCAGCATAACAACGACAGCGTAGTTATCGTTTATAAACTTTAAGCACAAGGTTGGTTAAAACATAAATAACTACAGCAGTTAGGTTTTGTAAACAAACTATTTATTTACTGCAGTACACACCATTATTGTCGACAATATATTGCCAAGTTCCTGGCTGCAGTAGCACAAGCAAAATTGAGCTCCAATGCGAACACCCAGTTTTAATTCGTTGATTGTTGACTATCGTTTCATGAATTCTTTCTACGTCCGTAACCATTGGCCGTCCAGACCGAGGTTTGTTTTTAAGGTGAAATTCCCAGCTCGAAATCGACTAAACCACTTTTGACATGTTCGCTTCGTTACTGCGTCTTCCACGTAGACAACACAAATTTTCTGCCGGCATTTTGAGGCGGTTTTGTCCTTACCATAGTAACGCAGCATAAGATGTCGGAAATGTTCCTTTTTGCTTTCCATGGTCTGTAAACACAAGTTCACGCCGTTCTATCCAACGTCAGTCACAAATACATACTGACATTTTCCAATAGTGGGTCTGGATGTAATTCTCTAAGTCGTAGGGGTGGTTAGGAACTAGAATAACTTGAGTGTACAGAGGGTTCAGGCGCTATAGATGGAACGAACTTATGAAACAACCCAATATATAAGTAGATATTTGAAAACTGAAACCAATAAAAAGAATATCTCAAAACTGCTATTTCACAGAAATTATGTGCCTTAACGAGATCTAAAGTTCCTTTTAGTAAGATTCTATCTCTTATAGCTTAGCAGTTATACGAACGTCATTCAGAATGAAAAGGACTTCAATGAATATTCATTGAAAATTCAAAATATTCATTTTATTTGTCATGAATATCGCTTAAACATGATGTACTTTAATTAAAATCGTTAAGAGAATTTTTTAAATCAAAAGTAATGAAAAAATGCCATGTAATGGTTAGCTTAAGATACGAGGATATTCTTAAAAATCTTCGCATTGAATCCTTGGAAGATGCTGTACTTAAATACTAAGTTAGGCATTTAACCGATTTTTCGTTTTAGTCATATTTTTCATACATACACACACTCGCGTGTGCACGGATCCTTTTTTAAAAGTACTTTGTTTGGATTCAGGAAGTCTCAAAGCGCGTATTTCAGGTTAAATATAACGGTATTGAATTTTTGGGTGGAATATAATGCTTCCTCGTTTTAATAGAGGTAAGTAGTAAAAAAAGTTAAAATATATCTGGCTTATTTTTGTTCCATTGCTGATCCTATGAGTTTTTTAGACGTGGAAGTTTCATTTCGATTAATTACTTAATGGTATAAAGGTCTAAAAATTTACCTTTACACTGGTGTCAAACAGTGAAAACATTATGCCGCAATAAAAGAGCGGCAGCAAGGCTTGAATTTTACTGCGCGGTTGTAAAGATCTAATTCATCCTGTTTTTTGCTTTTACAACTCTTCCAGTCGACCAAGTTATGTTCCACAAACGCCCAAATGCTCGCATTCCTAAATAGCTGCAACAGGTAGCGAGCATCCGATGCAAAAATACCGTCCTAGCTATGGAAGTGGCCACGGTACCTAAATCAGTGACTCAACTTCAAATGCTGCCAAACGTCTCAAGTATATTAAAAAGCTCAAACAGAATGTATAACTAAGATATAGACGCAATAAATTCATTACTTTCTACAGAATTTTCCTCTATTTATTACATGTCTCAATTGCCGAAAATATTCCAGTTAAAGTATTCTGTCGTCCTCCGTGGACTAGTGATACCGTGCTAGCCTCTAGTTCTCAAGGTCGTGGGTTCAAACACGGCGGAGGGTGATGGATTTTTTCGGGCGTAAAAATCCTTAGCATGGCTTCCTTCGGAAGGGAAGTAAAGCCGGTGGTCCCGTGTCGTAGATTTACGGCACGTAAAAGAACAAGCCTAATAAAGAGGCCTCTGAGCAAAATTACCGGTGTTTCACGCCCAATATAGAATGGGACGCTAAGAACCTTAGTAGTTAAAGAACGTCCACAAATAAAACTCAATTTAATTTAATTTATTTAAAGTATTGTAGGAGGGATCCTCGTGGAACACCTATTGGACCCGCTTTGTTTTTTTATATGCGTGAAACAGCACATGAAACGAATGCAACATGTACGAACATAACATAATTTTAAATTTGTACGCGTTTCATGTACGAATTTAAAATTACGCCACAGATATAATAACTAGATGTCTAATATTATTTTTGAGGGAATAATTTATGGCTAGAAATGCGATATACATCCTTTTTTGCGTGCACATATGAGACGCACGATACTTATTTCTCTTCTATTTTAATGTACGGTATAGTCAAGTGCAGCTTTTGTGTAGCATATTATGCAGCAGAACGTTTTCATTAAGTTCATAGAGCTCCCCAATATATGACATACCTCCTGTAAATTTTTTTCAAGAAGCCCCAAAAAAAACTGAAATCAGGAAGTAAAGGATTTTGCCATGACGAAGCAATGACAACAATATCGCGGAGAAATATACAATGTATTATTCCGAGGATCATTTTGATGCGACGTATTATGACATTTTCCGTGTTGTTATGCTTAGTAAAACAGTACAAAAAAGTCATTTAGTGAACCCAAAATTAATATTCCTACCCGACAGAGCATGTGGTTCAGAATACGCAGCATAACCGGTCGAGCACTTGTGTTATCTAACATAAACCAAAGACGCTGACTATATTCTGTCTTTGTTACCTCTGTGGTTAAGAAATGGAATATGGTCAAGATCGCAGGTCCATTCTGGTTTCTGATACTTCTGTATTCGTTAATAATACATTTTCTTAACATATAAATTATATTCACGATATCGTTTTGACTGAAAATATTAATATATTTTAACCATTTATATAATTTTTCAACTAGTTTTTTAAACTAATTGTACTCTTAGATAGTGCCCAGCAGTATGTACAAAACAACTTCTAACAGATTTGTTTTAGGCTAATCATACTGCGCACGTTAACTTGTTTTATCTACTTCTTTGAAACCGTTATGAATTTTACATAAATGGTTTTAATAAGCAGTTTGTAGGAGATACACTAGAGCACACAGGTAGCTGATAAACATTTGGCGTTTTTATATAACTGCTTGATGTTAACATTCGTTGTAGAATTAAAGAGACAAAAGAACGTTATTTGAAGTATATTGCTTAAAATACCATAACATTTAAAAGGACAGACAATATTTTGCAAATAGCTAGTTTTACTAAAAGGACTATGTTTAGACAAATTGCATGGTTTAGTGTGCACTTCATTTCTTCTGAAGCAATGTTTTGTCTCGCTCTCACGCTTTCTCAGTTATATAAAATACGATAAGATGCAACAATAATGAAGACGACTTTACAGTCTATTGAAAAAAAATTCAGGATATATCTCTCAATTGCCACATTAATATATCAAACATATGCCATTTTAATCAAAATCGCTTAAGACCTATTTTTCAGTAAATCAAAATGATGAAAATGGTGGTTGGGTGGGTTTGGAACCTGGAATTCTTATAAAGTGCCTGACTCAGGTTTGAAACTTGGTATTTATCCGACCTTTTATTGTGAACTCTCGATATCGAATGTTTGAACAGAATGCAATAGTTTGCCCTCCCTGCCATATGTAAGCAACCAATAATTACAATATAAGTTAACATTATTAAATGAAAGTAGTAATGCAATTCAACTGATATGACAAAACTTCCCACAAAACGCTCTCGTAAACAAATAAACGGGGTGACTGCCTGTGAAGGCTTAGAGAGACCAGTATGCTGCAAATCTCTGACAGAAATAGTCAATAGAACACTTGGAACATCTGTGGAAAAGCAACATTGAATCATTATTTAAATGAATTGTAGTTACGCTACCTAATGATTCTATTCACTATATATTACGAAGCTCAGTAGTTTTATATTTTCCCAGTAGTTTCTCTCGGTATAAACCCTTCGTGTCTCCCTGCAGTCTTAAAAAAACAAATAAAAAACCAGCTTGGTAAGCTTTCAATTTCCTTGCTAGGGAAGAAGAGAGTTTTAAATTTTCTCACCCACGTAACCCAGTAACCCAATCGATGATTGCCGCATTCTAGTCGGGGCGGAAATACGAGTGGCTTTGGTAGGACGAGAAAATATCAACCGCTATGATTAATGTGCCACTGTTTATGTAACCAATATTGGCATTGCGTGCACGGAAACCTAAACATTGTTGATTCTAAACAGAAAGATACTGACGACTGTTTCATTTGCTTGCTTCCAACATAGTTAATTTTGTTTACAGTAGACAGAATGCCCTCTGGGCACCCCAGTCCCCTGAAAGTTTCTGTAACATTTACTTCTGGTTTTATGGTAATAATTAGCTCCGAAATGAAAGCCAGGGAGATACAGATGTTATCTGTAGCCTAAATGTAAATGACAAGGGTTGCTTCCCCGCCTCCTGAAATTTCGTAGCGTTGGTAAATTTGCGCACCGGGAAACAAAAAACAAAATAATTTTGATGTTTAACAATTAAACGACTTTCCCTACTACTCATTAGCGTTTAATAAGCACTCCATGGCAATACCAGAGTTTCCCAAACTGCTGCTCTCGAGCCACGTATGGCTCTAGATTCCCTCATATGCAGCTCACGCGTATACACGGAAGAAATTCTGATCTTACACTCACATGACTTTCTCTACTATCCTCTATTTTTATACTGCTTCTACTAACTCTTCTTACTAAATCTTATTTTTCTATTTACTTCAGGTTAATAGAAATACACCTTTGATGAAATAGATTCATTACACATTTCGTTGAAATGAGGGCATAAAGGAAATCGAATCGATAGTCAGATCTTTAATAACCGGGATCACCATGTACTGACCTAGAAATTCTATGCTCTTTCCATGACACTGGAGGATACAACTGAATAGAGACACGACTTTACAAAATGATTAAATACTGAAAAATTCAAACCAATAACAACGCATATCTCACAAATGGCTACTGCTTAAAAAGGGTTATTTGAAATAAATTCTGTTCTATCTCTTATGGTTTGCCAGTTATACAAATTTACATAAAAGTCCTTCCGAATGAAAAAGACTTCACATGCTATATCCAGAAAATGCAAATTTAAATTTTTATTTGTCATGTATATACCTTGAACACATTTTATTTTAATCAAAATCATTAGAATTGTTTTTAGGAAAATCGAAAATTCCGAAAAAACTTCTATGTGAAGAGTATTTGGCATAAGGGAATTTTCTTGAAGATATTCGTATTGTATCTTCGATTATGCTGAACCTAAATACCAAGTTTGATATTTATAGCACATTTCGTTTTTGTGTTATACTGTTCACACACACGTTTTTATATTTTTTCGGGAACGTCAAAACTTGTATTTCTGCTGACATATGAGTATCGAATTTTTCGGCGGATAGTTATCTTCTCAAGTTCAATATGATTTATACCACTACTTTTTACAAAAGGATGCAATACGTTTTCTACTTACTACATGGTACGTGGTAGAGAAAATCAAAAATATTAACACTCAATGAACTTTGACTTTGTTCTGTGTAGACTGCGATGAAGCATCTACTTAAAAGGAATATGCATGGTTATTCTTTGGAAATAAAATTCACAGAATTGAAATTTATACTGATATACTACTCATCTTACAGATTAAACCCGTAAGCAACAATAATTCTCAGATCAATTGTGTATGAACAATGCTCAACTTTACTCCTATTTTTCACTGTTTAAAGCTCCCTTTAGGAAGCACTCAACCCACAATATTCGGGTTTCACTTATAACAAATCCCTTAAGAAGTAGATATACATAAATATATCATTTTAACTACTAAAGCTAGTTGCTTATACGTTCTACAGGTACACGAAGCTATATTATTATATTCAGTCTATATCTCTTAGGTTTAGCAGGTATACCCTCTTTTATGCTCATTTTATTGATTTGATTTCAAACATTTCAGCTCCTTTAATTTTAAAGATACCCATTAAATTCTATACTACACACTCTGCATAACATTACTAAAGGTTTGCATTACCATAAATTTAAAAATACTGTAAAGTATAGAAAAACTAACTGGTTGAATGAATGCTACTAGTTTATGTTCAAATTTATGAGTATTGCATATTTCAGGCCACTTTAAAAAAACGTTAGTGGGTCTTTAAGTCCGAGACCTGTTTTCGATTGTTACGAATTATGTTTCTCTGCCAATTATTGTCAATGTCTCAAAGGTTTCCAGCTTAGATATGAACTCTGGGTTCTCATCTGGAGCGTAAATAAGAATATTATAAAATTCTATTCCGGTTATTCGGATTTTTCTACATATAATTCTTCAGTTTTGAAGTTTTTTTTGGTGATTTTTAAAAGATATATCCAATAGACAGGTCATTCCAATGTAAAGCGCCTACTTCTGAATCAGACAGAAGCCCATGGATGAATACTGTACAGTGTATTTGACGAAACGGTAAGTGAGTGGTAAGAAGAATTACGATTGTGACAAAGGTGAAGAACACATTTATGCTGTTTTGAGTGAGCCTTACATATTTTAGAGACAAACCGTTCCAGAAAATATGGCCTTGAAACTTCAGTAGACCCAAGTTATGAGAGGATAAAATGTATATCTAGAATTATCTGTGAAGACCCCTTCATCACAAGTTGAATTTTCCATAATTTTGTGCATCTATGAACTTGTAAGAAATACACAAAAACTGGCTTCAGAATACGCGTATATACAGAATGGACCATTTAAGTTGAGACTGTACGATATCTCCAAAACTAAGCGTTGTAGAAAGAAATCTATCTGATAAAAGTTGCTTGATATTATGGGGGAAGCTATGCCCTTAGTCGTGTTTTGTTTGGAGGACATTATGATGGTAATTTTAGGATATTGTAGGTTTTGCAGGTTAATTGTAGGTTCCTATTTAAAAAAAATTAAATTGAGCCTAAAATGACCATCACAGCGTCCTACAAACAAACCACGACTAGTGGAATTTACTTTCCCTAAAATATCAAGCAACGTTTATTAAAGACATTTCTTTTTACAACGCTTAGTTTTGGAGATATTGTACGATCTCAGCTTAAATGGTCCACTCTGTATAATGAAAATATACATTTTGTGTCATTTGGTTTTCTTCATATTGTCAGGCATTTTCAAAACATTGCAAGTTGTATAATTATATTTTCTCAACAGCTATTTACTACTATTATGGAGAAGTTGTTTATTCCTTTTTGACAACGACTGCTGAATTTATTCCTCCATGGTTCCGATAAACATTTTTTTTGCATGATGTATGTAACTAAGCACTTGTTTATGTGATTTAAAATGTTCTATAGGTTAATAGTGAATAAGTAAGGCAAATAGAATAATAACTTTTTAATCATTGCTGAAATGCGTAAACAATGTACTCGATTTTGTAATGTTAGAGAAGGTTATGTGACTGAATGTGTAAGATTTCTGTTCTGATCAATTTCATGTTAACTGAGACAAATTATCCAGAGAAATAGTGCATGTTAGTACCATATGAAGGACGATAAAACAGAAGCTATTTACAAATAAATTCCATCACAATTAATCAATGTATTTCTATTTTCCTGGCTTGTAGGCCTAAAGACACCGAAAACACGTAGATTTTGCCAAGGAACACGGATCACCAACACCCTGAGGATGCAAGCGCAGTTGACGAAACGTCGGTATCTTCGATGCCTTCTAGACCACGGACTATAAGCCTCGAAAATAAAAATATAGTTATTAATCTGACGCCAGCCATGAAATTCTACGTTTACCCATCAGGATTGTACACCATCTCAAGGAAATGCACTTATCAAATTTATAAGATTACTATAACAAAAAAGTCTGATGCGATACATTCACATGACTATATCTACCCTCTATTATCTATTAATGGGTATACAACTATTTTACGTAAGGTTATTTTTCTAACTACTTCATTTTAATCGAGATGAACCTTTGTAGACATAGCTACATTACACATTTCGTTATAGATATAAAGGGAACAAAATAGTCAAATGTTTAAGAACTGCACGCTATATGCTGGCCTTACAGTTCCATGCCCTTTCCATGCAATCGCGAGAAACAATTGAATGTTGACAGGAATTTAAAAGAATGATAAAGAACTAAACAAGTCAGCTCACTAATAACCGCTATCTCGCAAATGGCTGATGCCACAAAAAAGTTACTTAAAATAAATTGTACTGTTTAGAGATACACATTTTCCGAGCTGTACGTTTTGTCTATCGTTTAACGTTTACCACTTATACAGGATTCTATTAAATTCCTTTCGAATGAAGGACTTTAATAGCCATTCCAAGAAAATCCAACTATGTATTTTATTTGTAACGTGAATACCTTTAATATATTGTATGTTAATGAAAATCAATAGAACCGTTTTTGAGAACTTTCTAAAAATTTTCCATCTAAAGCGTAGTTGAACTGAGAGGATTTTCCTGAAAATTGTCGTGTTGCATTTTTGGAATATACTGAAGTTAAACACCAAGTTTGGTATTCATCCGACTAACTTTTCGTTTCTTAGTTATGTTTTCGCAGACACACACACACACACACACACACACACACACACACACACACACACAAAAGGATCTATTCTAAAAATGGTTTTTATTCAGGGACCTCAAAATTTGTATTTTCGGTGAAATTCATTTATAAAATTTTGGGTGGAATGCAATTCCTTGTCTACCTTCTATATACGCGGTAGAGAAAGTAAAAACAAGGTTTGATGTAACAACCATATATTGCCATAATTCGTCACTACTTGCTATAATTTTATTCTTAACTACTTTAAAATAAATAATTTTAGTATTAGATGGGCACCAATATGAAACTGATCTTATATTATAGCAATGGACGTTAAAATAATTCTATCAGGAAGCATTTAAATGTACTATAGAGCATATTTCGAAAATTCTTCATGTTAAAACATAGCTTTTGCAGCTTATAATGAAAGAAGGAAATTCTAACATATACTGCTCAAACTAGAAGTCATGTATTCCAATACTTTGTGTTATAATATAACACCGAATTAATTAATTCATTCAATATAACACTACTCCATTTCACCGGTTTTAATTTTCATATAAAAACAAGGTGTAGTTTTTATGGGAATACCAACTACGCATTTCAAAATGTAATACCTGTTTTCTTCTTTCATTCTTTCTTTCTTTAGGTATATATATATATATATATATATATATATGTGTGTGTGTGTGTGTGTGTGTATTACGGATAACCTATTAGCATCGCTTTGTCCGTCTCTCTGTCCGTGCACAGAAACATCTCACAAACACATTTCAAAACTGTTTGAAATCGGTACAAAATTGAGGATTGTGAATATGAAGAGCCTCAAACAAATTTTCACTTCTTAAGTAAATAAATGTTAAGTTAAAGCTTTTTCGCCAGATATTAAAGTAAGGTTATAAACTAATTCTAAATTTGGTTGGCATGGGTACAAAATTAAAGGTGGTTAAGATAAACACACTTGGAACACTTGTTACACCTCAATATTTCCTAATCAAAGGCTTCGAAATTTTGCTAGCTGTAAAGAAATATATACGCATTTAAACCGACGAAAAAAATAAATGTGCTGATTTTTAGTTTTATGTAATTTTATTACTATTAGAAGCAGAGTAGAAATATAATGAAATGCACGGCAGTGGCCGAAACGCTGCTATTTATAGACTTCTGTTCCAAACAGCCTCGGCATGGTTTGTGCTACCGATTTGTACAAGTAGACAGGATTTAATTCCACTCTGTATATTAACTTTAATATTATATTTATCTTATATTGCCTTAAATGGCCTAAACGTACTTTATTATCGGCAACTAACTGGACACAAGTTCTTGTTCTATTTAAAATGTATTATCATGAACTGAGACTGAAATTCATATTTTAAAAAATTGAAGGTTTTCCTTATTGACTTAATTCTATAAAACCCTATCATACAACGTAACGGTAAAACCCATTCATTTAGGAAGGCTTACAAATCCAAAAGGCGCACTGATTTTTGCTCATAATGCTTTTGAATACAAATAATAAGTAAAAGTTTTAAATAAATCATGTTAACCTATGCTAAAGGAATATTCGTAAATATTTATTTTAAATCAATAGAAATTTAAAAGTAGTTTATATGGGTAGTGTACTAACATTTTAAATCCTTAAGACAGCCTCCAAATCTTAAATTAAAAGTCATATGTGCATTTACAATCTTCTTAAATTTAAGAATCATCGGTGACGAATCAGGTGTAATATAGGCATACATAGTAACATGCGTGAGACGTGTCCCGAGTTAAAACTGTTCCTTTGTTACATACATAATCTGTAATTGCAGAAAATGTTTACTATAAATGGCAGAATTATTATTCAAATGTAATTTATATTATAAGCTAAGCGTTGACTAAAACAAAAAATACTATATGATAGGAATGTTAAAAGTGATTTCATTTTGAGTTTGACTTTTTTAAAATGCTCAGCTCACAAAGAAAAACAGCACTTCTGCCACTTGTTATTACAACAAAGTATCATATAAATTATAGGTTTTTCATGCTACCCGAAACCTGTAATATGTCCCAGTTACATAGCATTCAAGAAGAATGAAAAGGGCTTCATAGACTTTTTATAAATAATTCAAAATGAGTATGAAACAAAAAGCTAAATCCCATGGTATTTTAAATCGTTAGTCATTCTTTTGAAAATCTAAGTGTTTGATTAAAGAAAACTCCCTTAAAGGGGCTCTAACCGAGCGGGATGGCTGGTTGTAACGTCTGTGACCCGCACTCGGTAGGTCGTGGGCTCTATTCCCAACTTTCCTGTCCCAGGGTTTCTTTCGAGGTTTCCCCGGGTCGCCAGGTGAATGCTGGGGAGGCTCATTACATCCCCCGAATTTCCTGATCCTCAATTTCATTTCCATTCTCATTTCACTTGACTTCACTTTCCTTCCGATTTCTTTGAGGGTTGGTTGCAAATGTTCGGCGGAAGGTCTCGGCGTGTAGTGCCAGGGGAAAAGATGCTCTGTGGAAACCGTCGTCCCCCGTCTGAGAGCAATCTTCAGGTCCCGGGCCTCCCAGGGGATGTAAGCCTACAGGGGAGGGAGGGGGCCGGCTGCACTAGTCTGCACCCGGGGAGTTCAGATCTGTAAATGGTAGGGACCCTGCCCTCTGCCTGTCGTGCCTCCTGGTCTGGCCGCTCTCTGTCTCCTCTCACCTCAGCCCTCCCTCCCGAATTACGTAGGCCGAGATGTGAAGTCCCCCTCCGCTTCTAGTCCTGTACCATCCTACTGGGATTTTATCTCGTGATACATCATTTAGATACACAACCAAATGAACTTTTTTGGCAGCTTGTTATGTTTATTCGTGGAAACTTGCAAAATTACAATATTTTCAGTATTTTATAAACATTAATCGAAGCGCAGTAAAACATTACTAGAGAATGTTTTTTGAACTGTGAATGGTTCTGGGTAGCGTGAATGAAGTCTGTCTAGGACTGAGTCAAATTATTTTGCTATGTCCAGTCATTTCAGTCCAGTGGATGTACGAGTATATAGTAAAAATCATCTTTCAGCAGGGCCGTGTTTTCTTCGACTTACAGAGTACGGTGTACACGTTGGAGGCGCGTTATACAAATTCTATAGAAACATTACGGTCCATACGAGTATATAAAGTTACTTCCTTCTATGTACACCAATGGTAGCATTCTACGCACGACTTACCTCACGTGAATATATCACAGCACTAAATTATACTCACAGTATTGTGATAACGCCACTTTGATGTACCCAGTAAGTCAGATTTGTTGTAACATTTCAATTATGCTTTCGTAATATACAAACAACAGTATTTTATGAAGCAATTGGTGAAAGTGGCATTGCAAATAGGATGTTGATAAAATGAACTGGTCTCAATCTTTTGTAAACAATTGATAATTCAGCACCAATGTAGTTATGCTTGCGTTTCTTTCGTACCACTATTATTTCCGACTTCAAGTTTGAAGTCACTTCTCTATACCCTTATATATTTACATACCGCACAACTATCATATTAGTTAAAAGTAATATTAGTAAGAAAAAGTAATTAAACGTATTTACGACTTCAATTTCTACTTTAATGTTTGGACAGTATTCGTTTGCAACGTCTATCAAAATTTGTTGCTCTTAGGAGGAATTGTCACATTCTGCATTTAATCCCTTCCAACATCCTTCCGAATAGCAATCCTTCTCTGGCTTTACTTACATCTGAGGAAGACAATTCATTTCCAAGTATGGCTAGAGACCCCAGTATTAGTTAAAGAAAAACGATATTGAGGCGCTTTTAAGAATAAGACGAAATTGAATTAAATTGAGTTTTATTTATGGACGCTCTTTAACTGCTGTGGTCCTTAACGTCCCATTCTATATTGGGCGTGAATGACCTGTGATTTTGCTCAGAGGCCTCTTTATCAGAGTTGAGGTTCTTTTAAGTGCCGCAAATCTACGACACGGGACCACCGGCTTTAATTCCCTTCCTAAGGAAGGCATGCTAAGGATTTTTACTTTGAACCCGCGACGTTGGGAACTAGAGGCTAGCATGGTAACCACCGCACCACGGAGGACGACGGAATAAGACCAGTTAGTTCACTTAATTCGAATATTTTCATATGTTGTTACTTTCTCTATCAGATACCCATAGTACGTAGAGAAGGTGTTGTATTTCACCAAAAATTCAATATATAAATTTCATCGAAAATATAGATTTTGAGGTTCCCTGACCTGTTTGGGATATGTCAACAGTATACCTCAAAAAGGAATTATCCAATATACACCACTTTGGTATTTGAGTTCAACAACTTGCGAATACGCGACACAAAGGTTTAAAATAATGGATAATAAATTATATATCTGGAATGTTCTGCAAACAGCCAGTAAAATTAATTTTGTATAATCTCCTGTATTTGGTAAAATTTAAGAGATAAATGGAAATTTATGACACGAAAAATGTGGATATCGTTAAAGCACACAGTTTTTAACAAGCTTTCTGTGGTATTGCCTATTTCCTAGAGATTTATTATTGTTGTTTTGTTTGAATTCAGCAATTGACTACACACTTTTGAAATTTGAGTTGCCATTGTTTTTCCTGTGATGTAATTTAGAGAGTAAGCGATTATAAAACTAACATACAGGGACCCGCTACTTTATATTTGACTATCGCTTCAGCCTTTTGTACCCAAAACAAAATATTGAATGGAACCCTTTATGAGGATGTTAGTGAAGAAGAGTAAAAAATAAGCTGATGTAACATTACGTTTTAGAAAGTTATAAAGAACAACAATAGGTAGATAAAGTTATATGAATATAACTCATCAGGTTAATCTCACTGCGTTCAAAATTTCCTTTCAAACAGTATTGCTTTTTTCACTCTATCAGTCTTTCTTTTAACATTTGCAAAGCACTTCTAATATTGAATGCAACCTTTAGGCTTGGTATATATACTATCAGACATGAAAAAGATTCAAAGTGTTTTAAGACATGAAAACTTAAGGGTATAAAGAAATAGAGTCGTCACTTAATTATCAAACATTGGAGTTTAGCTTTCATACAAATTTGAGAACTTTACTCTATCTATATTTAAGACAATTTTCTGTCAACCCAGAAATCGTAGCATGGATTTAAATCTATAGATCTAACGATTATATTGGTTCTGCCTCCTAATGATAAAACTGCTCAACTGTAATAAAACTGAAGTTTCCAAATACAGTATGAGTGTGCATTTAAAACGTTAATATATACAGGAAATATTCTCAAATATTAAGATGGACCTGCTTTGCTTTATAAGAATACTGAGAATCTTTTATAATAAAAGTTAATGTTAGAACAATAGCTTTCATCTAAGTTCTAACTATATTTTCATTAAAATAGAAAAAATCTACAAATCACATATATGTAATGCAATTCCTATTAATTGCGTACAGCAATGTTTTCTTTAATCAGTGTTTAACACCCGTCCCAAGCCTAAGTTTAGGGTAATTCCCAGGCATTTGCTGGATATGAAGTCCGACGAAAACATATCATTCAATAGGACGATCCTGGCGAGATTTCAACATCATGAGCATTAGAATACTTTAGGATTTATTATATGTTTGAAGAGCGTTTTGAACAGCCTATAAATTTACATCCATAAATGTAATATGAATATTGGTGATTTATAATTTCGCTAGAATTAAAACTGTACAAATCTCTTTTTCGTATACAATATGATCTAGAACTGTTATTTATTATACATAACTAGCTTATTTCTAATGAAACACTTTATGTCGCTCAATCTAAAACAAATGAGACGTAGTTGAGTTCTGTAACTTTGCGATCTAATCATAACCAAAAACTAAGAACGAAACCTGCTGTACTCTGCACATAGGTGCGAAATGTATAGGCTAAATTTCGAATACGTCTAATTACCTTTCTGAAATATTTTGGCAAACTCGAAAAATTTATCTACGTGCAAGGTTTTTAAAACTCACCGTTTGAACAGCTCAGTTTTGAACACACAGCAGAGAATGTACAGAATAATTAAGTTTATGAAATCTACACTTAATTTATGTGCCTAAGAGTACGATGGTTAAAGGGACCAAAGAAAATTCCATGTTGAAAATTATGCCCCTAATAATTTAGGAATAAGTGAAATTACTTCATCCGAAATATTATTTACAACATTTGAAAAACTAATTATTTCACGCAGGTGTGCTAAAGTATTTAACAACAATAAGTAAATTCGTGTGATAATTTTTTCGAGTATTAGTCCATGAAAATACTTTTTAAGTGGCAAAGACAGCTATTTACAGTTTATTATAAATTTCTATTCAACAACCATTTTTTCCTTCAAAAATTACAAATGCATCATTTCATCCTTAGCCTATAATAAAATTGTTGTGGTAGGAATGTAGTAGGCAGCAATTAATCACTGTATTAAGAAAAGTGTTATTTCAGCTTTAATCATCCATACAACTGCGAATTATGCACCTGGTTCAGAATATTTAAAAACTCTTTTATATTTATGGTTTATAACTTTACTGACGGACATTTAGCGCGATAGCTTGACTGTTATGCAATTTAATTTTTCCCTTATGGTATTAAAAGCCATAATTAAATTATCTAGTATATTAATTAAATGTTCACCAAACTGGGACACGATTTCTCGTTTGTACATATACTTTTATGAGAAGATGCTACATATTGATCGTATTTCTCAGTAATATTACACGTTGTTATAAAATTCACTTCATAGAAGAACACTTCTGGTTCTCCAAAATGTTCCTACACAATACCTTATTCTTAGAGTTTAACGGAACACTTTCTTGATAAATAATGCTAAAGGTATTAAATTGTTTAAAAAGTACTCATATTTGTAGATATCACAGAAACTACATTAAAATACAGCATGTGTCATTCGTAGCAATGTTTTATTTTTGGACCGCCTGTATATATATATATATATATATATATATATATATATATATATATATATATATATATATATATATATATATATATACAGGCGGTATATATATACTATATATATATTTCTCATTGACATGTAGCTCTGTTTTTGAAGGCCTAATTATGTGCCTACCTTTGTCTATTTCAAAATCAAGTGTTTCAATTAGAATTCTTCCTTAATATTTTATTGCTAAAGTCTTATATGTTAAATTATAGAAACCTATTTTCGTGCTTTTAAATATTTCTTCATATACACTAATTTTGTAATCGTCAATCAGATTACAGCCGAAAATATCCCTGTCAAGTCTATGCACAATGTGAACAACATCAAGCTTCATCACTTATTTTATTCCTGTTCATGTTTTTAAGTTTAAAGCCACAACAATACATGCTATATCAGATGATGAATAAAAGTATATATGCGTAAATGACTTTGGAGGCCTAAGTTGTTAAGCTAACTGACATTTATTGTAAACACAAATGGAAATTCCCTAACAAATACCTAAAAATACTGTACGCAACTGACTTCGAACCCGAGTTCACTAAATAAGAAGTATACCAACATTCTTAAATAAATGGTATGCGGCAAGTGTTACGTCGTTAACCAATATGGTGTGCAGGAAAATGTGTTAATGTATATTACCAGTACAGGAAGCAACATACTAACCTAACTGTGTAAATTTTCAAATTATAAAGTTATTAATCATTGGTACATTTAAATATATATTTTTAGTATCTTAAGGAAAGATACTAGTCCTAGTAGGCTGGAAATCGCATGCATCTGATTGTTGATTAAGCATAATCAAGTAGTATCCTCAAGTAGTAACGCGGGATTTAGAAAAATCATTCAAGCTTATAAAATCTTCTTCCCTTTAACACAGTTGCTTTAAAAATTAAATTAAAAATAAAGCCAAAATTGTTTTACTCCCTTAAGAATACACTTCTCCAGGTAAATTTTAACAAGAGGCTTATTTTCTTCCATTAATATTCTACCCCATTAACAAGGCATTTATTTTCTATCCTCTTATAATTCAAGTTACTCACTGAATGGAAAAACGATACTCACACCTCGCTCCTAACTATAAATCATAAACTCATCAAGTCAAGTGTATTTTTCAAGCCTTAATTAAGTTTGGTAAAACATTTACGAGTAATAATATATGGACATATTTCTAAAAGTATGAATTGTTTTTAAAGCTTCATTCTTAGTACAATTTGGTAAATATGATATGTGTAGAATGCACAAAACAGTGGTTATTTGAACTTGTTTATTATGTTGATTTATATCTGATTAGAAATATTTATAATTTCCATAAGTTCATGGTACATTTTTAATCATCTGGAAGGATAAAATAGGTGAAATTAAGATAAATTTGTAGTATTTTACTTTCCATTAATACTGAAAGATTATTAGAAATATTTTCGATCGAGCCCCAAAAAACAAAAACAAACTATAAACAAAACAAAAAAAACGAAGGAGCCAGGACATTTGCGGTCAAATGGAAGGAAGTAAACCAACATGTTCTAAGTAACTTACTAACGTTGTTCTACATTCCCATAGGAACTTTCTGTTTTTCGCCACCGTCCTGAAAGATTTTAACTCTTACTGATATGTCTTTACATTCTATACCACTTATCACAGAAGGTATTAGATTCGGCATAAAAATTCGATATTGGAATTTCATCGGCAATACACTTTTGGCGCCCATTGAACTCGGGGAGAGAGAGAAAATCGAATAGTACTGAACTTGGTATTTAGTTCAGCTTCCTCTAAGGATATTACACGAAGATTTTCAAGCAAATCCTCCCACCCTAAGTTTCATAGAAATTTTTTTTGTTATTTTTTATTTTCTCAAAACTGGTTGCAACGATTTAATTAAGGTACCACATGTTTAAGGTATCTAAACTATTAATAAAATGAAAATCTTGAATTTTCTTTGAAGAGCATTTGTAGCCCTCTATATACTGAATTTTGTGTATATTCTGTATAGCTGGAAAATCATAAGATAGGCAAAACCTTATCCCAGAAAAAATTTATTTCTCATTAAAAACACAATGTTAAAAAACGTTTTAGAAACATTAACGATTTTTGAAGCACGTTGCATGTTTAAACTTTCCTAGTACCTACGTTATCTGATGGAAATGCTTGAAAGTATGCGATTCTTATTTTTATATTCTGTATTGCTTATATTTAGTAAGTAGAAGCAGAAGATATATAACGACATTCCACGGGAAATGCACGTCTTTAGATTACCCGAATCAAAAACAAAACAAAAGAGAAACAAAACTTTTTTTAAACGCTCCGTGTGTGTGTGTGTGTGTGTGTGTGTGTACAGAAAAATTAAAAATCCATTAATTTGTTAAATATGAAACTTGGTGTTTGAAGTCAGGTTCTTGCAAGGATGCAACACGAAGATTTTTAAGAAAATCTCCCATCCTAAAATACCATTTACATAGAAAACGTTTAGTTATTTTTTTCCCTTTTCCAAAAACAGCTTTAACCGTTTTGATTAAAATACCACATGTTCAGGATATTTACATGACAAATACGAAGAGTATCTTGGATTTTCTGCGAATAGGTTTGAATCTATCTTCATTCTGAATGACTTTTGTATAACTGGTAAAGGTTAAAAATAGTATACAAAACATCTGATATGTTACATTTAGGACCTTCTTTACCCTCTACCGTTTATTAGTAGGTGCACAAGTTAATCTTACGAAAGGTAATTTTCCTATATACTTCATTTTAATCGAGATAATCACTTCCGGAAATATCTGCATTATACATTTCGTTGTAGATATACACATAATTGCGATAGCCAAATGTTCAAGAACCGGACGTTATATGCTGATGTAAAATTCTATATTTTTTCCACACAAACGCGAGAAACAGCTGAATATTGACGGCATCTTAAAATAATTAAAAAGTATTGAACAATTCAAACCTTTAGTAACAGATATATCAGAAATGCCTTACGCTACAAAAAGTATTATTTGAAATAAATTATGTTTGTTTTAAGATATCTACATCCTTAGTGTCGTCTATCGCTTAACGTCACCAGTACGCAAGATTATATTAAATTCCGTTTGAATGAAGAGAACTCCACAAGCTATTCCAAGAAGATGCAAGATATTAAATACGAGATAGTGTTTTAAACAAAATCGTTACGGCCAATGTTGAGAAAATAAAAAATTTGAAAATTATTTCATGTAAGGAATAGTTTTTGGTGGAAAATTTTCTTGAAAACCTTGTGTCGCATCTTTGGATGGTACTGAAGTTAAATACCAAAATTGGTATTTATGCGATATTTCATTTTTGATGAGCTATTACAGGCATCCGCGCAATACACACACACACACACACACACACACACACACACAAAAGGGCCCTTTTTAAAAAATGCTTTATTTGGATACAGAGTGTCTCAAAACATGCATTTTCGGTGAAATATATTAAATATTTTAATAAATTATTTTATTAGTATGATTGTTATGAAGTTAAAAGAATAAACTAGGATTAGATACCCTATTATTTTTATAGTAACTACTATAAATCTATCTTTTATTACTCAAACCTTTAATACACCCAACAAAAAAATATTAAATTTGTTTTTTTTTTGTCTACGATGTCGAATTTTTGGGTGTAATACAGTACATTCTCTATTAACTATGTGCGTGGCAAAGAAAGCAAAAATAGATACTGCACTAAAATGTAGATGTTGTTCAAGCACACAGCTAATGTCAAATAAAAATGTTTGTGGCTTTGACCATCTCCGGGATATTTTTTCTTATTGGATTTAATTTTCAAATAGTTACATTTATTTCAATTTATTTGCTATTCGCTTTCTCGTGGCCAAGCAAAGAGCATATTATCTTCAAAGCCATCTACTATTTAAAAGTCTAACGATCGCTTCTTTTTATACCTACAATGAAATGCGTGTTTAATGAAAGTTTATCTGAATTAACAAGAAGTTGATAGAAGAGCAAGCTTTATTAAGTATAGTTTGTAGAAGACTGAGTAGAGAAAGCCATGCGAGTGAACGCAGGATATTTTTGTTTATTTTCATCGGATGAGTAATTCTGTCCTCATGGTTACTGCTGTTTCCTCACTAAGCACTTATTGCTTAATTTTAATCATTCTTAGACAAAATGTAACGTGGATATAACAAACGCATTGAATAAATACTATGACTAACGAATGTTTGTGGTTTTGTTATGGATAAATGAAGTCCTGTGAGTGTTTGCATCAAAAATACTACTTCTAGTATGGGAAGTATTGTATTCCATCCAAAAACTTTATGTCGAGATTTCACCAGAAATATACGTTTTGAGGCCCCTGAGCCAAAAGGAGCATTTTAGATGAAGCTTTGTCTGTGTGCGAGTTATTTTGTTCATACACACACAAAAACAAAAAGTCGGATAATACCAAACTTGGTATTTATGTTCAGTTATCTTCCAAAGATGCAACATGAAGAGTTTCAACAAAATCCTCTCAAACCCAAATACACTTTACATGGAATATTTTTTGAAATTTATTTGCTAAAAAAGTAGCTCTAACGATATATATTAAAATACCGTTTATTAAAGATATTTACGTGACAGTAAAATTGTATCTTAAATTTTCTGGAAATAACCTGTGAAGTTCCCTTTATTCGGAAGAAATTTGATATAATCTTGTATAATAGGTAAACGTTACGCGATAGACGAAATCATAGAGCACAAAAAAACGTAGACCTCTTTAAAACACGCAATTTATTTCAAATAACGTTCTGTAGCACAAACCATTTCCGAGGTATCTGATATTAATAGTTTCATTTTTTATTACTTGGTCATTCTTTTAAAGCCCTGTCAACATCCAGTTGTTTCTCGCGATCGCATGGAAACAGTAAGTATGGAATTATCGTTGTTCCCTTTGTATGTTTAACGAAATATGTAATGTATATTTCTGCAAAGGTTTATCTCGATTGTAATGAATTATATAGAAAAATAGGCCTTCGTGAGAATTGTTTACATAGCCACTAATAAACGACAGAGGGTAGAGAAAAGTAATGTGAATGTAACACATTAGATTTTTTCTATAGTGTAAAGTTCATTCTATTTATTTTATTACTTGCTATTAGAAAATAAGATAAGGACAATGTCTGTAAGTCCATAATGACACAAATCTCATGAAGCAGTAAGATGACACTCCTCATAATGTGAACTTGAACTCTGCCCTTTAATGTAACGAAGCCTTCCTGTAATAGTACGACGTATCTAAATAGTTCAACACCTATTGCAGTTAATTCTAATCTATTGAGCAACAATATCAAAGATATCCACTCAAAATAACTCTAAAATGCAAAGCAAGCAACGCTAATTCCTAAAGTTTAGTAAGATTTCTCCTTTTAACTGACCGAAAAACAAAACTTCCTGTAAACTCACCCACTGTTTCAGTTCCTATATACTATGTTTCCACTCCTTTTTCAAGATTGTAGTACGGTTGCAGCATATGATTTATTTGTTCATTTAATTACTGCGTCATGCTTGTTTTGCGTGACTGCCACTTTCGTTCCTGTTTTTAACCGCTCTTAAACGTTCGATAGCTATAGATTGTGCAGAACAACCTCTTAAATGATAATCGCTATGCATTAAACACTTTAATTCCCAAATGCGTTAGAGGTAGTTTGCCTGACTTAATGCAATGCGTAATTTTTAATTCCTACTCTACACAGACCTGGAGAAACCCTCATGCTTGAGTTTTTCATAGCTCATATCACTGCACTAGCGCATCCCTTTCCAATGAAAGGTTTGTACAACACTCCTAAATCGTAGATTTCAAAACATTGACTTAAATCGTTAATTAAGCACCGATCGTATCTAAAATATATAGGAAGCGGATTCAGAGCTTTTATATTTCCATAATTATCTTCTTCTTATACTGAAAATTCTCTTTCCAATAATCCCGTAACTATTTGATTTCATAGCCATTGTAAATCGCTGAGTAATTGATGAAGGTATATCTTCTGGAGATAATTTTGCTTGCAAGCAACTTTAAATACTTTTACTGCCGTTAAACATAAGTCATTATTTACCGCTCAACAATACTGACAATAGCAATCTCAGTATTCCGAAACCAGTGCCATTATGTTCAGTGCCGCAAGTTCAATTTTATATGCCCCCATCGACTATTTCGTTCATAAAGCAGGTGTTCGGCGCTGACCATTCAACCTTAAGAGTTGCTCTTTATGTCCTACCTCAAGCTTCATTAACAACACAGCATAAGGTACCTGGCCGGAGTGACGCCTACACACGGAAATGTAGTCCTGGTAGTAACTCCAAAAGTAGCCTTCTGCTATTTCAATTTTTTTTTAATTATAATTAAGCGAAAGGTTCTCTTGTATTTAAACCTAAAAAACTCTTAATGCTGTCAAATAAGTGAAACGGTTTTTAACTATTAATTTTTTTCACTTTTTTAGATTTTAAAGAATCAGGTGAGTCACAACACTCAGATATGCTCCAGAGTCCATACACCTTAGAATTACGCAACGCTTATCTTCTGAGGATAAGGTATCCCTCTACCAAAAAGCCTTTTCAGTTAACCCCAACCGAGATCCGGTTTCGGGACCTCTTGAATGTTAGGCAGCTATTCCTACAACAGGAATATGGACTTTACTTTTATCCAGTGTCTTTATAATTTGTTGAATAATCAATATTTCAAATACAATAGCCGAATAGCAGATTTATGGATGCTTGTTACCTTTCTTATTACACAAGGGTGACTGCGAAACATCATAGATAAAAGACTTACAAGTACGAGGTTTGAAAATGTGAAGAACCATAAAAAGCAAATAAGTCGTTTGGAGAATAACACACTGAATTCGTTTTAAGCCGGTTTCCATTATTTTCCAGTTTTGTAGTAATTCTGCATTTGTAAATGTCCGATTAAAACGTCAGTTGTTAGGACATGAAATTACCTTTACACACTCAGAAATGTAATATTATTTGGTTGATTATCTGTTAGTGATGACCAAAATTGGCCTTTACACTCCGAGCACTAAATCGAAATTTTATATAGCAGAATCTAGTATTATCTGTCGAAATCACGAAATAAAAATGCTGAAGGGTATACTCGAAGTCTTCTGCTTTAAATACGCTTTATTCATTTTTAAATTATTTAAGCACTTTATTCAATTTGACAAAATAAACTGAAAATGGAGCTTCAAGATATGGGTTGCTCACTCCGTTTACTTTAAAATTAGAGCGCGAGATACTTTAAAGCCCACGAAATCAGCCAAATCTAGATTATTGTACAGCGGTAACTTGTCAGGCTTGAACTTTCAGTCCTTAACAAGTACGAATTTTAAAGGTAATTTCAAAGTTTCTGCTCGATAAGAGTTTTTCCAAGGTGAATTAAAATAAAACGAAAGAAATACGAAAAATTGTATGTCACTGAAATAATAGTTATTATTTGGGAAATTACGTTTTTCCGGCTAGAAATTTGGTTCAAAAGTATCTTGTATTCGTCCAATTTAAGCGCTGAAAAGTCTGAATCGGAGCATACTCCCTTACTTGATTAAGGAGCTAAGCCAGGTTAGTGCCCTAAAGCAGGAAGGTCCTTCCCATCCAGCGAGCTTCCTCTCACCGGGAGATGCTCTCGTCGTCGGCAGCGTATTTCCAAGACTGAAGAGACAGTTAAATGGTAGGAAATGTATGCGTACCTCATGATGTGTCGTTTCTAAATATTTTTAATCCGCTACCGTACTTTATATTTTTAATATTTTCAGCGGAATTAACTTTCTGTTTGCAATTCTAGAATAACTTAGCATTCAGTTTTTCTTTCGAAAAGAAAACCTTGCTTAAATAAAATTCGTTTAAGTGTCAATAGAATTTCACATTTTCTCGAAGTTAGCAAACGCATATGCATTCCAAATGGAGCTACATTCTATATTACCACAGACTTAATGGCGCTGCCAAGTTTACCATTAAAGATTATATCTTCTCATGATGTAAAGCAACGTAGAAGTATAGAAATTGCTAAGCCCTCACACCAAGGTATAAACTCAAAAGTTTCAGAACAATTTACTCCTCTCTATGCTTTCAACACAAAATGTAGTTGCACTTCAGGGTCAAAGCACGTTATTTCAAAAAGAAATATTTTTACTTCTGCCAATTGTGTTTTAGCCACACTTCATTCATAAACATAAAAGTTTCTGCCTTCAATAAAACAGAATAAAGCACCCCAAAAACTTTGCTTTTACCTTGGCGCTAACCAAGTCCTATTTTAAAGAAACTTCCATAGCTTGAAGGACGCTGACATCTAGTTGTACACTTGTACTGTGATGAAGTGGAGAGCACGATTGGACAAAGGAAAAGATGTTCGAATGACGTAGCACTTTGCACTGCGAATACGAGCGGACCTGCACAGGGTAGTTCCGTGGACCGGCTCGTACGACTGCCGCGCATTTACTGAACACGATCGCGTCACGGGGGCAGCCGGGTTGCTCTCTTCGCTCCGCCCCTCAACCCTCCTGCACACTTGCGCGCATAGGTCGCGGGTTCGAGCCGCTCAAACACCTACTTGACGTGGGCGAGCAAGCGTTCATTCCGAGAGAACTCTTATGCCCTGTTTCATTTTTTTTTCAGTAACATGTTTCCAGACCTGGAACGTGATCAACGACGTGAACTACTGTGGACATTAACGGTGCGAATCTACTACCGAGATTTGTAGGGGGGAAATATGAAACTAGATTCCAGATTATTTTCAGCCAAATTCAAAAAAATAATGTTTTAAAGTCTTGTACTTCTTAGCATAAAATTACTTTACCGAGTTATTTAGGTTGAGTGGAATTAAGATTTTATCAGATGCTTCCTGTAGCTGAAAAGATGTGAAATAATGTTCTCTAAATATATCCCATATTTACTCATTTTGCTTTGTCTATTTACTTATTGAAAGAAGAGGAAGTATTGCATTCTACCCCAAAAATTCGACTTAAGATTTCACCAGAGGTACAGTTTTGAGATGGTCTTAATAAAAAAAACAAAGTATTTTCAGACAAAGGTATGTGTGTGAGTATCAAACGAAAAGTCGGCTAAATATCAAAATTGTTATTTAAGTTCAGCATCTTCCAAGGGTGCAACAAAAATATTTTCAAGAAAACCCTCACTCCAAACTAGCCCTTATGTTTAAGATATTTGCAATAAAAATACATCTTTTGAATTTTTTTAGAATAACGTGTGAAGTCCTCTTCATTTTGAATGGTTTTTCTTTAATTGGTAAACCATAAGAGACAGGCAAAATCCTACTGCACAATATATCACAGTTTGTTCACTTTTTGTGGCGTTAAGCTTTTCCGAGATAAGTATTCTTTGTTACTGGTGTGAATTTTCAAATTCTTAAATTTTTTTCCAGTATTAAGTCGCTATTCGTTTTTTCTCGTAGTCATACAAGGAACATTGAATTACAAAGCCATTACATAGCGATCAGCTTCCTAAAACTTATTGTATTCTTACACCTATGATGAAATGTGTAAATATACAATCGATGTTTATCTCAATTAGTCAATAGTTAGGCAGAAGAATAAACTTTTTAATAATAGTTTGTGGAAGAGTGAGGAGAGGAAGGTATGTGAATACAACATATCAGATTTTTTTAAAATTAAAGTTATTAATTTGATATACATTGCACATATAATTGCACATTGTCATCAATAAAACTTAGTTTGTTTCTATTTTCCTGAATATAATAATACGATTACAAAGGGAATTATTGTGGGCATAAACGGAGCCAAATCTGCTACTAAGGTGAAAATCACCTAGCGTTTTCCTTTGGTTATGAATGTGGAGGTAAAATACGAAAACATATTTCAGATTATTTGTAATCGAATCCAAGGGGAGAATACATCTGAAACCTATATTTTAGAGTTCATGAAATTCAGATTCTGTCAATTGCTTCCTTCAAATCAACACCAAATGTGAAGAAAGAATTTTCAATTGATGCTTACTTACTTATGGAAATATTGTTGTTCATTTGATATCACTTTACGAAAGTTTGCATATTTCCAACAACAGAACACCTCCTTGTCATAGAGTGAAATTCGACTGGTTCCTTAAAACAGATTACATCACAGGAAAATGGTTCGTGGCAAAGGGAAATTATCAGATCACTCGATGCGACCTACATTTTAAACAAAATGAAAATATTGGCACCATACTTGTACACGAAATTCTAAATTAAAACTATTAAAACCGAAATGAATATACTTCAAACCTATTAATATTTGTATTCCTATGCACAGAAAAAAATCTAGATGATTAAACTCTTAACAAATGCAACAAAACGTCACATTCGTTAAAGTATAAAAATCTAATAAAACATACTATTTTTCCAAAAGTTTATTCCCAGAAATCCTTTTAAACATCTAGAAAAGTCCAAGATTATACTATATATAGATGAAAGAGGAATCCCGTATATTTTTTGTGCTAAATTATATCCTGAAAGAGATAGGTACAATTTTTTTTAACATTTTATAAATAAGTATGTTTTTAAAATAGTTGCAAATTTGGTACATGGAAATTAATGGCTCAGCATCACGGTATGGTTAGCTGAAAATACAAAAATGCCTACATTTTAAGTATGCTTAGAATACGAAGTTTGGGATAAAATATCGGCAGCGTCCTGAGGTGGTCAACATAATTTTTATTCTCGTTTATTTGACCTAAGTTAACCTGGAAATTTTAATTTTCGCACAATGAATAAGAAGCAAAAATGTTGATAGTTTCACAAAACTCTTATGCGTTGCATTCACATGACCTTCTCTACTGGCTCTTAATATTCTCTTATCTATTCTTACAAAATCTGACTATTGTATACAGTTCCTGCTAATCCAGATAAACCGCAATTTACATATACACATTTGTTGTAGGTAAAGAAGGATAACAAGTAAGGCACAATTCAGGTTTTTAAAAGAGCTTGTTGCTATGAGATACCTTGAATTTCCGTGCTTTTTGCATGTCATGAGAAAAACGAATAGTTACTTAGCTACCAGTTGAGAAAAGTATTAGTATTTAAAAATTCAAACCAATAGCAAAGAATCTCGGAAATGGTTTATGTTACAAAACATTTTATTTGAAATAAATTGTTTTCCTCAATGAGATTATATTTTTATGTAATGAGATTTTGTCTATCTCTGACAGTTTTCCAATTATACAAAAGTGATTCAGAATAAAGAAGACTTCAAAGCCATTTCCAGAAAATTGGAAATACACATTTTATTTATCATGAAAATATCTTAAACATATGATATCTTAATCAAAATAGCCAGAGCAATCTTTGAGAAAATAAAAACAAACCAAATGTTTTCTTTGTAAAGGGTAGTTTGTGGTTAGTGAAGTTTCTTGAAAATCTCTGTGTCGCATCCTTGGAAGACACTAACTTAATTACCAGCTTGGCATTTAATCAGCTTTCCGTTTTTAATGACCTATGCTCTCCACACACACACACACCTTTTTCTAAAACTTATTTTTTTTTAATTCAGGAAGCTTCAAAATACTTCTCGATGAAATCTCGGTAAAGAATTTTTGTGTGGAATTCAAGACTTCTTCTACATGCTATAGGTAGGTAGTGGAGAAAGTAAATGTTGATCGATAAAATATTCAGTTCACAAGTTACATATATAAAATACCAATAAAATTGTAAAGCAATTCCGTTTGAAGCCTCTCCCAGAATAACGTCGGAGGTTACCTTCAGGGCAGAGTAATTTCAATAAGAATGTTCACTGAGATTGCTTGAGATATGATTTATCTATATTATTTTTAATAAAAAGCTAATTGAATACAGTAACAGCAAGTAAAACCCATTTAAATATCGCAACAGCATGCATGCCTATAGGCATGTGCAAGAGGAGGTAGTCTAGAGAGAATTGTCTCTCTGCGTATAACATACCCGATTGGTCCAGTATCAGTATATGGACACAGGAACTGTTTTTATCGCTAAAGCGATGCTTATACCGGCTTGCCTTCTTGTTAGAGCTTAACCCTATTAGAGACTATGCAATGTGTACGGTTACTAGTAGAGGTGTGGTAATACCGTTTTGGAGCGCAGGTAAATAGGCCGGTCATTTTGGGTCGTAGCTGGAGTCTACCTATGTTATTGTATGTGTTAAGAGACTGCATTAACGTAGACGGGGAAGGAGGTTAGTTGGTTGGCTTTATTTTTTATTATTCTTTACTCAAGAAAGAAACATTAAGTACTATTCTTAGCCATTACTAAATTTTCTTGTGATTCTTATGTTGTAAATAACTATTTCACAAATGTTCCATTTCGAAAAACTAGTCTACTGAAGAAAATTTCTCAATTTATGTAAATATAATTCCAAAATATGCCAAGATTGTTATAAAAGTAATATATATTATCCCAGAGGGTTAGAAGCAAAGTATATTTTGAATGAAGACTAAGTTGATTTACTATTCTTTAAATAAACACAGTATTTTAGGAGTCGCCCTTTCCCGCAAAAGCAGAGTAAAAATTATTTGAACTTGTCATGTTACTAGTTAATAAAACGTTTCTGAATTTCTCCTCCACTCCATTTAAGTTTGGCTTATTCAATTTTGGAGCCCCCATAACCTGAATTACATTGAACGAAATACATACATCACGTGAGAAGGAAAACACATCTCAATACACTCGAGTCGGGCGCGACAGAACGGGTCGCGCGAAATTTAAAAGGCTTAAAGAAATCCATGTTTGGACGACATGAATTTTCCTCGGTGTATGTGCTGTCTTGTTTTCTGCACGAGTAACCCTCTGCTTGTTGCGAAGCTGAGGTAAGCAAGTTTGAAGTGGAATTTGTACACCTTTGGTTGACAGCGGGATGTGAAAACAGGAGGTCGTCCACGATCATTACTTCTTTTGCTTTTAATGTAAACTTTGTGCAAAGTGAGCTGGCAGTTTACAGTATAAAGCTTACACTCAAATATGCATTGTAGTGCATTTACAAATTGAAAGTTGTTATTCCTGCATTCAGGGAAGATACTAGCATACGTCAACCATTCGTACAACATACTGTAACATTCGGATAGCCCAAGTGACTACCAGAGAAACATTATGGAGTATGTGATAAGCGGATACGATATGCCGATGCATCAAGGTCTATCAGCAAAAAAAGCTTTAGCAGACCACACGGAAATCTAAAATACTTATCTGACCCTAATACCAACAATCATAATTTGTTAGGTTTATTTAACGAAACCAGCAATTGTCATTTATTATCAGTTGTTGCCAGTAGCGCCAGTGGGACCATATTTTCTGAACTATTTTACTCAAAGCAGCGCCCATTATACGGTACCGACCAAGATAGACCTTTTATTTTAAAGTAGCATAGTACATGATACGTGCTGCGTTGTAGCCTAGTGAGTTGGAGATAATGTTCCGGTTTTCTTCCAAAAATGTGCATGGGTTCCATTGCATGGGGATGCGGATTTTTCGGTCCAATTTATACGGTTATTCACCCAGTATCGTTAAGAAAATAAGGAGCTGCTATTAAATAGTCATTTGTGGACCTAGCAACCCAACATTCCCACTTGGGGAAACTTGCTGTTTAGTTCAGCTACTCCCGTGTCAGTTGGATGATTGTCCATCTCTGCCATGCACATGAGGGCGAGACATGCAGTCGGGTCAATCGGTCATGGTCCAATAAGGGCCTACTTTTCTTTTCTTTTTATTAATGAAAGACTCGTATCAGTCTGAGATAGCGTGGATCCAGTTGCATAGCCACCGAAAACCCAACACTAGACTTCCGGTAGAAAGAGGGCGAAATTTTGTTTCATCGTTCTTTCTGTTTTTTCCAGGTTTGGGGGATTTATATCATGAATCGGAATATTTGAGCGCTTAATTCGACCTCTGTTATATCGATTTAAGTTATTGGAGAAGCTGGTTGGCAATACAAGTAGCCTTATGAGAGTTCTGGCGCACAAAACAGATGCCGACAACTGATAAGATCCTTTGTTGTTTGCCGGCAAGCCCCACCCCCTCTTTGTGCGCTACTATTTGCCGCCCTGGTCGCGTGCCGCTAGTCCCGCCCCCTCCCTTTGTGCGCTTACCTAATGCCGACTGTGTCTGTGTCGTCAGGTCCTACCCCCTCCCCCATGTGGTCTGGTCGCGTGCCGGTGGCCCCTTCCTCCCCTTTGTGGTTTAATTGGTTCCCTGTGGATAGGTGGGCGAGTGTGTATTGTTTCCATACGCTGGGTGCGTACCCTCCCTCCCCTTTGTGGTCTGGTTGGTTCCCTGTGGATAGGTGGGAGAGTGTTATTGTTCCTATACGGTGGTTACATTCCCGCCCCCCCTCATTGTGATTTGTCTAAATCACTGCCGTGTGATTGGTTCCCCTGCGGATATGTGGGAGAGTGTGTATTGTTCCTGTACGCTGGCAACGTCACCCCGCTCTCATAGCGTCCTGTCTAAATTCCGCCCCTGGTGAGGTGTGTGTGGTAGGGAATGTGATTCTCGATGCCTGCCGCCCATCGGCAAATCGTTTGAGTACATAATTGTGTCAATCAATTAGATAATGTTCGTCCATGCATAAAACATTATTGAAAAAAAAGAATCGGCATTTTATTACTACTAATGTCCGCACATTGCATATCTAATGAAAAGATGCTCCTCGATCGATGAAAACAATTAGGTATTTTTGATTGATTAATTGTATATGAATTGACTTGCGCACCTGGAGCTATCTCCCCCATTTTACATCTAATGTCCACATATTACACTTCTAATGAAACGCGGCTATTCGGTCGATGAAAACAATTAAGTATTTTTGATTGATTAATTGTATATGAATTGACTCACGCGCAACTGTTCGTCATCGTATATGTGTGCTAGCATGTGTATAATTATTACGACTAATAACATTTGTTTAATTCTACTTTTGAGGGAAAATATTTTTTGGATTTATAAGAATATTACAACACTTAGATGTATCCATAGCTGAACGGACAGAATTGCCGTAACAGTTGTTATCGCGTGATAATTTCGCTGAAAACCCGCGCTCAACCCTTCCTCCATGGAGCGTCTCACTCGAGTGACCGGTCGTTTCAAGAACAGCGGAGAGCTAGCATTCACTTCCCCCTCCCTCGTTGTACAGAGCGCCTCTTGCAGACCGCGTGCCCTCTAGGTGAGAGAGCGGTAAGCTGCCTCTTCCGTTGGACGACGAAGATGCCGAAATTAGACATTTTTAAAAAAGTTTAAACGAATGCACTGCGCGGTCTTAACCTCTCTCCGGCAACAGTCCGACATGTAATGAAAAACCCGCCAGCCGACTTCGGTCTGGTAATAACCAGTTTCACCCCCCCCCCCTCCACGACTGTGCGCGTGACGTCACTAACAAGTCACGATTGTAGACTAGCCAGGCTCCATTCTGTCGGTGTCGGTAAAACATGTTAACGATTTGATGAGATAATTGTGCCAATCAATTAGGTAATGCGATACTGAAAAAAAAAGAATCAATGTTTATATACTGCTAATGTCAGGCCATCATGCCTCTAAAGAGTGAGGTTATTAAAACGCTGTTCGTCGACTAATTAAGTATTATTGATTGATTAATGTAATTGACTTGCGCACCTAGAGCTATCTCACCCCATTTTTCACCTACTAAGGAACATTGCACTTCTAATGAAACGACGCTCGTCGATCGATGAAAACAATTAAGTTTTTTTATTAATTGGTTGTATGTGAATTGACTCGCGCACCTGGTTGTTCACGTATATGTGTGATTATTACGCGTGTATAACTATTACGGTATATATAAACATTTGTTTAATTCTTCTTTTGAGCGGAGGGTTTATAAAATATTACATTGCTTAGACGAATTAAAAAGCGACTGAAAAGGACGTTGTAAATAGGTAGTGTGAGGCGTTAACACGAGAACCCTTTATGAAAAACAAGACGCATGCGACCGCCGTGCATCGTCTAATACAATGAAGCTTAAGAAGTGGTTAAACCAGGACGCTAGGGTTTTCCCCCCGGTACCTGCTCTTAATGGCTAGGGGTATCCATCACGCCGTATGCCGGGGTACGCTCCAACTGATGTTAAAAATATAAGACCGCTATGTCTCTTCTCGCTCGAGAGCAGCAATAATTACCCTTACACAGTCCTCAAAACAGGTATACCTTTCTTAGTAGATATAAAAGTATCGCGGATGAACACAATTAAATATTTTTATTAATTAATTGTATATGAATTGACTTGCGCATTTTGGTTGCTGTCGCATGTGCTCGGGTGTTATGTTGATTATTACGCGTGTATAACTATTACGACTAATAACATTTGTTTAATTCTAAATAAATAATGAAATATGGAGCCTATCCTAAACAAGACACAACCCTTGTTACTCTTCGCTAAACAACTGAAAATGAAGCCCAGATGTAAAGGAAATTTGTTACACCCTTGACGAAAAAAACCCCGACCGCTGGGGAAGTAACCTTTAAGGATACAATTGACGTCTGTCATACCGTTAAGGGCCAGTTTGAAAGGCTTCCTAATTGCTCCACGCAGGTCACCCGTGCAAACACAGGAAAATCCTAAACCAGACAATTACAAGCCTGCTAAAACATTTTTTCCTCCAATAAGTAATTTAAATTCTACATGAAGGTTATTAATGATTAAGTTTCCTAGCTCTTATTTCTTTCAATAAAATATTGAATATGACTCTCCCGCCGGGAAAAATTAAACGGAGAGAAGCGATATTTTCTTTTTACGCTGAAATTCTAATTAAACGCATAGCGTTCTTACAGGAAAAAAACCCTGCCCATATAGATTATAGGAATGGACTCTGTTTAAAACATGTATTTTTTCACGCGTAGTGTATAGATTGTCTCAGTAAGCATTCGTGACTATTACAATTATCTCCAAGTATTATTTAAAAAAGGTTGGCTTATTCTCTTAGTAAACATAGGACGAGAACGTTTTTTTAAACAACCCTCCCTTCGAGAGATATTTTTTTTTTGAATATTCGGGCAGAGAGAGAGAGAGATCAACAATTAAAACTAATTTTTTATGGAATCCTAAACAAATAAATATGATTTGTAGAGGGTGATATGAAGAGTATGGCATTAAAAATGGGAGAGGTTGAATTCAAAATTAAGCGTTCGAATGTATCTGATAGGTTTTCACAATTGTTCTTTGAAGCTAGCCTGTTATTTACATTAGCCATGACATTAAATGAAATATTTAATGAATAACACCCTTATTTAACACGGGTAACGTGCGAGGTTTGAACAGGAGAGTTCATAGGTTCGATTCCCGGTGACTACCCTACCCGACTTTAGAACCATTAAAGATTTTTATAAGCGAGGGTGTAGCCTTACAAGGAAAATTATATCAACAAAACAATACATTATTTTCACTCTGTGATTATGATGAGGAAGCGGACGGTGCAGCGGTCGAGTCTTCACGTGACTATTACAATTATCTCCAAGTATATTCCACCCAAAAAAATTCGATACCGAGATTTCACCGGAAATCTGAATCCAAAAAAGCATGGCTGTGTGTGTGTGTCTGTGAAGCATAACTCAGAAACGAAGAGCCGCATAAACACCAAACTTGGTATTTAGGTTCAGTATCTTCCAGAGATGCGACACGAAGGTTTAAAATAAAATGCCCCGCACCAGACTACCCTTTACATGGAACGTTTTCGAAAATTTTAATTTTCTCAAAAAATGACTATTATTGCTGCTCTCGAGCGAGAAGAGACATAGCGGTCTTATATTTTTAACATCAGTTGGAGCGTACCCCGGCATGCGGCGTGATGGATACCCCTAGCCATTAAGAGCAGGTACCGGGGGGAAAACCCTAGCGTCCTGGTTTAACCACTTCTTAAGCTTCATTGTATTAGACGATGCAAGGCGGTCGCATGCGTCTTGTTTTTCATAAAGGCTTCTCGTGTTAACACCTCACACTACCTATTTACAACGTCCTTTTCAGTCGCTTTTTAATTCGTCTAAGCAATGTAATATTTTTATAAACCCTCCGCTCAAAAGAAGAATTAAACAAATGTTATTAGCCGTAATAGTTATACACGCGTAATAATCACACATATACGTGAACAACCAGGTGCGCGAGTCAATTCATATACAACCAATTAATAAAAAAACTTAATTGTTTTCATCGATCGACGAGCGTCGTTTCATTAGAAGTGCAATGTTCCTTAGTAGGTGAAAAATGGGGTGAGATAGCTCTAGGTGCGCAAGTCAATTACATTAATCAATCAATAATACTTAATTAGTCGACGAACAGCGTTTTAATAACCTCACTCTTTAGAGGCATGATGGCCTGACATTAGCAGTATATAAACATTGATTCTTTTTTTTCAGTATCGCATTACCTAATTGATTGGCACAATTATCTCATCAAATCGTTAACATGTTTTACCGACGCCGACAGAATGGAGCCTGGCTAGTCTACAATCGTGACTTGTTAGTGACGTAACGCGCACAGTCGTGGAGGGGGGGGGGTGAAACTGGTTATTACCAGACCGAAGTCGGCTGGCGGGTTTTTCATTACATGTCGGACTGTTGCCGGAGAGAGGTTAAGACCGCGCAGTGCATTCGTTTAAACTTTTTTAAAAATGTCTACTTGCGGCATCTTCGTCGTCCAACGGAAGAGGCAGCTTACCGCTCTCTCACCTAGAGGGCACGCGGTCTGCAAGAGGCGCGCTGTACAACGAGGGAGGGGGAAGTGAATGCTAGCTCTCCGCTGTTCTTGAAACGACCGGTCACTCGAGTGAGACGCTCCATGGAGGAAGGGTTGCGCGCGGGTTTTCAGCGAAATTATCACGCGATAACGACTGTTACGGCAACTCTGTCCTTTCAGCTATGGATTCATCTAAGTGTTGTAATATTCTTATAAATCCAAAAAATATTTTCCCTCAAAAGTAGAATTAAACAAATGTTATTAGTCGTAATAATTATACACATGCTACCACACATATACGTTGACGCCCAGGGGCGCGCGAGTCAATTCATATACAATTAATCAATCAAAAATACTTAATTGATTGATGTGCAGCGTTTAATTGCATTAACAGTATATAAACATTGATTCTTTTTTTCAATAATGTTTTATGCATAGACGAACATTATCTAATTGATTGACACAATTGTGTACTCAAACGATTTGCCGATGGGCGGCAGGCATCGAGAATCACATTCCCTACCACACACACCTCACCAGGGTCGGGATTTAGACAGGACGCTATGAGAGCGGGGTGACGTTGCCAGCGTATAGGAACAATACACACTCTCCCACATATCCGCAGGGGAACTAATCACACGGCAGTGATTTAGACAAATCACAATGAGGGGGGCGGGAATGTAACCACCGTATAGGAACAATAACACTCTCCCACCTATCCACAGGGAACCAACCAGACCACAAAGGGGAGGGAGGGTACGCACCCAGCGTATGGAAACAATACACACTCTACCACTATCCACAGGGAACCAATCAAACCACAAAGGGGAGGGAGGAAGGGGCCACCGGCACGCGACCAGACCACATGGGGGGAGGGGGTAGGACCTGACGACACAGACACAGTCGGCATTAGGTAAGCGCACAAAGGGAGGGGGCGGGGCTAGCGGCACGCGACCAGGGCGGCAAATAGTAGCGCACAAAGAGGGGTTGGGGCTTGCCGGCATACAACAAAGGATCTTATCAGTTGTCGGCATCTGTTTTGTGCGCGAGAACTCTCATAATAAGGCTACTAGTACATTATTTGCGTTTTTTAATTTATTTTTCATGTTTCACTCAGGCTTCAGTAGCTGACCAGGGTGGCTGAGCAGCGACTTCCTGTACCCCAAACATTCAGGTTCAATCTTGACCCAGAACAAGGACATTTTTGGTATGCCTAAATGTGACAGCTTCATGTCAACAGATTTAGTCTTAAGTTAAGGAACTGTTAGAGAAAAGTCCGGCAGCCCGAGGATGCTGATATCGACCTTATAGCTGTTGTGTCGTTAAATAACTGTGAGAAGCATATTAATTTTCCATTATGTTTTTATTCAGTTGTTTACATTAATACTTTCACGTCGTTTATATGACAGCAGGTCATTATGGTTTAATTTGGTAGCAAATAATTATGTGTGGGGAATCAGTTTGAAGATTTCCCAGAGTTTGGAACGTCTAAGACGACCTAGTTGAAGAAGAAGAGTTAGGAATGCGAATATCCTGTGAAAAAACAACGTTTGCAGAAAAATAAAAGTATTGTTAGGGTCAGCAGAAGTAGTTATTCTAATAAAGACTCCAGTTCTCTCCTATACGCTATCCTAGAAGCATATTATAGTCTAGAAGTATAATATGCTCACGAATCGGAGTAAATTCCTGCTGGCTGGCTGGCTAGCTAGCTAGAACACAGCTGCCTGGATTTTTTATTTCCCCTGTGAAGTTGTTCCGCGTCTCGCAGTAACAGTGAAGTACCGATCTCATGTGTAGCATCACGTTTTACAGCACTCACTTCACGGCAGAAGTCGTCAGCTCATGTTTGTCCATGCTTGTGCACGATGTTACGTATGGCGCAAAGTACTCTCTACGGAACAAGGTCACCGCCTCACGTCAGTCACGTACATACGTTCAGTGGTGATGTAAAATGACGTGAGTTGAGTAATATTGCGATGGTTCTTATACAGTATGACAACAGTATTTGCATTGTTAACTTGGTACATTTATTATGAAAGACAATAGAACAAGTTTTAAAGATTTTGGATAAATATCTTTTAAAATTTTGCAACCCATACAAACCAAAATATGTACTGTCATGATTCAACGTTGAATAGTATTTTCAAGATTTCACCCATTAATGTGGATTCGAGTGTCCCTATGGTCAGCGTTCTAGCTATTCAATCCTATCGGTTCGATTGCTGGCTGTAGCGGAAGTATTTTTATTTAATTAGAATCATTTTCCACCCTCCGCAGGGTCTGAACGTATGAATGTGAGAGTATTTTTAGCAAACAGTAATAAAAATCCAATGTGTTGGATTTACATGACTTATTCTATCGAACATTCACAAACTACTTTTACAAAAGTTTATTCGTCTGTCGATTTCTTGCTAATCAATATGAACTATCACTGCGATTCGTTGTATGTTTCAAAAAACGATGTGCTATATCACATGACTTTCTCTACCCACTATATTTTTATGTAACTTCTGCAGAGTATTCTTCGAAAGCTTACTTTTCTATCTACTTCATCTTAATGGATATAAACCTTTGTAGGAATAGTTTCATTACACATTTCATTGTAGGTACACGGAGGATAGAAGAAATCGAATCGAAAGTCAGATATTTAAAACCATGTTGCTATACTCGTATTATGCTGGGCTTCATATTCCATACCCTTTCGCGAGAAACAACTGAATAGTGGCAACACTTTGATCGAGTGACAGCGTTAACAAAATAAAACCTATAGTAACGGATGTCTCTAACATGCTAAAAAAAAGTTATTTCAAATATAATGTGTATTTTAAAGAGATTTACATTTTTTGTAATACCTTTTTGTATATGCTTCACGGTTTACCAGTTGCACAAAAGCAGACAAAGATCCTTCCGAATGAGTAGAACGTCATATGCTGTTCCCAGAAAATTCAAGCTACGCATTTTATTTATCATGTAAATGTCAAATATACATACGATGTTTTAATCAAAACCGTTACAGCTACTTTTGAGGAAATCAAGAACATCGAAACAATTCCTATGCAAAGAGTAATTTGGGGGAGAGATTTCTAGAAAAATCGTCGTGTCGAATATTTGAAAAAAAAATTCATTTATATACCAATTATTGTAGTCGTCAGGCGTTACATTTTGAGTTACACTGTTCACAGACACACACGAACACGATTTTTTCTACTTTTTTCCTTCAAGGTGCCTCAAAACATGTATTTTAGGTGAAATATCGACATAGAACATTTGGATGGAATACAATGTTTTCTGATTATTGTAAGCAGAAGTAGAGAAAGTATAAAGCCGATTGCTGAGTGATGGCTTTGAAACTTCATGCTCTTTGCATGACCACAAGAAACGAATAACTACTTTCCACCTGAAAAAGGCAAGTATTTCTAAATTAAAACCAAAAAAATGTATTTGACATAAATCGTGTCCTTCAATGAGATCTATATTTTTTCGTTTAACAAGACTTTGCCTATCTTTTACAGTTTAGCAATTATACAAAAGTCCTTCAGATTGAAGATGACTAAGACATACATTACTATCTTAAATACATAATGTCTGTGGCCCGCATTCAATACCCGTGACCGACCTCCCTGACCCATGGATTTGTTTCGTGGGTTTCCCCGGGTCCCCAGGCAAATGCTGGGAAGGATTATTACATCCCCCGAATTTCCTGTCTCTCCATTTTATCTCCATTCTCATTTGACTTCACCTTTCATCTGCTTGGTTTCTTTCAGAGTTGCAAGGTCGCCGGGAGATCTCGGCGTGTGCCTGGCAGAAGAATAGGATGCTTTCGTCCTCCGGACTGCGAGCGGCCTCCGAGTCCCAGGCCACGGTAAGCCCACAGGGGATAGAGGGCCGGCTGCAGCAGCCAGCCCCCGGGGAGTTCAAATCTGTAAATGTAGGAACCTTGTCCTCTGCCTATCGTTAACTCCTGGTGCGGCAGCCTTCTGTCTCCTCCTAGGTCGAGGTGCGTAGTCCCCCTCCGCTTCCAGTCCTATCCTGTCCTATCTTAAATATACGGTATTATAATCAAAATCATTAGGGACATTTTTGAGAACATCAAGCATAACTAACATTTTCGGAAAAAAAAATTCGTCACGCATCCCCGGAAGATACTGAACTTAAATACTAAGGTTAGTAATTATCGGGATATCGTTTTTGAAATGTGCTGTCCTTAGATACATCACACACACACACACACACACACACACACACACACACACACACACTCATGGGCCTTTTTCTAACAATCTGAGGCTACATTCACATAACTGCATCTACCCAGTTTCGTTTAGGTATTTACCTTGTATTAACTACTCCTGTGAAAGCTTAGTTCTCCATTTCGTTGTAGATGGAAGGGGGATAGAGGAAACAGAGTCAGTAGTCAGATATTAAATTCCAATGCCTTTAAATACTGCCCTTGAAATTTAATCTCTTTTCATGATATCGCAAGAAACAACTGAATAACGACAGAACTTTAAGAATACGACAAATGACGGATAACCCAAAAATTTATGTCAAATTAAAAAAAAAAAGTATGTACATTTTCCGAAGTATAGTCGAATGCTCAGAAACTTGCCGTGATTTGATACATATGCGTTAGCCTATGAACAAAGTTGTTCTAGGTGAGCGGCAAAAGGGGAGTAATATGGAAATATATTTTACCCGAGTGGTGCTTCACATTGATAATGCACACCAGCCCCTGGACGAGTTCGTCTCATATCGTTTCGGTGTTAAACATTTGGAATACCATTGAGACTCTGAAGCGAAAGAAAGGGAGCGAGTAAGATGAAACTTAAATGGTTGCTAGAAAAAATAATGGATGAGGGCTGGGCGTGGTAGTGGGGTTTAATATTTCCTTACCAGCATAAAGCAATGCGCATTACATCGCCACGATTTCATGCACCTGACTGTATATTTATCTCTCAACACTACGAGGGGCACTATTTATATTTTGAGCCTTGGCAACACTGAATGTTGTAGGTGCCATCTGACGATACCAATGGAAAGTCTGACATTTTTTACCATAATCTACTTCAAACATTTTGTCCATAGAGCGTCATTTGTTTTGTTTACACTAACTTGAAAATTGTGTGTCAACAAAAACATGGAATTAACTCGTGAAAATGTTCGTGCAATGATTTACAACGACTTTCGACGTGGATTATCAAGACAAGAGTGCATCAATTAACTTCCACATTTGGCGACAAAGCTCCATCCTTTGCCATTGTGAAACGCTGGTATAACGAATTTAATCGTGACCGCCGTTCACTCAATGATGAAGTTTGTGAAGGCCGTCCAAAATCGGTTGTTGTGCCAGAAAACATTGATGCTGTGCAAAACCTAATAATGAAAGATCGTCATGCGACATATTGTGAGATTGAGGCAACCCTAGGCATTAGTTTCACCAGCGTATATAAAATATTTCATGGTTATTTAACCGTGAGAAAGGTTTGCTCTCGTTGGATCCCACATAATTTGACGAAATTTCAAAAAAGATACTCGTGTCGATTGGTGTACAAAAATGCTCAAAAAATACAATGGCGGTGCCTCAAAAGACGTACATAAGATTTTAACAGGTGACGAATCATGGATCTATGCGTATGAGCCGGAACGTAAACAGCAGTCGACTGTATGGGTGTTTCAAGATGAAGTAAATACAACAAACGTTGTTCGCACTCGAAGCACTTCGAAGCAAACGTTCGCCTGCTTTTTCAGCAAAACTGGTCATGTGGCAACAGCGCCTTTAGAGGAACGTAAAACGGTCAATGCCGAATGGTACACAACCATTGTTTGCCGGAAGTCTTCGGTGAAGTAAGGAAAACCAACAAGAACCGTAGGATCGTTCTTCATCAAGACATTACGAGCGCACACAGTTCTCGTGTAACAACAGAGTATTTGAAAGCTCAAAAAATTGAACTGATGGGTCATCCGCCATACAGTTCTGATTTGGGACCCAATGACTTCTTTTTGTTCCCGAACATCAAGAATAAATTGCGTGGGCGATTTTCGTTGGCAGAAGAAGCCGTTGATGCCTTCAGAAACCATGTCTCAAGAAGACTGGAATAAACGCTTTGACAAATGGTTCAAAGGGATGCAAAAGTGTATTGATGATAAAGGAGAATATTTTGAAAAACAATAAAGCAGTTTTCAATCAGAAATTACTTTGTTTTAATTGTTAGGCTCAAAATATAAATAGTGCCCCTCATACCAGTTATAGAAAATTATATAAAATTCCATCCGAATGAAGAGGACTTCACAAGCTATTCCCAGAAAATGACAAGAAATAAATTTTATTTCTCATGTGAATATGATATTTTATGCAAAATTGTTAGGTGCATTTTTGAGAAAATAACAAATTTGGGAAAATCTTCCATTTAAATGCTAGTTTTGAGTGGGGGAATGTTCTTGAAAATATTCGTGCGGTATCTTTGGAAGACACTAAATTAAAATACCATTTTTTGTATTTATCCGAGTTCTCATTTTTGAGTTATGCTGCTCATACCCAGACCTTTTTCTAGAAATTGTTTCTTTTTGGATTCAGCGAGCTTCAAGACATGTATTTTCAATGAAGTTAAGAATGCAACAAAAACATAACTTTATAAAGTAAACTAAATAATTTCCGTTGTGGAGTACCTATTAGCGTCGTGTTATACATCTGTCGGCACGAAACAAAGCACCAACCGCTACAAGTATGGAGTTGTGGTTTTATACAGTGAAGCTTGAAGAAAATTTATTCACATGTTTCAAATTTACTACAAATTGCTACAAAGTTAAGGATAGTTTGGACAGAGCGCTTCTTACTCATTTTCAATTTTTAGACCAAGTATTGCACGTAATAAGGTTGAAGCTTTATACAAAAGATTTTGAAAAAATCTGATGTGATTCATTCACCTCACTTTTTCTACCCTCCATCGTTTATTACTGGGTATACAAACTAGTCTTACTAAATTTTAGTTTTATATCTACTTCATTTTAATACAAATAAACTGTTGCAGAAAAAGCTTCATTAAACATTTCGTTAGAGATACAAAGGGAACAACGATAGTCAACTAAAACTAGTCTTACTAAATTTTAGTTTTATATCTACTTCATTTTAATACAAATAAACTGTTGCAGAAAAAGCTTCATTAAACATTTCGTTAGAGATACAAAGGGAACAACGATAGTCAAATGTTTAGGAATTGGAGGCCTTAAAATTCCATACTGGTTCAATGGAATCGCGAAAAACAACTAATGTTAGCAAGTGTTTAAAAACCGGCTAAGTACAGAGCAATTTCAGCCATTAATAACATATCTCGGAAATGACTGATGCCACAAAAAATTATTTGAATTAAATAAATTGTGTGCTTTAAACCGATCTACGTTTCTTGTGTAACACGTTTGCGTCTATCGCTGACCGTTTACTGGTTATACAAGATTATACAAAATTCCTTCCGAATGAAGCGGACTGCAAAGGTTATTCCCATAAAATAAAACAATGTCATTTCGTTTGTCATGTAAATATCTTTAATATGTGGTATTTTAATCAAATAGTTAGAGCTATTTGTTAGAAAATCAAACACTTCGAAAAATGTTCCATGTAACTGAGGTAAGGAGATTTTCTTGAACATCTTTGTGTCGCATCCTTCTAAGTACTAAACTTATATAAAAAGTTTGGCGCTGATCCAACTTTTCGTTTTTTGAGTCATGCTGTTCACAGACAACACACGCGCGCGTAGGCCCTTTTCCAAAAAAACATATTTTTTTATTCAGAAGGCCCTGAACACATTAGTTCCGCTGAAATTTCGATATAAAATTTTTGGCTGAAATGCAATACCTGCTATACCTAGTATGTACGTGGTAGAGAAAGTAATAACGGATGTTACAAATGTAGTTACATTCGGTACAAAATTAAGAGTAGTTAAGATCTTCAAATCAAAGTTGCAGCTGAACGTTTCTGAACAGAGAACTTAAGGACTTGAACTTTCTATCTAAAAAGAAATGTTTAAATGAAATATATACGTGAATGCAAACCATCATGAGCAAATAAATAGGTCCTTTTAATTTGTATTACAAACAAAATATAACCATAATGGTATTAGCAAAAACTCTGTTAATGTACTTGTATATTGAAACTTCAAATAGTGGCTCTGTGGTGTAATGGTTCATGTAGTATGTTGTCTCGTAGGGGACCGGGGTTCGATTCCGCGCTGGGTATTCAAACTTTAATCTGCTTTATAAGCCGTATATATGGAAGGCAATTTTAACTATTCAAAGCTATACTGAGAGACATAACTGCGCTTTTTGCGCTAAATTTGTGACTTTCTAAAGCATCTCAGTTCATCAGTATACGCTCCGGAAATGGCAGTTTCACTTGGACACCCCATAAAACAGCTTAACAAATTAGACCAATATGAAAAAAACTATTAAAAGGGAGTAAAGTCCTAGGGAATGGCAGAGATTTTCAAACCACCCTATCCCACAACGATACACTTATGTATGTTGGCTTACAAAATTTAATGAAACGATGACATATGGGTTATAGTAATATTATTTAGAAAAGATAACTGAAGTTGTTAAATAAATAATGCTAATAAACAACTTGGTGAACTGTCATGAAATTTATTTGTTTCAAATTTATATAAATTTAAGGTAAGTTAATATGGAGTCTTCAGAAGAGGTACGATTTTTACGATTGTTTCCTAAAATCTCTGATAAATATCAGAACGCAAGGCTCAAAGCTCCGAACACATCTGAAATATAACGCTAGGTGCACATTTGCAATCTGAGTTACTTAAACTACAAGTGTAAGTTTGTTTGCAAGGTGTGTTGAAGTATTCACTTATCTATGCTATCCGTGTGCATTTGAATGCATCTCTCTCTTACGGTTTGGCAGAAATGCGGTTTTTACCTTCATTTTATTCACTTATTTTTAAATCTTGCAGCCACTTTAATCTTAAAGATATTTAAGCTTATAACGAAAATTCAATGTATAATTACTAAACATTTGTGTTATTATAGGATTCACAATATCCAAATGCACTGAAAATTTAGCTTAGTGAATAAGTTATCACTTTTAATATTTACATTTTGAAGAATTTTCAATTTAACTGATTTATTAAGTTCATTGTGGTTTTAATAATAGCATAAAAGTATTACGCTTGTAAGTTAATGTTTCTAAAGCTGAAAATGTTTCCGTAACGCAAACTGTAAGAGAATTACATCCGAAGAAAAGGAGCTCCAAAGTTGAAACTGATCTATTTATATACTAATAAACTGTGTTTAAAATGGCTACCAGCTGAGCACTACAACAGCTTTCAACAATTGATATGATGTTTCTAATACATCAAGGAAGAAATGAAGCCGAAAACCAAACTATGTATGCTTCATTAAGTTTCCATTTTTGTAGTATTACCTTCACTTAATACAATCGGACTCAAATTTTTAAGACAAACATAAACTACTATTATCACTTATTGATAGGGCAGGCTCCGTGTGACACATGGTGAGCAAATTCCTGCGAGGTTTCCTAATTATTTTTGTGTTTACTTGTTATATCAAGATCATATTGTTGTATAACACAAAAACACAGAATATATCTATTTTGGTAACATATATACAGATTAACTGGAACATTAGAAGGTTCACAGAGGAGAGTTTACATGAATAAAAATCGGGGTTTCTGTTTGACTTTTTGTTTTCTTCCCTAGATCAGCTTCAGCCTTTCAAGCTACCGTTGTCAATAGTGTCTCCGAACGTTCCTAAAATGTATTCGGAAAATGTTTTGTAGCAGTTGAACTCAGCACTGTTTCTTCTTGAGCACCGCATACACATAATCGTGTGCTCAGACCGCTTGGAGGGTAAATTTCCGAGAGCAGTTAACCTCAAAATGGAGAAAGGTGGACAGCAATTAGTTTGGGTTTGTATCTGGAGCCACTAAAAGTATTTGATGATACTGTCTGTTAAATGATGTTTTATATAGTAGATTGGGGTAGCTTATCTCTCAAGGAAAGCTTTTTTTATGTGGTGGGAGGATAACAGGATATGCTGAACTCGAACCGCGCGTGGCACGTACGCTGGAAAACAGGCAATAGTCGCGCGTTTCACTATCGCGCGTCTTCATCCCTCAATTGCCTCAGCCCAAGTCACACTACCTCCTTTCAGTAACTAAACCCCTACCTGCCTGGAAGGGCTCCCACGCCCATTAGCTAAAACATCGCCGAATAGATGGTGCATCCAGTTCTACATGCCACATATTACCCATCGATTTACGTGCCATCAGACGATGACGTAATGTATCCACACGTCCAAATTCCTGATAGCTTGGGGAGTGGGCAATTCCATGCATATATTTTGTGGACTGCGGCTATCAGATCGTTCATTTTGTGAGGAATTATACTATATTGTTGCACTGCTATGAATTGGACTTGTATTTACTTAATCACTATTTTCAGAGGCATGAAGAAAAAGAAAGCAATATGTTAACGTTCTGCAAATTTCTAAACCACAGGACTGACTGCTGAGTTATATTTCGAAGCTTGTTTTTTGATTTGCTACACGTAGTCAGTGTGTGTTTGACAGTTCCCCTTAGTTGAGATTCTCCTTCCAGTACAATCTGCTACTGTTATCTGATAGATGAATGAATTGTATAGTCGCCATACTGTATATATATATTTTATATGTGTATAAATAAAGTTTAAGTTTATCATGCTCTGTATGTGGCGCAGTGTGTTGTGACTAAATATTCAATTCTGTATTTACCTGGTAACAGAGAAAATGCTTTCTCAGACTGGTCGATACATAGGATCCGAAACAATGATCTAAAGGTTATTTATTCATTTAGGTTCTTATTAAACTTCGATCAAAAATTTTACTTAATTCTTACACCAACAGGCAATTATCCACATAAAATAAATATTTAACCAATGAATTTAAACTATCTTTATATTTTCTATTTAGATTGTATATTAAATAAAAATGAAATATATTTAATTTCATTTTTGGTGTTTTTAGCAGGAATAACGAAAAGGGCACAAATTCCTTTTTCAGCTTGATTACCTGTCCCTGGTTGCAAATGTTTGTATTTTTGAAAACAAATTAAAAACATAACGGTATGGAAAGAAATGCATAAGTAGTAACACCTTAATGCTGCAATGGGAGCTGCTCTGAATGCTCAAAGACAAAGAAAAATATATTACGTCTAAAGCAATGTAAGACACAAACTAAATAAGAAACCTTTAAAAAATCTGATACGGTACATTCACACATGACTTTCTTTACCCTCCATTGTTTATTAGTGGGTATACAAATTATTTTTACTCAAGCTTATTTTTCTATATACATTTTAATCCAAATAAACCTTTGCAGAATTAGCTGCATTATGCACTTCGTTAAAGTTACAAAGGGAAAGCGATGGTCAAATGTTTACGAACAGGGCGCTATATGCTGGCCTTAAAAATCCATACTGTTTCCATGCAATCAAGGGAAACAACTCAATTGACAGGACTTTCAAGAGAATGACCAAGAAATGAACAATTCGAACCTTTAATAACTGATCTCTCATACCAAAATATATATATATATATATATATATGTAACAAATTGTGTGTTTTAGAGAGATCTATATTTTTTCAGTACGTTTTCGTCTATCGCTTAACGTTTATCAGGTATACAAGATTATACAACATTCCTTCCGATTCAAGAAGACTTCTTAGACTATTCCCAGAAAATTCAAGATATACATTTTATTTTTCATGCAAGTATGTTTTGTATGTTGTATTTTAATCAAAATCGTTACAGCCATTTTTTAAAAAATTAAAAATTTCGAAAAATGGTCTATGTAAAGGATAGTTTGGGATTTTGTCGAAAATCTCGTGTCGCATCTTTGGAAGATATTCAACAGAAATACTAAGTTTGGTATTTATCCGACTTTTCGTTCTTGAGTTATGGTGCGCGCGCGCACGCACACGCACACGCACACACGCACAGCACATGCACGGACGAGTTTCCAAAAATGCGTGATTTGGATTCAGGGGACTCAAAAAATGCATTTCCTATGAAATCTGGGTATCAAATGTTTGGATGGAATGCAATACTTCCCCTACTACGTGGTAGTAGTAATACTTGTCAATAATTTCGACTAATGAGAAGTTTCATCAATATTATTGTAATTATGAATATAACAATAAATAGAAAGGATACGAGACATTTCGGCATTCGGATATGCACACAACTGTATTACGAGATAAATAAACAGCACACAGCACTAAACAATAACTAAGCTCCATGATAAGCTTGCACCTCGTTAGTTCGTATAAAATATATATCACGATATTTCTAGAGCATTTAAATTAATTATACTTGAACAGTTTTACATTGAATGTAATTAAATAAGTCACGAAAAACATAACTAATTGCAAACGCACTAAATAAATGTAATCATAATAATTATCACTGATAACCTAGCTAAGCGCTGCATTGCCCTATAGATCCTTTCAATTGAAACACACACTTTTACTTTCAACACCACTTTCCTATACTAAGTAAAGTTAAGCATTGCGCTTCATCAAAAATTTATCGTTGTTTCACAAGCAATACGTCAAATGAACTCCCAAAAAAATTAGAAATAGATCCAAACACGCGCCTTAGGCGTAATGAGAGACAATAGCAGAACTTGAAACAAAGAGCTAGAGAAATACCGAACTAGTCATTAACTTTCTCCAACTTCCAATGATCCTGCAACAAGATTTTTAAGAAATATCTCCATCACTTTTAGCATTTTTCATTATTTTTTACTTTATACAAGGTGAATAACCTAAAACTTGCATCGCAAATATTTCGGAAATGGAAAGTGCTATTGATGTGCAGTTTTCACAGCATTGATTGGCAGTCAGGGGTTCGTACATTTTACCTATAAACAGATTTTAATAATACTGAGAAAGTGTGTTTTGTGAGTAAACATACAATTTTTTTAAATGGAACAATGCCTAGTTACATCAACAGAATAAAGGTAGGGTAAATTAAAATGTCAATTGTCTTTGTTGCAGTATTCTAGTGCAAGTGGTTGAAGAAGATATTTACTTCACGTAATATTATTACGTAATCTTTTTTTTTAAACTTGATGAAGGTTATGTTATGCTGCTTTTGTTTTGTTTGGTTATGTAATTTTAATTGCCCCACGTATGGGAGCCAACTTGAAGTAGATTTATGGTTACTTAAATAGTTAGTTGCTTTATGGAGTTTGCAACACGCTTGGGGCGTCGGTTTAAATTTGTTGATTACGTAATGCTTACTGTGATTACGCAATATGCTGCTACGTACGAGAAGCTGATTTTAGGATGTAATGTAGTGTAAGTTTTACACTATAATATTTAAATTTGTTATTAACACTGCTTCTGTATATTACTTAAGTTTAAATTTGCCTCGGGTGCTTCAGTAATGTTTGTAGAGTCACGTTTCTTAGTCAGGGTGCGGTATGACAATGATTGTAGACATCACAGAATTTTAGTTTTAAATTCAATTCTTTTATTAATTCTTGCACATTTTTATAAAGCACTACATTTTTTAAGAACTATGAGAATTTTTAATACTTTCACTTAGCGCGTATACATATTTTACGATTCACACGTAATATTTCTGTAGAAAAGAGAACACATCTTCCATCTGTTCACTACCAAGGTTTGCCAGCAACTGAGTAACTTTCAACGGTCAAAACCCGTAAGCTTCAGCATTTCAATTCTGATTGGCTAATTCTAGTCCAATAGAATATCTGCATTTTACTTAAAGCTTTTGTTTGCTGTTGATTGGCTAATTTTAAACTGTTACTGAATATTATATTACCGTTGCTATAATCATGACTAGTAATTTTCGAACTCTTAAACTCATTATTTCTACAAGGTTACCTCATTATTACCTTATTGTTAGCAACTTAAAGCTTATTATTCTCACAGCTCTTGCATCATTAAAGTATATAATGCATTCACATAACATTATAAAACATGTTTATAATAGAAATAAGCATATGCAATGACTGTTACATACATTTTAAATAATTATTACATACATATTGTTTCAAGGCGGGCTGTTATTGACTTTACTAATTATATAATGCAATTGAAATTATTCAGGTATTAAAATACTGCCTCATGGTTTTCGAGAAATCGTATTTTGATAAGTTCCACCCCAACAATTCTTTGTCCCATTCAACCTCTTAGTTGTTAGGTACGATATTTTTATGTTTGTTTACATTGTGTTTTCTGTTCATTGATTGCATTGTGACTTTCTGGTCAGTTAGTTTGTGACAGTTCAAGCAGTACCTAAGTCATGAGTAGAAGATGATGTTTACTAATACAGAAAAAGCAGACATGCTCATGGTGTATGGAGAGTGTAGGAAGAATGCAGTTCGTTCCTGTACGGCGTATGCGGAAACGTATCCCAATAGATATCAACCATCTCGGAAATTATTTATCAACCTCTTCAACCAATTACGTGAAAATAATCTGTTACCAAAACGTAACAGAAACAAAAAAGTGACTGGAGAAGAGGCAGAAATTAAAGTTTTGTATGCCGTTGCAGTAGATCCGCAAATTAGTTCCCGCACAATCGCACGTGAAAGTGGCATAAGTCAGGCAAGTGTACTGCGCATTCTCCATCGACATAGGTTCCATCACGATCACATCTCTCTCCATCAAGACTGCACGGAAACGATTTTGAGACTCATGTTAACTTTTGTACATGGACATTAAGACATGATACTCCAGATTCATCACGTACCTTGTTTAGTGATGATGCAACATTACTAATCATGGCCAGGTAAACGCAGAGGCATGCACTATTGATCTGTTGACAATCCCCGTTGGCTTCATCAGGTGGAACGTCAGCGTCCACGGAGTTTAAACGTGTGCTGTGGAATAGTCAACCATCAGCTCATAGGCGCTTTGTTCATGGAAGGAACAATGAACTCGCAAAAGTATCGCAGCCTCCTGACAGACCATCTGCCACAGATGCTAGAAGACGTTCCTTTGCAGACTAGGAGGAACCTGTGGTACCAGCATGATCGCTATCCAGCCCATAGTGCACGAAGTACTACAGCTTGTCTTAACGGATTGTTTCCAAATCGTTGGATTGGACGAAGAGGACCTGTACCTTGGCCAGCCCATTCACCGGACCGACCCCTCTAGGCTTTTTTTCTGTTGGGTAGGCTGAAAGACACTGTCTACAAGCATGTACAAACTACACCAGATGATATGAAACGACGTATTACTACTGCCTGCTCTGAAATTTCCGCTGAAATGCTAGAACGTGTGCAGCAGTATTTCTATAGCAGATTGGAAGCGTGTATTGAAGCTGTCGGTGAGCATTTTGAACACAACATTTGAACGGCTATGTTCTCTTTACTTGTAAGAATTCACAGAAGTATTGTAATTCCTTTTTATTTTCTTTAGTGTTTGCTACCACAGGTTGTACAAGTGTCGGTGCGTAAAAGTTTCAAAATAAGATTTCACGTAAACCACTTGCACTAGAATCTTACAACAAACGCCACTGACATTCTAATTTTCGCTACCTATATTCTGTTGATGTAACTAGGCTTTTTTTATATTTAAAAATTGTAGGTTTGCTCTTAAAATACAGTTTCTCAGTATTATTAAAATATGTTTATAGGCTAAATGTACGAGCCCCCGACTACCAATCAGTACAGTGAAAACTGCACATCAATAGCACTTACCATTTCCGAAAGATTTGCGGTGCAAGTTTTAGGTGACTTACCCTGTGTAAAAGCTAACGATCACCATTAGTACACGTACTTTTATGATACTTTCATAACAAATGAAATGCGTAAGTGCATTGATATTTCTACGAATAGTGTAGCGTGTGAAGCACCATTCATTCTGTACGAATTTGGTATAATTTTGTATAGCTCTAAAGCGTAAGAGATACAAAAATGCGCGCGCGCACACGCACGCACGCACACGCACGCACACGCACGCACACGCACGCACACTACTGTTTCTTTTTTCCCCCGCAATGGTTCATTAGTAACAAAAACTGACTTACGACGTGCTAAGCGATGAGTTTTTTTCTGCATTGCCTATCAACATTCCTGTTTGAGTGTTAGAAATTGTTGAATATAAGAATCACTTTTAATATGAAAATATTATCATATGGGTTTTTGTGAAGTAATGGGAAGAGAAAGTTACATGTGGCACACCAGATTTTATGAAAAGGTGTGGGTGGGTGGGTGTGTGTGTTGAATAAACACACAAATTTTGTACCTAATTCAGTTCGATGTAAGAATAAAAGTCGAACATTTCCAAAAACGTCTTGCCCCAAACAACTCTCTTTCATGAAAATGTTTCTTTATTTTTGGTTTCTTAAAGTAACTCTCGCATTTGATTAAAACAGAATGTATGCTTGAGATTTTGCAAAGATTAATACAAATTGCATGCGGTTTTTCTATAAAACTGCTTCAAACTCATGCTGTTCTTGTTACATTACATATATCAGTACCAATAGAGAGATGCTTCGCGGTGACGTGTGACGTTCGCAGTCTTTAGGTCCCCGGTTTGATTCGCATCTGCCAACCATTCTGACCTTCGGTTTCTTGTTTTTTTCCTGGCCGTTAAGCGAATGCTTCAGTGGTTTCTCATCTAAAATGGCTTCCTTTTCATTATTTCCTTTTCCTCCCGTTTCCTTCTCAACTTTTAGGTGTTATGTCGTGACGTAGGCAGTGCCGAACGGATTGCGTAGAGAGTTGCTTGGTTGACGGGTCGTTCTTCGTCCTCTCTGGACAGCTGCAGTAGTGGGACACGTCTTCGACGCACGAACTGTTAAGGACTTCTGCATGACACTGGGCCTGTCTGCCTGTGGCCAGTAGTCTACTGTGGTTTCTTCACTTCATTCATTCCTTCCTCCTCGAGGATAGTAACCGCAACAGATCTCCGTACGTCGCAGTGCGCGAGGCGTCCCTCTCCGTTGTATACCTATATCGTATTATGTCTACGAGCAACTACAAATCTTCGGTAAAAATGTAAATCACAGTAAGATAAGTAGTTTATGCCAAAACGTTGTGTCATTAAACGTAGCTGAAGGTTTAGCCGTTTTTTTTTTTTTTGTTTTTTTTGTTTTTTTTGTTTTTTTGTTTTTTTACCTTTAACTGTCTCACATTTTAAGTAGTAGGTATATACGCTTAATTTAGAAAGGTATTTATTTTGCTTCTCGTGAGCTCTTATAAAGAGTACGCGCAGTTGTTAAAAAAACTGATGTGTTACATTCACATGCCTTTCTCTACCCTCTATAGCCTAATAGTGCGTATACAAATTATTCTTATGAAAGCTTGTTTCTTATTTACTTTGTGTTAATCCAAATAAGCTTTGCAGAAATACCTACATTACACATTTCGATACATATACAAATGGAATAACTATACTCAAATGCTTAAGAACTGGTTGCTATACGCTGGCCCCAAAATCCCATACTATTTCCATGACATCGCGAGAAACAATTGAATGGTGGCAGGAGTTCAAAAGAATGACCAATTAATGAACAATTTGAACCATTAATAACGATATCTTGGAGATGGTTGATGGCACAAAAAAGTTATTTGAAATAAATGTGTCTTTTAAAGAGATGTATATCTTCTCTGTATTCCGTTATTGTCTATCGCTTAAAGTTTACCAGTTATACAAGATTATACTAAACTTCTCTCGAAAGAAGAGGATTCAAGACATGCATTTGATTTTTAATGTATTTTAATCACAATCGTTACAGCCATTTTTTAAAAATCCCAAATTTTGAAAAATCGTCCATGTAAATGCTAATTTGGGGTGGGGATATTCTTTAAACTCTTCATATCGCATCTTTGGAAGCTACTGAACCTAAATATCAACTTTGATGTTTATGCGACATTTCGTTTTTGAGTTTTGCTGTACACAGACACACACACAAACACACAAAATGTACATATTTTAAAATGAACATTACATTTTCATTGTAATTAATTACACACATATAATTACACTAGATAGATACACATGCATACGGATATTTTTCCAAAAATGCTTTTTTGGATTCAGGGGCCTCAAAAGATGTGTTTTCGGTGAAATCTTGGTATCCAATTTTTGGGTAGAATACAAAACCTCTACCATTATATATACAATAAAAAAGGATGGCATAATTAAGAACGAGGGGATTATGCTTCTCTCTCTGGTATAATTCTAGCCACTCGATTGATAAGTTACCTAGCTCACGTCAAAGGATGGGCAGAGGATAAATCTGGGAGTGAAATGTCTAAGCGCTTACCAGTTGGATGCTATACGTTAATAATCAGGATTAAATGAATAAGATTTAAGATAACGGACCATTAAATTTAATGGCACTGTTACACTAATAATGCAATAATAATAATAATAATAATAATAATAAACAGAAGAAGAATGGTGATGATACTTTACTGTTTCCTAATAAATTGCACTTGACACCTTAATGACTGCTTCACATTACTATATGGGAAATGCCGAACCAGGTAGGTAGAGGTAATTTTTACTTTTGCGATTGATTTCTATTTTTAAACCCAGCGATATGTTTTAAAACTTGCCGCAAATGAAGAAGCAGAACGAACTTGTGTAATTATTCATCTCTGTTCGTCTTCTGACAAATCAGAACATGGGACAATCAGTTTGCTTTACTCACTACCATCCCAACTCCTCCCTTAACATGTTATGAGTAACGCTTACATCACATCAGCATTTCTATCGTTAATCTCTCCATAAATATGAGGTTAATAAAAAGCCCAATTTTATATCACAAATAATAGTGTACCTATAAAATTATAAGAAAGAATAAGCTCTGTTGTGTATAGTCTTGTATATGCGAACGCAATGTTCGTTTCATTTATTGTAAGATTAGCATGTTAGGTTCTTGCATGCCGTGGTTGTGAATTAAATAACGGGATAATACATACATACTTCAACTGACATTTCAGAATATATATATATATACATATCTACTGATAGCTCGTTAGCATATCGAACGCAACTGCGATATACTAATAATAAACCATCAACTACTCTTACTGAAAATGTTTAGTAATAACAGAAAGAATTGATTCAATATCATAGTGAATCTATACAGGTTCTTTAGGCTTTTGCGTTTAATATACTAACTTCCTATTCTAAGACATGTGTACATTAACTCCTAATGTTATGCATCGGTTTGGTAGAATTTATTCACAGAAGTCAACTTCCTGCTATATTAATTCTTTGCTCCTTAAAAAGTATACCGATTTTGACTCACGCTAAAACAACCCTCCAATGCTGTCCAATCTTCCCTTGCACATTGCACAGTTCTCATAGGTACTTGTGTCTTACTGTTGACGCATTTCCTTCGTGATCCTGAAATACGATAATAGTATTATATATTGGGGAGAAGTACTGTATTAGCCCTCTGTTAAACAGTAACGCTTTTCTTCAGGAAATAAATCGTGTTATCGTGGTTGCAGTAGAACTAATTCATACTTGCGGTCATTGCTAATGTGTTTAGTAGCTATTCCTATTTGCAGTGAAAGTTAAGTGTGCTTAGAAACAATTTGTGTTTGGAATTAGTGCTAAAATGTGCAGAAAGCAATTCATGCTTGCAACGATTGCTAATTTGTCCGAAAAGCCATTCATAATTGCAATGGAAAAGTAAATTCGTACTTGAGTAGGCAGATTAAGTTCATTGAAGCAATTCATATTTCCGGCCAATACTAATTTATTTACACAAATAATACTTGGAGTTGAAAATAACCTCACTTAGCGGCAATTATACTTTCAGTCTTTGCTAAGTTCTTCAGAAAACAAATTTTATATCGAATGTACTATATCCATTTCTAGTCCTTACTATTAAATTTGTTTAAAAAGCAACTTATATCTTAAGTGAAAGGTAAATTTAGTTAGAGGCAAATCATACTTTCAGACCTTGCTGATTTGTTCCGAAAGTACCTTATATTTGAAATGAAATGTAACTTTGCTTGGAAGGAATTCATGCTCGTATTACTTGCTATTTTTTCAGCAAGGAATCGATACTTTCAGTTGAAAGCTTACTACATAGAAATAATTCGTACTTTCAGAGTAGTACAAGAATGGTGGTTCCAAACCAATAAATGCGAATATCGAATCCTTTGAAGTGCCGATGTTGAATGGGTTCAGATAAAGGAGCAATTTTATGTTATGTTTTCGGCTCACAATTTTGTAAGGAATTCCATGGTCTGAATATTTTTAAAGAGTTTTTAGACACTTAATTTTCACCAATTAATGAGAGGTTTCAACATCTTTATATATGCCGCCTGGTGGAATTAGTGTTAGATCAGTCATCACACATGATTTCGTGGTATAATCTTCTAATGAATGGCATGGTGAGGTCCTAAATGTAATTAACGTAAATATATTTTAATGGGTTCTGATACCAGATGGTACATATTTTCGGGTGCAATTTGAGTAATAATGCAACGCTGGTGGATTTAAGTGTCACGCCATGGCATTCACATATACGTTATGACCTTTAAATGCTATTAGGGATATAAAATTGCGGAATAGGACGTTGGCGCAATCGCAGCATTATTACCTCATTAAAGTACATAAATAAATATAATTACGATAAATGTCAGTAGAATTACCTTACGAATCCAATGGTGTACAACAATGACAAGACAGAGTCGTATTATATTGTCACTGGAAAGAAAGTGCTGAAACCACTCTGTCGGCTGTAGCCGTACTCTGCGCAGACATATATCTCAAGTGGCCTGACGTCATATGTAATAGGAAGTCGGATACATCATATAAAATTCCTTGCAACGGAGGTAAAAGCCGCGTCATTAAGTCATGACAGTAGAGGACGCTTAATTATGATGAAGGGGATTGGCTGAGAGTCTATCACAGAGCGAGAAGTATATTAAAATAACGCTACTGAGTGTGAATAGTTTTTAAATGAATAGCGACAGTGTAACATGGGACGGCCTAATTGATAAAATGAGAGCTTTGCCTGAATTATCACACCGAATATTGCAATGGAAATTCATGCGACAGAACGGACCTATCTTTGATTTTATAATCAAATGGAGCTACGTGATACGTAATAGAGAATGTATATATCATAAAAAGAATGTGGAAGCAGAAAAAATGTAAAATGAATAAATAGCGTGTAATGAAGTTAATGGTAGCTTTTGTTTCTTTCTTTCTTCTTCTTCTTTTTTGACCTAAGAAAAATTTTGGCTTCTGAACCTGTGGAGATGTTCCAGCCCCTATATCAGAAGCGAATACTCAAAGTACTGAAGTAGACGCGAGGAAGACGAATGAATCAGCCCAAAGAATTCCTTATATAGAGGTGGATTAAGAACAAGCTAAAATATTATGATTACAGTTTTGCCAAGCATTAACATTTGTGTGCATTGCAGCCTCTGTTTTAAGAATGCTATTTGCTATTTTTAAGTATGTTAATCTAATGATATTCCAGTATTTTACTTAAAACATTCAACAGAGACTTTGTGTACATGTTAATGATACACTGGGAGATAATAGAAAATGTTTCTCAGGGTTTGAAAGGCTCCTGGAAGAGCAAAAGTCTCTGTCTGATGTAAAATGAAAATCTCCTAACCTCCTGAATACAATTTTAAATAATTGTGAAATGTTTCAAAAGTTACGAAATAACCATTCTAAAAGACTTGTGTAATATATGACACTTAATTTTACAATCTAATAATGTAGACTATATAGGAGCTAAAAATGGAGTTGGAGCTGGAAACGTATTTAAAATGATGTAGTAAATTTATGCCCCATATTTATTCAAAATATTCCTTTATATCATTAATCAGTTTAACTCAATGACTGCATGACGTGAATTAAGGTTTTTTGAATCAAACCGTTTTTCATGATTGTTTACAGTTACGTGGGTACTTACGATTTAATGTCATCAAATAATGAGCCTCGCAATATCGTAGGCAAAAGTGTAAAATAAATAAACATATTAATCTTCCCTGTATAACCCTACCAACGTCCATTCATACCACACAGATAATGTTTTTCTTTTACATTCGCTGAAGGGAGCCGCAGCACACTGTTGACAATTTCGTGTTGCGTTACGTTAGCGAGATAATAAGTGTCCCGCTTACAGCTTTTACGAACCTTCAATATCGAACGCCTTTCTTGCTAGGCAACTTCTCTGACAAACGAGTCCTATGCCCCTGAGGAAGTACGAGAGGATTCAGCAGCGGCTAGACAAGTAGCGTCATATAGCATGGCACGGCACACTTTGAAATGAACATCCAGTAGGTAAAGCAACGAAAGCAACATGATGCAGAAACAAAATTGAGGTGAAACTATCTCTTTGACATAACAAACCTCCAGCCCTATCTTAACTCTAGAGACAGGGTATTTTCTGACCGCAGTCAGTTTTATTTGTAAGTTGCATATAATGACTTCGGATACCTAAACCCTAACTTTCCCTTACCTTTCTCTGCATTCCTTGCGTTTTGTTAGAGGTCATTAGCATTGCAATACAGGCCATACATTCCTATAATATAGACTATTTGCGTTCTTCGGCTGAAAGGAGGGCAGGAAATACGCCACGTCACTTCTCCCGTTGCTTGTTATGTGTCTCGTCTGCATATGGTTTCGTTAGTTACAGTGTGTTGTCAGCTGAACTTTCGAAAAGTTGTGGTTATAATATGTACGTATTCTTTAGTCTTTAACATAGTGCTGTTTTTATATCTCAATATGAGTTACGAGCAACATCAAGCAAGGTTATTAGCCCTAATAAGGGAAGTGGAAGAACTGGAAGCATTGGGTGGTGAAGATTAACTTGAAATACTGAGTTCAAATAGTGAAAGTGAGCAAAGTGCAGAAGAAGAACATATGAGTGATGACGATATTCCACTATCACAAAAAAATGTGCAGTATTTAAGGTAAGGATCGAGTTACGGCATGGAAAATGGTTCAGCCTCCTCAAAATTCACGTACTCGCTCCTACGATATAGTGACTCACCAGGTGTAAAATCTGCAGCTAAAACTGCAAAATCTCCTATAGAGGCCTGGGAAATGTATTTTTACCGACAATATGCTCCAAAGTATCATCACAGTTACCAATGCCAAAAGTCAGAGGATAAAGGAAAACTACAGCAGAGGGAGGAATGCAAATCCTACAAACAGTGGAAATGAAAGCTTTGTTCGTCTTACTCTTCCTTGCTGGAATTCTAAAGTCATCCCACCAGACCACAGAAGATATATGGGCTACAGATGGTACTGGAGTTGAATCATTCCCTTGTGTTATGTCCCAACAAAGATTTAAGTTCCTGCTCGGATACCTCAGATTCGATGAGAAACGTAACAGAGAAGAGGGGAAAAACCTTGACAAATTTGCACCAGTTAGAGTATTATTTGAAACGTTTGTGTACAACTGTATGAGTAATTATTCAGTTGTTGAATGCTGCACAATCGATGAAAGTTTAGTAGGATTCCGAGGAAGATGTATTTTCGTCAGTTTATGCGCAATAAACCTGCAAAATATGGCATTAAAGTATTTTGTTTGGTTGATGCCCACATGTATTGTACACTGAAGACGGAAATATGTTAGGAATTCTTTTGGTGACGTTGTCAAAAGACTATTGAATCCATTACCAAGACTGGACGTAACATCACAATGGACCTTTGGTTTACTGGCATCCCATTGGCTGAAGAGTTGCTGAGAGCTCACAGACTTAGTTGTTGGTACACTGAGGAAGAATAAGAAAGAAATTCCACCAGAATTCCTTAGTAAAAAATAAGGAAAAGTATACAAGCACATTTGCTTTTAGAGAGGGAACGTTGGTGTCGTATATTCCCAAAAAAGGTAAAGTGATTCTTGCTTTACCAACAATACATCACAATAATGCAATTGGCAATAATTCTGAAGAGGCAAAGAAACCTGAGGTAATTATATTTTATAAGGAGATGTAGATACGGTGGATCAGATGTGTGGCTCATATTCTGCATCTAGGAAAAGCAATCGCTGGTCTCAAACCATATTTTACTTCATGATTAACATCAGCGGAATAAATTTTCAAATTGTTGCCCAGGCTAATACCGAACTGTGTGAAACGAGACGGCATTATTTGAGAAAACTTGCACTCAAGTCTGGTGCATGAATATATATATATATATATATATATATATATATATATATATTGTTGTTCTGTATTTCTTGGTTGTGCTGAATTTATAAAATGCCATATTTTTTTTCAAGCAATAATTTTAGCATTATTGTGATGTTGCCATATACTATAGTATATGGCAACATCACAATAATGCTAAAATTATTGCTTGAAAAAAAATATGGCATTTTATAAATTCAGCACAACCAAGAAATACAGAACAACAATTTCCAGTGAAAACAGTATGAGGTGTAACGTGTGTCCAAGAACTGCAGACAGAAAGACAAAACTTGCGTGTGCAAAATGCAAGCAACAGGTGTCAAAGGCCATAGTGTAGTCGTGTGTAGGAGCTGTGTGTGAATTATAATACGAGTGTTAACATATGTTCCTACTGTCGAGATGAAAAAAAACTGATACACTAACTGTGATACACTATGATTATGAGTGAAGTGAACATTTAAATGTATTTTTTGTGCTGCGCATCAGTCCAAATTGCGGGGATCTAACAATGTAACTTTAATTTAAACCTTTTTGTTTTATTTTTAAAGTAGTATTGGTACAACCAACAGTTATTTTAATACATCATTAAATTTAAATCATGGATCTTCCGGTTTCCGTCCAGTTGCTCTTTTAGTCCAATTCTATCTTTCTAACTTATGGTGTTAGTTGATAAAATACCACAGTAGTGAACACTTCTTCTTCTTCTTTTTCAGCGGATTACTCGGTATGTGTAAGCAATAATTAAACCAAAGTATTCATTCAGTCCACTTACAATAATCATTTCATTTTGGGGGTCGCGAGTGACCCCCGCGCCACCACTAATGTAAGACGTACATGTGTCACCTGTCTAGGGCTAACGACTCCATTTAAAGTCCGCTTAGGCTGATGCGAGAAGTTAATGATGAATTGTGCATATCAAAATGGAAAATAAGAGTTTTGAAACTAGGAATACATTTCAGACACTCACACACCAAGCGTTTCCAAACTCCAACTTTATATCATGGTAAGCAATTACTCATTAATGATTACATATTTACAGATGGGTACATTACAATTTGTGAAAATTTGTACTGTTGTCAGCTGAATCATTCAATCTCACAATTTGGGCTCCAGTAATAACAAATATTTTGTTCAACAACCATTATAAAAACAGTCTCCGCTAACTAGTAGCTTCCTATTAACGCAAACCCATCTTGTCGAGTCCTCCTTTTTAACAAGGTCACGTTTCTGGTTTGGAGTCTTTCCTACTGCGCTAACACTCTAGGCCGGAATCACATTCCGCTCTTCAAATAAGACTCCAACCGAGTGCTAACCCTCCTCCGGGTGGTTCAGAAGAACTCGTCGCCGCCCAGGTGTAATATGTGTCGCCGGAAATCCACTTTGACATCGAAGAATAGAAAGATGCTCCATCACAGGATGACTTCATCGATAGTTGCAGCAACCAAAACCTTAATTCTAGTCTGCTTCCTTCTTTCTAGTCTGCATCTCGGTAAGCCTCCCCTTATCACTGCTGTTCCTTGCTGGCAGCGTCTGACCGGTATTCTCTCGAATTCTCCCTTCACTATATCGGATGGCCATAGTGAGGCCTTTATATCACCAGCGCTCTGAAGGGAAATCAGAATCCATCCCTGCTAGCAGTCCACCATCTTTGCTGTCATCCACGGTGTTCAACATGAAATTAAGGGAATATATTAATGCCACCATGGTGCTCCTCTCCATACCTTTAGTATTCCTGGTCCTAAGCAGCGTACGTCCATTCGTCTCCACCTTAAGTCTGAGCTCTCCGCAACTCCAACACATAGGTTATCATTATTGTTACTATTACTTTTATTATCATTACGGATATGATAATAATTACTGCCACTATTACCTACTATTATCATCATCAACGCTCCATGTAAGAATAAATGAGCCAAATACTTCTCTGGAGAGTGAAGCTATCAAGAGCTTGTTAAAAAGGCAATGATTTGAAAGTAGTATGCTACGAATTCATAATTATGTGTTTCCTCATTTGTTCTTTTTTCTTTAAGAGGAGTGTTTTTGGGTTTTTCTGTTATTTTAGTAGACAAAGATTTCAAAGAATAAATCTCTTTAAAGAACAAAAATTTTGGGATGAACTATGACGAACAAAACAGCAGCTAACGTAAGTTAGCATAAATAGACTTAAGATCTGTTTTGCTGTACAGTAATGTAAGTAAACAATGTTGTGCAAGAAGACGTTCAGTTTCCAACGCTGACAACGTGTTGAATCATTATGATAGACAAACGAATAAGTTAACCATGGTAGATTTTAATAAATACTCCAAAAGTCATTGGAAATAAAAGAAATGAAAGGAAAGGAGACATCCAGAGAATAAATAAGAATATTTTTACTGCATCTGTAATCAAAGTCCTATATAAATTCGTATATAACAACAAAGATGATCGTCAGTAACGTGAAAGGCTACAAGAGTTTAAGGGAGTGGAACGTAATATGGTAACACTATGCGATGTGTTGTGTGTGGTATTTGAGCGAAATGCAGAGAAGTCACTGAAGTGACTAGTATATTTCATCAAATTAAGTTTTTAAAAACTACAAAACGGGAATCACTAAGATTATAGCAATAGCTAAGACGTGATATAGATTTTATTTATAGACGCTCTTTAACGACTTTAGTTTGCTTAGAGCCTCTTTATCAAGCGTGAAGTTCTTTTACTTGTAAATCTACGACATGGGACTACCGAAGTTGAAGACAATGAGAAAGTTGAGTGAAGGGCATTCAAAAGAGTGTAAATTGAGAAGAAATCATACAGAGATCTGCAGAAGAAAGTGAAGATGACCTGCTTATGGATCATAAGTCGTCAAGAAACAGAAGACATCCAGGCCGAGGAGTTGCACTTACTTTCGAGATCTCGAAGATTTTATACGCATCTTTGATGATCAGGCAGTGGTTCCTATAGTTTGAAGAAACAGCTGCCCTAATGGAATGGAACAGCTTGCAAAACCTAATTATATTTACTAAGAAATTGTTGTCTGACTTAGAAAAGCCATTCATTTTAAGCGAAATAGGTTTATCAGCATGGGATAGATTAAAAATTGCATTGATATAAGTGTTTGATATCAAAATGAGTAGTGCAGAAAATGAAGAAGTGATAGGTTACTGGGTAGCTAGAAGAAGAAAGAAGTATCATTGCAAGAGTATCTACTTGTTAATGAAGATAGTAAACCGAGGCGAGGTTTGATGATTACCTAATACAATGCATAATTGATAGTATAGAAGGTGTATCTGGCGGCAAATTCATGTTTGTATCGGACCAGATATTTTAATGACATTAGTAGCACTTCAATGCATAGTACTCGTCAGCATCAATGACCACGTAATTACTTTAAAGAAGCTATAGCATTACTCCCCGTAACGCTGGTGTCGAATATAGCTAATACTATGGCATTGAATAACATAGCAAATTGCCATCTAATGAAAGGGAAGGTTTAGTTTTTGTGGAGATGAATGGACAACTCTGTCCGTTACTATAGAAAATTAAAGCTTTCGTGAATTCCCAAAACCATGAAAAATGAAACAAAAGTTGTTTAAGTGGATACTTCAGAAGATTTATCCAAAATATTCTGTGCTAGATGATACCAGGTGGGAAATCTAGTTCCATAAAGCATATCCTATCAGGACAAGGATTTAAGTACAAAAAGAAAGTAAGTAAAAATAAGTAAGAAAGTAACAAAAATAAAATCTCAGTTTGTGGCATTATGGCGCGTGTCGTGTAGACGAATATGAGGGACCTAGACAAACTATAACATGTACAGAATACATGAAGTGGCAGACTGAAGGTTTATGTGACATCAGGGACCTATAGCCGATTCTCTTAGAGTGAATCTAGTGGAATTTTGTTTCTTCTTCTGCTTGAGGCTTGAGCTCTTTAGCCCGTTGCACCTTCAATTTAGCCGATCCATGGTTTGTTGAGTCTTCCTATTTTTTCTGCATCCTTATAGTTTACAACTTAGAGCTCTTCTTGAGTACCTCTCTCTCTTAGTATTCTATATATGTGTTTTAGCCATTTATATCCAAAGTGGCTTACTGTTCGTTTATAGTATGTATGCTCAGTTCTTGTCTTGTTGTTTCATTTCTTATTCTATCTCATCTTTTCACTTCCCGATTGATCTTAAAAATCTCAAGTCGGTTATTTGTATTCAACTTATATCTCTATTTTTCAGTGTCCAACTCTCACTATCAGACACACGTAGGCATGTGTACGGTTTTATAGAATTTTCTTATTATATCCCTCCTTCCTTTATTTTTAGATTATCTGTTTGTGCCACACACACCGGTTAATTTGTTCTATTTTATGCTTTGCGCCTACTTCCGCTTAATATGATATATTACCTCTAATATATTTAAAACAGATTTTCTGTTCAACTATATCTCCTTCAATCAATATTTTACCTCACTCGGTTATTGCTAATAAAATCCATTCTTTTTCATTTACTTATAGCTATTAACATGCGTATCAGTTTGCTTCCAATAACCCTGGCATATGCTTTAAAATAATAAACAAGAAGAAAGTGTGCTTCATAATTGTTTTCTTTTCTTTTCTTTTCTCCGTCATTTTATTCAATGTGAAGATGTCCATTGCGCATCGTCCTTTCCAAAATCCCATTTGGTCCTCTCTAACATAGTTTCTGTTATGCTTCATAAGTGTTTTTAAACATGTTGTTGTTCATCAATGGCACTGGAGATTAATTGAACTGCATCATTTTCTCTCTGGCTGCCCAATATAAAGTCTGTAAGCTATGACTTTTAAGGCCTTTGCATTTGGCGAGATGCTGTTTGTTCAGGATGACATCTTCAAAGAGAGTGCACTTGTGTGTAGGTAGGCATCGTATCCTGTAGAGGAGTTCCGGGAGGCGTTTTTAAAATATTTTGGCATGCATTTTGTAAGCGCCACACAGCAGGCGTTTTCCCTTAGAATACTTGTTCTTGTCTACAACCTATTTTAAAGATTGGTATTACAAGTGTTTTGTTTCATTCAGGTATCTTGGCCTGATGCCAGTTTTGGTTTTAAATTTTCAGCAACATGAATTTATCTTCAATGTGTGCATATATAATCAATTATTTACTTAGATTAGCTATTTCAGATGAGTTTTGGACTTTTCCTTTCTTTTAATGCTTCTAAAATGTCTTCAAATTCAAATTGAAATTAGATTAAGAGTATTCAATGTCATCATCTTGTCTACATACGTCTTGCGAGTATCACATATTTAAAATATTCTATCCGTCATTTTTCTGTTGTTACTTTCACATTTACAACACATTTCTCGCTTTTATTGATTAGGTTCATGATTATTTATGGTGAAACTTGTTTCCCCATGTACATTTAATTCATTGTTGGACATATATCTTTCCCAACTCTGTTGATAGGTTTGTATTTTGTTTGGTTGTTTTTGATATGCAAGGTGACCCTCAACTGATTTTGTAGTCAGCCATCTAAAGTATAATTTACTCTTTTATTCCTTTATTAATTTCAGCGTTCCATATTTATAGTCCATTCTTTATTTTCTGTTGTTTCATCTCCCTAAAACTTTTTTTTGCCATTTTATCCATAATCTTCACAAAATCTTCCCATTCTAGCTTCCATTATTCCTTATAACTCTAACGTCTAAATGTATCTTTAATCTTTCCTTATATAACATTTTTCTTTTTTCTTCCTTAAGTGGCATTTCCAGAGTCTCTTCTCCTTCACTATCCGATATTTTCTTTTTATATCATTTGGAGTTCAAGTCTAGTTTTTTTTAGCAATAATGATTAGATGAGATGTCTGCTACTAGGTAAACTCTTACGTTACAACTCGAAGAAATTTGTTCATTTCCTAGGAAATGATATGAGAAAAGAAATTAGTTTATTTCCTTCAGATTACTGAAGCATATAAAGTCTCTGTCATTCTGATTAATGTTTTCCTCTGAATCTTCGCATAACGACTTTTCCACTAAGTGCATTGGGGTCTTCTACTAGAATTATACAGTCAATTTTATTATATACGTAATACCATTTTCTATTTTTCTATCAAACAGTTTAGATTGTTCTACATGTGTTTCTAGTCTATATTCATCTGTAATCGTTAAATAACCTCTTGGGATTTTTTATATTGTAGTTACTATTCTTTCACTATTCCAAGTGTGTCATCCTCTGTGATGTGCTTGTTACTATGCTAGCCTCTTATTCAAATCCGGCGGAGGGCGATGGATTCTTTTGGGCGTGAAAATCCTTACCATAGCTTCCTTCGGAAGGGAAGTAAACCCAGTGGTTCCGTCTCGTAGATTTACGGCACGTAAAAGAACCTCAAGACTGATAAGGAGGTCTTTGAACAAAATTTCCTTTCTTTCACGCCCAATATGAATGGGACGCTAAGGACCACAGCAGTTAAAGAGCGTCCATAAATAAAGCTTACTTTAATTTTTCTATTCCAAGTGTATGGATAAATATTGTTACCCCAATTGTTAATCAATACTATGGCGATACTTAAATAATCTTGATTAATACAAAAAATAACAAGTTCAGACTACCATTCTCTGTTTAATGCGAATGGCGCTCAATTCTGTCAGATTAGAGATCATATCACTTTCGCACCCTGCGCAATCCCGACATATGAGCCCATACTGAGTTCAATTTAAGCAAGGCCTGCGTTTCTTAAAGAGGTTATTATTTTTCTCGATTTCAGAGCGTCATTTCCGGCATCCGATGTGACGCTACCAGTTTTCTTTCCTTTAACTCATTAACAAAACTTCTTCCTCAGATTTTTCTTTGTGTGCCAACTTTCTGAGCTCTCATTACTTCTAAACGACGTGCGATATAATTACAGGGAAGATAATTACAGCTTAGGCTACGAGGAATGAAACCAAATGCCTTGAAAGTTTAAAGTAGCACCTACACGAATGTGTGTAGCAGTATTACAGATTTCAACAGCTAGAACATACTAAAAAAGGCTGACCCCTGTAGAGTATCTGCATACTGTGCGAGTGATCTCGGGTTAGATTCCCGGCTGGGGGTGTGAATCTTATTCCTTTAGTAAAAATTAAAGGCATATACCACATTGAACCAAAAAAAATTGCTATTTTCTGGGGTGTGAATTTTTCTCCAGACAAAATTATTGCCTATCCTCTCCAAGAGCCTGGAAGTATGAATGACAGTCAGAATGTGGGTATTATCTAATGTATAACATTCAAAGAAAAATCAGAATTCCAATACAACGGTATACGACTCAACACCATTACAGATAGCCAATGTGTTCCTAAGCAGAAAAAAGGCGCCGGCACGTTCATTGCAATTAAAGGTGGTTAACTATAAAAAACACACTACACACCCAGAAACCAAGTACAGTCATCAGCAAAGAGGATTTATTTTGAATCCACAAGTCTTATTAAAATTAAGCGGTTATGGTTTAATACGAATATTTGAATGTTTAGTAGAAATTGGAATATTGATTAATATGATTTGATTATCTATTAGATTAATTGGTGGACTTTTTATTAGTTTAATATGTTTACGCCAAGTAGATATGAAAGCATTAACTAGTAAATGAATTACAACTATCCGGGCTTGTAGGCATGGTCTAGAAGGCATCGTGGATACCGACGTTTCGCCAAGTACAGCGCTTGGCATCTTCAGGGTGAAGTGATTCAGTGTCTGCGGTGGTCGGAGTCTGAATGAGATGAGATGTATTTATAAAATAGATTTTCAAAGAGATCAGAAGCTATAATAGCAATTAAGTAGTTACCTTACGATTCATTAATAAATGCTAATATGCAGCATAGTATAACTTGCTGTTATAATTTACTTTCGTACCTTTTATACAAACAATTCATAAGAAAGTTATTTTTATCAAGAAAGGCATGATCTACACGTAGTCAGTTTAACCAACAAACTTGATAGAAATAATATCACACGCACTTGTAGATATTTTTAAATTGCATAGTAAACTAGCTCACGAGTACACAAAGGTTACACCATCTTTAACTTTATTTGGCACTGATATTGTGTATTTTAGAAAGAGAATACAGAAATCTATGGTAACAACTTAAGACCCCTTACCTTATGAAAAACCAAGCCTCCACCAGCATAATGTTCTATCGGCAGCCCTTAGCTTAGCTATCAATCTGCAGCACAGCTTCCATTGGAGCAAAATGCTACAAAGTACAGGGTTGTCCAGTTTATTTTATTCTTCCTGGCAGCTTTCCCGAGATCATCCAAAGATGGTGGCCGCCTGCTTCCAAGGGCTCTTTTCAGTAACCTAAATGCACAAAACTCCATCAGTGATGCAACAGAAGACTTAACACGGATGTCGCCGAAATGTATGGAATGTGTTCCCATTTATCTCTCTATGTTCTCAAAAAAAATGTTGTTTGAAGCAGCGTATGGCTTGATGCCTTAGCCTGATGCAACAAGACTTTACATCTGCACCATAGAGAGCAGGAATTTCTGAATGTAAAATTGATATCAGGATGTTAGTCTCATAATATGTAGAGTAGATTTTCACATTTTTATGTACACGACGAATGGTTAGCTCGTAATTGTACCTTGCTATTACCATGAAACTATTGTGGAAATTTTCGTTAGTTTCCTTGTACCAATTTTCAATTTTTTTCTCCCCTTGGTCGGTAATATATAGCCCAGGTTTTCTGCAGTCACTTAGATAAACATATGCCTCATCTAAAAAGGCAACAAACATCCTCTTCAGCTAGGTATCGTTCATACAGCTTTCTGCTGTTAGTGCTACGTTCTGCAATGTGTTAGGCAACAGCTTATATCCCCGGCTCTTATGGCGCTTTTCTAGATTCAAATCCTGGTTGATTATGGTGTTCACAGTAGTAGTAGAGATCCCTAATTCCAGTGCAATGGGCATCCGAGTTTCAGGATTTAGTGCAGAGGCTTAGACCTTCACCTTCAAAATTATCTCCAGGGTGCGTCTGATGGCCGGGCGTGGATTTCCCTGTTTCTTGTCCCTTGGATTAAGTCCTGGTGTGGTCTTACATTTTTTGTTGAGTGCATATGAGATCACTTTCTTGGATATGGTAAAACTACGCCTCTTGCACTGCTTAGTAATTTTAGAGCATAAGTGTTTTGCATTGGAAAGGTCAATAGTGTACCCTTATCAGAATAGTTCTATTTTTGACGCTATTTGTTGCAGCAAGAACAAGAGCACCCAACTAAGGAAACACTCTGGTACACTCATACTGCTGAACTTTCATTCGGTTCAACGTGTTTCAGCGCGCAGCTATTGTGCCTGCCTGATATTGTTACCATAGATCGTGAACAACCCTCCGTATTCAGTCATTAGTCTGCAGCGTGCTAACATTACATTTCGTAGAATTGGGACAGAGGAAAATAATTTCTTTGTTTCTGAATAAGTCACGAAGTTTGCTATAGTTTGTACTTTTATTTTCTCCGTCGTTAAGCTACCCTAACGTAGAAGAAATACTAAGTTCAACACAAAAATTCGATATCGAGAGTTTACCGGAAATATAAGCAATGAATTCCTGAAAGAAAATTAAAACTTTTAGAAAGGGTGCTTATGTTACTGCGAGTGCATGTGTGAACCAAAACGGCCGAGATAAATACCAAATGTCTTGCTTAATAAATATGCGGTTTAGCTGTATTTACTGTATATACTCTCTGAAGATCTCTTCATGATCAATACCTTGTGTAACTTTGTTTAAATGGTAGGTATACCTTAAGGGATAGACAAAATATGCTAAATGCAAACTCTAGGCATCGTTAAAATCCAGGAATATATTTTTCCCTCATTTCTAGATTTTCGGAATATTCACTGCTGTTCCTTTGAATTCTTTCGTATTTCTAGCAATGCACCTTCAAAAGTATTTTTGTTTGTTTCATCTCGTAAGATCATGCAAGTGTGTTGCAAAGAGTGTGCAATTCTAAAAGCATATGAGGAACGCTTTTTAAATATTTAACTGCTACTTGTCTGGAATATGATCTGCAATGAAATGCCCAACATTTATCATCATTAACGGGAAATAGACAGAAATGAACACAGTGTATGAAGAATTTGTTGAATAGCTATTAAAATAAATTATAGTGGGTAGGGAACGACGTATTTCTGTAACGGGTTACATTTTTGTAAAATACTGTAGTTGCATAATTGCGTCTACTGGGTTAATACTATTTGACACTTAAAACTGTCTGAAGTTGACATGCTTAGAAGATTCGCTTCTGCCTCTCTTGTCTAAATGGTTGTTAATGCTGCAAAACCGGTGTACAATAACCAAATGGAAATAAATCTTAAATGGACTACAGTAGTTGTTATTCAGTGGAAATCCTGTAAATGGCTTTCTTAATTTGGAATTTATATTAAAATGAAAAGCGTTTAAGACGGTAACATTTATTCATTCTCTCCAACTTCACATATTTCCTTAAGCAATAAATTATTTTAAATACGAATATTTATTAACACAACATCTTACATATCACTAATAAAAGCAATAAACAGGCCTAATCCCTTAGTTTGTATGGTTCTAGTTAGTTTCTAAACAGTAGTTTGCTTTGTATATATCATAAAATTTTACTTTCCTGTCTAGTTCTTCTCATACCACACAAACGAAAAACCAAGTTACGAAGTACACGAGATAATCATATTGAAACACAACATTTAATGTATATTCTTACTATTTTTCGAAGATAAAATTAAAAAATGGACACAGTAACGAATACCTTACGAAAATGGTTTCATATTAACTCATCAAGTTTATTATTGATACGCCAGAAAAGACGCAAGTCTAGCGGCATTACCTTTGAACACTTAAAATATAGGTAACACAAAATTACACGAAAAACTACAGAAGATACTGCTACTTTATTTCTCCTAATCTGCATTCGAAATCGTGGACTTCCATCATTTGGTCCCGGACTTTTATCATATCTAAAAACTATGAACAATCCACGGAGTCTTTGGCCAATGAAAAACCAATTTGCTACATATTTTCTGTTTATCATAGCATACTATTGGATAGAAATGGTTTCAGTGTGTTGTTACATGTATGCAGACCGAGCAGATGGATCAATATTTAGAAATCCTTTGAACAACTCTTCCAGCAGCAGTTGTGATTTTTATTGCAATATAGCTGAAGGAATAACGTCTGAGGATCGTATTTGCAAGATAGTATTTAACACCGAAGGGTCATGCTAAATAAGGGTTTTTCGTCATTTTCACTTATTTCTGTAATGAATTCTGACGCACAATAAATGTTTCTGTCACGTTTTCTCTAATTTTAGCTTTTAGGGTACCAGATCAGGTGCAGTGGATGGTGGTTTGCGACGTATTCGGCAGATACGCTTAGAGGAGGCAGTTATTTCTACCATGGCATCTGAACCTTATGCACGAACCTTTCCATGAGGTTATGGGGTGAATCGAAGGGACGCTGTGACGGGCTGTGCAAATTGCATGCTCTATACTTTTCGGGTATGCTTTGGTTTACTTATTTTGGTTTACAGTTGCATGAAATTCAATAATAATGAAGAGAACCTTATGAAAATAACCAAATATTTTCCATGTAAAGTCATACTACCTTGTATCCTTAATAGATACTGGAATTAAAAACAAAACATTAAATTTTAGGTTATCTTACACACACACACACGCGCGCGCGCGGACTTTCTAATTCAAATTGTCTCTTTCACGATAAGGGAGGGGTTCACTTTGAATGTGTACGTGGTAAAATGTTATCACATTTTTGGATGGGATAAAAATACTTCAATTTACTTAATATTATGTAGGTGGCACAAACAAAGTACATTATGACCTAAACTATTTCAGATCTTATTAGTCAAAGGTGACAAATCAAGACTTTTAATAAATTAAGTTAAAGTTTATTTGTGACTGAATAATGATATTAATACTTATTGTTACGAGTTCATTAAGCATTCTCTTGGTTTGCAATTTTCAGTATTAAAACGTGAATGACAAAATTAAGAAAACACAATTACTTATTAAAGTTATCGAAGATACAAATTCCTCTGCATTTTAATGAATGATTATCATTAAAACAAATAAACACTTAACCGAGATTTTCAAAGTTGATCATCTATTATTTATTAGCAGAGGCTTGGATAGAATGAGCTTTAGTGATTTAGTAGAATTCGTTTAGTTTACTCAAACCCATTGGTGACCTTTGCATATGGTTTACATAGTGACAAAATTACCAATTGAAAACGATATTGCTTCTGTTTAATTCAAACCTTTATTTTCGCTGAAGCTCTCCACCCACCACTTTACACATAATTTCACTATTCCAGTGATGACACATTTATTCGTGACATTCCAGGAAGTCAATAAATACATCCAGAAAATGTTAAACAGACAAAAGCTTTCCTCCCCTGAAATGTGACTGAAATTACAAAAGAGTTAACAAATTTCCTCTAGCAATAAAGAGGTTCAAGTATTGTACCACAAATTCCAAAGGTTATAACTAAAATGTTGCTAGTTCAGCAGAGGAGCATTTAAAAGTTCGTATAGAAGTAGTATTTTTACTTAAAGGAAAAGTCCCTGAAATATTATTTTATATTCTTGCCTTATTACACTGAAGGTAAGAGTGTATCATTCCTCAAGGTCAGAGTTTTGAATACTTTGAATATTGTATAAAGTGTTAATTAGCAGAAGTAATTACCCGCTGTAGCTGAAGTTTGTTAAAACAAAAATATTACTTTCCTGCATATATTAAAAGAGACAAAGGAACACAATGACCCATGTAACTTATTTTTTATTAAGTTGAGCCCATCTTGCATTCATATGCGATCAATGTTCCCACAAAAGACTGTAAAGCATAAAATGTCTCACCCTAGTGGGTTAGTGATTATTTCTTTTTGAAACAAATGAAAAGAGCAATGAAATGTTCAACCTTTACTGGGGCATTAGATGACATTCCTATCTTTTCCATCCCCTGGCTTCACTGCAAATTCATTAGTTTCGGCTTTTCTCTTCCTCTCCGGAATTGATTTCTTTTTATTTTCTGCCTTGGACCATTTTCTATTCACTATTTTTTCCAATGCCTCTCTTAGCAAATTCTTCCAATCTTGTGACCCAGGTAATTTTTTTCGCTCTTCCTGGTCAATTTCATCCACTCTTTCCGAAGTAAATCCTATATATGCTCCACTTCTTTCGCTTTCCTTTGTTCCCGCTTCAAGCGTCCACAGAAAAGGTTTGTATTTCTGTTAAGATCATTCAGCGTGCTGTATCATCAGCAGGTCTTGTGGATTTCATTTTTCTTCTGCAACCATTCATTTCTCACTTCCTCTGGAAACATTCCATTGCCACATTTTCCCTTCAATTGCAATCTATCAAACGTATTTTCCAAATCTCACAGCCTTACTTTTTCCATCAAAATATGAAATCCTCCTTTATCTTTGGATACGTCTGTTTCATCTTCCATAGCCAAGCTATTTGCGCGACTTCCTGTTTCTCATAATTCAATATATTTCCTAAATGCTTTTTCCTTTTTGTTCCAATATTTCATTGCTGTTTTCATCCTATGTTAGATTGAAATCCACTTCTTCATTAATTCTTTCACGTTATGAGTTTCTCTTCCCAGCTTGCGTTTAGTCTTCTACAGCTTCTTCTACCTAATTCCAGCATCTTTTTCATCGTTTCTTAGGGCTTTTGTTTTCTTGGTATACTACTGTTTCTGGCTGTTGCTTGCTTACAGTTTACTGCTGATTCTACGTTCAATTATTTCCACATATATCTTCGCAATTGCCATTAAACAGTCCATGTACTATACAGCAACTATTACGATACATTATTATCTATTACTTTATTGTTACACTCCTATTGCGCTACATTGTAACATTGCAGTACGATGCCATTAAGTTGGCCTTAGTTGGGCATATTTTTCTTGAAATTACAGTGATATCTATTGCTCTGGAACGGCATTTGGAAGACATTTCGGTGTGCATAGCATCCCACTCAAGCCAAAGATATTTTGATTTATGAAAGCTAGAGGTAACAGAATAGCTCCTTAAAGATAGTGCAAAATGGGTATGTACTGCTTGAAGCTTGAGTGAACGATGTCTGAGGGACTTACGGAATTCCTGAACAAAGGCTTCAGCCGACTAACCCATTTAGAGCGGCCCATAGTTATCTCTGTGTTTGAACACATTATAAAATTCATTTGGAAGTCAGTAAACTGTAAATTCAGTAATGTGATCTCCGTTGTTCTAAGAGAACCTAGCAACGTCATTTCCAAGACAGCTCAATATGCACAATGTTCCAACCAAGAGTAAATTACGTCGAGAGTAAGAAAACTAGAAACAACTGACTACTGTGAGTGGAATACAAATCTCCAACCCCTCAAGGTAAGTAACCCCAAAACAGTGCTTAACAGTGTGATGCAGATCCAAGTGTTCTTTACGAAGAATGACAAGCCCGAGCGGGATGGCTCCACGGTAACGCATTCAGGAGGTCCGGGGTTCAAATTCCACTAGGACTGTCCTCTCTGACCGAGGTTTCTCCCAGGTTGTATTTATTTCGTTCTGGAAAATAGCCGGAAGGCACCCTGTACTCGTGCCTGAAACGTTTCCATCCCAAAACGCCTTTCTGAAATTCCATTTCATTGCATGCATTATCAATGTCAACCGCTATGTTGCTGTATATAATAAACGGGCATTAAACACCACTGAAACAATAATTAACACTACATTTAAAAGTACTGGAGTCTGGAGTGCGGTATCTGCTTCCAGAATACTATGGCACAAAAGGAAAGTTTATTATGTTTTAAGGCAGGTGGAGGACATTTCCAACACTTCCATAACTTAATGACTCTCATGCATTACGTTCGGTGTAAAAGTGATTGCCTCTTTTCGCTATTCTATTAAATAAGAGCTCTCGTCTGCTGCTGTATTTTCTATTCCTAATCTTTACCATATAGCTAATTCTTGGGTCTCAGGGTTATCGTAGGTGAGGCAAATTAAAATATGCTGCATTTGCCTTAATAACTGCGATTTATTATCAACTCAAATATTTATGGGCGGCTAGCTTTTTCCATACCAGATCCCACCATTTGAATAAATCAGGAGCCTAAACTAACTGCACACGTCTTTCCACCCATATGCGCACACGTGTATTTGTCGTCTAGAGAGTAGCACTTTGTGTCGTCAAGATTCTAGAAGAGAGTGAAAATCTGGGGATTTGTTCCCCTTTATATACCTGAGCCTAGTGACGCTTACCTCCGCGCCTCAAAATGTAACAACATTTCTAATTGGTCCTCAGACCGCGTTACCTTAACATGTATCAGAATGTTCTACTCCAAAGTTTTGCGCAAACACGTCCCCATGACGCGTGAGGAAGCGAATCTAATATCTCCGTCTCCTCCTGTTCTCTATCTGTCCCTTTCTATTTCTCCTTACCGCTACCGGCTCCCTGTTCATTAGCTTGGTGAAAGATGGGCTCTACCTGGAATTATCATTTACCTGGAATTTGCTAGCTCACCCGTCTCTTATCTGCTTTGTGCAATTCTTGATTGTTAAATATTTTAACATCTTTCTTGGTGAATTGTATTATTACTATGTAAATTCCTATATATATATGTGTGTGTGTGGTATATCTCCTTACATATATTACAGTAAAACGAGTTTTAAAAAAATAAAAGGTAACCGTGCACTACGGAGAATCGAACTCGAGCTGCTTGCGTAGAAGCTAAGTAGTTTAATCACCACTCCGTGCTAAGATGGTAGAGGATTAGCCCAAATTAGGGTTTTGTGACTTGTTAACTAAAGTGGCAAATCGAAGTTGACTGTTGTGAGCCGCACGCAATACTCGAAGGTACTTTGAAAAAATTAAAGTGTCAAGAGACAGGCCACTTTGTTTTACAGAGTGTATGTACAGTTTGAAACAATATATTAAATCTAAACCCTGCTCAAAAACAAATAAAGGGAAAAAGTAAGACACAACTGTAATGAACAAAACCGTAACTCAAAACCATTATCACCTCTTACTCGAAAGCAAGTATTGTAACCATTGTGGCGGAGAGATTAGCTTGAAAGCTCCCTTCATTATCGGGTGTTATGATTTCAAATGTTTTTGGTTACCAATGGTGTACTAGCGCTTTAGAAACTTATAGCTATAACTGCTAAATCTTAACAGACAGGTCATGTATTTCTTCTTTCTCTGTTTACCCTCTCCGATGTTAGGGCGTACACCCCCCCGGACTTACGAGGGTGCCTGGGGTCAGACGCTAGTCGGGGAGCACAGAATATAGATCAGAGAGAACAGCCAGGATGGTTGATCATCCCGAAGCCTGGTATGAGAGCGAGGAAGGAAATGATATGAGAAAACTCGCCCAAACACACTTGTCCACCCAAAATCCCACATGCGCTTCCCTGGGATTGTACCGGGGCCGCCTTGGTGAGAGGCGAGCGGTCTACCCACTCGGCTATGGCGCCACCCCAGGTCATGTATTTTCTATCCCAAATTACTTGCCTAACACAACTCCATGCTCTGTGAAACTATTTAGGTACAGTTCATTAACGTCCTACAATTATAATATATCTTGTTGTTTATATCGTTAGCAACATTCATTCAGAATGAAGAGTGCTTTACAGACTATCCGCAAAGAAGTTAATATAGTCGTTTTAGTTTTGTCACAAAGTCTCAAACGCACAATACAAAATACATATCGTTAGAGCTGTTTTCGGAACATAAAAATAACTAAAGTTTTTCCATACAAAGGATTGAATTTCATGAAAATCTCCGTATAATATCCGTTAAAAATGCTGCACATAATCAGGAAGTTGTATATTTGTCCGCTTTTGGTTTATGGGTTACCTTGCTGGCTTACACAAGTATACATACTCACGAAGCTACATTTGGTTTTAAAATGTCTTTTTTTAATTTGGGGCACAAGTATTTCACTAAAATATTAATGTATAGTTTCTAGTTGAACGATCTTACTTCCTCTGCATACTATATCTTATGAAAGAGAGTGAATAATGTATTGAAAACAGGACGATTGACAATGAAATGCTATTTTAGAATACGTTTCTCTTAATAAACATTTTTTACTTAATTTATGATTTACCTCTCCATCCATTTGACTATCACATTGGATTCCAAACAGAAACTTCTGCCCTCATATACAAAGGTACCACAAGTATAATACTTGCATGACTGTCTGTAATGAAGATACCCCTTATATATTGTTCGATTCTAAAAGACTTGCATTTATAACCGTTGTGTACTAAAACGAGAAATGTTTACGTGGTCTGCTTTCAATTTGAAGAGTAGGAGCTTGATTGCATGCATGATGAGAGCATTAAAAGTTTTTAAATTGCATAAGTTTGGAAGCGGAAAACGTCTAAGACCCTCCGCCTAAAAGACGTCATATTCACATCTTTATTTCTAACCTAGAGGTAAGAATCTATCCCTGATGGATGAATGAACGATGCGAGAACAAAACAAGAGTGTTTAGTTTTGTTGGTAATGAATCCATGAGAAAAAACAAAGAATAACATATTTGTAGAAACGTGTCATGGATGCTGTATTATAGTCAAATTTAAGAAAACTTAACGGAGAGAAAACAAACCTTTCGGAAAAGCAATTCACTTGTTTGACTTAAACTCTACACTTTAAAGGCGTTTTCTTTCTATATATAGCAAAGCTTTGTCTATATCATTGTTTTCTACATTTCAATGCAGGAATAGTAACAGAAGATTCAAACATTTGTTATTCATTATCAATATATCTCAAACATACATTTTTAAGAAATTTGATTATGGCAACTTTTGACAAAATAAAGAATAAAGAGTGAAAATGTTCCCTTTAATGCCACTGTACTGCTCTATTTAAATGTACGCGTGCACACACATGTGAATCACTTTCAAAAATATTTCTTAAGTTCAGGTGGTGTAGTTTCAATGAAAGACTGATATTATATTTTAATGAAATACAGTACTTCCTCTACCTGTTAATTTAAGTGGAAGAGAAAATAAACATGTCCAAAAATGCTGCCCAGGATATTTTGCAATCCTATAAACTGTGCAATACGCCATCAGCAAGGTCTGTGACATGAATTTCTTTACAGGTGAATATTCATCTCTTATGTCTTCTGTAGAGGAATTCCAAAAGCCTTGGTTTGTTCTTTTGAATTTCTGAGATTCTGTTGTTTACTTTGTCGTTTTAACGATATAAGAGAACTACAATAATAGAAGCTTTGGCTGAACTTATGATCATTCTGAAGCACTAGACAGTTGGAAATGTGTCCAAATATATATTGGAAACGAAATAATTATACACATTTTATTTCTGGTTGCCAATTTGGTAGCCGTTTGTTGAATCATTTAGTTGGAGTGCATCAAATCTCTGGTTAGTGAACATCCTTTATTGAAAACAAGTTGTGGTTATAATTAATAAAGGCGTGATTACACTACGTCAGACTCTGTACGCCCGAGGGTGTGCACTATATTATGAACTCCAATTTGCGTTGTTCTGTGAATTTGGACGGTTGGATTGCATACTCCGGAAATTATGAGCTATTTCCACGTGAAAATATTAATGTGTCCTCGTCCAGTAATGGCACAATTGTGTTGGAACTTGTATTGCGGAAGTAAACCATTTGGTCCGACAATTTAGATCTCCCAGACTATTTCCATCTGACACCAATAGAGTCAACAGAATTGCAGTCGCCATAAGCCAATGATTTCAGTATTGTTATAGAAAACTCTAAATTGTAATGATACTTGAGGATTTTTACTTAACTAAACTTTAGATTATCAGCGTTTGTTGCATCTCTCTAAGATATTTTCAATCTATTACAGATCTTATTGCCAATTAGTAACGTCACGGGCTGCTAGTGCATTGTTTGTGCAAACTACAATATAGTTTAGAACAAAATATTTATAGTATATAGATACATTTATCAAAGTAAATAGCATACTTAAGATGCGTAATAATAATAATAATAATAATAATAATAATAATAATAATGACATATACATAATGACATTATACTGAAGTTTGAAACTGTTTACAAGCCATTCTATCTGTCAAAATGAGGGCATTATGTTTCCATTCCTTCCATTTGCTCCTCACAAATTTATCTAAGCCACAAACTGCTTGTAAACACGACAATGTTCTCGCGAAATTTTCCTAAGTAAACAGTCTTTTCTGTCGGTTATTTATAGTTCAGTATAATTTAGTTGCTGGATCGCCCTTTTTGATTAATTACTTCATCATTCATACACATAATATATACGTTGTTTATACTTATTTGTTTTTTATTTTTTCATCCCGTCACCTCACACCGCACAAGTACATTTAAGTCCCTTTGAGAACTCATTCGCATCAGTATGCTGAATATGAGCTGTTATTTGTCTGAAACTTGCCACCGCTTCTTGAATAATCTTAATATCGTTTGTAAGCAGAACGTATGTTATTAGAACTTTTATTATAACTCTCTTTGGTAGACCCTCATTTCAACATTAAGGAAGGAATGTTAGTTCTTTTAAGTGTCATGCTTTATTAAGCGTCTTTATAACACAGACGATTGTCAAAATAAAGTTTCATAGAGATAGGAGTTCTGCATATATTTACAAATGCTTTTAACATACGTAATAGTTTTCTCTGTTTAGAAAAGTACATGAAGACATCCCTTCCCCATGTATCTAGGAAACACTAAGAAACAGCAATACTGCACCTTTTTAACCTATTCAAAGTTTTAAGATTCTATTTCGTCTCTTTATTATAAAGAACAAACGTAAACCACAACATTGCTAGTAAATGTTTACGACTAGGAGATAAAATTGAAATCATACAGTTCACAACCAAATTGGGCTGTTCATGTTTACTACAACACTAAATCGCGTAGTTACCAGTTCAGAGGCCGTGACGTAACAAAGTATGTTTGGAGACTGGAATTTCAGAACCGTCCTCACACTGGTGTACGATTAAGAGTATTATAAGGGAAATTCTGTTACACCGTTACCATTTTGAATACTAAAAGCTCTTATTTAATAGAATAGCGAAAAGAGGCAATCACTTTTACACCGAACGTAATGCATGAGAGTCATTAAGTTATGGAAGTGTTGGAAATGTCCTCCACCTGCCTTAAAACATAATAAACTTTCCTTTTGTGCCATAGTATTCTGGAAGCAGATACCGCACTCCAGACTCCAGTACTTTTAAATGTAGTGTTAATTATTGTTTCAGTGGTGTTTAATGCCCGTTTATTATATACAGCAACATAGCGGTTGACATTGATAATGCATGCAATGAAATGGAATTTCAGAAAGGCGTTTTGGGATGGAAACGTTTCAGGCACGAGTACAGGGTGCCTTCCGGCTATTTTCCAGAACGAAATAAATACAACCTGGGAGAAACCTCGGTCAGAGAGGACAGTCCTAGTGGAATTTGAACCCCGGACCTCCTGAATGCGTTACCGTGGAGCCATCCCGCTCGGGCTTGTCATTCTTCGTAAAGAACACTTGGATCTGCATCACACTGTTAAGCACTGTTTTGGGGTTACTTACCTTGAGGGGTTGGAGATTTGTATTCCACTCACAGTAGTCAGTTGTTTCTAGTTTTCTTACTCTCGACGTAATTTACTCTTGGTTGGAACATTGTGCATATTGAGCTGTCTTGGAAATGACGTTGCTAGGTTCTCTTAGAACAACGGAGATCACATTACTGAATTTACAGTTTACTGACTTCCAAATGAATTTTATAATGTGTTCAAACACAGAGATAACTATGGGCCGCTCTAAATGGGTTAGTGGGCTGAAGCCTTTGTTCAGGAATTCCGTAAGTCCCTCAGACATCGTTCACTCAAGCTTCAAGCAGTACATACCCATTTTGCACTATCTTTAAGGAGCTATTCTGTTACCTCTAGCTTTCATAAATCAAAATATCTTTGGCTTGAGTGGGATGCTATGCACACCGAAATGTCTTCCAAATGCCGTTCCAGAGCAATAGATATCACTGTAATTTCAAGAAAAATATGCCCAACTAAGGCCAACTTAATGGCATCGTACTGCAATGTTACAATGTAGCGCAATAGGAGTGTAACAATAAAGTAATAGATAATAATGTATCGTAATAGTTGCTGTATAGTACATGGACTGTTTAATGGCAATTGCGAAGATATATGTGGAAATAATTGAACGTAGAATCAGCAGTAAACTGTAAGCAAGCAACAGCCAGAAACAGTAGTATACCAAGAAAACAAAAGCCCTAAGAAACGATGAAAAAGATGCTGGAATTAGGTAGAAGAAGCTGTAGAAGACTAAACGCAAGCTGGGAAGAGAAACTCATAACGTGAAAGAATTAATGAAGAAGTGGATTTCAATCTAACATAGGATGAAAACAGCAATGAAATATTGGAACAAAAAGGAAAAAGCATTTAGGAAATATATTGAATTATGAGAAACAGGAAGTCGCGCAAATAGCTTGGCTATGGAAGATGAAACAGACGTATCCAAAGATAAAGGAGGATTTCATATTTTGATGGAAAAAGTAAGGCTGTGAGATTTGGAAAATACGTTTGATAGATTGCAATTGAAGGGAAAATGTGGCAATGGAATGTTTCCAGAGGAAGTGAGAAATGAATGGTTGCAGAAGAAAAATGAAATCCACAAGACCTGCTGATGATACAGCACGCTGAATGATCTTAACAGAAATACAAACCTTTTCTGTGGACGCTTGAAGCGGGAACAAAGGAAAGCGAAAGAAGTGGAGCATATATAGGATTTACTTCGGAAAGAGTGGATGAAATTGACCAGGAAGAGCGAAAAAAATTACCTGGGTCACAAGATTGGAAGAATTTGCTAAGAGAGGCATTGGAAAAAATAGTGAATAGAAAATGGTCCAAGGCAGAAAATAAAAAGAAATCAATTCCGGAGAGGAAGAGAAAAGCCGAAACTAATGAATTTGCAGTGAAGCCAGGGGATGGAAAAGATAGGAATGTCATCTAATGCCCCAGTAAAGGTTGAACATTTCATTGCTCTTTTCATTTGTTTCAAAAAGAAATAATCACTAACCCACTAGGGTGAGACATTTTATGCTTTACAGTCTTTTGTGGGAACATTGATCGCATATGAATGCAAGATGGGCTCAACTTAATAAAAAATAAGTTACATGGGTCATTGTGTTCCTTTGTCTCTTTTAATATATGCAGGAAAGTAATATTTTTGTTTTAACAAACTTCAGCTACAGCGGGTAATTACTTCTGCTAATTAACACTTTATACAATATTCAAAGTATTCAAAACTCTGACCTTGAGGAATGATACACTCTTACCTTCAGTGTAATAAGGCAAGAATATAAAATAATATTTCAGGGACTTTTCCTTTAAGTAAAAATACTACTTCTATACGAACTTTTAAATGCTCCTCTGCTGAACTAGCAACATTTTAGTTATAACCTTTGGAATTTGTGGTACAATACTTGAACCTCTTTATTGCTAGAGGAAATTTGTTAACTCTTTTGTAATTTCAGTCACATTTCAGGGGAGGAAAGCTTTTATCTGTTTAACATTTTCTGGATGTATTTATTGACTTCCTGGAATGTCACGAATAAATGTGTCATCACTGGAATAGTGAAATTATGTGTAGAGTGGTGGGTGGAGAGCTTCAGCGAAAATAAAGGTTTGAATTAAACAGAAGCAATATCGTTTTCAATTGGTAATTTTGTCACTATGTAAACCATATGCAAAGGTCACCAATGGGTTTGAGTAAACTAAACGAATTCTACTAAATCACTAAAGCTCATTCTATCCAAGCCTCTGCTAACAAATAATAGATGATCCACTTTGAAAATCTCGGGTAAGTGTTTACTTGTTTTAATGATAATCATTCATTAAAATGCAGAGGAATTTGTATCTTCGATTACTTTAATAAGTAATTGTGTTTTCTTAATTTTGTCATTCACGTTTTAATACTGAAAATTGCAAACCAAGAGAATGCTTAATGAACTCATAACAATAAGTATTAATATCATTATTCAGTCACAAATAAACGTTTAACTTAATTTATTAAAAGTCTTGATTTGTCACCTTTGACTAATAAGATCTGAAATAGTTAGGTCATAATGTACTTTTAGTTTGTGCCACCTACATAATATTAAGTAAATTGGAGTATTTTTATCCCATCCAAAAATGTGATGATAACATTTTACCACGTACACATTCAAAGTGAACCCCACCCTTATCGTGAAAGAGATAATTTGAATTAGAAAGTCCGCGCGCGCGCGTGTGTAAAATAACCTAAAATTTAATGTTTTGTTTTTAATTCCAGTATCTATTAAGGATACAAGGTGGTAGGACTTTACATGGAAAATATTTGGTTATTTTCATAAGGTTCTCTTCATTATTATTGAATTTCATGCAACTGTAAACCAAAATAAGTAAACCAAAGCATACCCGAAAAGTATAGAGCTCGCTAAAGCATGCAATTTGCACAGCCCGTCACAGCGTCCCTTCGATTCACCCCATAACCTCATGGAAAGGTTCGCGCATAAGGTTCAGATGCCATGGTAGAAATAACTGCCTCCTCTAAGCGTATCTGCCGAATACGTCGCAAACCACCATCCACTGCACCTGATCTGGTACCCTAAAAGCTAAAATTAGAGAGAATGTGACAGAAACATTTATTGTGCGTCAGAATCTATTACAGAAATAAGTGAAAATGACGAAAAACCCTTATTTAGCATGACCCTTCGGTGTTAAATACTATCTTGCAAATACGATCCTCAGACGTTATTCCTTCAGCTATATTGCAATAAAAATCACAACTGCTGCTGGAAGAGTTGTTCAAAGGATTTCTAAATATTGATCCATCTGCTCGGTCTGCATACATGTAACAACACACTGAAACCATTTCTATCCAATAGTATGCTATGATAAACAGAAAATATGTAGCAAATTGGTTTTTCATTGGCCAAAGACTCCGTGGATTGTTCATAGTTTTTAGATATGATAAAAGTCCGGGACCAAATGATGGAAGTCCACGATTTCGAATGCAGGTTAGGAGAAATAAAGTAGCAGTATCTTCTGTAGTTTTTCGTGTAATTTTGTGTTACCTATATTTTAAGTGTTCAACGGTAATGCTGCTAGACTTGCGTCTTTTCTGGCGTATCAATAATAAACTTGATGAGTTAATATGAAACAATTTTCGTAAGGTATTCGTTACTGTGTCCATTTTTTAATTTTATCTTCGAAAAATAGTAAGAATATACATTAAATGTTGTGTTTCAATATGATTATCTCGTGTACTTCGTAACTTGGTTTTTCGTTTGTGTGGTATGAGAAGAACTAGACAGGAAAGTAAAATTTTATGATATATACAAAGCAAACTACTGTTTAGAAACTAACTAGAACCATACAAACTAAGGGATTAGGCCTGTTGATTGCTTTTATTAGTGATATGTAAGACGTTGTGTTAATAAATATTCGTATTTAAAATAATTTATTGCTTAAGGAAATATGTGAAGTTGGAGAGAATGAATAAATGTTACCGTCTTAAACGCTTTTCATGTTAATATAAATTCCAAATTAAGAAAGCCATTTACAGGATTTCCACTGAATAACAACTACTGTAGTCCATTTAAGATTTATTTCCATTTGGTTATTGTACACCGGTTTTGCAGCATTAACAACCATTTAGACAAGAGAGGCAGAAGCGAATCTTCTAAGCATGTCAACTTCAGAAAGTTTTAAGTGTCAAATAGTATTAACCCAGTAGACGCAATTATGCAACTACAGTATTTTACAAAAATGTAACCCGTTACAGAAATACGTCGTTCCCTACCCACTATAATTTATTTTAATAGCTATTCAACAAATTCTTCATACACTGTGTTCATTTCTGTCTATTTCCCGTTAATGATGATAAATGTTAGGCATTTCATTGCAGATCATATTCCAGACAAGTAGCAGTTAAATATTTAAAAAGCGTTCCTCATATGCTTTTAGAATTGCACACTCTTTGCAACACACTTGCATGATCTTACGAGATGAAACAAACAAAAATACTTTTGAAGGTGCATTGCTAGAAATACGAAAGAATTCAAAGGAACAGCAGTGAATATTTCGAAAATCTAAAAATGAGGGAAAAATATATTCCTGAATTTTAACGATGCCTAGAGTTTGCATTTAGCATATTTTGTCTATCCCTTAAGGTATACCTACCATTTAAACAAAGTTACACAAGGTATTGATCATGAAGAGATCTTCAGAGAGTATATACAGTAAATACAGCTAAACCGCATATTTATTAAGCAAGACATTTGGTATTTATCTCGGCCGTTTTGGTTCACACATGCACTCGCAGTAACATAAGCACCCTTTCTAAAAGTTTTAATTTTCTTTCAGGAATTCATTGCTTATATTTCCGGTAAACTCTCGATATCGAATTTTTGTGTTGAACTTAGTATTTCTTCTACGTTAGGGTAGTTTAACGACGGAGAAAATAAAAGTACAAACTATAGCAAACTTCGTGACTTATTCAGAAACAAAGAAATTATTTTCCTCTGTCCCAATTCTACGAAATGTAATGTTAGCACGCTGCAGACTAATGACTGAATACGGAGGGTTGTTCACGATCTATGGTAACAATATCAGGCAGGCACAATAGCTGCGCGCTGAAACACGTTGAACCGAATGAAAGTTCAGCAGTATGAGTGTACCAGAGTGTTTCCTTAGTTGGGTGCTCTTGTTCTTGCTGCAACAAATAGCGTCAAAAATAGAACTATTCTGATAAGGGTACACTATTGACCTTTCCAATGCAAAACACTTATGCTCTAAAATTACTAAGCAGTGCAAGAGGCGTAGTTTTACCATATCCAAGAAAGTGATCTCATATGCACTCAACAAAAAATGTAAGACCACACCAGGACTTAAACCAAGGGACAAGAAACAGGGAAATCCACGACCGGCCATCAGACGCACCCTGGAGATAATTTTGAAGGTGAAGGTCTAAGCCTCTGCACCAAATCCTGAAACTCGGATGCCCATTGCACTGGAATTAGGGATCTCTACTACTACTGTGAACACCATAATCAACCAGGATTTTAATCTAGAAAAGCGCCATAAGAGCCGGGGATATAAGCTGTTGCCTAACACATTGCAGAACGTAGCACTAACAGCAGAAAGCTGTATGAACGATACCTAGCTGAAGAGGATGTTTGTTGCCTTTTTAGATGAGGCATATGTTTATCTAAGTGACTGCAGAAAACCTGGGCTATATATTACCGACCAAGGGGAGAAAAAAATTGAAAATTGGTACAAGGAAACTAACGAAAATTTCCACAATAGTTTCATGGTAATAGCAAGGTACAATTACGAGCTAACCATTCGTCGTGTACATAAAAATGTGAAAATCTACTCTGCATATTATGAGACTAACATCCTGATATCAATTTTACATTCAGAAATTCCTGCTCTCTATGGTGCAGATGTAAATAAAGTCTTGTTGCATCAGGCTAAGGCATCAAGCCATACGCTGCTTCAAACAACATTTTTTTTGAGAACATAGAGAGATAAATGGGAACACATTCCATACATTTCGGCGACATCCGTGTTAAGTCTTCTGTTGCATCACTGATGGAGTTTTGTGCATTTAGGTTACTGAAAAGAGCCCTTGGAAGCAGGCGGCCACACTAGCAGGTCCCTAAGGCGCAGTCACATGATTGTGAAGTAGCAGTAGTAGCGGCTAGTAAGTATACGTTTTGGGTCTACCCAAAGTTTTAGACAGACAGTTCTGAGAATGCGAAATGCCATCTGCTGCATAATAGTTATGATTATTAACAAATTGATACAACTGCAATCCGCTCCTAACGACTACAACAAAAAAGGAATAATAGTAGTAATAATCATGGTAATAATAATAATAATAATAATAATAATAATAATAATAATAATTAATAAAGCATAACTTGTCTGACGAAAGAAAGCTTTTGTAATGTTTGTTGTGTGAATAATTAAATACACCGTGTTAGGGCATGAACGAAGCCATGTTTAAATTAAATGCTAGTTATGATTATGAATCGTATGTAGAAACTGGCAGAAGTTTACGCGCTTGGCACGTTACAACTTACGCTACATTTATTCAACTTCTGCTGTAGTGTGCTACCACCTAGTGGCATTGACATGAAATTATACTGATAGTATGGAAGCACAACGAGGGAAAAGTTTCGCGATAGTGACTTATTCACGTGTGCACGACCAGTGTATTTGATCTCGTAAGGTAATTACGTCATCAATTTCCATGCGCAGAAGCTGCTTAAAACGTGTACAAGTCAAGGTGCTAGTTAGCATGTGCCATTGAGTTTATACGATTAGTGTGGAAGATTTAAATGCCGTAGAATTTTAAATTACCGCATATACGTTGAGCTTAAAGAAAAAAATAACCAAAAAATCTGCAAGGTATCAAACTTTGGGTGTTCTTATGCAGCAGCTACTGCAGAGTAAACTAAGTCGAATTTCATATTGTGAAAATTTAATCTGATCAATACTTCCAATCATTATCCTATGAAAGTGACAACCACTAATAACGAAATATGTAATTATAACCATTATTTGTAACTGTTCAAGGTAACTAAGGCCCAAAAGTTGGGACCTTGTGTGGCTAAACTACCGGTATTCAGTGTCAACAAACACTTCCTATCACCATCGGGGTACTGTCACTGAGTACACATCGTGTTAGCTTTTTTCACGTTATATCTGTAACCACAGTTGACCGCAGGGCACACCGGGTCCCACGTTTCGAGCTTTAGTCATAAACGTCTCACGAAAATAATTCTATTTGCAGTTCTACTTTGAATGAAAGTTCCAAATGTGTTTTCTAAAACTTCCACATCTCTTTAACCAGTGATGGAGAAATATTTTCAGACTTTCACGGTTTACTTTATATAAAATTTTGAAAATATTTGCTTTCTTAGCAACCCTTTAGTAATTAAAGAAGAATATTAGTAATTACACATTTATGTACCTTACATACGGCGTACACAGGCAGAGGGGCATAAGGCTGCCAGTCCCCTCCTTTCCATCGTTGTTCGAACAGTTTGTTCGGAAAACTGGAAAACGCCCATTTAATACGTTGAGGAAATAGATTCTCAGCTGTAAATATCTGAAACTGATATCTGATTAGTAATCTTGGCGTGGTGTACACGTAGCGTGCCTGCTGAAACGTGTAAGGAATGGCTTTCTCGCCGGGGTAGATAGCCCGATCCTAACCACGTAACAGCTAAGTGGTAGTGTGTATGGTGTTACAAACAAGGTAAATGCGGGCACGTGTGAATGTGTGTGCTGGTATAACATGTGAAGTTGCACTATAAGAGAGTATCATTATGCTTTCTAATGGATGGATTTCTTGCATTACATTGCTTCACACTTCACAATGCATTTTTATCCAAAACTTTTGGTTTCTACCTTTTTCAGACACTAGTATGTAGGTATTTTGATGTAAACAGGTTTGCAGGTAAATCGCTGTGATTTCATCACTGCCGTGTCTGCTACTCCGCTCGTCAACCACATCATTCTTGATAGAGATTTTCAATCAAGGGAGCTCTTTAACCTTTAAGTACACGCGCCTACATGTAAAAACGCGAGATGTATTCCTTACACCACGCAACAGAAGTGTCCAAAAAACGAAAATTATAGGCAATTTTTAACTAAACATTTGCAGTAAAGAGAAACTGTTTTAGGCCATAATAATGCAATACGATTTCAATAATTGAATATATTTTATTTATTGCTTTACTTATAAGAGAAAAATGTGAACACACTTATTACATCATTCGGTCCTAGAATGGATACGTAAATTTAAAATTTGTGTGCATTAATTAATTATGAAGAGATCAAAGTTTTCAGTCCACTGAACTATGATGCAACTGTAATTTAAATTACTCCAAAACGTCTTCAACATTGTTTTGCTGCACTCTAAAGAAGTGATTACTGCTACAGAATGTTCTTTACACACTGGTCGTTTACATTTACCACTTAACGTAACTCTGTTCTTCTTTCTCTCACAAGAAAAGCACCGTCGTATTACTTTGGTTGGTGGCATTTCTTCTGCTTGCTGTTCTTCTTGCCTTCTATATTTGAGTAGGAAAAACTGAACATCGAAGGTCGGGTCTTACGTTCAGCTCTTTCTGCAAGGTGTGGCTTCATCAAAGATATTGATTAGGATTTCAGATAATTTATTCTCTATTTATGACCTCCATCGATGTGTTTTGCATTATACAGAATTTGAATGTTATACCTGCGACATTCAGCAGTTGGAAAAATATAGCCAAAGACCTTGCGCGATGCCCAAAAACAGATTGTATACTTCTCTCGTTTTATGTGGCAGAAACTCCAATGGCAGCTCGGGTTTACTTTTCTTCAAGATTTCAACCATCGTTATTTTGTCTTTAAAATGAGCCATTGCCAATGGGTAACTTGTGCACCAGTTATCACAAGTTACAGTTCTGTTTTTTCCTTTATGGTTCAAGCAAGCGGTGACTGATATCTGCTGGTCCGTTGGACATTTTATATTGCCCTCTTGGTTGCTGAACACAATAGATTTCCAAATTAGTGACATAGAATGTTTTGGAATCTCGTGCCACAAATACCATGAACATATTTAGATGTTTTATTGGGTATGTATTGAATAAAGCTACATCTTCCCTTAAAATGTACCTACATTTCATCTATTGTAATAGTTTTTTTGCAGTTTTCTACAAAAAAAATCAATGGTAAATCTAATGGCAGCAAGCAAAAACAGGAATCAATGCTCTAAATGCATGGTCTAAATATTTCTGATCCAGTTCTATCAGTTGTCCATAGTTCACCAAAATCTGTATTATTTTGCTCCAAACAAAAACAGCAGTCCTATAATTGCCAATGTTTCAGTGCCTGAGGTATTTTGTATCTCTTGTTCGGCAAATGTTTCTCAATTTTCCAATCTCTAGGGCTGTACACTGAAAAATATGTTCAATAGTGTCATCAGTGAACATTTTTTCAAAGGCGCTTCTTTTATCAGAGTTTAAAGCCAGGCAACATTCTTACAATATTTTTATACTTATTTTACTAAACTTAGTTGAAATTGAATTTTTGTTCTAAATTGTTTTATTTATAGCCACACCTCAGTCGATGTAGCAACATTCTGCTGTGCGAGGGGTTGCATGTTCAATTCCCGACTGGGGGGTGGGAATTTTTCTCTAGCCAAGATTATTTCCTATCCTCCCCAGAGTATGATTGAGAGAGTGAATGCGATCTTGTGATCTAATGATTAAAAAACCAAAGTTCAAGAAACTCAACGACAAGCGAATACAAATTAAAACCATTGCCTTAGGCAATAAGTTCCAAAGGAAAGACCGCCAATAAGACCAATGTAGTTAAATGCGGGGTATAAATGGAATTAAAAATTGATTCATTACTGCCCCTCACTTGAATTGGCATTATCTAGTTCTTGCTCTGAGTCACTTGCACTTTCTTCTAACTACGATTCCGTATTGTGATCATCTTCAACAATTTTGTCTTCTGACGTACCTTCTTAAAATATCCACATCTGCTTCTCAGGTTCGGTATAGCTTGACCGAAAATATTAATTTCTTCTTAAGTCAGACGAAAGGGATTTATAACTTGTACACGATCCCTACAAATAATTTAGATTGTGACAGTTTTAAATTCCAATGAAATATTAAATAGGTAATTAAGCAAACACATAATAATAAGATATACTTATATAACTACACGCGTGGTGTACAATACTATAATTAAATGAAAGTGCTGAGTAGCCGCATTAGCAGACAGCTTAAAATACTTCAGGCCTTTCAAAGGTTTCCTGGACTTTCTTATGGTATTTTGAACAAATGTTACATACTTTGCATATAACAATTTTCACTTTTTTCGACGTACGTAGTTTCATCCAAAAATTCGATACTGAGATTTCACCGGAAATATGTTTTTTTTTGGATTCAGGGGGCCTCAAATCACTTTTAGAAAAAGGTCCAAAATTTAAACTAAATTTTATTTATGAACGCTCTTTAACTACTATGGTTCTTATTGTCACATTCTATATTGCGCGTGAAAGATAGGAACTTATGCTCGGAGGTCTCTTTATCGGGATTGGGGTTGTTTTACGTGTCGTAAATATACGACACGGAACCACGGCTTTACTGCCCTTCCGAAGGATTTTTACGCCCGAAAACATCCATCCATCCATCGCCCTACCCTGGGTTTTGTGTGTGTATGTATGTTATGTATGTTATGTATGTTATGTATGTTATGTTATGTTATGTTATGTTATGTTATGTATGTTATGTTATGTATGTTATGTATGTTATGTATGTTATGTTATGTATGTTATGTTATGTATGTATGTATGTATGTATGTATGTATGTTATGTATGTTATGTTTGTATGTATGTATGTTATGTATGTATGTTTGTATGTATGTATGTTATGTTATGTATGTATGTTATGTATGTATGTATGTCTTTGAATAGCATAAATCAAAAACGAAAAATCAGATAAATTCCAAACTTGGTATTCAGGTTCAGTATCTTCCAAAGATGCGATACGAGAATTTTCAAGAAGTTCCACCAACCCCAACTACCCTTTACACGGAACTTTTTTCGAAAATTCTGAGCTTTTAAAAAGAGGATCTCACGATTTTAAAACACTACATATTAAAGATATGTACATCATAAATAAAATTGACATCTTGTATTTTCTGGAGATAGTCTGTGAAGTCCTCTACATTTGGAAGGAATTTTGTATAATCTTGTATAACTGGTAAGCCTTAAGTGATAGACGAATACGTACTACACAAAAATGTAAATCTCTTTAAAAACACACAATTTATTTCATATAAGCTTTTTTGTTGCATAAGCCATTTCTGACATATCCATTATTAAAGGTTGGAATTGTTCATAATTTGGTCATTCTCTTAAATTCCTTTCAACATTCAGTTGTTTCTCGCGATTGCATGGAAACAGTATGGAATTATACGGCCAGCATATAGCGTTTAGTTCCTAAAACATTTGACTATCGCTGTTCTCTTTGTATACTAACGAAATGTGTAACGTAGCCATTTCTGCATAGGTTTGTTTGGATTATAATGCAGTACATAAAAATAAGATTTAGAAAGAATAGTTTGATATCCACTAATAAAGATAGAGGCAGAAAAGTCATGTAAATGTATCACATCAGGTTTTTAGAAAAAGGTCCTTGTGTGTTTGCCTGTGTGACTGAACAACATAACTCAAAAACGAAAAGTAGAATAAATACCAAATTTAGTATTTGTCTTCAGTATCTTCCAAAAATGCAACCCAAGGATTTTCAAGAAATCCTCCCACCCCAAGCTATCCCTTATATGGAATATTTTTCGGAGTTTTGGATTTCATAAAAAATGGCTAAGGATTTTGAATAAAATGCCATATACTAAAGGTATTTACATTAAAAATGCAATGTACATCTTTAATTTTCTGGGAACAATCCGTATAAGTCCACTTCATTCGGAAGAAATTTTGTATAATATTGTGTGTATAACTGGCAAAGTTTGGCGGAAACGTACTATATAAAAGGTGCAGATCTCTTTAAAACATTTGTTTCAAATAAATATTTGTGGCATTCATTTCCGAGATATGTTGTTAATTGTTTGAATTGTTCAATTACTATATCATTCTTTTCCAAATGCTTTCGATATTCAGTTGTTTCCGTGATTGCATGGAAGGAGTATGGAATTTTATTAAGGCACCCAGTTCACACACATTTGTATCGCTATTATCTTTGTATACATAACGGATTATGTAATGCAGCTATTTATCTTGGTTAAAATGAAGAAGATAGGAAAATTAATTTTCGTAAAAATAATTTGTATACCCACCAACAAGCGATAGAGTTGAAAAAGTCATGTGAATGTAACACGAATTTTTTTACAGAAGCAACCACATAATACAGAAACACGAAAAGTACTTAAAAGGTTTATAACGTCACAAAAGTTTGAGCTAAATATGCTAAGAACTTCTCTAGTAATGATAAATGCAAGGTCCAAGAACATAACGGCGTAAAATTTGCTGCATCGTGTCCATAGTCATTAGAGTTGGAATATCCTAAAGGTTTGTGCCCGAATTGATTTGCCTAATGATAGTCGCTCTTCGCGCAATTAAGTCATTTGCTTTTGTGCCATTTGGAAGATACCTGTTGTACACTCTGAGTTATATCAAAAGAGTGCTCTTTGCCACAGCTTTGAAGATACTCTACAATACAGTCTAAAACCTGAGTTCACAAACTAGATCACATAAACTGTTCAGTACGTATATTATATTTTACTGGGATAAGAGGTAAATAAATTTCAACTTCATATAGTAGGGACAGTATGCAGACTGAACGTTCATGTGACTTTCTCTAATCATGTCAAGTTTACATATATCGACCATATATTCACATAAAGTGAACCTTTAATCCACGTTACGTTGCTTATTATGTGTTTAACTAGGAATGGTTTCAAATTAACCAATAAGTATTTATTTACGATATGCAAACACAACATTACAATGGTTAGTCGTGGTAATGAACTGTTAGGATGGAAAGGAAGAGAAGAAACACACATCTTGTAGCATGTCCATCAGATGACGGACTGGGGAAAGTGTAAAAATGTGCCAATGTCACATTTCAAAAGCGGCCAACGTTAAGAAAAAAATGCATAGGTTGCTTTCACTTGACTGTCTTTACTCGCCTAAAAGCTTGCTCTTCTGTCTACTTCTAGTTAATAGGGATAAGCATTCAATACACATTCACATTTCATTGTAGTTATTAAAAAAAATCTGATGTGTTACACTCACATGACTTTCTCTACTCTTGTACAAACTATTTTTCCAAACGCTCATTCTCCATCTACTTCATGTTAATCAAGATAAACATTTGCAAACTCTATCTTATTGCTAATTTTCTTGTAGATGTAAGGGGAATATATATTTACAAGGGCAATATAGAAATACAGTAGCCTTTAAGCACATACATATCTCTTAATAGCTGATTGCTAGGTGCAGCACCATTCCCTTTGCCACAGATTAATACTCTTTGCATATACAAGACAAAAAAATGAATAAGGAATTCACATTTGAGAAAATAAGTTTGACAAATTTAAGGGAATAACAAGCAATATCTCGAATGGTTCACTTAACAAAAAATGTATATGATATAAATTGTGTATTTTAACGCGATCTACATTTTTTGTGTAGTAAAATTTTGTCTATCTCTTATGGTTTACCAGTTATGCAAAAGTCGTTCACAATGAAGAATACTTTTGGAGACATTCCCAGAAAATTCAAGATATACATTTTGTTTGTCATGAAAATATCTTAAACATATGATATTTTAATCAAAATCGTTAGAGCCATTTTTGAGAAAATTAAAATTTTCGAAAAATGTTCCATGTAAAGGGTAATCTGGGGTGGGGGATTTTCTTGAAAACCTTCGTGTCGCATTCCTGGAAGATACTGAACCTAAATACCAAGTTTGGTGTTTATCCGACTGTTTTTTTTTTCTGAGTTATGCTGTTCAGACAGAGACACACACACACACGGACATGTTTCCAAAAATGCTTTTTTGGGATTCAGGGGGTCTGAAAACATGTATTTCTGGTGAAATCTCGGTATCGAATTTTTGGGTGGAATACAATACTTCCCTTACTTACTATACGTAGTAGAGAAAGTAAAAATACGATACGCTAAAGCGGTGGTCAGACTTTAAACAAACTCATCGCTATGTGATTGCCTTGAAAATCCATGCTCTTTGCGTAACCATGAGAAAAAACAGTGTTTAACTCACACGACTTTCTCTACTCACTCTTCTGCCTGCAAACTATTCTTACAAAAGCTTAATATTATAACTACTTCTTGTTAATACGATAAACTTTCAGTTTACATTTACAGATAACGTACTACGATTGAGTAGCGCTGGTACAAGTACATCTTCATCTGTACGTTTAAAGAAAATTAGCAGCAGCAATGAAAAGGAATGCATTGCTAACTAGAAGACGTGTTAGAAAGATTTCAGTACGAAGCTTTGATGTTAAGTCCTAAAATTTCTATCTCTTCATTTCCGCAGCTTAGTATAACCATTATCTTGGAATCAGTTTTGTAGTTATCATAAGAATCCTTTGGCTGCAAGAAGAATATTTAACTTCTAAAAAACAAGTTAATTGACGGTAATTCCCGTTTGCAGGCGTAATAAGAATTTACAACACTCAATAACTTTATATTATTCACTCATACATATATTTTTCATGACTACACAAGTAGTGGATTTCCAAAAATTTCTAGTGGATGCGGACATTATGATAAAAAAATTTGGAGCAAGTATTAAACTTGTCAGAAGATTCTCCTGATGATACAATTGTCCTGAAAGAGACAGCGATGTCTCGGTTTCAAACTGTTCAGTAAGCTTGTTTATAGTATATGGATGCCGTAGGAATCCATTAAAATCTGGAAGTAATCATCCTAAAGAACTTACAACAAACAAGACTTCCTCGAGACATAGCATTTCAGTCAGGGAGTAACATCATTCAAACGACAGGTATTATTTGGGTTCACTACTCATAAGGTACAGCGGAGAGTGGAAACATGCACCAAGGATGAAAACGTGTGCCCAGTTAGAGCAGTGCAAGGGAACTTTCAGGACAAGAACTACTTTCATCCTGTAACAGTGAGACTGACACTTTGCATATTTTATTGGAGCAAAACACACGAAACACCAGGTATCGTAAAATGCGTTCCATGATTACTGCAGTTATTAAATCAAAGGTATAAACTAGTAACTATACATCATCTCTATAAAGAAGTATAGATATTCTCGCTATCTGATTCTTCCATGGCAACCATCATCGATCCAACCATTAATGGCGACTGAGCTGCAGAAATCCTTTAAAAAGATCGCATTGATGTAGTACATACCTATCTTTCATTAATACTTTATAAAACATCACCTGACACTACTGGACTCTTAGCACTATTCCTCACATTTATTTTAAACTCATCATTTGTTACATGAACAACATAAATGTATTTAATAAGGTTCTCTTATTATCTCAAATAATATTTATCCATCTTTAAAATACGTTTTTATGGAACTTAAAAGCTGCATTTCACGTACTACAGTACATGAGTATTTTTGTTCTAGTGTCTTTTATCACCAATTGTAGAAAATCTATATTATGTTTTATCATGTATGCGTATTTCTGTAGAATTCATTATATATTGATTATACGATACAGTTGTATTTGTAATTAGTATTTAAATATTAATGGTGCATTTGCATACTACCATTTTTATTAGTACGTTCCAGCTGAAGGAAGCATAGTTTCAAATGAATTCCTTCTCTTACCGAATCTTTTACTCACTTCCTGTCGGGAAGATTTAGGTTCATACTATAGGTGATTCTCAATTCGTGTTCATTGGTTGTGCTGACTACATTAGAGTGAGTGATGGCGTGATCATGGGAATGGACATAATACTCTTGCAGAATGAGTGACAGGTGTAACCTTGCCATAGCTGTTGCTGCTACTTCGTCAGTCCTAAATCTCACCTAATAGCTAATGGGATTGAACCTGAGTGGTCTATATCGCAAGGGAACAGTCTCTTCAACTGGTCATCGACACACCTTAGTATGAATCAGTGTTCTTTATTTTGAAACATATTTCATAGTTCCATGATGAAATCGTGTGAGATGTACTGCGAAACTTGGGCATATGAGGTTTATTTAAATTCACGGTCCAGCACGGAGTCAATGATGAAAACTATGTTGCAGTTTTGAATAATAAGAATCATATACAGTTATATTGTTGCTTTCCCACCAAATTTAGAAAAAAACCGATATGTCGAGCCTTTGGGGTAGAAATACTCTTGGGGTTTATAAATGAGTAACAATTAACGTAAATGTCATTTCGCATATTTACACAGTAATGGTTTGAAATCAAATTTAACGCATTCAACACGTGGTAGTACAAAAAGTAATCATAACCCATTTAACGAAAATTCTGTAACACTATGATAAAAACATTATCTAACACATAGTTTAAATACTCACGGAATGAAAGCTTTCAGAATATTAGATGAACGCTTACTGCATGTATTTACAAGTAGATACAAAATAATTTGAAAACAATTTGTAAATACCTCCAAATATCCTTGTTATTTTATTTATATAAATTATATATTACTATATATAAACTTTATTGCAATTATTTGTTGCAAATTTACTACAAGGTGTGCCGATGGCTCTAGTGTATTAATAACGACATGTTAATAATGAGTGTGCAATTAAATTGAATGATGCTCTGGACTAGTTTAAAGCAAGCACATTATCCGTAAACCTAGAAAAAATAACTTATCAAAGTCACAACATATAGCCCCAACAGGAATTGTGTTGATGACATTAAATTTCTAAGTATTCAAATAGATAAATATTAGATTGGAAGGTTCACATTAAGTACGTATACCCATGTTTAGCTCTGCCTGTTATGCCATTCGATCACTAGAATAGCTAAGCTCAGTAAAACATCCAAATTAGTACGTATATGTACTTAATATGTATATTTTAACTCTACTAAGGAATATGGCATATTATATCGGGAAAATCAGTAGAGAATAACTCTAATGCAAAATATAGTTATGAGAATCATTTCCAATATCCACAGTAGACATTTTACTATCACCTGTTTAGGACATTACGGATGTTGACTAACTTGCATATATACTCTTTATATACTCATCTTAAAATTTCAATCTTGAAATTCTTGAGTAGACAGAAAGGAAATATCCATCGATCATTTCTGCTCTCAGAAAGGTGTGTATAATAAAGGCATTAAAATATTTAATGCTCCTCCTGCTAATCTTAAGTGAAAAACGGACAGTTTCAATGCTTTCAAAACTGCTACTAAGGGGTACCTTTGTAACAAAGATAACAGCACTCCAATAACTCTGTAAAAAGTATTTTGATATTTTTAAGTCGCAAATGAATGTTATGATGTATACACATTTTATATATTGCAGGTGTTATATTTTATTTGCACTGCAAATAAGAGTTATGGACTTGAAGCACTTTCTATACCGTTGGGATATGTTATCTCAAAATGAATTTGAGAACACCTTTTAGTTTACTGAAAAATATATGAATCTGTTGGGGAATTTAATGTCATATTGGTATATGGCCGTGGTAGCTCAGTTGATTAGAGCAACTGCACGGAAATACCAAGATCCGTGCTTCAAATTCCTACTATTATATTGAATGTGTCAGTATAATTTGGTATTTCGAAATTTGAGTGTAATGCTCTTGTAGTAGCACTTTATTTATATGTAGAATTGTAACTATGTAACTGCAGGGGCATAATTATACATTTTATATACACCTATAGCTGTACAAATGGCAAGCTGATTGTATATGGTTTTATTTAATTTTGTTTATTTCAATACTTTCGTTGTTCAGATATAACCTCTATGAATCGTGTAGTTTAAATGTTCATATCCCTTATTCACGGGTTTCAATGGCCACCAGTGAATTCAGAAACCAATGATATCTAATCTAGTTAAGTAATAGTTAAATGGTGCAAAAACAACAAGGTTCTTAATATGTATGTTGAGTGTATTGAAGGTTGTAATTATCTTTTAACACTGTTAGTTACTATACAGCTGCAAGAAGATTAATGTTCTCATTTCGGAAATGTTTTAAATCTATATTGTAATATTTCCTTCCAAGTCACTTAGTTTCAAAGCAGATGCATGTACTAGTTTATGCTTTCTAAAATGGGCCCAACACGTGATAATTAGCACGTTTGCTAGCTAGTATAATTTGAATTGTTTAAATTACTACATTGCAATTCATAACTTAATCTTCCGAATAGGTGATGCTAAAATGTTACACAATACTAACAGCACATTAAAAAAATGTTACCAGAGCGTGTAACAGTACAATAACCGCTATTATTTCCTTGTTTAGGCTTACAGTACTGGAGATTGTTTGTGAGGCAACATGGGGAACATTTATTTCTCCGAACTTGCAGATATTCATTTTTATTTATGGTGAAACAAGAAATAATGGCTTAACATTTGGAACACTGTACAGAAAAAGTTATCTCGATAGACACCAATCGTGTGATTCCAGGCGTTTGCGAACGTAAAGGTAAACAGGGGTGACACCGTGCAGGATAAACCCGACTCGCAGTACAATTTGAGGAAAACGTTCTGCATAGAATTGCAAAGAGCCAACGTACCAGCCCCCGCGCAATCTCACACTACTGGGCACTAACGCAGAATAATTCCATCCAATTCATTATGAAACTGTGCAAGTGTTAAGTCCGACAGAATTTGGATATGGTACAATTTTGTAACTAGGCTTTCTGCAGCAGGCATAACTTTTTGCGACGTATTTTTCATTGATGAGGACTTATTCACCAGGAATGAACTAGTTTCGAGCTCAAGAAACAGACAAGTGAAACTATGTCAATGCACATACTGTTGTGGAGAAGTGTCACCGTAAATGTTTCGCTGTGAACCTATGGATCGGAATTATTTCAGATCATGTCACTGGACCATATCTGTCTCCTCCTCGGTAAAATAAGCACTTCTTGTCTTCATTTAATGCAAAACATTTTACCTGTATTTCTTGAAGATGTGTCGACATATTCGACTTCTAATGCCACTACAACATGATGGAGCTCCTCCCCATTTCTCCCTGGCTATAGAAAATCTGAACCAAGCTCTTTCTGTACGATAGATCGGAAGGGAGAGTCAAAAGTGCAGGTTCGCCAGCACGCTCTCCGGACATATATCATATTGATTTATTTTTCTGGGAATACCTAAAGTCAATGGTATATGAAACATCTCTCAGCTTAGAAGAGGTGTTGATTGTTCGAATAGTTGCATCTTGTGATGGATCTAAGACCGAGTGCGGCTACTGTTTCTGCGTCTATGTCAATCCTGTGTAAAAATGGAGGTTATGACATCAAACAGGGTTTTTAAAAGCTGTTGTAAACATTTAGATGTTTTTTCTTCAGTTTTTTGTTTGTTTCTTTCACCCTGTAAACCACTTCTTGTTTTAACTAAAATGCATGAATTCTATAGCATTAAGCATAACTCCGCCTTTTGTAAGCAAGGGTTGCAATTAAATGAGTTCATGTCATAGGCTTTAATTTTATAGTTGGTCTGTTTATACCTAACCAGCGTCAGAGAGACGGAGCTCGAATCAGTTACTTGAGTGAGCGCTCGGGACAGAAGGCTTTGTTCACAAGAGTACGTAAGTTCTTGTAGTAGCTGTGATGGGGAACATAACTATAATCACAGAAGTCTTTCGAGAAAATAATTCATATACAGGACAGATATACAGATTTCAAAGCGACAGATGTTTCAGATTGTTTCAATGCTGAATATTTGTAACCAACACACTATTGATTTATTATTCTGAAGTGGAGCATGAAGCTCGATGCTATGCCACGCTTATTGCTGCACACTTAGCTTAGTGGTAGAAAGTTAGATTACTGTTCCTGAGGTCTAGTTGAAATCGCCGTAGAGCTACTGGACTTTTTATCCCTTTCATTTTAAATACACGAGTAACGATGCATAAGGTTTTCTTCATTTCGTTATGTATGTGGGGTTTATTTAGTAGACCATCATACCGGTACAAGGTAACCATGTCAGTTTATCGGTCAGGTGGAGATTTCATACTCGATTTCATTTTGTAACCAACAAACTGCATCATTATTGTAATTATATTTGTACGTAAAATGAAGTAACGCAAACAATGTTATTTAACTATATGTAGCGGTAAATCATTGATCCGTTGCATCTGGAAATCGTCGTTCCTCTAGTTGATGCGGTCGGCTGCAGTGTTCTTGTCCTCGGCTATGCAAATGCAAAGTGTCAGTCTCACTGTTACAGGATGAAAGTAGTTCTTGTCCTGAAAGTTCCCTTGCACTGCTCTAACTGGGCACACGTTTTCATCCTTGGTGCATGTTTCCACTCTCCGCTGTACCTTATGAGTAGTGAACCCAAATAATACCTGTCGTTTGAATGATGTTACTCCCTGACTGAAATGCTATGTCTCGAGGAAGTCTTGTTTGTTGTAAGTTCTTTAGGATGATTACTTCCAGATTTTAATGGATTCCTACGGCATCCATATACTATAAACAAGCTTACTGAACAGTTTGAAACCGAGACATCGCTGTCTCTTTCAGGACAATTGTATCATCAGGAGAATCTTCTGACAAGTTTAATACTTGCTCCAAATTTTTTTATCATAATGTCCGCATCCACTAGAAATTTTTGGAAATCCACTACTTGTGTAGTCATGAAAAATATATGTATGAGTGAATAATATAAAGTTATTGAGTGTTGTAAATTCTTATTACGCCTGCAAACGGGAATTACCGTCAATTAACTTGTTTTTTAGAAGTTAAATATTCTTCTTGCAGCCAAAGGATTCTTATGATAACTACAAAACTGATTCCAAGATAATGGTTATACTAAGCTGCGGAAATGAAGAGATAGAAATTTTAGGACTTAACATCAAAGCTTCGTACTGAAATCTTTCTAACACGTCTTCTAGTTAGCAATGCATTCCTTTTCATTGCTGCTGCTAATTTTCTTTAAACGTACAGATGAAGATGTACTTGTACCAGCGCTACTCAATCGTAGTACGTTATCTGTAAATGTAAACTGAAAGTTTATCGTATTAACAAGAAGTAGTTATAATATTAAGCTTTTGTAAGAATAGTTTGCAGGCAGAAGAGTGAGTAGAGAAAGTCGTGTGAGTTAAACACTGTTTTTTCTCATGGTTACGCAAAGAGCATGGATTTTCAAGGCAATCACATAGCGATGAGTTTGTTTAAAGTCTGACCACCGCTTTAGCGTATCGTATTTTTACTTTCTCTACTACGTATAGTAAGTAAGGGAAGTATTGTATTCCACCCAAAAATTCGATACCGAGATTTCACCAGAAATACATGTTTTCAGACCCCCTGAATCCCAAAAAAGCATTTTTGGAAACATGTCCGTGTGTGTGTGTGTCTCTGTCTGAACAGCATAACTCAGAAAAAAAAAACAGTCGGATAAACACCAAACTTGGTATTTAGGTTCAGTATCTTCCAGGAATGCGACACGAAGGTTTTCAAGAAAATCCCCCACCCCAGATTACCCTTTACATGGAACATTTTTCGAAAATTTTAATTTTCTCAAAAATGGCTCTAACGATTTTGATTAAAATATCATATGTTTAAGATATTTTCATGACAAACAAAATGTATATCTTGAATTTTCTGGGAATGTCTCCAAAAGTATTCTTCATTGTGAACGACTTTTGCATAACTGGTAAACCATAAGAGATAGACAAAATTTTACTACACAAAAAATGTAGATCGCGTTAAAATACACAATTTATATCATATACATTTTTTGTTAAGTGAACCATTCGAGATATTGCTTGTTATTCCCTTAAATTTGTCAAACTTATTTTCTCAAATGTGAATTCCTTATTCATTTTTTTGTCTTGTATATGCAAAGAGTATTAATCTGTGGCAAAGGGAATGGTGCTGCACCTAGCAATCAGCTATTAAGAGATATGTATGTGCTTAAAGGCTACTGTATTTCTATATTGCCCTTGTAAATATATATTCCCCTTACATCTACAAGAAAATTAGCAATAAGATAGAGTTTGCAAATGTTTATCTTGATTAACATGAAGTAGATGGAGAATGAGCGTTTGGAAAAATAGTTTGTACAAGAGTAGAGAAAGTCATGTGAGTGTAACACATCAGATTTTTTTTAATAACTACAATGAAATGTGAATGTGTATTGAATGCTTATCCCTATTAACTAGAAGTAGACAGAAGAGCAAGCTTTTAGGCGAGTAAAGACAGTCAAGTGAAAGCAACCTATGCATTTTTTTCTTAACGTTGGCCGCTTTTGAAATGTGACATTGGCACATTTTTACACTTTCCCCAGTCCGTCATCTGATGGACATGCTACAAGATGTGTGTTTCTTCTCTTCCTTTCCATCCTAACAGTTCATTACCACGACTAACCATTGTAATGTTGTGTTTGCATATCGTAAATAAATACTTATTGGTTAATTTGAAACCATTCCTAGTTAAACACATAATAAGCAACGTAACGTGGATTAAAGGTTCACTTTATGTGAATATATGGTCGATATATGTAAACTTGACATGATTAGAGAAAGTCACATGAACGTTCAGTCTGCATACTGTCCCTACTATATGAAGTTGAAATTTATTTACCTCTTATCCCAGTAAAATATAATATACGTACTGAACAGTTTATGTGATCTAGTTTGTGAACTCAGGTTTTAGACTGTATTGTAGAGTATCTTCAAAGCTGTGGCAAAGAGCACTCTTTTGATATAACTCAGAGTGTACAACAGGTATCTTCCAAATGGCACAAAAGCAAATGACTTAATTGCGCGAAGAGCGACTATCATTAGGCAAATCAATTCGGGCACAAACCTTTAGGATATTCCAACTCTAATGACTATGGACACGATGCAGCAAATTTTACGCCGTTATGTTCTTGGACCTTGCATTTATCATTACTAGAGAAGTTCTTAGCATATTTAGCTCAAACTTTTGTGACGTTATAAACCTTTTAAGTACTTTTCGTGTTTCTGTATTATGTGGTTGCTTCTGTAAAAAAATTCGTGTTACATTCACATGACTTTTTCAACTCTATCGCTTGTTGGTGGGTATACAAATTATTTTTACGAAAATTAATTTTCCTATCTTCTTCATTTTAACCAAGATAAATAGCTGCATTACATAATCCGTTATGTATACAAAGATAATAGCGATACAAATGTGTGTGAACTGGGTGCCTTAATAAAATTCCATACTCCTTCCATGCAATCACGGAAACAACTGAATATCGAAAGCATTTGGAAAAGAATGATATAGTAATTGAACAATTCAAACAATTAACAACATATCTCGGAAATGAATGCCACAAATATTTATTTGAAACAAATGTTTTAAAGAGATCTGCACCTTTTATATAGTACGTTTCCGCCAAACTTTGCCAGTTATACACACAATATTATACAAAATTTCTTCCGAATGAAGTGGACTTATACGGATTGTTCCCAGAAAATTAAAGATGTACATTGCATTTTTAATGTAAATACCTTTAGTATATGGCATTTTATTCAAAATCCTTAGCCATTTTTTATGAAATCCAAAACTCCGAAAAATATTCCATATAAGGGATAGCTTGGGGTGGGAGGATTTCTTGAAAATCCTTGGGTTGCATTTTTGGAAGATACTGAAGACAAATACTAAATTTGGTATTTATTCTACTTTTCGTTTTTGAGTTATGTTGTTCAGTCACACAGGCAAACACACAAGGACCTTTTTCTAAAAACCTGATGTGATACATTTACATGACTTTTCTGCCTCTATCTTTATTAGTGGATATCAAACTATTCTTTCTAAATCTTATTTTTATGTACTGCATTATAATCCAAACAAACCTATGCAGAAATGGCTACGTTACACATTTCGTTAGTATACAAAGAGAACAGCGATAGTCAAATGTTTTAGGAACTAAACGCTATATGCTGGCCGTATAATTCCATACTGTTTCCATGCAATCGCGAGAAACAACTGAATGTTGAAAGGAATTTAAGAGAATGACCAAATTATGAACAATTCCAACCTTTAATAATGGATATGTCAGAAATGGCTTATGCAACAAAAAAGCTTATATGAAATAAATTGTGTGTTTTTAAAGAGATTTACATTTTTGTGTAGTACGTATTCGTCTATCACTTAAGGCTTACCAGTTATACAAGATTATACAAAATTCCTTCCAAATGTAGAGGACTTCACAGACTATCTCCAGAAAATACAAGATGTCAATTTTATTTATGATGTACATATCTTTAATATGTAGTGTTTTAAAATCGTGAGATCCTCTTTTTAAAAGCTCAGAATTTTCGAAAAAAGTTCCGTGTAAAGGGTAGTTGGGGTTGGTGGAACTTCTTGAAAATTCTCGTATCGCATCTTTGGAAGATACTGAACCTGAATACCAAGTTTGGAATTTATCTGATTTTTCGTTTTTGATTTATGCTATTCAAAGACATACATACATACATAACATACATACATAACATAACATACATACATACAAACATACATACATAACATACATACATACAAACATAACATACATACATAACATACATACATACATACATACATACATAACATAACATACATAACATAACATACATAACATACATAACATAACATACATAACATAACATAACATAACATAACATAACATACATAACATACATAACATACATAACATACATACACACACAAAACCCAGGGTAGGGCGATGGATGGATGGATGTTTTCGGGCGTAAAAATCCTTCGGAAGGGCAGTAAAGCCGTGGTTCCGTGTCGTATATTTACGACACGTAAAACAACCCCAATCCCGATAAAGAGACCTCCGAGCATAAGTTCCTATCTTTCACGCGCAATATAGAATGTGACAATAAGAACCATAGTAGTTAAAGAGCGTTCATAAATAAAATTTAGTTTAAATTTTGGACCTTTTTCTAAAAGTGATTTGAGGCCCCCTGAATCCAAAAAAAAACATATTTCCGGTGAAATCTCAGTATCGAATTTTTGGATGAAACTACGTACGTCGAAAAAAGTGAAAATTGTTATATGCAAAGTATGTAACATTTGTTCAAAATACCATAAGAAAGTCCAGGAAACCTTTGAAAGGCCTGAAGTATTTTAAGCTGTCTGCTAATGCGGCTACTCAGCACTTTCATTTAATTATAGTATTGTACACCACGCGTGTAGTTATATAAGTATATCTTATTATTATGTGTTTGCTTAATTACCTATTTAATATTTCATTGGAATTTAAAACTGTCACAATCTAAATTATTTGTAGGGATCGTGTACAAGTTATAAATCCCTTTCGTCTGACTTAAGAAGAAATTAATATTTTCGGTCAAGCTATACCGAACCTGAGAAGCAGATGTGGATATTTTAAGAAGGTACGTCAGAAGACAAAATTGTTGAAGATGATCACAATACGGAATCGTAGTTAGAAGAAAGTGCAAGTGACTCAGAGCAAGAACTAGATAATGCCAATTCAAGTGAGGGGCAGTAATGAATCAATTTTTAATTCCATTTATACCCCGCATTTAACTACATTGGTCTTATTGGCGGTCTTTCCTTTGGAACTTATTGCCTAAGGCAATGGTTTTAATTTGTATTCGCTTGTCGTTGAGTTTCTTGAACTTTGGTTTTTTAATCATTAGATCACAAGATCGCATTCACTCTCTCAATCATACTCTGGGGAGGATAGGAAATAATCTTGGCTAGAGAAAAATTCCCACCCCCCAGTCGGGAATTGAACATGCAACCCCTCGCACAGCAGAATGTTGCTACATCGACTGAGGTGTGGCTATAAATAAAACAATTTAGAACAAAAATTCAATTTCAACTAAGTTTAGTAAAATAAGTATAAAAATATTGTAAGAATGTTGCCTGGCTTTAAACTCTGATAAAAGAAGCGCCTTTGAAAAAATGTTCACTGATGACACTATTGAACATATTTTTCAGTGTACAACCCTAGAGATTGGAAAATTGAGAAACATTTGCCGAACAAGAGATACAAAATACCTCAGGCACTGAAACATTGGCAATTATAGGACTGCTGTTTTTGTTTGGAGCAAAATAATACAGATTTTGGTGAACTATGGACAACTGATAGAACTGGATCAGAAATATTTAGACCATGCATTTAGAGCATTGATTCCTGTTTTTGCTTGCTGCCATTAGATTTACCATTGATTTTTTTTGTAGAAAACTGCAAAAAAACTATTACAATAGATGAAATGTAGGTACATTTTAAGGGAAGATGTAGCTTTATTCAATACATACCCAATAAAACATCTAAATATGTTCATGGTATTTGTGGCACGAGATTCCAAAACATTCTATGTCACTAATTTGGAAATCTATTGTGTTCAGCAACCAAGAGGGCAATATAAAATGTCCAACGGACCAGCAGATATCAGTCACCGCTTGCTTGAACCATAAAGGAAAAAACAGAACTGTAACTTGTGATAACTGGTGCACAAGTTACCCATTGGCAATGGCTCATTTTAAAGACAAAATAACGATGGTTGAAATCTTGAAGAAAAGTAAACCCGAGCTGCCATTGGAGTTTCTGCCACATAAAACGAGAGAAGTATACAATCTGTTTTTGGGCATCGCGCAAGGTCTTTGGCTATATTTTTCCAACTGCTGAATGTCGCAGGTATAACATTCAAATTCTGTATAATGCAAAACACATCGATGGAGGTCATAAATAGAGAATAAATTATCTGAAATCCTAATCAATATCTTTGATGAAGCCACACCTTGCAGAAAGAGCTGAACGTAAGACCCGACCTTCGATGTTCAGTTTTTCCTACTCAAATATAGAAGGCAAGAAGAACAGCAAGCAGAAGAAATGCCACCAACCAAAGTAATACGACGGTGCTTTTCTTGTGAGAGAAAGAAGAACAGAGTTACGTTAAGTGGTAAATGTAAACGACCAGTGTGTAAAGAACATTCTGTAGCAGTAATCACTTCTTTAGAGTGCAGCAAAACAATGTTGAAGACGTTTTGGAGTAATTTAAATTACAGTTGCATCATAGTTCAGTGGACTGAAAACTTTGATCTCTTCATAATTAATTAATGCACACAAATTTTAAATTTACGTATCCATTCTAGGACCGAATGATGTAATAAGTGTGTTCACATTTTTCTCTTATAAGTAAAGCAATAAATAAAATATATTCAATTATTGAAATCGTATTGCATTATTATGGCCTAAAACAGTTTCTCTTTACTGCAAATGTTTAGTTAAAAATTGCCTATAATTTTCGTTTTTTGGACACTTCTGTTGCGTGGTGTAAGGAATACATCTCGCGTTTTTACATGTAGGCGCGTGTACTTAAAGGTTAAAGAGCTCCCTTGATTGAAAATCTCTATCAAGAAGGATGTGGTTGACGAGCGGAGTAGCAGACACGGCAGTGATGAAATCACAGCGATTTACCTGCAAACCTGTTTACATCAAAATACCTACATACTAGTGTCTGAAAAAGGTAGAAACCAAAAGTTTTGGATAAAAATGCATTGTGAAGTGTGAAGCAATGTAATGCAAGAAATCCATCCATTAGAAAGCATAATGATACTCTCTTATAGTGCAACTTCACATGTTATACCAGCACACACATTCACACGTGCCCGCATTTACCTTGTTTGTAACACCATACACACTACCACTTAGCTGTTACGTGGTTAGGATCGGGCTATCTACCCCGGCGAGAAAGCCATTCCTTACACGTTTCAGCAGGCACGCTACGTGTACACCACGCCAAGATTACTAATCAGATATCAGTTTCAGATATTTACAGCTGAGAATCTATTTCCTCAACGTATTAAATGGGCGTTTTCCAGTTTTCCGAACAAACTGTTCGAACAACGATGGAAAGGAGGGGACTGGCAGCCTTATGCCCCTCTGCCTGTGTACGCCGTATGTAAGGTACATAAATGTGTAATTACTAATATTCTTCTTTAATTACTAAAGGGTTGCTAAGAAAGCAAATATTTTCAAAATTTTATATAAAGTAAACCGTGAAAGTCTGAAAATATTTCTCCATCACTGGTTAAAGAGATGTGGAAGTTTTAGAAAACACATTTGGAACTTTCATTCAAAGTAGAACTGCAAATAGAATTATTTTCGTGAGACGTTTATGACTAAAGCTCGAAACGTGGGACCCGGTGTGCCCTGCGGTCAACTGTGGTTACAGATATAACGTGAAAAAAGCTAACACGATGTGTACTCAGTGACAGTACCCCGATGGTGATAGGAAGTGTTTGTTGACACTGAATACCGGTAGTTTAGCCACACAAGGTCCCAACTTTTGGGCCTTAGTTACCTTGAACAGTTACAAATAATGGTTATAATTACATATTTCGTTATTAGTGGTTGTCACTTTCATAGGATAATGATTGGAAGTATTGATCAGATTAAATTTTCACAATATGAAATTCGACTTAGTTTACTCTGCAGTAGCTGCTGCATAAGAACACCCAAAGTTTGATACCTTGCAGATTTTTTGGTTATTTTTTTCTTTAAGCTCAACGTATATGCGGTAATTTAAAATTCTACGGCATTTAAATCTTCCACACTAATCGTATAAACTCAATGGCACATGCTAACTAGCACCTTGACTTGTACACGTTTTAAGCAGCTTCTGCGCATGGAAATTGATGACGTAATTACCTTACGAGATCAAATACACTGGTCGTGCACACGTGAATAAGTCACTATCGCGAAACTTTTCCCTCGTTGTGCTTCCATACTATCAGTATAATTTCATGTCAATGCCACTAGGTGGTAGCACACTACAGCAGAAGTTGAATAAATGTAGCGTAAGTTGTAACGTGCCAAGCGCGTAAACTTCTGCCAGTTTCTACATACGATTCATAATCATAACTAGCATTTAATTTAAACATGGCTTCGTTCATGCCCTAACACGGTGTATTTAATTATTCACACAACAAACATTACAAAAGCTTTCTTTCGTCAGACAAGTTATGCTTTATTAATTATTATTATTATTATTATTATTATTATTATTATTATTATTATTATTATTATTATTATTATTACCATGATTATTACTACTATTATTCCTTTTTTGTTGTAGTCGTTAGGAGCGGATTGCAGTTGTATCAATTTGTTAATAATCATAACTATTATGCAGCAGATGGCATTTCGCATTCTCAGAACTGTCTGTCTAAAACTTTGGGTAGACCCAAAACGTATACTTACTAGCCGCTACTACTGCTACTTCACAATCATGTGACTGCGCCTTAGGGACCTGCTAGTGGGCGAGCGTAACAGATCGTACACTCGCTTCCATTTATGCCGTCACTGCAGCTTTGGGAGGCATTCTGTTAGCCTTCGCATGTGGTGTATGTATAGCAAGGAGGTGTGTTTATTTGTTTACCTTTTCGCGTATGCGGTGTTGTCCTGTTTTACGTGTACAATTCTAGATTATTCATATATGAATGTATAACTTCAAGCAATACCTTTACTCGTCATCACTTATAATAACCATGTTTAAATGTATAACCAATGGAAACCCTGTTTTGCATAATATCTCCACAAAAATATTTTTAATGGCAACATAATGTAAAACAAACACATTACACTTTTTACTCTCAAAGAGGACACACTTGCCGCACATTAATTTTTGATAATCTGTAAATCTCCATTCTTGTCCAATAAACGACTTAGCCGCCTAGGCACTGGATTACTCAGGTACTGGAAGAACTATAGCACTAAACGCAAATATTCCCACATTTCATGACAGTACTTTTAGAGGGTGACGAGTTTTTGCATTCAGTTTTTGCTTCAGTTTTACATTATATGTCATTAAAATATTTTTTCATGGAAAAATTATGCAAAAAAGTGGTTTATTTAGTTGTATATTTAGATTGGAGAGATAATTCCAATAATGTCTACTAAACATGACCTCTTTGAAAGTAAAAAGTATAATTTATTTCAGTTTTATATTATGTTGCAGTTAAAAATATTTTTGAGGAGATATTGTGAAAGCAGGGCTTCATTTAGTTATATATTTAAACATGGTTACTATAGATAGATAGATAGATGACAAATCTAAATCACAAATAAGTGATGACAAATTCACTGTATGTGCGAAAAGGCGCGCGCGCACACGCACACGCGCACACACGCACACACGCACGCGCACGCACACGCGCACACGCGCACACGCGCACACGCACGCACACGCACACACTTCACCTGTGAAGGTCAGTAGAATGTCCCTCAAAGCTGCGGTGACGACATAAATAGAAGCCATGTACATAGCCTCTCTAGTCAGCAGCAGTGATGTAATGGCCTAAGTTTAAACAAATTTGATATTTAAATCCAGTATGTTCCAAAGATGCGACACGAAGATTTTAAAGAAATTCCCCCACCCCAAACTACCCTTTACCATGGAAATTTTCGATTTTCTCAAAACTGGCTCTAACGGTTTTAATTATAGTATCATTTATTAAAGATATAAACATGAAAAATAAAACGTTTATCTTGAATTTTCGGGGAACAACCTGTGAAGTCCTCTTCATTCGGAAGATATTTGGTCTAATCTTGTATAGCTGGTAAATTTTAAGCGATAAACTAAAACTTACTAAACAAAACAATGTAGATCTCTTTAAAACGCACAATTAATTCTAAATAACTTTTCTTCTGCCATAAGAAACTTCCGAGATATCCGTTATTAATGGTTCGAATTATTCAATACTTCATTCTTTCGATATTCAGCTATTTCTCGCGATTGCTTCGAAACAGTATGGACTTTTAAGGCCAGCGTATAGGTAGTCTCCGGTTTCTAAGCATTTGATTATCAGTATTCCCTTTGTATCTATAACAAAATGGGTAATGTAGCTATTTCTGCGAAGGTTTATTTCGTATAAAATGTAGTAAATGGAAAAACGAACTTTCGTAAGAAAATTTTGTATACCCACGGAGCGTAGGGAAAGTCATGTGAATGTAATCTGTCAAGACTTTTTGTAACGATTACATTACTTTTCAACTTTGTTGATATTTTTGTTGCCAGGTGGTACAACAGAACGCAAACCCATTTACTGCTGAGAAAACTATTAGCTACTTTCTGACTCCGTTACATTTGCAACAGTAAATCTGCCCCGATTACTTTTTTGACCATTAACCTAATGTGCACTTTAAACTATTTTTTTCCCGTTACGAAATGAGTGAAATACGAGTAAAGTAGGGCTAATGGTCTATATAACAATGGTAAACATGTAGTTGCTTACGAATCCATTGTCCAACTGCAAAAAGTCACTTGTGCAGTAGATTGAACAAACAGAATCCTTGTTATAAGGAACCTTATATGTAGTATAAATGCTTGTTAACTTGGAACCAACTGATTTGCCTTTGACAAGAATTTGGCCGTTGTTTTGGTATTCCGTGCAACAAATTCTGTTTCTATTAAATGCCTGCAGTCTTTATGAACCATGAAACTTTAAGCTTTTCTCTATTCAGGAATATGTTCCTGGCTGTTAATATAAAAATATAAATCTGTCCTTTCTTTTTGATTGACGTGTATAAAATTCTACCTCACGTTACGTAACTGCCGTTTTTTTTTTCTCTACTACGCATATTAAATAGGGGCAGTATTGTACTCCAGCAAAAAATTCGATGTCGAGATTTCATTGGAAATATATGTTTTGAGGCCTTCTGAGCCCAAAAAAAGTATTTTTAGAAAAAGGTCCGAGTGTGTGTGTCGATGTGTGCGCATGTGTCTGAACAGCATAACTAAAAAACGAAAACGGTTCAGTACCTTCCAAAGATTCGACACGAAGATTTAAGAAAATATCGACACCCCAATCCTTTACAATAAACGTTTTTCTAAATTATTTATTTTCTGTAAAGTGGCACTAACGATTTTTATTAAAATACTGTGACCTTTAATTTTGCTTTAATAGATTTTTATAAATATGATTTTATATAGTTAGAGATATTCAGGACAAGCTTTGTTTAAGCAACAGCAGGGAATTTTCATGACGTCACAATACTATATATTAAAGATATTTACATCACAAATACAATTTGTATCTTGAATTTTCTGGAAATAGCCTGTGAAGTCCACTTCAATCGGAAGAAATTTTGTGTAATCTTGTATAACCGGTAAACGAAGCGATAGACGAAAACGTATTCCACAAAATGTACACCCCTTTAAAACACAATTATTTCAACTTTTTTGTGGCATCAGCCATTCCCAAGATATCCGTTATTAATGGTTCAAATTGTTCTGTACTTGGCCATTCTTTTCAAGTCCTGTTGACTGTCAGCTGTTCTTCGATCTCTCATGAAAAGACTGACATTTTAAGGCCACCGTATAGCGTCCGATTCTAAAACATCGGACTTTCGCTATTCCCTTTGTGTGTGTAACGAAATGTATAATGTGACTATTTCTGCAAATTTTTATCTGAATTAAAATGAAGTAGAAAGGAAAATAAACTTTCGTGAGAATAATTTGTATATCCACTAATAAGCAGGCAGAGTGAATAACTAAACAGAGCAATCCTGTTACCGCACGAAGTATAGGTGACGTCAGGTACTGTGACGGACACACTCCTCCCCCCCCAGCAACCGGCTTCGTTGCGACTGTTGCAATTTATTCGCTTCATAGGTGATATGCACCAGTGGAGAACTGTGGCAATATGTCTAAAGCAAAGAAGAGTTTATACATCAGAATTAGCATCATTGTGACGGAATGTGCCAGAGAACACTTCAGCATAAGTGGCGAAATTATCAGATGTAACAGAGCTCACAATACCAATAACTCATGTTAAACAATATTGTAATTCAATGAAACACAAGGTAAATGTGACATTATTAACCTACACATCAGAATGTTTTGAGGGTCTGTGTCATATACTAACAATTGCGGATAGTGCTTTTATAGATTTACAACTTTTGAAATGCTTGTATCGTAGCTTTCATAAACTAATTGCATACTATTAATAGCTAAACATATATTGCTTTTTTTCTTCGAATACTAGTCATTAATCCTGATTTACCTACTTTCGAAGCAGGGCGTTCTGCCTTCAACTGTTCATCATGTTTTTTACAGAGCAGACTTCGCAGTTGCTCTTCTTCCCTAGCCACCAACCTTCGATTCCCAACTTGGTTTACTTATTAAAACCACTCTCCTGCTAATGAGCGATAGAGGGTAGAGAAAGTCATGTAAATATAACACATCACAGTTTTTATAGAGCTTTCTATGCACTTAACATTTGATCAGTTTTCTTCACCTCAACTGTAATGATACCCTCAGTGATGTTTCTGGAAGCTACTTCGTAAATAGATTTTATAGCAACTACTAAAAGTTACTCTTTATAATTCTTCAATTACACCTCTTTCTGTACAAGGTAAGTACAGTAGGCATAATTTTCTCAAATTTAAAGAATACACTGAAAAACAAAATAGAATGTTCCAGATGTTCAGATGTGTTGCTACACGCTTAAACACTTTGGCGTATCTAAGAAGTGTGGGATAATATTCTAATTTGCTGAAAAATACAATAAAATAGTAAACATATGTTTGCATATTTTGACTTAAAATACGATATCTAACGCCATACGCACATAAGACTCTTTTTCCTTGTTTTAGTTTGTTTACTATAAACAGTTATGTTCATGCCCAATAATTCAGGAAAGACAATAAACGGGAAACACAAATAGAATGATGTAGGTATAGGTTCCCAACAGTTTTCATTTGTTGAACCCATCTTACTGAAGTAGGGGAATTAAACTATTCCATTTGAGATTTTACCGCAAATATGTTTTGAGATCCCATGAACAAAAATCCCGTGTGAGGTGGAATGTGTGTGTGTGTGTGTGTGTGTGTGTGTGTGTGTGTGTGTGTGTGTGTGTGTGAACAGCATAATTCAAAACTGAAAGTCGAATAAATAGCAACTTAGTTTAAGTTCGTATTCCAAAGTTACGACACGCAGGTTTCCAAGAAAATTATCCCACTTAAGTTACAATTTACATGGAAAACTTTTCGTTATTTAGTGTCTAAAAAATAACTACCGATTTGTTTTAAAATTCGATATGTTGAAGATATCTGCACAACTAATGAAATGCAGTTCTTCAATTTTCTGTAAATTGCTGTGAAATCTTTATTCTAATAAAATCAACATTTGATTTAATATAACTGTTAAATTATAAGAGATACAAGAGGTGTTACATTAAGAATGTAGATCTGCTTAAAGCATAGAATTAACGTTCAATAATTTGTGGTGGAAATAGCCATATCCGAGATACTCCTTGGTATTACGAATAGTTTGAATTTTCTAATATATAATTCATCATCTTTGAGGTGCTAGTCAACATTCCTTTGTTTCTCCTGATGAGCTGCAAAGAGAACTTTAAAGCCAGCACACAGCCACTTTCTAAAGATTTGGCTATCGCTTTAGCCTTCTGTATCTCACTTTTGCGAAATGTGATGAGCTTCTTTAAGAAAATGTTGCAGAAGATACGCGTTTTCGATATTGTGTAGAAGTAATGTGAATGCAATATCAGATTTTTAATCCATTTTTTATGGAGCCCCTTAGGTCATCCGATATGACCTCTTCGGTTAATGGACGTTAGGTTCCCTCTGTCTCTCTCCCCCCACACTCTCTCTCTCTCACTCACACAAACTTGCGCGCGCATATCATATTGGTTTTACTGAATACAAAGTAACTAAAGTGCAATGTGTGCGATAGGAGGTAGGCGCCCAGTTCTACTGCAAATGACTAAGAAAGCAGAAACTTCAGTAGTATGGGCACTCTGGAGTTTGTATACCAAGAGAACTACATTCTCTTCCTTCTGAATATACATGCCAAAAATCTGGTAGACTAATCCCACATACATTAGGAATTCAATACAGTATATGCCTAATGTGTAATGAACTACAAACTCTGATTCACCCTATTCTCACCTTATAACAGGCCCCTTTTTAAAACGTTATCATAAATTGTGACGCTTCTTGCAAGGTATGGCTAATGAAATTTTGGATGGAAGAGAGATATTCAGTGCTTATCATGATCTCAGATTATTTATAGTTAGTTTTAATGCTTATTATAGTCTAAACTAACCTAAAGTTCATGTGCGTTCATTACGTCAGAGCATGTATTACCATTACTTTTTTGGCTCAGACTGAATAGAGGAGGGGGCTTATTGCGATGTGCCAACATCCAGATGGCTCGAAACCTGAGATTTGTGGATTGAGGGAGCGGCATTTTAAGGCTTAAAATTGAGTACGTTGCGAAATCCAGAAATAAATATTTTAAAGTACTGTCCTGATGAGCATACACGTATAAAACTAGAAACTATGGACTTTGTTCCCGGTCTACCTTCCAGAATTAGTTCTTGCTTTGGCCGATGGCAGGCACTTCGTGGCTGTGCTTCTTCATACGTAAGAGCCGTAAATTTCTGAATGAAAAACACAGCGAGCCTTACGCGAATGACTAATTTAGAACCCTAAGCCACAAAGCATAGCCGAGGGATGTTAGTAGGGAAGTGAAGCAGAACTGAGAACGAGGACAGGGCGTAGCCATAGGATATCTGAAGCTAAATCCCAATGAAGAATTATGACAATATGGTGGAATAGATACAGTACGTAACGATTGTTTGGAGGAAGATGAACTAAATATGTCACTATTTTCATGCATTTCGCTAATACTCGTGGGTTGGCATTTTCTTCCGCGCATGCACAGTAGTAATAAAATTGAGTACTTTGTTGACGTTTAGCGATTTATTCCTATATAGGAAAGTGTCTTATAAAAGGGAGGGTGGATGGGTTATAACCTCTCCAACTGTTCACAACTCATTTTAAACTGTGTAATATACGCATTTTCCTTCTTTAAATCATGTTTCTTCTGCATTTCAATCGGAAGGTATATACGGAATCGTTAGCGAAATAAATATCAGCATCAATATCAACAATAATTAGTTACCCAGCGGGATGACTCAAGCGGTAATGTCTGTGGTCCGCATTCGGGAGGTCTCGGGTTCAAATCCCGTGGGATGACCAATCTGAGGTTTTTTCGTAGGTTTCCTCAGTCGCCAAGGTAAATGCCGGATTGTTACAATGTTTAATACCACGACCCAAAGTTCCATCTTAAGTCTAAAACAATAGTAAAATGAAAAAAGTGGTAATAGTGAATGCTATGCCATCTATATACAGACAATGTAAGCAGTTAGACTGGACGGCTCCCTAATGCCATCTGCACGGCATGAAGCAGGGGTTACAGGGATGAGACATTGAAGGCTAACTGTCCGCCTTTCTGCGTGAGGGCGGCAGTTAGACTGGACGGCACCCTAATGCCATTTGCACATCTGAAAATACGGGACCGGGTCCGCCAACACGAGACCACACCCTCGCAAACCCAGGAGAAACTCGTGGGCCTTTCCATTAGGAGCAGTGTATTTTATATACCGCCCCCCCTGCCTGGTCGAAATCGGGCCAGGACACCTCCCGCACCGACCCTTCCAAGCAGGGACGGAAGTGGATACGCCACTTACGCGCGTCAGGCCAGCAGGGCGAATCCTACTGGGGGAGACTACCGAACAACCTCGGTGGGGCCGAAAGTTTCTAGCTACCGTCTACCAGCTATCCCTCATGGCTGGTGCCGGAGAGTCTCGAGGCGTCTCACAACCCCGCCTGGGCGGAATTAACCTAGCCAGGCGTACCCAATCACCCATGGGTATCGGGAACCACTGCCCCGCCGAGTCCAACCCAAACCGAACAACTCCCTTTCGGGAGGGGCTCAAATGTTCGGCCCGACGTACTTCTGGTAACGTCAGAAGTACCACGAGTGCTAAGGGTCCGCAGCGCCCGCACCACGGCAGCTGAAGGGGTCGGAACCCCGCCCCCCTTTGCACAATCTAAATACGGGACCGGGTCTGCCAACGCAGAGACCACACCCTCGCATACCCAGGAGTAAACTCGTGGGGTTTTCCATTAGGAGCGGTGCCTATTTTATATACCGCCCCCCCCTGCCTGGTCGAAATCGGGCTAGGACACCTCCCCCCCTTTGCACAGCATGAAGCAGGGGTTACAGAAAGGAGATATAGAAGGCTAACTGTCCATCACATATCGTTCTAAGAGATATCCACCAACAGATCCGCCGCGATATGACCAAGGAGTTAAAGAGACGTAAAATAAAATAGAATAAAAAAAATAATTATTTTATTTTATACGGTAAGGCAAGTGTGAATCTTTTCGTACTTCATGTATAAATTAGCTTGAATGCAACTGAAGTTAAACAGGTATGAGGAATTCACAGTTCGAGAATAAATTAGCTTGAATGGTAATTACAGTTACTATGAATAGTTTCCAGCTCAAGAATGCAGTTAACTTAAAATACAGCAAATATAAGAGGAGAAGCATATCTCATTACGTTGGCTCATTTAACCCTACTCCTTGTAACTTAATCTTACCTTGACCGAACATCTTAGCCCAGACAAACATCCGCTATTAGGAAAGTACTACTACACAGAGTGGCTATCAAATAAAATGTTCTTAACTGCTACGTAATGCATAACTTAGCTTCATAGGGACTTTACTGAGCGGGATGGCAAGGCAGTCTGTGGTCCGCATTCTGGAGGTCCGGGTTTGATTCCCGGTAGCCGCCCACTCAGACCATGGGGTTTTTCGTGGTTTCCTCTGGTCGCGTAGGCGAATGCTGGAACGGTGTACTCTACCACCTTTCCCTCATTTCCTCTCACCTCTTCTCTCTTCCTTTCATGTTTCAGGAACTGTCTCCGGGTTCAGTAGTGCGATGCTATCGGGCAGATGGCACGGTTGCTGCGTTTTGTAAAAGATTTCTTCCCGTAAGACGCCAGAGCGCGTTGGCCTGCCTGCTGGGTCACTTCGTCGCCTTTCGCGGGATTCTTCGTCTCTGCTGGTAAGGCGGGTCAAATTGGAAATTATATGGACTTCCGCGCGTCTCTCAGAACCTGTCTGCCTGCGGACCTGCGAGCTCCTGCGGTTTCTTCTCTTCACCCCTGCCTCCCGGAGGGAGTAGTCAATGTAGATCCAGTGGTCGCAGTAGAGAGGTATTCCCCTCTGTTGAACAACCTCTACCTCCCTCTGCCCCTACCAGGGACTTTAATTGCAGACATGTAGATATCTTGCCCACTAATCTGTAAGCATCAATCTATTATGTACATAATTTAAACGTACTGTACGAGCATACTCTCACCTTACACATGTGTGTAACTCCAATTTTTTTTTTTTTTTTTTTTTTTTTTATTTCTGGACGCTCTTTAACTACTATGGTTCAAAGCGTCCCATTCTATATTGGGCGTGAAACACCTGTAATTTTGCTCAGAGGCCTCTTTATCAGGCTTGAGGTTCTTTTACGTGCCGTAAATCTACGACACGGGACCACCGGCTTTACTTCCCTTCCGAAGGAAGCCGTGCTAACGATTTTTACGCCCGAAAAAATCCATCGCCCTCCGCCGGGTTTGAACCCGCGACCTTGGGAACTAGAGGCTAGCACGGTACCACTAGTCCACGGAGGACGACGTATGTGTGTGTGTGTGTAACTCCAAGATAACCCTGTTGTATACAATGTGTATAACTGTGTAGGTCGCTTCGCTTCACTTCACTTCGTAGTTATTTCTTGATGCTACTCCATTCGGGTGTGTTCCATTATACAATATATACAGACAAGCGAAAGCTAAAGGAGATGATTCGGGAAATAAAAATTACTTTAATTTCGTCTTGGTTTTTGTGATAAAACGAAATAAAGCTACTCGCAACTCAATGACTACTGACTTCCTTCTCTCAGCCCACATGCCACCTCGAGGCAGGTAACAATGCAAGACATGATACAGAGACAAGAGAGAATCACAAACAGCAAAGTAACCTATGAAATACGCATAACCATCCTTCGGAAGTATCTCATTCGGCGTGGCGTCGGCAAGAAAGGGTGCGTTCGAACAACTTGTGACCGAAAATCATTTGGGAAACAATACTGATTTGTTTAAAATGTTACTGAAAGTGTTACAAAATTAAGGGTGGTTAACAGAGAATCTTATTAATTTTCGTGATTCTAAAACCTAGTAAACAGAATTTTAATAAAATAATATTTATACATTCTCCAAAATAATAATAATAATAATAATAATAATATATATTAATAATAAACCAACTTGTACTAAAGTAATAAAAATTACTATAAAATAAAAATTAATATTACCATTGCTACATAATTAATTGTACTGCAAAGCTAACATCCTAAAATTGAAAACGCCTAAAGCACTTAAATTGCAGTCACCACATTTTAAGCTGGGACTTATTATTTTTATTAGGTATTTATTATACTTTTCACCGTGTTCATTCTACACAGTTTTCTTCATTATCCTTAAGTCCTATACTTCTCTGAAAGGTGGAATAGACGACTGAAAAATTCAATGCCACAGTCTGGATTTAAACTATGGATCTTTTGGTTTCCGTCCAAATGAAATGGAGTCTTATTTATGGACGCTCTTTAACTATTGTAGTCCTTAGAGTCTCATTCTATATTGGGCGTGAAAGACCAGTAATTTCGTCAGAGGCCTGTTTATCAGGTTTGAGGTTCTTTTACGTGCCGTAAATGTATGACATGTGACCACCGGCTGTACTACCCATCCGAAGGAAGCGAAAAAATCCATCGCCCTCTGCCGGTTTGAACCCGCGACCTCGGGAACTAAAGACTAGCATGGTAACCGCTACACCATAGAGGACGACCGGTTTCCATTCGAATGAAGTTTTGAATTTCGGAAAGCTTCGAAACTATGAAACCCGGCATCGTAAGTCGCTATTGGGGCATGTCATCTCAAAACAATTCGGGATCTTCTTGTGGTTTGCCGGAAAAACGCGAGAATTTAATGTCCTACCAGCATGTTACCATGGTAGCTCCCTTGGTTAGAGCAACCGGATAGAAACCGGCAGATCCGTTGTTCAAATCCCGGCTATGGCATTGCATTTTTCAGTCTGATTATATCTTTCCAACCTTGTTCTATACGCGGCTTGTGTGGAAGAACAATTAATTCCTGTACTTCTTGTTTGTTTTTGTCTGTTATTGTTTCAATTCAGCTACTTGTACTTTCTCTGCCACCTAGATAAAAGGTATTGTATGTTGGGATTTCACAGGAAGTACATGTTTTGAGGCTCTCTGTATTCAAAAACAGCATTTTTATTTTCCACATTAGTAAGTACGGAAGGACTGTATTCCGCCCAAAAAATTCATACCGAGATTTCACCGGAAATATGTGCGCCCTGAAATAAAATAAAGCATTTTTGGAAACATATCCGTATGTGTGTGTGCCTGTTAATCTGTCTGTAAACAGAATAGTTCAAAAACGAAAAAGTCGGATAAAAACCAAACTTGGTGTTTGAGTTTGGTATCTTCCAAGAATGCGACATGGAAGATTTTCAAGAAATCTTGAATTTTGTGGGAATGTCCCGAAACTTCCTCTTCACTTTGAATGACTTTCATGTAACTGGTAAACCGTAGGCGACACACAAGGTTTTACTACACAATAAATGTAGATCTCGTTAAAACATACAACTTATGCTGAATACATTTTTTTGTGGAATTAACCATTTCTTAGATACTCCATGATATTTGTTGGATTTTCCCAATATACTCTTTCTGAAATGGGAATTCGTTATTCGTTTTATTATGCCTTGGACGTGCAAAAAGAATGGAATGATCCATATAGCAACCAGCTCTTAAAAGACTTAACTATCGCTTAAAGCCTCCCATTGTCCCTTTGCACCTGCATGAAAATTAGCAATAAGACAATTTGTAGATGGAAAATAAGGTTTGTATACATAGTTTGCACACGAATAGAGAAAGTCATGTGAGTGCAACACATGACTTTTAAAAACAGGTCTGCGTATTGAGTCTGTGTGTATATTGTGAACAGCATAAAATAAAAACAAAATGCCGGATATCTACCAAACTTGCTATTGAAATTCGGGATATTCCAAAGATCCGACAAGAAGATGTTCAATGAAATCCCTCTATTCCAAATTTTAGTACCTGGAAACTTTTTTGAAATTCTAGGCTTTCTGAAAAACGCCTAAGAATTTTAATTAAAATGCTATATATCTAAGATATTCACACGACAAATAAAATGTACATCTTGAATTTTCTGTTGATATTTCGTAAAGTCCTGTTCATTCTGAAGAAGCTTTGTATAAGATAACGGGTAGAGCATAACATGCAGACAAAAACTGTCACATAAAAATTGTAGATGACTTTAAAAAGGGTAGTTTATTTCAAAAACGTTCTCTATGACATCAACTACAAGGTGTGGGAGAAGGCTTACCTACCAGAACCGGTGCACTGGCCAAACACCTACAGAAAATACAGAAAGGAACACGAAAATGACAGCGCCTAAAAGATAAGGGCCGAAACCCAAACTACTATGCGATTTAGATGAGTGAGACTGTTTCTAAAGTATAGTAAAATCTGATGCACATATACAGAAGGAGTATAAAATAAATATATTCATGCAGCGAGTGTGTGAATGAAGTGGTGCGGGGAAGAGGTGTAATGGAAGTATTGTACCTCGATTTGGCCTGCGTTATGATAACTCTGTTGTTGGTATTCCAGTGGTCTTTACAGGATCGTAAAAGTTGCTCCATTCTGTGATATGTTAGGCTGTCGAGTACGAATCTGTGAACAGAGATGGGTCTAGAGCATTAGTTTTGAGTTTATGAGCCTAAACAAGTAAACCACAAAGTATGTACTTTGTTGTTGTTTGTCCTTTCAATAAATATAGTGGAGTTCTGTGTTGTGACGTCTTTTCCGAGATTTTATATGAGAGGGTGGTGTTGAGACGTATTGTACATTCGAAATCCTCCGCGTACTTGTATGCTGTAGGTATTCTAGGCACCTGTGATTACGTGCAGAATCCTGTTTATTTAGAAACAGCAGCCGTTTAATGTTTTCACAGTATAGCCTCAATCCGGAGTGACGAAGTACCGGTTTAATAATAATTTTATATAGCGTAGGTCCAGGTTCAAGAGACATACGATTGCCGATTTTAATAAGTGGACGAAGCTTGCTAAATTGTGCTTGCACCATTTGAAGCCTGTGTCAAGGGACTGACCTTATTGGTCCAAGGAATTTCTTCTCCTAAAGGTACAAGAGGGGAAAGGGACTTTTTGGTTAACTCGAATTCGTATGTGTGTCTCCCAATCGCACGAGTGCTGGTAATGCCGTTGTGGATGATTATTATGGCCGTGGCTTTTGCTTGTTTGTTTCAGAGGGGTAGATTTTATAATCTGGTATGTTCAATTAGTTGTAGAAGCCGTTGTAAGCGGTATGTCAGCATTTTGTGATTTTAAGAAGTCACTGAGGTGATAGATTCCATTGCGTTCCAGGGCACTATCCTAATCGTTACCTCAGTCACCATAATAGTTAAAGTTTTGTTGTCCAGATGAGTGCATTAATCGTTTTGGAGACTCCTATATGGGTCTGAGTACAGAAAAAGGAAACCTGAATATGTGCCAAGGTTTAAACATTCAGAACATTCTTTTGAAAACTCTCTTCTTAGAAGTGCTAAAACTAACAAGTTTTGTTTCGAAAAATTGAAGCACCTCTTTATTTCAAAATTCCAAAATTTAGTACACTTATCAGCAGAAAAGTGTGCGCAGAACCTTTTCCTACTTTTGCAATACTAAGCCACTGTCAAAATTTATTATTCCGGAAGGCAAGACAACTAATACACAAGTATTCCAAAAGCAGAGAAGTTGAAACTCTTTTATGCTCTTGGTCCTGGATTCCCAATAATCCGCGCTTACTTTATACATTAAATTACATAACTTTATTTTGTAATTTGCAAAGAGTGTAATTTTTTGTTATAAAACATTATATAACTAGCATTTCATAGTATTTAAAACATTCCTAGGGTATATGTATAAAGAGAGGTATTAAATTGTTAGCAAGAATTTTGCCTTTCTTACATAAAGAGAAGTACACGTCTTCCAAGCTTCCGAGGATAGCGGTTTCTATCTGTGCAGACGAGAATGCGTGAATAATTTAGTTGGTATATGGCACGTCTCTACTGCATCTAATGTGCTATATGGGAGGCGCGCATCGGAAAATAACAAATATGACCTCAGGTGAGAAAAGGGGAAAAGTGCTTTACGTGGCTGGCGTAGGTTTTCTGCAAAGATATAAGCAGTGTTAACTGATTATTTCTCAAGAAAATAAAAATTATTATTTTAAAATATGCAAGTAGCACGAATTTCCTCATACCGAAATTCTCTATCGGCAACTGTATAAAACCTCGATTTACTACTTTCTCTGACACATTAATGGTAGGTAGTGGAGGGATTGTATTCCACCCACAAATTCGATACAAAGATTTCACAAGAAATACATGTTTGAGGCCCCTTGAAACCAAACAAAGCATACTCAAAAAAGCTCCGTGTGTGCGTGTCTGTCTGTGTGTGTATCTGTGAAAAGCTTAACTCAAAAACGAAAAGTCAAAGAAATATTTAGATTTAGTATCTTCCAAAGATACTACAAAGATTTTCATGAAGATTCCCATCCAATACTACCCTTTACATGAAAAACTTTTGGAAACTTTCAATTTCCTAAAAAATAATAGTAACAGTATTGATTAGAAACCACATATTAACAATATTTATATGATAAATAAAATGCATATCTTGAATCTTCTGGGTATAGCTTCTGAAGTCCTCTTCATTTGGAAGGAATTTTATATAATCTTGTGTATCTGGTAAACGTTAAGCGATAGACAAAAACCAATTATACTAAAAATGTACATCTCTTTAAAACTCACAATTTATTTCAAGCAACTCTTTTGTAGCTATAGCCGTCTCCGAGATATCCTTTGTTAATGGTTCGAATTGTTCAATACTTGGTCATTCTGTTAAAGTCCTGTCAACATTCAGTTGTTTCTCGTGATGTGATGGTAAGAGCATTGAATTTTAAGGCCAGCGTATAGCGACCAATTCTTAAACATTTTACTATTGTCATTTCCTTTGTATACATAAAGAAATATGTAATGTAGCTATTTCAGCAAAGGTTTACTTGGATCAAAATAAAATAAACAGTGTAGTGGAAAAGCGTGGAGCATCAATTGTAGCCAGAAAGCGTTGTTCCTCTGGTTGATGCCCTCTGCTACAGTGTTCTTGTCTCCGGCTATTGCTGCTCGTCGGCTGCTGTTTTCTCCATTCCTAATCAATTAGCTATCTAACTAATTTCACTGCTCTCAGGGTTTCCGTAGGTGAGCCGAATTAAAATATACTGCATGTCCCTTATAAATGTGGTTTATTATCAAATAAATACTTGTGGGCGGCTAGCTTTTTCCATTGTAACAACTCCCACCATAATAATAAATTAGGAGCCTAGTCTAACTGCACCCGCTTCCCACCCATTGCACACACGTGCATCCGTCGTCCAGAGAGTAGCACTGTGTTTCGACGAGATTCTATAAGAGTGAAAATCTGGGGATTTCTTTCCCCTTTCATACCTAAGCCTAGTGTCGCTCACCTTGGCGCCTCAAAATATAACGACATTTTATTTGTTCCTCAGACCACATTACCTTATTATGTATGAAAATATTCTGCTCCGAAGTTTTTCGCATACGCGTCCGAGTGATGAGTCCGGAAGCAGATTCAATATCTCTCTCTCTCTCTCTCTCTCTCTCTCTCTCTCTCTCTCTTTCCTTTCTATATCTTTCTCTTTATATTTCTCCTTATCGCTTCAAGTTTCTTGCTCATTAGCTTGGTGAAGGGTGGGCTCTACCTAGAATTATGTTTTAGCTGGAAATAACTAGCTTGTCCGTCACTTATCTAAGTTACAATTTGGTTTTTACATTTCTTGGCTGCTAAATATTTTAACATCCTTCTTGGTGAATTATATTTTTATGTACAATTATTGTTTGATATTTATTTCAACAGGAAACAAACTTTCGTAAGAATAATTTGTATACCCACTAGTAGAATATAGAGGGTAGAGAAAGTCATGTGAATGTAATGCGTCTTTTTTATTTTTAGTTGGAAGATATATCATTGTCCTTCATGCATAACTTGTGTACACTAAATGTGTACGATAAATATATGAGTGCTGGTTGAAGCTTCTTTGCAAATCTGTTGATCATACTGTTCCCAAGTATGGAGTGTGATGGGTGCACCAATAACATTATTTCCCTAAACCACTCTAATTTACGCAAACAGATACCAAAAGGTTAGTACTCAAGTGACCCACAAAAGGGTTCACTCTCTTTGAGCTTTAATAACTCAGAACAAACTTAAAAAAGTTATGAATTTTTTAAGTCACAAAGGCGTTCAAAACATTCGTGATGTTCCAATGTAGATGTTCAAAATGTATTCCATTGACAGCAAAACATTGTCTGGAACGTTGTGGAACAGATCGACAAACATGAGATGTGGTGTCCATAGGAATCGATCTACAGGCAGTTGCAATCGCCTCTCTCATGGCATCCAGCATACGTGGTTTTGTGGCGCAGACAGTGTTCTTCAGAGTTCTCCACAGAAAGAAGTCCTATGGCGTCAGATCGGGAGATCTTGGTGGAAGCTCGACAATTCCACCGCCAACAAATGTTTTAGTCAGGAATTACCGCATGTCTCACGGATCATCCTCATTTATTGCGTGAAGCAACCTGGGAATGTAGAGTTTTCACTTTGCTTGCTTTAAAGTGTGATGGATGCTTGATTTGCATACACCTGAGTGACACGAAGCTTGCGGTATGGACTTCTTGGGGGAACTGAAGTTTGTAGCACTGCTTCCATCCCACTTTCGTCTGATACTGATTTCTTCCTGGCACAGCGTCCTTTCTTCAGGTGACACAGAGTTCCTTCTCTCTCAAACTTGTGTAACTGTTACACGTGACACTGGTGCGATATCAAATTCTGCTCGCATTCATCTCTGTACTTCTTTCATGTTCACATTTTCAAAAACATTTTAAAATCTACTTATGTTACTCAAAGTAGAGGTTTCCAGCCATTCTGTCAATTACTTGTCACTATAGTACATGAAAATAAAAATAAAAGAAAAACAAATGAATGACAATCATTAATTATGACAGATCCACATACAAAAGATTATAAGGTTATCTGTATTACATTTTCATTTTTTTGTTTTCAAAGAGTGTAAACTCCTTTGTGAAAGACTGTATTTCAAAATGAAATTTTGGCACGAGGCGACTTTTGTAATGAATCTTGCTCTTTAGAGCTCAAGAGTTATTTGCTTCTGAAACTTCTGATTTAACTTAAAAGAAGTTGCCGACTTGTAGGTTTAGTAAAACGGTCGATATTCTCCATTTTTACCTTCCATCCCGCTTACTAATCATAGGATGTATTGTGTTTCGTCCAAAAATGCTGTAATGAATTCTCAGGAAATACAGGTTTTGAGGTTCCATGAATTGGAAAACAAAGTGGAAAAAAATTATGTACACCAGTATATTCGTGTAAGTGTGTAGTTGTTTGCAGATATTTGTCTGTCTGTCTGTCTATCTAATGTGTCTCTGAACACTCTAACTTCAAACGAAAAGTCGGACGAATATCCAACTTTACATTTAAATCCAGCACAAAGCAAGGATGTAAAATGAAGATTTTCATTTAATTCTCCATCCCTAAATACCCTTATAGAAGCTTTCGATTATTTTTTCTCTAAATTAACTACAAAATAGCTTTATTAAAATAAAATATGCTTGAAATATTGACATAAAAATAAAATTGTTCGTATGTCTTTAAATTTCTATATAGTCTTAAAATAATACATATGTTGCTCTTAAGTTCCTGCGGTTAAAGAATAAGTCTGTAGCAAAAAACGCATATTACAATATTTATTATTTTATCATTGTATGCAACACTATATCACATCCATGATCTTACTTATCTTAAATACCAGGTTTTATAAGCCTAATAATTGCATTAAATAAACTGGAATTACCTAATCTGAGAAAGAAAATATAACAACTGAAAGGGGACGCGCAGGGTTTGATCTTGATACCTGCTGAACGCAAAAGTATACTTTACTATTAAGCTGACCGAGCAAGACGCTCAAGTGGCAACGTCTGTTGCCCCCACATTCCGGAGGTCCCGGGTTCGATTCTCGGTGACCGCCCACTCTGACCATGGGTTTTTTCGTGGTCTTACCCTGATCGCCTAGGCGGATGCCGGGGTGGTGTATTCTACCACAATTTCTCTTTTCCCCCATTTACTCTCATTTCATCTCCCCCTTGCACGTTTCAGGTGCTGCGGTGCTGGCGGTGTCGGTCAGATGGCGTGGATGCTTGCGCATTGGAAAGATTTCTCCCCGTGAACGCCAGGGTGCGTTGTCCGCCCGTTAGGGTCGCTTCGTCGCCCTTTCTCGAGATTCCTTGCTCTACTGGTGCGTGAGTGTTCAAACTGAAAGTATTGGAGACTTTCGCGCGTATCTGTGAGCCTGTCTGCCTGTGGACCTGAGACCTCTTACTGTTTCTTCACCTCATCTCTTGCCTTCCGGGGGGTGTAGCCACAGTAGATCAAGCTAGTCGCAGTGCGCAAGGTGTCCTCTTAAAACACATCCTACATCCTACCGCTAAGCTAATACTTCAGAAGAGCACGAGAAATCCCTAACAGGTTTAACTTTTAGCATACGCAGTTTAAGTATTGGTGTGTTTACCCTTTGAAAACAGCAAAATAGTAAGTGACCACTTTGAAAATCTGATGTTTTAGAAGTCAGAACCAGCTTTTTCCTATTATATCAAACAGAGATGCCTGTTTTAGTATTAAGCCTTGCAAATATTTGCTCCGCCAATGATTAGTTTGAAATAACTTGTCACTTCAATAGTTCCGCACAACTACAGCCTCTGCCCATAGAAAGCAAGTGTCCCATTCCAAATCGCCTATCCATGTACTCTCTACATTCTATTCATTGGTTTGGTTTAATTTTATAACACCCTATGTAATAACTCAAAATGAGAAGAATTGCCCCCACCGTATTACCAATTTTACATTATGTTTAAAAGGTATTAATTTGGTTATAAGTCCCATTATCTTTCTTACTATGTGTATGAATTGTGACCATTTTATGAAGTAAGAATCTCAGTCTTTATCAGTTTTTAGATTCCATGTGGTTACCAACGCATGAAGATACATTAAGATTAAAATGTGCGAAGTGCTTTTTAAACAATGCCTGTGGTTTATGTAGTAAATTTATCACAGGATTTATATATGTCTGGCTAGACGGAGTTTCCGCTACTATGTTGTTTCAAAATTTTATTGATGGGCGTGGTTATTTTAACCCAAAAACACAAAAATTGACGTTGGGGACCAAATCATCATCCATACTCCTTTCAAGTACATAACAGACCGAGCTGACAATAAGCTTTTAACCACCGCCTTTTTGTTTCTTTATGTATTCCGAAATATAATACTGAATATAATTTATCCATAAGTCTTCCCTTTTTATGGTTTTGTTCCTCTCTCAATAATTAAGGGTTCTTCCGCATCTCGGCACTCTTCAAAATTAGTTGTGCAATCCGAAAGTCCGGCATTGGCTATATTAGTGTATCTAAAGCTGACAGATTCTCACAAAAGGTACCCTCTTCTCATGCTCGTAAAGAAATTCTGCAAATCCTAACTTAATATAATGTGCAATTTACAGCATATGTGATAACACAGATGTATTTTGAAAATCCACGCCTGGAGCACACCACATTTTTAAACCTTCAAAGGCAGCATCCAAAATAATAAACTTCTCCTTTAGTTTCGTTCCATTTTAATAAACGAAACCTTCACTGATTCAGACAGAGAAGTATTATATAAGCTTGTCTTTATCTACAACAGAGAGTATTAATTTTTTTTCGTTTCTGTAACGGAGGGCATCAGAATTCATAGTAACGAGTTTCGTGGAAACTTTATAATGGAGAACAAATGTACTGGGAATGTTTAGTTTTAAACTAATTGTTGCACTTTAATTTAAATCTCTAAAAACAGAGATTATGCCTGTTACTTGACAGTTTTCACTGTTTGGCAGCCAGCTGTTTTGGAATGCTTGTTAAGTAAGCCTGCTCCGGTATTTTGCTTTATATAATTTTCATTTTTTTTGCGTTCTGTTTCACCTCTTCTCTCCAGTCCTCTCCCTCCCTCGCTCTTCCTCTCCCCCTCTCTCAATTCTACCATACTGCTTCAGAATCTATAATGCAACTACAGACTCAATATAAACAACCCCATGACTTCCTAAGATTGCTATTATAACTGGATTTTTAAACTAGGGTAAACTTTTCAGTATCATGAAATAATGACTAAATGGTGTTTCTATATTTGTTTGTATTATTGTATTGTTTGTATTATTCTCTCATTTAGTACTTACTATTCCTAGCTTTCTGTAATTACCACGAGACGCAACACGACAGCCCGAAGATACAAGAACAAAAAGAATTGAGCTTCAAAATTCTACGGCATTACTGAGGGACTATGTTATACCACTCGTGCTTGACTACTGATGCATGGTTGAGTAGACCGGGTCGTACAAATGGATGGTTGGACTCAATATATTCTTCATTTTGCAGGGGTATTATTATTGTTCGCCTCACATTTGGGGAAACAATATGTAGTGGTATTAATGTTTGTAATTGAAAATGCTACTGTTTATCTGCCGCACGTATGAAAGACAATTTGTCGCGGTCACTTCGTGTTATCTATTACTGGGCGCCTGTTATTGTATTTAATTTTGGGTTCACTGTCCTCCGGCTAGCTATGATTTTCGGTCAAGCACTTATCTTATACAGGTGTGTAAACGGAAAGGAGTTTTTATCCAAAGATAACACTGATAAAAGAATTTGTTTTACACTTATCTTATACAGGTGTGTAAACGGAAAGGAGTTTTTATCCAAAGATAACACTGATAAAAGAAATTGTTTTACACTTTTATTGTCGTAACACATTATTCACTTTCACCTATTAATCTTGACACTCGCCAAACTGCAACTTCTTTACTGCACATTATTAATTCGCGTACTTCAACTTTTTGTGTAATTAACTTTACGACACGAGAGATTTTTCACAAATTTGCAATGCGTAACCGTGATGAGCTTCGTGCGATGTATACTCCATGAATACCTTCGTTGAACTCATCGATGTCTTATACGCGAATGCTTCTGTTGGACTACGTGAAACTTGATTCTGACACTGAATTTATACTTCCTCGCCCCAATATGCCTAAAGATTATAACCGAGCTGCTATTGGTTAATAAAACGCGCCAACATTAGCGTCTATATTTATATCCAATGAAAATTACGAAAATATATGCTCTCGGGAAAAATGTTCCAGCAAATTCTAAAAAAAAAAGAACGCGCCACTCTGACGTCATTTGCTCGTCTCTAATAATGATAAGCAGCTCACCCCCTCTCTACATTATTGCACGCTATTATTGTCAGTTTCAGTAAGGCCGTATAAACCCACTTCTCGACAATGATTACAATCAACAAACATCTCAAATCAATGTCACACAACAATGCATATTCACACTACAATCACTCTGACATTTACATTTTTGTGAAACAAATTACTGCGTCAATTTCGTCCTTTATAGTGAATATACATACATCTTGCGAAAGTTAATTATTTTAAATGAGGTTTGTCCTTTCTTCAGCAAATGTTAATATCATGATCATCCAAAAATCCATATTCATTAGGCTTACAAAATCCTCAGTGAGCCTTTGACTTATAGGCCGGTTGTAAAATAGTCGGGGAGGGTTGTAGAGGCTGATTGTTTTGCGTATGAAACCCTTTTGAATCCGTGGGTAAATGTATATAAATTTTATAATTTTGCGTGAATGATTCGACGTTTTACATGTATGCTGGCTACACTATAGTGATTTTATAATTATTACTTTTCATAATGTGTAGTACTGAGTACTTTCAAGTTTCTTCTTTTTCTCTGCCAAATACCTTCGGTAAGTACAAGAAATATGTATTCTGCCCAAAATTTCTAAGTTGAAATTTCAGCGAAGTATCGCCCGAAAAAAAAATTAAAACGAAATGAGGTTGTATTTGTTAGCCTGAGTGTGTCTCCGTGAACATATGTCGAAATGATTCAGGATACCAGGAGAAGATTTTCAAGTAGATCGACTCTCAAACTTCTCTTTACGTGAAAAAGAGGAAAAAGAAAATTATAGGCTATCTGATAATTATTTTTCTATTTTCATTAAAATATAAGATATTTAAGATGTGTACACGACAAGTAAAATGCATATTTTTGTGAAAGCTGATACAGTTTTTTCATTCTTATTGAATTTTGTAGACAAGTTATCAGCAGAAAACGGCACTGCTCATTAAAATATATCATTTGTGTGAAATCGTTGCTTACTTAGCTTTAACTGTTTCCGAAGTATTCTTTATTATATATTTTAGGTTTTACCGGGGTGAACTGTGATTCAGCATCTATTAAAAAGTGTTTGAAATTATGTGTTTCTCAGATATGTGTGGTGTATATAGATGTATTTTTCGCATCGTACATGTAGCAGCATCCAAATTTCGGATTTTGAAAGCATTTCTGGACAAACGTTTACCTTGTTACTATAAAGGGGATAGAATACAATAATGATTTGATGATTACGACAATAATAATAACAATAATAACAAAAATATGTAACTTTTTGTAATCAGCAGCAAGCATAATCCCGTTATTTAGTACTTCCTAGAGAAAGTTGCAGCAGTGTTTGCACACGAGATTTTTCAAAGATAAAATAAAGCAAATTCTGAAATTCTTACAATAGTTACAGGTTTTACCGCTTCTTATAGTGTCCTAAAGAAGTCGCATTATACGAGTATCGTGTAATTCCTCTCTGACGACGGTAATTTAATTTAAAGTGTTGCTCGCATCATTATGAGTCCAAACTTATTCCTCAGTATGGGATTCCCATCATCGTCAGTATCACCCACATGCTAGTTTATTATACAACGAGAACCGTCTGAGAACGGTGTTTGTTATGACGAGCAGCTGGTATCAAGGTGGTCGCGGTTCGAGTCCCGCCTCGGACATGGCTGGCTTTAATGTGTTCTATTATGCAGCATAGTCTCTTAGGGTATAGTCAAGTTAATGCTACTACATTATAATTACATTGAACCAGCTAGTGGGTGGTTCAGCTGTATCTATGGACATGGAGCAGGTCTTATGCTTCCTCCTGTTAGGTACAACTATAACTATTCAATAGTTATAAACCTGTTTCTCGTATCCTCATTTTCAATTAATTTATTTCACCAATTTTCCCTTGAAGATGTCTCTTTTCATCCATGGTTATATCTATAATGTATTAAGCTTATATATGCAGATTCCTGTTTATCTGTGTAAATGTTACATTTAATACGTACATTTCTGATTTTGTAGTTTAAATTCCGTAGACTATTTCTGAGGGAAGCACGTGAATTTTCGGTTATTGGATATTTACTAAAGCGCTGGTTATAAGTAATGAATATGCGTAAAATATCAATAATATAACTAACAAAATGTAATACAGGAATAACGCAATGTAGCATAGTACAGAAGATATTAATATACAGAAGTTAAGCTGCGGGTTCCACGCGCAAACAGCAGTGCACAACCCAGAGGTTTTGCTTAACTATTTCTACCTATTACCACAACTATGTATAAGGTTATCAGTAAATAAGTGTAATAAACGTACACAAATTCCTAAATAATAATTTATTATCCAGGGAAACAATATGTAACACAGTCCACCTATAACTAATTTAACATACGACACAGTGGAACAACAAAAACAATGAATAAATATAAAATTAAGCCCAATACCGAACACAATACACAAAAGATAAAACTTAGTAAACCAATATCTTACACTTAATGCCCGAAATAAAAAAAGAACATCTTCGAATACATCACTAATCACATTGGTTAAAAGAATATCCAATTGTCATTTAAAAATGTATTTATTTGTTTATAAATTCCACTATTTTTCCCACCAAAGTCTGCAACACATATAGTAAGGATATCAGCTTTCTTTCATAATATTTTTGCTTTAGATTCCAAAATTAATAATCAATAATACGAGCAGATTAACTTACTATAGCTTACAGTCCAAGCTACTCTATGTTGATGACAAAATGTTTAATTCATATGACTTTTTCAGTTAATTCAAAGTACAAATATGTTCTCCAATGGCTGCAGCAAAGCTTAATAATCAGTAATGTTAACAGATTTTTTTACTGGCAGCAAGTTACCTTCCAAATAAATTAGTTTTAATGGCAAAATTACCTAATGCTGATACAATTTCTCCCAGTTTATGGTGCTAAATGGAGAAAATTGCCCAAAAATAAGTTTTATTTCTTGTAGTCTTATAGAATGAAATTTTCCCTTTACGTTTATATATACTTTAACATTTTAGGCGTGCTATTTATATTTAAATATAATTTTAAGAGAGATAAGACATCTGTGAATTTGTTCTTTTGAATTCTGTACCGCCTTCACAAAAAAATTTCACAACTCCTACATACTTTAGAGTAATGAGGTAAACTTTAGCCCATCTTTTAGGGAAGGTTATTTTCATAATTTGCTACTACTGTTATGTCAGCTTCTGTGTGCTAAAGCGTTGTGATGTTCCTTCTTTGCAAATATATGCCAATTTTTTCTGTCTAATTTTTCTTTCGACAGCTTTTACTGTGAATCACATTTTCTGGTTTAAAGACCAGAAACTATTGAATAAAGTTAAGTTAAATGTTAAAAGTATAAAAACAACCCCAAATTAATGTTGCGGATCTACTTTGGGGTTAATAGCATGGTTGGTTATTGTTTAAAAAAGAATTGCTCATACATTTTAATCAAAAGTTGTTATAGTTGAGAAACAAATGTTATCTTCCTTAATAAGCAAAATTATTGAATAAAAGAATATGGATGAAATTACAAGACTTTCATTTATAACCTGTAAAAACGACAGTTAAATTGCATAAATAGTTTGAGACACAATGAATAGATCATGAGTTTAACAAAATTAAGATTGGTGAGATAGGTATTTTTTTCTCCTTAATTCAGTGACATTTGTTTTCTCTTAGTAAATCTGAATGACTGCAGCTCAGTAAAGAGCAGGCTTAACAACCAGTAATATGAACAGATAAATGGCAGAAAGTTATACTTTAGCCAACTTTGTACTCATTGCAAGCTCACTTTTTACTGATATAATTTCTGTCGGTTAATTAAATTCTTAATCACACTCAATCCTGCAGCTCGGTAAAGAGGAAGGTTAATAATCAGTGAACAGATTAATCTACTGACAGCCAGTTATATTCCAAGAAACTTCGTGTAATGGCAAACTTACTAATATAACTGGTCTTTCGCATTCACTTAATCATACGAGTGTAAAATAAAACCACCTAACAACTTTAGACACTCTGTTCTTTGAAAAATGTATCATTCCAGATAGAGGTCACCGTAGGAGAAATCCATGAACATGAAACTTAAAACCTGAATATAACTCAAATAATAGACATCGTAACACACCGTTAAATTGTATTAAAGAAGCTCAGGGGAATCAGAATATTTGCTCTCTTTTATTAAAAAAAAACCGAAATAGTGTGCAAAACCGAAGCGTATCCACTCCTTCAATATTACAATCAGGAACATATCACACAAAGGGAAAAAAATCTATGCCCGCCAGCGAACGTACATGTATCAACGAAACTTACCCACACGCAAGAAGCGAGGTCAAACGAGAGCAAACGCCACAAGGTACAAAATGATTGTAACATAGAACACACACAGCAGCTACGGTACATGTTCTATTCGTCTGCCACCGCGCTTACCAAACGTTTTAGATGCTGTTTGCAATAGTTTTCAATATATGAGGAAAGAGAGCAGTTGCTCCGATGATTTTTTCAATATATGAGGAAAGAGAGCAGTTGCTCCGATGATTATCTTTTTCCGGAGATTTTCTATATCTCGAAGTTTTGCAGCGTTATTCCACATATAGCGAAGTCCAGAGGTTCACGCTTGATAGCCATTATACAGGGCCTCCTTTCTTAATTAATTTAGTGCTCGGGCGTAAGCAAATAACACCCAGAATGAGGCGAGGCTCCGTCCAGCATAAAACACTGGATAACCGCAATTTTCCAGTTGCACTATGTGACCTCTCTCAATGCTCACTATTGAACTTAGCTGCCGTCTCTCTCCGTGAAACCGTCCCGTCCACAAAGAGCGCTACAATTCATCAAACATTAAAAATTCAGCGGTTAATAAATAATAGTGCATTTTTACGCTACATAAATATAAAATGCTTTTGTATGTATTTATTCATTGATTGGAAGCTCACAAGTTAACACAATCAATTAAATAGTCGGTCTGCTTATAGCATCAGAATTAATCGATATCCTGTAAATTGACAAATGAATATATCAAGATTCTTAGGCTTTTCACCCGTTGTCGTAGTAAGTAAACAAGCTCAGGAACTTGTTTTTTTAACATGAATATATTATATTTTTCCTTCTGTAGTTTACCTATTCTATTACATAAGCCGAGCCTTTTAACAGTATATTTACACTGAGTTGTTTTGAAATTCACTTTCATCTCACCATATTATTTAAGCATTTGAATGGACGTGTTTCATTATCACGTTCCGTTTCTAATAAACAAATTGTTCTTTTATTCAAACCGTGTGTAGTGCAAAGGAATTAAAAGGACAATTAGATTTTAAAAATATGAGTCAGAGTCGATGTTACAAACAGGGATCTTAACAATATTGATGCTGTTAAAACTGAGCTATCAGGACACCCCTCCCCCTTCACAAACCGAGCCAGCATCCTCTGTAATCTGGTTCTCTCTTGTGTAAACCTGAGGTCTCTAAGGTTGTCCGAGACATTTATACCCAAATAGGTGACCGGAAATCATGATTATTTTAGATCCTGAAGGGGTTACTGTTATTTTATGCAAACATGATATTGAACCAAAGAAGTTGCAAACAGTCTCGTAAGGAAACGAATTAAACATTTCAAGAACCTTCCATGGACGTGTTTCTAAATTATAAAACTTCCAAAATACTAATTATACTGTAGTTTTAAATTGTTCCTGCAATAGTTGTCTTTGTACTAAATTTCAATGTTATTTTGATGTAAATTTCACCTCCTCAGAGGTTACAACCGTGGGGAAGGTTTGCGTCGAAGAATTTACTTAGTTCACACGGCATCGAAACACATACCTTCTGTCCCTGTCTGTCGTTTAAACAACTGGGTTCAACACGCACGGAGATTACGGGTACAAACGAGGGGTTGGGATACTGTTTACGTTTAATATGTCCATTTCGATTGCTGTGCCGTATCAGACTGTTTGTCTGTTTATCAGTGCCTGAATCAGAATGCATCTAACGAAAGAATAGTCGATCTTCATTAATGAATCCTGCTTTAGAACAGGGTTTTCATTGAAGAGGAATATCAATACAGTATCAACCAATGTGCAATTGATATCTCACAGAAATATTGTCATGCCCTGAGGAATAATTTAGATGGCCGAGCTTAGGTCCAGGATCACTTCTCTGCAAATCACAGCACAATCGGGAGTAGACACAGAAGTGTAGCCTAACTATTCATACATTATCATCACAAACTTCCCAACTTCTACATGAACGGTAAGGGAAGGGAAAACACCTTCAAGAACTTGACACGGATTCAAAAACAATTAGGCACATTTATTCTAAAATATACAAAATCAAGTACCTGGGGTCGGAAAAAGATGTACGTCTTCTGACCCATGTTGACAGCACACCGAAAGAGGACGAGACATTCCATGTGCCAATATACACCTTGTAACCTCCCGCTTCTGTTTACGTCACTACGGCCATATGCTCCAACCCCTGAATATACAACCTTCCCAAATACATTAGAACAGTCCCTAAAAACCCGCTAAACGCCACATATCCCCAGTTTGAACGGATGTATTGATAGTACCTGATGAGGAAAGTTAAGCGAGTTATTTTGCCCTTTATATCGTTATCCACGTAATCAAATTTCCCTGTTCAACATTTAAAACATAACTGATTTGTCGTACTACTTTTGTATTTTATGAATTTTGTTTCCAATAGGTGTATTGCTCGCTCACGAAACAGGATCCGTGTGTGAGACGCCGAGGGAACCTAACAAGTGGCGTTTTGCAAGAAATGCGGACCATTGTTATCGGCAATGGCCGTCATTACGTCAGCTGACAAGAGAAACCCAGTAGTCCCTTCAATCCTACCATAAAGCACTAAGGTTTAAAGCTGTATCCCTACAAAATGTCAAGACTTTATAAATTGCAGGACACAGATAATCCAGCCCACGTGGGTTTCGGCTACTTCTTTTCTGGAGTATTTTGAAGCAAAAGACGAACATGATATGCTCCTCAAGTCTGATAAGTGACATTTCAAAATCAATTGGCCTGTAAATAAACGGAATTGCTGCATATGAGGTCAGAGTCATCCGCTGAGGCTGTCCGAATTGGACTATAGCCGCAGAAGATTGCAGTTTCATCTACGCCTTTCAGTCGGAGAGGCATTGTGCCAATGTTCTTCAAAGGAAATTTAAATGTAGAACGATACCGGAATTTCATTTTGGTAATTTTATCTACCAAGCGGAGAAACGGAAAACGCCTGGTTTTAACAAGATGGTGTACCTGCGCCTACACCTCATGACAATAGCGTTCCTTGAAGGACGCTTATTGTAAAGTGTAGGTAATAGTAACAATAATAATAATAATAATAATAATGTTAGAATTACTGTAAGGTGACAAAACTCTTATGGTTAAAAATTAATCAACGTAATGTTGTAACCGACGGAACTATCAGCAAACCTAGGTCACCGCTGAGATGCCGATATCTGACGCCAGTTCATTTTTTCTCTAAGGTTAATGAAGGGCGGAGTCTATGCTAAACGTCCTGAAAATCTGAACCAACTGTGGAACTTCATATTCAAAGAGACTATCATGCCATCAATGATTGAAATAGGTAATTGTCTTCGATAAGTGTTCGATCGAGGGCGCGTTTATAATGAAATGATGAACACGTTGAGTCATTTATTTAAAATTCTGTTGAGTTAATTCTTGGAAATTGTTTCAAAATTCTTCTTTTGCTCCTTACGAAAGAACGTTTATATACTATTCAATACATGACCATATATTTATTTTTCTATTTTCTTTTCTTGTTATTCTGCAATTCAAGGAACTCATTGCTTCAGAAAACCCAAAACAGTGTACACTGTCATCTAGGGCACGGATTCATTAACACATGAAGACCAAAGGAACCCTAGTCAGGGCTGATATAATATCTTTCAATATATGGACAACAGACCAAAACAAAATCAACACCCGGCATATGTGTTTTCCGATACTGCGGAAAGCTTTCCAAAACTACTCTTAATAACTCCCTCTCCCTCTCTTTCTGCCGGAATTATTCAGATAATTTTATATAATACTCTTAGAATCCGTCACTTCTTTATAATTTGTTTAAATCTCTCGGAAAAGGTAACGGCAGAAAACTAATGTCATATGTACTAATCTTGCCCTTTTTCTTCAATTCTGAACTTTGAGTGACCAGTGGTGTTAAAACGTAAGCTTGTATTACCGCTCCTTTGCGCGAAATTGATTTAAGTCTAAGTGCTGAAAGTTTTATGTTTCCATGTTTAATACCCAAGGGTGGTATAGGTTCCTGTTGATGCTAAATTTAACTTTCCGTTTTCTTTCAGCATCAACAAGATGCCTTAGCATTAGAAATTGGATCCGTTTCATCGTTCAATAGGCAGCAAAATCACAGAAAGTGGCACCTTGAATAGTCCTGCAGTATCAACAAGCGATCATTAAATAAAATGTAATTAAGACGAGCACAGACATACTAGTACGCCTGCTCGCATGTTTGTAAATGCGCCTAATTCTAAAGTATAACGTGCCATAATTCTTACGTGATTAAGGCATAAACACTGCCAGTTATTTCATATATGCTCACTAGACGAGTAGGATGTTTCATCTATACACACATATCCCTCTTCTATTGTTTTATAATCGTTTATATAACAATAGGAACTCAGAACGTTCCCACAGTAACTTTAGAACTGCTGGGATAGCACTTTGCCTTCTGATGATAATTACCAAAGGGTGGTGTACGCCTTCAGGGTAGTATATATTTCATTATCACTTACACCTCAAAATAAACACATATTCGTAGTAGCCAAATGACAAAATCATTTACTATAGTTTAATTCAGTGACGAAAGCTTTCATGGAGAGGTAAGTTTGATGGTAGAGGGAAGGCTACTCGTGTGCGACATGACAAGGTTAGCCTAGTAAGCACGCGTGTTCGATATCCGTATATTAGACATCGACCGAATACATTGCTGAGTAAAGTGAATCGCAACTGGTCAGTCCTTTCGGTTCTTTCCTTTATCCCTTCATCATATACTGTTACAGAAGGGGTTTAGTGGCACATCGATTCCTAATGCCTAGATCAGCTATATGCAAATGCTGGTTACATTGTAAAACCATAGTCAAGCAGCCGGACTGCGTCTGATCTCTAATCACTGTTTATCCATCACCTCTTGTTAATGTTGTTGTTATTATTAAGAAATGTGTATCTTTTTATATTATAACAATTTCAATATAAGCAATTTTGGATTGGCTTAATTATGCTGATATTAACAGAACTATAATAAAAAGTTATTATAAAGTTTAGTTTCAAAAAACTTCCGTTATACAGAATATTCAGATTTCGGTATGTTTCTGTGTTAAGCGTTAAACTGAAATAATATTTAAACCGTTATCACTTCTACCACTTGGCAAGGCCGATAACAGATGTAAATATTCCCATTTCATTTCTATTTTTCAATGGCATTTAACACCATCGTAAAACAAAATTAGTTTTGTCCAATAGCGTGGTAGACTAAAGTAGTTTTTGCTGTAATGGATAAACCATAAACCTTTCACCGCGATTACAGTTGCGGAACCCAGATAAAACTTTATTTGCAGAAACGTAGTAGTCTATCCACTGGCAGATTAAACGATTGGTAAAGTACAAAGGAAGGTAAGTGGCTCAAGTGGCTAGTTAATCACCTGCCTGCGAATATATAGACTAGCAGCAGAGTAACCAATTGCCTTTGCTACCTTTGCTGAAGGAAAGCTTTGATTATCGGTTTACACTTGGTTTTGGGCTTTTCCCTTCGTTGTCAAATTTATTCGCATGTACCTACATAGGTGATTACTAAAATGATATCTGAGTTTGCTGTTACTTCCGTAGACTTATGCGACGGATTAAGACAATCGTTTTATATCAGTACAAACTGAAACAAATTAAAGGATAAATACTGCGAGAATCAAATTAATTTCTAGTTTAATTGGCGTTTCCAGTTAAACACCATCTATCATAATGGTGGCATAATTATCACTATTTTAGATCCATAATTTGAACAGAGAAGGACAGGGATACATAAATGACGCGTAATTCAGCAAACATAAATAGAATTTTCTTCTTTGTAGTTTATTTTATCAGAGAAGAAGCACAAAACAAATAAATTGCCTTCCTAAACATATCCACATCAAAGGCATGCATTTTTACTTTCTCCACTACGTACAGTAAGTAGGGGAAGTATTGCATTCCACCCAAAAATTCGATACCGAGATTTCACCGGAAATACATGTTTTTAGACCTCCTGAATCCAAAAAAAGCATTTTTGGAAACATGTCCGTGTGTGTGTCTGTGTGTGTGTGTGTGTGTGTGTGTGTGTGTGTGTGTGTGTGTGTGTGTCTGTGAACAGCATAACTCAAAAACGAACAATCGGATAAGCACCAAACTTGGTATTTAGGTTCAGTATCTTCCAGAGATGCAACACGAAGGTTTTCAAGAAAATCCCCCCACCCCAGACTATCCTTTACATGGAAGATTTTTCGAAAATTTTAATTTTCTCAAAAATGGCTCTAACGATTTTGATTAAAATATCATATGTTTAGGATAATGTCATGAGAAATGAAATGTATATCTCGAATTTTCTGGGAATGTCTCCAAAAGTATTCTTCATTGTGAACGACTTTTGCATAACTGGTAAACCATAAGAGATAGACAAAATTTTACTACACAACAAATGTAGATCGCGTTAAAATACACAACTTATGTCATATACATTTCTTTTGTTGAGTGAACCGTTTTCGAGATATTGCTTGTTATTTCCTTAAATTTTCCGATACTTATACTTCTCAAATTCGTTATTCATTTTTACTTTCTCTACTACGTATAGTAAGTAGGGGAAGTATTGCATTCCACCCAAAAATTCGATACCGAGATTTCACCGGAAATACATGTTTTGAGACTCACTGAATCCAAAAAAAGCATTTTTGGAAACATGTCCGTGTGTGTGTCTGTGTGTGTGTGTCTGTGAACAGCATAACTCAAAAACGAACAATCGGATAAGCACCAAACTTGGTATTTAGGTTCAGTATCTTCCAGAGATGCGACACGAAGGTTTTCAAGAAAATCCCCCACCCCAGACTACCCTTTACATGGAAGATTTTTCGAAAATTTTAATTTTCTCAAAAATGGCTCTAACGATTTTGATGAAAATATCATATGTTTAGGGTAATGTCATGACAAATGAAATGTATATCTCGAATTTTCTGCGAATGTCTCCAAAAGTATTCTTCATTGTGAACGACTTTTGCATAACTGGTAAACCATAAGAGATAGACAAAATTTTACTACACAACAAATGTAGATCGCGTTAAAATACACAACTTATGTCATATACATTTCTTTTGTTGAGTGAACCGTTTTCGAGATATTGCTTGTTATTTCCTTAAATTTTCCGATACTTATACTTCTCAAATTCGTTATTCATTTTTACTTTCTCTACTACGTATAGTAAGTAGGGGAAGTATTGCATTCCACCCAAAAATTCGATACCGAGATTTCACCGGAAATACATGTTTTGAGACTCACTGAATCCAAAAAAAGCATTTTTGGAAACATGTCCGTGTGTGTGTCTGTGTGTGTGTGTCTGTGAACAGCATAACTCAAAAACGAACAATCGGATAAGCACCAAACTTGGTATTTAGGTTCAGTATCTTCCAGAGATGCGACACGAAGGTTTTCAAGAAAATCCCCCACCCCAGACTACCCTTTACATGGAAGATTTTTCGAAAATTTTAATTTTCTCAAAAATGGCTCTAACGATTTTGATGAAAATATCATATGTTTAGGGTAATGTCATGACAAATGAAATGTATATCTCGAATTTTCTGCGAATGTCTCCAAAAGTATTCTTCATTGTGAACGACTTTTGCATAACTGGTAAACCATAAGAGATAGACAAAATTTTACTACACAACAAATGTAGATCGCGTTAAAATACACAACTTATGTCATATACATTTCTTTTGTTGAGTGAACCGTTTTCGAGATATTGCTTGTTATTTCCTTAAATTTTCCAATACTTATACTTTTTCTCAAATTCGTTATTCATTTTTTTATGTCCTGGACATGCAAAGAGAATGGAATGCGTCACATAGCAACCAGCGTTAAAATATTCGACTATCGCTTAAAAGCTACCATATTTTCCTTGCATCTACAAGAAAATTACCAATAAGATTGACATCTCGATATCTCGATTAACATGAAGCATATGGAGAACAGCCATTTGTAAAATTCGATTGTACAAGAGTAGAGAAAGTCATGTGAGTGTAACACATCAGATTTTTTTATGTCCTGGACATGCAAAGAGAATGGAATGCGCCACATAGCAACCAGCGTTAAAATATTTGACTATCGCTTAAAACCTACCATATTCCTAATTATAACTAATATAATTTTCCGGGCTGTTATGCCGTGGTCTGCTGAAGAAAGATTTCCCAGACGTTTCGTCCACAACTGCGGTGGACATCTTCAGTGGCGCGGACGAAGTCTTCTCGGTGAAAGTATCGCAGCGTCTGATGCGTTGGCCGTTAGTGCCGCTCTCTTTATAGTGTGGACGCTCTCTGCTGATTGGCCCGCTGGTATGAGGGGGCTGGCGCCGGCTGTGTTGTTGCTCTCTTCTGATTGGCTCGCAGTGTTTTTCGGTTTTGTATTACCTTTCTTGTTTTTGATGACTAGATGCCAGTTACTGTTGAGTCATCGGCCGGTGTTTACCGTATTCCTTGTTCCTGTGGTTCAGTGTACATTGGTACCACACAGCGGAGCGCTAACACCAGACTCAGCGAACACAAAAGAAACTGCCGCCTGGGCCATACAGAAAAATCGGCAGTCGCCGAACATGCCATTGAAGCCGAGGGCGAACACATTATTAGATTTCAGGACACCAACATTCTTTCCTCCATAAAACATTACCATACCCGGCTACAACGCGAAGCAATACAGATTTACAAACATCCCAATAATTTCAATAGGAAAGAAGAAGCATTGAAACTCAACAGTAACTGGCATCTAGTCATCAAAAACAAGAAAGGTCATACAAAACCGAAAAACACTGCGAGCCAATCAGAAGAGAGCAACAACACAGCCGGCGCCAGCCCCCTCATACCAGCGGGCCAATCAGCAGAGAGCGTCCACACTATAAAGAGAGCGGCACTAACGGCCAACGCATCAGACGCTGCGATACTTTCACCGAGAAGACTTCGTCCGCGCCACTGAAGATGTCCACCGCAGTTGTGGACGACACGTCTGGGAAATCTTTCTTCAGCAGACCACGGCATAACAGCCCGGAAAATTATATTAGTTATAATTGTGACACCGGCCGTGAAAGGCTACGTTCTTACTACCATATTCCCCTTGCATCTACAAGAAAATTATCAATAAGATTGACATCTCGATATCTCCATTAACATGAAGCATATGGAGAATAAGCGTTTGTAAAAATAGTTTGTACAAGAGTAGAGAAAGTCATGTGAGTAACACATCAGATTTTTATGTCCTGGACATGCAAAGAGAATGGAATCCGCCACATAGCAACCAGCGTTAAAATATTTGACTATCGCTTAAAAGCTACCATGTTTCCCTTGCATCTACAAGAAAATTACCAATAAGGTTGACATCTCGATATCTCGATTAACATGAAGCATATGGAGAATAGGCGTTTGTAAAAATAGATTGTACAAGAGTAGAGAAAGTCATGTGAGTGTAACATCAGATTTTTATACTATGAGCACTTGTTATGAATCACCCATTCATAAATAGCTTAATTAAATTCGTAGACCTCAATGTGATCCATTAAAAATGTCAAGATATTACAATTTCCCTTGTAAGAAACTTTTATCCATCGTAATTCTCGCCAAACTTATCACTGCCCAAATTAATACCACTTATGCAAGCGTTGTTCATAGGTAGATGCTTAATTAAATCACCTAATAAAATCATAAGCTTCTAATGTAAACCACTACACTGCAAAAAAAAAAAATTAAACCGGGAAAGTCAAATATATTTGTACAGATTGCAGAGAGAGCAAGATCTGTAGCCACAATGGCCTACCATCAAAAAGGAGGGAGAGATGTAAAATAATGTATTACAGTGGAAGAAAGGGAGAGAAAGTAAGCTCTGAACCAAACAAAACTGAAGCACAAGACAAAATTCTAATAATTTTGAACAAAGTATGGTTGGTTGGAGGGACGGTGATTAAACGGATAGAAAGAACTTCAAATCACCTAACATAATATACAGCATTGGGTTTGGTGCATTAAAGCTTAAAGTTATGAAGTCTTTCTAGTCTTTCTGTGATGAAAATATCGTGAAGGAGTGTGTGAAAAGGCTATGAAAAACTCAACATCCTCAAAAGATTAGCCGGAATAAAAAGGGCTGTCCCAGGATAAGTGTAAATATAATTTACAAAAATACTGTCGTGAAAGTCTTATCATATTATCAGAATATTTGAAATTCTAGAAACAGTATAAAATCGTTATGAACCATAAGCGGAGGGATTAAAACCACGAAATAGTATGCCGGAAAATGTTAATACAAAATTTCTCCATTACACTCACATTACAAAAAGAAGGAATTCTAAATTACGAGAAATTACCAAGGATTGCTGAAGATATATGAAGGAATAAAGGTACATCGACTAGTAAATTTAATACACATGCTACTATTTTGGAAAAGGACAAATATTTAGAAATGACTCTGCAACCACCAATCTGCAACACCAACGAATAAGGAAATTATACCGAAGAGAAAAAACCCAAACCCTAAAGATATACCTCCAATAAGTTCGATTTCATTGAAAAACAGACAAAGACATAAATATGATACACATTATCTAAAGCTAGTAACATTTGAACTATCCACACGCTATACCCTTCAGAGAACTGGCTTCAAGTATATGCAGACATTTATAATCACAAGAAGTATTAAAAGTGATGCCAGATTCATTATAGAAAGTTGCTATCTCGACGTCGTCTTCTAAATCGCATCACATCGTATCAATTGGTGTTGGCATTCTTGGATCGTTTTTGGAATGTGCATTCATTCCATCCTTAGCTGTAAGTTGACTGAAAGCTGCGTCTTCCGTATCCTCAGTATAAGAAGTAGAAGACGAAACTACTGGCCCCTGGTATGATTGGATACTACTTGGACATATTTCTTCCGTTTTCTCCTGAATTGGAAATACTGTCCTCTGAGGTACAGAAGAACTCCTCTCCCGTCTCCCATGACCTGATTGGGTAAATTGCATCATGACATCAGATGGTGGAATTTCACAATGTTTTTAATGTTATGATGACTCCAAAACTGATTAGCAACAACAGATTTATCTATTTATTTTAATTTGATATTCCTTTGATGTTCGCCCAAACGAGTTTTCAACTTTGTTATACAAATGTAAGTACTATCACAGTCGTTAAAATCAAGCTGATAGATTCCTGATATTTTATATAATGGTGTCTTCAGTAAATTTCTCAGATTAAAGGTGCTTTGAGATGCAAGAAAAATAGTATAGGTTCTAAAAATCTTCTCAAATTGCTTTATGGCTAGGTGGTAGGTGAATTTTTTATATACCATTTTTTAATTTGAATTCTGAAAGGTTTTAAAGGTTTGTATATTCGTTAATTTTCTTATATTTCTTAATTAAACTATTTATAAGATATGGTTCAAATTAATTTTCAATGGCTACTTTCGCAATCTAGTTTAATTCACTGTTAAATTCTTCCTTTGTAAAGCGTGTATTAAGTAATTTATAAACCAAGCTGCGAAACAGCCTGTTGATGAGAAGTAGGGTTACAATTGCTACGTTTCATGTAATCATCCACATGTGTATGTTTTCTTAACCTCCAAATTTTAAAGTATTCACATTTTTTGTTATTGTTATATCCAAAAAGTATAACATGTATATTTTTCTATTTCCATAGTGAATGTGATATTCTTATCTTGTGAATTCAAGATATTCAGAGAAGTGTCCAAAGATTTATTGAACACATCATTAGAAAACACTATAGTTTTCTCATTTATGCAGTTTTATCATTTATATTTATATTTTAAGTTGATTTTAATTATTTTGATATCTTAACTATAAATCGTCTTTGTTGCTGTTAATTTAAATTTTTTAGTTGTATAGCTATACTTTGTCTATATGGCAGCACTCAATTGAGGGAAGTGTTAATAAATTGATTTTAAAAAAATCAGGAAACTAGCAGTTTAAGTGTAACGACTGCGATGGTTCTTACATTGATAGAACCAACAGAAACTTGAAGACTCGTTTGTATGCACATCAAAAGAATATTAAATTAAAATAAATAGAAAACTCTACAGTGGTTAATAACTTTTAATATCACGCTAGGAGAGAGGCCGTGAAATCAAGCTATTAAAAGCAATTTGAACTCCAAGAAACCGGAAATACCGGAAAAAAATATTTATCATAACATTAATAACATTGTGAACTTTGAAATTCCACCATCTGATGTCATGATGTAATTCATCCGATGAGCTCATGGAAGACAGGAGAAGAGACAGAGGAGTTCTCCATCTACACCTCAGAGGGCAGTATTTCCGATTCAGGAGAAAACGGAAGAAATAGATCCGAGCAAGAACCAGTCACACCAGAGGGCAGTAGCGTCATCTTCTACTACTTGTATTGGGGACAGGGGAGAGGTAGCTTGCATCAACTTACAGCTGAGGATGGAATGGGTGTGCATTCTGAATTCTTTTAAGAATGCCAGCATCAACTGATACGACGTGATGGGAGTTAGAAGACGACGTCGACATCGCAACTTGCTACAAGATATACAGACAAGTTCGCTCACACATCTCAAGAAGGAAACTGGATATAGTGGAATATGTCCCCTATTTTACCAAATGGAGGAAAAGGAACAAATTTCAAAATAATTTGCCTGTAAATTATACTAACAAGGCATACGCCAGAAAATAGCGATCTTCCTAAACCACAGAGCAGTTATATAAGCAGTCTGATGACCAAAATCCTCGGACCCATGATGAAGAGATGGGGGTTAAGGTCGCTAAACATTAAAGGTCATCAGCGCCCTTACAATGTATAAAATTTAAAATCCAATAACTAAAATACAGGACACAAACCCGATTAATCTAAAACATTAAAAAGCAAGGTTGCAAATACTAAAAATCCACCACACCAAAATCATGGGAAATAAAATAATAAAAGATTAAACTACGTGTTAGGAACTGTAGAAGTCAAGGGACTAGAGCGTCATATGTCCCCAGGGAAGCAGAGCCCTATTTAAACAGACTATATAAAATCACAAAACTAAAGACACTCAGCGCATCGAATGCGCCGACAAAAACCCTATCAGTAATAAAACGTAAAAGACATTCTACAGCATGCGCGTCGTCTGCCAAAACGTTGACTATGCCAATAGGCAGGGACACACGAACGCGCAATGGAGCTAAAACTTGACACTCAGCTAAAATGTAACGCACCGTTAACGGTGCCGCACAATGCTCAGAGTGGTGTGGGGTCACCACTGAGCAGTGTCTATGACTAAAAAGGTAATGTCCGACACATAAACGAGCTAAAATAACCACTTCCCGACGAGAAGAACGGGAAGAGGTACTCCAGACTAACGGGAGAGGTTTAACCTCCCGCAACTTGTTCCCCCGGAGGGCAGTTCACTCATCCGCAAACGCGAGAGGATGCGGTGACGTAAAATAACAAATTTGTGGTGGGAAACAACCAGGTAAAGCATCTGGACAATAAAATTGCCGATTTGGCAGCGGAGTCGGCAGACTCGTTCCCTGAAGTGTCCACATGACCTGGAATTCACATGAAGGAGACGCTGATGTCTGAAGCACCAAGCAAGTCGAGCATTTCATGAATGTGCTGTACGAGCGGGCGGTAGGCGTACAGCACGCGAATACTCTGAAGAGCACTCAGAGAGTCAGTACAAACAACACATTGCCGTAAGTCGTGCCGTTGAATGTATAAAAGTGATTGAGAAATACTAAAACGTTCGGAGGTAAAAATCGAACATTGCCTCGTTGTTGACCAACAACAAAGGCACACCCTCCACCAAAATCAGTCTTAGACCCATCAGTATATATACAATGAAATTCCCCGAATTTGCCTGAAGTTTTAAAAACGCTGATATAGACTGAGGGCCTCATTCTTCGGCAACGACGTTAACCCAAGGTGAAAGTGGGCCTCAGCGTGCAACAAAGGAGGAAACCGCGTTTCCCCCCTGGGAAGGGTCATCGCTGGCGTAACGTCTAAATGCCAAAGAAGCAGGCGAAATCCAACCCTGGAGGGAGCAATGCAGAGGAGCTAACTAAATATTGCTGATGAAGCGAATCCTCGAAACTCGAAGGACCGGTGGTCAGGCAAGCTTGAGAGTCGACAGGCATAGCTTCACAAAAACATCGCACACCTGAAGGACAGCGGAGGCTCTGCAGCTTCAGAATAAAGACTGGGTACAGGGCTAATTGGAAAGGACTCCTATACCACGATGTTGAATGGCATTCAAGCGACGTAACACAGATGGACGTGCCGATGAATACACAATGCACCCGTAATCAACCTTGGATCGTTACCAAAGAGCGGTAAAGGCAAAGAAGGACCATCCAATCACCTCCCCAGGATGTGCCACTTAAAACACGTAAACACGTCACACTTTACCTTTAAAAATGAAATGAGCGAAGTCCAACTCGGCTTTCGATCAAAGATCAATCCCAAAAATTTCGCCTCCTCTGCAAATAGAAGACTATCCGGCCCAAGATGGAGTGAGAGCGAAGGGAAAGTCTTCCGGCGCCAGAAATTGACACAGACGGATTTCTGCGGTGAAAGTAAAGCCGTTGGCGTTACGCCAGGCGTAGAGATGGTCGATACAGCTCTGGAGATGGCGTTCGAGCAGACAGGTCCGCCGTGAACTGAATTAAATGGCAAAATCTTCATCGAAAAGGGACTATGAACTACCAGGTGGAATAAAATCAACAATGGGGTTGACAGCAATCGCTAAAAGTGTGACACTGAGTATAAAGCCCTGCGGTATACCGTTCTCTTGAAACAAAGCGACTAGATCCCACACGTACACGAACAACGCGATCCGTCATAAACTCCCGAAGAAATATGGGAAGACGACCGCGCAAATTCCATCCGTGGAATGTACGCAAAATGCCACCCCCTTGAATAAGGATCATAAACTTTCTTCAGGTCAAAAAAGCCACTGTTTGACACTTTCTCACAAATCCATTCATAATATGCGTCGACAGAAACACCAGATGGTTGACAGTAGAGCGATTGCGACGAAATACGCACTGAGCGATCGCTAGAAGCTTCTGAGACTCAAGCCACCATGTCAACCGCCCGTTGATCATGCGCTCCATCACCTTGCAAATGCAACTGGTGAGGGAGATAGGGCGGTAGCTGGAAGGTGCATTAACATCAGGACATGAATGCCGTCCGGCCCAGGAGCGGAGTGCCTTCATAAATGGAAGGCGTACACCAGCTCCCTCGTTGTAAACAGTTCATTATAACATTCCTAATTAGGAGACCGAAAACTATAGGACACGGAATCTAGCCGATCTTTGAGTGTGCGAAAGCCGGCGGAATAATGGTCAGAACTGGAAACCGCCTCAAGGCAGCACCCAGAGTGTTAGCAAAACGAGTCCAGGACGCCTTCTTGCTTTCCTGAATAATGCGACGAGCCCTGGCACATTGTTTAAAAGTAACCAAATTAACAAGTGTAGGGTGTGACCGAAACAATCTGAGAGCAGCTCTACGGGCACGAACGGCCTCCGACAGTCCTCGGTCTACCACGGAACAACAATACGCCGACTGTGGGAGGCCAAGCGGGGAAGTACGAGTTCGGTAGTAGATAGAATTGTAGAGATAAGGTGCTGCACCATTTGGTTAACATCGTGAAGCGTTGGTCCTCAAAACACACGAGGCTGGAATACAGTCTCGGCTGGCTTTATGGAATTGTCAGATGGGTGCTCTGGAATGCTGGATGTGGTGAGACAGAAGAGAAACGATACAGGGGTAAGGTTCGCTTGAGTAGGTGTCAGCGACGACGTTCCACTGCAGACAACAAGGAAGCTTGATGGAGCAAACGGCAAGGTCCAAGTGAATAAAAGTACCAGAAGAATCAGAAAGAAAAGTAGGCTCACGTTTATTGAGGATGGAGAGGTTAAACTGAGCAAAAATGCCAGAAAGAAGCGTACCCCTCGTACAAGCCCTCAGCGAACCCCACAGGGGGTGATGGGCATTAAAATCTCCCAACAGAAGAAATAGTGTTGGGAGAGCGGACAAGAGATCTCCAATGTCCGGTAGCGAGGGGAGACGATGGATGTGAATAGACGGAGCAAATAGATTAGACGGAGCAAATAGGGAAGAAAAAGCCGGGTAATTGAAGTCTAATGGCAACAGCTTGCAAGTCGGACGTAATTGTGAGAGTCTGAAAATGAACGTCGTTACGCACTAAGGGCATGACACCTCCACGCGCAGGGGTACCCTCATCCGGTGCAAGACCGTAGCGAACCGATGTATATCATCGGAGATCAAAATGATGGTGAGGGCGAAGCTTGGTCTCCTGCAAAAACACGACCATAGGTGAATGGGAACGCAATAAAATTTGCATTTCCGCCCAACGCGATCGTACACTACGTAAATTCCATGTCAGGATAGGCATGAATAAAAGGGATAAACTTCCTACATAGAAGGGGGGTTCAAAATGACCTGCTCAACCTTGGGGTTCGGGCTTGTGTTATGGTGTTGGCCAGACTCCATAGGCTGCTCGAATGGAGGGCCCACGCCTCAGTGCCAGAAACCGATTCAAGCGCCGAGAATTGGTTCTGGGTGTCAATAAATGAAGGATGCCTCTGAGCGCGGATTGTCCCAGGACCATCCTGGGACTGCAACCTCCGAGGAGGAGAAGGTGAACTTTCCTTACCGCGCACACGCGGAGGAGCTTTAAGAAAACCTTCCCTACGAAGTTTCTGCTTGGATTTCTTCTCAGTGCCTTGAGAATTCAGTACCTTGGGACCAGCTTTAGATGGCTCGAGAACTGTGACAGAGATGGACGGCCGGATGGCAGTTGCGGTCAAGGCAGTCATGGTCCAGGTGTGAGTTTCGGCATCCTTCCGGGGTACTGGCGAGGCAACAACAGAGCTGAACGTACCCGATCGCAGGAGCGCAGGTTGTCGCGTATAAAAACGCCTCTGGGCTTCAGCGAAGTAGAGTTTCTCCTTTACCCGGATCTCCTGGATCGCAAATGACGCAAAATGAGACCTTTCGCAATTAACGCAGACGGATGCTGATGAACAGGTACTCTTGTGAGGGCTGGCTACAAGAGGCACAGATGGAAACGGCACTCTTACAAGAGGCTTTCCTATGCCCAAACATTGGCATTTGAAACAACGCAGAGGTATGGGAATATAGGGCATCACCGCAATGCGTTCGTAGCTTGTTCAAATACTCGTGGGCAGATCTGCGCCATCGAAAGTTATAAACAGGGTACGAGTTGGTACCAAAACTCCGTCGTTTAGCCTGCACTCGATGAACCGCTGTCACCGGCGAGAAGGAAAAGAGATGTGTGTATGATCGTGGTGCGAAATGTTCGTAAAGAGACTTGAGAAGTAAGAAACGATTGCGAGGGGCGGCATGGAACGAAATGCAACGAACGCACGAGAGCCTACCTTGTGTCGCCCGGTCACGAGGGCGAACCTACCTCGACCGGACGAGGATGGAGGTATGACGATGGCGATGAGAGGCACGGGACTCCGGTGTGCCAAACGCGTACTTACATTAAGTGAGCTTCTATGGCCTCGGACGCAAAAATGTCACATTTTTATTTTCAAATACTCATTTCCAGTGAACGTTTTGCTGGTTTCACTGTGGAACCCCTAGCAATGAAACAGCAAATTTCCTGACAAAGAAACAATCTCTCATAAAACATTTACTCCTAAAAACCCATATCTTTCACTTCAGTCAAACGTATTTAAAATAAATAATTCAAGCCAGGAACTAGACTCCAATCAGTGGCAGAAAACAAAAAAAATGGCAATGTCTGTTTTAAAACATAAAATCCAGATCAAATCTGCCATGCAAAATAGCAAACGCACAGTATAAGATAACAGTTCCACTTTACTATATAAAATCAATATCTTCACATCATCTTATGTAACACAGAAAATATATTACACACCATCTGGACAACTGCAACGTATAAAAAGGTTAAGATTGCAGGACGTCGATGTAATGGAGATCATGACTGTAAAAGAGTTTGGTGTCATATGTAGAACATTAAAAGGTAACAACAATAACCCCATCTTAACAAGTGTGGAGCAGCCCAGTATCTAAAGCCGCAATTCCGATATCTGCAGCATTACAACTCGTTTCTTGGGAACATTAACATAGGAATTGTAATTGAAGGTTCCCGTGGAATTCACACAATATATAAATATTAACATTTTTGTCATGCATTTAACTATCTTAAATACGCATAACGTAGAAAAGCAGCAGCATCACAAGTTGCGCATTGTTATATGTTACATTATATACTTGATCACCTCTGGCCTAAAGGATGCCGCCCCAGTATGGGATTTCGAGAAAACCTTCCATTGCGTAATCAGGTATGCCACGGGAAACGATTGTTAAAGACTATAAATCCTAGTAAAAACGTCTCTACTTTGGCAACCAGCTGCTTACAGCGCGTAAAAAAGTCCTCTCTGTGCTGCATACGACCTTGTTCTATCGCTACAACATAAACACTGGTACAGCTTTGTATCCTTAAGACAAAGTGTCTATAAATTGAGGGTTAAAATTATAGGATATCTATAATAAGATTTACGCAAACTTTGAAGAGAACTGGGTGGGCTCCATAGGCCTCCCATGAAGCACTTATTCAGAGTCTGAATAGAAACAAGTCAAGGGAAGTAGAGCAGGGATAAGTTATGACAGACGTGTAATTTTATCGCCTATGTTATTCAAATTTGGAAAATATGACGAAGAACTTTATCAGCATAAGTAAGAAGCAGTAACAGGAGGAACACGTATAGGATTCCTAAGATTTGGTGATAATATTACGCTGCTAAGAGAAGATAAAATTATCTCAAGGAACAATGTTAAGAGAGCTAGTGAAAACTAAGGAATCAGAAAAAAACAAAAAAATCCAACTAATGCTAATGAAAGAAAGTCAAAGAATATATGCAAAACAGTTCGAGGCTTATATTTTTAACAGTGTTATATGGTGTTTTACTGAAAATTCTTATTCTCTAACACACATGACATTTCGATTTTGACATTAAACCTATAATTTAAGGATTCTTGGCAATGTGTTTATACTGGGTGATATTTCTAACGAGAAACGCTTCATTATGCTAACATAACCTAAACATTGTAAGTAGGGTATGGCGGGATAGGCATAACAGGTGTATAGCTTCGACAACTCTTAACTCTTAACCTGACTAATTTTAATTTCATTCAGTAATATGCGCTACTATAGTCTGCAAAACCATTCATCCCTTTAAGAACATTTTAATCAAAATATTGAGTGCTTACTCTCTTTTCTATAAAATTATGGTTATGATGACACTGTCCATGCATGTGTTCCTGAGGTGACATGAAAGCTAAGATATTCCTGACAAAAGCAAAGATGTCCGGGAAAAGGTATAATTTAAGCATAAACAAAGCATGCTTATTTAAGCAAATAACATATTCAGAGGGAAAAAGAACCTCATATACTAACGTAAAATAACATGTAAGATTTAGGAGAATCAAAATAAGAATACATTTGTAAATAGGGTAACATACAATCAATAATCTTTCAATTTTGTATTGTTCAATGTGAGTTTCCATCACGACTGCTTACATCATCCAAAAACAGCAGACTACAAGTGAGGCCACGTTATGGTGCTATCTCAGCGACGAAGCAAGTCAGACGCGCACTGCAATACGCTAGGAAATGTTTAATAATCTGTTGCAATCCAACTTAAATTATATGTTTAATACTGTCCAACGGCGCGGATATATGAGATAGAGTATAAAGAATTATGCGTGAATATTTGTGAAATATATCGAGTGATGGGAATAAAGAAAAATAATCTTATAGCGACCGTTACTTAAATGTCTAATCGTTTACCGCAACCAAAACCAACCGACCCGAAATGCTGAAAAAAGTAGGAATCCGTAGCTTTTTTCTTATCGAGTCAAAGATTGCAACAACTGCCGATTGAAGCTAGAAGTGAACCTGAGCAAACCCACAGGCTGCAGAACGCGAGTTATTCCAGCACTCCAGCCAACACGTACGACACAAATATCGCTACATGGATATTTACATCCAAAACATCACATGTGCCATAATTTGAAAATGTTAATGGTCTTTTATTATTTATATTACTGCTATGAAGTGGATAATGCATACATATGTTTTCATATTTGGAGGTGAGAACTATTTGTTTCTGAACCGTTTTACGTAGAATTTTCTTAAATATTTTTACTAGCTCTGTAACTATTTATAATAGTTATTTTGGCGACAATAATTACAAGCTATTCCCATCATTAACAATTATGCACTCTTCATTTAACTAAATAACTTGATTCATGTCTGTACTATTACACACTGATTGCGACTTCCATTACTATCCTTCAAATTTTGTGGGGCAGTAATTTTAGCCACAGCCTAAAACGACTACGATGAACTTGATCATCCATATTGTTTGTTTTAAGCTATAGAGTTGAGTTTGTTGCAATTCACTGTTTAATGTTTAATGAAAAATAAGAATTTCGTAAATACATTATTTATAAGGCTTCCGCACCCGTATCCAAGTTGCTAAAGGCATCCGAGAGCTGCCACATCAGATGTTAAGATATTATGAAGTCAAAATTAAATTATAAACTGGCTGACGATTGACGCAGAGCTTTCTCAAACAATTTTTGGGATACTGAGTGATTGGGAAGGACTTTCGAGATTAAGGTGGAGTTTTGACTGAGAAATCCCGTTATTGGCTAGCCCAAGCAAGGTATTCTCGGGCTCGTTTTGACGAATATTGCAAATATGTTCAGGCGTTCTTGCTTCCAGTTTGCATTACGTATATAGTTTTTCGCATTCAGAAGGGAAAAGCCTGCTATTTTGGGAGATCCTTAAAAGATGCAAAAACCGCTGTATTTGTTGTTGTTTTGACTGGATGTAGTTACATTGTTTTCTACATTATCCTTGTCACCTTGACCATAACATCACTCATCTACAATGTAACAGCTACTGATGCAGCTTTGTCCTTATCTTTAGCTCCTTGCCTTCGGGCCTTCTCCGGTTTATATAGTACAAATTGAAAACAAAGTATGAACACATTCCCAACATCTGTCTAAAGGAGTCCGAGAAGCCAATCTTGGCAGAACACTAAACACCCGACTGATTATAATAAGGTTACGCTCCTAACATGCATGGAGAAGTTTTCATGCAGAAACATTAGAGCCAATAGAAATACAATAGAGGTGATCATCAATAGAGACATATTTATTTTAGCAAACTTTAATTTTATCTAGGTTTATAATATCAATTGAAGTGGCAGCACTCTGAGCCTCTTATAACACATTCATACAGTATATTCCTGTTTAGACTCAGTTTATTCAATATTCCGTTTTTAAGGGCATTTATTATGTTTTGAATTTGTGTACCTGGAAAACTGTACATACGTATTTCCTGTGCCAAAATAATTTAGGACTTTATTCTTCTTTAACGAACTTTCTTTAAGAGTGAAGGTCTTTGAAAGATTTTGAATGATTTTACTTTTGTCGTCAACATTATTATTATTAGTAGTAGTAGTATATTAATGAAATTCTTTTCATAAAAAATTATTTTAATATCGTAAAAGAAATTTAATTTATTACAATAATGTTACTTTTTAACTTGTTTACCTTTATGTAATGTAGTGGTAGTGGTAGTAGTAGTATGTAGGGAAGTGGTGACCCCATCGCCTAGTGCAGTCAGCCTGCCGAAGGACTACCGACAAAAGTGGTCCCTCCTCTCGGCCAACGGTTCTTTAGGAGTCGAAGGAGTCGATAGGGAAGGTTTACCATCACCTGCAATATAACATATAAAACAAATAACGAAGAAGTAAACAATACAGTGAGCAAGTTCCAATACATTTGTGGGATATATAATATATAAATACAAAACTTTTCAAAACAACGGCAGTTCCTGATTTACTGTATGGTTCGGAGACATGGATATAAAAAAGAAGGATTGGAATAAAATTGAAGCTGCAGAAATGAACATCTCCGAACAGTAAAAGGGTGAACACGATTAAAGAGGACATAAGTATATTTTTGCTAAATGACAAAATATTAACAAAAAGAGAATGTAAAAAATCATGTACAAAGAATGAATAATGTCCGCATTCCATTTCAAACATATACGAACAAATCATCAGGTTATATAAATATAGAAAGACCGTTTAAGCGATGGAGGGAAGTATGAGGCCGGAACGGGAGACATCTCTTAAACTATGTAGTGTTGATGATGACTACCGACGACGACGACGCCGACGCCGACACCGCCGCATCCACCACCACGTTATTGAAAGAAATTTTCGCATATTCGTTGTCAACATGAGCTTTATAACCAACAGCAGAAGCAGCATTTACTTCCATTCCCAGAGCTTTTAAACAACATAAACAAAATGCATTCTTTCGATGCTCTTCAATGATCTGTAGTAGCGCACTCAATAGCCGCGTTCGCGACGTGAGAGTTTAAGGTGCAACAATTCGTTCCGAATTTGAGACATGTGGTAGGTTAAGTACCCTTAGACGAGGGGAAATGAAAACAAAAAGGAGCAAGCCTGCCACAAGTTTTCAACTTGAACATCCAATACTTTACAGGTATAAAACTATTTTAAACTTACAAGAAAATAATATTAACCAAATATTTTTGGAGTGAATCATAGTTTCACCATTCTAAAGGTTGAATCCAGTTTTATCACATCCTATATGCCATAAATTAAGAAAAAAACAATGCATATAGACTTCCACTCCATTAAGATGGATCTATAACTCAGCCTATAATTGTTTTCTTTAATTTAATATTAAACATCAACAATGAAACTCTCTCACCTTCCGTAAGGGGAGGTTAGAAGTTAAATAATTTACTGTAGGTTTCTGTTACTGGCTTTATATCATGTACATTACAAGCAATCCCGCTCAGCGTTCATGCCGTGCTTAAAACGTAGATCTTAACCGCCGAGTGTTTTTCGTACAGAGAACAACCTTAGTAGAAACTTCCTTTCCCCAGGTACGTGCGCACACGCGAGGCAAATACAAAACATTTTCCGAAGTCGTGTTTGAACAAACATAGAACGAAGGGAGAGAAAACGAGAGGAGGTTTGTTTTTACGTTACTGCCATCATAGAGCAAATATCCGAGGCACTGAAAATATATACAAAATGGTTTTTAAACATGGGGGCCACGCTAAACACACATTTTCCGCAAGTGCTGGACGCTGCTGTACAAACAGTTATTTGAGGCAGCAGAGAAGAAAGTATCCAGTGCTTATTTGCCCTCATGCCACGGGACTTTAAAGAATTCGGTAAATGTACCTACCAGTTCAACTCCCTGCTGTGTAGACTCTAAGGCAATATTTTTCTCCAAATTTTATGGGAAGAAAGACGTTCCTGACTCGAAGATGTAGAGAAATTAATGTAACTTATTTTATTTTTTACGATATCCTCTGCTTCATATTGTAATAAAATTATGTTTTAAAACTTTGAAATTTCAGGCTCATTATGGAAATGTGTTCTATCAGTTTTAGTTGTCTGGCTCATTCCAAGATTAAGCAGTGATTCCATTAAAATATTAGTCATTGATAATAGAGACTCTAGCGTACAAAAATGTTAAGATATCGACCAATTCCAGAGCCTCAATTTACTGAAAAATCGAAAAAGTAGTGTACCCTTTCAAATTCAGTTGATTCTCTTTGCAAGATTTTAAACAGATATCATAACTTTTATTATTGTCCGCATTAGTCGAAAAAATGAGGGGTAGGTGATTCGGTGAAAGGAAAGGCAAGTTTAAATTAAACAGTTGCTCAATCATGTAAGTATTAGTTTGATTTTCCAAGAAGCCGCTGGAGGTACTGAACATTCCCTAGCTACAACCTTCGTGATCGTAATAATTTAGTTTTAATTCATATTCTTAGTTTCTGAAAATATTTTTATACTATTAAAACCATTAAAAACATTTACAAAAAATCTGTATATATGCTTCCTTTTGTTATTCCAAAAAGTCCTCCTTACTTTCGGGGTAGTTGCCGAGCGAGATAGCTACGCGATAACGTGTGACGCTCGTCATTGGGAGGTCTCGTTTTCGGCCACATTGATTAGCTTTTTTCCCCGTGATATCCCCGGGCCGGTAGATGAATGTTAGGCTTCTCTCCTTCTACCACGAATTTCATCCCGTCTGTTTTAACGTTGTATGCCCAGGTGATTGCGCTTGATGTTTTGGCGCAGGATGATAGAATTTGCGTCCTGAAAGGATTTTTTCCTGAAGCTACACGGGACTGCTAGTACCACCTCCCCTCCTGGGACTGTCTCGTCTATTTCCGGTATCCCCAAGTAGTGAGTGGCTAAGGTAGGCCTATGGAGAGGCTGAAAGACGGTAAAGTGTCAATGGCGCTTTCTGTTCCAATGATGTAAAGGGAGAAGGAAACAATCATACAAGTGGATGCTACTAGCATACATTACCACCCACTTCTGGAGGTATTACGATGAAAAATAAATGAACAGCAGTGTAACCAAATATAATGTCTGCCCTTAGGACAGTACCGTATCGAAATAACTTCCATTTTCTGAACCTCCGGAATAAATTAAACGATTCAGACAATGAAGAGGAGGGAAGTGAACCACAATCTGTTTCTATCCCAATGTCAGAATACATCCTCTGCTCAACACAATGTAAAAAATAAGAACTTAATGATTCTGTTTGTAATTTGTACCTGTCAAAGGAGAAAGGAAATTTACATTAAGGTCGCATTCGACAGTGCCAGAAAATGTCCCAGAGACTTCGTTTCGCACTCGCAAGAGTATGTAGTTTGTGCTATACTTTTAGAAATAAGGCGATGTTGTGTTCTGTATCGATAAAGAATGCCTAATGAATGCCCTTCAAACCAAAATGACCTGAAAAACTGGCAGATAAACAGTAGCATCTTTCGAACACAAACATTAATACCGCCACAAATTGGCTCCACAACGTGGGGCTAACAAACAATAATACCGCCACAAATTGGCATCCAACGTGGGGCTAACAACAAACAAACCATCGTACTTCAAATTGGCGCCCAAACGTGGGGCGAATTAACCAGGAAGGAGCGAAATAACCAGGAAAGGGCGAAGGAACCAGGAAGTGGAGCGAATGGAGCAGTGAACTGAACTACAAGACGCAGATTCCAGAAACAACTACAGGAACGACAGACGACGCGGATAAGTGGACATCGTAATTCCGAAATTAAAAGGCAACAGAGGAATTCAACTACAGGACACAAAAACATCGAGACGACGTAGATTCGTCATAATACGACGCAGAAGCGACATATACATCTAGGAGAGAGGGGCAGGAAGCTAGGCATCAAAGCAACATCAACAGACAGCATCACAAAGGTCAGAGTATAGTAATTTGTTTTTATCCTAAAAAAATTGTGAAAATTTAAATGTACTTGAGGAGTGGCAGGATTAAGAAAACAATGTCTACTAATAATACTAAAGAAACAATTATGGAAGGGGATAATGTAACAGTTAACTGTAATTCAATACAGGTTACAGAAAATAGCTCAAACAGTGAAGGATTTGAGGGAGGAAATGTTAGTGAAGAAAGTCAGAATAGAACAGCAGGAAATGTTAATTTTGATGCTAGTATAATGATGGAAATGCTGAAAGATATTGTTAAGAGTAATGAGAAATTAAGGGAAGATATTGGTAAGAATAATGAGAAATTAGAAATGAAAATAGATCAAAACAGGGAAGACATGGAAAAGAATAATGAGAAATTAGAACAAAAACTAACTCAGAATATGGAAAAGAATAATGAGAAATTAAGGGAAGATATTGGTAAGAGTAATGAGGAATTAGAGCATAAATTAGATCAAAACAAGGAAGAAATTGAAAAGAAATTTATGGAGCTAGATAGCAGTATAATAAAAATGAGAAATGAAAATCAGGAAATGATAGCAAATGAGATAGGGGAAGTTTCAAAGAAAATTTCAGACATGAGCAGGGAAATATCTAGCCAAAAAAGCGAGGTTAATAATAAAATTGAACATGTTGATGTAAAATGTACAGAGTTAGGTAGCCGAATGAGTAGCATTTCAAGTGAGTTAAGAGAGATGATGGAGGCTACGAATGCAGATTTAATTCAGGTGCAAGTTAATTTCAGAGGGGAAATATCTGAAATACAGAAGGAGTCAGAAACACAAAGAAATAAATTGTCTGAAGAAGTTAAAGTTTTGTCTATAGATTTGAATCAAAAGCTAACTTCTGAAATTAACAAACACCAAGCTGTTCAAAATGAGAACAATAAAAAATTGGAACAGACAATAGAAAATCTGCAAGGTATTGTAAATAGGTTAGAATTGAATTCAAGGGTAAATATATGTGATGTTAATGTATCTGATGTACAAAATAATGATAGAGGTAGTTCCTCAGGTATGACTAATAATGTGAGTGATGCGGCGGCTTCATCTATAGCTCATGCTGAAACTCAGAGTGCGCAAGTAACACTAGAGAATTTAAATATGGGAGTAAGGGACATTCAAAACTGTAATCATATCTTAAGTGATTTTCCACTTCCAAAATTTAATGAAAACTCCAGTCCAGTACAATTTATTGCAGACTTGTTAGAATATTTTCACATTAAAAAGATACCGGAAGCATTGAAAATGATAGTTGTCAAAAGATGTTTGGACCAGAAAACTTTAGATTGATTTCAAATGGTATCAGGGGGTGAAATTTCATATGAATTCTTTAAGCGGCTATTCATGAATAAATTTTGGAAGGTTACGATACAGCTACGAGTAATGCTTAGCCATGAACAATTTGATCCAGGAAAGTAAATAGAAATGACCGCTAAAAAAAAAGTAAGCAAATCCAGGATAGTTAAAGCAGAACTGCAGAATAAAGTATTGGAATGTAAGAGGGTTAACTATGTATTATGTCATGAGAAAGGAGAAATAAATTCAGGACAAAAGTAAATGTTTATAAAAAAAAATCCAGTAAACTGTTACAGCATTTGAAATGAAACATGTAATAATGAAAAACTTAATGTCATATTAAAGTAAAAGTATGTAGATATAATTCAAATAGTATTTTGAATATAAAGTACAAAACAATAAAAAGGTAAAGATAATTAAAACAAATACTTATGTAGCACACAGATATGTGAAATTGTGTCTGGAATTAAGTGTTGTAAATATATTTGTGTAGAGGATAAATATTTCGGTAAATGTGTTCAATAATTACAAAATGAACCAGATTAAAAATTCTTGAATGTATAAATTTTTGTCAACAACCTAAGACAGCAAACCAATTTGTAACAGTAACTAAATAATTCAGGGTACAGTATTTGCTATAAAAAATTGTAATGTCAGATGCATGTATATAAACACATTAGACCAGAGCCATTAAATAGTGGCGAGATAAAGGCAAAACATATGTCGTTTGTTAAATGCGTGTGAAGTGTTAAGTGAAAGTGATAAATAGCGTGTGTTCCAAGATTTAGGAGACTAAAAACCCAATTATAAAATTTCCAAACAAATTGTAAATATTTATAATTATGTTTCTAGTGGGGCATATGACGCAGTAATTTGTATCACAAACATGTAAATGTCAGAGTGATTGTAGTGTGAATATGCATTGTTATGCGACATTGATTTGAGATGTTTGTTGATTGTAATCATTGTTGAGAAGTAGGTTTATACGGCCTTACTGAAACTGACAATAATAGCGTGTAACAATGTAGCGAGGGGTGAGCTGTTTATCATTATTAGAGACGAGCAAATGACGTCAGAGTAGCGTGTTTTTCTTAAAATTTGCGGGAACATTTTCCCTAGAGCATATGTTTTCGTAATTTTCATTGGATATAAATATAGACGCTAATGCTGGCGCGTTTTATTAACCAATAGCAGCTCGGTTATAAATCTTTAGACATATCGGGTGAAGGAGTATAAATTCGTGTCAGAGTCAAGTTTCACAGAGTCCAACAGAAGCATTCGCGTATAAGACATCGATGAGTTCAACAGAAGCAGTCATGGTGAATACATTGCACAGTTTATCGATTTGCAGGTTACGCGTAGCAAATTTATGAAAAATCTCTCGTGTCGTAAAGTTAATTACACAAAAAGTTGAAGTACGCGAATTAATAATGGGCAGTAAAGAAGTTATTATAACAGTTTCAGTTTGGCGAGTGTCAAGATTAATAGGTGAAAGTGAATGTGTTATGACAATTAAAGTGTAAAACAAATTCTTTCATCAGTGTTATCTTTGGATAAAAACTCCTTTCCGTTTACACACCCTGTACAAGAGAAGTGCTTGACCGAGAAATCATAGCTAGCCGGAGGACAGTGAACCCAAAATTAAATACAATAACAGGCGCTCAGTAAAAGATAACACGAAGTGACCGCGACAAATTGTATTCCATACGTGCGGCAGATAAACAGTAGCATCTTTCGAACACAAACATTAATACCGCCGCAAATTGGCTACCACAACGTGGGGCTTACATCAAACAAACCATCATACTTCAACGTCTCCAAATTGAGTATAAAGGCAGTGCTGGTACATAATGAAAATCTGCTTCCTCGACCCCAATTGGGCATGCTGTGTGCATGAAAGAAACTGATGACGATCTAAAACACTTCTTGGACCGTCTTCAATATACCAAGCATACTTAAATGTAGTAGCTGTGGTAATGGCTTTGCAGCTGGGTCCTATGTACGCTTAGGTACGTGAATCAGATGAGGGAAGTTTAGCAATTTTATTGAAGCAGCAATCAGGGAAGTTTATTTGTAGATCATCGATTCACTGAATCGAAGTGGCATTAATCTTCAATTCCCTATCAGTGAATTTGTTAAGCCAATTCAACTTATTTCCCTTTGAAGGGCTATGTTCTCCTTACTTGTAAGAATCCACAGAAGTATTGTAATTCCCTTTTGTTTTTCTTTAGTTTGTGCTAACACAGGTTGTATAAGTGTTGGTGCGTGAAAGTTTCAAAATAAGATTTCTCGTAAACCACTTACACTAGAATCTTGCTACAAACGCCACTGACATTCTGATTTACCTTATCTTTATTATGTTGATGTAACTAGGCATTGTTCCATTTAAAAATTGTATGTTTTCTCAAAAACACACTTTCTCAGTTTTATTAAAATCTATTTATATGCTAAATGTACGAATCCCTGAATACTAATCAAAGCTGCAAAAACTGTACATCAATAGCACTTTCCATTTCTGAAATATTTGCGATGGAAGTTTTAGGTGATTCATCCTGTATATGGACCGAATAATGCTCAATCCCATGTGAGGGCTCGAACCCAAGCGCATTACGCGGCTGATAACTCGAAAACCACGCTACAATCCTTACGCCATGGTCATGTAACTATATGTCCGGGTATAGCGATCCCTTTTCTTGCATTTTCTGTTCATTCAGGAAATTACAGGAACTAACATGAGCCAGTATATTGCGCCAATATTTGATGATAGATCCACTAATGTAGCATCCTCTGTCCAAGAAATCGAATTACTGCACGTTGCTCTACGTTAATATATCACAGCAATACTCCTGTCTTTATGTAGGTCACTGGAAATACCAGTAAGACTACATTATGGTAGCTTGAAATCGCAGAATAAAAGTGTATCCGGGTCGAAAAACAAAAAAGAGATATTAGGGATATATATTAAAGTTCATGTCATTTAAAATAACATTTGATATTTTAAAAGCATAGAACATAGACAGCTTTTCATTCCCATTAACAGAAATTATTTTCATGCGCATTTACGTAAACTCAGGATACTTTGATATGTTAGGTTAACTTAAATCTAGAGTCTTATTATTTATTAATAGTCCTACTCATATAACGGAAGTTGGTTTCATGTGTATGAAAAATATGAGGTGTTAAGTTAACTTTAGTCCAGAGCTGTATAATCTAAATATTAATAGTCTCATTCATTTCAGTACACACGTAATAATCATATTTAATTTTAATTGTTTCCCATCACTAATTTACTCCTAATAGATAACGAAATCTAATGCTTAGTAAACGTAAAAATCCCGTTATATGGTTAGGATTCACTCTCAAATACATACTTCCACAAGCTACATCTTTTCGGGATGCCTAGTGCTTGAAAATAAAATAAAAGAACCAGTTCTTGAAGTGGCATATGTTTGATATTACACAACTGGAGTCTTTAAATACATTCACTTCTGGAAATATAGCTTTGTTTTGCCATAAATGGTAAAACAGAATAAATATTTCATTTTATTAAATTAACTTCAATATGAACATATTGGATATGCTTAACGGTTTACAGTAGCACGCTTAAATAACTAGGTATAAATTTGTTTCATTTATGTAAAGGAATTATAAATGAATGCAAATTTTATATTTTAGTTCATAAATGCCTCAGCAAATCAGCGTGCAGAATATTATTGCTAGAAGTTGATTAATGTAAAGTATTTATCAGGTAATCAAATAAATGATGATGATGATGATATGGGAGTTAAGGCGCTAAACATCTAACGTCATCAGCGCCCTTACAACTTATAAAATTTAGGATCCAAAAACTAAAATACGGACACTAACCAGCTTAGTCTAAAACAATAAAAAAACAACATATCAAAGTCTAAAAACCACCACAGTAAAAACATGGTAAATCAAACAATAAAAGATTAAACTACATGTCAGGAACTATAGAAGTCAAGGGACTAGAGCGCCATATGTCCCCAGGGGAGAAAAGGCCCCCATTAAGACGGAAAATATAAAATCACAAAACTTAAAGACGCTCAGAGCATTAAATGCGTCGACTAAACCGACTGTCGCTGATAAAACGTAAAAGACATTCTACAGCATGCGCGTTGGCTATACCAACAGGCAGAGACACACCAACGCGCAATGCTAAAATCTTACGCTCTGTTAAAATGTGACGCACCGTTAACAGTGGCGCACACTGCTCAGAGTGGTGCGGGGTCACCACTAAGCAAGCGTTTATGACTAAAAAGGCAATTTCCGATACGAGGTCTTGTTAAAATGAGATCTTCACGACAAGAAGCACGAGGGGAGGTGGTCCAGACAACCGGGAGCGGTTTAACCTCCCGCAACATGTTCCCCTTCAGGGCCGCCCACTCATCCCGCGAACGCGAGAGGACACAGTGACGTAAAATGACATAAAAATCAGTGGACGGAACAATAGAAGTAAGACATCTGAGCGATGAAAAAGCCGATTTGGCAGCGGCATCCGCAGACTCGTTGCCAGAGATGCCCACATTCCCAGGAATCCATACAAAGGAGACGCTGATGCCAGAGACACCGAGCGAGTGGAGGAGATCATGTATGCGCTGTACGAATGAGTGGTAATTGTACAGCGTGTTAATACTCTGAAGGGCGCTCAGAGAGTCTGTGTAAAGAACAGTGCCGTAAGTCGTGGCGCTGGATGTATAAAAATGACAAATACTAAAACGTTCGGCGGTAAAAATCGAACATTGCTCCGCTATGTTGACCAAAAATAAAGGCACACCCTACTCCAACATCACTCTTAGACCCATCAGTATAGATAAAATGAAAGTCCTCGAATTGCACCTGAAGTTCTACAAAGGCGGATCTAAGGACTGAAGAAGGGGTCTCATTCTTCGGCATCGACGTTAACACAAGGTAAAAGTGGGCCTCAGCGCGCAGCCAAGGAGGAAACCGCGTTTCTCCCCTGGGAAGGGTTGGCGCTGGCGTAACGTCCAAATGCCAAAGAACCTGGCGAAATCCAACCCCTGGAGGGAGCAATGCAGAGGAGCTAACTAAATATTGCCGATCAAACGAATCTTCGAAAAATAACTCGAAGGACGGGTGCTCAGGCAAGCTTGAGAGTCCACACCCATAGCTGCACAAGAGCATCTCCCGCCTGAAAGACAGCGGAGGCTCCGGAACTTCTAGGTACAGGGCTAGTTGGAAAGGCCCCTGTAGACACCCTTATGCTACGATAGTGAATGGCAGTTAAGCAACGTAACACAGATGGACGCGCCGATGAATAGACAATGCTCCCGTAATTAAGCTTGGATCGGACCAATGAACGATAAAGACGCAGAAGGAGGATCCGATCAGCTCCGCAGGATGTGTCATTTAAAGCACGTAAAAGTTAAGAGAACGGTCACACTTTGCTTTTAAAAACGAAATGTGTGAAGTCCAGCTCAGCTTTCGATCAAAGATAAACACCAAAAAATTGCACCTCGTCTGCAAATGGAAGACACTCCGGCCCAAGATGGAGAGAGGGCGAAGGGAAAGCCTTCCGGCGCTAGAAATTGTCACAGACGGATTTCTCGGCGGAGAAAGTAAAGCCGTTGGCGTTACTTCAGGCATAGAGACGGTCGATCTAGCTCTGGAGATGGCGTTCGAGCAGACTCCACGTGAACAGCAATAAATCGCAAAATCGTCAACAAAAAGGGACGATGAAATACCAGGTGAAGAAAATCAACAATGGGGTTGATAGCAATCGCAAAAAGTTTGAAATTGAATACAGAGCACTGCGGTAACGTTCTCTTGAATAAAACGACTGGATAAAACCGAGCCCACACATACAGGAAACGCGCAATCCGCCATAAACTCCCGAAGAAATAGGGAAGCTGACTGCGTATATTCCATGAGTGGAGTGTACGTAAAATGCCGCCCCTCCAACAAGTGTCATAAGCTTTCTCCAGGTCAAAAAACACAGTTACTGTTTGACACTTTCTCAGAAATCCGTTTATAATATGCGTCGACAGACACACCAGATGGTCGAAGGTAGAGCGATGGCGAAGAAACCCGCAGGGAGCTTTCGCCAGAAAGTTCTGACACTCAAGATACCATGTTAACCGCCCGTTGAATATGTGCTCCATCACCTTGCAAATGCAACTGGCGAGGGAGGTAGGGCGGTAGTTGGAAGGTAGTTGACGATCCTTCCCAGGCTTATGTTTAGGGACGACGGTGGCTTCGTGCCAACCTAAAGGAAAAACGTCGCCTTGCCAAATACGGTTATGGACCTGTAAGAGAAAGAATTTACCGTCGGCTGAAAGGTGCTTTAACATCAGGACATGAATGCCCTCCGGCCCAGGATCGGAGTGTATTCATAAACGGAGGGCGTGCTCCAACTCCGTGGTTGTGAAAAGTTCATTATAACATTCCTGATTAGGAGACCAAAAACTATAGATCACGGAATCCAGCCGGTCTTTGAGAGTGCGAAAGCCGGCGGAATAATGGTCAGAACTGGAAACCGCCTCAAAGGCAGCACCCAGAGTGTTACCAATGGAAGCCAGATCCACTATGGTGGCACTAGGAACCTGAAGGCCAGATACAGTACAACGCGACACTTTACCGGAGAAGCGACAAACAAATGAAGCCGTGAATCGATTAAAAGATACGACAAAACGGGTCCAGGACGCCTTCTTGCTTTCCTGACTATTGCGAAGAACCTGGCGCGAGATTGTTTAAAAGTAACCAAATTAACAAGTGTATGGTGCCGCCGAAACACACTGAGTGCAGCTCTGTGGGCACGAATGGCGTCCCAACAGTCCTCCGCCCACCACGGAACAGGAATACGCCGAGGGTGGGAGGACAAACAGGGAATTGTGGTTCGGCGGCAGATGGAATTGTAGAGGTAAGGTGCTGCACCATTTGGTTAACATCAGTGAAGGGATGGTCCTCAAAACACGAAGCTGGAATACAGTCTCAGTTGTCTTTATGGAATTGCCAGGTGGGTGCTCTGGAATGCTGGACGTGGCGAGACAGAAGAGAAACGATGCAAGGGTAATGATCGCTGGAATAGGTGTCAGTGAGGACGTTCCACTGCAGAAAACAAGCAAGCTGGATGGAGCAAACGGTAAGGTCTAAGTGAGCAAATGTACCAGAAGAATCAGAAAGAAAGAGATGGTGGTGAATAGACGGAGCAAATAGAAAACAAAAAGCCGTGTGATTGAAGCCTAACGGCAACAGCTTGCAAGTTGGAGAGTCTGAAAATGAACGTTGCTACGTACTAAGAGCATGACACCACCATGAGCAGGAGTACCTTCATCCGGTGCAAGATCGTAGCGAACCGGAGTATACCCTCGGAAATCAAAAGGATCGTGATTGCGAAGCTTGGTCTCCTAGAAGCACACGACCACAGATGAATGGAATGCAATAAAAGTTGCAGTTCTTCCTATGCAATCGTACACCACATAAATTCCATGTCAGGATAGGCATGAATAAAAGGAAGAAACTTCCTACTTAGAAGGGCGGCTCAAAAGAACCTTCTGCTTAACTTTGGGGCTCAGGCTTTTGTTATGGAGTTGGTCAGACTCCATAGGCTCCTCGAAGGGAGGATCCACGCGCTCAGTGCCAGAAACCGATTCAGCGCCGAGAATCGGTTCTGGGTGGCAATGGGTGAAGGGTGCCGCTGAGCACGGCTTGTCCCAGGAGCATCCTGGGACTGCGACCTGCGAGGAGAAGTAGAAGAACTTTGGTTACGCGCACACGCGGAGGGTCTTTAAAAAAATCTTCCTCACGAACTTTCTGCTTGGATATCTTCTCAGTGCCTCGAGACTTAAGTACCTTAGGACCAGCTTTAGATGGCTTGAGAACTGTTCCAGGGATGGACTGCCGGATGGTAGTTACGGTCAAGGCAGTCATGGTCCACGTCCGAGTTTCGGTATCCTACTGTCGAGGCAACAACGGAGCTGAACGTACTCGATCGCAGGAACGCAGGTGGTCCTTTATGGTAACGCCTTCGGGCTTCAGCAAAGGAGAGTTTCTCCTTTATCCGGATCTCCTGGATCGCCTCTCGTCCAAGTATCGCGGACAGTCGGAAAATGACGCAAAATGAGACCCTTTGCAATTATGCAGACGGAGGCTGATGAACAGGTAACATCTTGTAATGGCTGGCTAAAAGAGGCACAGATGGAAACGGCAATCTTACTAAAGGCTTGTGTATGCCCAAAACGTTGGCATTTGAAACAACGCAGAGGTCTGGGAATACAGGGCTTCACCGCAATGCGTTCGTAGCCTGTTGAAATACTCGTGGGCAGATCGACGCCATCGAAGGTTATAAACAGGGTACGAGTGGGTACCAACACTCCGTCGCGTTTAGCCTGCACCGCTGTCACCTTTTGAACAGAAAGCTAGTCGACAAGTTCAGCGTCCGACATACCATCGAGGCTATGTGTGGTAATGACGCCTCGACAGGAATTCAAGGTGCGGTGCTTCTCAACACGCATGGGATAGCCGTGGAGAAGCATGGCGCGCAACGAGGTCTTAGTTTGTTGATCGAATTTGCTTTGAACTAACAATGAACCGTTTCGAAGTCGAGCGCAGGAATGAACCGAACCAGCAATAGAGTCAAAGCCCTTCTGGATAATAAAAGGGTTCATCTCCTCAAAAGATTGACCATCCTCTGTTCAAGTAATGACTAAGTAACAACCAGATGTCGGTGGTGCTACTTCTGTTACCAAAACGTTTCGGCGCTTTTAGAAATAATGGGGAAAGAGGGCTCCATAGCGAAAGAAATCCTCCACCATTGCAACCGTCTCCGACCTCGGGTTCTGACTTCACAGACGTTACCCCGGCATGGGTGCGTGGCCCATCCATACTAGTATCACCCCAGGGTCACACCTCCCAGACTATGGACAGAGGGGTCCAATGGCCATGGGGAGTCAGTAGCTCATGCAATGGCTCCCCCGCGGGACTGCAGTTGAACAGCGGATACGAACACACCCTACAATTCGATCCCGGGTGGTGGGGATGACATTACCCACTCACCCAGCTGCGCACCATACGCGGGTATTGGCCAGGCTATGTCTACGGAGGATTAAAATAAAGAAAATCGGAAAATAAACCAAAGATGTGTGGGCGGTTCGCACGCAAGTTAGGCTGGCGAGGAAGGAAAAGAGATGTGTGAATGGTTGTGGTGCGAAATGTTCGTAAATAGACTAGACAAGAAAGAAACGATTGCGGCATGTAACGAAATGCAAAGAACGCACGAGAGCCTACCTTGTGTCCCACCTCGACCGGACGAGGGTGGAGGGATGACGATGGCAACCCCGTGTGCACCAAACCCATACTCGCATGAAGTGAGCCCCTGGAGGGAAATCAAATAAATAATATGCGCTGAAATTCTTCATACTAACACCTAGAAAATGTATTTTTTAATCAGATGTTGTTCCAAAAATCAGATTTGTGAAGCAGTAGTGGCATGCTAGCTCACACAGCTTAAAGTTTGTGTACTGAAATTTAGTAAGAATTAGTATTTGAAAATAATTAGGTCTCAAACCTCAAAACCCGATTACAAACTCTGACCTCCAGAAAAAGGATTCAGTGGTGGATTGGTAACTCGCCATGTGAAAATTATATTACTCCAAAACCTCAAATGAATATTCCAACATTATACATCGGTATAGCGAGAGGCAAAATCAGTCTATTGCTCCCAAAATCGGTGCTGACACAGCACTGTTTAGAGGCCGCAATGAGAATGGATACCTTAACCCTGAAAGAATATGACAGACGACGAAGTCCGATACATTTTCTAAGGTGCGAAGGCGAAGACTATTCGTATTATATAGAAGCAGCTTTGCCTAACATTTATTTTCTTATTAATCAAATTTGAATAAGAGCAACTATGGTGATACTTTTAGTAACACCCCTTCACCTGGAATGTTTAGATTATCATTTCTTATTTTAAAAGATGAATAGGTTGAATAGGACACAATAAATCTATGGTCTTCCATGGAAAATATCAGAGGCAAGTAAAATTAGTGGTATATGATAGTATAAACATTGTCATAGTTATATACTTGGGATGTAAAATTAGTACCAAGTAGATGAATGTTGACTCAGAAACAAATATGACTAAAAAGAAGTTCATGGATGTGTTGAAATGTTTTGGTAAGAACACGAGGACAGAAGTTAAACAAACCTTATAAGCAGCACGAATATGCTTTATACGATTCATTCTTGGTAAGAAAAGAAGAGACAGAGTGAGAAATCAAGATATTGAATCTCATTTGGGGGAAATAAATGTAGGTATTTATTCACTACTCATGGGTATTACCCGGTGGCAGAGCTAAATATACAAAATAATACTACAAAAATAAGTGCACTAATAATAATAATAATAATAATTCAATTAACAATAAACAATAACGTGAATAAAACCCTTCTATCAACGAATCATATTAGTGTAACTACTAGTTGATGGTTTTGTAACATAATAGTTAAACGTTTTCAAATCATTAATTACATTACTATTTACATTCACTAATTACCTGTCCAGTCAGTATAGCCAATACCCTTACCACTAGTATTCACAACAAGTTAATAACGTTTCAAGCATACATCTAAGTAACTTTATAATTAATTACCCAACATGTTATTTTATTCAGATCTTTCCTAAATTTCCTCACGGACATAGGACAAACCTGTAAGCTGTTACGAGCACTTCATTGCATTCTTCAATGGTTCTACTAACAGAAGAATTTGCTTACGTCGGTTCTGTGTCTCCTCCGTTAATTTTAAATAAATTATAAATTTCCTCCGTAATACGTTGGGTTCTCCAATCTTTCACTAACGTCCACCTATGCATTTAAACCAGCATAAGCTTTAAATAATGCGTATAACCGATGCCTATTACGCCAAACTTTTAAAGGCTGCCATTTAATCTCTTTCCCTTTGGTAGGTCCAAAATGTTTACCTCCTTTTTAGGAATTTTATAGCCTTTTGCTGTGCATATTCTCATGAATCATGATTAACCCTATACGGGTTCCAATATGCTATTCCATATTCCATAACCGGCCGCACTAAAGACTTAGAGGCTTTGTCTTTATTTCCTTGGATTTCCGCTCCACTTTTTCAGTAACCTCATTAGGAAATGTAATGTTTTCCACGCTTACCTAGATGCAAAATTTACATGATCGTTCCATCCAGCGTTACTGATCAAGTACACACCCAAATATTTGCAACTGTCCACCTGCGGAATTTCTTTCCCATCCACGTGATAGTTATGAAGGATTTTCCCCCTTACCTCTGCTAAATGCAATGGACGTACTTTACCCAGCATTAATTGACATTTTATTTGCAGCAGCCCATTAGGTGAAATATATAACTACGAGAAACAGCAGAAAGACAATGTGATGAGAGTGCCACTAGGTTGACTCCCAAAACTAGACATATTTTATAAATCAAGGGAGCAAGAGATTTTGACAGGCCTCGAATATGATAAAGCGAAAACAAATCTAACACAGACATATATATATATATATATAATATATATTAGCCTCGGAACAGCTCATTTTGGCCTAAACCTTTGAATGAAAGAAGAGAAATATAGAGGGAAACACTTATTCCATAATTAATCCGCATAATTTTACATAAAGACTATCATAGTTATGTGAATAACGATAGGGACAGCAATAGCAGAGAAAATATATTAACAGGAAAGAAATATAAAAAGGGAACATATGGAAGTAGTAGAAATCTTGTAAATATAATGGAATATAAAATGTTGTAAACTTATGTGTCTAAGAAGGAATACTTGTAAAAAGACGTACAGAGAAGCCTGCTAGCCAGTTGGAGCAATTGGTAATTTGGACTTTAGCAGAGAACCAAATGTCCTATAAGTAACTGGAAAAATAAAAGGCATTAAAAACTTCAATGCTACTAGTTTAGGTTTTGGTAACAAAACATTTTACATACAACCTCACATCCCATTTCTCGCATCTTCTTGTCTTTTTATAGCACTGTCTACAGTATGTTTATTTACCTAGAGGGACTAATCATCCAAACGATGAAAACGTTGATGATGAAATTTTATGATCGTACCTTCGATTTTGGTTTTAATATTGGATACTAATATTGATAGTGTTATAAGTCTCCGAAATGCTAAATGGACAAGCTTCTCATATCTTTGAAGTAAATGAATCTGCCACGCATTTTGCTCAGTCACATGGATGCAGCGTGTAATTAGATGAAGTTCTTGCATATTATTGATATTCTGTAGAGACTTAAGTTATGGTCACATCGGTATACACCACCCAAGTTCTTGTTATATTTATGAGTGATGTGTAGCTGTTTTACGGTTATTGCTTCATTTTCTTTCTTCCTTTCTTTCCGAGAAAACCTCGTAACATAATATAGAGGAATGACACAGGGGGCATAAGATGTAACGGTGACAAAACTTGTGATTCCATTTGGCAGCAACAATGTTGCTATTTTGATCACTTTGGGTAATCAAGAGTGCCGCGAGTCGATTTCTTCATTTTTGCGTGTTCGTTTTCTCTGATAGTCACTGTTAGAATTCATTTCTCATTAAATACAGTAAGAAATGGTATGCAAGTAAAATATAAATGAAATGGATCCTGACCTGAACCCAAAAGATGTCTTTATATGTTAGAATCACACTTGCTCCCAAAACAATTTTTTTCTAACAGGAAGACAGATTTATAGAGGCCTCTGAGATGGATTCAGTTCATGTGCTATAGCCCTTTTTTTGTGACTCGTGCCCAGATTTTGCACCCATATCTAATGAGTATTCCACGAATAAATTGTTTACGTCCATGCCTCCAAAATGCGTTACGTATTTTGGGAAGCCTCGTGTACGCTATAATTTTCGATAAAGATTGCATTCTCTTAAAACCTGTGTTAAAATCGTGCAACAAATTATGAACTTTTCCATGTTTATCAGTTCTGTCTATACTACCATCGCATTTATGAAGGTTTGACGTTATAAACAAATTTATCTCGAGAGAAGGCTCCAGCAATCAAGCGATTGTGACAATTCAGACTAATTTGCTGTATATATGCCTTCTCGAAACTGAACATAGTCACTTAGGAGCAGAATTCTAATAAATGATTTGATTTCATTACCAGGAAACATGAATATGCTGCCCGACTGAGGTTGTTAGGCACGCTGAACTTAGTAGTCCAGATTATACTACTTTGCATTAATTCCTTTTGTGTGTGTGTGCGCGCGCGCGTGTGTGTGTGTCTGGAATTTTGGTTGCTTCGCATCCAACTCCATCCAGCTCGAGTTCCGTCTCATTTCAAGTTGGCTGCCAAGTGAATTGTCTAATATATGACTTTCAACAGACTCCTCACAGGTAGAAAAGCAGTGATTTTTACTTTATTTATAATCATCTATGACTGTATTATTGGATTCTAGTATTCACAGCAATTCCTTCAGACTGAATCCTCTAAAATACACAACAGTCAGCCCTTAATGTTCCTAACGTACTGTTATATACAGTACAGACAACTTTGTTACAAAAATGTGTAACACCAAATATAAACTTTGCTAAGATAATGGCAATATACTGTATACTTCTGTTTTCTTAAAACATGCTACCTAGACTGGAAGAAATTAAACGTACTTATTTAGGAATTATGCTTACCTTCCAAAGTGAATCTGATATATTTGCGCCATTCGTTTTCACACAGTAGTACAAAGTCTTTGCTTATATACACAACCAACACAGCTGTATGCAAGAATCAGAGGGAAACTTATTGGTCAACAATGGTTTAGAATGCATAAAACATGCCAGCAACTATTAAAGCTTTCAGAACTGCAAACTTAATTTTGTATACAAAATTTTCTATATATAGGACGTCACTCTTATTTAGGTTAGGCGAAGATAACTAGGCTAGCCGCTTTCATACCTTTGGTACTGAAATAAAAATCCAGCTAATAACCAAACATGTAGTTGCCGTATTACTGTTCTCAACTGCTCCTGAGAAAAGAGTTGATAGGGGATAGGTGTTTATTTACAGCATCCTCAAGTATGAGACATCAGCCGGCAGAATCTCGAGCCTGAAGCTTCCAGATCGCAAGGCGAGCACCTAAGCTATGCCTAGTGTACCTCCGAGCGACAGACTGTCCTCGTTATAAGAAGAACAAATATTAAGATATATACATACAGGAATCCTCGGTTAAACAATGGAAAGATCTTATAAACGTCTTGAGATTGTATAAATTCTGAAGTATGTAAAGCTTAACCAGTAAGTACATTATTCAAGAACTTCAAATATCAATAATAAACGTGTCTGTAGTGCGTAAGTACTCAAACCTTTCCCACATCATATGCAGTATGAAACGGTATATTGAAAGTGTGTAAGGAAATAAATAATTCGATATAAATTACATCGCTTAAATCCACGAATAGCCCACTAGTTACCTAAATAATGCATAAAACACAATACAGTGGAACAAATATAAGAAAATTGAAGTCTATAACACATTTGCATCGTAAGGTCTTGTGAGCACGGCAGAAAATTTTAAGGAAAATTCGAACAAATGCACTTGTGGATTGCAAAGAGTTTACTGGTACCGAGCTATCGTTATGTAGGTGATTGTCCTTATGACTGTCCAAGCACCATGAAGGGATAAGTGAGTAGTGCTAACGAACTTTGTAATTAACAATTGCTCGTATTTTCATATATGCAATACGCACTGTAACCCGCAACTGACGTCACCACCTCGCTAGGAAGACGCACTTTGAATCCACCTCTATATATCACGGCGTCCCAACTAACTCTGATCAGAAATCTAATAACAGTTTTGAATTTAGATCAAAATTCTAGGCCCATTTTGTTTGGCATGGCCAAGGGATTAAGGCGGATATCCAAAACACCCATCAGGAGTGTAAGATGGGATTGAGTTGGAGCCCTTGAATGCATAATCTCCACCTCTAGTGGAGTTTCATTTTGCTGCAGTATTCAAATTGAACAATTTTACAGCACGATATGGTAGAGCTAAAGGTAATTCGCAGGAGAGTGCGTGCTAGTGCCAAGAAACACATCCCATCCACAGCGCCTCAGAGAAGATTAAGCTCTGCATATTGGCAATTAAGTATAGACTAATAAGGAAGAATGTTTGTGTAGAGCCATTTAAGTTAGCGATGCATCCCAGTATGTGTGAATAGTCGTTCTTTGGCGAATAGGATCACTACTTTCTGAGATGAGGAATAAGGGAAAACGCGCCAAAAAGGAGACAAATTTTTAGATTTTGAGACACACAATGCCATATAAAATACAGGTATAAACACCCAATTTATTTTATTAAATAGATCTAACACTATATTAATTCTAATTAATAACCGCTAAAGTGAGCAGGTTATAGTAGCATTACATCGGATGGGAATTTTATTTTGATTGTACGTTACTAACATATTTCTCGAGTATTAATACATTATTTAAAGCTTATTTCATAAGAACAACTTTATTATTTTATTGAAAGTCAGCTGATTTAATTAAAGAAGCGTATTTTATGATTTCTGTCATAAGCTATATATTTCTTTATGTATCTTGTACATGGTAAAACTTCTTATGTTTTAATACTTTCTGCTTTCGTCTATCTCTTCTGACCATAATTTTCGCTGTGATTATGCTTCTGATACATTTCTTTATTCGTTTTCACAGAACTACAAGCAGCAACAACCAACATTTTAGCCATTAACAGGAAGTGCCAAAATTAATGGAAATATTAAATCCATCTAGCCATCCACTAACTCATGGCATATATCCAGTTGATGCATAGTCACCATAGTAATATCTGTAGTGCTACAAAAAAAGTAATTTTCATAGAATGTGTTTGCTTCTAAACGTTTTCTTTCGTTGGCTGATTAAAATTAGGCTAAAATGTTTCAGAAAATAGTTACGTTTATCTGAATGCTAGTTACATTCATCGAGCACTAGATGACATTGGTCTGAAATAACTCAGAAATCTCATCAACGGAAGGAGTCATCGCATTCTTTCCCTAATTTATCTTGGGTGTTTTCGAATACCTCTGTTGTTTTCCTATTAGACAAAGTTTAAGGACTTTATAAAAATAGTATTTCAGTACATCTGGTATATTTGCTATGTACGGTGGATGCAGTATGACACTTCCATTTACACTGCGAACAAAAGTTACTGAAAGGAAGAAAACTGTCTTCATAATCTCTATTCCCAAGCGTTGTGCCAAAAAAAAATTAATAATTTACTATGCAATATTTGGCAACTTAGCATCACTAAAGCACTGCCTATCGTTACACCCCTGCTGGAGTATGAATGAATAAATACCTCTCTTGCGTGTATGAAATGTTTAAGTTCTAAACATATTTACACTGATACATGGTCATGAATTTAAAATAATTCTACGTCAAACCTAAGCCAAAAAGTAAAACAAATGCGTATTGTCGCTTTACGTTAACGCTTTACATATGAACAAACGCTTTACGCGGAAAAATGAAACTAAACATAAATTGCCATAATTGCCAAATCGTTTAAAAACTATTTTTAGCATGCATATTGCCAAATGCCCACATAGGAACCTTTCAAAAATCGAAAACACCACATTTTTCACATCACGTTTTATTAGGTTAGTATCTTATAACCAAACTACACAAGTTTCCATATTTTACTTTTCCTGTAGTAAAATATATTTTTGTTTATAGCTAACTTTCAATGATGTACGTGGTCCTCTCCTCTGGTGTAAAAGTTCGTATTTTCCATTTGTGGTTGGAGCATGGAGATATCACCTGGAATACCGCCTGCTATATAATTCAAACGCGCCGTAATGCTGCAAAATACGTTCCAAGTATTACTGACACGCGAAAGCTTTCGCAATAGAAATCTTATGGCGTGTTCTGACGTTGCTTCACTCCTATGCAAGGTGCAATTGCTATTACCAACTGGAACTAAAAACACATGCAGGCCATGTTTGAGCCACCTATTAAAGACCGGTATCTTTCTTCAACGTTTTCAGATTTAGTACAATACGAAAATGACGATTCCGAGGAAACTAGAATGGCGAAACGCTTGTGCGAAACGTTTTAGTTCTATATAAAAAAATTTAAAAAAAAAGGGAGAAGAAAAGCGGATTCACCTTTCCAATGTAACTGTTCATAGTCATTGGTGTCGTATTACGTTAAAACACATCAAAGAGTAATAATGGGGTAAGAAAGATATTGTTAGTTTCAGAATTTAATAACAAATATTTTATGTTTCTTGTTTGTAATTATAACAAATACCTTTTGAATTGATTAAATGTGTGATAAGAGAAAAGAATAATAATTATATAATATGATTTGGTTCAGTTCATTCTTTGCGTTTAATTTTATTTAATTTAATGTACATTTCTGTTTTATGACTATATGTCATATGTAACGTTCATTTATATACTAATGTTAAACGTCGCTTAAAAAGGACTATGCCACACAAATTAATGTCCGCAATTAAGCACCGACAAACTGGTTAGAAAAGGACAGCAATAGTTTCATGTATGTGCCCCGCATAAGCCACAGTAAACAGCACCATACAGAAAAAATAAGGGAAAAAAGGATCATCGTTGGACACCAATAGGTCAATAACTATTGTTTAAAGCACTCAACAAACCAGACATTTTGTACTGGTGTCAATGTCGTAGGAAACAGACCGTGGTGTCAGCAAGCTTCTCAAATGAAAATGTGCCATAAGTTTAAATATTATTTGTAATACATTGAACGCATAAGATTACAAACACGTACTCATGAAAAGGATTTTCGACGAATATGATAAATAAATGTTCATAATAGTTACATAACCAATCTGCATTGTTATTTATCTCAACACTCATTAGCTTCCGATACCACGCCCAGCAGATAGAAAATACAATGATACAGAGAAACATCTTACGGCTGATGTAAATGGTAAGGAGAAAATATAGTGTAATATTTATTTCCTTGTAATATAAAAGGAAAATCAGCAGTTAAACCATGGACATCTTTACGCCTTCCATCCCGTGTTATCCAGCAAGGATTATTTTTCTCTTTTAAAGTTATAAATCAAAATAAATTCATCACATTTTGCCAGCACTTTGCAACTCCTTTATTCAGCAGTTATTTTATGATATAAAGGTTGAGTTATGGGCTGTACATGATTTTGTTATAAATAAATCTTCTGCTCTTATAACAAAATATATTAGCTGCAATATTGTTTCTTTACAAAATTTAACGTCCTCTGGATCAGAAATCACTAAACCCGTTGTATTGTTCACTTTTGAGCGGACGATATACAATTGTCCGTAAGAAAAATAGGGCTCTTAAATCGGCATCTGCAACCTGTAATATTTGGATTTTAGATTATTTTTGAACCATAAATAATAATATATGTTAACGAAAACTGTGTATCTGCAAAACCATGCAAATGTTTGCCCATTCTGTCTGACCGAGTACAGGAGGGTAAGAGGACTGGCGTCTGAGGGGCTGCATGCCAATCAAACCTTAACTCATAGAATGGTCCTGAATTTTAAAAGATTGCATTTAATTACCAAGTTAGTTCCTTTGTACATTTTTTGTGAAAGTTTTAATACTTAACGAATGCAACAAAGCGACCCAAAGTAACCGACATAACCAAATATATAGAGAAGTGGTACCAACTGCGTTCAAAAAGTCAATTATTTAATCAATTGCGCGCAAACGGCTATGCCGTAAGTTAACTATCTGCGTATTATGATCCAAAGTTAAGATGCATTAATGTAGATCTACTGCAGTTCCATCATATACTTCAGTAATACCTATCTTAATCGTTTCGTATTTCTATAAAGATTACACAAATTGAGCAACAGATTTTGTTTCTGTCGAAATGTGTTCCAAATCTAAAATAACATTCTCATTTTTGTTCATTTGTGCACATAGAATCACCTCTTTAGTAGGTGAAATCTATACTCCTTCCATACGATATAGAATCCCAGTCTAAATGTACCTGTTTGCTATTGCTAAAACGTTTTCATTTAAATATGGAAAACCGTCAACATAGTTCAGTGCTGCCGAAATTCAGTACTAATTCTCTACATAATAGCTTTCACTTAGAATTCTCGTATTGTATCACAGTAACACTTTAAATCAACTTTTGTCGTGACAGTGGCCTAAGCATGGCCCTTTGTGACCTCTGTGGATCATTAGAAGTCGGGTCACTTTTTGGCCGACCACTTGTCGTGGCCAATTAATACTTGTTTCCAATCTGCAACATGAGTTGACTGAACCAATTTTCTAACGTGGCTCAGTGGGAAAGTTTCGCAACGAACCGCACACAAGTAAAACTGCCAGCGAAATGAGCGGCTCGACCGGGCCAAGAAACTTTGTGAAAGAGAAAATTAAACCGAAACTACTAGTGGGTCATTTCAACCGGATCCTCCCATCCTCCTTGCCGATGTTGCGGTCAACAAAGTTTCCCTTGGTTGCCTCTCGGATGGTGAGTGACGACCCTATGTTATGCCTCAGGAAGGGATACTAGAAAATGATAAGGAAATCGGAGAAGGAGGTTTGGTTGTAACAAGTATGGCAATAGATTTTAATCAGCGTCAGAAGAGTTGATAAAGCAACTACCAAGTTCACTTTCACGTTGCAGAAGCTGCGGAAGTAAAATTCTTCCATTGCAAAACTGTTCTTCGGTGCTTTTAACCACTCTAGGATAACTAGTAACGAACGGATTGTATAAACAGTATACGGGGGCTATCATTAATAATCTGTGTATAACGGGATTACGCACAAACTTATTCGATATGGAATCGTGTTTATTTAACTGAAAACACGCCCTATTACACAAATTACCTAATAATAATCGGGCTGTCCAGGAAAATAGGATTGAGCCACTTTTCAAAATAATGTTACAAAATGTAAAACTTTAAGCCGAAGTATAAAATTCTTAAATGAAATATATGGATTTCGCGAATGTTAATTTCGTCGTCGCCAGGCATAGGAGTTCTTAAACAGTTGGCTTCAAGTTATCTGCACTCAAACCATATGTCAATACATAAAACAGCGGCCAAAGGTCACGGACAGGCAGGTAATTACGGCCTGGTGAGTGCTGTCTGAAAATGCAAACAGACCGTACGAGGGATGGTGGGTGACTTGTTACTTGCAATATCCCTGGTTAAAGTACAGCAACAATTCAACTTTATTTCCTTTCGTTCTGGCTTAATGCTTAGAAATTTCTATGCCTGGCAGCACTGAACTATCAACGTCTTCATTACTATATTTTCTAGCAGTTTTTCCTTGTCTCGCCCTCCATTCGGTACCTAGGGCATTCTATTGTTACCCCTTCTACAATCGTAGCCTATAACTCCTTTCTGCAATCTGCAATGTTTTTTTCCGTGAGCTTATAAACATTTTAATGCTCCCGTTCTTATTTCAACGAAGCATTGTCCATTATAAATCTTACAAATGTCATTTCTGCAGATTCTAAGCGTTTCAATAATGTTTCTTCGAGTCCAACACCCGGATCTATACAATAATGCAGGCAAAGTCTTATAACGTTTTTTGGCGCAATTTCCTGGATTGTAGTCATTTTAATGTTCCACATTAAGGGTGAAATGATCTTGCATCTGAAGCTGAACTATACCAAAGGGCAGTATCCTATCCCGAAACAAGCATTTGAATAGCCACCGAAAGGACTTTATGAGTGTGAAACAAGAATGGAAGATGAACAAGAGTAATAAACGTTTTTTTCTGTGTATGTATTTATTCCTATCCTTGCCAATGCAAGCTCCTAAATAATATAACCATTTGTGTTCAATTATAATGATATTAATAACCATTTGTGTTCCGACTTGATATTTTCCATACTATTACTTTTTTAAATATCTGTTCATAGTTAAACATATAATTTTTATTGCGGTAATATACAATATAATTTCTATTATTTTATTAGCTACTATTTAGTTCTCCATCACCCACCTAGAGGTCGGATAAGGTTTTGCATACCATACAAAAATTTTATATGAAGATTTCAATGAAAATATATGTTTCGACGCATCCTGAACTCAAAGAAAAGTATTTTTCGAAACAGATCTGTGTATGTGTGTGTCTGAACAGCATAGCCCAAAAACTAAATTTTCGACAAGTACGAAATATGGTATTCAGAATCAGCATCTTCCATACGGCACAAAGATTTTCAACAAAATCCCACACTCCAAACTACTCTATGTTGAAGAGTTGTCCAAATTTGGATTTTCCCAGAAGTGACTAACGATTTTAATTAAAATAGCATATATTTAAGATATTTACATGACAATAAAATTTAGGTATACTCTAAAATCTTCCGAAATAACCTCCGAAATCCTCTTCATTCGGAATGAATTTTGTATTTTGTCTAACGGATAATCCAAATTAAGTAGGAAAAGGTACTACACAGAAATGTAGATATATTTAAAACGCACAATTTATTTAAATAATTTTTTCTCTGTGGCATAAAGCTTTTTCGAGATATTCATACAATTTGTATGAATTTTTGGGCCTTGTTATTTTCTTAAAGTGATTTTGGTATTCACTTTTTCGTCGCAATGTCATGGAAAGAGTACGGAATTTCAGGGCTGGCATATACTGACGAGCTTATAAAGATATGACTATCGAGTCGGTTTCCTCTATCTCCCTTATACCTCTAACGATGTGCGTATTGAATGTGCTTCTGCAAAGGATTATCTCGATTAGCTTAAAGTAGACAGGAAAACAAGCTTACGTAAGAATAGTTTCCAGAAGCTATGAAAATTAGGAATGGTTGCTAACGAATGCCACGTGAATGAAACATATCAGAACTTTCCTTGTAGTCATGCAGAAAGATCAGAATTTCAAAGACCTTTTCAAAAATTTGACCATCGCTTCATCCTGCTGTATTACCCTTGTATCTAGAACGAAATGTTAAATAAAATAATGTCTAAAAATATTTATCTGAATAAAGATAAAGCAGATTGAAGAAAGGGCTTTCGTATGAATAGTCTAGAAGAATCTAAACAAAGTCATGTGAAAATAACACACAACTATTTACCTTTCTTTGTTATGTTGGTTCCAAAATACTTTGAGCTATTTAATGAACCCTGAAGAAAATCGCTATATTCCATTATTTACCATTTTTATTTCTCTTTGTTGAGTCAAAAGCCTTAACGTAGTCTATAAGCGATAAGTAGTCAGGGGGATCTATTCTCTCCATTATACCCAGCGCTTGCCTATGTTAGAGTAAGAATTATATTACACCTAAAAAATCCGTATCGAAATTTTCATTCTTTCCAAATAGCATGTTGTTGGCTCACCCCCGGAACTTTATATGCAATCACCTCCGATTTTATCTCGACAACATTAATATATGTCTGCATTACTTACTAGCCCTAGGTGCTTAATGTTTCCCCTCATTCATGCAAGCACTCTTTAAAGCCAACCAGTCTAAATGTTATCATTAATGCAGAAAGAATTATGCAAGCGAAAAATCTCGTTCTTTATATTCTGCTTTGAGCTGTTGATGACGGAGTACCGTCCACAAAAACAAAGAACGAAGCATAAAAGAGGAGCATTAAGGGTGAAAAAGAAATGGATTGCAAAGAAAATGTTGTTATATCTTATACAGTTCGCTTAATTCTACGAACACAGATAACGTCATGGAATCGGTAGCTGTTTTTATATCATGAACGTATCCATGAAACATGTTTTATCAGAAGGGAGGAAACGCTCGCGAAATTAAATCAAGCTGCTCTTAGTCTTAGAAAAAGGAAGAGAGCATATGCTACGAAAAATATAAAACTGATTAACAGTTTAGACATATTTGGTATCATTCTCGGAGTAGAGTTCTGCAATTATGGTTGGTACAAGCTCCCAGATATATGTAATATGTAATATATGCAATATTTATTTCATCATCATTATTACAATAATACAAATAAGGCTTACATCTAAAACTTATGTCTAGTGCACCAGTTTTCTAGCTCCCCCATATTTAGCCCCTAGGCTGTATATTGCCAGATATATAGTTTTATTTGGGATTTTATCTACCTTTTGAAATTATCAATCAGTTTTAACATAAGATGGTTCTGCGGTAACGCGAGGCTTGCATTCCAAGGTCCCAGGTTCGATTCCCGTCGACTGCCTACTTTGATCTTGGGTTGTTTATGTTTTTCCCTAGTTAGGCGAATGCTGGTGTGGTCTCTCATCTACCACGATTTTCTTTCCAGTTTATAGATATCTGGACCCTTCAAAAATATTTTTAGAAGAAGCACCGTGTGTGTTTGCGTGCGTGAGTGCCCACGCAGCTAACGAAAATCGTATTGCAACACGAAAAATCACGAAAATTTATTTAGTTAGATATTATTTAAGGATTCTATTAAAATACTTTAAAACAAATCTCCCCCAAAAGATATCTTTTGAATGGAAAATATTTCCTTACTCTTTATTGTCCTAAAAATTATGGCAAAGACAAACTAAGGCGTCATATTTGAGATCTTTTCTTGACAAATAAAGCGTTTGCCTTTAAGTTTTTGTTTCTGAAGACCTCTTGATTCTCATAAATTTTATATAATTTAAAAAGCGTAAAAGAAAAAAACTTACTAATGATAAAAACGTGGAATTGTTGCGTCAATTTCTCCCACATTATTAGTTAGTTTTAAACTATTGGTTGTCACATCTTTATTTTGTCACGCTTTAATTATGGTGCGCAATTTTCCAAATGTTCGATTCCTCTTTTAGCACATAGCTTCATTAGCAATGTAATTTTACTTGGTATTTTTATATATTAAGCTATAAGAACAATTTAAATAATAATTTTGAAATAAATACGGTTATGGTATACACAACGCGCATAGAGACCCACCTGAAATCTATTGAGGTTGTCACTCCATCAGGAAGAACCATACAGAAAGAATGAACCACAGGAGGCTGCAGACAGGCACAGAGACGCGCGGAGTCCTAACATTTCCTAGCTCGAAGATCTACCCCACCACTGAGAGCTACCTGGAGGGGGCAGCCCTCTAATGTCTGCGGGAAATACTCTTTTCTTGGAGAAAGTATCCCTGCTGTCTATTCGGAACCGCTTTTCACCACAAAACATGGAAGCACGCCTGAAAGATAAGTAAAATGAATTAAAAGGGAAATGAAGGAAAGGAAATCGTGATAAAAGAGACCGCCCCAACATTCAGCTGCCGACCGGAAAACCACGAAAAAGTCAAGATCAGGATAGGCAGTCAATGAAAATCGAATCCGGGACCTCCCGAAAATGAGTCTTGCTCTTTATCATGGAGCCAATACTTTTTTTTTTTTTTGGTCGCTGTAGATTTATAATAAATCCTTAAGCGATGTGTATAAGCATTCATAGAATAAAGCAAAATAACACAATGCATTGTTTTAAAAGCGAATGTAACCTGAGAAGTTATATGCTTTAGTTTAACCGCCCCACGTATGGGCGCCACTTGAATTTATTATTCAACTGTTGTAGTTTATTGTTGAAGTTTTACTGTTGCTGTTAGCTACACGCTTGAGAAGGTAACTTGAAGTAGTTATTGTCTTGGAGTTTATTTATTTATTCAGCTCCACGTATGAACGTCAATTTTGAAGAAGATTGTTTGTTTAGGTAATATGCTACTACGTATGAAAAATTGTTTTGAAGATGTATTTTTGTTGTTACTCTCCAAGTTCAAAAAATATATTTTAACTTTGTTATTAAACTGCTTCTATAGATAGTATTTATGTTTATGTTTGCCTCGGCTGCGTCAGTATTGTTTTAGAGCCACGTATCTCTTAGACAGGGAGTGGACAAGAATGCAGGCTTACACAGATTTTAGGTTTAAATTCACTTCTTTTTATTAATTCTTGACACAAATTATATAGCACTACACTGATATTAAGAGCTGTGAGATTCTTTAATTTAAAACTTGCACCTTGTTATCGTGTATACTTAATTTTCGTTTCACACGAATACGTAATATTTCTTTAGAGAATACATCTTCCATCTGGTCACTGCCAAGTCTACAAGCAACTGAACATATTTCAACCGTTAAAACCCGTAAGCTTCTGTATTTCAAGTCTCTGATTAGCTAATCTTAGCCTAATAGAATATCTGCATTTAATTAAAGCTTTTTCTGGCTATTGATTGGCTATTTTTAAACTGTCACAAAATTTACATTATCGTTGCTCTAATCATGACTATTAACATTTAAACTCTCAAACTCATTATTGCCTTAAGGTTACCTCATTGTTACCTCATTGTTAGCAACTTTGAACTTATTATTCTCACAGCTCTTACATTATTAAATTATATAATGCATTCACATAATATTATTAAACATGTTTATAATAATATAAGCATATGCATTGACTGTTACATATAATTATTACATACATATTGCTTCAAGGCGGACTGTTATTGAATTTACATATTATACAATTTAATTGATATTATTCAAGTATTAAAACTACTGCCTCAAACCACATTTGCAAAAACTAAAGAATATCTGTAGCTCAAACAAAAATCACTTAAATTCGAAAGAAAGAAATAAACCCTCCAAATGTGTTTTATTTTTTAAAAATAAAATATCAGTTTGTTTAAACCTACAGTTGACATTAGCTTAATAACAAACGGATAATCATGACATGACACATTTTAATAATAATTTCAGCTTGCTCAGAAGAGCTAAACTGGCTAATATGTAGTCTAGTTAATATCTGACGAATACAGGAGTGTGCGTGTTCCCTACCGACATCAATACAGCATAAATGAATTTCTTTTTTGCTATTTGTATGTTTGTGTTCTCTAGAGGGTGATAAAGCTAAAAGACCTTCTCTTCCGCTCTATCGGGCAAAAACAATAACTAAACAAATAATACACTAAGGCTACATTAACATGGAAATACAAAACAAGATTAAAGAGGAACAAATCAGCAAATAAAACAAAACGTAGAATAACAGGACGTGTATGAAGCAATTACACTGAGCAGAGAAGTAAACGCTGAGGGTTACCTTGACCTGTTGGTGGTGTCGTATGAATAAAAAGTTGATGCGTAACATTCACGTGACTTGTTCTACCCTCTATCGTTTATCAGTGGGTGTACACTCAAAGCTTATTTTCCTATTTAATTCATTTTAATCGAAATAAATCTTTACAGAAACAGCTGCATTGCACATTTCCTAATAGATACAAAGGGATAGCTTGTAAAATTTTAAGAACTGCTGGCCTTAAAATTCCATACTCCTTTCATGCAATCGCGAGAAACAACTGAATGTCGACAGACTTCGATAACAGGTATTGAACAATTGAAAATATAAATAACGCATATCTCGAAAATGACTCATGCCAAAAAAAGAAGAAAAAGGTTAAGTGAAGTAAATCTTATGTTTTAAAGAGCCCTACATTTCTATTGAAGTACGTTTTCATCTATCGCTTAACATTTGCCAGATACACAAGATTATACAGAATCCTTCCAAATAAAGAGAACTTCACATGGTTTTCCCAAAAAATTCAATACATATTCTTTTATCGTGTAAATATCTAATATTTTAATATAACTCCTTAGTCATTTTTGTGAAAATCAAACAGTTTGAAAAATCTTCCATGTAAAGGCTAGTTTGGAGTTGGGAATTTTCTTGAAAATCTTCGTGTAGCATCTCTGGAAAATACTGAATATGAATACAAAGTTTGTAGATGTCCGACTTTTCATTTTTGAATCTCTCTAAAAAAAATCACACACACACACACACACACACACACACACACACACACACACACACACACACACACACTTTCTATAAGTGGTTTTCCTTTCTTTATTTATTTCCTTCTTCTTTATTCAGGAGCTCTCGAAAACATGATTTGCGATAAATCTTGATATCGAATTTGAATAGAATCCAGTGCTTTCTCTACATATAGTGTACGCCGTAGAGAAAGTAGTAAAAGAGGAAATCAAACAGGAAGAAGGTATTTTTGCAAAGCTTAAACAAGTGATTTTTAAATTAGGGTTGAATTAACCGATTGTTCAGAAATCTCTTAGTTGCATAGGAAGAACATTTGGGATACGTTGTAGCGTGCCACTGAATTATGTTCGAAAGGGGTTCGTAGTGAGAGACGCTAAGGATGCCTTATACTTCCAAGGATTCCATCAACAACCAAAAAATATTACAAACCTGTTGTCTGAACTTCAAAATAAAATTATTTTCTGCTGTCCTACAACCCTTAATATTAAAAATACTTTTCGGTGATACACTTTCCTACGATCATCCACAGAGGCAGCATAATTATGTGTCTGTTCTCTGGTACATCAGACTTTGGTCCTAAATAGATAGTGTATGTATACCCTAATTAACTGTGATTTCATTATGGTCTCTGCTTCTGTAGTTTAGACCATACGATTCCATACGCACTTGCGCTGTTAGTTTATGAATTCTAGGTTATCACTCCAAAATACAGCGAGATGATGATGATGATATGCGGTTTAAGGGCGCTAAACTGCTGAGGTCATCAGCGCCCTTACAATGTATAAAATATAAGGTCAAAATATAAAAGACAGGTAAAAGAACCGCATAATTAAAAAACGGGACACAAACCCGCGATGTCAAAAAGCTAAAAATAACAATGATATAACAATAACAATAATAACGATAACAATAATAACAATAACAAAAATTAACAATAACAATAATAACAATAACAACAATAACAATACAAATATCTGAAAAACCAACACACTAAAAGCATAGGCAATAAAAGATTAAAACGTGTCAAGAACTGTAGAATGTCAGGGACACGAGCGCCAATGTCCATTGGGGAGGAGATGCCCCATTAAAAAACAAGAGAAAATTACATAGTCAAAAGACGCTCAGCGCATCAAATGCGTCTGGTAAATCCAATGTCATTGATAAAACGTAAAAGACACTCTACAGCACGCGCGTCGTCTGCCAGAACGTTGGCTAGGCCAACAGGCAGACCAACACGGACGCGCAAAGGAGCTAAAACTTGACACTCTACTAAAATGTGACGCACCGTTAAGGACGCACCACACTGCCCACAGAGTGGTGCGGGGTCACCACTCAGCAAATACTTATGACTAAAAATGCAATGTCCGATACGAAGGAGTGTTAAAATTACCTCTTCCCGACGAGAAGCACGGGAAGAGGTAGCCCAGACTAACGGGAGAGGCTTAACCTCCCGCAACTTGTTCCCCCGGAGGGCCGTCCACTCATCGCTCCAAAGCGAGAGGATGCGGCGACGTAAAACAATAAACATATCTGACGAGGGAACAACAGAGGTAAAACGTCTGGGTGATAAAATCGCCGACTTGGCAGCGACATCGGCAGACTCATTACCTGAGATGCCCACATGACCTGGAATCCACAAGAAGGAGACGCTGATGCCAGAGACATCAAGCGAGTGGAGCAGGTCATGAATGCGCTGTACGAGCGGGTGGTAACTGTACAGCGAGCTAATACTTTGAAGAGCACTCAGGGAGTCGGAACAAATAAAACAGTGCCGTAAGTCGTGCCGCTGAATATATAAAAGAGACTGATAAAAGTTCGGCGGTAAAAATCGAACATTGCTCTGGTAAACGAAAGGTAAAACTATTTCCACCACAAAAAAGGCACATCCTACTCCAGCATCAGTCTTAGATCCATCAGTAAAGATAAAAGGCAAGTCCCCGAATTGCGACTGAAGTTCTAAAAACGCTGATCTAAAGACTGAAGAAGGGGTCTCATTCTTCGGCATTGACGATAACCCAAGGTGACAGAGGGCCTTAGCGCGCGACCATGGAGGAAAATGCGTTTCCCCCCTTGGAAGGGCCGGCGCTGGCGTAACGTCCAAATGCCGAAGTAGCAGTCGAAATCGAACCCCTGGAGGGAGCAATGCAGAGGAGCTAACTAAATATTGCCGGTCAAGTGAATCCTCGAAAAATGCCGCGAAAGACGGGTGGCCAGGCAAGCTGGAGAGTCGACAGGCATAGCTGCACAAGAGCATCTCACGCCTGGAGGACAGCGGAGGCTCTGCAGCTTCAGCGTAAAGACTGGGCACGGGGCTAGTTGGAAAGGCCCCTGTAGCGACTCTAATACCACGATGATGAATGGGATTCAAGCGACGTACCACAGATGGACGTGCCGATGAAAAGACAATACACCCGTAATCAAGTTTGGATCGGACCAAAGAGCGATATAGACGCAGAAGGATGGTCCGATCAGCTCCCCAGGATGTGCCACTTAAAACACGTAAAAGATTCAGAGAACGGTCACACTTTGCTTTTAAAAAAGAAATGTGCGAGGTCCAACACAACTTTCTATCAAAGATCAACCCCAAAAATTTCGCCTCGTCTGCAAACGGAAGCATCCCTGGCCCTAGATGGAGAGAGGGCGGAGGGAAATACTTCCGGCGCCAGAAGTTGATGCAGACGGATTTCTCGGCGGAGAAATGAAAGCCGTTGGCGTTACTCCAGGCGTAGAGACGGTCGATACAGCTCTGGAGACTGCGTTCGAGTAGACAGGTCCGCCGTGAACTGCAATAAATAGCGAAATCGTCAACAAAAAGGGACGATGAAATGCCAGGTGGAATACAATCAACAATGGGGTTGATAGCAATTGCAAAAAGTGTGACACTGAGTACAGAGCCCTGCGGTACTCCGTTCTCTTGAATAAAACGACGAGATAAAACCGAGCCCACGCGTACACGAAAGACGCGGTCCGTCATGAACTCCCGAAGAAAGATGGGAAGACGACCGCGGATATTCCATGCGTGAAGTGTACGTAAAATGCCGCCCCTCCAACAAGTGTCATAAGCTTTCTCCAGGTCAAAAAATACAGCCACGGTTTGACACTTTCTCAGAAATCCATTCATAATATGCGTCGACAAGGACACCAGATGGTCGACGGTAGAGCGATAGCGACGAAACCCGCACTGAGCGTTCGCTAGAAGTTTCTGAGACTCAAGCTACCATGTCAACCGCCCGTTGATCATGCGCTCCATCACCTTGCAAATACAACTGGTGAGGGAGATAGGGCGGTAGCTGGAAGGTAGATGGCGATCCTTCCCAGGCTTAAGTATAGGGACAATGGTGGCTTCGCGCCAAACGGAAGGAAAAATGCCGTCTTGCCAAATACGGTTATAGACCTGTAAGAGAAAGAGTTTACTGTCGGCTGAAAGGTTCTTTAACATCAGGACATGAATGCCGTCCGGCCCAGGAGCGGAGTGCCGAGAGCAATGAAGAGCGTGCTCCAGCTCCCTCATTGTGAAAGGTTCATTATAACACTCAATATTAGCAGATCGAAAATTAAAGGTGTCGGAATCCAGCCGGTCTTTGATAGAGCGAAAACCGGCGGAATAATGGTCTGAATTGGATACCGCCTCAAAGGCAGCACTCAGAGTGTTAGCGATGGCAGCCGGATCCACTGTTGTGGCATTAGAAACCTGAAGGCCAGAAACAGTACAATGCGACACTTTACCTGAGAAGCGACGAAGTTTATCCCAAACAACAGATGAAGGCGTAAAGCGATTAAAAGACTCGACAAAACGAGCCCACGACGCCTTCTTGCTATCCTGAATAGTGCGACGAGCCCTGGCGGGCGATTGTTTAAAAGTCACCAAATTATCAAGTGTAGGGTGGCGCCGAAACACCCTAAGTGCAGTCCTACGAGCACGAACGGCGGCCCGACAATCCTCGTTCCACCACGGAACAGGCATTCGCTGAGGTTGAGAGGATGAACGGGGAATTGCGCGTTCGGCAGCAGAGAAAATAGTAGACGTAAGGTACTGCACTAGTAGGTTAATGTCGGTGAAGGGCTGGTCGTCAAAATGCACGAGGCTGGAATACAAACTCCAGTCGGCTTTTGGGAATATCCAGGTAGGTACTCTGGAATGTTGTACGTGGTGTGACAGAAGAGAAACGATGCAGGGGTAATGGTCGCTGGAGTAGGTGTCAGCGACGACGTTCCACTGCAGACGACTAGCAAGCTGGAGTGAGCAAACGGCAAGGTCCAGGTGTGAGAATGTACCAGAAGAATCAGAAATAAAAGTAGGCTCACCTGTATTGAGGATGGAAAGATTGAACTGGTAAAAAATGTCAGAAAGAAGAGTTCCCCTCGCACAAGCCCTTGGCGAACCCCATAGTGGGTGATGGGCATTAAAATCTCCCAACAGAAGAACTGGTGTTGGGAGAGCGGACAGAAGAGCTCGAATGTCCGCGAGAGCGAGGGGAGACGATGGAGGTGAATACACAGAACAAACAGAAAACAAAAAGCCGGGTAAGTGAAGGCGAACGGCAACACTTGCAAGTCGGATGTAAGTGTGACAGGTTTAAAATAAACGTCGTTACGCACTAACAACATGACACCTCCATGAGCAGGAGTACCGTCCTCCGGTTCAAGGTCGTAGCGAACCGGAGTATATCCTCGGAGATCAAAAGGATCGTGAGGGCGAAGCTTAGTCTCCTGAAAACATACGACCATAGGCGAATGGGAACGCAATAAAAGTTGCAGTTCCGCCCTATGCGATCGTACACCACGTACATTCCAGGTCAGGATAGCCATTAAGAAAAAAGGGGATAAACTGTCTATTTAGAAGGGCGGCTTAAAATTACCTTTTGTTTAACCTTTGGGCTCGGGCTTTTGGTATGGAGTTGGTCAGACTCCATAGCTTCCTCGGAGGGAGGGCCCACGCGCTCAGTGCCAGAAACCGATTCAAGCGCCGTGAATCGGTTCTGGGTGGCGATGGGTGAGGGGTGCCGCTGAGCGCGGCTGGTCCCAGGACCTTCCTGGGACAGCGACCTCCGAGGAGAAGGTGAACTTTTGTTACCGCGCGCACGCGGAGGGTCTTTCAAAAAATCTTCCCTACGCAGTTTTTGCTTGGGCTTCTTTTCAGCGGCTTGCGACTTCATTGACTTTGGACCAGGTTTATAGGGCTTGGTAACAGTAGCTTTAATAGACGGCCGGATGGTAGTGGCGGTTAATCCAGTCAAGGTCCAGGTCTGAGTTTCGGCATCTACTCGTGGTACTGGCGAGGCAACAGCAGAACTAAATGTGCCAGATCGCAGGAGTGAAGGTTGGCACGCATGGAAACGCCTCCGGGCTTCGGCGAAGGAGATTTTCTCCTTTACCCGGATCTCCTGGATCGCCTTCTCGTCCAAATACCGCGGACAGTCGGCAAACGAAGCAGAATGTGACCCTTTACAATTAACGCAGACGGGGGCTGTTGAACAGGCACCTTCGTGTGAGGGCTGGCTACATGTTGCACAGATGTTAACGGCACTCTTACAGGAGACTTGCGTATGCCCAAAACGTTGGCACTTGAAACAACGCAGAGGTCTAGGAATATAAGGCCTCACAGAAATACGTTCGTACCCTGCGGAGATGCTCGTGGGCAGATCAACGCCATCAAATGTTAGAAACAGGGTACGAGTGGGTACCAATACGCCGTCGCGTTTGGCCTGCACTCGATGAACCGCTGTCACCTTCTGGTCTGCAAGATATTCGACCAGGTCCTCGTCCGAGATGCCATCGAGGCTATGCGTGGTGACAACGCCTCTACAAGAATTTAAGTGCGGTGCTTCTCAACACGGATAGGATAACCGTGGAGAAGCGTGGCGCTCAACAAGGACTTATTTTGTGCCTCGGATTTGCATTGAACTAGCAACGAACCATTACGAAGCCGAGTGCAGGAAAGAACCGGACCAGCAATTGAGTCAATGCCCTTCTGGATAATAAAAGGGTTCACCTTCTCGAATGATTGTCCCTCCTCTGTACGGGTAATCACTAAGTAACAACCAGATGTTGACGGTGCTACTTCTGTTACTAAAGTTTTTCGGCGCTTGTTGTTTATAATGGAGAAAGGGTGCTCCATAGCGAAAAAAATCCTCCACCATTGCAACCGTCTCCGACCTCGGGCTCTGACTTCCCGGGCGTTACCCCGGCTTGGGTGAGTGGCCTATCTATACCTATCTCACCCCAGGGTCACACCTCCCAGAACATAGACAGAGGGACCCAATCGCCGTCGGAAGTCAGCAGCTCATGCAATGGCCCCCCCGCGGGACTGCAGTTGAACAGCGGATACGAACACATACCCTACATGACGACCCCGGGTGGTGGGGATGACGCCATTACCCACTCACCCAGCTGCGCACCAGTGCGCGGGTATCCGTCAGGCTGTGTCCACGGAGGATTTAAATAAAAGGATAAAAGAAACTAAAACTGTGTGGGCGTTTCGCACGCAAGGTAGGCCGGCCAGGAAGAAAAAGAGTTGTGTGAATGTCGTGGTGCGAAATGGTCGGAAAGTGACAAGAGAAGAAAGGAACGATGGTGAGGTGCGGTATGAATGGAATGTAAAGAACGCACGAGAGCCTACCTTGTGTCCACCGGTCACGAGAAGAACCCACCTCGACCGGATGGGGGTGAGGGGATGATAGTGGCGATGATTGGCTCGGGAACCCCCGGGTGCGCCAAAAACCCGTACTCACATAAGGTGAGCCCCTGAGGGGGCAGCGATATGAAAATATCCAAAAACATTCCCAAGCTAAACTACCTATTATATGAACCATTTTCGACATTTTAAGCTTCAAAATTGTCTAATGATTTTTATTAAAATACCACATGTTTAAGAGATTTACTGCTTCTCCACTATCAAGGATTGGGCTTACAGTCCGTTCCGTCTTCATTCTGTTGAATATTGAACTAATTAAATATGATGGGCCATTCCTAAAAGTACTACTTCTGCATTTAATAAATTTATTTGAAGATACTAGAAATAGCAACATGCGGAAAATGGCTGAAGTGACATCAATGTACAAAGAAGGAGAAAGAAATAGATGTGAGGTATCACGGTTCAAGTTTGTTGAACACAACGTACCTATACAAAATATGCTAGCATCAGTAACAACAGACTAAAACAAATTGCCGATGTACTACAATTAGAGAACAAAACGGATTCAGAAGTGGCAGACCTGTCAAGGCAATATTACAAATATGTGGCAATTAATAGAAAAAAAAGATAACAATGCCTCCAGACATACATTGCTCTCATATTTTATGGAAAAGCCTTTGATCAGGAAAATAGAAATCTTTTATGGCATATTATGAAGAAAATAGGATATCCCCTTCATATAATAAATGCAATAAAACCTTTATATTGAAACACAGAAATTATAATTAACTCAGTAATGGAAAGAGATAAAAATAAAATTAATAGAGGTTTAAGACCAGGGCGTACTTTATCACGCACATTTACATATATGGAGATGTTGTAAGACAATGCAAAATAGAAGTAAATTCAGGAATAAGACTACACCCCGGAAAAGAGGTATAAACACACCTTATAGGTTTGCAGATGACCAAGTCATTATGCAGAAAAGTGCAAATGACCTGCAATAAACAATATATCGCTTAAACCAATTATGTAAAAAATATAATTTCAAAATATTCTATAAGAAATCTAAAGTTGTGGTATTCAGAGGAAAATGTCTTATAATTCCAAGATTATAATAATAGTATAATTGAACAAATATCTCATTTTAAATGCTTAGGCTCCACTATAACCTACGAAAGAGAAAATTACATAAACAGTAAACTTAAAAAAAATTCCAAATTATGTATGACAACACAAAATAACTGTAAAAAGCAAAAAAAGGCAAGAAACAAAATTAAAATTCTATAAAGTAAAGACCATGCTAGTTTTGTCCTACGGAAGTGAAACATGGGAAATAACAAAAACAGAGTAACAAAATATACAGATTAAAAAGATGACTTTTTTAAAATAAATAAAAGTTAAAGATTGTACAATGTTGGATCAAATGCGAAGGAAAGAAATAATAGCGGAATAAAAAATATTTTAAAATATTAAATATATTAACGAACGTATACAAGAAAACAAAGAATGGATGTAACATAAGAAAAGAATGTGAAGTGAAAAAATAGTGAAACAAATCGTAAAACTCAAACCAGAAGGAACCTGAGAAATAGGACGACCAAGTAAGAGATGGCTGGAGTGAAGACGGAACGTGCATCAATTATTTCCAAGATACAAATTGGTATTGGTAATACTTTGCAATTTTATGTGCTGTTTCTATTCAGTTATTTCTCGCGATATCATGGAAAGAGAGTGGATTTTTAAAGTCAGCACATAGCGGCCCCCTTTTAAACATCTAGTTATCGATTCGACTTTCTCGACCCCCCTCCTTGTCTCGTACCTACAACATGTGTAATTAAATTGTTTCTATAAAGGTTTATCTCTATTAACACGAAGCAGATGGAAAACGAAGCTTTCATAAGAATACTAAGAAGATACTGTGGTAAACAATAGTGGGTGAAGAAAGTCATGTCAATGTGATGCATTAGACTTTTTTGAAGCGGTCATCAAAGCGGTTGTTTCTCGCGATTTTAAGGACAGAGCTTGGAATGACAGCGTATAGCTTCTAAACGTCTGACAATCGATTCTATTGTATTCCTCTTCTACCTATAAAGAAACTTTCTGTAAACATTTATTTCAATTAGTAGATAGGAAAGTTTTATGTGTTGCCTTCAAGTGATTTTTTATACTCGCTCTTCTACAAACTAACCTTACGAAAGGTAATGTTTCTATCTACTTATTAATCGAGACAAGCCTTAATTACACGTTTACAACTTTCGTTGTGGGTAGAAGGATATAGTAGGCCAAAGTGAGGGTCAGATTTTTAAAAAGAAAATAACTATGCGATATCTTGTCTTATATTGGATCCTCTTTGTATGATCACCAAAAAGGTGTTATGGCTTACATTCGCATGACTTTCTCTACCTTCTATCGCATATTACTGGGTATAAAAAGTATTTTTACAAAAGCTTATCTTCCTGTCTACTTTATCAAGATAAACATTTCCGGAAATAGATACATTACACATTTCGATATAGCTACAAACGGAAAAGAGATATTCAACTGTTTAAGAACTGGACGCTATATGCTAGTCTTAAAATGCCACTCTTTTTATGACACCGTGAGAAACAACTGAAAATTGACAGGACTTTAAAATAATGACTAAGTATGAAAAAATGTTAACCATTAATAACGGATATCTCGGGAATGGCTGATGCTACAAAAGAGTTGTTTGAAATAAGTTGTGTATTTTAAGATCATTTTTTTATGCAGAACGTTTTCGTTTATCTCTTAACGTTTACAATTACCTATACAAAATTCCTTCCGAATGAAGTGGGCTTCACAGGCTACTCCGAAGAATTAGAGATATACATTTTAATTGCCAGGTAAACATCTTTAATATATGGTAATGATAGAGCCGGTTTTTAGAAAATCAAAATGTTCCAAATAAAGGTGAATTTGGGGTGGGTAAATTATCTTGAAAATCTTTGTGTCGCATTTTTGGAAGGTACTGAACCTATATACCAAGTTTGGTATTTATCGAGTTGTGCTGTTCACAGACTCAACACACACAGACAGACAACACACGGACCACTAAAAGTGTTTTTTTCTGGGTATCTCAAAATATGTATTTTCAGTGAAATCTCGGCATAAAATTGTTGGTTGAAATGTAATATCTGCTCTATCTGCAATGTATGCTGTAGATAAAGTGATAAAGAAAGAATAGGGACTTAGTACTTTAAACAAATTCTGATGTCTTGTACTCCTATGACCTCCTCTGCGTATTCTATATAGTGGAAAGTAGTCTTACAAAGACTTATTCTTCTGTCTGCTTCTTATTAATAGAGTTAAACTTCCCCTACACATTGCATTCATTGTTAGTATAAGAAGGATAACAATAGTCTATAGCGATAGTCCGATTTTCAAGAAGTAGCTTTGAAATTCCAAGTTCTTTGCATGACCACGAAGATAAACGAATAGCGACATATTATGAACACAGTCAACTTATTTGTTATCTACCTAATTTACTAACTGTTCAAAAGACATTCAGAATAAAGAGGACTGAACCGAGTGTTTACAGAATATTCAAGATAGGCATTTTATTTGTAATGCAAATATCTTAAACGCATTGTATTTTAATCAAAATTGTTAGATCCATTTCTGTAAAATCGAAAATGAGGGCAATTTTTCCATGCAAAATTTAGTTTGGGGTAGGTAGATTTTCTTTAAAATCTCGATTTCGCATCCTTGGAAGATGCTGGACTTAAATAATAAGTGTGTTATTTAAGCGACTTTCGTTTTTGAGTTTACAAACAGAGGCGTAACCACACACAGAATCCGCCCCGAGATATTTCTAAAAAATTATTTTTTATTCATGGAGCCTGAAAGCGGTATTGGTAGTGAAATATGGGTGTAGAATATTTGGGTGGAATGCAATTCTTCCTCTGCCTACTGTAGGTAAGGAGTAGATGTTGCAATATTAAACTTCTGTAAGAATAGTTTGCAGCAGTTATATAATAACAAACTGTAGTGAATGGAGAAAGTGATGTGAATTTAGCACATATGACTTATTTAACTCCTACATTACGAAACTATTATAGTCACATAATATAGTATGCATATTGAAACTTTCTGTGTAACATTTACTCATAATTCAGTTAAAGGTTCAGTGCAGTCTAGCAAATTCCTGGAGTTCGATTACACTTATATGCGAATTGAGAAATTTTCTAGCAAGTGAAGAAGTTCATTTGAATTACATTACCCATAGATTCCGTGCTTGTGTTTAAATAGGCTTTGAAAACTCTTAAAATGAGCATGAATGGTTTTTCTTTGTTATTTTTACCATTTGTATGCCACCTTTAATATCTAAAGTCATATAGGCCGCTCGGCCTTTGGAACAATTATTGCTCATTGGCAAGGATGTTCACTCGCTTTACTCGTGTTAAGCCTATTTAAGCTTAAACATTACGTAAACTTGAGAACTAGACTATCTATTCACAACGTAATCACGTATAAAAATAAGTATTGAATTAAACGTAAACTCAGAAGCTTGCAAAGACCAAGTTTTCAAGTTTATTCTACGTCAAAGATAGCAAATTAGCCAACCAGAGAACGATATTCATCACGAGATCATTCTGCCATCTCTCATCAGATTTTCCGACGCCATATTCCGACTGGCTAATAGCGCTTCTGTTTAAGATCACGGGCTAGGAGTCACTGGAATATGTATAAACATCACAACAAAACAAACTGTGATATTAGATGGTGCTTTTTTGTACCTTTAACCGTCCTTTAACCGTATAGCTTAGCTCTTGGTCAGTTTGAGATATAAACATAACCTCTTTTGAGGGTAATCGCTTCATAGCCACCATATTAGGTCAGATATTTAGCACTCTCTTGCGATTGGCCGTTGCTTACGGTTACATTTGTCGTTATGAATGACAACATATCACATTATGTTTATGTGTAAGTTTTACATCGTTATGTTAATGCTCGATTTTCATTGTGAATGGTCCCTAAATATTTCCGTTTGTGCACTTTGGGTTTTCCTTTACAACCTTAAATTCACACACACACACACACACACACACACACACACACACTTACTCTCTCTCTCACAGTCATATTTCCAAACTCTCGGGAGGATGGGAAATAATCCTGGCTAAAGAAAACTTCCCATCCTCCAGCCAGGAATCGAACCCGGGATCTCTGAATTTGTAAGTAGCAATCCTACCACCAGACCACAGAGGCAGTCGAATGAGTTATTAATTAAAAAATAAAGAAGGTGCCTTGTTATCCTAGAATTTAATGCAAACAATGTAACAAATATTATCCTTCGTAAGCAAAAACATTTAATTTAGTGCTAGTATAGCTACACGCAATATATATAACAGGTGTTAAAAATAGTATTCCATATTTTAGAGCTGGTAGTATGGTCCAAAACAAGAAACAAATTGTCCAGTAAACATGGGCTCCTTAAGAGCTATGGGTACTTGTTCATCTTCGCTATTGTAAAAGCTCTCTTCTACCGCAAACTATTTGCTACTACCTACATACGACCTACAGCAGGCAGTAAACAAATGAGGACATATTACTCTGCTACTGTCCATGAATACAGCATGCAGTAAAGATCTGTTAGATGTTTTACACCAAACCATATTCACAGTTCTGGGTAAGTGCAACGCATACTCTAATTAGTTCTAATGGAAATCAGTTTGTGTTTTGATAAGTTTGTGAAATGCTTTTCATTGCAGTTTTGTCTTTAAATCTTTGGTGAATGCAACCCCCGATAATGATGTACGAACACTACATGAAGGCGTCATCAATACCTGCCAGAGCATCCGTGACCAACCTGAGAGTGACCTTTCAGAGAGTGTGTATTCTCCAAGATATCGGACAGAAGTACACCATACTACGAATAGGCACTATATTGACCACCTCCTTTAGCGAGTATTCACAAGTGCAGGTCGTATGTTAACCTGCAAAGAGATTAAATTAGAAGCTATTGTGTTTCACAGTAACAGAAAAATGTGTCCTCATTTGTTTACTGCATTCTGTAGGTCATAGAGTTTGTAGTTGAAGAGATGTTTCACAGTAACAGCGTAGTGTGTTTACTATATTCTGTAGATCATACGTAATAGCAAAGAGTTTGCAGTAGAAGAGATGTTTCACAGTACCAGAGTAGTGTATTTACTGCATTCTGTAGGTCATCGTAATAGCAAAGATCTTGCAGTAGAAGAGATGTTTCACAATAGCGAAGATGAACAAGTGCTCATAGCTCTTAAGGCATGCATTTTACTCGTAGATCACCTGTTTACTAAACATTTTTTGTTTTGGTCCATACTATCACCTCTCAAAATATGGAGTACTTTTTTTAACATCCTGTATAGCAAAAATATGATTGAAATGTTAGTTATAGCACGATGGACCTGTTCTTCCTACAATATTTACTTTGTCTACCACGTACGTAGTAGATAGAAGTATTACATTCCAACCAAAAATTCCATCCATAAAAGATTTCACGGGAAACATATTTTGAGGTCCACTTAATCAAAAAAATTGTTTAAAAGAATACCCGTTTATCTCTGTGTGTGTGTGTGTGTGTGTGTGTGTGTGTGTGCGTGTGCGCGCGCGCGGTGCGTGTTTATCAGTTAACAGCAAAACAAAAAATCTTAAAAGTTAGATAACTAAACATGGTATTTAAGTTCAGTATCTTCCAAAGATGCAACACGAAGGTTTACGAGAACATCCCCCCTGGAAACTATCATTTACATGAAAAACGTGTCGTTTGTTTTTTACTTTCTCTACTACGTATAGTAAGTAGGGGAAGTATTGTATTCCACCCATAAATTCGATACCGAGATTCCACCATAAATATGTTTTGAGACCCCCTGAATCCAAAAAAAGCATTTTTGAAAACATGTCCGTGTGTGTGTGTGTGTGCGTGTGTGTGTGTGTGTGTGTGTGTGTGTGTGTGTGTGTGTGTGTGTGTGTGGACAGCTTAACTCGGAAACGAACAGTCGGATAAACACCAAACTTGGTATTTAGGTTCAGTATCTTCCAGAGATGCGACACGAAGGTTTTCAAGAAAATCCCCCCACCCCAGATTACCCTTTACATGGAAGATTTTTCGAAAATTTTAATTTTCTCAAAAATGGCTCTAACGATTTTGATTAAAATATCATATGTTTAAGATATATTCATGACAAATAAAATGTACATCTTAAATTTTCTGGGAATCTCTCCAAAAGTATTCATTGTGAATGACCTTTGCATAACTGGTAAACCATAAGAGACAAAATTTTACTACCCAAAAAATATAATTCGCGTTAAAATACACAATTTATGTCATACATTTTTTTGGTTGAGTGAACCATTTTCGAGATATTGCTCGTTATTTCCTTAAATTTTTCAATACTTATTTTCTCAAATGGGAATTCGTTATTCATTTTTACTTTCTCTACTACGTATTGTAAGTAGGGGAAGTATTGTATTCCACCCAAAAATTCGATACCGAGATTTCACCGGAAATATGTTTTGAGACACCCTGAATCCAAAAAAAGCAATTTTGGAAACATGTCCGTGTGTGTCTGTGAACAGCATAACTCATAAACGAACAGTCAGATAAACACCAAACTTGGTATTTTGGTTCAGTATCGTCCAGAGATGCGACACGCGAAGGTTTTCAAGAAAATCCCCCCACCCCAGATTACCTTTTACATGGAACATTGTTCGAAAATGTTAATTTTCTCAAAAATGGCTAACGATTTTGATTAAAATATCACATGTTTAAGATATTTTCATGACAAATGAAATGTATATCTTGAATTTTCTGGGAATGTCTCCAAAAGTATTCTTCATTGTGAACGACTTTTGCATAACTGGTAAACCATAAGAGATAGACAAAATTATACTACACAGAAAATGTAGATCGCGTTAAAATACACAATTTATGTCATATTCTTTTTTTTTTTTTTTGTTCAGTGAACCATTTTCGAGATATTGCTTGTTATTCCCTTAAATTTTTCAATACTTATTTTCTAAAATGGGAATTCGTTATTCGTTTTTTTGTCTTGGATATGCAAAGAGTATTAGTCTGTGCCAAAGGGAATGGTGCTGCACCTAAGCAATAAGATAGAGTCTGCAAATGTTTATCTCTATTAACATGAAGTAGATGGAGAATAAGCGTTTGTAAAAATAGTTTGTACAAGAGTGGAGAAAGTCATGCGAGTGTAACACATCAGATTTTTTTGTCTTGGATATGCAAAGAGTATTAATCTGTGGCAAAGGGAATGGTGCTGCACCTAGCAACCAGCTATTAAGAGATATGTCTATGCTTAACTGCTACTGTATTTCTATATTGCCCTTGCAAATATAAAACAAGGGGAACATAGTACACCTTAAGCGATAGTCAAATATTTTTAGAACTGGTCGCTATGTGTAAAATGTAATTCTCTTTGCATGTCAAAAGATCGTTTCTGCAAATCTTTATCTCGATTAATATGAAATAGATTGAGAATAAGAGTTTGTAAAAATAGTTTGTACAAGAGTAGAGAAAGTCATGTGAGTTTAACACATCAGATTTTTTTATTTTATTTTATTTTCTCAAACATGGATGTAACAATCTAGATTAAAGTGTGTCTATTTAATATATTTACAAATGAAACGTACGTATATTTCAATTTTCTGATAATAACCTGTTAAGTCCTGTTCATTCGGAGGGCATTTTGTATAATATTACATAATGAGTAAACTAGAACAGATAGACAAATGTGTGCACAAAATGTAGATTCCTTTAAAACACAACTTATGTTAGTTAACTTCTTGTTGCATTGGCCAATTCCAACATATTTGTCATTATTGTTTGAAAGTTTCAATACTTATGCCGTTTATTGCAGTGCTGTCGCTATTCGATTGTTCCTCGCGATATCATGGAGAAGTGTATAGAATTTGAAGGGTAGTATAACCGACAAGTTTTTTTTTTAACATTTGCCTATGTCTATTCCCTTTATGCCTATAAGGAAATTTATACTAAATCCATAATTACATAGCAATAGTTCGTAGTTACTATATGAACGATAGAGAGTAGTGATAGTCACATTTTTTACTGAAAGAAGCACTGCTTATTTGCGGAGTTGGGGTTTTCAAATAAGAATAACGAAGTTAGTTACACCGTGCTCGTGATTATCACCAGAAGCAGCATCAAGGACTCCGTGATCCCGCATTCGTCGTTTGATGCGCGTAATTACTACAGTAACGGATGGCTGTGACAACTTCCCAAAGTTTCGTTTTCTCCTAGAATTCCTTGAGGTATGTCTCCTTCCAGCGGAGATGTCTTCCGTAACTTTGTTATTATATTTTCAGAATTAAATCGCTTTAGAAAATAAAAAGTCGTAACTACTTTCATCAAGAGAGACGTGGTTTGTTATGTATGTATTTTAAACAGTTTCGGAAAGTTATCGCTGTTTTACTTATCCTTTTTTAACGACGTTAAATTCCTAGCTCCCCCCCCCCCATTCTCGTCAACTCAGGTCTGCAGAAGCGGTGAATGAGCCCGGCGTAGTTAAAGAAAGCAATAAAAATACGAAAAGAATCCTTAGCCGGGCAACTCATCCCACTTGAGATTTGAAACAGCGTAGGTAGAAGGTTCCATGCCTATATGCGTGTAGAAAAGCGACAGCTATTATTTTTTTAAATGTAGTTAGTTATACCTTAAAGAAAAATCTAATTTCTCTCTTAGTGTCTTAAAGCTTCCTCTTCTCGAGTAGTACTTCTACTGTGTTTTTTTAACAAAATCATACATTTAATAGCTAAAACAGACTATGGTCACTCATACAAGAAGTGATCCAAACAGCGTTACTGTTTTGGCGTGTATATCGCGGGATGAAGCGCGTGTGCTGAACGCATTCATGGAAACCTGAATGGCGATACGTGTTTTGAAATATACCAATATGTTCTCCTCTCATATATCTGAGAGCGTTGTCCCGAAGGATTTGTTATATTCCAGCAGAATAACCATTCGGTTGATAGGTCGGCCAGAATTCAAAACTGGTTTTGGGAGCACACGGTAATTTTTGAAAAGATGCCTCCGAAGTCGCGAGATTTTAATCCCATAAAACATGTTTGGGTAAAAATAAAGAAGAGGCTTTCTCGTTATTTTAGGTTCACTAACGCTGCACAGCTCTTGTCTGGAATAGAAAATCCTTGAGAACAACAATTATTATTTGTTTATTTATTTCTGGTGGGTTCCAGGCAGTTTGAGGGGCAGTGATTGAAAATACAGGTGCCACACAAAATATTAGATATTCTTCTCTTCTTTCTGATTGCCTTAGCTGAATTAAATATGTTTAGTTTTTTACATTGAAAAGCGATCAGAGCTCCGATGGTTATGCAGATTTAAGAGAATTAAGTTTTTATCTATTTTTATCAATAACAGCAAATAAATAGCTCATAATCATAAAATTAATATAGGCCTAAAACATAATCCGTATGAATATACAAAGTGATTATATGAAAAGCGCAAGAATAAGAAATACATACCAATAGCAGGGTTCGAACCACCTCTTCAACTTCAAACTTAGAACGCTGGCACTACAGCTTCTATGATAGAAATTGCCGTTTTCTCTTTATAAAGCCATGTAACCAAACACCAAATCGAAAGCTTTGGGCTTATGTTTGAGCTCTTACCTGTGCATTTTTGTGAAGAACTATTGTGTGAATTACTTCCCCGGTGGTCATTTTATTTAGTAATGTAACTCACTGTATCTCAGCTGGAACTATATGTAAATCTCATTTGTACTGCAACGCACTGCACGTGTGAACCGAGCACGTGTTAACTTCGTGTATTTCCATGAGGTCGTAGCGATACTTTTGAAGTTTTTCAGCGCTCAATGATTTTCTGCAGCGCTGTACATTTCAAATTTTCTAGAGAAGAACTATTGGGCCTTCGCAGAGTCAAAACGATTCTCACATTGCCAATAGTTGTGGCACTTGATATTAGAATGTATATAAGACCTCAGCCTGCACCACATGTGCAAGACCCCGCTTCTAGGGCATATGCAGAGTTATATGTGCGCAACGCCCTTGCATATTATATGGCGCTAAGAGCCACGACGTAACCTAGCGTGGTTGTACTATGCTTCATGCCACGTTCGCAGCCGACAGATTAGGCAGAACATGAACGTACCCTCAGGTTGCCACAAACATTTCAGAGTGGTGCATCAGAGTCAACAGAGGCTGTACGCAACCAGCTGCATTATACAGCCCTCTGAGGTTGTGAATGCAAGGTACACAGCCGAGACAGACTTAATTAGGAAGGAGCGATGCCCCGACCATAAGTTCCACTTCCAAACCCATATCCCCTTCACCATACAGATGGGCCTTTCTCCTCTGTATCATGGTCGCTCTCCCCTCGATAAAACAAAAGAACATCCAGAGGTCCAGGCATGGTAATGGGCAAACCAGTAGTGTCTCTAGACATACCCAAAGACAAAATACCAACGAATATAACTGAACGCCTTCTGAACAACTTTGGATATACTCCTTCAGCCAAGAGCAGTTTCTAACCGACCTTTTGACGGTTGTTCGTAGCCTTAGCCATGGTTAAGTCAGACACAGCCAGGTTAAGTTTCTAAATTGTAACTGTGTCCACGTCAGCTAAAGAATCAACTGACTTGTTCTAACCCATTCAATTCAAATAGCTCTTCTTAGCGAGTCACTTAAACAACATTTTATATCCGGGAACTAATATAAAAGATATAGAAACGATCTCGACCGCAGAAGAGGATAGATTGCAATAGCTATATAAACAAACACAGCCCACTACCCAATCAACCGTGCCGGAAGCACAGCAATAAATGTACCAGTTCATAATCATAACATTGTAATGGCTATTGCGCCGGTGTGCAACCCCCAGGGGATATTGACACAGGTGACGTAGACCGTATAATGAAGATAGGACAAAGAATAATCGCGGCAACCAAAAGCATTATCTTTGGGACTGAGGAATCAATATTTACTAATAACACTAATTATCTAACAGCGGCCTAGATGAAGCCACTTTTATACCTCACACGCCAGATATACTAGACATTTCGGTCTTAAGCACGAGTTGATATAAATTTACAGTCTTACAGGAACTCGCGTCAGATTGGCAGTACTAATGACCACATGACCACAGTAACTTGAAGATTACGGTAGGGCTCACGGCATGGATGTGCAATAGCTGTGACGTCATACGGCACCCAGCTACACACGTGCGCTCAAGCGGTGGTGGGATTATTTTGCTTCTCTTCGTCATTGCAACGTTTAGTGACCTTCACAGTGTTCACGTGAGTTTTCTATGTATTGAATTCAAAGTTTTTTACCATCAAGGATGCCAAGCTGTGCTATGGTGGATGCAGACATATGGCAAATATAGTAAGCAGTTAGGCATTTTATTTCATAGGTTTCCGAAAGCAGAACAATTACGAAAGAAATAGTTACATGTGTGCGGGAGAGCTGACCCAATTTGTGCTGAAAATGCGGTGTATCGAGATCATTTTGATGAAACAGACTACGACCCAATTTAAAGGCTGAATTTCTTAAATTGCCGCCTAATAGAAAGCTATAATTTACTGATGTGTCTCATCTCAGTCTGTCTTTACCTACTTACAGCTTCCTCCTTAAATGCTACACAGACCTAAAAAATTAGAGAAGCGTAGCAGGATTTTCTCGTTGAATCAAATTCTTAAATGCAATTCAGATTTCCAAAGGAGCCACTGGTAATGCGAAGGAAATTCCTGATCTCACATTAGCGGAATTACAAGAAAGAAATATAGAAAACACTCATGAAGTCAAAAAGCTTAAGAAAAAGAATAAGTTGCTAGAGCAACAAAATTAACCCTCAAAAGAGAACTTTGTTTACTAAAGTCAGAAAATTTTCAACTTATAAAATTAAAGTAGTACAATTTTCCTGTCAGCAACATTTGTTGAAAGTAAAATGTAGCAGATGGAACTTAGATGATTTATCAACGCCAGTGTTATTACGATACTTGTCTCAAAACGCTTTGTAATATATAAGAAACGTTTTGAGAGGCTACAATAAAAGTCACCTTAAACAGCCTTCTGTTCCTCCTGGTTTCATAGATTTAAGTATAGGCATTTTGAAATCACAAATAAGCTCGTTTACAATTTTTGAAAAAGGTGTAGTGCACATTTTTGATGAAAAGAAAGTTAAGGATGACCTCTGCTAAGACAATATATAAGACATACTTCGTGGTCCATACACTAATGTGCAGAAATTATAATCCGCAGTCTGGTGAGTAAACGGAAACGGCCAATATATTAACCAGTTCGATCAAACTGTAACAGTAGAACTGTTTTATGTGATACTGAAGTTGCAGAATCCACAGGACTACAATTGTGAGCTTTGGTTTGTGATATGGGCGGATCCAATAGAAAAATATGGCAGATTTGGGGATAATAAACACTTCTGTAACCAGGAGCACTGAGAATTGTCGAATTTGGGTTTTCTTTGTTGTTTCTCATGTCCTTAAATTCCTGAGAAAACCATTTAATGGACGAAGGCTTTCTACTTCTTAATGGAAAACAGATAAGAGAATACATATTTTCAAAATTCAGAATGGTAGCGATTTGAAATACACTCGCAAGCTACGCAGAGCCAATTACTGCTTACAGGGACAGAACGGCAAAAATGTCAGAAAAGCTGCAGATTTATTGTTAAAAATGTGTCAGTTGCCATAGACTACGCTTTACCAGGCAATGAACATGCATAAGAATTTATAAAAATTGTTAATTATAGATTTGACGTGCTGAATTCAGGGCTACCATTTCAACCAACAAACAAAATGAAGATGTACACGGCAACAATTTGAAAGAGCAGAATGAAGCCTTGAATAAAATTTATGATGTATGCCAAACACCCGTAGAATTGGGAAATCTATTCGCTGCCATTTCAATATGCCTATCTTACATCAATCGCGGTCTTCAAAGAATTTACAGTGATTTAAAGTCTGGAGGTTATTCATTCGCATTGTCTGCAAGATGCAACAAGATATACTAGAATTTTACTTTACAAAATTAGAGACCTGGAAAGATTCTATGCCATCCGCTGCAAACAGTCAACGAAGAGTTAAGTCACTCTTGTTAAGCGGTAATGCATCACAGATAATTAAATCTGAAATTACACCAGTGAAATCTGTAGCACTTTAAATGCAGAAGTATTTTCTCCTCTAGTAGCCGAATGCACTGAAACTGCAGCCAGTTTTATAAAGAATGAAACACAGGAAGATGAAGAGAGATTTTGTTTCCCATATTAATTAGTTGTCAGGCTTAAAATATGAAACTGAAACACAACGTTGACAGAGTAACACGGGAATTATGAAAAACGCTTACACGTTACAAAGCTAATCAAAAAGAAAAGTCTGCAAACATATTTCAAGTATGGCCAGCCTACAAGTCATTATCCTTCATAAACTAAATATTGGTTATCTGCATTAATACTAATGGAACCGACTGAAGAGTGGCTGGAAAGAGTTATTACGATGGAGGATGTGGAAACAAGATAAACCACTGTGCAAAACGTGATAAGGCTTATGAAATATTAAAGGCAAAAGATCTTAATATAACCGAGTTTACTGTGACATGGTTAGTTAGAACCGTACATTCATTAGAATGAAGTCTAAAAACATACATAATACTACAAAACGTGTAACTTATGGCCGAAGTAGGAAAACATTCAAAAAGTTTAAGAAACTTCACTAGTGAATAAAAATAGGTTGGTTGTGCTATATAATATTTATAGATGAATATAAATAATATATTAGCGAAAGCTGTGTTAAGTTTACACTCAAAAACACTATTTATTTATGCATTTTATAATAATGTAAAACGGCGGACAAGAGTATTAATTCATGTCAACAAAGCAGCAGTAGACAACTTCTGGGTGCCGCGCTACGTCACAGCTAAGGACAGTGGAAGGGGAATCTGCGAGTGAGCCCTGCCGCATTCTTCTTCTTCTTTTTGAAGTTCCATTTATACTCCGCCTTTAACTACAATGGTCTTATCAGCGGCCTTTTCCTTAGAACATATTATTGGCTATAGAATAGAATGTAAAGAAAAGCGGAGGGGATGCGGCACCGATCCAGAGAGTACGGACATTATACCGCACCCCCCCCACCAGGGGGGGGCGCCCCCGGGAGGAAGGGATGAGGTGAAGGAATACACCGGTCGGGCAGAACCAGGAGTGACAGCACAGAAATGACAGGGTCTTTAAGGTTTCCAGATATTGTAACACCCCACGGGTGTTACAATATTAACGCCCCGGCAGACGGACAGACAGACCAGGGACTCCGCCCCCAGATAGGTCCAACACCTCCGCGGGGGGCGGTCTTTATACTCCGGCAACCAGCCGAAGCCATTCAGACTCTCATTCATACTTCCAGACTCTGGGAAGAATAGGGAATAATCCTGGGTGAAGAAAAAATCCCACCCGCAGCCGGGAATCGACCCCGGGACCCCTCGCACAGCAGGCAGGTGCTCTACCGAGCTACGAGGCCAGTCCGTATTCTTCTTGTTACCGTGCTAATGGCAATTGACGCATCTATTACGCACAATTGGGACTTCATGGCTCAACTTCAACCAGGTAGAATGGGGAAAATAATAAGAATACATAGACCCCACGAGCTGGATATTAAAATAATTCTCTCAGAAGCATAAGACTCCACAATTGTAAACTTCAAACGGCAATAAAGCTAGCAACTACAAGCTGAGTGCCGGTGGTCCCTGTTTTATATTTACAACACGTAAGAACCTCAAGCCTTATAAAGAGACCTCTGAGCAAAATTTCCGGTCTTTCACGCCCAATATAGAATGGGATGCTAAGAAACATTGCAGATAAAAAATGCCCGTAAATAAATCAACATTAATTTCTTTAAAACCATATCTCTTAATCAATGGTCGTTGAACACTATTTCTGCGAACAGTTACTGTTGTTGCAGTGAAGTTTATGCAACAAGCGCAAAATAGAAGAAAACGTATATGGCAACAAACCGACAAACATTACTCATCGAGACCAATATCATGAAGCAAGACTGCTAAAACTTACATTTGCAACAATGAAATGAAACAATAGAAAATCTAAACCCACCAAATAACTGCGTCTGGCGTATACGAAAATGCCTCACCGTACTCGAAAAAATACCCCTCCGCCACAAAACATCAAAGTCGAAAAACCCAGGTCAAGTCGAAGCTTTTGTGAATTCCTCGAGAATGTTTTTATAAGCGTCAAACTGGCATGATTATAAAATGTGAAAATTTTCACTTAAACTAGCGACTATTACACTTGCCTTTAAAAGTAAACTATCATTTGAGCGAGCCTCACATTGCACATTTGTTCTTTTAAGTAGTCATAAATGACTAACAATTAGAAGAAAAGGAAGGATCAGGTTTTATAATATCTGTCTGCCATAAATCCTGTTTTCAATATCATCCAAGTTTTATTAATATGAGTAATTACGTTTCAAAATAACTTCATGAAACGAATAAAATAAATAGTATTGTAATTCCAACCGGTCTTACGTCTCACGAGCATGATGCATGGCTGAGGAAAATATTGTGTTCCACCGATACCCCCTTGGTCCTTTGTCGAGGAAAGTAATTACACCTTGAGATACGCGATGCGGTGTTAATTACCTTCTTATAGGTACTGGTACTGCACCGATGATCAGCACGTTTTGAGACTGCATCTCGCTTCTAGCACTGTATTTGCTACTCAATATGCATTCCTTGTACAGCAACCGCGAGGTGCGAGTTTTATAAAATTTCAAATAGCACAAAGTGCAGCTTTCACTGGACGGTAAGAGACCGTTAGTTAATTTCGGCAATAATTAAAACTTTATGCATATAATTAAATATTCATCTGCATCGTATTGCTATGCACATAAAAACTATTTAAATTAACTATTTACGACCAGTAGGACGAGGATGTGTTTATCGGAAGGGACACTTCGCGCACTACGACCATTTTGCTGTATTGTGGGTACATCCCCGGGAACAAGGGGCGAGGTGAAGAAGCCACAGGCAGACAGGCCCACAGAGACGGTCAGAAGTCCCTAACATTTCCAGTTTGAACACCCGCGCAGCATCAATGGCAAGGAATCCCAAAAGGGCGACGCAATGACCCTAACGGGCGGGACAGCTCACAGGGAGAAAACTTTTCAACACGCTTGCATTCATGCCTCTGCCGGCACCACTAGCACCGCAGGACCTGAAAGCACGCCTGAAATGTAAAATGAGATGAAATGATAGGAAATGGGGTATGGAAAAATCGCAGAAGAATACCAACCTGGCATTTCCTTGGCGACCAGAGGACAACCACGAAAAACCTCATTGTCAGAATCGAAATCAGCAACAAGCAGACAACTCAGCCTGCACCACCTGGGGCCAGGAATCAAGTCCTAAGGGTTTTCCATTAGGCCCTGCCTATTTTATCCACGGGGTCCCCTCTGCTTCACAGGGACAGGTACGAATAGCAATCAATTATGAGTCAAAAGAAGTCGAGCAAGATATTCTTGCAAACAACAGTTTGGACGTCAAGTGAGATCCTCTTGGTGCAATTCATAACGCTCTTTCTAAGAGTAGGAATACCAAAAGATCCTATAAGACGATTAGCTAATGCAAGAACTAGTTTACCTATAGACCAGCAGTATTTACCTTTAAGGCATGAAAACTTAGTTTAGACATCTAGCTATGACATTTGCACTAGCTCCAAGAACATAAGTCACTGTATCCATTTTTTGTATCTGATTAACACTATTATTATAGAGTTAATGCGACGCTCAATCGGAAGTGCCAACTTAAGTAAGAAGCTGGAAACCGCTAAGTATGCAATGTGTTGTTACTTCTTATTATTATTCATATGGTATAACTGCTAACCTTGCGTGAATTCCGAAACGTAAGCTTATATATATAAAAACTTAACCTAAGGCTAACCTTGCGTGAATTCAGAAACCTAAGCTTATGCAAAGAAAAAATAAATAAATAAGATAAACCGACAGAGTTGGGGATATATCTCTACCTTTGGCGGCATTGCTTATTCATATGTTGCCAGTATTGCGTTACAGCTAGAGAATGGCATACAGTGCCATCTGTAGGATATACAGTGACATCTGTTGGATATATAAGACATTAGTTTAGTCGCTAATGAAGGCTCAAGAAAGGCAATTTACCCTTATTATAATTATTATGTAGCACTTACGTACGAATACGTAGTAATGTACGAATAACCACCCAGCATTACTTAGTACGCTAGTCAGGTGTAATTCCAGATAACTAATTGTCGACGCGCTCGCATGCAATGCATACCAACATCATTGACTAACCGTGGTGTTACGAGGGACCCGACTAGTATGCACGAATACAGAAATAATTAACGCGCACTAACACGTGAAGAGGTTCTTTGGTGGGTATTCCGCGTTTGAGCGGCGAGCCCAACATAACCCGCCCGGCCACTGCACTCCGGTTGGGAGTCGAATGCAGCAATACATTTTACCCCCCACAGAAAAAAAAAAACAGGAACGGAAGTAGTGAAAGTACCACCTTTACATGCGCTGCTTCACAGGGTCAGAAGCGGATACACCACTCACGGGCGCTAATTCCATTGTCAGGGTGAGCGATCACCGGGAATCGAACCCGGAACCTCCCGAATGTGGGCCACAGACGTTGCCGCCTGAGTCATTCCGCTCGGTATTTACTGCCAGTATTTTACATTCCGTAAAACGCTCCATTTTTACACCTTTTTAACCACTAAAATTGAAAGTTTCGTAAAACCTAGAAGTTGTTACAAGGATAACGTTCCCCTGTTTACTACCTCTACAAGGTAAGTAACGAAGTATTTTATTCCAACCAAAAATAGCAATCCTTTTGCATATTATACTATTCATATCAGAAGTGAGACTTAAAAACCTTGCCTTAATAACGCTCAATATTTTTAGCTAGAAGTTATTGCAAATGAAACCACATGATCTTGCTAGGTATCTTTGTGTACGTGTGTGTAAACAGCATAATTAAAGAATTAAAAATAATTGAACATTATTTAAGTTCTAAATTTTGTAATAACCTAACACGAAGGTATTCGTGAAATTTCACCCGTCCTAAACAACACTTTACATAAAAGGATTTTGGTTATTTTTACTTTCTCTACAACGTTCATAGTAGGTAGAGAAGGTATTGCGTTCCACCCAAAACTTAGATATTTTTAGAATAAGGTCCATGTATGCGTCTGTCTGTGTACATGTGTGTGTGTGTGTGTGTGTCTGTGCTGTGAACAGACAAACTCAAAAACGAAAATCAGTATAAATACCACTTAGTATTTAGGTTCAGTACCTTCCAAAGATTTTCAAGAAAATCCCCCTACCTCAAACTACCTTTTATATGTTCCTTTGTACAGAAATTTTTTATGCTCTCAAAAATGGTTCTAACAATTTTGGTTAAAATACCATATATTAAAGATGTTTACATTGCAATCTTAATGCATGCACATCTTAATTTTCTAGGAACAGCTAGTGAAGTCCACTTCATTCGTAAAGAACTTTATATAATTTTATACAACTGGTAAATGTTAAGCGATAGACGAAAACGTACTACACAAAAAAATGTAAATCTCTTTAAAACACACAATTTATTTCAAATAGCTTTTTATGTGGCATCAACCATTTCTGAGATATCTGCTATTAATGGTTCGAATTGATCAACACTTGTCATTCGTTTCAAGTCCTTTAGATATTCAGTTGTTTATCGCGATTGCAGGCAGAGTATGGAATTTTAAGGCCAATGCATAGCGTTCACTTCTTAAACATTTGACTATCACTATTCCCTTTGTAAATATAACGAAATGTTTAATGCAGCTATTTCCAGAAATATTTATCTCGATTAAAATTAAAATAAACTTTCGAAAAAAAATTGTATAACCACTAACAAGCGACAGAGTGTGGAGAAAGTTGTGTGAATGTATACTATCAGATTTTTTATTGTTTTAAAAACCGCTCTAGAATTTTGGTTGTAATACTATATGTTTGTGACGTTATCACGTCGCATAAACTGTACGTCTAGAATTTTCTCGGAATACCCTGTGGACGGAGTAGCCAAAACTGCACTTAACTGAGAAGCCGTACGGGAAAGCCAGAAATATATTTCAGGGAAAACTTAAAACGCATTAAAATCCACAACTTGTCCAAAATGCATGTTTTCCTAGGTCAAACATTTTCGAAATATTTCATGCTGTAATACATTTATATTTTGCCAAGTTAAGTGCATTTGACTAAAATAGTTAGAAAATGACTACTGTTTATTTTTTTAACTTTATCATTTCATGATAAAAAAACAAGCTGTAAAAGCTCACTGCCTTGAGTATATATGTGCAGAAATTATTAATTCCAATAAACTTATAATTTGTAGCAAACATTTTGTGCAGTGAAAGGAAATGGAAGAATCGCGTTTAATATTGCACCACCCTTTTAATGTGCTTATATAATTATATTATATTCACATCTCTCTAGATGGAGAACCATATAAGGAAGCGTCCGGATCACAAAACGAGGTCAGGGCGAACCCGCTATTAGGTAGGAGAACCCCCCCCTCAAAAACATATACCTACCAAAACACGGAAGTCATTAAGACATCCTTTAATAACAACAATTGCAATACATTTGGTTCTGAGTTGCATGTAAGAAGATTTAAGAGTAACAGAAAATAAATGTTATGTATACAAATTACAATTGAAATCTTGAAAGGCATATATCAAGTTAGTGTATAGTTTTTATTTCTCGTGGGCGTTCATACACAACTTTCAAGGAAGGTCAAGTAAAGTAGTTAGAATATATTCACATGACGTAATCTCGCCCTAAACCAACAACCCGTACTACCTCAGCCTTACACAAATGTCCCACTCAGAAGCTCGCCAACTATAATAAAATACACCCAAGAATTGTAACACAACTAAAACCAGTTTAACAACAAGGATACGATTTAAATAAAACTGCATAGCCACAGACAAAGAAACGATAAAAGGTACAAAATATAACAGTTTAAATAAGTTTTAAAATTGAGAATTTAGTAACAGCAATATAATTAAAATGTAGTAATTTAAATAAACTATAAGCATTAGCAGCATGAATAAATTCTAAAATGCCCGACTTACAGCCAGAAATTACAAGCAAATTAAAATGCTAAAAGTTTAAATTTCCGTCTGAGACTCCACGTACACATTAAGTATTTAAATTTAAGATATACATATTCATATACGGAATTTGCAACACGCAAAGCTAGTTAAGCGAGACAGTCAGGATAGCCCAAACCGGCTCAAAAGCAATTTAGAAAAACATTTACCCATTGGGAAAACTTACCCCCGAAATCTGAGCACGTATGTCGAGAAGGACTAGAACCAACTAACTCGGCTTCCTGGTAGTAACCTGGAAGAAACAGACCGATAGCGTCGCCTCGATCGGAGGAAAATGTAACCTACTTATACATAACCCGCACAAATAGAACGCGAACTAGGACAATAACAAAGTGAACGCGAATTTCAAATGACCCTTGCCAAAGGCACAATATGAATAGTACCTATGAAATTGTAGAAATGGAGAAAGACACGTGAATGCATCGCATCATATATGTTTGTTTTTGATGAGATTAAGGGGGAGGAGAAAAGAAGAATCACATAAGTTTAAAAGGTACCCGTTCAAATATATTTACGCATGGGAATGTTTAAACATAGGACGCGGAAATTTTGAAAACCTTAGGAAAATAAATTATTTTGAACATTTTCTTTTTTGACACCTACATTTTTATGTAGGAAGTTTTTGCCTTCCCCTTATGGTTAAATTACATGAAGTTCACGTTCCCCGTGTTTGGCTCTGGGGACTATGATTTCTGTACTACTCAACTGAATTCTGAATTCGACTATCTTTCACCATTAGGCATTTCGCAGAAGGTGGTGTAAACAGGCGAGACAGTAACTCATGTGCAGAAAATTTTACTCATCAGTACAATGGTATTTCTGACCTCCGTCCAGGACAGGATACTTATGGGTTAATATAGCATTTTCAGGTGCTCTTACAAACGAAATACTTCATCACCAATGACAAATTGTGTTATGCACAGGACAATTACTATTCACCTCTTCCTTGATCACGCATAGAGCTCTCTGAATTGCTTCTCATTTAACTGAAAAACGATTTATCTGAATTTCAGTTTATCGTTAAACTAACTTTTTACTTTCTCTGCCACGTACACCTAATACGTAGAGAATGTATTGTATTCCATCCAAAAATTCGATACCGAGATTTCACCGAAAATACATGTTTTTATGCCCCTTACCTAATGCAAAAAAGTATTTTTAAAAAAACGTCTGTGTGAATGTTCATGTCTGTCTTTGAATACCATAATTCAAAATCGAAAAGTCGGATAAATACTAAACTTGGTATTTAGGTTCACTACCTTCCAGAATTGCGATACGAAAATTTCCAAGAAAATCTCCAGGCTCCAAACCACGAAATGTTTTATTTTCTAAAAAATGAATCTTAGATTTTGATTAAAATACCATATACTATAGAGTTTACATGACAAATAAAATTTATATTTTGAAATTTCTCTGAATAGCCTGTGAAGTCCTTTTATTCGGACGGAATTTTGTATAATCTTATATAACTGGTAAACGTTAAGGAAACATACTGCACAAAAACGTAGATCTCTTTAAAATACATATTTTATTTCATATAACTTTTTGTGACAAGAGTCATTGCCGAGATATTCGTTACTAATGGTTCGATTTGTTCAATACTTTGTCATTCTTTTTAAGTTTCAATGATTTTCAGATGTTTGTGGCGATTGCATGGAAACAGTATGGAATTTTAAGGCCAACGTATAGCGTCCAGCTCTTAAACATTTGACTATCACTGTTCTCTTTGTAACCTAACGAAATGTGTAATGTAGTTATTTCTGCAAATGTTTACCTGAATTAAAATGAAGTACAGGTACTCGGATAAATATTCTGTTACACAAGACTTAAGTATATAATGCACAGTTATTCTAAATCATGAATTGATATTGAACAAAGTTTATGTTGAATGTGAAGCACTAACAGAATATTAAATAAATCCGGTCACATGGGATTTTTGAAACAAAGATAGTAATTTTTAGCTACCGTTTGACTCCAAAGCAAAATATACATGCGCCACTTTAATATTTGGTCACTCTTAGTTATGCTCGCATTCATCCAATTAGACCGGTATAAAAAGCAGAGGTTTCCACTGCCATTACCATCACTGACAAACCTGTGTTTCTGTACTGTCGTGGTGTACCGAAAAGTCAAATGGGATGCAAAGGAGCCAACGCGATATTTGAACAGCAACAATTTGTGATCTTTCACCATGACAAGAGTCACACACACACACGCACGCACGCACGGGCGCACGCGCACGCGCACACGCACAGAGAGAGAGAGAGAGAGAGAGAGAGAGAGAGAGCGAGTAGGGGGAGGAGGGAGAGGAGGGAAAGCATGTAAATGAATGGAAAAGACAGCTGAGTGAGGCTGCGGGTTTTCTTTAAACAAGACCATTTTTCTTTGATACTATTGTGGTAAAGGCGACTGCTAGCAGTATTTTAACAATGAGTGTGAACCATGATCTGCATTGGTATCCCTAAATATTATTTCTTTAAAAATCAAATGTATCTCTATCAATCATTTTCATTTATTTTCCTATAGATTATTTATGGACTATGTTTTATTTTCTTCCTCTTGTTCGTGGCCAATTCTTTCCAAATTGTGTCATTTGAATAATTTTATATATAAAAGGGATTTTGAAACATACTAATTAAAACTCTTTGCTTACATTAATGAAAAATGTGGAAATCTTAACATCTACTACTTGAAATATGAGAAAATTTAAAAGCACGACAGCAAATTTTTCGGTAATGGTTAATGTCACAAACATTTCTTAGGTACAAATTTTAACTAAATCAGCATTACTCCTACAGTAGGCTTGCATAAAATGCAATAAAAGCGAAAAGAATATCAATGGCTATCATGCTGAAAGTATTAGGTCGTTTTAAAGATGAAAAATAACACAACGTTTCCACAAGAAAGGTTACCCTTGGAAGGGGCAGAGAATTTCTTGAAAACTTATGTTTTACATCTTTTAAAGAAGCTGAATATCGATGTGTTATTTCTCAGACTTTTCATGTCTTTAGTTTTCCTGTGCACTGATTGCCTTGGCCGACAAATCACTCCAAAAATGTGCCCCGGACTCTCTAATTCCAGTCAACACTCGATAATGAACCTTTGGATAAAATTCCATACTTCCTCTACTTTAGGTAAGCGATAGAGAAAGAAAAGTTAGCATCTCTGAATAATATATTCTGAAAGGTCCGTATTGCATTCATTCTTTGCTAACGGATCACAGATCTGGAGATATGGATTGGAGAATTCTGTGAATAAAGAGCTGGTCAATGTAACATACAAAGCTGGTTAAATAACCTCTCGAGCACACGTATAATCATATTGATTATCGCTGCTGTACAACTAATAGGATTAATGAGGGAAGCTGCAGTGCCATCACGAGTATGCGTAATAGATAATAGATATGTGAACCTTAAATAAACATGGAGTGCGGATATTAAACAAGGCGATATTACAGAGATGCAAGGATTTGATGATGCGGCTTCGACTAATAGCCACTGTTTTCGCTGGTACAAATGTATAATGCTATATGCGTGCCCGCAATCCTTTGATGCGGACAACAGTAACGGAAACAAATGAAGGCTTATTTCTGGGATTTATGATACATGCGTCATTTGGGTACGTAGCGAAGTTCGAAACTTATAGGTTGTTCAGATCGATGCCAAATGTCGTTTGGAATTTAAATCCCATCAGCTTCAGGTCTATCCAGGCCTCTTAATGTCATTTGGTTCTATTGCTCGCTGTTAGTTTGCGAAGCAGTGAAGAAGTGATTTTTGGAAATTACAAACAAATCTACGTTGAATACAACTGGATTAGATCTTAGAACAATAGGATTTGTGTTTGGATATTACAAAATAAAGATGGCAGTTATGTTTTTATCTTGAGTTACTCTCTCCATTGCTTTGTTGGGGCAAGGTGCCTTTATCGGAGAAAAAATCATGATTTAGCTCTCTATCTTAGAACATTGTATGCAGATTTCTGAGTAAAATGACAAGTGTGCTATCCTATGACACTCTTAACTAAAAAATTAACTTAAGTAATATATAATACTGAATGTGAGCATAGAACACTTTATCTAAAATTCAATTCCTGAAAAAAAAATCTCATACTTTATTTATTTTCCCACTTTCTGGAAAGTATTTAAGTTGAAACTTTTAAAACCTGTTATCAAATTAATTAATCGTTTACTTGAGCAAATAAATAAGCTTCAAACATGATGTTTTCATATAATTTAACTTTATTGAAATAAATTACAACTAACTTATTATTTGCTGGAAATTAAGTATTCTTCTACGATCAAAAGAAGGAGCTTGAAAAATTCAGTGTAAAAATATCTTTGATAGTATCTGTTATAGTTTCTGATATAAAGGTTCTTAATGCTCAGTGCTTTAAAATGGGGAATATAGGAATCATTGACTTCCTTAATATTTCACAACCGTCTCTCCGATCATCTGAGTAGTACATCAGTAGCAAGTTTAGTTACAAGTTGAACTTGCACATAGGGTATAAGGTTCAAGAGAAAGCACACCTAGTGTATTAATAATTCAGTGCAATATGTTTACTGAATTCGCTGCACGCACCTAGCGAAACAACCATCAGGATAATGAAAAAGACAACAATCAGGAATAAATCCGCAATTGGAGTAAACAATAAAAATGAAGGTTTCCAGGAAAATTGAAGTAGTAGTAAGTGTTTGGGGTTTCACGCTCAGTTTCAAGATCATAGGTGTAGAGGGGAGGGGATAGTACCTGAATGGGATTAGTGCTAGCTTTCGGTATGCCTCATGACTCCCAGAACCGTGTGTTCGCGTGACATTTTCGGGTAGAAAGGACAGTTTTATCGGTTTAATTGTTATTTTCGGCCACGTGTTGGCTTTGAGAGCAAAGAGGATGCGCGCGCGCACACACACACACTAGGGTTTCCAACACAGATTCAAGGTCACGGCATCGTTTGGTGGAATGAGGAGGATTCTTAGCAACACTTTCATGTCATGTGATGGCCTTTAGAGCAAAGGCGTCGTAAATTATTATACGTTCTGTCACAGGTCACGTGATCTTTGGTGGAGAGAGGAGATTCCTTAGCGTAATCCTCATGTCACGTGACGAGCTTTGGGGTAAGAAAAACCTAAGCCCCATATTCCTTCCAACACAAGTACCGGCTTCCGGTAGCGGAGATAATAAGAACAAGGATTGCATTTCCAGACAACTGTAGAATGTAAGTCATCATCACTTGAGAAACAATGAGGAGTCCCAAGAAAAGGCGTCCTAAGCATAACGCAAAGGATCACTAACCACACACACACACAGATAAGCACGCACGCACACTCATATACACACTTCAAAGTACATGAATAAAAGCTACTCTTGGATGCGAACACGTCTAACGAAAGAAAAGGTTCTTTAAAAATACAAAACGCTTAATTTCTCCATGCAAGGCATTCCTCGCCGTTACTTGCTGCCTTACAGGGTGAAAACCACTAAGGTGGATCTGTCTAATGATTCGAGATGCACCAATATGGAAGGTTTAGTATACGGTGTGCACTAACTAATACATGCTACTTTTACAGTGAGAAATCATACAGAGATGAATCACAAGCAATGAAAAAAATATTAGAATATTTCCTAGCTTAAAGTCAAACCACGGCTTCTGCGAACAGTAATACAAGTTAACAAACAATTTCTGACTAGGTTTTGGGGCAACCTATATACCCGCATTTTTAAATCTAGACAGCGTAGCGCCCTCGTGCAGGTAAAAGCTACCCTCACCGATCTGTATTGTTTAAAATGCACTGTCTTCTTAATTCAGCAGATGTCGACTGAATTTGGTCCTATAGCGCCATCTACCTCTCCCGTTGAAAAAATAATGTATATTTGTCCACAAAACATTGTGTGAATCTCTATTTTAACCAAAGTGCTGGAAGTCAATAACCGACCCGACCACATAATAAATTACATGTATAAATATGTTTCTTCCTAGACGAAATCAATTAGGTTGTTCTCACTCTCTCCCGCAAGTACACGCATACATACATATATACACATGCCCTCATAAACACAGGTCATAACAACTTCACTGTCCAATTGTATCTACAATATGAAATAAAGTTAATCACCTTTACAAATAATTAGTTGGAACACTGTAAAGGCTCATTCTTAACGTTTCCCACAGAGCTGCACAAGTACCTAAAAGCTACAGCTAGATATTCATGACTTCAGACAGAGGGTTCACATAACACTCTGTAACAAGAAATCTTTTTGACCAGGGTTAAGTTTAAGTGTCATTTCCGGACACACGATTGTTTTCATAGAAAGCAATATCTAAATGACATCTTATTTCTATTATAGATCCAATCTCAATTTAAAGAGATAACAAACGACAGCATTTTCACACCCTCGTGGTACATACGCCACTATCTCCCACTCTCTCTATCTCTCTCGCAAGCGCGCACATAGTGCATATATACAAGCGCCCACGTCCAGGTCATTACGGCTTTACTGAATAAAAATAAATTGCTTGAGAATCGAGAGCGCATCTCACATAGTACTACTTCCAATTGTATCTACTATGAAATAAAATGAATCGCCTTTACTAATACCTACTTAGGACACTGTGAAGAGTGAAACAGAACTTTCCCAGAGAGGTAAGGATTCATAACGTAAAAAGTAACGAAACATTCCTGTCTTACACAAGATAACGATATTAAAAATGTATGATATCCGGGGTTTTTAAGCTCAATCATTACACAGGGTTCAGATACCGAGGAATGGATGGCCTGAGATATTTTCCGTCGAGTGTTAATGCAATACGCTAAGCTCGCATAACAAATGTATTTTTCTTTAACACATGTGTAATTATAGAAGGGGAGACTGATATTGAAAGACCTCCTATATAAGTCGTGTATATTGCATACGGTTCACAGTTTCATAATCCAGCGAAGTGGGGCTTACTTGTGATTCCCGAACCACGAAGAGAACTTAGTACACAGCTTCATAATTAATTGAAGTAAGGAATACTAGTGATACTCGCACAACGAAAAGAACTTCATACACAGTTTCATAATTCATCGAAATGAGGCATACTAGTGATACCCGTACAATGAAAAGAGCTTCATACATAGTTTCATGATCGATTGAGCTGTGGCTTACTAGAGATACTTTAATAACAAGGGAGCTTTATTTTCATTCACCAACCCATTCTATTCTATGCAAAATAATAGATTACTAATATTATCTCACTATTTAGATATACCAGACCTGTACAAGTGATGTTATTTCTCTTTAAGCAGTTAATTTTATGTTACTTAAATATCACGAGTGTTTCTTCTCAACTCAATCGACATTTTAACGCGTTTTCTTAGGTTTTCTAAAGCCTAATACAGACAGCGAAAATTATCTCTGCAGGCTAATTGCATGCACTGTGCTATATAAACAACATATAAACAATATATAGATTCCAGACGACATTAAGGGACAATGGGAGTGAATGTTTAGGTAAAATGACAAAATTTTCGATTTTGAAATTATATCATATAAATATTTTACAGACACTTGTGAATTATTTTGGCCAAACATTTTGCACTATCTGTCACATTTAAAAGCCCCGCGATATATTTAAATCACCCGTGCACTCCCTTTAAACTCTACTGGACCCGCCCACTTTCTATTTCTATATGTAAAGCATTTTAATTTGGTAATTTCTGCATATTTTTACTTTCTCTACTACGTATAGTAAGTAGGGGAAGTATTGCATTCCACCCAAAAATTCGATACCGAGATTTCACCGGAAATACATGTTTTGAGACTCACTGAATCCAAAAAAGCATTTTTGGAAACATGTACGTGTGTGTGTCTGTCTGTGTCTGTCTGTGTGTCTGTGTGTCTGTGTGTCCGTGTGTCTGTGTGTCTGTGAACAGCATAACTCAAAAACGAACAGTCGTATAAACACCAAACTTGGTATTTAGCTTCAGTATCTTCCAGAGATGTGACACGAAGGTTTTCAAGAAAATCCCCCCACCCCAGACTACCCTTTACATGGAACATTTTTCGAAAATTTTAATTTTCTCAAAAATGGCTCTAACGATTTTGATTAAAATATCATATGTTTAAGATATTGTCATCAGAAATGAAATGTTTATCTCGAATTTTCCGGGAATGTCTCCAAAAGTATTCTTCATTGTGAACGACTTTTGCATAACTGGTAAACCATAAGAGATAGACAAAATTTTACTACACAAAAAATGTAGATCGCGTTAAAATACACAATTTATGTCATACACATTTCTTTTGTTGAGTGAACCGTTTTCGAGATATTGCTTGTTATTCCCTTAAATTTTCCAATACTTATACTTTTTCGTTATTCGTTTTTACTTTCTCTACTACGTATAGTAAGTAGGGGAAGTATTGCATTCCACCCAAAAATTCGATACCGAGATTTCACCGGAAATACATGTTTTGAGACATCCTGAATCCAAAAAAAGCATTTTTGGAAACATGTCCGTGTGTGTGTCTGTGTGTGTGTGTGTCTGTGTGTGTGCGTGTGTCTGTGTGTGTGTCTGTGAACAGCATAACTCAAAACTTAACAGTCGGATAAACACCAAACTTGGTATTTACGTTCAGTATCTTCCAGAAATGCGACACGAAGATTTTCAAGAAAATCCCCCCACCCCAGACTACCCTTTACATGGAACATTTTTCGAAACTTTTAATTTTCTCAAAAATGGCTCTAACGATTTTGATGAAAATATGATATGTTTAAGATAATGTCATGAGAAATGCAATGTATATCTCGAAATTTCTGGGAATGTCTCCAAAAGTATTCTTCATTATGAACGAATTTTGCATAACTGGTAAACCATAAGAGATAGACAAAATTTTAGTACACAAAAAATGTAGATCGCGTTAAAATACACAACTTATATCATATACATTTTTTTTGTTGAGTGAACCGTTTTCGAGATATTGCTTGTTATTTCCTTAAATTTTACATTACTTATATATTTTCTCAAATTCGTTATTCATTTTTTTATGTCCTGGCATGCAAAGAGAATGGAATGCGCCACATAGCAACCAGCGTTAAAATATTTGACTATCGCTTAAAACCTACCATATTCCCCTTGCATCTACAAGAAAATTATCAATAAGATTGACATCTCGATATCTCTATTAACATGAAGCATATGGAGAATAAGCGTTTGTAAAAATAGCTTGTACAAGAGTAGAGAAAGTCATGTGAGTGTAACACATCAGATTTTTTGTCTTGGATATGCAAAGAGTATTAATCTATGGGAAAGGGAATGGTGCTGCACCTAGCAACCAGCTATTAAGAGATATGTATGTGCTTAAAGGCTACTGTATTTCCAAATTGCCCTTGTAAATATATATTCCCCTTACATCTACAAGAAAATAAAGAATAAGATAGACTATGCAAATGTTTATCTCGATTAACATGAAGAAGATGGAGAATAAGCGTTTGTATAAGTAGTTTGTACAAGAGTAGAGAAAGTCATGTGAGTGTAACACATCAGATTTTTACTTTCTCTACTACGTATAGTAAGTAGGGGAAGTATTGCATTCCAACCAAAAATTCGATACCGAGATTTCACAGGAAATACACGTTTTGAGACCTCCTGAATCCAAAAAATCTGATGTGTTACACTCACATGACTTTCTCTACTCTTGTACAAACTATTTTTACAAACGTTTATTCTCCATATGCTTCATGTTACTCAAGATATCGAGATGTCAATCTTATTGCTAATTTTCTTGTAGATGCAAGGGGAACATGGTAGGTTACAAGCGATAGTCAAATCTTTTAAGCGCTGGTTGCTATGTGGCGCATTCTATTCTGTTTGCATATCCAGGACGTAAAAAATTGAATAACGAATTTGAGAAAAAGTATAAGTATTGGAAAATTTAAGGAAATAAAAAGCAATATCTCGAAAATGGTTCACTCAACTAAAAAAATGTATATGACATAAATTGTGTATTTTAACACGATCTACATTTTCTGTGTAGTAACATTTTGTCTATCTCTTATGGTTTACCAGTTATGCAAAAGTCGTTCATAATGAAGAATTCATTTGGAGACATTCCCAGAAATTTCGAGATATACATTTCATTTCTCATGACATTATCTTAAACATATGATATTTTCATCAAAATCGTTAGAGCCATGTTTGAGAAAATTAAAATTTTCGAAAAATGTTCCATGTAAAGGGTAGTCTGGGGTGGGGGGATTTTCTTGAAAATCTTCGTGTCGCATCTCTGGAAGATACTGAACCCAAATACCAAGTTTGGTGTTTATCGGACTGTTAGTTTTTGAGTTATGCTGTTCACAGACACACACACAAACATACACTCACACACACACACACAGAAACACACACGGACATGTTTCCAAAAATGCTTTTTTTGGATTCAGGAGGTCTCAAAACATGTATTTCCGGTGAAATCTCGGTATCGAATTTTTGGGTGGAATGCAATACTTCCCCTACTTACTGTACGTAGTAGAGAAAGTAAAAAAGCATTTTTGGAAACATGTCCGTGTGTGTTTGTGTGTGTGTGTGTGTGTGTGTGTGTCTGTGTGTGTGTGTGTGTCTGTGAACAGCATAACTCAAAAACGAACAATCGGATAAGCACCAAACTTGGTATTTAGGTTCAGTATCTTCCAGAGATGCGACACGAAGGTTTTCAAGAAAATCCCCCCACCCCAGACTACCCTTTACATGGAAGATTTTTCGAAAATTTTAATTTTCTCAAAAATGGCTCTAACGATTTTGATGAAAATATCATATGTTTAGGGTAATGTCATGACAAATGAAATGTATATCTCGAATTTTCTGGGAATGTCTCCAAAAGTATTCTTCATTGTGAACGACTTTTGCATAACTGGTAAACCATAAGAGATAGACAAAATTTTACTACACAAAAAATGTAGATCGCGTTAAAATACACAACTTATGTCATATACATTTCTTTTGTTGAGTGAACCGTTTTCGAGATATTGCTTGTTATTTCCTTAAATTTTCCAATACTTATACTTTTTCTCAAATTCGTTATTCATTTTTTTTGTCCTGGACTTGCAAACAGAATGGAATGTGTCACATAGCAACCAGCGTTAAAATATTTGACTATCGCTTAAAACCTACCATATTTTCCTTGCATCTACAAGAAAATTACCAATAAGATTGACATCTCGATATCTCGATTAACATGAAGCATATGGAGAATAGGCGTTTGTAAAATTAGGTTGTACAAGAGTAGAGAAAGTTATGTGAGTGTAACTCATCAGATTTTTATTTCTTTGGCCGTGTTTTGAGATCACATGTAATTGCCAGCTATTGTGCTTCCACCTAGCGCCTAAATGCATAACTATTTACTACGCAATGAACAAAAGTTTAGAACATTGAAAAGAAAAATTGTATGTCGTAGCCTCTAATCAAATGCTCAATGGGAGGTAGGCGAGTCGCTTGAAGGTACCAGAAAATTAACAAATTGTAAAAAGGCGAGGCTACGACTAGGGACGCAGCTACAATGAAAGTGCAAAAATATTATTAAATACTGAAAAAAGGACACTTACATGCTTCAAAATAGGAAGAAGGAGCTTTACACTATTGTAAATAAAACAAGAAAGATCTGGATGGCAAGAGGTTTATTAGATAAAACATGATACTTTACCCCATCTCCTTAGTTCCATGCCTGTCGGGCGAGGCCGCCATACATTCTTGTATGGAGAGAGCGTAACACACGTCTGGTCCGGTTGGCTTCTACTCATTGACTCTCTCCCCAAGCCCAAACAAACACCACTACGCGTGAGGACGCTATCTAAGCAACTACCCCCACCTAAACTGCTACCCCCACCTAAACTACAACCGCCATCTCCAATCCAGGTGACCAAGGAGACGTATGCGCGACAATGCCTGCATACGTCACAATCTTTTGGTGCTGTAAGAGTATATTTCATTAAACGTCTCTCCATTTACCCATATCATCTTATTTTACAGCATTTTGCAGTTATTTTAATTCTGTATTGGCCGTTTAAAGCTTTGTTTATATATCTATCTTACAGATCCTTTGATATACTTTGCTTTCAGTATTGTAAGCAAAATTTGAGTGAGTTGTTTGAAAAACATCTACTGTAGTGAATGTGAGTGTTCAAATGCGACTACAAATTAGAGAAAGATATGGCTCTGCTAAAAAGTTATGTGTGAAAGTGCAACCCTTGTGGCCTTGGCCCTACCCAGAAATATTCCAGCCCCATGTAATTAAAGACAAAAATCTAGAGGTTTCCAGTTGAAATAAACAGAAAATGTGTAATGGCATTTTTAGCAAAGTAACTTTTTTACAGACGGAAATGCTATGGTAGAAAATATTCCTGATAAATGTGGTATGAAAAGGGTATTTATTCCATCCTCGGTCACTGCATGTGAACAGCCAGCAAACCCCAGCATGGCAAATGCCTCACTGGCACTGATTCCTGGTGCCTTTACAACAAAAGTATAGCTAATGGTACACAACCTGATACCAGTGATAAAATGTCCATACAGCTTTCTGAATCAACTGTTTCTAAGATAATGCCTGTCTATACAGACTAGCCTGTGATGAGCTGCTGCATAAATGTGTAAGAGATGTTACACAAAAACATGAATCGCTGCGTGCCATGTAATGGAGTAATGTCCAAAAGAAATTGTTGTAACATAGAAGAGCATCACAACTACTGAAAAAAAATGCTGGTCAGAATTGAATATGGGGTGCTCAGCTACAGAAGAAATGAAATCTACTATAAAGAATTTTACAATTTGCAATGTATCAGATGTCATTATGAAGAGATGCGACAACAGAAGGAAATATGAGTGTGCTCGATCTTCAACTAAGAAGAAGAAAACAGCTTGCAGAAAGAGTAAATTATCAAAAATGAAAAAGGAGTAAGCCAAATAGAAAAAAGATGAGAAAACATTTGCTTCAGAGCAGTTATAAATACCTAATAAGCTGCAAATTTAAAAAGAACGTGCACGCCTTAGAAATATGTATTTTTTCGCAGTTTTTCATTTTTGCACATGAAATTGTTTCCTTGCATTTCAGTTTTGCTTTGATATGTATGTAAATTTGTACACATCTTCTCAAATATGATATATAAAAATTTAAGGATGCATTTTATGATTGCTTTATTAATGGCTCACAAAAAATTAATTTATATGTAAATCAATGAACATTTTAACATCAACTTCATAAAACCAAACATTTATCTTTATATAAGGAATATCAACTTCAATCACATGCGTGGATTTCTTTTCATTGTGCTAAACTATAAGAACATATGAATATGATACTTTCCTGATAAATGTGAATGTGCACGGTAGTTTTTTTTTTCGCTGATGAAAAATATTTTATTAAGTTATCTGAGAAACTACTTGAGCTAGAGTTTTGGGCTTTTACAGTCATTTCTCTTTTTAATGAATTAAATGTACCTATTTTCCAGTAAATAGCTTTAAAAAATGCAAAATTCAGTTCCATTGTCCCTTAAAGATCTTGATTCAACTCCACTCTACGAGAGGAGTGGTTTGCTGCTACAATCAGGAAAGAACTTGCAGGTGGCAGAAAGGGCACAAAAGTACAGAAAAAGGACATAAAGAGAACTACAAACACACAGGATTATAAATCAGGAAAGTTCTGATACAATACACTAAATCGATGCATAATATTTTATAAATCAGTGTTTTTCTCAAAACTTCATTTTCACACATTCAAAATGTAATACGTGGCTCAGTTTTTATTTAAATTCAGTTAAAATTTCTCAGAATCTGCAGAAGTATCCATTGTAATATACCAAAGTATGATAACACCAATAATCATTTTCCAGAAAAAAAAGGATTTCTTATCAAAAATGATTAATTTTGGAGATTAAAAATTCCAATATGTTAAAAAAATTATGATAATTCACCCAGCAAAATATACTGAACTTACAGGAAATGTCTTTTAATGTAATTCAAAGCTCCAATTCCAAAAAGACCACTAATGTTTCTCTATGTTTAGGCGCGTGGTTCATTTGGATTATGCAATATATTCACAAAACAAAATTTATGAAATAATTAATAGCTTAAAAAAGATTTGTCCAATTTAAATGAAATTTTGTATTTTTATTAATTTAACAATGCAATCACAATAAACGTTTCAGAAAAATCCATATAGAAATATAGAAATTTTAAATTTCACTCCCAGTGCCCCTTAATAATATCTATGCTCGAGGTAATCGAGATTGTTAATAAGCATTACAGCTTAAGGATTATACAGTATATTATTTACGTTGCTGATATAAATGTATTTGAATTGAATTCTTTAGCTGAATTAAATGCAATAATTTAATTTATTATATAATTTGTGCTATACCTACATTGCATTATCTGAAGCAAATACTTCGCAGTTCAATTTTTAACCAGCAACAGGCATGATGATATCAAAAAATTATAGCATCTCGAAGATTCTCTTACTCAGATGTTTCTCATTATGTATAGGCTTATAAGTGGATATTTCGAATTCAAGTGTGTCATTTAGCTCAGTAGTTTCTTGTGATATCGCCATTATAGAAAAATTCCTTAATGATGCAATCCAGATAGATTTCTCACCAAATTCATTACTCATGCGAAGACTATACCAATCATTACAACCATCACCCTACTTTGATGACAGTGAAGGCAGACAATACACAAGCATCCAGGTTCTCTCGAGGGAATCCCTAAACACTCGCAGAGAACACCAATCATTACGAGCATCACACTACTTTGATGACATTGAAGGCAGGCAATACACAGGCAACCAGGTTCTTTCGAGGGAAACTTTATACACTCGCAGAGGACACCAATCATTACAAGCATCACACTACTTTAATGACACAGAAGGCAGACACTACACTGACACACAGATTCTCTCGAGGGAATGCCTATACATTTGCAGAGAACACCAAACATCAAACAGATTTACACAATCGATTGCGACAGACTTATCATGGAAAGGTTCCTTCATGCCGTAACCATCTACCAAAACATAAATCCAGCATCACTCTACTTTGATGACATTGAAGGCAGGTAATACTGAAGCAATATTTTTAACACTTAAATAATTTCAGTCTAATTATATAATATATAAATTCAATAACAGCCCACCTTAAAGCAATATGTGTACGTAACAATATCTAAAAAGTGTATATTGCAGTCACTGTGTATGTTTATATTATTGTATACATGTTCAATAATCTTATGTGAATGTATTACGTAATATAATAATGTAGGAGCTGTGAGAATAATAGGTTAAAATTTGCTAACAATGAGGTAACAATGAGGTAACCCTGTGGCAATAATGAGTAAGAAAGCTTAATAATGCTACTAGTCATTATTGGAGCAACAATAATGTAAATTTTGAGACAGTTTATAAATAGCCAATCAACAACCAGAAAAAGCTTTAGATAAATGAAGGTATTCTATTGGAGGAGGATTAGCCAATCAGAAATTGAAATATAGCAAAATTTACAAATGCAGAAGTCAATTATTTGTGGACAATGCTCATAACTGGACGCGTTGTTTGAAGACAGTGTTCCTAACCGGACGCGAGACACGTCCTGAGAAATTTAATACGTATTCGTGTGAGACGAATATAGTTTTACGTGTTAAAAAGTGCAAGTAATTAATAAACAAATTTCAAGCTCTCTCTCTATACCAGTGAAGTGTTATTTAAATCGTGTCAAGCATTAATAATAGGAGTGAAGTAAAATTATAATGTGTGTAAGCCTACATTCTTCAGTCGCACCACAATCCTGCAAAAGAGAAACATATCTCTAACAATAATACTGACGCAGCCGAGGCAAACATAAATATATAATATTTAAAGAAACAGTCAAATTACAAAGTTAATATTTTTAAACATTTTAAAGTACATTTGGGGCGAAGCCTACCGGAAACCTTTTACCATACGTGCGGTTGCAACTACTTCAAGTTTGGCTCCCCAACAGTTGAACTACAATACAACACCTACTTAAAATTGGCTTTCCATACGTAGCAGCAATAAAACGTCTTCAATACATAGGCATCCAGGTTCTTTCGAGGGAATGTTTATACACTCACAGAGGACACCAATCATTACAAGCACCACACTACTTTGATGACACAGAAGGCAGACACTACACTGACACACAGATTCTCTCGAGGAAATGCCTATACATTCTCAGAGAACACCAAACATCACAACAGATTTACACAATCGATTGCGACAGACTTACCATGGAAAGGTAAAGGTTCTTTCATGACGTAAACATCTACCAAAACATAAATCCATGATATTCATCACCCAACAATTATCTGCGATTTGCATTTATTACCCTCAACACATAGTATTACACCCCTTATATCATTATCATCGGAAACCACAGTTCCCCTCATAGAGATTTCACTTTGAGAGAACTTGAGAACAAAACAAATCAGGAGAGTTCTGATATGCAAAGCATACAATTCACTGTTTTCCAGCATCATGTTTTATAATGTTACATTTGTTTATTTCTATCTAGCCCATAACCCAGTTTTAAATATACGTAAAACTGTGAAGGAAGCTCTGAATAAGGAATTCTACTCGGTATAGGTAGGAATAAGCTGTAACTAAAACACAAAAATGTCTGTTTCTCTAAGGACTTTGTTATAATATAAATGTTTGTGTTACCTAGTAATTATTACACAACTACTGATATATAATTATATTGCCTGCTGTTTTAAATTCTTGAAAAATATTGTAACATTACAAAATATAACGTATTGACAGCGTTGAAATCTTGCTTTCCCCCCACGTAAGAAAATTTCTTATATTATACAAAAAACGTTATAGCCATTTCTCATTGTCTGCTTCTTCTGTCCACTTGGCACTTCAAACTAAATAATTTTGAAGAGTTACTCACCAGAGCTATTGTTATATAAATTTTGACTAGGCCGAAAAATAGCACACCTTGACTCACATTCCTTGTTACGTGCTATCGGATGGGGTACATCTGAACGTCTGCCGTCTTCTCTTCGTGCCAAGTCCCTCAAGCCCCTGGTCAAGCTGAAGAGTTCTCAATTTCTCCTTTGTAGTACTGCCGCCTCACTATTGGCGTCTTCTACTGCAACGCCCAAGCCGCGTCGACTTGAATATGCCCTTCTGCTAGTATAGTTATAATTGAACTTGTGGAAGGGGAGAAAATGGCACAATAAATAAGTGTTTTTTTTTCAAAACTTTGAAGTAGTATATTTGTTAGTAGTTGGAAGATGCTTCATGTTTATCTGCACAACGTATGGAAGCAATTTGTCGCGGTCATTTCGTGTTATCTATTGCTGAGCGCCTGTTATTGTTTTATTATTTTGCATTTTGGGTTCATTGTGCTCCGGCTAGCTATTATTTCTCGGTCGAGCACATCTCTTGAACAGGTGTGTAAACGGAAAGGATTTGTTACTCAAAGATAACACTGATAAAAGAATTTGTTTTTACACTTTTATTACCGTCACAATTAAGTTCCCATATTGATTCGTGATACACGCCAAACTGAAACTGTTATATTTTCTAATATCACTATAATCACTTATTTACTGCACATTATTAATTCGCGTTACACATTTATAACAAACTTTAAGACACGAGAGATTCTGTAGAATTACAACGTGTACTTTAAGTATGCTTCCGTTGAACTACGCGACGTGTAACCCGCGAACGATTCTGATGAACTAACTGTGCGACGTATAACGCGTGAATGCTTCTGTTGGACTGACGAAATCTGCCTCTGACTTTAGCTTTTTTATACTCCCACACCCCGATATGCCTAAAGATTATAACCGAGCTGCTATTGGTTAATAAAACGCGCCAACATTAGCGTCTATTTTTATATCCAATCAAAAATTACGAAAACATATGCTGTAGGGAAAATATTGCCGCTATTTCTAAGAAAAGTGCGCCAATCTGACGTCATTTGTTTGCCTCTTCTAATTAATATTCAATTCACCCTCTCGCACATTGTTACCCGCTATTATTGTCAGTTTCAGTAAGGCCGTGTAAACTTATTTCCTAACAATGCTTATAATTAACAAACATCTCAAATCAATGTCATACAATACTGCTTATTTACACTACAATCACACTGGCATTTACATTATTGTGATACAAATTACTGCCACAACTTCATTTTCACACATTCAATATTTTACACCGCCTCAGTTTTTCTTTAAATACACCTAAAATTTCTCAGAATCTTGCAGACTTATCTAAACAAAAATAGAGTCTGCCGTATCTGTGAAAAATAAACGATACTGAACTCGCTGATTAGCCTAATTTATGAAGATGATAATGATGAATGTAGTGTCTATCGCTGCTCAGTAATATTCTTATTCTTATCTGTTAGACTACTGAAACTGACAATAATAGCGGGTAACAATGTGCGAGGGGATGAGTTGAATGTTAATTAGAAGAGGCAAACAAATGACGTCAGATTGGCGCGCTTTTCTTAGAAATAGCGGGAATATTTTCCCTAGAGCATATGTTTTCGTAATTTTTGATTGGATATAAAAATAGACGCTAATGCTGGCGCGTTTTATTAACCAATAGCAGCTCGGTTATAATGTTTAGGCATATCGGGGTGTGGGAGTATAAAAAGCTAAAGTCAGAGGCAGATTTCGTCAGTCCAACAAAAGCATTCACGCGTTATACGTCGCACAGTTGTCGTAGCCTCTAATCAAATGCTCAATGGGAGGTAGGCGACTCGCTTGAAGGTACCAGAAAATTAACAAATTGTAAAAAGGCGAGGCTACGACTAGGGACGCAGCTACAATGAAAGTGCAAAAATATTATTAAATACTGAAAAAAGGACACTTACATGGTTCAAAATAGGAAGAAGGAGCTTTACACTATCGTAAATAAAACAAGAAAGATCTGGATGGCAAGGGGTTTATTAGATAAAACATGATACTTTACCCCATCTCCTTAGTCCCATGCCTGTCGGGCGAGGCCGCCATACATTCTTGTATGGAGAGAGCGTAACACACGTCTGGTCCGGTTGGCTTCTACTCATTGACTCTCTCCCCAAGCCCAAACAAACACCACTACGCGTGAGGACGCTCTCTAAGCAACTACCCCCACCTAAACTACAACCGCCATCTCCAATCCAGGTGATCAAGGAGACGTATGCGCGACAATGCCTGCATACGCCACATCTCCCCCTGGCCACCTAGATCGACGCCCTCGTCGACACAAGGAGAAAGCTGTTTGTGAAAAAAAGACAAAGAAAGAGAAAAAAATTACAAAACAGAATAAGACATGACATACACAAAGTTAGATAATTAAACAAGCAGTATCTGTGAAAATATATGGAGCACAAAATTAAGAAGTGAAAAGCAATGCCAATTGGCATATTTATGAGTCTCGAGTGTCGAGGAATTAGTTTTTCTTAAGATCACTTATGCTCGAGTACCCCGCACACGCACACACACCATGCTGCCACTGTTGCATGCACACTACACTGCATCTGGATGGATGTTCCGACGTAACTGTTTGTGGGTGGGATTTCCAGATCACCCACAACGATGAATTGTTTTTCATCTGTAGTCTTTTAGATGCTGCAGGTCGCTGAAGATGAGGAGGGGGTGGGCAATCGCTGGCTTGGACTGCCCCCCAAAATAGTGGCTCCTTATGTCACTGCAGTGTAGTGGCTGAACGACAGCTCTCCTGTGGTGTCTCTGGAACCTCTGGCGTGACTGGCGGGGATACTCTTCTTGTACACTCGAGCTCCGCAATCAGCAAGGTCACTATAGCAGAAACCATAGAACGGTAGAAATGGTGCTCCAAAAGATCATCACACATAAAAGAAGTAGTATCTAATTTACAATAAAAGATTTAAATATGTCAAGAAGGTTTACAATCAATGAATTCTTTTATGATGGGGCAAAGAGAGAGAAAGAAAATGACATGTTAACATAAAAACTGAATTTTACAGGGGGTTACCATCCAAAATTTAACACAAAATGCTTTAAAATCCAAATACAAAGTCACAAAAGGACCAGAATACATAAACATTACATCAGTGACATTCATTGTTTACATACAATAACATAACACAAATATAGAAACTTATTTGTGATCCCAATATTATTTCTTAACCAGCTGGTGCTACTAATGAAGAGAAATAAGTGCACTTACAATACATTCATACATGACAATGAAATAGAATCATTCATACTGAGCATGGCCCAAATTATACACAACACTCACTTAACTAACTACTCAACACTACTGTGTACATTACTACAGACTTCAAAAATAAATCCACAGTACATATTCAAACTACACTACATTACATTCTTTCAACTACAATACTCATACTCTACATTACTCCTCTACATTACTATCTTATACATCTTTTATGATCACCATTAGCTCAATCATCATCATCAGTATTTCAATCATCATCGTCTTAGCTTTCAACTTTCTTGTAGACAGTAATTACTGAGAAAATAAAATATCTGCACTGACGTGTCTCATTCAACATGCTTCAAAGTCAAAAATACCTGACATAGGCATAAACTTAAAGAAATCACATTAACATTTCAGGAATGATACAAATAACATGACATTATACTGTTGCATCCACATCCTCCGAATCAAAATTAAGCTGGAAAATAGATGGTATTAAAACTTGCTATATAAGATGGTACTAAACTTGTTGCATAAACACACGCAAAAAAAATTATTCTCCTTACATTTACTCCCTCGTGTGAATATATCACACACGCTATACTGGGCACATTACAGCAACACCAATAAACAAAATCTCTCAAATTATCAAATCAAATCGACTTTCCAGGTACATGTAGCCCTCCTGAAAAATCAACACATTTACACTTCAACTATCGGGGTTACACTTTGGCACTTCCACCGAAGCTGACATCATCTCATCTCATCTCCTCTCTCACATTACCACTATTGGGGTTAGTCTTAGGCACTTCCACCGAGGCAAATATCACATACACTACTCATCTCTCACACTACACCGTTGGGGTTACTCTTAGGCACTTCCACCGAGGCAAATATCAACTCATATACTACCACATAACCTCAGAAACATACATACATACACTATTCATGCAACAATTTTCTGCAAATAAAAGATCACAGCATCATAATGAAACCCAAACCAAACCAAATCAAATGCAACAGAACAAATCACATCTTTACCCAAAAACAATTCTGTCACAGAACATTCCTGAAAATCAAAGCTTAATTAAGCACACGGTACACATCAAACACAATCCTGCAGCATAACATAACAAAATAAATGATTTGCAATGCACAAAACGGAATTCAAAATTTAAGCTACACAAATTGATAATAAACTTTCAATTTAGCAGAGACATTCATGGCACACATTATTCCTAAAAAGCAAAGCTTAATTAAGCATCAGTCAGTGAAACAATAAAAATTTAGCATACCTGTATGAATTGTGAACCTGTTTTATTCATCCAAACTTTAGCATACACAATGTACACATACTTACAGGTTATGTTTTTTCTTTTTACCACAAAATTCTAGTGCAATTTTCCAAAATCTGGTAACACACATATAGCAGATCCATCAACATCCACGTCGTACTGGTCCATATTAGAGGCACATTAAACCTAATTAGGTGAAGATACTGGCAAGGTTGGTAGTAGCTCCTGAAACTTTTACTTAAATGAGTCATTTTGAAACATTTTCCCCCAAAAATATGCATTGCGTAACTAGATAAACCAAACATGGCAACGGTGAAGCAAAATTATCATCATTATGATTACCACTATTCCTACCGCGAGTGTACAATGCACAAATATGAAATTGCAATATACATACTCTTGACTTCTTTCGTTTTATTATTTTATTATTCCAAACAGATGCACCACACTTTTTATACATTCGCATGTTTTAAACACACAACACGCGAACTTTAAAATATTTGCTGCACTTTCGAGTCGTTAGTACTTACAAGATGACGTAACCAATAAATGCAATGTTACATAGACCAGCTAACACACGCAACTATATTATTAAAGTTACAAATATCGCCCAATTTTTCACAATTCACAAAAATATGTACTTTAAAATGACCAGTACGAATGATTTACCACAGTAACAGAATTTAGTAGAAGGGAAGCCAAGGTAAGGGGAAAAATGGAGCCAGGAGTTTTAGCGTAACGCCACCGACAGACAATGGAAAACATTTAAAAATGAACTTAAAATTGAAATTTAGATACGGGACTTTCAGAAAACAATGCAACAGGAATTTAGAATAAAGAAACCACAAATAATACCACCGAAACCCTTACCCTTAAGCCAAGAAACAGATTTACATTTTTAACAACCACGTGGAGGAAAAAAACCGTTACATTTTACAGAAGAAAAATTTTTTTTGCACTTAAAAACTTCAGAAAAATTACATTATGCCCGGCCCTCCACCAATATACTCGGCGCCTCACCAATATGTCGTAGCCTCTAATCAATGCTCAATGGGAGGTAGGCGACTCGCTTGAAGGTACCAGAAAATTAACAAATTGTAAAAAGGCGAGGCTACGACTAGGGACGCAGCTACAATGAAAGTGCAAAAATATTATTAAATACTGACAAAACGACACATACATGGTTCAAAATAGGAAGAAGGAGCTTTACACTATCGTAAATAAAACAAGAAAGATCTGGATGGCAAGGGGTTTATTAGATAAAACATGATACTTTACCCCATCTCCTTAGTCCCATGCCTATCGGGCGAGGCCGCCATACATTCTTGTATGGAGAGAGCGTCACACACGTCTGGTCCGGTTGGCTTCTACTCACTGACTCTCTCCCCAAGCCCAAACCCACACCATTACAGCGTGAGGACGCTATCTAAGCAGCTACCCCCACCTAAACTGCTACCCCCACCTAAACTACAACCGCCATCTCCAATCCAGGTGACCAAGGAGACGTATGCGCGACAATGCCTGCATACGCCACAGTGTAACGCGTGAATGCTTCTGTTGGACTGACGAAATCTGCCTCTGACTTTAGCTTTTTATACTCCCACACCCCGATATGCCTAAAGATTATAACCGAGCTGCTATTGGTTAATAAAACGCGCCAACATTAGCGTCTATTTTTAAATTGTCGTAGCCTCTTATCAGATGCTCATTGGGAGGTGGGCGACTCGCTTAGAGGTACCAGAAAATTAACAAGTTGTAATATGGCAAGGCTACGACTAGGGACGCAGCTAAAGTGAAAGGGCAGAAATATTATTAAATACTGGCAAAAGGACACTTACATGGCTCAAAATACGAGGAAGGAACTTTACACTATCATAAATAAGACAATAAGGATATATATGACACAGAGTTTATTAGATAAAACTGAATACTTTACCCCACATTCTTAGTTACATGTCTGTCGGGCGAGGCCGCCATGCATTCCTGCACGGAGAGGGTGACTACACATCTGTACTGGTTGACTACAACTCACTGACTCTCTGCCCCAAGCAACGCTTCCTAAAGCGTGGGGGACGTTAACCAAACTACCCCCACCTAAAACTGCTAATCCCCCACCCAAGCTTTAACCGCCATCTCGAATCTAGGTGACCAGAGAGACGTATGCGCGACAATCTCTGCATACGTCACATCTCCCCCTAGCCACCGAGACCGACGCCCTCGTCGACACAAGACAAATGTTGTACATAATAAAAACACAAAGAGAAAAAAAAATTACAAGACAGAGTCAAACATGACATACACAAAAAATGAGATCCTTAAAGAAGTAGTATTTATGAACATATATGGAACACCCAAACAAAGACAGGAAAAGCAATGCTAATTGGCATATTTATGAGTCTCGAGGGTTGACGGATTATGTTTCTTCAGATCACTTATGCTCGAGTACCCCGCACACGCACACACACCCTGCTGCCACTGTCACATGTACACTACACTGCACCTGGATTGATGTTCCGACGTAACTGTTTGTGGGTGGGATTTGCAGATCACCCACAACGACGAATTATGTCCTAGCTGTAATCTTTTGAATGCTGCAGGTCGTTGAAGATGAGGAAGGGGTGGGCAATCGCTGGCTTGGACTGCCCCCCAAAACAGTGGCTCCTTATGCCACTGCAGTGTAGTGGCTGCACGACAGCTCTCCTGTGGTGTCTCTGGAACCTCTGGCGTGATAGGCGGGGAGTACTCGTCTTATCCACTCGAGCTCCGCCATCAGCAAAGTGACTACAACAGAAACCATAGAACGGTAGAAACGGTGCTCCAACAGATCATCACACATAAAAGAAGTAGTATCTAATTTACAATAGAACATTTAAAATGTCCAGAAGCTTTACACTCAATGAATTCTTTTAATATGGGGCAAAGAGAGAGAAAAAATGACTACATGTTGACATAAAAACTGAATTTTGCAGGGGGTTACCATCCAAAATTTAACACACAATGCTTTAAAATCCAAATACAAAATCACAAAAGGACCAGAATACATAAACATTATATCAGTGACATTCATTGTTTCCATACAATAACATGACAGAAATATAGAAACTTATTTGGGATCCCAATATTATTTCTTAACCAGCTGGTAGTACTAACGAAGAGAAAGAAGTGCACTTGCAATTCATACATGACAATGAAATAGAATCATTCATGCTGAGCATGGCCCAAATTATACACAACACTCACTTAAATAGCTACTCAAAACTACTGTATGCATTACTACAGACTTCAAAAATAAATCCACAGTACAAATTCAAACTACACCTCGTTACATTCTTTCAACTGCAATAATCATACTCTACTGTCACTAACACAAATTCTCCTCCACATTACTATCTTCTCCATCTTATTATCCTCATCATCTCAATCATCATCGTCGTCATCAGTATTTCAATCATTATCATCATCTTTATCTTAACTTTCAACTGTCTCGTAGACAGTAATTACTGAGAAAATAAAACATCTTCACTGACGTGTCCCATTCAACATGCTGCAAAGTCAAAAATACCTGACATAGGCATAACCTTAAAGAAATCACATTAAAATTTCAGGAATAACACAAATAACATGACATTATACTGTTGCATCCACATCCTCCGAATCAAAATTAAGCTGGAAAATAGATGGTATTAAAACTTGCTAAATAAGATGGTACTAAACTTGTTGCATAAACACAAAAGAAAATTATTCTCATTGCATTCACCTCAATACATTTACTCTCTCGTGTGAAATCATCACACACGCTATACTGGGCACGTTACAGCAACACCAATAAGCAAAATCTCTCAAATCATCACATCAAATCGAATCTCCAGGTACATGTAGCCCTCCTGAAAAATCAAAACATTTACACTTCAACTATCGGGGTTACACTTTGGCACTTCCACCGAAGCTGACATCAACTCATCTCATCTCTCACTTTACCACCGTCGGGGTTACTCTTACGCACTTCCACCGAGGCAAATATTAACTCATATCTCTCACATATCTCACACTACACCGTCGGGGTTACTCTTACGCACTTCCACCGAGGTAAATCTCACATATACTATCACATAACCTCAAATATACACATACATACACACACTATTCATGCAACATTTTTCTGCAAATAAAAGATCACTGCATCATAATGAAACCCAAAATCAAATCGAATGCAACAGAACAAAATCACATCATTACTCAAAACAATACTGCCACATAACATTCCTGAAAATCAAAGCTTAATTAAGCACAGTACACATCAAACACATTCCTGCAGCATAACATAACAAAACAAATAATTTGCAATGCCCAAAACATAATTCAAAATTATAAGTTACACAAAATAATAATACACTTTTAATTTAGCAGAGACATTCATATCACACATTATTGCTGAAAAGCAAAGCTTAATTAAGCATCAGTCAGTGAAACAATAAAAATTTAGCATACCTGTGTGAGTTGTGAAACTGTTTCATTCGTCCAAACTTTAGCACACACAATGTTCACGTACTTACAGGTTATGTTTTTTTTAATTTTTCTTTTTACCACAAAATTCCAGTGCAATTTTCCAAAATCTGGTAACACACATATAGCTGACCCATCAACATCCACGTCGTACTGGTCCATATTGGAGTCACATTACACCTAATTAGGTGAAGATACTGGCAAGGTTGGTAGTAGCTCCTGAAACGTTTACTTAAGTGAGTCATTTTGAAACATTTTCCCCCAAAAATATGCATTGCGTAACTAGATAAACCAAACTTGGCAACGGTGAAGCAAAATTATCATCATTATCTTTACCACTATTCTTACCGCGAGTGTACAATGCACAAAAATAAATTTTCAATATATATACTCTTGACCTCTTTCGTTTTATTATTTTATTATTCCAAACAGATGCACCACACTTTTTATACACACGCAGGTTTTAAACACACAACACACGAATTTTGAAATATTTGCTGCACTTTCGAGTCGTTAACACTTACAAGATGACGCAATCAAGAATGCAATGTTACGTAGATCAGCTAACACACGCAACTATATTATCAAAGTTACAAATATCGCCCAATTTTTCACAATTCACAAAAATATATACTTTTGACCAGCACGAATAATTTAGCACAGTAATAGAATTAGCACAGTAGAAATGAAGCCAAAGTAAGGGGAAAATGGAGCCAGGAGTTTTAGCGTCATGCCGACAGACAATGGAAAAAATATAAAAATGAACTTAAAATTAAAATTCAGACTCGGGACTTTCAGAAAGCAAAGCAACAAGAATTTAGAATAGAGAAACCACAAATTATACCACCGAAACCCTTACCCTTAAGCCAAGAAACAGATTTACATTTTTATTAACCACGTGGAGGACCAAAACCGTTACATTTTACAGGAGAAAAAAAAATTTGCACTTAAAAACCTCAGAAAAAATTAAATTATGCCCGGCCCTCCACCAATTGTCGTAGCCTCTATCAAATGCTCATTGGGAGGTGGGCGACTCGGTTAGAGGTACCAGAAAATTAACAAGTTGTAATATGGCGAGGCTACGACTAGGGACGCAGCTAAAGTGAAAGGGCAGAAATATTATTAAATACTGGCAAAAGGACACTTACATGGCTCAAAATATGAAGAAGGAACTTTACACTATCATAAATAAGACAATAAGGATATATATGACAGAGAGTTTATTAGATAAAACTGAATACTTTACCCCACATTCTTAGTTCCATGCCTGTCGGGCGAGGCCGCCATGCATTCCTGCACGGAGAGGGCGACTACCCGTCTGTACTGGTTGACTACAACTCACTGACTCTGCCCCAAGCAACGCTTCCTAAAGCGTGGGGAACGCTAACCAAACTACCCCCACCTAAAACTGCTAATCCCCCATCCAAGCTTTAACCGCCATCTCGAATCTAGGTGACCAGAGAGACGTATGCGCGACAATCTCTGCATACGTCACAATATCCAATAAAAAATTACGAAAACATATGCTCTAGGGAAAATATTCCCGCTATTTCTAAGAAAAGCGCGCCAATCTGACGTCATTTGTTTGCCTCTTCTAATTAATATTCAACTCACCCCCTCGCACATTGTTACCCTCTATTATTGTCAGTTTCAGTAAGGCCGTGTAAACTTATTTCCTAACAATGCTTATAATTAACAAACATCTGAAATCAATGTCATACAATAATGCTTATTTACACTACAATCACACTGGCATTTACATTATTGTGATACAAATTACTGCCACAACTTCATTTTCACACATTCAATATTTTACACCGCCTCAGGTTTTCTTTAAATACACCTAAAATTTCTCTGAATCTTGCAGACTTATCTAAACAACAATAGAGTCTGCCGTATCTGTGAAAAATAAACGATACTGAACTCGCTGATTAGCCTAATTTATGAAGATGATAATGATGAATGTAGGGTCTATCGCTGCTCAGTAATATTCTTATTCTTATTTGTTAGACTCATTTGTTTACCCCGAAAACCCTTTTATCTTTCACAGAATGCTATGAAACTCTGGTGTTTAATTTTTGCATACCTAATTGCAATCCCTCCAGAAAATGAATAACTTGCACATGCTGGAATTAGCCCTCCTTGCTTACAACTTGAGGTTTTTCTAAGCTTAAACTTCGTCACGAGATATAATGAGCTTTTTATATTAGGGCACTGCTATTATTTTGTTTCTCTTTGCGTATATAAGCAGTGGAGTTGCTAACGATTTTACAGTTATTTTGGCACAGATATACTCAGCTGTCAGTACTCTTCATTAGAAATACGATATAATGTACCATAGGCCTTCTTCCCAACTCTAAATTCGGATCACAAATTTTCTTTCTTAAAATTATACACTAGAATCTTTAAATCTCTGCTTTGCACCTCAATAAAGCTAGTAATAATGATTTTCAATTAACAGTAGGAATTAATTCATACTACACTCTGATTTAGCATTAGGGTAATCAATTCCCAAGCTATGAGGTACTTCAAGAATGAAAATGAAGATCATGGAACAATTTCGATGACACTTCGAAACATTACTGCTTGTTTCATTCCGCGCTCTTGTTTCAATTTAAATCACATTTAGTTATTACCTTCAATCGTTGTAGTTTATGGATGAACTTATATTTCTTGCTGCCTGGAAATACGAGAATGTCATTTTCCGGCAGCACAGGCTCATAGACTGGTACTCATTTTGACCTAGAAATCTTCTTTCAATGTGTCTTCTTACGAGTATGAAGTCTATTCGTACATAATATGATATCGTAGCATTTACATGATAAGAAATGCATTGAACAGACACTGGGAAAGCATTTCTTGTTGCATAGAATGTGAAAGAAACCGTAATATCTTGCTGAATATTTTGTATGTATCGTAGTCAAACATGATACTAGGTTCAGTAAGAAAGCGTCTAAGCTATGTTACTAACAAATTCCCCATACCATAAAAGCTATCTGCTTACTTATTTCTAGTTATGTGTTTCCTGATTGACGTGTAATTTGAGCATTCACCGTAGTTTGTAGAAAAAATGTTCTGGAATAGTGAGCAATTATTTTATCAGCTCCTAAACATGGAATACACCTTGTATCTATCTAGCAAACCCATTACCATTGAGATTTAAGCTTTTTAAGGGCAATGCTAAAATTATCATGACCAATTATCTCAGGAATTATTTAAGATATCGGACTGAAATTTTTCCAGGATGTTCATGAAAGCCTTCTACATTAACCGGTTTATTTTTATCTGACAAGTTTCTTTTATTGCTGAAGATAGTTATTTTCTTAGTTATACCATTTTGTCATTTATCAGCAATTGTTTCTTTTAATCACCATTCATGCTATTAACAACAAAATAGATCCACAATATCACTTAGAAAAGGCCCTTATGTTATTAACATTGAATTTAGTTATCAAAACACTTTGAGAGAAAACGGGCCATTTACACCGAAATATGTTATTCACAGAAAAAGGTGTACAAAGCAAAAATGGAGAATACAAACTCACATACATATGTAAAGAAAGAATCCACATGTCCTGGCCAAACAAAGCTGCCATACCTAAGAGTAATACCGATTTCTAGAGCAAGTTATCCTAAGGCTCACTTTTCTACTCAATGTACGGTTTAAGAACTTTACGTTCTCTACCACATATGTATGTATTAGGTAGGGAAAGTATTGCATTCCATCCAAAAACTAGATATCGAGATTTTCACCAGAAATATAATGTTTTGAGGCCTCCTGAAGCCATATAAGGCATTTTTAGAAATATATCCGTTATGTGTGTATGTGTGTATGTCTATGAACAATATAACTAAAAACGCAAAAAATAAATAACCAAGTTTGTAAAAATACCAAACTTTGTATATAGGTTCAGCACCTTCCAAAGATGCGACACAAAGATTTTCAAGAAAATCCCCCACTCCAAACTATCTTTTATATGGAACATTTTTCGAAATGTCTGATTCTCTAAAACGATTTTGATTAAAATACCATATATAAAATATATTCATATGAAAAATGAAATGCATATCTTGAATTTTCTAGGAATAGCCTATGAAGCCTCTTTATTCGGAAGTAATTTTGTATAATCTTGCATAACTGGTAAACGTTAAACAACAGACGAAAACGTACTACACAAAAATGAAGATTTATTTAAAATACAGTTCATTTCGAATATGTTTTTGTGGCATAAGCCATTTCTGAGATATCCGTTATTAAAGGTTCGAATTGTTCATTTCTTGGCCATTTTAAAGTCCAGGCAACTTTCAGTTGAGTCTCGCGATTGCATGGAAACAATATATAATTTTAAGGCCAGCATATAGCTTCAGTTCTTAAACATTTGATATCGCTGTTTGCTTTTAATATATAAAGGAAACAGCGATATATATAGAGCATTATATAAAGCTAAATGTGTAATGTAGTTATTTTGCAAAGGTTTATTGAGATTAAAATGTAGCAGATTGTTGTGCGTTGAGCAGCATCTCCCTGTTTCTCTCAATACAAGGCTATTTAATTACACTATTTATTAATCTAAATTTACTCTTCTTTACATCACCTCTGTTCGTTACACTGCATAACAACCAAATGGTCACATAAACACACTAGTCTGGCCCGCTCACTTCCCCTTCTCTCCGTCTCTGTTCAGTCTTGCTGCCGCCTTCTGTTGCGATTGTAGGTATAAAAATAAGAATTCGTAATAATAGTTTGTGTACTTACTAATAAAGGACAGAGATAGAGAAAGTCATGTAAATGCATCCCATCAATCTTTTTCTTTTGGTTTGAAGTGTTGCAGAATTCGGAGTACAAAATAGTAGATGTAGCACCAGCTTTAAGGATATGTTTAAAATACAAATATGGTGCCTAAATGTATAAAATATACATCAAATTAAAGAGCAAAACACCAAGCAAAACCCCATTCAATTTTAAAATACTCTTTGTTGCCAATTTTTGCCATTTGACCTCCGCTTGAATGCCATTCCTCCTCTGCAATATAATGTCTACCAAATACGGAAGGTATTAATTCTTCTTTTAAACCAGCATATAGGATGTAGGAGTGTTTATCGGCGGGAGACACCTCGAAAGTGCGACCAGTTTGATCTATTGTGGATACGCCCCCCGGAAGGCAGTGATGAGGTGAAAGAGCCACAGGAGATCGCAGGTCCGTAGGCACACAGACCCACAGAAACGCACAGATGTCATCCCTCACCAGTAGAAGCGAAGAATCCCGAGAGAGGAATACGAAGTCATCCTAACAGGCGGGACAAAGCACCCTGGCGTTCACGGGGAGAAATCTTTCCAAAGTGCGAGCAACGAGACCATCTCCCCGACACCGCCAGCCAGCCGACAGCCGCCAGCCGCCAGCCCGGCACCGCCGTAGGACCGAAGACACACCTGAAAGTGGAAAGGAGGGATGAAATGAGAGGAAATGCAGGAAAGGAGTACTCGTTGTAGAATACACCGTGGTGTATTCTACAACGCATTCACCTAAGCAACCAGAGGAAAACCACGAAAAAACCCAGGTTTAGAGTGGGCGATCTCCGGGGATCGAACCCGGCATATGCCGAATGCGGGCCACAGACGTTTTCGTTGAGCCATTCCGCTCCGTAACCAGCCATATGCTTTCATTTTCTGTTGGCCAAGGCATCATGATGCGATGACTTACCAACATCGGAAAATCAGCGCTGAAGTGTTCGTTCGTGGTGAAAAATTGTGTGTTCTTGATTTTGCTCGTATGTTCTGCTTGCATTCCATGCTGATTTGCCAGCATCTTTCTTCCCTCTCATTTTCTTAGCTCATTCATTCCATCATTTCACCTACTACCACTTATGTTTGTGGGCCCAGCATGTGGTCTCGCCTGGGTATCAAGGAGCTTTCCTTGGATCCAGACTCGCGGGAAGCCTGATTGTAATAGGATTTTGGAAGAATGCTGATGTGGTTATGGGTTTTCTGTGCTACTTAACACATTAGAATATTGGGAGAGGGGACACCTTGCACAATGCCATCTACGGAGGGTATTCCGACTACCACCGTCCAGGAGGAAGGGATGAAATCAAGAAACCACAGAAGGCTACAGACCGTAGGTAGTGACGCGCGAAAGTCCCTTATAGGTCCTGGCTCGAAGATGCGTCCCCCATTGAAACTCACAGGGAGAGAGAGGAAGAAAGAGAGAGAGATAGAAAGCGATGAACAACCCCTCCAACCAACATCCCTCTAGTGTCCAGGGGGAACACTCTTTTCTTGGAGCAAGCATCCGTTCGGCACCGCATAACTCCATGATATCTAGAAACACCCTGAAAGATCAGAAGAAAACAGAATGAAAGGGAAATGAGGGATAATGGTAGATGGGCAACCACACCGGAATTCGCCTATCGACCACGGTAAAAACCCATTGTTAAGTGGGCGGTCGACGGTAAACAAGCTCGGGACCTCCCAAACGCGAACCTCACACATTACCGCAGATCCAACTTCTTAGGTACTTAAGAACAAATGCTGATTGCTCTGTTATATGGCTTTTGTGATTTATTACCCTACGACACATGGGAACATTCAACAGTTAAATCAGCTGAGAAAATGATGGATTTACACCTACAGTAAATCTAAGGTGATGATTTTCTGGTAGTTTTCTATTCTTGTGAATTATAGGGTTGGTTTCTGTGCTTAGCTATCCCAAAGCTAAATTCCCTTTCTCCAGTATTATTATTATTCTCTCCACCACGTACATAGTAGGTACAGAAGGTATTGCATTCCACTAACAAATTCAATGCCAATATTTCACCAGAATACATGTTATGAGGCCCTCTAAACCGGAAGAATTTTTTTTATAAAGCGGTTCTTGTTTGTGTTGTCTGTGTTTTTGTGTGTGTATGTGTGTGTGAACCGCATAAGTCAAATCAAAACATCGGATACATACCAAAGTTGGTATTTTAGTTCAGTATGTTCCAAATTTACGACACGAATATTTCCAAAAAAATTCCCCGACATCAAATTTTCTGTTACAAGGAATATTTTTCGAAATTTCTTATTTTCTAAAACATGCTCTAACGATTTTGATTAAAATGCGTATACGAAAGACCTCATGACATTTAAAATATATAACTTGAATTTCCTGGGAATAGCCTGTAAAGTCCTCTTCATTCGGAATACATTTTGTATGATCTTGTATATCTGACAAACGTTAAGTGATAGTCGAAAACGTGCTACACAAAAATGTAGATCTCTTTAAAACAGAATTCATTTCAAATAAGCTTTTCCTTTTTTGGCATAAGCCATTTCTAAGATATCCGTTCGCTACTAAAACTTGAATTGTTCATTTCTTGTTTGTTCATACTCTTAAAGTCCTGTCAATCTTCAGTTGTTTCTCCTGCTTACATGGAAACAATATGGATTTTAAGGCCAGCAAATAGCGTCCAGTTCTTAAACATTTGACTATCGCTGTTCCCTTTGTATAAATAACGAAATGTGTAGTATAGCTATTTCTGCAAATGTTTACTTGGATTAAAATGTAATAGAAAAATAAGCTTTAGTAAGAATAGTAAGTATATCCATTTATAAACGACAAGAGGACAGAGAAAGTGTGCTGACCATAAAAGTGTAAAGCGCGATTTTGTTTAAAACATATGTCCCGCTGAGAGCAATATTTCTGCAAAACATGATCCCTGCCTTATGTCCTGGGGGATAGGCAAATCCTTGCTTTTTCACCTCCTTGTAAGGAGGCGTAGCCAGCTGACGCTTTCTCTCTGCTGAACCTGCCTGAACTTTGGACACTCTGGGACGAGTGAGTGAGACACTAACTTGGCGTAAGCTGGTCAGTCATGCAAGTGAGAGAGAGCGTGCTCTTTCTTCTTATGAGGGAGGCTGCGACGACTGACAGCTTTGGCATTTTGTATGTTGTGGGATGGACTTTATCGTTGGGGCGCCGTATTGAGTCGGCTTCTTTGGCTGTTGTCTTCGTTGGGCGCCTTAGTGGGATGGACGTTATTGTGTGTTTTCCTTTTATGTACGGTATCGGTGTTTTTGTAGGGGGAAAAGGAGAAGGTATTGGTGAAATGTCGGAAGAGCATGGATACAAGTGGGTTCTCTTAATCTCGGGTCGTGTTAACCGATGATATTTATATGGTTTTATTACGTTTTATTCTGACCTCCTTAAAACCATTCCCATAACCGATCCGTCCACACAAATATGTTTAATGTCCGACCACACAAATATATCGAACTATGCCATCGCCAAATCAAACTATAGCCACATGATACCCTGTGGTGTTTCACACGTCTGCTCACATCGAATTCCAGAGTACAAGTGTCTGCATTTACCCTTCGGTTCGCATTCCTGAAAGTTTCTTAACCCTAACTCTGCCTGCCTTGTTTCCCCCAATTCACACATGTGTCGTTACAATGGGCATGTTCAGCCCGCATTCCAATCCCCTAACGGTACGTTCATTTCCCGTCGTATACCTACTCTCTACAGTCTTATAAAGATATGTCATATGTTTCCACACTTTTCTATGTGGTTCACAAATAGACTATGTATAATCGATATTAAGGCTTCAACGTATCGTTTCAGTTGGCAGACTTCGGGGATTAGCAATTTGTTGAAAACGGAAGCTATTTTGCTGCTGCTGTTAATTCTCCGACGGTTTAAATCAGATATTCTTGAAACCCCTTCGGGGACCATCTTGTGATACCGTACAAATGTAGCACATTGTTATGCAGTTTGCTATTTTGGGGTGATACTAAGATTAAGGGGCCAAAAAAATTTTGAACCAGCTTTTCTGAGGGTTAAAAGCTCTTGATTATGTGTTTTTGCTAAAAGGGTGGCTTTCCTTGTTCGAGAAATGACATGTGAGTTGTCAAAACGTCCTCCGGTTCTTAATGTCTTATGAAATATATTTGTGGCTTAATTATTGGGGTTAAAATGGCTGTACTTTTACTCCTTAACCTTTTCCAATTATGTTCTTATTTGAAAATTGTTTCTGGTAGAGGAACAAAGTGCACATACACACATTTTATTCCTTGAAGTTAATGTTGTCATGCTTAAACTGACTAAATTATTTAATTGGTTTTAATGTACTGTTCTGGGATTCTCTTTCTGCAAGTTATAATTAGTACTTATTTATGACTCGGAATAACTATTCCAGTATCCACTGAAAAATTATTCTTTTACATGTGCCTGAGATGTTACAAGTAATCCATTGGGTAATAATTTGTTAGTATGTTCTCCCTGTCATATTAAGGGGCAATTCTCCTATAATTTGGCAACGTTTTCGCGGCAGTATTGCACACCCGTAACATTTTTACTTTCCTTCGCATTGCTGACTCCTAGTGCTCGAGTGCAGCTAATTCCTTTTCCGTATATTTTTGTAGTTGTCTATTGGCATCAATTGAAATGGACTTTGTGCTTTTAAGTGAAAGACACTTGGATATGTGAAGTTGCACAGAGAGTTTCAAGTCATGTAGAATTCCTAGTGAAAACAGCAACTGAGAATATACGAATTGTTTGGGCTAATTCCTCCCTGGTACAATAACTGTTATACTGTCACCTTTTGACTGGCGATCCTAGCCAGAGGTGGAGAGAGTGAGGGATGTGGGCGTTACTTCTTTGTGTGTTGTGTGTTGAGCATCACGTTTGGTCGAGTGTTGAGTTTAAAAGGTTGTATGTGAAGTTGTGTGAATCTCGTGTGTGTAGCATCTCCCCTCAAGTTCTTTCTTTATCTTTTGTGTATGATATAGGGGCACCTGCTTATAGCGAATAAACCATAGGTAATGTGATTAATGTGAAATTCTATGTATTTTGTTATAACTATCCCTCGCCTGCTCTGGAATGTGTCATTTAAGGTCCTGGTCCTCTTGCTACCGCTGCAGCTATGCCTCCCAATGTGCATGCTGGGGTAACTAAAATTTAGCTGGGTAACCTTTTGGCCTCACCTCAGTATGTAACAAATATATATATATATATATATATATATATATATATATATATATATATATATATAAACCATGCATCACAAAAGTTATAATTTCTCATTAGGGATAATATACCTTTCATTTTGGCTGTGATATAGTGAATACATTCGATTTCAGGGCATGCATTAATATATTTTTCACTTTGGCTGCCCTACAGTGAATAGATTCAGTTTCAGGGCATGTGCCAATATACGTTTTTTACTTTGGCTGTGATATAGTTCACGAAACAGCTGATACGGGGCTGCAACCATAATATTTTTTCTGTTTCTTAAATAGCTTATTGAACCACTTGGAATTATTTCACCACGTTTGGTAACATACCATTAACAGCCATCCATTTGTTTGCTCTTTGTAATTAACATTTAGCTTTTTATATTCAGTTTGTTTACAGGTTATAATTAAGTGAAGCTTTTTTCACCATTTTATATTTACTAAAGTTCACTTCCAAATTAACTCAACCTGTGTTAGCCATTAAGGTTTAACTTGTATAGATAGTAATAAGGGTAAATAGCCAATTAAATTCATTTTCTCTTTTCTCAGCTGCATTTTAACCCTTTTCCCTATTGTATACTTAGTATTCATTCATTCCCTTTAAGGCATTTATTATTCTTGTTTGTTAGAAGCATTTATGCAACCTGAAACATCTAACGTTGTTTCACATGTTTTTAAAATTTACTTTTACACTTGCAATAAACTGCAATTTTGGGATTGTTTTGCATTTATAAGTTTTGGGTATTACTAACTTTTTTGGTAAGGATATCTTTTCAGTCTTTTACAGTTTTAATGCTTTAGTACTCTGCATTCACAATTATCAGCCAAATACAATAAACGTATTAATTTTGGCTCAGAACAAAATGCACTTTAATTTGAACTTTTCTTTTAGTATTTTACTTCCAGTCATTTCACTTTTGCGTGACAATATATATATATATATATATATATATATTATTCTTAATACTCTAATGGTACTCTGATGCACTGTTATCTTGCTGTCTTTTATTTTGCTTGTATTAACCGTTTATATCAATAAATTAAAATTTTGTTATATGTTTTACTTGCACATTTGGTATAGTTTTAATTATCGTAGTCTTTATCACATCTTTCTATTAATCTTGAAACATTATTTTTAGCCTTTAATTGGTATAGCCTTATAATGTTCTATGCTCTTGTGCTGGACAAAATAAAGCCATTTGTTATTTACTTTTTGCTTAGTTCGTATGCATTGTGAGTGCCTGTCCGGCTTAGTTCACTTTCTTCCTTACAAACTGTAGGAAAGCTGCTTATTTTTGCTAAGGTGCATACCAAGATCACCGCGTCATTCGCTAGGGCTCTCCTATTCATTTGTCTGAGCTCCCGGTATAGAGCGTGAACATGAGCGGCTGCTTTGGTATAGTGATTTAGCTATGCAAGATTGCGAGTTTAGCCACAATACCATGCAAAATTTGGTAGCCCAGCGTTTGTTAATTACGTTCTGTTTGATTCCGCGATTTGTCCTGGTGGTCGTTTGTGCTTTGTCTTAGCCGGGTATAGGATTTAGAAGTTATTCCACAAGTATCACAATTAGATTGGGATTACCGTCATCAATGTTGATAGGTTGAGGAAAAGCGAATTAGGGACTGAGGAAATCGTTAGGTGGGGTCAGTGTTTGGCTTCTGATGTATATACCATGTTGGATATTTTTCGACATGCGAAGGAGCAATGTTGGCTACTCTATCAACAGAGCATGCTATTATTACTCAGTTTTAACCAAATTTCTCGGCAGCTCATGGCGAAACACAGGATGTCCTGATTGATTTAGAGCATTATGGTGTTCCTTCTAAATGACAACGTATTCGTTTGAAGATCGGTTGCGCAACTTCATGTTATATTTGGATTATATTGCTGGTCCCGGCTTTACCCAGTTGTGGGCATTACAGACGCTCAGAATGCAGTTTGCTCAATTATCTCGTAAGGTTGAAAAATGTTTTTCGGCTAGTCAAGATGATGGTGTGGCATCACCTTTGATTTCTCAAAATATGGGGATTGTAGCCAGTCTATTGAAGTACCTTCAGCTTTTCGTCCACTTAGCCTTGTAAATTCTTTGCACCAGTTGGTAGAGAGTAAGCATCTGGATGATACTGTGGATGTTCCATCACCTTTGGATTCCTCGTATTCTTTATTTCCTTATTCGCTAAGCGTCATTCCATTTCCACTAACCAGGTGTCAAAGTTATAGTCTCTTAAAGTATCTGGCGTGGTCCTTAATTTGCTAGTGCAACTCGTCTTTCTCGACCACTTACCACATTTCCTTTTGCTGTTTTTGGATATGTTTATTCAGCAAAGGTAGAGTGCTAGGATTATGCAGGAAATATATTTCCGTCCCCAAGGTTTAACAGTCTTTTCGTGTACGTTACTCGGGTTAGAAAGATTGCACTAGTTTTGGCTTTGCCTAATAGTGAAAGTTAAATCTGCGGCATTGTTATGTCTGGAATTAATCCTGCTGTATGGTCTGCTTTGGTGTTCGGTTTTCGCCCGACTACTTTTTTGCAGCTTGATGCCCCATTTCTAAATTGAATGAGAGTATTTTGATTGATAGCGCTAGATTTTCAGAAAGTCAGATATTAGCAAACGCCAGTAATTCGCACATGCAAACCCCTTCATCATCAGTTCTGGTGCCTATGTCAGCTGTTAGTGCTCCTGTGCGATACTTTTGTGTGGCCAAGTTGGTCATATTCGATATTATTGTCCTAGAAGGAATTTACTTAATAGGAGTTCTTCTCCACTTTCTGCAAGACATTTTAAGCCATTATAACGCCAGAGGTTTCGTGGAACAGTTTGTGATTCCTACCGTATTTTAGGCTTGTTTTTCGGGTAAACCGCTAGTGGATGCTACTCTTGAGAAAATTCATGTCTTTGCATTGTTGAATTCTTGTAGTTCGGTTTCTTTTATCCAAGCGTGACTTTCTGAAAATTTGGCCGCATCGTTTCACGTGTTTAACATTGCGATGTTTTGTGTTTGATAGTTAATGGACAAGCTTTTGAGGTTTCTCAAAATTCACAATGCACCATAGGTTTTTCACATTTTGCGTGGAAATATCTCGTTTTTTTACATACCCTTCCATATTCTTAGGGGTGGATATTATATGCAAAACTTGTTTGAGTATTGATTTTGCTCGCAAACAGTTTTCCTTTAATTTTGCTCCATATCAGAAGTACATGTTTCGTAGGAACCTTAAACCAGTGACAACTCTGTTTCAATTGGATGACTAAATTGTCCACCTCTACTTTACAATTATCGTTCGATCACACTAACCAGATTAAGGCTTTGGTACAAGATTTTCGGTAGAGGTTTATTAACACAACAAATTTGGTTGAATATGGTATTTAGCTGATGGATCCGACGCGGGCTATCACCCTATAGACTTGCTCCGCTAAGTTGATAGTATTGAATGAAAACATTCAGGAGATGTGCGATCAGGGGTCATCAGATCTTTTATCTCGAATTACGGTAGCCCGATTTCCTAGTACCAAAGAGGGTTGATGATTTTAAACCTGTTGTGGATTATCGTCTGCTGAATAAACGAATACACATTGAAAGTGATCCTTTGCCTGATCTGCATACAGCAGCACATCATGCACACGCATTCATCACTTAAGATTTAAATAAAGCCTATAATCCAATCCCGTTGCAAGAGAAGTCTAGGCATCTTGCAGCCTTTGTCACAGTATGGCGCTTGTATGAGTATAATCGTGTTCCTTTTGGCCTGGCTTCTGGAGTTCAAGTTCTTTCTCGTCTTTTAGTTAATTTATTTTCTGATTTAAAATTTAAATGCTTATGTTATTATTTGGAAGATCTGTTTATATATTCGGGTGACATTGATATACATCTTGAGCATTTGCGTGAGGTTTTCTCTAGGTTACAGCAGGCTGGTTTGTCCGTGAAACGCCCGAGGTTGGTTTTACTACCTCGTAAATATATTTTAGTCCATATTGTACCGCCCGCAGGTATCACGATTGACCCATATCGTACTAAGGCAATACGAACTTTTCTGACATCCATGAATAAGGTTGAGGTGACCCGCTTATTAGGAATGATCAATTTTTTGTAAGCTTATTCCTGATTTTTCAACTCCAGTTGAGCCACTTAATATGTTACGTCGTAAGGGTTCAGTTTTCATTGGCGCGAAGGGCAGCAAACTGCCTTTCTCGAATTAAAAGAATTTATTTCATATCCTCCGGTAATGACATTTCCCAATTTTTGGCCTCCATTTATTTTACAAGCTGATTCTAGTGCAAATCCGGTCGCTGCTGTGCTTTTAAATCAATTTCCTGAAGGCAGACTCCCATTCATTATATTCCGCTTACTCTTTCAGCAGATGAACAAATGTTTTCCAAATATAAGCTAGAAATATTGACAGTACTCTTTGGATTACAGAAATATAACTGAAGTTTAGAGCATACCCATTTCTTTCTCGAGTGTGACAACCAAGCCTTGTCATGGCAGTTTCTCGTAAGACCGGCTGCTTTGCTAGATCGAGTGTACATATCAAAGCATTTAAATTTACTCCCTCGTTTTTAAGAGTTGCAGCATTTGTATATCAGATGCACTTACACCGGAATTTTCTGAACCTAGTGAAGATTGAAGCTTTCTCTTTTACAGCTTTTTCTGCCATGTTTATAGTATTTCGGAGCTCCAAAAATTGCAACAGGGGCTTCCTGTCCCAGACCATAAACTAAAAGATAGTGTATTGATTGGCAGAGCGCGTTTTTACCGCCCTTTTAAGGTTTTAGTTCCTAAGTCTGCCGCGTCAATGGTGTTAAGCAGTTTTAATGATTCCTCATTTTTCGGTCGCTTAGGTACTGGCAAAACTAGACATAAGATTCGCCAGTAGTTAATGTGGCGCGGCATGGATCAAGATGTTAAGAGGCATGTTAAAGCTTGTCAAATTTGCGTTTTGTCGAAACCGGCGCAGTGCATGAATTAGGGTGATCATGCTTCAGAAGTAGCTACTAAACTTATGCAGAAATTATTCCTTGATTTTATTGGACACTTCCCACACAAGGTACGTGGTAACCTTTGCTTTGGTCGTTACGGATGCAGTTTCTAAATTTGTATGGATGTATTCTCTTGTGGCCATTATTGCACGATTAGCTATACGTAAGTTAGGTACTATTTTTGAATCTTCAGTGCCCTTCAGTACTGATTTTCAGACAATGGCTCCAACGCAAGTCACGTTTGTTTAGGTCCTTTTGTTTTGGCTGGGGTGTCGCTGATTTTACCACCATTCTTACTATCCCAATCAATCGTTAGCTGAACGTGTAAATCGTAATCTCAAAGCTGCTTTAATAGCATTTCATCATCAGCAACATCCGTGTTGGGACTCTTATCTCAAATACCTACAATTTGTATCTACAATTTGCATTTAACTCTGCAAGGCATGAAGTCCATTAAACTGCATCCTTTGCCTTAATTTTTGCCTATGAACCATCCTCACCATTGGCCAATATGTAGCCTCCTAATGACTTATTGCTATCAAACAATTTACCAAATATCCTTAGACATAATTCAAAAGCTGCATTAGCAATCTGTCCTTAGGAAACTCCGTTATAATGCTAGTCGTAAGGTTTCGCCCTGTAAGGTGGGTGATCTGGTAATATGGCGAGTTTCTCCCAGTTACCTAAGATAAACGCCTTTGCCGCGAAGTTGGCGCATCAACATTTATATCTGTTTTATAATACTTTAAAAATTTATAAGGTGGTATCTGTTTTGTTACAAGAACAATCTTCGTTTCTCCTCAGGCGTGCTAATATTTCCCAATTGAAATAAATTCAAGAATACTAAATATTTTGGTTTGTAAACCCCCTAAAAGGTATTTATTTCTCCACTATCTGTTTTCAAAGTTGACCAGTTAGTTAATTTTGTAGATATGTGCAATTTCTGATTGCTTATTGCATGTACTTACGAACACCTTGATAGGCTGCTATGTTAACGTTATTTTGGATATTCGTGCACAAGTGCTAATGGTTAAACAATATCAGGCCGTTGTTCTTGCGTAGCTCATTGGAAATTTTGTCCCATTGCTCTGTCACATGTTTGATGATTGGGCTGCATATCTTTACAAACTTCCCTTGAACTGGCCAAAGATGTCCGCTTGTTTCCTTGTAGTTTATTTTCCCTATTTTAAAATGTCTATTTGATTCTTTTAATTGGTGTTTATATTATATCATGTTCATGACCTTCCTGCCTCGTCTTGCTAAATCTTTATATAAATTCCCTGCTCTTTTGTTATGATCCTTAGACAACAACTTGTCTGACTGCCCTTATCGCTCCCCACTGCCTTCCTTCTGTAATTGTTGTGTGGGAGTTGGTAAGTGTTTGTGTTGTTTAATTTTAAATATGATATATCTGAGCAAAATATGTTCTTATTAATTGTGTTATATATACCTGTATTTAAATTTTAATTGTTCAAATATAGCTTTGTCCAACTCTTGTACATAGCTTTATAAGGGCTTTGTACTTGTATTATTCCCTTTTCTCCAAAAAAATTACATATATATATACATATATTTGCTTTCTATTTCTTGTATTTTGGAAAAGCTTGACATATTTATCTTGCATTTTTCCTCTCATCCTTCCTGTTTTGCTCAGTTTGCCATGTCAGGTCGACCACTCTACGCAATGGATATCTTTAAGAAACAAGCTTCAACTTTCCGGCATCTGACCTTCTGATCGGCCTGTGCAACCGGGTGGCCCCACTGGGAGATTTAACTGGATTTATTTGATCAGTTCGTGATTGTTGATTGAGTCCGTGCTGAGTTCCGGACCTATCCATCAAACATGCATTGTGGCCCAGTGCAGTCAAATGGATTCAGCTCTACATATTACTTGATCTCTGCCTATGGGCAGAATAGCTACTTTTGTACTACCGATCATCTCCAGGCTATGTTCAATTGGACAAAGATGTTCCTTGTTACCACTTATATGCACCGTTTTAACATCACTTCAGATATGGTCTGTGCTCCTATCTCTTGGCCTAGAAGTTTGTAACTGGTTTCATTTAGGGGTTTCCGCTTGGTTTACTAGACGGGTTTCCCGGTTGCATATCTGCGTATGTGCGAGTGTGCATACATCTTCCTTTCTAGTGTCGTCCATCAGTGTATGTGTTAAACGTTTACATTAAGTGTGGGGATGATGTGAAATGAGGGGAGATGACTTAAGAACTGGCGTGAGTGTGAGTTTCCTTTTGACCTTCGATTTTCATACTCGTTCCTTTCTTTTTTATGTTTGTTTACATCCTGACAAGCAGGTAGATTTGGCGGGTGCACAATGTTGGTTAGTAAAATTGTAAATCACAATTTTGTATAAAGCATGTGTCCCAGTGAGATTTATAATTCTGCAAAACATGATATCTGCCATATTATATCGCGGTGAGGAGTTTTATCCTTGCTTTCTCACCTCCTTGGAAGGAGGCGCGGCCGGCTGATTTCGATTTTTCCCTGCTGAATCTGCCTGAGCTCTAGGTAGATCGAGGGCGACGAGTGAGGAGACACTAACTTGGTGTAAGCTGGTCAGTCGTGTAAGTGAGAGGGAGTGCTCTTTGTTCTTGTGAAGCAAGCTGTGACGAATGCTAGCTTAGAATGTTGTATATCGGCAGACTTCGAGAATTTGAAACTTGATGAAAGCAAAAGCTAATTCACTGTTGCTGTTAATTTTAATTCACCGGTGGTTTAAATTAGAGGTTCTTGTAGCCCCTTCGGGGACCAACCTGGGATATCTGTAAAGGTTTGATATTGTTTTGTAATTTTCTATTTTGGGGTTCATTCACAAGGTTAATGGGGTCAAAAGAATTTTTGAATCAGCCTTTACTGATGGTTTTCATAAGTAGCAAACTAGATCATGAAAAACGTATGATTATGGTGTTTGCTAAAAGCGTAACCTTCCTTATTCAGAAACATCATGCGAGTAGTCAAAGCTTCCCCGGTACTCAATGACCTATACAGCATATTTTCTATTGTGTAGTCTAATTAGTGGGATTAAACTGTGCAGTTGTTTTCGTTATCAACCCTTTCCAATTAAGTCCTTATTTGAAAATTATTTCTGGTAGAAGAAAAAAGTGCTTGTATACTTTGTACACTCATGTGAATGAATCACATAAGAAGTTTTGTATGTATAACTATGTGCATCATGTTTCTTAACTTATAACTCCAGAACTAATAAAACCATTTAGTTTGGTTTACGTCTAACTAAACCTATAGCAATTGAGGTATTCCTCAAAGAGGGATGCATAACGTGCAAAGACATCTAACAAGGATTGATTTTGCTTCTCCATTATACACTGGTGTGCAAAAACTAAGGACGAAAGTAATCTTCACATGCTGTGGCAGTGCCAAGTAACATAGCTCGATGAAACTTGAAACATACATAGAGGGCACTGCTACAGTAGGCAACTAAACAAAATATGCAATGAGACGAACAGTAAAGCCACCTTTATTCATAGACCATAAGCTACACTAAAGTCAATACGACATATGAAGGTTCTCTAGATTTACAGAAACAGATACATGGTACTTTTAAGAGTGTGGGACCACCACGGACAGCAATGCATGCTCTGCATCGTGCTCCCATGCTGGCCACAACGTTGGTAAGCAGTTCTTGTCGTAGGGCGTTCCATTCCTTCACCAGTGCTGTTGACAACTGTTGGATGATCATTGGTGCATGTGAATGTGCTGCACTGCGTCTCCCTTAAGCATCCCACACATGTTCGATGGGATTTAAATCGGGGGAACGGGCAGGCCAGTCCATTCGCCGAATATCCTCTCGTTCCAAGAGATCCTCTACCTGCGCTGTTCGATGCGGTCGCGCATTGTCATCCATAAAAATAAAGTCAGGGCCGAATGCATCCCTGAAAAGACGCACATGGAGAATGAGTACAGTATCACAATAACGCTGACCAGTGAGCGTACCGTGCTCAAAGATTTCGAGGTCGATGCGCCCATGCAGCATTATGCCTTCCCAAACCATAACACCCGATCATATTCAAGGATGTTCCTGGGTTCATTACGTGTTCCCACCTCTCGCTAGATGAGGGTACATCGAGAATCACTACTTAGACTGAATCTGCTCTCATCCGAGAAGAGCACGCGACCCCATTCGTTGTTGATCCAATTTTGATGCTCTTGGGACCATCGCAAACGGTGCCACCGATGTGCGGATGTCAATGGAACACAACGTACTGGCCGTCTGGAAAAGAGACCACCTTTGCGTAGTCGCCGTGCTATTGTGTATCGTGAGATTGCGTGCCTAGCTGTCCTATTAAATGTGGTTGCAATTGCACGCGCTCTTTGGTGTGGATTCCTTCTTGCCTGTTTCACAATGAAACGGTCATCTGCTCCTGTAGTTGAGCGTGATCGACCACCACCTCTCCTTGGGACAGCGGTGCCTGTGGTTTGAAAGGTTCTCCATGCACATGAAACTATGCTGTGAGCAATTCCAAACTCCTGAGCAACACTCGTGACACTTCGCCCCTCTTCCAGGTCCCTGATGATTCTTCCCCGTGTAAAGTCATCCAAATGGTGTCTACGGGCCATGTTGCAATGAAGAACACCACTACAGTGCACCGCAACAGCTCGCTAATGACCACACACCGTCTTGTCGTGTTTCGTCAACTGCCCCGTGTTGCGGGACCAATCCCTTTGGCACTATAGGCTCGCTACACGCACACCATGTGACGTCCAGATTTCTGCGTACACGTGACAGACATCTGACAGCATGCTCCCGCACCTTCATCTACTTCCATCAAATAGTTCATTTGTTATGCTACTTTACCCATCTCGTTCTTAGGTTTTAAACACCAGTGTAGTTTTTACGTGTTTGACATTTAAAAAGTTTTTCAGATGATTGTTCGTGGAATAGCATTGCTCAATAGTTGTTTTCATTATATTCACCGTAGAAAAACAACATAGTTCTGAATAGAACATACTAGATAAGATTGTAGCTATTTTTATTTTTTGCTTTTAGAGTTTAATGATAATATGGTGATATATAATTTGGAAGATATAATTTCAGATATCTTTAATTAAAATGTTATAGTTTTTCTATCTGTTGCCATTTACATACTAAATTATTGTCTGTGTTTGGTACTTTCAACATTTTCTTTCTTTCTTTCTGTTTTATACCTTCCCTTTTTTATTATATTTAAGAGGAATACAACGTTGAAACATCTGGAATTGTTTCTATCTTATTTATCTCCATAGTAAACGCTAAGTAGTTAATAAGGTACAGTTTGAAAAAACTTTCCTCCCATTCTGCCTTCACAGATTCAATAAGACGTGTACCTCATTTGAAACGTTGACCTTAAGATAATGCATTCACTTATATAGGTTCTGTTTATATAGTGAAACACATTTCCTGTTTTTCCCCAAATTTTTATAAGCAGCCATTATGAGTTTTCAGTGACGTAGCACCAAATAATCAGTAAATATACCTTTCAAAATGTCCATAGTGGTTAATCTGAAGCTGCTACACCCAGATATAAAACTGTGTGACTGGTTTTGCTTCATCTCTGTGTACAGTGATGGTGTAATTCCATTATAGCAAAAATCCTTTATGTTAGAAATAAAATACCTGGACAGTTTTAAAAACAAACATGAGCACTAAGTACACTAAAAACATTGAATTCAAGTCCGAACATGTGCCCAAAATAAGTGAACTTATTAACGTGTTATTCTTTAATATTATTATAATACCTACTAAATAAACATCAAAATACAGACTTAAATGTCTGAAGTCAATACCAGGGGAAAAAGTAGTGCTAATAAAATAAAAAGGAAATCCAATACATTGCACCTTTTATACATAAAAATACCAGTATCCTGTTTTTGTTCTCACTGAATCACTAAAATTTTATCTATAAAACATTTATCATAACTGATAATGAGGACTGAAACTGTTTAAAATACACAATATAACAAGCAAAATTTCAGTAACATTCGTCACCAAAAGAATTTAGTGTGAGATAGTTGTGAATGTGTAGCTATGGCCACCACTGAGGTCATAGCTGTGTACTTATACATACTCCTCATTGTTGTAGGTTTGTTCATGCAGGAATAACACTTTCACATAAGTGACGCCCTTACTGTGATTTTCAGATTATGTGTTTCGTTATTCCTATGCAATACGTATGGTTTGATGGCCACCCATACTCCGTTTTGTACACAAATAGTAGACCTCATACCGGTTCTAGCGCTCAAGCAGAAAGGATATAAAATAATTAATAGTAACAATTTGGTCACAGGCAGCTAGTAACCAATGTTATACCGATTCTAATGGTCCAGTAGAAAAGATATAACAATAGTTAATGGTAACAATTTAGTCCAGGCAGCTCGTAACCAATGTCATTTACTTTCAGCTATTTCATTTTGAGCTTTAAAAGTATATACAGTCTTTATATTGCACCATCCGCATTTTGATTTTGCGTTATTCTAGATAAGGAGATATTATATGAGAGTTTTAAATCACGACATTAACAGAAACGCCTAAACAACAGACAGATAGATAAAAAGGATGTAGTAAAATCTGATGTGTTACATTCATATGACTTTCTCTATTCTCTATTCTCTATTACTTAGTGGTGGTGTAGCTGATCACATATTCTTAGCAGTATGCTAATGTAAACACAGAAATAGGGCTTGTAAATGATAAATGCATTTTAGACAATAGTGCAATGCTAAGGCTGAAAGGAATGCACAAAAGCAACAGATTTGGTACGTTAACATCTGGCAAGAATGTGTCGCCAGAACAGCAGGAAATGAAAGTCTTCCGCTTTTGTCTAAGAACAAGGGGGTCGCTATTCAATGACTTCGTCAGAGGAACGGTGAACAGTGCCTTAACAGACCTGCACACTGCAAGACGTTTTTGTGCGAGACAATGACGGCCCTAGCATATGACTTTTAAGCACGGAACGGTGGCGAGATTGGTTGTGACTAAAAGAAGGAAAATAAATACATCTTAACATTTTCATCCTGTGTGCAGTTTTCTTTTAATAGCATAGCTTGTTCGCGACCACGCCGAGATAGAACAAGAGTCTCGTGCTCCTGCTGATGCCGAGGGAGGAAAAGAAAAGAAGAACCACCAATGCACCTTAATTCATTACCCAATTCCTCCTCACACTTCTCGTCCACCGGAACGACCCGTCTCATATTTGTAACCCTCACGTGGGGCACAAATAGAACAAACTAGCAAGTGTATACAAACCAAAAATAGACAAACGAAAGTGCATGGATATGCAATCTGGAAATAAAACAAATGTAAGAAAAGTTCCAGCAGTAATTAAAAAATTACACCCGACGTTCAGACTACAGTGAATTAAACGGGAGCCAGTACTACATCGAGGGGAAGAAAGAAGGCAACCACACGATAACGCCGACTTCCGATTATAACCTATGACGAGGAGCTACATCAACGATTCTTTTTTTAAGGGTGTGAACGTATTAGTGTAGTGCAGCAAGTGACACATTAAGGTGGCGGATTAATCAACTCCTCTCCAAACTTTAAGTAGAATATTTAGGAGTAGAATCGTAACATTTTGGAGAGTACTTAACCAATATTCCTTGATTAGCTTTGACATGCTGATAACCAAGTAACATTGTAAGATTTTGGAGGGTATCTATGTAATATTGTTTAATAAGTTTCGTGCAGTCTAGAGGCCATTGCTGGCGTTAAGTAACTCTCTGAGTAGGCTATGGATACTATTGAGGAACAATAAGCTAGTAGTAGTAGTAGTAGTAGTAGTAGTAGTAGTAGTAGTAGTAGTAGTAGTAGTAGTAGTAGTAGTAGTAGTAGTAGTAGTAGTAGTAGTAGTAAAAACAGCGACATGGTGACTGGAGAAGGAAAATCAAGTTACCGAGAAGAAGAGTCTTAAGGTAGGAGACGTAAGGGATAATAAGGCAGCTAATCAGAATGCTGCTGTATGAGGCAGTGCAGTAGAACAGGAGATTAGGCAGTGTGATAGGCAGACTAATGTTATTACACTCTAGGTGCATATAACACAGCAGTGCTACTGCGACAGACCTTAACGCTACAAGGAGAAATCTAAAGCCAGATAGCACAACAGCAACAGCAAATAGGCCAGATACGCCAGCAGCTACAAGCGGCAGTCGCTGAAATGCGCGCGAGGCAATGTGCGTAATAGGTACAAGTAACTGCAGTGCGAGGAGAAATTCTAATCACACAAACCGAAATGAAAATTATGAACCAGTTCTTGGAGGCTGACGTACAAAGCTTGACCCGGCTGTTAGGTACTCTTGCGTCAGACGTGAAGCTGAACTATCCACAATTAAGAATACAATTAATTGATAGGCAACAGTGTACACAAGATCACGAGATAAACAGCTAAGTGACAGAATAAAACGGGTAGAAGTCGCACAACGGGAGCTGGAAATACGCAGGAGCTGGAAATACGGAATTGCGAGCTCGCGGAGGTCCGCGAGACAATATATATTACTCGCGCAAAACTTCTGGAATCGTGACCTTGATTGCCAACCCAGCTGCCGAGCCTAGGAATGGTTTATGTTTAGCTTTATCAACAAAAGCGATATAATACCTTTGCTTACTCACAGTGCGTAACACATACAGTCTGCATAGAAAGTGTCTGCATCTGGTTGTAATTTTAAAGAGAGCTGCAGTATCTAAATAGTACTTATTTTATATTTGTTATGTTTATAACCATATCTCCTATGTTTTCAAAGTTAAGTGGTAAGGTGTTACATAGTCAAAGTAGGGAAATAATAGCAAATGTCATCGACTTCATGAAGCAAGAAGCAGAGATGAAGGAAGAAATTATATCCGAGTTCCACAAAAGCCTTAAGAGAGTGAAAGAAAGAGTAGTCAAAGCAACTGGTGTTTCACCGAGTTCCGTTTCCAGAGTTCTCAAAGATAAGAGAAAAAAACATATGGATGAAAGAGTACCATTTGACACACCTGGGAAGAAACATAAGGCCCCTAAACGTATTACAGAAATAGACGATTTCGAATGCGTCATTCGGCGCACGATTCACAATTCCGATGTGGAAGAAAAAACTGTGCTAACAACAAGCAGATTGCTCATTCAGCTGAAAGACAGCAGAAACTTTCAAGGTGGTGCTACAAATCTCAGAAAAATTATTAAAGATTTAGGGTTCAAATGGAAGAAACCGAAATCAAATAGAAGAGTTCTAACAGAAAAGTAAAATAAATAAATAAAATAAAAAAATAAAAAGTAAATGTTGCCATGATAGCTTAGTCGGTTAGAGCAACGGCACGGAAAGCCTAAGATCCGTGGTTCAAATCCCGGCTATGGCATTGAATTTTTCAGTCAGATTCTACCTTTCCAAATGACTATAATTTTATATGTACTTATATCTGTGTGTACTTACTTATATCAGCATCAATTTTCAAGGTGGTGCTACAAATTTCATAAAAATACTATAATGTATGAAGATGAGTCATACATACACAGCAGTCATACAGCATCTAAAAGTTGGAGTGACGATAGCGAATTAGGTTTGCAGGCACCTGTTGCCAAAGGGCAAATACTTATTATCGTTCGTGCTGTTGGAAAGATCGGCTTCGTTCCAAATGCCCTTCTTTTACAAGTCGCAACAAACAACAGGAGATTTTCATCAAGAAATGAATACAGAAAATTACATGAAGTGAGTCAACGCCATGTTGATACCTAATATGCCTGCTGGGTCTGTTCTGGTCATCGACAATGCTTCACAATGCGTCAACACTCAACTTCACAAACCACCTACCTCAACTTCCTTGAAAGAAGAAATGAGAGCTTCGTTACTTAGACATAATAAAGCTTTAGATGAAAGCATGAGTAAAACAAAGCTATATAACTTAATTAAAGCCAACAAACAGCTTCAGAAGTCATACATACTTGACCAGATAGTAATACAACATCCTGGATCGCCATAATGTACTTAGACTGTCATCGTATCGCCCAGATCTAAACCCAATCGAATTAATCTGGGCCGATATCAAAAAATGGGTGGCATGCAGAAATATCACTTTCAGATTAAAATATGTGGAGCAGTTATAACGCCAGCAATTTGCTGAAATTGGAAGGCCAGAATGGGAAAATGTATGGCGACATGCTGAATAAGTTAAGAATCATTATTCCGAAAAATACGGAATTGCAGAAAATCAAATAGAAATAATTCTCATCCAGGATAATGATGCAGAAAGTAGTGACAGCAGTGATGACGGCAATAATGTGAGTGATTCCGCAGAAGAGGAAGGGTTGTTAGATGTGGAAGAATTGGAGGCAATGATTGACAGCGTTTTTTATATTAAGCGCTTTTTACAGCGTGTATTTTAATATACTGTATATAACTAAGTTTATCAGCGCAACACAGTGCATAACCGTTGTGGATATTTGACGATGACTGTCCCACGCACTCCTGCAGCATGGAGACGACCGGTCACCACCTGATCTGGTAAGCAACTCGCATCATAGCTCTCATTAAGATTTTCACGTGTCTAGAACTGTTGCGCCGATTATAACTTGCAATTAGGTGAATACCAGGCGCCGCCAGCGTTGGGACAACTGTTACCGACTCTAGCTAACAGTTAGATAGATTACCAACTCTAAGTAGGCTGAATTACCTTCACCAAGTTCACTCAGCCTCTCTTCCGGTAGCTCTTTGCATAGGCATTACAAGCTGAGGCAGAATTCAACTATGGCACCCAAGTATATTTTTCTATTATGTAATTTTCTTTGCCCATAATTTTGACGTATAGATTGTATATGCAGGTAATATGGATCATGTATAATTGTTTATTTTAGTACATCGTAATATTTAGCCTGTGTATAAGGTTCCTGGTCCAGTGGTTGGTAGGTGCCTTAAATCCAACAGTTTCGTCGAAAACGATCCTGTCTATGAGCGTTGGAATATGGGAGCCCTCTTTCTGTTATTCGGGTCAAGAGTCAAATATTCCTGCAAGGGTATTCTATTCATACACATGGGGGAGTAAATTTTGACTTGGAATGCGGAAGACACCTGTGACGCGAGGGAAAAGTCACATAATGAATAAGTAGCCAATGAGATGTTAGATAAATGACGAAATGTAGCAGAAACTTTAAGTATTAAATGGGGGATAGGATAGTATAAATATCTCACGTTCACCCCAGAAATTAGTCAGTCGATATGTAATTTAGGATACAGACTCCACGTTACTTGAAAGCAGAATTTAGGGCTCGGGGAAAGCATGGTAGTTTCTCCGAAGTGCCGGAGCACGTTCCGGATTAAGGTTATACATCGTCGCTGTAACTGTAGTGCTGTGTAGAAAAATCTGTGACGCCCACGCGCAGCGAGATAACAAAGGGCCGTGAGACGCGCGAAAAATTTGTCAGATCCCAGTGACCAGGAACTTTATCTAGTGTGTTCATTGGTGGTATTTAAATTAGTCAAGTGAACTCCATGGTACTTCTTAAATTCACCCTGAAATTTCCTTTATCCCACAACCTGGATTACCTAAGCTTATCCTTCTCTGGTAGGCAGAGTCCATGCGCTTATCTCCACTGAGAATCAGCCACGGCAAATAACAGACTAAATTATTACAAGCACATCATCCATCGACAGAGGTAGCAGCACAAGCAGTAGTTCCGATGAGACGACCTCAAAACAGGTACGGTGACCCGTACCCATGCGGGGTATTTATCATGGACCGCAGCGTGCAGAGCCATCCGTATCCTTCTCAGACGTAGGCCTCTAATAGAGACGTCGGAAAAGCAGCCTCAAAGTGTACCCGACGCTGGTCCACAGGCGTAATTACCCGCTAACTTCCTGAATGAAATAGTTTGTTCGCGATCACGCCGTTAGAACAAGAGTCTCATGGTACTGCTGATGCTGAGAGAGCAGAAGAAAAGAAAAAGAACCAACGCACCCTAATTCATTAGACACAAATTAATTCCTCCGTTCACCTCTCGTCCACCGGAACAACCCGTCATACTGGGTATACAAACTTTGTTACCAAACCTTATTTTTCTATCTACTTCAGTCTAGTCCAAATAAATCTTTGCAAAAATAGCTACATTACACATTTCGTTATAGGTATAAAGAGAACAACAATAATTAAATGTTTAAAAACTGGATGATGCCCTAAAATTACATACTCTTTCCATGCAATCGCCAGAAGATACTGAATGTTGAAAAGACTTTAAGGTATGACCAACTAATGAACAATTCAAATCATCAGTAACGGATATCTCGGAAATGGCTTATGCCACAAAAAGGTTATTTGAAATAAATTGTGTGTTTTAAAGGGATCTAGTTTCTTGTAAAATACATTTTTGGCTATCGTTTAGCGTTTACTAGTTACACAAGATTATGCATACAAAATTACTTCGGAATGAAGAGGATTTCAAAGGCTATTCTAAAAAACATTAAGATATGCATTTCATTTGTTATGTAAACATGATTAACATATGGTATTTTAATCAAAATTGTTTGAGCCAGTGTTTAGAAAATAACAATTTTCAAAAAATGTATCATGCGGTAGTTTAGAGTGGGGAGAATTTCTTGAAATCTTCGTATCGTATCCTTAGAAGATACTGAAACTAAATATCAAGTTTGAAGATTATTCGAATTTTTGTTTTTAAGTTATGCTGTTCATACCACTCACAGACGCACACACGCACACACACACATACACACGCACTCACGGACCTTTTTCTAAAAAGCTCATGTAATACATTCGCATTACATTCTCTGCCCTCTATTGTTTATTAGGGGGTATACAAACTATTCTTACTAAATCTTATTTTTCTATTACATTTCTTTCTAAACAAAGATTTGCAGAAATCGCTGCGTTGCTGATTTAGTTAGGATACAAAGAGAACAGCGATAGTCAAGTGCTTAAGAACTGGACGATAAACTGGCCTAAAAATTCCATACTGTTTCCATGCAATCATGAGTAACAATGAAAATCGATGGGACTTAAAAGAATGATAAAGGATTGAACAAATGGAACCATTAATAATGGATATCTTGTAAATCGTTGATGCTCCCAAAAACAAAACTATTTGAAATAAATTGTGTGTTTTAGAGATCCACATTTTTATATAGTGCGTTTTCGTCTATCGCTTAACGTCTACCAGTTATCAAAATTCTACCAAATTCCTTCCAAATGATGAGGACTTCACAGACAATTCCCAGAAAGTTGAAGACATTTTATTTGTCAAAAATATTTTTAATACGTGGTATTTTAATCAAACTTGTTAGAGCCATTTTTATAAAATAAAAAATGTCGTAAAATGTTCCATATAAAGTGTAGATTGGGGTGGGGGATTTTCTTGAAACTCTTCATGTTGCATCTTTAGAAGGTACTAAAGCTATATACGAAGTTTGGTATTTATTCGAATTTTCGTTTTTAGGTTGTGCTGTTCACGGACATATACACACATACACAAGAACCGTTTTCTAAAACTATTTTTGATTTTTTTGGATTTTGGGGGCCTTAAAACATGTATTTCCGGTGAAACCTCGAAATAAAATTTTGGGTGGACAGCATTACTTACCTACATCGTAGAGAAAGTAAATATGCCTTTTTGGATTCAGGGAGCCGCAAAGCATATTTCCAGTGAAATATCGATATCTAATTTTTGGGTGGAATGCAATACCTTTTCTACCTTTTATGTATGTTGGAGAGAAAGTAACAAAAAAGTTAATTGATGTGTTACATTGACATGCATTTCTCTACCCATTCTTTTACAAATTATTCTTATACAAAGTATTCTGCATGTTTGGAGAAGTATGAGCACATATTTCGTTGTAGGTACAAGTGACATAGAGAGTCTGAATAAATAGCAAATCTTTAAATAGCGGATGGCTACATGCTGGCTTAGAATTTTCGCTCTTTTCATGACTACGAGAAACAAAAGAATGTATAAATTATTGGAAAATACAAGTAAATAGCAATGAATACCTCCGAAGTTGTTCACGACACAATAGGTTTTTGTTTGACATAAATTCTTTTTCTTAACGAGAATCAGTTTTGTTTGTGCGTGTTGATCTCTCTCTTATAGTTTCCAATTGTACAAAATTTTAAGAGGATCATTCGGAATGGGAATAACTTCAAAGGCTTTCCGCAGAATATGCAAGATACGTAATTTATTTCCATTGCAAATATCTTAAGTATATAGTGTTTTTATCAAAATGTTTGGGGCCATTTTTCAGGAATATCAAAAGTGATAGAAAAATTTCTTTGTAAAGAATAGTTTGGTTTGGCAGAGTATTCTTGAAAATTTTCGTGCCGTATCCTTGGAAGATGCTAAACTTAAATTTCGTTTTTGAGCAATGCGGTTCACGCGCCTGAACGCACACACACGCATGCGCGCGCACACATCTAGGGAACTTCAAAATTTGTATTTCTGGGTAATTCTTGAAATTTAAATTTTTGGTAGAATGCAGTAAGCACCTTATTTACTATAGGTAGGTAGAGGAAGCAATAAGGAAAGGAAAGATCCATCAGTAGTTATTTGAATAATGGCGGTTCCGTTTCAATAGAGTGGTTTTAGGTTGAGGGTTTGATGTGTATGGTACAAGCCGCCGCTGCGCTTCTGGCTAATGGTTCCTCTGATTAAGCAGTCACACCCAGGCAGTGACAGGATGAGAGAACGGACCAAGTCGGTAATCAATGAAACCAATGGCGGACCTATGTAGTCGGGGGACCATCACCTGCAAATTAGTCGGCATTCTCCTTTGATGTGTACCAGAAGCCGCAGAAGAGAGCCCTCTGGGTAATTTGATCCACAACCCTTAACACATGTTCACGCACCTTATCATCATCCCACCACTTCGCAGGAGATGGGGATTGCGATTAGTGTTACCATTTTCTTACTTTGCTCTCGCCTTCTCGCTGTATCCTTAGTATAATACTCACTAATGTTCTTCATTATATCCTATTTTCTCTCCCAGAAAGGAGATATAACTTCATTGCATCTATTTCTGCAGTCAATGTGTTTATTAAGGTACTAATATCTTAATGTTATTATACTTTTAATCCTCACGTCATTTAAATACTATTAATTCTACTGCTACTACTGCTACTCTACTGCTACTGCTACTGCTACTGCTGCAAACTGAGCATAAGTGGAGTTGATTGTGAGGCGCTCACTGCAGAACAGAACCCAGTTTACAACCATCAATTATTTTAGATAGAACCATGTGCAAATAATGACAATACACTAAGTGAATAAAGGATAGTCGACAAACAATAGCCGTACGAGGTAAGCTCTGGGTATTAAAGACCCCATATATCCTATAAACAGTCACAACAGTGTGGGCTGTGGCCGAATCTTGCTGTAAATTTCGCCCAAATTTATGCAGCAATATAACTCTCACTCGCTTTATCAGTTCCCGTGCTCTAATTTTCGAAAGACATCAAGACGCTCTACTGAATGAAACAAACTGCCAACTCAGTATTTCTTCCTTGGCTAAATATTAAACAGGTTTTATTTTTACGGCAAATCATCGTAAACGATACGTCTCTTGAATAATTTCATGACATGTCTATCCCTCCTAACTGACATGAGGGGGCCCAGTTTGTAGAGCTCTCCCTTAATTCCTTTATGCGAAAAGCAATGCAGAGTAGAAACTTGGACAACTCTCCGATGCCATCTCCGTCTTGATGACGATAAGATTTGCTTTCTTCCAAAATGTACATCCATTCCTATCTCTGCCACGTTTTAAAATATTAGGGTGGTATTTTTACAATCAAACTACAGCATTCATATAATGCGTTATCAGATTTACATGTGGATTATATCCTTTCAGTTCGCTAATATAATTTACTTTAATATTAATGGGTCTCAAAGTATCCCTTTTGTAAATGAAATGTCTGCATTAAATGCCAATAAGTGGAGTATATACAACAAGATTTATTTAGTATTTCCAAATCGTTGTGCACAATAAATTACTTTTTCGGTTTCATTTCTTGCAAAGCAACGAAATTATTAAAACATATTTATTTTATGGTGAAAACTTTTAGTTCTGTCCAAAAATGTGCATGGTAGTTTAGTAAAACTATCAGGACAAAAATAGTGGTAGGCTAACCCTTAATTTTATTTAGCTTCCTTGTTTTGAGTTTCATGTTAGATAATGTCTGAAATTCTTTAACAGATGTCCCAGCATCTACTAATGCTAAAGGTTTAGTGGGGATTGGGGCTCAGAGTCCGCCTAGCCACCTTCATTTAAGGTTATATTTGGAAAATAGAGCATTTTAAGGTATTCTAACTTACGACCATAATAATACCATAAAGAAATCATATTGAGGTAAATGGACGAGGTGATATATCCAAAGTCCCTCTGCTTCTTCTTTCTCATTGTTAAAAGTTAAAATGAATACTGATGGACATAGAGATTATGGCCTGGGAAGTTTTATCAATTAAATGACAGCTTGATAGTTTATTACTTACCGAAAACTATATCACAATGTTTGACATGAACGGCTTACCAGTAATGAGCTGCTAAGTGTCAAAACAAATAAAATTCAAATAAGTTATTTGAACACGTAAATATCCATAAACTGTGAAGTCCTTTTAAACTTAAGTTATCTGTTATGTCTCTTTAAATAGGATATACATTTATACCTCCAATAAGCACATTAGGGTTATGTGCACAATTTTAAAACACACTGACTTTTACCTGGGACTTTGCTCTTGTGGATGTAGTGAAGGAACCCTCCGCCGACCTCCTACCCCGTGGGTAACGGGCGTGTGGTACCGGCACTACTCAACACGACTTTGGTAGTACCAGTAATTACCAACTACCACGGGCGAAAACGTTTCCGTGTCAGATGAAGCTCATTTATTAATTGTGACCTTTAGCAAAAACTGGCGAATTGTGGATCTTCCTTGCCGCAATCAATTAGGAAGTTATCTTGGCCTCGATTACTTTCGATTTTCTAAATGTCAAGGTGGAAATCGGCCTTATATGGTGCATCTGGGCCAATACGAAATTCAACTCTACTATTTGAAGGAGCGGCTGTAGTCAGCGATGTTCTTACTTGCAGAACGGGAATTGGTTCCGATATGGAGAAAAACAGTGGTGATGATGGGTGCATGAGAGACCCATAAGAAGGATCTTGATCTTGAATGGACGAGGACACAACCTAGATCAGATTTGTGTGTTAGAATGCCATTATTGGCCCAGGAGACTATCCTTGTGAGGTCATTAATGTTACCATTTGGGGTCAGCGGAAGATAATGATATATCTTAGTGACTAATAAGTCGGTCGCTGAAAACCTTTCATGAGATGCGCAAGAGAATTTAAATCTGCTCGCGGAATTCCCAGATATCTTTAGCCCCCAGAAGATGATTGCAGCCATTATGATAAAATGTTACATTGTATCGACACGACGATGCTAGGTTGATCAGGCGGCTACTTCGCCGTGTACCGCTAGTAGAGCTTGAGAAAATAGACATAAGAATAGGTGCATAAAGAACAGAGGCATATAGGAGAGTTCCATAAGCAGTGGTCTTTGCTGGTAGTTTTAGTGGAACATAAGGATGAAAATTTGCACTTCTGCGTCGACTACCAGGTGTTGAATGACTCCAAAGAAAGACTGCTTTTCGTTACCACCGACTGATGGCACCATGGAAATCTTAGTGCACAACTACTGGTGTCCCAACCTGGATCTCATATCGGGCTACTAGCAAGAAGCACTTCACCTTGACCACAAAGGACAGCGTTTTCTATCAGGCATAGACTACAGCAGTTCACATTACTACGTTTCGGACTCTGCAACGACCCAATAACGTTCCAGAGGCTCATAGACTCTTGTGATGAGGGGTCTCACAATGTTTGCCTCCTTTATTTCGACGACGCCTTTATTGCAAACAATACTTCTAGGGTCAAATGAGGAATCTGTGGAAGATGTTGGAAAGACTTCCCCAAGACCTTATAAGTAAACCCAAGGAAGTATCGGCTGCGCATAAAAGAAGTGTACTACTTGGTTCTGATGGAGTGGATGCGTGCTCCAAAAAGCGATAAGCTGCCAAGGAGTGGCCCAGGCCAATTAATACAACCATAAATTCTTGACACCAATCTTGACAGATAAGAAATTCAGCGAAAGACCTCCGTGGGTGGATGTCGCCCTCCGAGGTGCGACTGATACGCGCTTTGTGTATTGCGACTTCCAGATTGTCGGAAATGGAGTATGGAAGAGATTATGGGAATCTATAGACGATAAAACTAAGATTGAAGAATTAGTGCTCTTGAGGAGAAAGTTGATGTAAACAACACGGAGAAGCTGCGTCACCGATTTAATTAGTTACAACTGCAAATCGGCGTGTAAAGTTGGTGCCAACCATGCCATAACTCCGCGGCAAGTCGTGGACTCAGACACGTACTTGGGGCCAAGTACGGAGGGTTGCCCCACTTAAGCTCGGACGAGTCATTGGCCACACTGCTTATGCTTATTATTGCGTCAGCTCACTACGAGTGCCAGCTGTCTGCTGGGCCAGTCTGAGGCAAAGTAATGGTTTTAAAAATCGCTGACTTGTGGCAGAGGAACATTTTTGGGCTTTCCGATGCTGGTTACAGCCTTTCAATGATTGTGGAAAGGTGCAAACAAAAAGGTCTTAAACACAGGCCCCTGTGTGGGGCGTATAACACAGCTGCATAAAAATGGATTCTCACCTGAGGCTCAATGTGCGAAAAAACTAGCAAGAAAAAGGTCACAAGCAACAGGATCTAAAGCAGTAGTAGCAAGGGGAGTACAACAGTGACTCAAGAAAACCCACCAACTCAAAGAAGCATTTCCAACCGCATTGGAATATCCAAAGGGGCCGTCTATTGGATAATACACAGCAATTTGGGTCCAGAACGCGACATAAAGCACGTGGACACGCCTTTAAAGAGCAGCGCATCAGAGAACGTTTCACCACGCAAGAAAACTCTATGAACACCACCTGGCAGGTGGCAATGGTAATGAGTGGTTTTTTTTAGATGAAGCATGGGTTTATCTAGGTGACACAAAGAAAGCTCCGAGCCAATTATTACCATCAAGTGGGCCAAAAGGGGCGCTCCAACTTTATTCGGAGAACAAGGAAAAGCTTTCCAAGGGATTGATGGTGGTTTCAGGCTTTTGCTCTGAGGGAAACTCGCATTCACAGAGTTACCAACAATGTAAAAATGAATGCAGTCTACTATCAAAGGAATGTTATGGGCCCAATTTTTTATGAAGAGATTCTTCGGTTGCATGGTGAGGATGCCCCAAATGTTTGTATCCACATGGATAAAGCATCCGGTCACACCTATCGGTCTACCCAGCATTACTACCACTGGAAAGCTATGGGACTGGTTGTCAATGTCATATCATTTAAAAGGATCCCTGTGAAGTCACCAGATGCCTCGCCAATGGAATTTTGCACCTTGTTTCTCAGCGTCCCACCACAATTGAAGGACTCTGGAAAGTCTGCCAGGAGCAGGGGGCTAAAATCCCCCTTCCTGTTCGACGTAGTCCCCTTCAATGGAAATTGCGCTGCAGAGCCATAGTTAATGTCCGTGGAAATCACATTAAACACAATAGGTGATGGCGAAAGGGAATCTCGCCATAAAAACATAAGCAAAATCGTCCGAGCTTAAGTGGGGCGACCCTCCGTACAAGTACGATGTAGAAGCGTCCTTCCAACGATTTGCCATCTACGTGGTAGTATCCTTTCCTAGAACTGACGCGGGAAACTGTTACCTTTTATTTAGTCTGGACAACTTGACTAAGTAGCCGGAGGTTTATCCGTTTCCTATCAAGAGGCTACAACTGAGTAGCAACTTGGTAAGTGAACAAATTCTTTTGCTGGTTCGAAGTTCTGCAGTGACTGCTTTATCATATCAAGTTGGCGAGCTAATTATTTATCTAATCATTCATTATATTAGCATCCGAAATTTAATTAAACATACAATGCATTATATTTTTCTAATTAAACCATAGGTATTTAAAATAATTTCATTGCAATCTAATACTATTAATGAACCATTACCACATTCAAATCTAACCTAATGCAACATCTGCTCCAACGTCTTGGGGTACAAAGGACCTTCCGTACTCCCTTTCATCCATAGTCTACCAGAATGCTGGAGGGCTAAGTTATACAGTCCAGAAGCACCTCCAGAAAGAGGTATCCAGTAATTAGTGAGATTGAGAGGTGCCGTACCATTATTCCTCTTGGCTTGCTGAACATCAGTACACGATCCACTGGCATTACACCGACTGCATAGTATTTGCATGAGAACTATGACTACCATGTAATCTATTATTTGAAATGCTGTTGTGTTGTTTAGTCAGCATGGATTATGTCTCACTAACGGATAGACTAGAAGATATTCACCATCTCGCAAGGCAATACCTGAAACTGGTAAGTATCCGGAAGAAGGTAGACATGAGTGTCTGGCAAACAGTGCCGGATAGGAGGCAGGTGAATTGTGTGGCCTACTCTGAGGAAGGAGTTATATGATGGAGCACGGCACCGGTCTTCTTTATTGTGGGTAGCGAGTATATTCTTCAATGGCAGCCTAGAGGAGGAGGCGGTCTCTGCTAATGAACCTTTTGGAACATTAATTGGGAGAGTTCTAGAAGATACTGAACCTTCTTTTCTCTGAGTTGCAGTGAACCTTCTCGAGGATCGTACAAGTATAAAAGGAAACTTAGTCGTTGCAAAAAAAGAAAAAAGGTTGTTTTCGACTTCTGTGTAGTTTACGTGACTAGTCCTGAGTTCGACGCATCAGTGGACGACAGTAGAACTAAAAGGGGAATCTTTTATTCGGCACTTTTTAAGCGACACAAAGAGAGAAGAGAAGTCCTGTGTTTCAAACTTTGTTGAGAGACACAAAGAGGCTAATTCTGTGCGCGCCGTTAATTGCAGCACGAGGTCATTTGTTGGAGAAAAGTAGACAAGTCGCAATGAATGAGTTGGATCATTTGAAAATTACGTAGCATAGCCCATGAGCTATGTGCGTACCGTTATACCAGTAGTACAAAACAAGCTTGAACTGTAAAACTTATAAAACCCCTTATTTCTCTTAAGCAAAGCCAAATAAATAGGGTCCCATTTTTATCGTGCTTGAATATTACTACATTTGTCGCTATACATTTAATTCATTCATTTTATTACTTATTACGCTGGAAGAGAAAGGTAAGAAAGAAAGAAATAAAGCGTAATTTTTGCTTATTTATTTTCTTACTAAGTAATTTACTTTGTTGCTTTTAAAATGTTCCATTAGAGATTTTTTTTACAAAAATCATAGTAATACAGCCTTATAAGTACCAAAATTGGCGTTGGCAACATTTCCATCGAAGTTGGCAATATCACATGTAGTTTTAAAAACAAAATAAAATTGGAACTGCTCAATTGCTCACTGGGATGGATGTCCTTGCAGTATGAGCACTCAGAATTAGTGTAGAATAGCCTTGTGGGTAAAATATCTTAATATATAACTTTCAAAACTGAGATTATGGCACATTTGCATCTGATATGCACAGAATGGGAACTCGGAAAAGTTACATTTTAAAGACATACATATTTTTTTTTTCCTCCGTGGTTTTCATGGTAAAATTTGGGGTGGCCAAACTAAAGAAACCATTTAAACAACCCGAAGGATTAAGACGGTCGTGTAACATGGGTACCCAATATTGTTACATTTTTCTGTTATTAAATTACATTTTCTGATTATATAAGTTGTTCAGATCGAAGAATAGTTTCGAGATAACTTCGAATATAATTCCTTATTTATATAACGTATAAATATAGGATATAACACAATTATGTGAAATTTTTAAAACTCATTTTTTAATGTTCGGTTCGAAGGAAACAAGTATAATATCAATTAAGTGCCGAAAATAAAAATGGTATGTAGGTAAACGCTGTAAAAATAGTATCTCAGTCAGAGTATTGTAAAACTGTTTTCATGAACTTATACGCTTTTGATTAGCAATTCCGGTATACAGAGAGTTAAATAAACGTAGCCACTGTAAACGAAGTACTTTGCATATATGCCAAAGGAAGAAATTGCGGAGTGTTATAGAGGAAAGCATACTAACCAACCATTTCAAAAACATAAATTTATAGAAGGATTAAGTCTAACCAAGATGCACTATGGACTATAAGATAAATTGGTATTCTTACATTTCTATCCTAACAGGATAGGATTTAAAACCTGGAAAGCATAAAAAACCAATTACTATAAACAACTCGAAGAATTTAAATAGCAATATGCGTTGGAAAGCACAACCGCTCATTGAAAAGAAAACAGAGAGGACTATTATGTTCAGGTGTAGCACGTGTCATTTTGATGCTCAGTAGCCAGGTCGTTAGTTTGGTCCAGCCAGCTTCTCTCATATTGATCCTCCCACCTCCGCTCGTTTTAAATATTTAGATGAACAGCAGGAGAGAGAGTGAGTGAGTGAGGGTGTTGCTGTGTGTGTGTGTGTGTGTGTGTGCGTATGTGTGTGTGTATGTGTGTGTATGCATTGCTGCCTTCTCTTTCCTTTCGAAACCTAAGCCACGCATTCCTTTTTAACGAATTCCGCTGCCGGATTCTGCGGTTTGTTCTTATGCACAAGGTTGCTAACCACCATCATTATACCAGCTGCTAAATTTGGCAATTAGGTCTGTGTGCCTGCTCTTTTTTGCAATTCAATTCAAGTTTCGCGCTCATGGAGTGTATATTTGTGCTTTAAACATATTTGCGCGCCTGCTAACTATTTTTGTTGGTGTTTAAACACCTGGCACAGACTCACCTGTAAACGTTGATGAACAATGTTAATTGCCACAGGTTTGATGGAGAGATATGGCTGCTAGGACCTTGTGCATCCACGACCACATTCGAAAATAGTGACCACCGGTGAGAGAAATTTCGAAGCAGTAAATCCAGAAGTAAAGGGAAATATGTCTTTTTGTTACAGAAATAAGATAGAATGTCACAAGATATGACCTTCCTATACCCTAAAGGTTCTGCTGCCCGGTGGCCGGTGGCATATTGTGGATTTCCTCTGGTCGCCTAAGCGAATACGGGGTGGTGTATTCTACAACGATTTCCTCTTTCCCCGATTTCCTCTTTAATTTCATCTCTCTCTCTCTCTCTCTCTCTCATGTGTCTTCAGGTCCTGCAGTGCTGCTGATGTCAAAAAAGGGGTAGTTGCTTGCACATTATAAAGATTTCTCCCCGTGAACGTCAGGGCGCTTTGTCCGCCCGCTAGGGTCGCTTCATCGTCCTCTCTCGGAATTCTTCACTTCCACTGGTGAGCGATGTTTCTATCCGGACATATTAGGAAATTCTACGCATCTCTGTGAGCCTGTCTGCCTGCGAACCTGAGACCTCCTGCGGCTCCTTCAATTCATCCCTACCCTCGAGGAATTTATATCGGAGGAGGCGAAAATGGGACACGCGAGGCATTTGGACTCTCAGGCGCCGCTTCTCCAATGGCTGGCACTCCATTCGTTTTTCACATGTTGCTGAATAATGTAACGTGTATTGTGTATTTGGTAACTCGAGAAAGAAAGGAGTTTTGCCACACCTGCTGTATTTGATCTCACAAAAGCTTATTTGTCTTTCGCTGTTTTGCAGGACACTTTTTAACTCCGATACTTTCATCGCCTCTGCCCATACATTTTCAACGGGATTCAAATCTGGCAAGCAAGAAGGCCAAAATCGTTGATATGTCTTGCCTTTGCGAGAAACAGTTTCAAACTTGCTGACTTGTGTGGACAGGATGGTTACCTTTTTTGAATTTAATGATTCTACTGGGATATCTGGGTATTCCTTACAGAAGAAACCATTATCCAATCAAGTATATGTCTGTATGCCTGCGTACTGGCGATTTAGTATGCCATGAAGTTGCCACAGCACACTTAGACCATCCCGTAACATTAAGCTCCAACGCAACATAGATAGGCGACCTTGGTGATCAATAGTACCACGTGTTTTGCGTCGAAACGTTTTCCTCTGAAGTGGTATACGATAAGTTTCCCCCATTTGTAAATTAAAATGTCACCTCGTTTGTAAATATAACCCTATTGTAGCTACGGTTGGTATTTTCTTCTGAAAACGCTAGGCAAAATAACCTAAAGCTCCTTTGAAACCTGTTCTAGTCAATCGACGTAAAACTGTGGGATATTAGATTTAATTCCAACTCTAGACGCATGCTAGAGGGGATTGTTGACTGCAGCGTCCTGCTGAAAACACGATGAAACGTTTTCGACCTGAACCAGTTCTGGGAGAACAATCACTTCACTGGATAACCGCACCACCTTGTGGCCGCAATTCAAGCAGTCTTGCAGCCTAAGACACAGAGTAATCAGCAACATTCACTAATGTAAGAAAATATCTCCTTGTGGCTTCGTCCTCATACATGTGCTCAATCATAGAAAAAGCCAATATGGTTACTGAAAATCACGTAGAAGTCAAGGCTATAAGATGTGCGCTCATGATCACACCAGCCGAAGATAATTGAAGCATGATGGCAATAATAGAGACAAATTGTACACACCAATATTAAATAAATTTAATGTTTGGCTTAGATTTTAACCTTGGAATATTTACTAAGTACATTTATTCTGAAAACGAAAGGGATTAACTTATTATTGTATTTTTAAGAATCAAGCCTTAAAATTAGACATAAGTTTTCCATGAAAAAGAGACGGATTTGCCGTATATTTTACATTAAATATAATGCAAAAACACAAGTTTACCGAGGATTCCAACCAAGGTTGTTCCAATCACTAAATACATGCATCTCATCACTCAGCCATCAGTGCACACAACCAATCTGATAGGCATCTTTCTTTTATCACGTCCCTTAAATGAACTCAGGGTGGTCAGTATGGGCAAACAGAGGTACCCCCAGCCACAAGAGCTCATTACCGACAGTAGCAGGCTCTTTGTCCCCTACAAGACCACTGAGAGGAAGGGATGAAGGGTAAACACAAGGGCCACCAGACCGAACGACTTTAGAATAATACCAATCTTGACGTCGGCGCGGATCTGCCTGCGTCATCAACCCGTGGATGCCATAAACGAGGCTCCCAGAAGGGGCACCAGCCGGTCAGCCAAGGGCCAGATTTAGACTGATACTAAGTCGTGTATTATGAACACAGCGGCAACGAAGGTTTCCGATGTTTACCGAATCGAACTTTTCTAGCTGTTGCTAATTTTATTTGTTGAGTGCATATTTGCAACGAAAGAGAGCTCAAGTTCAGCATCGGAAGAATGTTTATGCTTTTATGAGCAAGTTTTAAAAAGTCAATAGACTTCACACAATGTAATTGTGCTTAGGAAAACATAGTTGTTTCAAACCTTCTGGAATAATTCCATTGTACATTATCTTCATATCTATTGGAATTACATTTATTTATATAATAAAATGTTTTGTTCATAGGGTTTTTATATAACTACTTTCGACAGAGTTCGCATCGGTCACTAGAGGATTATACGTTTTTCTTACTTTTCTGGACGCGTTGTTTTAAGCTGAATCTGGGGCAAATAATTACCGATATCTAAATATTTAATTACTTACGTTAATGTAGGCTCTGTAGATGTTGCTTCTCTTGCCACGGCTTAGCTCTGGTATTATCACGCTCGAACAAGTATCTCTTCAAAATTGTGTAGTAGCGGAAGGAACTTGTATGAATATATGGTACACAGTTCAAAATAATAACACATGTGGGTAGAATTAGACTTCTCATGGATTTATTCGTAATAAATGTTTAAAGTTAACACTCTTGCTGATAACACAAGAAATACCTATTGGTGAAACATACTCTGATGGCTTGTATTGCTGTAGCAGTTGCAATTTCTAAGTTCCTGTGTAGCTGTTTTAATCAAAAAAAATCTCATGCTTGCACAGTTTACCTCGATGAACGTAGATATTGTCATTTAATCTGAGTATACTGCATTTGTTGTGAAATTCACATTATTAACACAGAGTTATTACACTACATACTCAACACATCACAAAACAAGTCTTTACTTCTTGACGGTAAACTAGCAACTAGAACGCTTGGGTAAGCTATTCTCAACTACCAGCTTACGAAAAATATTTTAGATTTGTTTGTTTTTCATTGGTTGCTTCTTGTTCACGTTAAACATTTAAAACTCTACCATTCGCTACCTTAAATCACATGACATACGTTCTAATTTCGGCTGTTGGGTGTTCTGCTATCAACCGTCTAAAGGAAATTTCCAACAATCACCCTCTGCATTGTATACACAATAGAAAGAGGCAAAGCTATTGTATATTTCTGTACCTAACAGTTCTCTCTGCACCGAAATAACAATCCTCAGATTCTAAGGCACCATCAGTTTCCACAAAAAATACATTTACTTATATACTATCACTTAAAATAATACTAACAGACGTATGTATGTATGTATGCATATATTAATGTATGTACGTATGTACATGCATAAGGAAATATATTCAGACCTTAAGTAATATTGTTGATATTTATATATTATTAGTGTGAGTTATTTGTAAAATAATTACTTAAAGGATCTGTAGTACCAAAAACAAATATATAATGACTAAGAACAATGCAGTTATTTCTTAAATAAATAAGTTACCCGTGTTGAAGAGTTCCGCACGCCAGTCACAAGAAACAGTTACAACCGAATTGCTACAACGTGTAGCACAGTAAGAAGAAAATTAGGCAAGGAAGTTAGGTTACCTCAGCTTGCCCAGATCGGCTTTGTCTGAATTGGATGGGAGAGTGGCAGCCTGCTTAAACTACATGAAGTTGCGGCTGTCTGAAACCGCGTCCCAGGAAAGCTGGGCAAGTTAAAAATCAGCATTTCTGCACTTCTCTTTTGCACATTGTGTTTGTTACGCTCTGTAATCACAGAACGTCATTAGGAGTAATGTCAGAATTCAGCAGAGCTACCCAACGGGTAATTCTTGTTACAAAGCGCATACAAACAGGGGCATTTGTGCAAAAATCGAAATTCAAAATTGTATCTGTCTCCAAAGTAAACTTCAAAACCGTGACCAAAGTCATAAACACAGGTCATTAAAGGATAATCACTCCTGCCCAGATAACACAAATATCCTCATGAGGGAAGGAGTCAAATTTTGATAGACGAAAAATACGCTGGTCTGAGATGTCGTGAAATGAACTGAAAGGGGATACAAAGTACTTGCAGCATAGTAAATTGCCTTTAACGTGCTACATATTAGGTTTCTAGAATCGCCTTGAAGATAACCTAGAATATGAACCAAATAAGCGACATTCAATTCTCGCGTTTGGATGACTCGTCACGTAGCTCAAGGCGGAGCGTCAATAACAATACAGGATTTTGGGCCCTACCATGGAACCGAATTCTTAAAATCTGACTTAACTTCATAAATGCATTCTGTTCGGGTCGTGTATGGGCCATAGACTTCTATTTTGTTTAGATTACACGTTTAATTTTAAATTCCCAGTTGATTGATTTTAATATGTGTAATCCTTTATCCTCCACAGTTTCCCTATAATCATCGTACAACCAATGTATCTGTTGCCATTTACACTATTTACACTTCCTATATATATAAGCCAGAAGGGTTTAAAACATCGTCATTATATTGTAAATTCATAGCACAACGCCAAGAGCTTAATATTTGTTATATTTGCTCTTCTGTACCTTGTGCAAACAAATGTCCAGAACCATGGTAATGCAACCATATCATTTTGAAATTCTAAGAAACACCAATAGGAGTTGTAACCCTATAAATATCACATTTACGAATTGCTATTTATTACTACGATGGTTGATAGTGGTGGTAATATGCTGAAGATGATGATTCAGAAACAGTGGATTCCATATACAGTTCCTGGGTACAACATTATTTGTAGTGAATTTCATTGGACACGTAAGAACACAAACACAAATGAAGAAGTGGAGAAAGAAGGAAAGCATTGTTGCTGGCGTGTTCGAGGACAGCTGCAGTAATCGATTGGAGAGAGCCCCTGGATCGATGTAACAAGCATCGGTGTATTTAGGGACACCCTCACTGACTGCGGTGTGTATTGCATTAGTATACTGATCTAACATTTGTCTGCCCTTCTGGACTCGCGGCGAACCAACGAGGTCACATGGCATAGTCATATTCAACCGCACCGGAGACACTTCGTCCTCAGTCCTCACAAAAAGTGAGACAGCGTTTTCTTATGAAATATACCATAAGGCCTAAAGTGCTAAGAAAAAAGGAAAGGTTGAACCAGTGTTACTTCTAAAGAACTTTACTCGAGGGAAGGGCAAGTTCAACTGGTGTGCAAATATTTTCAATCATTCTCGAGGACGCACTGGTTTTGTTTCATGCAGCAACTGTCTCAATAATGAGCACGTAGATTTTCGCCATAGCTCTAATATTATATTCAAGCTAGATAATTTTAACGTAGCATTTTAATATTATTTATTTATATGTTTATTTATTTACTTGTACCACGCTATATTAATTTCAAACTTAAAGAAGTTCGGATATTAGCAGCGACTAATTTCTCACACCTAACCTAATTAAAACAGTATTAGTTTCTACTGTACTGCAATTTCCGCTCCTACCAATCATTTACCTCTTATTCCGCTTGTCCCGATCAAACTCAGGTATTTTGTGCTCTTGCATATCACCACCAATGTTAACGTTTGTAGAATCAAAATTCAATAAGCCGAGTGAAGGAATAGTTAGTTTTATTATGGTCTCACCTCAGGTGGCTTTAAAAAGTGCCCTTTTCTCTCCTCCAGTTCCTGATTCAGAGATGTACCCCTCGTGTTTTAACCTAAATTTGTATGGCCAAAATATACATCTATAAGATAAAAATATAGGTATAAGTTACTCAATGGAGGGGAACATCTTACGAAATGCAACCTGTATAGATCTATTGCGTTTACCACCCCCCAGGAGGAAGGTATGAAGGGAAGGAAGCACAAGAGGTTACAAGCCACAGGTAGACGTGCGGGAGTGCCTAACATTTCCAAGCTCGAAGACCTGCCCTACTGCTGGAGCTGTCTAGAGAGGGCGATGAACGAACCGAAAACCAAGCAGCCCTCTGATACCCACGGGGAATACTTTTTCCTTTGAGCATGCATCCGCGCCATATGCCCGGCACTACCACACGCCACAAAACCTAGAAATATACCTGATATATCATAAAGAAACCGAATGAAAGAGAAATGATGTAAAGAAAATCCTGGTAGAGAAGCTACCACACCAGCAGTCACCTGCCGACCGGGTAAACCACGAAAAACCCATGGTTCAGAGTGGAGGTTGTCGAGGATGGAACTCGGGACTTCTCGAATGGAGTTGCACACGTTAACGCGGCGCCACCGTGCTCGATAATAGAGTCCATAAAACAATAGGTATTCTAGCTTTTGTTCCAACCATATCTGAATCACATCATTGTCAAAGGCGACAATTTATTCCTCTTAACGTTCGTCGTTAATGAGCAAATTTGTGGTAACTCTTAAGTTTTCTAGCTGGTGTTTCACACAGATTGAGCTCACAACCCTAATTGTCATAGTTTTCGTAGATCTGCACAAGCAGCATTGCTTGAAGTATTCGCATAACATCTACTTCCACAACAAAGGCTTCCTATTTGAGCTACCATCACAATATTGCTGATAAGAAGCAAAGCAACCACAAAATGCCTGTCGTTAAGGCGAAGTTTTTCCAGCGTTAAATCAGTACTAGAGCCCGGATTTATATACAAAATGTATGTTCGTTTTTATATATTTAAAGGTGTACGGAAATGACATGTCTACTCTGTAAGTCACTTTAACAGGCAATTTAACCCGTGTTTGATAAACGCATATAAATATATATTCCTGGGAAGAATGCATGTTTTAAAATGTTCCAGCACAATTCTGAAACGCCTGAAACAATTTCAACCAAACTTGGTACCTACATGGCTTACAATCTGGAAAACAATTCTGTAGAGGTGGGAAGAGAATACCATGTAGAAATAATCCAAAACGACCGACATTATTGTCAAGTCAACAGTTTTCGGGTATCTAAGCTGACAGGTGACAGCCAGATGATATTTACGTTCAAGTTAAGTAGAATAAAACGAATAGAATTTGGTAGAACATTTTAGAAGATTCTGGAAACAAATAGAACTTAGTATCCTAGAACCTTCTGGAAATTTGTAGAAATGAAAATAAATCTGTAAAATCTTGTAGAAGTTTGTGAAAATGAATAGAACTTTGTAGAATCATTTATAAGACCGTGAAAATTAATACAATTCGTAGAACTTTTTTGAAGATTATGTAAATCATTAGAATTTTGCAAACAAAATGCCCAGTCTTGGACTCGTAATGATGGAGAAAATTTTAGGATTCGAATCTTATATGTACGTATTTAAGGGAACGTAGCTCTGCAAGACACATCTTTCGCGAATTCCTTTTTCATTTAGCTCTTTTAGTTTATTATATATGTGTTTTCTTCTTTATTGACAACGATATACATTTACCTAATATATGACTGGGATAAATAAATACCTGGGAAACGCCGGATGATCAGTAGTTGAATATAAAACAACGGGTGTGTATTTCCATCCGTGTAACAAGGAAAAACTCGTGGGTCTAGTGAAATAATATTCCTCGTTTAAGATTAAGAACGAAGATTGGAAATCCTCACAAGCTGTCATAAAATAAAATAAATCCAATCGGTACTAGGCATGTGTTCACGTGGTTTGGTGCTTCCCCGTTTACTGCCACTTTTACACTGAGCATATCATTTCTCAGATCAGAGCTCAGTTACGTGTCGATACTTATGTCAACGGTGCATTGATTTAAGGGATGATACCCACAAAGGTATCACAGTCTACCTTGTTACATAGATATGTAAAACCTTAGGAACAATATTTTTAGTGAAGACCGTAGGATATTGCTATGTCTGGTATTTGGAATGGGTATTTCTGCTAATCAACTAGTTGAAGTTGTGCAGGAAATTAATACCAGCGTCATAAGGACAGAGTTAAAAATAAATACGTTTTAAAATAAAAATTCATTGGAAGCAAAGTAGGTGTAAAGTGGGTGAGTCAAATTCAAATTCGAGTGACGATTTTTAAGACCGTGTTTAACTTTAGTGAGTACCAACTTTCTGTTGTGCAGCTTTGGAGCTTCTTAGAAAAGCATACAAACAAAAGGGTGCATGATGAGTCTATATTACGTCAAAACTATGCACCAAAATGTTTTCAGGTGTAATTTCTAATATACCCAACACACTAAAACACGAAAAAATCTGGATGTCCATAAGCGAGACAGCAGACGCAGCAGGACAGTGTAGGCATACATATGCAGTGACGCATTTGAGGCAATGAAAGCAGGTCGCAAATCATTCCTCTTTAATATTCAAGTACCTTACCGAGTAAATAATAAAACCATTACAAAATATTTCAATGATTGTTTAGCTTTCTTGTGGCCAGGAGGAGTCAACATGACCATGTATTATTATATGCCAGTGATGATGCTCCATATACAGTCAAAGCGGGAGCTAGATTATACGTTCTTTATCAGAAACCAATTAGCTTAATCTATGTTGTGTATCAGAAACTATCATCATCGTCATCATAATCTCTATTGGCCAGTTCCTGTCTCAAATTGTGAATTGATCTTTCCAGTTCTTTTTTCTGTTGGACTATACTTTAGTAGTGTTTTGGGATTCGGTGGTCTTCCATCCTTTGTACACACGAGAAGTAGTTTATTTGATGTTGTTTTATTCATTCATTCAGATTTTATATATTTATTTCTCTTCTGTTGCTTTTAGTTTTATTTTTATATATTCTTTTATAGCGTGGCCTCCTTCTTAGAACCTCATCTCTCCAACTTCTATCAGACTGGCATTTGTTAGCATCCAACATTTATATCCACACAAAATTGCTAAAAGTTTATATAACATTTTAAAATAGTGTCTTTTCTTGTTCTTTCTAATAGAGTACATTTCATTGTGCCACATATATAATTGAATCGTTATATTGCCAAATATTACTTCTCTCCAGCGCAGTATTAAAAAAGCATTTATGAAGATGCCACTTAGAGTTAAATTTTTTCGCGAACTGTTTCCATCTCAGGCTTTACCTCCTTAGCCAGTTTTAATTCGCTGGGGTATGTGCTTATAGGCTGTGTCCTAGAATACGGAACATCTCATTAAAGTTAAAACAATGTTAGATTCCTTAAATGCGAAAAGTACAGCTAGCATTGCGATAGTTCAAGAATGCTTCTCTGAAGAATGCATCCAGAAAAATACCCAGAATATCCGTACCTGCTTCTCTTTATTACTTGAAATTGTACTAAAGTTTGTGCCTAAATAATTCCTTAAATTTTTCCCCAGATATATAAGGTTTCAAAAATAATGTCTTCGGATATTCATGGTGTTGCTAAAATTGCATTGCATAAAGTTAGTCTGGTAATATCCTGCGTTCCTGTGATAACGTGCAATATAGGAAGGAACATTCAGTATAAAATATTCCTCATTGACAGGGATAGGAGCTTCACACATGAAAACCACAAAACAACTTTTTTATGTATGTACCAAACACGAATATGGTTAGATTTGCCACTGAACAAACAGTTCATTTATTTTTTTTTGTGTGTGTTTTCAATCCATGGTGTATAGGGTGGACCATTTAAGTTAAGACCATACAGTATATCCAAAACTAAGTGTTGTAGAAAGAAACGTCTTTAATAAAACTTTCTTGATATTATGGGGGAGAGTAAATGCCTTTAGCCGTGTTTTGTTTGACGAACTAAATGATGATCCTTTTAGGGTTAATTTAATTTTTTTAAATGGAAGCTTAAAATTAGGGTAAACTTAAATTGATTAAATGACCATCACAACCTCCTCCAAATAAAACACGACTTCTCCCATAATATGAAGTAACTTTGATTCAAGACATTTCTTTCTATAACGCTTAGTTTTGGAAACATTGTACAGCCTGAATTTAAATAATCCATCCTGCATATATGTTTACATTTTTGTACGTTATTTGCATGCATATTTTGTGGTTGGTCATATTTAGTTGCTTGGTTATGGATACAAATCCAGGCTCTAGTCATTAAGGGAGGACCAATTTCAAATGCTAATGTTTAATATACATTAATGTGATAAAGAAAGAAACTTTGCGCTCGTGCGCGCACGTGAATATATAATCTTGAAATCATTCTAATGACTTTGAAGGTAATTTTACCGTTTAAAATCTTGCTCATTCTGACGAACATAAGCTATAAGAAACCTTCTATTTGAACTCCTAAATGCCTAAAGTTAAAGGCACTACACGGGCTATTCAAAGAAAATTCATGATATAATATAATTATTTATGCAAATATCTTAAATATAGGTATTTTAATCAAAATTCTTATAGCCTATAAAATAAGACTTTTATAAGCAAAGCATAGGTTAGGGTGGATGATTCTTATAAAGTCTTCGTGCCTAATCTTTGAAACCTAACCTACTATAAATCCAAATATCATCTGCAAGAAGGTAGAAGAGATAGGATTAATGATGGGAGCGCGCGGGGCTATGCCTCGGAATTTCGTCGACACCTCAATGAGCTTCCAACTTCCCATAAAGAACATCAGTGATGACGATCACTTCTCGGGATTTCAGATAAGTAGGTTTTGGATTCTCAAGCAAGCTTTCGGCCATCTTTCTCTATGGCTGTCTACATAGTTTAGGGCAAGGGTGGTGAAAACGCCTTCCTTCCGGAGTCACCAAATATGCAACACGCACTGCATCACTCAGCAGCATGTAAAAAAAGGGACACTGGCAGAGAGAGCACGGCGGCTACGAGTCAAAATGACTCGCGAGTCCCATTTTCGCCACCTCTAGTTTAGCGGATCCCCTCATAGTGGGGGGATTTTCTTCAAAATTTTCGTGAGGAATTCTTGGAAGGACCTGAATTTGAGTTTCGCATTTAACCAAATTTTCGTTGTGCTATTCCTCCACACCAAAGTACCATTTACATGAAAAATTTTCCTTGGTGTTTATTTTCTCAAAAGTGGTTCTAATGATTTTGAGTAAAACACTACTTCTTAGAATATTTTCATGACAAACAGGATGTACATATTGAATTTTCTGGGAATATTATGTGAAGTCCTATTTATTCTTAGTGAATTTTGTGTCATTGGTAAATTGTAAGATATATGCAAAATTTTACTCCACAAAAAATCTAAATCTTGTTTAAGCACACGATTTGTGTCAAATAACCTTCTTATGGCGAGCTCCTTTAATGGTATTTCAGTTGTCACTTATTATTTATTTTTATTTTTGTAAGATTTTGAGTACAGATATCTTTAATTAATGAAATTAGCTCGTTTCGTAACAATTATTATGCTGTGAGGTTGCTATAGCGTTGTGCCGTACTGGACCCCCAAAAAGTTGCAGGTTTCCTGGTAGCAGTAATAAAAAGAAATGAATACGTAAAACTAAAGTGAGTGAGTGAGAGAGAGAGAGGTATATTACGGGTTCGTCTTATAACTCGAAGTTGGAAAAAGCGGGTTTCTACACCTTATTTCTGAAGCCAAAGAAACTTTACTTAACTCTGAATTAACTACTTTAGTTAATTCAGAGCGTCCATATCTTCGTTTGTTGAGTTATACGGTACGCGGATTACTTTTTCATTAAACACAGGAAACTAAGAAGACGTCAGACTATGAAGGAATTCATAATACTGAATATTTCGCTTTTACGGAAATGAACAGCCATGTCCAACGTATACAACAGTAGAGGCATTATAAACTCTGTACAATTAATTCACTAGTTTTGGAAATGTGAAATGATGTCGCTTTTGGATACTGTGTTGGAAATTAGTAAACTCGGTCAAGCGGTATGTATACATATGCGCTCTGGTTTGTACGAGTGAAAAATGCATCATGCAGGTTGCCTAACACGAAACGCCCTCTGCAGCGGCTTAACTCGAGCTTTATTGTGCCAATAGTTGGTAGCGTAATCGATGTAAAAAGGATTGACGTATCGATATACACGCTGTTGGTAGGTTACTGTATGCAGTCCTCTCTTTCCTTGCCAATAAATACAGTCATAACAGTTGGGCGCAGTGTTTAGTAACACGGTAAAGCAAGTATTCACTCCTTTGTTAGCGTTTTCTCATTGTAACCCCTCACGCTAAACAGCGTTATTTCCATTCAAATGATTTTATTATGACACCTATTTAACGCCTTTTTTTCAAATAAAATCGCTGCAATATCACGAGACACAATCCATCGTGCGTTATCAGCTTTTTTCCATTCCCTGATGAGATGGCTTTCATGATCTGAAAAAAGGGGTGCGAAATTGCAATCGAGTTCTTTTTAATGGGGAATAATGGTAAAATGGGGATGTTGAGCCCTAGGCGTCTGTATTGTAGAGATAATTAGTGCATTCGTTTGTCACCCGTGGGACCTGGACTCGATTCCAGGTATGGAGTTTAGCGTTTTGCCTGACCCATCACACCTCAGCGCTCCCCAAAAGCTCTTTATTCTGGTACGCTAAACAGATCCTCTCTAACTGGTGTTATAGGATGCGGATTCGGTTTTATAAGCAATAATTGCTATAAATTCATAGGAAACACATGAGTTATTTGTTATATTTAACAAACGTCTACAGAGAACAATAACCTTAAGGGTAATTAATTGTTCTTTTACATAAGACGTGTGTAGGACAAGGTTGAAGGGTAGAATCAGACTGAAAAATTCGATGTCATATCCAAGATTTGAATCACAGACCTTCCGGTTTCCGTCCGGTTGCTCTAACTAACTGAGTTACCATGGCAACATGGCACGAGTTGGCTAAACTATGAAACACGGTACTTAAAGTACTTATGACATTGTAAGTCGCCATTGGGTTATGTTATCTCAAGCTTTATTTATGATCTTCTCGTGGTTTACCGGGAAAAAAGCGAGTCATTTGGGAATTTAATGTCATGCCGGCATGTTACCATAGTAGTTCAGTTGCTGGAGCAACTAGATGTAAACCAGAAAGTCTATGGTTCAAATTCCGGCTAGGTCATAGAATTTTTCAGTCTGATTTTACCTTTCCAACAAACTTAATAGTTTAACCAGCAACACTTGAATTATTGAGGTGTCTGTAAATGTACAAGATCTGCAAAATCCCTTAAAAGCTGTTAAGAAAACTGAGCCATCCTGACAGGTAGCCCGACTACGAATGAGTAACTGAGGTGAGGAAGACTGGGCAATCAACGTGCTCAATCAAGATTCAGACTATGGATATGATAGTTTCTACCCCATTCTCAAATACAATAATGCAAACGAAGATGTAGTTGCCTGCCTATAAAGATTAGAATGACCTATATTATGTATTTTAAATAACTCTTGTATATTTATTTGGCAACATTCAAAATAATTAACGAAAAGTTCTCGAAGAACCCTCAACACAACTTTCTCCAGAATGCATCACAAAATAAAAAGTCTTTTCAAACGATGTTTAATCCTCGACTGTTTGAAAAAGCTGGTATTTTACTGAAAAACTGATTTGTTCTTGTTTGTTCATGCAACCCTGAATCTTGAAAACTACACTTAATGACAAGCACTTCTTTTTGTAAAATCGCCTATTTTGATCATAAAGGAATCTTGGTATTGTTACCAGATACTACATATATTTAACATACATTCCAAATCATACAGTTTATAGGTTTCAAACAACTATCAATTAATATGATGTCCCCATTTTTTCGTATGAAACAGAATTTAAATTCCGCAGTTTCTTTCTGTTATTCTTATATTTAAATTGTTCCTGGATGGAATAATAGCAAACATTTCAAAAACTTCAAAGGCGTGTAGTGATAAGAAGAAAGGAATTGCTTCTAGTTGCTGAATCTGTATGGCATTATTGTGGTAGCTGCGTGTTACTGACTCATATGAGAGAGAAAGAATGAGTTCAATGATTTCAGAGAAAGCACAGATACTGGAAAAATAAAACCGTCCTTCCTCCGTAAATTTTTAATTTCGTATGATTAAGAATTTTATATATATATATATATATATATATATATATATATGTGTATGTATGAATGTGTATACATACACACAGGGTGGACCATCTAAGTCGAGACTACATTATCTGCAAAACTAAGCGTTGTAGAAAGAAATGTCTTAATTAAAGTTGCTTGATATTATGGGAGAAAGTAAATACCATTAGTCGTGCTTTGTTTGGAGGACGTTATGATAGTCATTTTAGGGTAAATTTATTGTTTTTAAATGGGAACCAACAATTAGGGTCAAATTAGGATAAAAAATCCTATAATGAATAAATTCTAATAAAAATGATAATGAAATTAATGATAATTTCACCTCATAATAGTGAAAATGGTCAAGCACGTCGCGTTCCATCACGAAAAATTAACAATACTCAACTCCGTTTCGCGGTGTAGCGTTGCGGTGAACCGACGACGAGAAGACGGATTTAACAATTTTGGCACAGCGGGTCCGAGTTATTACAGAGCAAAAGTATCACGACTTCAGAAAACCAGGTAGGTTACCTATCACTTTCTCACGGTGGCTATAAGTAATAAATCGTGAGAGATAGACAAAGTCTTATTACACAAAAAAATCTGATGTGTTAGATTCACATGGCCTTCCCTAACCTCTATCGTTCATTAGTGTGTATACAAACCATTCTTACTAAAGCTTATTTTTCTATCTACTTCATTTTAATCCAAATAAACTTTTTGCAGAAAAATCTGCATTACATTTCCGTTATAGATACAAAGGGAACAGCAACAGTCAAATGTTTAAGAACTGAAGCGTATATGCTGGTCTTAAAATTGCATATTGTTTCCATGCTATCGCGAGAAACCACTGAATGCTGAAAGGACTTTAAAGAATGACCAAGTAATGAACAATTCGAACCGTTAATAACGGATATCTCGGAAATGGCTGATGCCACAAAAAATCATTTGATGTTTTAAACAGATCTACATTTCTTGGGTATTACGTTTTAGTCTATCGCATAACGTTTAGTAATTATACAAGGTTATACGAAATTCCTTTAAAATTAAGAGGACTTCAAAGGATTTTTCCACAAAATTCAAGTTATAAATTTTATTCGTCATATAAATATCATTAATATATCGCATTATAGTAAAAATGGTTAGAGCCATATTTTAGAAAATCAAAAATTTCGAAAACGCTTCCATGTAAAGGGTAGTTTCGAGTGGAGAATTTCTTGAAAATCTACGTGTGGCAACTTTGAAAGATGTTCAACTTAAATACCAAGATTGGTGTTTATCCGACATTTCGTTTTGAGTTATGCTGTTCACATACAGATACACACATACATGGACCTTTTTATATTATGCTTTTTTGTTTCAGGGGCCTCAAAACATGTATTTCCGGTGAAATCTCGGTATCGAGATTTTGGATGGACTACTTCTCCTACTTACTATGTGAAATAAAATGTTTTGTGGTGTAAACCTTTCCCGATATATTTATTGAAATTTTCAAATACTTAAACTTTTACAAGCGGTAAGCTGCTTTTCGTTTTTCCTGTGGTCATGTAAAGAAGCTGGATTTTCAAAGACATCACATAGCGATACGCTTTTTAAAATTTTGACTATGGCACAGACTATTGTGTCCTCTTTATACATGCTAACAAAATGTGTAATTAAAGTTCATCGTTATTAACAAAAAGTATATAACAATAAAATACGTTTTTATAGTAATAGTTTTTAATAGACTGATTGGGAAAGACACGTCAACGAAACACATGGATCTTTTTTCAAGATTTCGCCGGAAATACACCTTTTGAGACTCCCTAAAACCATAAGAAAGCATTTTTAGATAAAGGTGTATGAGTGGAGGGTCTATCTGTGAACAGCATAACTCAAAAACGAAAACTATGTATATAGCAAGCATGATATCTAAATTCAATGTTTTCCAAGTATGCGATACGCAAATCTTCAAGAAAATGTTCCACCCCAAACTGCCCTTTATATGGAAAAATGTTCTTTGTTTTCCATTTCCTCATTATTAAAGCATGATATGTTTATAATGTTTAAATGACAAATAAATTCAACAGCTTGAGTTTTCTGCAAATTGCCTGTGAAGTCTTCTTCACTTTTACTGCCTTTTGTATAATTGGTAAACCTTAAGAGACAGACGATATACTACTACATAAAAAATATAGATTGTGTTAAACACACAATTGATAAGTGTTAGTTTAAGGTTTAAGTTTTCAAAAGAATTAGTACTTCTTACTTTCTCTACTACGTACAGTAATTAGGGAAAGTATTGCATTCCTCTCAAAAATTAGATACTGAAATTTCACCGGAAATGCATGTTTTGAGGTGTCTTAGATCCAAATAAAGCTTTTTTGGAACCATGCCCGCGTGTGTGTATCTGTCTGTGAAGAGTATAACTCAAAAACTAAAAGTCAGATAAACCAAACTTGGTATTTTGCGTCAGTATTTTCCAATCGTGCGACAGGAAGATTTTCATGAAAATCGCCTCACCCCAGATTAACCCCTACATGGAGAAATTTTCGAAGATTTTGATTTCCTCAAAATCGGCTCTAATGATTTTTATTAAAATATCATATGTTTAAAATAATTTCATGGCAAATGAAATGTATATCTTGAATTTTCTTGTAATGTCCCCGAAAGTCCTCTTTATTCTGAATGAGTTTTCTATACCTGGTAAACGTAAAATATAAACAAAATTTTACTACACAAAATGTACATCTTAAAACACACAATTTATGTCACATGTGTTTGTTTTAGTCGAGTGCACCATTTCCGAGATATGTATTGTTATTTGTTTGAATTTTCCAATACTTATATACTTTTTCTTCAATGGGAATTCGTCATTCGCCTTTTATGTCCTGGGCACCGAAAGAGAATGGAATGCTCCACACAGCAACCAGCTCTTCAAAGATTTGATTATCGCATAAAGCCTACCATATTCCCCTTGAACTTACAAGAAGATTAGCAATAAGTCAGTTTCTGCAAGTTTTTATCTCGTTTAACATGAAGTAGATGGAGAATAAGCGTTTGTAAAAATAGTTTGTACAAGAGTAGATAACGTCATGTGAGTGCAGCACATCAGAATTTTTTTAAAGTGGTAAGTCACTATTCATTTCTTCTGAAGGTCATGCAAATAGCATATAATTTCAAAGCCATCACTATCGCTTGTTTAGCCTGCTGTTTCGTTCTTACACCTACAAGAAATGTGCGATGAAATCTCAATTAACAAGAAGCATAGATAAAGGTTTGTAAGAACAGTTTTTAGAAGAACGATCAGATTTTTCAGGAAAGCTTTTAGCTTCTCATAACCAAAAATGTACGTATGCAGTGATGGTTGCAGGTATTGCTAATATTTTGAATAATTCGTAATATGTTAAACGAAGCCGCTTAGGGAACCTACATAGTAAGTACAAGACACTTTCACAGATGACTCTCGTTGTTCCTCAAATATACTAATAAATGAAGTAAAAAGCCGCTTAACCATGCCGAAGGAGAAATAAAAGTAACAAAGAATAAATTAGTAAAAAGGCGGTCTAATTAGAAGGTAACGTTGCTGCGACAAGTGGCAATGCAATCTTCACCCCTGCCCCACATTCCAAGAAATATTGTACCGTTATAAAAAATGTTAACTGCTTGCACACGCATTCAACATGGAGGTCCACTATTATTTTTACTGTTGGTAAAACCGTACTGGTACTGTTGTTTTGTGTTGTTTATTTATATTTCAGATGTCAGCGAGAATAAAGCGCGTTGTTAATAAACATTGAACAGCAAATCGAAGCTCTTAGCGACAGAATGGCAGCGGACGAGAGATTCAAACCATTAGAGATAAGTAAAACATAAAATTCGTATTCATTAATCAATGGGAAATATGGCACTATTAATAATACAATACCTTTTACTTCATCTACCACGTATACCTAGTAGCCAGAAAAGGTATTGCATTCCACCCAAAAATTCCATATCGATATTTTGCCAGAAGTTCATGTTTTGAGACTCCTGAATCAAAATAAAGCATGTTTATAAAAATGTCCATGTGTGTATGTGTGTCTGCAAATGGCATAACTCGAAAACTACCCTTTACATGGAACATATTTCCAATTTTTTTATTTTCTAAAAAAGACTAACGATTTTGATTAAAGTACTATATGAAACATATTTACATGACAAATAAAATGTATATCTTGAATTTTCCCTGGAATAGCCTATGAAGTCCTCTTCATTCGGAAGGGATTTTGTATAATCTTGTATAACTGGTAAATGCTAAGCGATAGACGAAAACATATTTCATAAAAGATGTAGATGTATTTAAAACACACGATTTATTTCGAATAAGTTTTTTGGCATAATCCATCTCTGAGATATCCGTTATTAAAGGTCCGAATTCTTCATTTCTTTGTCATTCTCTCTAAATCCTATCAGCATTCAGTTGTTTCTCGAGATTGCATGCAAACAGTGTGGAATTGCAATCCCAGCGTATAGCGTCCAGTTCTTAAATATTTGACTATCGCTGTTCCCTTTGTATTACAATGAAATGTGTAATGTAGCTATTTCTATAAAGGTTTATTTGAATTAAAATGAAGTAGATAAAAAATTAGCTTTAGTAAGAATAATTTGTACACTCACTAATAAACGATAGAGGGTACAGATGGTCATGTGAATGTATCACATCAGATTTTTTTATGGTTAGGTTGTCTTTTGTTTCTTAAAACAAAGAGTGAATCAACACCAAGGGATATAACGCTTATTCAAACGATGACGTGATGTAGCTGCTCGCAAGCGCTGTGAGAGAAAGTTCAGAAACAAAACCACTGATGCAATTAAATAGGCTTTTTAAATACTTAAATGCATATTTTAATACTGTATCAAGTAGTAGTGTTTATTAAACATTATTACATGCATTATTAATACAGTTATTTTCTTCCTTTCGCTTCTTAATATCGTTACCATCGATTACCCCAAAAAATGCGTTATCCGAAACGGCTCCGCCCTCTTTAGTTCGGTTTAAAGGGGGTTTCAGAGTATAGATATATACTTCTACATTTTTGTATCTAGGCAAGTAGTTAGACCGTGTTTATGGGAACTAAATTAACAGAATACTGCACTTGGAAAATTGATTGCTGTGCCATACAACTATTATGCATTATTTTAACAATTACTTTGTTGTATGGTACGAATTAATACTTAATAATTATTTTGATGTTCCTTTCCATTAGGAGAGAACCAGTACTCCTACATTTAGCATGAGTTTTACACTACAATATGTTCCTATGTATGTTTCCTCCGTCGGATGTGATTATAAAATGAAATAATAGAATCAGCAAGATATATGGATTCTTTTTTTATACTTAAAGAGGAACAGCTTCCTAGAGTGTAGTGAAATGGGGCTATTAATGCTTAGGTAAAATGTTTAGGACTACGCTTTAGTTCATTTTGTTAAATTTCAATAGATAAGCTTATCTATCACCGTAACACTGCGGCACGGATTACAGGCCTTTGGTCCCCTCCAACATTCCGCAACAGCTTAAACAGGGATTACGGCCGACGTTCATTGACGTTACGGACGTTGTGTGGAAGCTGATGGTTGTCCACTGCTAGGTTAATTGATTTAAAGTTGCCATTGGCGATATTCACTCAGCGTTCTAAGCTTCTGAACGCAAAGGAAAAAAAATGCGCGACAAGAATAAGGATATTTCAAGCCATTCTCATTTGCTTGTCACCTTTAGTGAGATATGATCAGGTAATTTTGATGAGAATGAAGTTACCTCTGGAGCTTGCGAGATTACAAGAATACGCCCGTCTACAATGATCTAAACAAATTCGCATTTATTTCTATTGCTCTAACACAATTATTTTTCCAATTTTGCCATGGCAAAGACTAAACCCCAAATATAATCATAATAACTCCCTTCAAATATCCCTCCAGCTATAACCTTTTAATTTTCACTAGTAGTTACAAGTATAAAATTTGCTCTCGCTGTTTCAGATGTAAAATTCACCTCTGCGTTTTGTTATATTAGTACTATAAAACAACATACAAATGACAGAAACTACTCTCAAGAAAATACAAGTTTTCTTCCGGTTACATGCAACCTACTGGCAAGATTTGGCGAACATTTCAAAAGTTATTCTGATAACCTCCTACTTATGCGTCCATATTACCATAAAACATAAAGACTTAAGGAATCCAAAAGCATTTTATTCCGAACTAAATTCAATAAAGAATTATGGATGTTATGCTATATCTATTATCTTTATAGCCTACACCATCTGATCAAAGTATCCGAATACCTACCCCTATTTCATACAGAATTGAACCCTATATGTCACGAGAGCTAACCAGCCAGTACAAAAGGAGACGGGAAAGTTTGTGTTGTCAGCAGATAAGCAGTAACAACAGCATGGGTAGGTCGAGAGCTCACTGACTTTGAACGTGGACTAGTTATTAATTGTCACCACCAGAGTAAAAAATCCATCAGAGACATTTCAACCCTTTTACAGTTACCCAAGTCGACTATTGATGATGTGATTGTGAAGTGGAATATAAAGGAACAACTACAGTTAAACCAAAACCAAGCAGACGCCATTTAATGATAGACAGGGACCGTCTATCGTTGTGGAGAGTGGTTTTAAATAACCACAGGAAATCACCAGAATCACTCTTGAGTTCCAAAGAGCTACCAGCAATTCAATCATCATAACGACTATGCGTTGGAAGTTAAAAGGAATGAGGTACCATGTCAAAATGCTGCCCATAAGCCAAGATTTCTATAGTCAATGCTAAGCAGTGCTTGAGATGATGTAAAGAGCTCGCCACTGTACAGCGCATGACTGGAAATGATTGATTTGGAGTGATGAATTAAATTGAGTTTTATTTATGGACGCTCCATAACTGCTGCGGTCCTTAGCGTCCCATTCTATATGGCATGAAAGACCGGTAATTTTGCTCAGAGGTCTCTTCATCAGGCTTGAGGTTCTTTTACGTGCCGTAAGTCTACGATACGAGACCCCCGACTTTACTTCCCTTCCGAAGAAAGCCATACTAAGGATGTTTACGCCGGAAAAAAATCCATCGCCCTCCGCCGGGTTTGAACCCGCAACCTCGAGAACTAGATGCCAACTGGTAACCACTGCATCTCCGAGGACGACAGAGTGATGAATCACGCTATACCCTTTGGCAATCCTCTGGAAGGATTTAGGTTCGACGAATCTGGAGAACAATACTTGCCATCATGTGTAGTGGCAACAGTGAAGTAAGGAGGGGGTGGTGTTATGATATAATTTTCCCCCTGGTTTGGATGTGATCCCCTTATTGTGCTTAAGAAAACTATGAAAACATTTAAACCATTGCGTACTGCGTACGGTAGAGGACAAATTCGAGACGATTTTTTTCAGTATAACATAAAGCTGCATCTGCGAGCCAATGCTTTGTGGACAATGACATTCCTGAAATGCACTGGCCTCCCAGAGCCCCCGACCTAAACACAATGGAACACGTTTAGGGTGAGTTAAAACGACGACTTCGCTCCAGACTCTAACGTCCTACGTCACTAACTTCTCTAATTTCGTCTCTTGAGGAAGAATGGGCTGCTATTCCTCCACGGACATACAGACATCCCTTTGGAAGTGTCCCCAGCAAGGTCAAAGCCGTCATAAAGACAAAGGGTGTACTCACCCCATATTAATGTCCAATAAAGGGAAAGTGATACAGTAAAGTCTAACAAGGAACCCCTTGAGTGCAAGGTCGCACGTTTAATCTATAGTTAGGCTCCCTTGAAAGTATTATGTTAACAATTAAGACAGGAAAAATGCTAATGACACACCATGTGCATCAGAAGGCCGACAGAACATTATGCACAGGAGGTGCAGAAATCAACCATTTGTGGAATGTTTGTATTACACTTCACGAAATGGACTTCGTCGACATTCAAAAAATGTTCAAAACAAACCATCATCTTGCACCATGAACACTGAATGAAACATGACGCGCCACAGTGACTACAAAAGTTTGCACCATCAAGATCGGAGGCAAACACCTTAGGTAAACTGTTAAGGACGTTCAGCTAGGTAACCACTCTTAAAGAATGCATATACACAATCATATTGGTATTATGTGGTGACTAGAACTGATGGAATGTGACGACATGCAACCGAATGCGAAACACTCTGTCATGGAGTTTATCGTGCAACTGGCTATCCTTTAAGGCGTAGCTAAGATTTTGCGATAATATGTTTCACATGCCCAGAAAAAACGAACATCCAGAGGCTGAATTTCCGGTGGTTCCAGGTGGTATTAATTGCAATGTCGTACACTTTTCAACAGGGATAGTCAGTTCTAAAGGAAAATGGTCTTTATACGCAGACCATGAATCAAGCAAACGCAAGTTATTTTCACCAGTTATTGGCCAAAATAAATGCTCATACCATAGCTGTAGTTCTTCTAATTCCATTTTCCGTCTCTTAATTACTTTGACGTAAATATTCCCTACCTCCCTTGCAAGATCATTGATACGAGAAAGAATCGTAGGAGGTACAGATCCTCCAACTTATCTCAGAACAATAAATAACTTCCCAGCTAATTTACCATTCGGATTAACAGTTCGCATAATTGTATACGAATGCGTTAGGACATTTATGTTCGTTTATTTTGATACAATCTTTTGGTACCTATAATTTCCAGGGTTCCTTTCATATGCTTTCTTCTTTAAATACCGATTGGTTGGAGTTGAAAACAAATTCCTTACTGCTCGATGGGATAAGTTTGCTTATATCATTTACAAATTTTCGGGCCGATTCCGCAGTTTGCTGTTCATCGTCAAGTTAACGCTTTATTTGGAATTTCGTTATCTTACTTTTTCCAATTCTGTTGCTCTGTTTGAAGTTATGCAAGCGTATTTTGCTTCCCTTGAAATCACTGTAATGCATGTCTTGCGGAATTTCATGTTCATACATAGTAGATCACTATCGAGTATATCCTGTAAATTGTCTCGAGCATCCTTGAAACGTACAAACACCAGTTTTTGTAACAAGTTCGCTTTGTTCTCCCTCGAATATCGATAGTTTTGCTTATGCACTACACGGTAATATGCGAATATATTGGAAATATCTTTATAATTGTTTTACTGTATTGAGGATGATCAACCACATGCGTAATTATGTTTTGTACCCGCTCCGTTGACAACGATTGTCCTTTACTACGCTTCAATGGAGACGGAATTTGTGGTTCCCTGTCCGACATGGATGACACCTGTTTCAATATAACTTTCACTTAAGCACGTATCGTCATCATTGTACTCCTCATATACATTGCCTGCACAGTCTAGAGTACACCACACCACACCACACCATCCACTGGCTCAACTTACGGAAAGGCTAATGTTTCGTCTGTCCCTTCTTTCTCACTCTGCAAAATTTCTTGGGTTCCTTTCTGACGAAATGTTAACTTCGGCAACTGTCGTTGTAGATATAATGCAATGTTTACTGTGTTTAACGCTGCCATTGCTCTGCTTTACATCAATACCACTAGCACTGCAGCACTGTTGTGATTTACTCGTCGACTAAGCAGTTCAACTGCGTTCGGAGCCTCATGCTGTGCCCACCTTCGGATACGTATAGTTCCGCACCCTCTTGCCATTAGCAGCCAATATTGTGGTGGCGTGGTAGACAAATGTGGGGTTTCGAATGGCGTATATACCATTTGTGGATTGCGACCGCGCACCCAAGGTGTTCCTTGTAAGTTACAATTTCAGACCGGTATCCGGATACTTTTGTTAAGATGGTGTATACCATCATACTTGCATCGCATTATATCTTGAGAAACTAGAGCACTTTTTCATTATAGACAAATCGCTTATATGATGAAAATACATAACTCGCGGAGGGGAAATGAAGTAAAATTCCTGCTTTTTGCCCATGATAGAAGAGGTAATAGGAATCAGATTATAATTCCTAAGACTAGAAGAGTCATATTTATATATTTCAAGAATAAAATATACATTAATAATATCACTGTCACTGACATAATAAAAACACTTTCTAATCACGTTCTCTACAGGATCATCGCTGTATATTGTACCATTAGTATCGACTGCTGAATTATGAAAAGCAAAGTTAAAATATTACATCAACATATAAAATTGCAAAAACTCTATAAAACGTTTATTACTTTTTCTATCTACAACCTATAGTAAGTAGAGGAATTCCAACCTAAAACGTTCCACCGGAAATTCATGTTTTGAGGTCACCTGAACCCCAATATAAAAAGCATTTTTAGAAAAGTATAACTGTATAAAAGCATAAGAAATTCTTGGCAACATCATCCAAGAATTCGTTGCAAGAATTGTGAAGAAAAGTACCTCAAATTAAACCAACTTTTACAGAAAACTCTGCATTTTTATTTTATAAAATGGCTAAAATGAGTTTTTAAAACATTATATGTTTAAGTAATTGTATGAATAATTAAGTGTAAGTCTTAGTTTTTTACGAGTGAGGTCCTCTTCTGGCTGAATGATTTTGTATACTGTTATAAACCATTATAAATTAAACATATCAATGTTATGATTTTTACGCATATCTATCTCTGTTACATCTCTGGTTGCACTAAACCACTACAAACGTTTGGCAACATATTTTTCCTGCTTAATAGTGCATGTACGTTAACCGAAACATTTTCATAAAGCTTGTGTTATGCATTTATTGTGTGGAATTATCTGTCCCAGAGAGTAAAGACATACCTTCCTAAAAATCTGGATGACAATGGATGAAACATAAGTTGGTAGCAACTGAGACAACTGAAACGATACAATAGCAAAGAAAATAGAAAACAATACAGATTGTTGTTCCTTACTTCGTGGACAAATTAAAAGACACGTTCTATTAGCTCCTTTAAAATATGCACTTTACGAAAACACTTCCAAACACAAGTTACATTTACGCTTTACAAGGTCTCTTCTCAAGGCTGTTATCTCCCGAACTTGAGGTGATCAAATGACTGTCTTACTTCTAAACGCGACAGAGTAGGTTTCGGATGATTCGCGGTGTTGCTGAGTTTCCTTAAAATTACTCTTTACGTAATATCTTACTAATAAATTATGGCCAAGCGCTATTGTAAACAGTTAGATAAAAATTCATGACAATCAATTTCTTCAGATATTTATGCGTAGTAAAAGTATTATTCAACCACTTATACGGCTCGTAAATGATAATTATAAACAGTTGACATAGATAATTAATTCTGTTTTTGTGAACGGGGCATTAATGCAGAAAAATAATATTAGATGTATTTATTACACTTATCATGTAGAATAATCACTGAACAGTACGTTTCACCCTATGCAATACTAAAAAAGTGATACAATGTTATTAGCAAAATGTATTCAGAATGTAGCATATGTGCTGAAGAGGGTACAATGAACTGGAGATTATGAGCTCTTGTTCTACATATTATTAATGTCAGAGGCAGAGAGCAGTGCAACAAGTGCGTTGATTACAATGCACACATATTAATCATTCGTTAGTAGCAAAGTAAGGCAACGTGAATGAACATCAGTCTCAAGGTGTGAACTATGTCAGCAAATGCTTGAAAAGGAACTATTGCCAATGGCCGTTCAACCCATTCTCAGTGAATTCTATAATTTTTCAGAATCATAACTTTATGGTTATGCAAGTAACTTTGTGTGTTTAAAGAAATTTAATTTAATTTTATATAACATATCACCTATCCTTTGGGGGTAAGGACAACTTCGTTCAGCGTAAGAAGTAGTAGCTGGGACAAGAGATGTTGCCAGTAATTCAAGCCAGGAAACAAATGAAATCTTCAACGCAATGATTCACTTGCTTTCCAAGTCCCTTGCAATTGGTTTCAGAGTGTAAAATGTCTTAACGCCCTCTGCTTAATGAGCTATACACTATGTAATACTAATAATAATCACCATTCCGTGGCGCTACACTCCATGATGGGCCTTGACCTGCCAACCCGACTGCCGACCTTACGGAGAGGTGATGTGGCCAGCATCACGCGTTCTCAGCAAGAATGTTGATCTCTGTGGCCCAGATTGCTGCCCATCGCAGGTCCTCACTTTCCTCACGATGCTAAGTGAGCGTCGGTCCTATATCCGGGTCTTAAAATCCGCATCTATACGCTATTTGGAGGCCGTAAAGTTTCCGCTTTTTTATTGAATTGGTACATTCAGAAGCCAACTGTAGAAAAGTGAGAATGGACATTGCCCTAAAGATTTAGAAGCTTTTAGCTACACATCTTGACCTTATGGTCCTTAAACACTATCTGTAAACAGCGTAAATAGCGTCAATACCAGAGCGATTATGGTCCATTCTCTTTAAAAATATGCAAATTTGTGTTTCCTGCAAGAAAAACTAGGAAATGCCTTAAAACTTTATTCCCGCAGACATATAGTTGCTTAATATATTTGAAAATATCTTATGTGTTACATTCACATTACTTTCTATATCCATTGTCGTTTATTTTTCTGAGCTTATAAAAGCTATTCTTACACAAGCTTATTTTTCTGTCTACTTCATATTAGTCGAGTTTGCAGAAATTTCGCTGTCGGTAAAAGAAGGGAACTAAAGCGATAGTCAAATGTTTAAAAGTGTATGGCTAATGGCTGACCTTGAAACCCCATGCTCCATTCACGGCATCGCGAGAAACTGCTGAATGGTGACCACTTCGAAATATGATAAGTACTGCAACATTTAAACCAATAATGACGGATATCTCAGAGGACTGGAGAGAGACCATGACGGCAAAAATTTAGATAGACCTCGGGCTTGGTTGCGTCATTCAATAATGCAACATCAGCAAGAGGAAGAAGGTAGTTGCCAAATTTGTTTCATTTTGTTTTGGTGATACAAAATTTTATCGCGTGTTTAGCCGGTATTGTACAATGCACCGTCGTACATCGTACAAGGGTTCAAATTACTGCAGGAGATCTTAACTATGGTACAAGTTGGCATCCTTATAGCCAATGGTTACAGACTTCCTGCGTTAAACATCGGTGCCGTTCGATTCCAGCTGCAGAAAGTGAAATTAAGCACGTTTACCAGCTAGCTCCGTCTTTGTGATAACTTCACTGTTATCTCCATTCCCATATCTTAACGTCATTTCTTCAGTGTAATGTAGCCCGCCAGGCTAGGATGTGAAATCTGAAAACGGATTACTGTGCTGTGCTGTTTCCCAAGGCGACAATTGCTAGCTCTTGCAAGTGATTTCCTGCTATAGCAGAGATACCCGCAATGCAAACGAGGAGCAAAACTCAATAAGTGCATCAGGAAATAAGCACATAAATTAACTTTGTGGTCATATGAGACTGTTGTTACCCAAGATGTAGATATATGGAAGAACTATATTCATGCATTTTCTGAAGATTGCTCAAATATTAGGCCGCAATAATTTGAATAATTGTAAAAGCAGCTTTGGATTCATTATTTGAGTTTTGTTCTGTAGTAAGTGGTTTACATATATGTTACTGGTGTGGCTAACAATCCATAAATAATAGTTGAAGTGACAAGAAATTCAATATGACTCAAGGAGCTCTCAAAGGATGTGCAGAAATAACTTACAGCTATATTTGCGCAAAATTATAAATGTAATATATATATATATATATATATATATATATATATATATATAAAATAGCTTTTAAGGAAGATTTCAAGACAGTGATGATCAAAACAATAATCATTACTTAGTAATTGAAATAAACATACATTTAAAAACGCGATACCAGAGAAAGCGCTGCGTTTACCTCGATTTGACAAGTGGATTCATAGCTAGGGTAAGACAAAAGTAAAGATGAACCAACCACTTCTTCGTTGAGGGTGATCAATAACGCAGAGAATTCCAAAATCATAAACTAAGAGGGAATATGGAATGAGACATGCTATTGTATTTAACTCTTTTGCACATAAGAAGTTAGTTAAATACTGTTAGTAAAAGCTACATAGGTATACACTAACCGAGCGAGTGGCTCGCAGCAACGTGTGAGGTTCGCATTCGGAAGAACCCGGGTTCGATTTTCGTCAACTGCCCACTCTGACCTAGGATTTTTCCTGGTTTTCCCTGGTCGAAAAGCGAATGCTAGGGTGTTTTATCATATACTACGATTTCCTTTCTACAATTTCCCTTTCATTCCGTTTCCTTCTCATCTTTTAGGTGTGCTTCTAGGTTTCGTGTCATAGCATAGCCGGACAGGTGGCGCTGACATTTGTTCAAAGGAAAGAGTGCTCTTCGTGGACACTAGAGGGCTACTTAATCGACGAATCGTTCATCGACCTCTATAGGCCGCTCCAGCAGTGAGGCGTGTCTTCTAGCCTGGAACAGTTAGGGACTTCCGCGCGTCGCTGTGGTATGTCTGCCTGCGGCTTGCAGCCTCCGTAGGTCCTTCACTTCATCCCTTACTGTTGGGGGTGGTAGTCACAATAGATCTTCCGTAAGTCGCAGTGTGCGCGGTGTCCCCCTCCGTCGTGTAACCTATAACCTGTGTTTGAGGTGCTAATTAGTTACAAATTATTGCTCCGTGTTCCTTTCTCAGCGTCATTCATTATTTCTGCATTATTATTTTAATTCTATTGTGAATAATCCCTATTAAATCTGAAGTATGCCATATAATTATACGCCTTCACATTACACACAACATGTCTTCAGTATAGTAAGATATAAGTAAATCATTTGCTTATATTTTTCTGTCCAACATAGTTACAACCTTAATCATTTTGAGACACTGTCTTTTCTATGATACAAGTTAAATACTAACAACAGCTAACTAACACGTCTTCATTACAAGTTTACGAGTAGTTTTCTTTCTGATTAAAAGTAAGGTATCCTTTGCTAGTAAACGTGTTTAGTTATACATGTTTTGTGATATTACATAACAAATCACAGGATATTTTATTGTGTCTGATAGATTGCGTACAACACTAGTACAACGTGTACACCAGCGCGTTACAGCAATTAGAGTCGTAGAGTATCCGTGTAAGTCAAATGTCCGAAGTAGTCTCCAAATATTTGAAAACTAAAACCTGCAACATTTGCACAACGAACCGTTGATTACCTTTATCACAAAATTCCATTTAAATAAAGTATGATTTTCATAAAGCTCGATTGATCAGTATTGGTGAATCTTACTTATAAATATCTCATATCCAAAATATTCCATCTTGTATTACAGGAATTTTTACGGTCTTATTATATTTAATTATTTGCATAATAATTACTTCAACAATAAAGTCCATACGAATTGGACTTATTCGAAATGCTCCTAATGTTCATGTTTAGTTGTTGCATGAATTTTAAATTTACATTCTTATATTCTCTATGCTTGCGTATCAATTAGAGAAAGTGTTGTATTCCAGACAAAAATTTATAATCGATATTTCACCGGAAATAAATATTCTGCGGTTCCATGAATCTAAAAGTGTTCATATAATATATTTATATACATTTACTCCTGTTAAGTCACACAAGGATTATTAAATTTCTGTAATTTGTTACCTCAATTATATGATACCGATCAATCCAATCTTGAACTTAAAGCAATCTCGTCCGCTGGTGCTCGTGAAATGATCGACAAGCAGGAAATCACTACTAATATTACTAGGCATCACATACAAGACATTTTAATACATATGTAAAACACATTTAGAATGAAAATTATATATGTATAAGCATATAAATACCCGAATGCTGTGATAATCTGTAAAAATAGTTACAATGATTATTAAATGTGTTGTTGCTACTGTGGCATACCGATTCAGACTGTGGATATACTCTAGAACGAGTAAAGTGATCAAAGTTCTTTTAGAAATTCATTCTAAACGAAAAGGCAGACCATGTGTTACAACATATCATTGATAACCATAGTTAATTTGACTGGGAGGTACGCAACGCTTTATTAACTGATATATTTAATAAAGTAAACATAAAAAGTATGGGTAAGTAATGACTAAATAACACAAAGTAATTATAGACCTATAATATATGATTCTAATGACAACAATACCGCAACAATAAATGCAGAAATAAAGCAAGAATGCAACACGCCACCGAAATATGGGTCATTTCAGTTGAGACTGTACAACATCTCCAAACTAAGCGTTGTAGAAAGAAATGTCTTGAATAAAAGTTGCTTGATATTATGGGGGAAAATAAATGTCAGTGTTTTATTTGCAGGACGTTGTGATGGTCATTTTAGGGTTAATTTAAATTTTTAAATGGGAACCTACCTTTTTTATGTTGTTCTCTCACTCCTCATAAATAACTAAACAACGTATGTATAAAGCATTTTGTAATTGTTCTTACACCAACTTAAATAACAACGACAATTCTGAATAGTGGTGCACGAAGAGCGCAATGAATGGTTGCACCATCCATGGATGGTCATTTGGGGGTCAAGTTAGGTTTCGTAATTGGGAACCAACATTTTTTATTTAGTTTCCTTATTCCTGACCACAAAATAAACAGCTTTTATAAACCATTTTCTAACTAGAAAACAACATACAAAATGTAGGTTACCATTTAAAATATTAAATTGACCCTAAAATGCTGTCATAACGCCCCCCAAAGAAAACACAACTAATGGCATTTACTTTCCCCCATAATATCAAGCAACGTTCATAAAGACACTTCTTTCTGCAACGCTTAGCTTTGGAAATATTGTAGAGTTTCAACTTAAATGGTTCACCCTATGTATGTATGTATTATATATATATATATATATATATATATATATATATATATGTGTGTGTGTACATAGACGAAGTTATAAGGAAACTTATCAATATTCTGTTGTATTAACTACACATTTTATTACGACACTGTCAAGCAGTAATGATGAATTAAGAGAATAGTTACATAGAAATCCATGTGATATATTAGATAAAATCGCAAAGGAACACAAATGGCAATATCAGTCAGTAAACGTAAATTCTATGGAAGACTATACACAAAACAAGAACAATAATCGGAAACTATAACAGCAGCATAGCAAATTGAAGTGTGTAGAATTAACCACCTCACTGGAGATATCAGGGATAAATACAGAAATAGGATATGTCATTATTTAAATGAGCAACAAAAATTATTACAGAATTAAAATAAATATATATATATACATATAAATTGTATAATGAACACTACTGGATAAACTACTCTATGGGTGCCAAAATAGGTAAGAGGTAAAACAAGACAACAAATAGAGAAAATGAAATTGTTAAGAAAAATATCAGGGGTATATTTAGATCAATAAACAAATTAATATTGTGATAAATAATTATGGAATTACAAACGTAAAATAACTATTTACTAAAAATATTCCTTGAATATCAAAGATACAGAGAAGGTAGGACAGAATAAACCATATAAACTGCTACAGAAAATAAATGCCAAAATAATAATAATTTTTCTTACATTAGCATTAGTAAATAATAATTACGGCATTCACCTCTCCTTATAATGTATTATTACACCAGCATATGCAAAGACATGAGCCATTATTATAAATTGAATGCAATTGCAACTGTTTCTACTTTCTCCCCAGTAATCCACTTCTCTCCCTTTCATGTTTCCTTCTTTCTTTCCTCTCCCTCCATTTCTGTCTCTCTTCAAATAAGGATACCTTGCGTAGAACCTTTTTCCTTTCTGCAACTGCACTGTTTCTTCTATAAAGAATAATGTTTCCCAGTTTCTGTACGCAGAGTGTAATTCTGGCTATCTCCGACGTTGAGAGGATTACAAGCAATTTATTTCTGGTGTCGCTTCGAGCGCAGTTCGCATCAGGGACTTGCACTTGTATGGTGTCACGTATTCTGGTGGAAAGAGCTTTTTGGACAATATTTATACCCTCTTCTAAGTTTCTTAACAAAACAACCTATGTTTTATGCCAGATTACCTTAAATCTTTATTTTGCTTCTAAGATCCTGATTCTTTATGTGTCGGTCGCCTCCATTTTTATTACTTTTTCTACCGCCTTCCTATAGTACGTAGAGAAAGTATTGAATTCCCTCCAGAAGTTCGATATCGATATCTCACAGGTATTACCGTCCTGAATGCAGAAATAAAGGTATTTTAGAAAAAAAAAAACCTGTGTATTTGCGTGTGCGAGTGAAGTCGGTCTGCCTGCCTGTACATCCGTCCGACTCTATCTGAACAGCATAACTCAAAACTCAAAGTGGGATAACAATCAAATGTAGAAACTGTTTAAGGACGCCAGGAGAATATTCTCAATTTTTCCTTTACGTGGAAAAGGTTTCGCTATTTCTTTTCTCAAAAATTACTGATGGTTTTGTTCGAAATGTAAGATGTTTGAGGTATCAACGTAACAAATGAAATGTATACCTTTACTTTTCTGTAAATACCCTCTGTAGTTCACTTCGTTCTTATTGAATGCATCTTATACAACTGGGAATGCACAAGAAGCAGACAAAATCTCACTTTAGGAAGATTATAAAGCTCAGTAAAATGTATAATTTGTGTCAAAAAAGTTTTAGTAGTGTTTTTATTTAGAATGTTCCAATGTTTTGTGTAATATTTTTCAAGTGCGGTTCTGTTTATTTTGTCTACCACGTACATAGTAGGTAGAGAAAGGATTGCATTGCACCTAAAAATTCGATACCGAAATTTCACCTGAAATACATATTTTGAGGCCCCTAAATAACAAAATAACATTTCAGAAAGAGTCCATTCCGAGAGTGTATGTGTGTGTGTGTGTGTGTGTGTGTGTGTGTGCGAACAGCATAACTGAAACACAGGAAGTCGGATAAATACCAAACTTCGTATTTAGGTTCAGTACCTTCCAAAGACGCGACACAAAGCTTTTCAAAGTAATCCCCACCCCAAACTACACTTTATATGAAAGATTGTTGAAATTCTGATTTTCTAGATCGCTCTAACGATTTTGATTAAAATACCACGTATTAAGATATTTACATTAAAAACAAAATGCATATCTGGAATTTTCTGGAAATAACCTGTGAAGGAAGCTCACTTTATTTGGAAAAAATGTATAATGTTGTATAGCTCGTAAACATTAAACGGTAGGCCAAAACGTACTAATAACAAAATATGTATATCTCTTTAAGACACGCAATTTATTTCAAATAACTTTCTCGTAACATAAGCCATTTCCTAGATACCCATTGTTAATTGTTCGAATTGTTTAATACTTGGTCATTCTTTAATGTCCTTTCAACATTCAGTTGTTTCTCACGATTGCATCGAATGAGTATGAAATTTTAAGGCCAGCGCATAGCGTACAATACTCAAACATTTGACTATACTATTCCCTTTATATCTAATGTATAACGGAATGTGTAATGCAGCTATTTACGGAAGGTTTTATCTCGATTAAAATAAAAAGGATAGGAAAATAAACTTTCTTAGGAATAATTTGCATACGCACTAATAAGCGCTAGAGGATAGAGAAAGTCATGTGAAAGTAACACATCAGATGTTTTAGAAAAAGGTCCGCATATATGTGTGTGTGTGTGTCTGTGAACAGCATAACTCAAAAACCAAAAGTTGGATAAACACCAATCTCGGTATTTAGGTTCAATACCTTCTAAAGATTTAGCACAAAGATTTTAAAGAAAATTCCCCACCCCAAACTATCCTTTAAAGGGAACGTTTTTGCAATTTGTTTATTTCCTAAAACATGGCTCTAACGATTTTGATTAAAATGCCATATATTAATGGTATTTACATGACAAATAAAATTTCTATCTTGAACTTTCTGGGAATAGCCTTTGAAGTCCCCTTCATTCGGAAGCAATGTTGTATAATCTTGTATAACTAGTAAACGTTAAGCGAAAGACGACAACGTACTACACAATAAATTAGACACAGAATTTATTTCAAATAAGTTTTTTGTGGCATAAGCCATTTCTGAGATATCGGTTATTAATAGTTCGAATTGTTCATTACTTGGTCATCCTTTAAAATCCTTTCAACGATCAGTTGTTTCTAGCGATTGCATGGAAACAGTATGGAATTTTAAGGCAGCGTATAACGTCTAGTTTTTAAACATTGACTGTCGCTGCCCCCTTTGTATCTAACGAAATGTGTAATGTACATATTTTTGCAAATGTTTATTTGGATTAAAGTGAAGTAGATGAAAAAAATCTGATGTGTTGTACTCGCATGACTTGCGCTACTCTTATACAAACTATTTTTATAAACACTTATACTCCATCTACTTCATATTAGTCGAGATAAACATTTGCAGAAACTTATTGCTTATTTGCTAACTGCTCTTATTACTAATTTTCTTGTAGTGCAAGGGGAATGCAGTAGGCTATAAGCCATAGTCAAATCTGGTTGCCATGTGGAGCATTTCATTCTCTTTGCATGTCCAGGACATAAAACAAAAACAAACAAAAAAAACGAATAACGAATTCCCATTTAATAAAAAGTATAAGCATTGGAAAATTCAAACAAATAACAAGAAATATCTCGGAAATGGGTCACTCGGCAAAAAAAATGTATATGACATAAAATGTATGTTTTAACAAGATATACATTTTTGTATAGTAAAATTTTGTGTATCTCTTACGGTTTACCAGTTATGCGAAGGTCATTCAGAATAAAGAGAACTTTTGGGGACATTCTCAGGAAATTCAAAATATGCATTTCATTTGCCATAAAAATATCTTAAACCTATGGTATATTATTCAAATCTCGATATAGAATATTTGGGGTAGAATGCTATACTTCCCCTACTTACTATATGTAGTAGAGAAAGTAATAAGTTTTAGTAAGAATAGATTGTATACCCACTAATAAGCGACAGAGTGGATAAGGTCATGTGAATGTAACACATCAGATTTCTTATTTCTCTTGAGCTCGGAAAAAGTGTAATCTTATATTATGTATGTAATATCACGGAAGGTGTATACAAAACAGCTGCCTGCACATGCACGCTAAAACGTATGTATGAATTATTTCTGCCAATATTTAATATAATTGAGAATAGATTGAAGAACAGGATTGTGTATAAGTATTTTGTATAGTATATTAAAAGTAATTAATATTGGATAGAGAACGACATGTAGTTATAAAATATCAGCCTCTTATCGCTTCACTCCTTTTCCGTTATTATGTTTATTAAAATTAAAGTTCTCATCTCTTACATATATATATATATATATATATAATTTTCAAGTGATCAAGTGATATATTTTAGAACCGCTAATGCAACCGGCTTTTCTGGGGCTTTAGTAAACATTTAAAGCCTAAATAATACACTTAATATTACCGGAAGTTTTTTGCCTCTGTAATTACTTTATGTCGCTTAAACTGCACGGCCATATCGCCTCAAATCAGTTTTTTTTTTAATTTCCCTTGTTGTACCCAGTTTATGCTGCTGTGTTTTTTACTGTTTTCATAGCGCTTATTTCCGCAACACACATACACACACAAACACCCATGCCCGTGGCGGGACTCGAACCCGCGACCCTCAGCTTGGCGGAGCTACCATCTAGCGACCATGGCTACGAGGGCCGGCGTAGGAGATACCTCGTTGCTAGGTGTGTGACGGACGGTTAGCCTTCTAGGTCTCATATTTGTACCATACCATTCTTAGTGCCAGGCAACTGTACCTCTGCTTCTATACATGACGGGCAGATGACTGCTTCGATACGTGTCCACAGAGACCTTAGTACCAGGCAACACAATCTCTGCTTCTACAATTGCCTGGTAGATGACATTAGGATGCCGTCCAGTCAAGACCTTTAGAATCAACGGACCTGACACTGGGATTCGAGATTGAGAAAAATGACGCTGGTAGTTGGTTAAAATTAAATTGCGTTTTATTTATGGACGCTCTTTAACTACTATGGTCCTTAGCGTCCCATTCTATATTCGGCGTGAAAGATTGGTAATTTTGCTCAGAGGCCTCTTTATCAGGCTTGAGGTTCTTTTACGTGCCGTAAATCTACGACACGGTACCACCGGCTTTACTTCCCTTCCGAAGGAAGCCATGCTAAGGATTTTTACGCCCGAAAAAATCCATCGCCCTCCGCCGGGTTTGAACCCGCGACCTGGTAGTTAGTGATGATCCCTTAGGTGTTTATACACGCTAGCTGCTATATTCTTGCTTTTTTATTTAAATTTTCTGGTTTAACTTAACACTGTATATACACAAACTAATTGTTTTATAAACAGATATGTACACTAATATAAGGTAGTAGTACCACTAATGTCTATTCAGGTGAGAAAGAGTGTTTAGTTTCCCTTTTGTTTTTCCTTGCGTTTGTCATTCTTCTATTTGATGTAAGTGGTTTAGTAGTTTACATCAGATATACACCTGTGTAGGCTACGGCCGAAACGATAGGAATGGAGTGGATCCCACCTTTTTTCACATGGGCAAGAAAACTGTCTCTCTCACAACGGAGATACTCAACATAGGTGTTTAAATGGAGATGGCCGTACCTCGTAACAGCGTAATGAACAGTATGAGCTACAGTCCAGAGTATGGCAAGTTGCTTACCAGTCAACGAAACACGAAAATCTGGCCACAGTAAATGATGTAGGCGAAACCAATTGCGTTCATGAGTTAATCTCAGCAAGAATAGCCAATAGTTAGGCACGTATCGGAGTCATAATATCGCAAGAAAACAAACGGTGGAGCACGATATCCTTCTCTAAAGAATAAATGCAGGCATTGAGGTCTGACATACGTATACGATGAAGGCGTTCCTTTGTAGGTAACAAATCATGCGCAACATAAAACCAATTGAAACGCACTACTACAGGAAGCGAAGATGAATTTATATTTTTCCACACTTGGGACCAACAAATACCGTGGTGAGATTTGGCAAACGTGCATCTCCGGCGGCCTCAGTGAATGGCATAAACGCGTATAAAATGATTTGTAAGTTGGACCAGTCCCTTGGGCATAGTGAATAGCCAATAACACCATTCTTTTGTTGATGCCTATGATTTACAGCTTTTTAGTAATTCTGGCTAAGTTGGTAATTACGTTAGCGAAGCAATAGTGTTTGGAAACTTTATTTGTGCAATTTAGGAAATGGAAATAATCTCAATCTTATATTTTCTGTGCCATGTGTTTTCCACGTGTTACTCCTGTTTACTAACATATTCCATGCAGACTAAAGCTACATTAAACGTAAAGTATGTATTGTATAGTTATTAAATTATCTATTTGAGAATATATCACCACAGTTACTGTGGTGATAGAAAGAAGAAATTGCTACAGTAGAGGATGTTATTGTGTATATATACTTAACCTTTAACATTACAACGCTGCTGTTTTCGGATATAAATTGAATTATAGTAAATATGGAGCATTTGTACCGATGTTCATATTTTTAAAAAAGAAATATTTAAGGGAAAAATGGATGAGATGCATAAATCGTGAACACTACGCCTTCAAAGGATTCACTGTACGCATACTTCATTTTACTTCGACTTTGAAATGAGAAAGAATAAATTCCCTTGTAATGGTGGTTCTTTTATAACAGTTCCAAAAAAGAGGATTAAATTGCATAATTGTGCATTTTCGACAATTTTGAAACTCAACCATTGTATTTATGCTGTTACGTTCCTGCAGGCAAAACTCTAGACTGCATGAAAGTCGTTCTGCAGTGCTGGTTTAGGAATACGTATTTCAAATGTTTCAGTCGCAGTTCTAATGTAAGTTACATATTTGTTATATTTCAGTCTCTGTCGCTGTGTACTTCCGCTGCAAAAACAAATAAGGAAGTGTAATAGCTTAAAATAAAGAGAGTTGAAGGTTGCTGCACTACATCACTAAAATGTTCTTACTTGAACGCGTTTCGGAAGACGGTTTGCTCCCATCATCAGCATGCTTTCCACTGATTTTGCCGGTTATTGTCTGGGTAATGTTTGTGGTAGTGGTGTTCTCTGGTGCTGGGCTGATGAACCTCCAAAGGCTGCTGGGTGGCGGCAGTTCGAAATTCATTAGGTGATTCCGTGTTTGACGACATGTATTTTTCCCCAGATGTCCAATTCATTGCTGCTGTAGATCGGTTTTGAGAGTTTTATGTTCGGACTGATATCATGGTTTGAAGACCAGAAATGATGTGCTACTGCTGATTTATCTGGCTGCTGGTAACTCCTTTCTGTCTATCAAAGCCTCTGCGGGGTGGTTAGTCCTTGATTTTCACAGTTATTGTAGTGAGCCGTACAACGCACCTATTACTGTAGCAGAGGTGGCGCATTCTCTATCTGTCGCCAAGGGCAATTTCCTTCTTGCTCGAGATATACAACCGCATCTGGCGTCGGCAGATGTTCCCGTCTTCGTGGCGGGCGAGTGTTGTCATTCCTATCCCTCGACCCGGTAAAGACCGGTCGCTTCCCTCTAGCTACCGGTCTATTTGTCTGAAAAGTGCTGTGTGTAAGACATTTGAACACATAATTAACGTTCGGTTGGTGTGGTGCCTCGAGACGAATAACCTGCTCTGCAATGTTCAGTGCCGCTTTCGTCGCCATCGCTCTAGTGTCGGAACCTGACACGCCTAGATGCTTATTTCAAAATTTCTCCTAAAGCAGCATGTTGTGAGTGTCTTCTTTGATCCGCATAAAGCATATGACACTGCCTGGCGCTATGGCATTCTCTTTATTTGCATGGTTACGGTTTACCAGTCATCTAGATGCCTTTCTCTGTAACTTTTTACATCTTCGCCGTTTTTGCGTCCGCATTGGAAACACACCATCCCAAGAGCGGATCCAGGAGAATGGTGTACCACAGGGTCGATTCTTAATGTCACTCTCGTTGTCGTTGCCATTAACGCATCCCTAGTGCTATTCGTAGCGACCTTCCGACGTCTCTGTATGTTGACGGCTTTGGGACATACTATTGTTCTTAGTCTCGAGCACATCGAGCGTCAACTGCAGCTTGTCACAACAGCGCTTGCAACCTGGGCGCTTCCCAACGGTTTTTCCTTACGAAAGCACAGTGTGTTCACTTTTATCGCCTTCGTGGTGTGCATCCTCCTCCTGATCTTCACTTGCTCAGCACACCCCTTCCGTTTGTTCCGAACCTTAAATTTTTGGGTCCTTACCTCGACGGTAAACCTACCTGGGAGTGTCATATTCGCCGCCTTCTGCTTCGTGCGATGGTTCGTTAGGGTGCTAAAGGTTTTATGTTGAGCATCTTGGGGCGGCAGTCGCACTGTGATGTTGCGGTTGTACCGCTCCTTGGTTAGGTCCAAACTGGACTATGGCAGTCTTATCTACGGCGCTGACTCTGGTGAATCTTTGTCTATTCGACCCTCGATTTTACTCTGTTCTTAAATTGCATGGTTGGCGACTCATCCAGGTCACCTTTGTTTTAACTCTGTTTTGCACCCGGATCTCCCTTCCGTTATCTGCGGAATAGCACTTCTTTACGCCCCTTCGGTATCCGGTTTCGCGACCTTCATGTTGCACGTGACCTCTGACTGCCTCCTGTGGAGTGGTCCTCCTGCGGACATTGTCCTCCGTGGCAACTGCAGCGTGCCCGGTTTGACCTAGAGCTTTCTGATAATGCGCGCTCGTCTACCCCACCTGAGAGGGGGTTTGTCAACTTTTCAACCAAGCTTCTGGAATGTTACCGGAACTACCCTCCTGTGTTTACTGATGGTTCACATGTTCGTAGTGCTACAGGTTTCGGTTTTGTCCTTAATGGTGCGGCTCACCGGTGTCGTGTTTTGGACTTTAGTTCGGTTTTTACTGCCGAGCTCATCTTTTTTATCTCGACTTTTGTTCCAGGGTGTTTTCTTATCTGCTCTGACACCTTGAGCGACCTTCAGGCCTTGCAGCAGTTTCTCGGCTTCTCCACCGTAGTCTTAAAAATTCAGACACGCGTCTCCCAGTTGCTCTGTCGCGGATACCAGTTATTTTTTACGTGGACCCTGGCCATGTGGGAATTGCCGTCAATGAGGAGGCAAATGCGGCTACTAAGTCCACTTGTCGTTTGTCGGAGTTTTTACAACCACAGTGCCTTATAGCATTGTCCAGTGGTACATCCGTCGCAATATGTTTTTGGCCCGGCAAGAGCCATGGGAAGCGTTAGTTGGCACTCAACTGCAGACTATCAAGGACACCTACAACCCTGACCCACTTATGGCAGAGAATCCGGACGGTCGGAGGTTACTCTAATCGTCTACGACTGGATCACACCCGCGTCACTCACGATATGCTTCGCGCGGTGATCCAGCCCCCTTATGTCTGACATGCGACGTACGCCTTTCCGTATTACGTGCTCTTCTTACTTGTCCGCAATACGCTCGTGAGCACCTGTCCTTTAGCCCAGGTCCTACTCTGCGCTCCGTTTTAGGCGACAATCCCGAGACTGTCGATCAGGCACTGTGGTTTGTCTCCAGTATTGGGTGCTATATGGAGGTCTAAGTCGTTTGATTTGCTTTTATCCTATTTTGACCTTGTACTTTTAACCTTTTAGGCGTGTTTTAAGTTACTGTTTTAGTTTTCTTTTTACCTTTTTAACTTATGAAAGGTAGATTTTTATAGTTTTAAGTTTTGACTTCGGGCCCGAATTACCTAATTGTCGACGGGCCCTTAAACACCACTCTACTTAAATTTTCATCCAAACAAAATTTTGTAAATAACAGAACTTCTTAGAAACGCTATGTTCATAAATGTTTGTCATACGCCATTTTACACAAACCAAGTACTTAACAAAATATTTATATTTTTTGAGAGAAGCAGTAAATAAGAAACAACATGGCTTATTCTTCAAGAGGCACCTAAAGCTTATAGCAATAGGTTCAGTCATTCTTGACTAAACTTTTAACATAAATAACACAAAAGCTAAATAAATGAAATTCTGTTTTGGTCACAGGGTAGCCCATTACACAGGTCTTTATCAGTTAAATATCCAAATTCGAAAGTTACGAGAAAAAGTTTGGTTATTTTCATATTGCTAATAGACTTTTGGACTTTTAAGAATTTTTTGTAAGAAAGGATCATCATGATGTAGGATTAGGATCCTCTCTAATATGATTAAGATTGTCCGTAATACAGTCAAAAATATTATTAAGAAATAGATACGTTATTAGCTGTATTAAGCTCTTAAGGCGAAGTATATTTTTCACAAAAGATACGATTTCTACTCTCCTCTCTGAGTCTTCAGTCTGACTTGGCAACATGTTTGCTCTCAGAATAACAGAGAAAATTGGGAGGTGCTTACAAGGAGTTTTCATGGTAAACAATGTGTTTTACCTTTTGATTATTATGCTAAAGGAATCTGATTTAAACGCTAATATCAGGGTCAACACTAAACAGAAATTCATTTGTATGATTTGCTGCGCACTTTTCATCGTACACTGTCCACACTCTAACATATAGCAACACTGTGGTTGTATCGGAGTTTAACAATTACACATTATTTATCTCCCTCATACAGCCTTTAGTATCGCTCCAGTTTGCTCCACTCAAACCATTCATTTTTGTTAGGCAAAACAAGTGCGTCCTTGGCGAGCAGCGAGTGTTCATATGCTTCGTATAAGTGTTACTGCATTATTATTATTAATATTATTATTATTGTTCATTGCAATTAGTCCCAGCAGCTTGTTAACAACGATCTTAAAGTAACTTATAAGACACGTTCTCAGGAAAAAAATTATAAAATAGAAAATATTATTTTAATACATGAACAAACACGCTCCAAAAATTCATGACATGAAGATATGTGTTTAATATACTTATTGAAAAAACTGTTGAAACGTTAACAGGTTTTAATATTTAAATTGCCTATTCTACATATTATAATGTAAATTAGCATTTTATGGAGAAATGTACATGAAGGAAGAACTTCAGTAGCTTACAAAATAACTTGCTGAAATAATTAAATTTTATATGACAGAAAACTATATAAAACACTCTCAGTTAAAATAAAATGTGTAGGGTGGTTTGATTTCCAATTTTGTTTGTATACGGATAACGACTTAAGAGTCCGTATCGATAAACCTAAGGATAAAATTTAACATCAAGTACAATTCACAATAGTTTTAAGAAAACAAAATAATATGTATGGAAGTAAATAGCCTAAAATATCAGAATTTTATACGTCTTTAAAGTAAACCAAGGCTTAATCAAATATCTAAGGTAATTCTTGGAAATACATATTCAGAACCAGTTAAAGAGTTTAAATTTTTGTCAAAAATAAATACAAATGCCGTGGTAAAATATTTACTTTGAACATAATTATAATGGGGATTCATAAATATTCCACAATTAATGTTTGGCTAGTTTTTATATGCATATCAGGTACCAGAATAAAGCAACTCAAAATATGTCGTTTTTCAGAACAGCCAAAAGTAGTCGTGTGGATTTTAAAAATCTGCTAAAACAGTCAAAAAAGGAATGTGTTATTCAAGCAGTACTTACTTATAAAGCATATGTTTCATGTAGTTAAAGGCAGCTTTACTTCTTTGCGAAAACCAAATTTCCCCAAACACTCGAACAGAGTTTACAAAGAAATTAGACAACATTACAGTCAATAATAAGAGTCATGATATATAAATATAAGGTTTTGTTCTTGAGTCGTGCCACAGTTACGGCGATGTACAACATAGGAACTGTAGCTTCTAACTTAAACATGAAATTAAAGCTGAACAGATCAATGAAAAGGGTAATGTGTAGACATAGTAAGCAATGAATTTATAAAGAAGAAATTAAAAACAAAAGGTGAAAATAATAGATGTTCCTGAATTATTTTAGATTACGAGAGAATTTCACGCTTTATTGCAGAAAGACGTGAAGGTCAGTGGAACAAATACCTGCACGTCCAGTAAGGTCTATAAGTAGAGACGGAAAGTCAGAGGAATCAAGACAGGATGTCACCTTAAGGAGTGAAGTACATAATGATGATATAGAAAATGTGTAGTCATATTTTACAATAATATGCTCGGATAGATCCATTGACTACTTATAGTTATATAAAACATATAATCCTCAATACACATTAAAATTCTTAATCCGTACTGTTTACCTCTCTTGCATAAAATCAGTGTCTGTTTCTATCAATCCCTTTCGCCAGCAGATATTCGTGGGCTAAAGAGATTAATTACAATTTACTTACCTTGTGGAACATCCTGTGTTACCAACGTTGCAGTTATCATTGCGGGGAAGAAATTAAAAAACCCTCCACTGGACCATCGTCTCACCACTACCACCATAAATCATGTGCGGTATGGAATATTCAGTTTGTGGTCACCCCTGGAAAGGTAATCAACCCCTGGTGTGGTTACAGTGTTTGCCCCTACTGCAATTGTGTGTCACTGCAGTGCAAAAACACCGCATCATGTCCCTCATGCTCAGTAGTATTAGTCGATATTCATTGAAATGAAGGTCCCTATTTCAATTAAAGTATGAATGCCCTTTAGGGATAGCTAATGTCGGATTAAAAAGCCTTTAAACGCCTTTATGCTCTTCGCTATCACACCAGTGATATTTATTACTCATTTCTCTTACTTCAAACATTTTTATGTTTATATGTAAATGATACTTACTTTACGAGAAAACTATTGAGTTACAGTTGGTTCGATTGCCGTGAATAACATCTAGAAGGAATACAATTTGCGTATGTATCCAACAAAAACAAAAAATATGACTTTCTGGGGTAACCATCAAATGAGATGAAAAACAATAACTGATAACGTAAATATTGATCAAGTGCAAAGTTTAAATACTTGGAACGTGTGTCATTTATTTTTCTGATGAAGATTTAAATCACAAAATAAGTACATTTCAAAAGAATGCGTGAGGCAAGAATAAGAACGTTAAAAAAATCTGATGTGTTACACTCACATGACTTTCTCTACTCTTGTACAAACTATTTTTTACAAACGCTTATTCTCCATATGCTTCATGTTAATGGAGATATCGAGATGTCAATCTTATTGATAATTTTCTTGTAGATGCAAGGGGAATATGGTAGGTTTTAAGCGATAGTCAAATATTTTAACGCTGGTTGCTGTGTGGCGCATTCCATTCTCTTTGCATGTCCAGGACACAAAAAATCTGATGTGTTACACTCACATGACTTTCTCTACTCTTGTACAATCTAATTTTACAAACGCCTATTCTCCATATGTTTCATGTTAATCGAGATATCGAGATGTCAATCTTATTGGTAATTTTCTTGTAGATGCAAGGGGAATATGGTAGCTTTTAAGCGATAGTCAAATATTTTAACGCTGGTTGCTATGTGGCGAATTCCATTCTCTTTGCATGTTCAGGACATAAAAAAATGAATAACGAATTTGAGAAAAAGTATAAGTATTGGAAAATTTAAGGAAATAACAAGCAATATCTCGAAAACGGTTCACTCAACAAAAGAAACGTATATGACATAAGTTGTGTATTTTAACGCGATCTACATTTTTTGTGTAGTAAAATTTTGTCTACCTCTTATGGTTTACCAGTTATGCAAAAGTCGTTCACAATGAAGAATATTTTTGGAGACATTCCCAGAAAATTCGAGATATACATTTTATTTGTCATGACAATATCTTAAACATATGATATTTTAATCAAAATCGTTAGAGCCGTTTTTGAGAAAATTAAAATTTTCGAAAAATGTTCCATGTAAAGGGTAGTCTGGGGTGGGGGGATTTTCTTGAAAACCTTCGTGTCGCATCTCTGGAAGATACTGAACCTAAATACCAAGTTTGGTGTTTATCCGACTGTTCGTTTTTGAGTTATGCTGTTCACAGACACACAGACACACAGACACACAGACAGACAGACACACAGACACACAGACACACAGACAGACACACACACGGACATGTTTCCAAAAATGCTTTTTTTGGATTCAGTGATTCTCAAAACATGTATTTCCGGTGAAATCTCGGTATCGAATTTTTGGGTGGAATGCAATACTTCCCCTACTTACTATACGTAGTAGAGAAAGTAAAAAAATCTGATGTGTTACACTCACATGACTTTCTCTACTCTTGTACAATCTAATTTTACAAACGCCTATTCTCCATATGCTTTATGTTAATCGAGATATCGAGATGTAATCTTATTGGTAATTTTCTTGTAGATGCAAGGGAAATATGGTAGCTTTTAAGCGATAGTCAAATATTTTAACGCTGGTTGCTATGTGGCGCATTCCATTCTCTTTGCATGTCCAGGACATAAAAAAAATGAATCACGAATTTGAGAAAAAGTATAAGTATTGGAAAATTTAAGGAAATAACAAGCAATATCTCGAAAACGGTTCACTCAACAAAAAAAATGTATACGACATAAGTTGTGTGTTTTAACGCGATCTACATGTTTTGTGTAGTAAAATTTTGTCTATCTCTTATGGTTTACCAGTTATGGAAAAGTCGTTCACAATGAAGAATACTTTTGGAGACATTTCCAGAAAATTCGAGATATACATTTAATTTCTCATGACGTTATCCTAAACATATGATATTTTCATGAAAATCGTTAGAGCCATTTTTGAGAAAATTAAAATTTTCGAAAAATCTTCCATGTAAAGGGTAGTCTGGGGTGGGGGGATTTTCTTGAAAACCTTCGTGTCGCATCTCTGGAAGATACTGAACCTAAATACCAAGTTTGGTGCTTATCCGACTGTTCGTTTTTGAGTTATGCTGTTCACAGACACACACACACACAGACACACACACAGACACACACACAGACACACACACAGACACACACACGGACATGTTTCCAAAAATGCTTTTTTTGGATTCAGGAGGTCTCAAAACATGTATTTCCGGTGAAATCTCGGTATCGAATTTTTGGGTGGAATGCAATACTTCCCCTACTTACTATACGTAGTAGAGAAAGTAAAAATGAATAACGAATTTGAGAAAAAGTATTGGAAAATTTAAGGGAATAACAAGCAATATCTCGCAAACGGTTCACTCAACAAAAGAAATGTATATGACATAAATTGTGTATTTTAACACGATCTACATTTTTTGTGTAGTAAAATTTTGTCTATCTCTTATGGTTTACCAGTTATGAAAAAGTCGTTCATAATGAAGAATACTTTTGGAGACATTCCCAGAAAATTCGAGATATACATTTTATTCGTCATGACAATATCTTAAACATATGATATTTTAATCAAAATCGTTAGAGCCGTTTTTGAGAAAATTAAAATTTTCGAAAAATGTTCCATGTAAAGGGTAGTCTGGGGTGGGGGGATTTTCTTGAAAACCTTCGTGTCGCATCTCTGAAAGATACTGAACCTAAATACCAAGTTTGGTGTTTATCCGACTCTTCGTTTTTGAGTTATGCTGTTCACAGACACACAGACACACACACACGGACATGTTTCCAAAAATGCTTTTTTTGGATTCAGTGAGTCTCAAAACATGTATTTCCGGTGAAATCTCGGTATGGAAATTTTGGGTGGAATACAATACTTCCCCTACTTACTATACGTAGTAGAGAAAGTAAAAAGTCAAGCTAGAAAAGGCACTATGTAGAAAGTATGGCGGTACCCACACTGATGCACGGTTCAGAAAACTGGGCAGTGAATAGGTCGGATAGAAGAAAAGATACAAACAGCAGAAATAACATTTCTGAGAATAGTTGTTGGATATACCCGTAAAGACCACATCAGAAATGAAACCATCAAACAAGAATAAACATTTTAACTTAAACCAAAGGATAATTCTAAACAAGAGAGTATGGCAATTTTGAGAATGAACCGAAGAATAACACACGAAGCACAAAAATACACCCCAAAACATTTGACGACCTCGATGTAGATGGAAACATGACCTCTGAGACAGAATGGACCTAGACCCCACCTTGCAGATGATGATTATGAGAATCTGAAAGGCAGCTCGCCCTCACAATTTTAACCTCTGTATTGAGGATGTCCATACAAAGCCTTAATGTGCCTGATTGTTCTACTTTAAAAACAACATCTTGTGTCGTAAAAATCTAAGGCAAGAACAAATAGAGACTCAAAAGTATAACAGAAAAGTCACATAAACCTAATGCTGCTTTAATCATGATCATTACTGTTTGCAACTATGCTTCTACGCAGACACTTTCCCTCCATTAATGAATATAATTTCATTATATTAATTAGTATAATATAAAGTAATTACTTTACTGGAGAGTGTATCTGTCGTAGGCTTTTGGTACAACTCGTTACTTCACGAAGATCTTAGACAGATCTTTAGGAAACGACATATGCTGAAAAAGCATTCTACCGCCATTCTTCATGAAATGGCGGAGATTGTTAGGCATCTAATGTTATTTCATTATACATACCATATGATTATATTGCTATATACACCCGTTAATTATACTATATTCTCGCTTGGACCTCCCTGAAAAATAATGAGCTTTCTTCTAATATGTTAGGAGCTGTTTTGTTGTACAAAAATGCACATGGCGAAAACATCATTCCCTTTATCAATATAAGCTGTAGCTGATGTCTTCAAAAAACTTCAGGATCTTTAGTGTGTGGAATATGTTTTCAATAGATTTCTGCTCATTTACCATTTACTTTTAATTTCTCTTATCTTCAAAATTTTAACCGACGTAACTTATTAAAATCTTTAATGGAATATTTTATGGCGAAATATCCCAATTCAATTTTAAAGATTTAACAAATATGAAGAAATTAAGATATCACTATACAGAATTTTAACCGTGCTGCCACTTTGTAACCTGAGTATATGATTGTTATACCATTTGAGATCTGAACTGAGAGCCTTTTAAATGACCATAGCGGTATACCATTTGAACTCTATATTTTCAGTTCAAAACTTCGTATGTATTGAGCCATGGTGGCTCCCCACCTCACAGGATAAAATACGCTGTCGTGCTAAATCAATATGCCGAACTGAGGGACTAATGCTGCAAGTATAGCCGTTATCCAGTTATCTTCTGGCTAAAGCAAAATACTATCAGCAAGTCACCATCTGCATTACCGGCCAGTGTGCTTTAGCACTCCATCAGCACTCTACAGATGGCAGCTTAGGTAGACCATGGTGGCTACAAACGATTCTGACATCAGATGATATGTTCGTCTGTGGGAGGGATCCCGGGTAACTAGTGACGAGCTGAAGAAAGACAAGTCTGAGATCGCCGGTCGTCGTGGAAGGAGCACTAAAATATCGGATCCAGGGAAGCATTGTGCTCACGGCAATTTGGCTTTGTCTAAATTCCACTCTAAGATTTTGGCGTAAGTAATATTCCTTAATTTGAATATCCAGTGCGTGTGCCTTTCAGGAATAGAGTGAGAATACTTTGCTTTACAGATCAGTTGCAAATTCATTTTCACGTGTGTTAGCATGCAAAAGGGACTAAAGATTTGTAATTAAATGTTAAATGTACTAAAACCAAGCTGTTATGTGTAAAACAATTTAAAGTGCTCGTGTTACAAAGAATATACTGCTTCTTATCTGGCTGTAAGAAAACAAACGTTTATTGTTTAATAGATATTTTTTGAATCCTTGTATTCAATTCCCTTCCTGATTCGTTAGGAAATTTAAAGCTTAATAACTTCATCTTCGAAATGTTAAGAGTAAACTGGGCCCAGCACTATAACATTTCTGCAATTAAGTGCTAGCAATTTATTACTTTCTTTGTTAATAATAATAGTACAACTTGAAGGATTGGTAGGCAAAAAAATAAAAAAAATTAAAAAAAGCAACAACAAAACACGCTACAGTATAGTATAAGCTTTTAGGATTCCTTAAGCCTGTATTACACAAATCGACTTTGTTAATTCATTCGAGAAAAAAAAACTATGATGTATGGATCATCAAACACACGAGGCGCAAAATACGGCAGAAGTGATATATTAAATTAATGTAACTATGTTGTGTCTCATGACTAGGCTAGGGACCCGGACAATTTAGCGATGATTGCGTATGCAACCTTACTCCGGGGCTCCGTAAACATAGTACTGTTGATGTAAATAATGACGCCAATATGCTGCCTTATTTGATACTGCAAACAGTACAGTCTAGTGATGGTGAAAAATGAAGCAGGACACATATATTGGAATGAGAGACAGAGGGAGAGAAGTGTTATTTCTTTTCGAGTGGAGGAGAAAATACTGTTAGGCACTTCAGCCCAAATGGGAATCAGGCTGGGATGTAGGACTCGCCGATAGGTGGCCATACTAAAAACTAAAACCTCCGCCACCGGAAGGAAAAGGGAAGAAGGAAAAAAAAGGAATTGAAAGTTAAAGTAGCGCAGTCTCGCATAACACCCGCGTTAATTCGTAAGAGCTGCTGTACTGCCGCCCTATGGGCGGGAGCGGGTGAAGGATAGTACTAGGCTACATCCAAGACAAAACTGCCTGACTACAGACTAGTGGCTAGAAGGTGATAAAGGAAGGGAAATGGAAGTGAAAAGTGGCTATGTTGCTTGGCGTTAACGTCGGCTGAAATCCTTGCACTTGTTTAAGAAGCACTGTACATTTTCCGGATCTCTGACGATCGAAGGATGATAACTAGATGATGTGGCTTCTGGGCCTGCACAGGCGCGCAGTGGACGTGCATGTGCATGAAGCTGGAGATGCTCTGGTGAAGTTCTTCTATGGTGCTCAGGCGTGTAGTGAGGACGTGAAGCTTTATTGGCACTGTGTCGTGCTGCATGATGGCAGCGGATGACAAGACGGCAATTGCCTCCTCCAGTATGGCCAGATGAGCGCTGATGTTCAGGACCTCTGCATGAATGTCCTGGACGGCGTCACGTAAGGCTGTATTGGCGCGACGTCAGGTATCGGAGGCGGCTCTTCTGAGGTCCGAAATGGAGTTGGTGGATGACTCACTGAGGGCGTTGCTGGCGGCTGTGCCTGCGCGGGTAGAGAAGGCACTACGCCTGGACCGTGAAATGACCAGAGCCATCGCAGGTGGCGAGCACCGGGGCGGTTCCTCAGAGAGTGCGACCTGCAGTCAGCGGTGAAGCAGGGGACACCACAATAGTGGCAACTAGTCTCGGCGGTGCAGTTACGCTTCGTGACCGAAGGCACAACAGGTCGGCAAGGCACCTGACAATCCATTCGGTTAGCCTCGATGTGTAAGCGCCGCCCTAACATGCGCAGACCCGCCCTCAAAGGCGCTTCGTAATTGCACGGTCTGCGAGCTCTCGGATAAGCGGCGATGGTCCCCTGGCGATGTAGGGCAGGGTGGCCCTCGGAGCTGAGACCCACTGTGCTGAGTTGTGGCGAGGATGAACCTTGCTGGTAGGCCTCGTGGTACCCCGGTGAACATGGCGAAGGTATTGAAGGAGGTGGCCGTGATCCCACAGGAGTTGCGGCGGAGGTCGGCTGTTGCCGCGGCGACTGCTGCTGAGGTCACAGAGGTGGCCGAGGCGTATGTAGCCTCGTGTGACATCAGCTATGCTCGTTCCCCTCGTCAGATGCCGGGGGAGAGGCGGAGGGTCCTGCTGAAGCAGACTCGGCGGCTCGGCGTTGCTTCCTCTTCGGCATCTCAGAAGCGTGAAAGTGAAGTGTATTGTACCTCTAGTGATGAAGCGAATTATAAACGGACTCACACGTAAACAAAACCCCCAATGCGCTACCTCACACATCCCTACTTGATGTACAATTTACTTCACTTCACTCTTAAGTTGCCCTGGACTCTCAATCTAATCATGACTATGCACCACCCACTTTGAGTATATAGGCGTCTACCTTAACGGATTGTACACGATTGTTTTCCTAGTTGAGAGTAATTGTTTGGAGCATACTAATTGAAGTTATTTGGTGGGGGATTTCTGGTATTTGGGGGTTATAGTAATTAGTTTCCGCTTTCAAGAATACGATGAGTTATGTTCGATTTCGTTTTTGTCGCAGCCTTAATAATTTCCACGCCGTGTTTTCAGGCTTAATCAGCTACGCAGCTTTGGCTAAAGCACTCGAGAATCGAAAGAGAATACTTTTTGGTGCTGCCCTTACGATCAAATACACACACTTCGGACAGCATGTATTGCACTTCTGTTGTTGAAGAATTCAGGATTCTTTAATTGTTTTTAATGAGGTTCAATTATCGATGCATTCAACAGATGTTATAATCGATTGGGTTACCTAGCTCCTTTTCGCAATCAGCATTAACGCGTTTGGAATCCTCGAAAGACAATCTCTTTCACTATTCGAGCAACGGAATTTCCATATGCTCTTTAGAAATGTATGCCGAATCATAGTCCTGACAATGTGAAATAAATCTACCATTAAGTAAATTCTACCTTGATATGATTTGTCATTGCAGTGCGTCCAAACGTAATTCCTAAATGCATAATAATTGTTTGGTAGTTTACTAGAGGTAAAAATACCTTACCATGCCCTTTTGGTTAACAAGATTAAATGAATCTAATGCTCTTTATCGCGTATGGTAATAAAATATATAAATGAGTTCATAAACTAGAATAATTTGTTATTTAAAGGATACACAGGGCAAGGGTACCTACTATGTTCAATGACTCCATGTTCTTATTATTTATGGCTTTTTTTCATTTCGTATTTCATATTGTATGCGTAAACATATGAACGGGAATTTTTCTCGTTGTAGAACCACAAGGTGAGGGAATATTTTACATCATAACATGCTGTGAATGCCAGAGTGATCGTAGTGTAAATTAATATTATTTTATGTACATGATCTTAGATGTTTATTAGCCATAAGTATTGTTAGGAAATAAGTTTACACGGCCTAACTGAAACTGACAATAGAAGTGGATAACAATAAACCGAGGATATGAGTTGTTTATCACTAAGAAGAGATAAACAAATGACGTCAGGGTAGCGTGCCATTTTTTTAGAAATGGAGGGAGTATCTTCCCTAGAGCATATATATTAGTAGTAGTGATTGGCTGACCAAGACAAACGATAAAGTGGGTGCAATATTATAATGTTTAGACAATTCGAGGTGAAGGAGTATATATTCTCGAGCCATAAGCAAGTGTCGCACAGTTCTGAAGAATCTCTCACGAGGTGCACGTCTCAGAGTTAGTTACAAAAATGTAAAGTACGCGAAGTAATTGGTGCGCGGCAACTAAAACGACTGTAGTTACATTCGGAAATATCACAGTTTCAGTCAGGCGTTTATAAAGATTAAATATGTCAATTATTAATTAAGCGTGACGGCAATAAAAGTGTAGATTCAGATTTTTTATCAGTGTTATCTTTATCAATAACTCCTTTCCGTTTACACACCCTGCTTAGAGACACGTGCTCGACTGAGTTATAATAGTTAGCCGGAGGACAAAGAACCCTAAATTAAAAAAATAATAAAACAATAAGCGCCCAACAAATAAGATAACACAAACCATTGAGAACTGCGACAAAGGTTTCCAGCATGAAGGCCACACTTATTTCACCAAAAGAAAAAGTTGTAAATAAGTACTTCAAAAATTATTTTTTTAAAAAGAAACATAACTCTATAGTGTTTGAGATGCCGCACACGGCAAAATGTTTTATGCTAGTCCTAAGCACTGCTAATTCTCTCAAAGCCATCTGAGAGAACCGACTAGAATCGCATCCAGCTTCGTGAATTGCGCACTCAAAACTCAATTCATGAAATACTGCATAACTTGCTGCTTGTTACTCATACCGCGGTGCACCTAAAATATGTAGAATAGTTTTACTCTAAAATAATGTTGACCAAAAGCAAACTGAGCTCTGAATTAAATGTAGCACGCTGCTAACAGTATAACATTTAAATGTATACTTAAAAAAGATTAAACAAATGATCACCTGATTCACACCATGAATACATTTTACTGGGAAAACAAGTATTCTCATATTTAGTTGTCAAAAGAAAATGGATATCCAACATAAACTTGATCACACCATCGAAAGAGCAGTACCGTGGAACAGCTTTGAATAGCAAGATCAAGTGTATTATTCGAAAATTCTAGAAAGCATGGCGATGCAAATATGGCTATTCTGAAGCAAGACTTGAATATTCAAAAGAATAGGTGAAACCAGATTGCAAACATTGCAGGCATCCGAAACTCTATTTGAAGACCAACACAGGAGCTGACCCGATCAAATAGAATACAGAATGAAAGAATTAGGGATGATGGCGAATACTTTATATAAATGAAAATAACTAACAGTATAACCTAAATGGGTACGAATAATCTCGGAAGATATTCTCAAACACTTATTGTTAAATAATTACCTACCAGGGAATAGACAGAACTGAAAACACCATACATGATATTACTCCATCTTCTTCATGCATGAGATTTTATTCAGTTAGGAACTCTTTATATATTTTCCACGGTCTTTTTCAATCTCGGTGTCCTTGCGATTGGTAATAATGTCATTTTTACTTTCATTTATTCCAATTTTACTGTTATCCTTTTTTGTTTAATTGAATCTATTTAAATCCTTGTCTAACATTTTCAATACACGCCTGGTCATATAGAGTATAAGGATTGTTAATCTGAAATCTCTCCTCTCTGAGCTTGGTTTTACTTTCATTTCCCGTATTCAATTTCCACTGCTCATTTATATATAGCTGCACTGGAACCGCTATTATTAAAGAACTTTATTTGAATTTGTTATGTACATTTTCTATGTTTTCCTTGACGTAGCACATTAAGTTTATTTGTTGCTCGTATCTGAATCTTCCAAGTATGAATTAAGTTGCAACACAAATAATTAAAAGGAGAAACATTTCCTGCTGTCGACTATTTAACAATTAAAAACAGTGTTACTTGTTGCTTAACATGTCTCTAAATTCCATTATTTTAGTATTTTTATGGATATATTAAGACTATATTTCTGGCAGATCCTCTAAACTGTAGCCTGTTTAAGATTTCCTTCTCTGTTAATAACTGATTACAAATCAGCACATAATACATCACACTGCATCTACAAATGCATTTGAAACGTAAATTACTTACCACAGTAGTCATTGATAACAATGTTACTGTTTCAACTAGATCGCTTTTTATCTCCTTTGACTCTGTTTCAATGATAATTTTCGAATTGTTATGAGAACTTTGGATTGCATTTATTAACCGTATCTTGTTTATAATATGGCCCATAATCTTTATCGCTCGACTCTGTAAAAAGTCTCTTAATAATCTAAAAATGCTAGACAGGTTTCTGGAATTGATTCTCTCTTTTTTCAGTAACTGTACAACAATAAATACCATAAATACTATTGTATTTCACGTGCGTAGATAAACCATCGTGCGTTAAAAGAGTTGCAGAACTCAATGGGGCAATTCCAAGCAAATGCAGGCCAGTGGAGAACTGTCGCAATAGTGTAAGCAACTTCGTTATACTCCTCTAGCTTATCAGCAAAGACGATTAGCGGATCGCATTCATTGATAGGGTTCCCGGGCTTGCACTAGAGTGAACAGTTAGGAATGATAGACAAGAACAGTGTAACTAGACCGAAAATGTCATAGAATGTTTTCCACTTCAGTACAGAGATTTTATTTTCGAGGGAACAAATTTAGTCTTTCGATTGACTAATTAAAATACCTTTAATTGAATTATCAGATCCGTCCATAGCTATTTTGTAAATATCAATCAAAACATTAAAGCATCGTAACGAAAACCATGCAAACATGAGAGCACGTAACGTGAATCTCTGTTTATTATTATTATTATTATTATTACGCACGAGCAATATTCATTGGAGAAAATCAAAACATTAAAGCAGAGATGAATAGTACGCCAACATAGCACTGTATGATCAGGATGACCATTCATTTCCTCACACCACAGCTCATGACGTCATTAAAGGTTGTTTTACTTCAGACGAAGCAAAGATTGGTGATTAAGATAAGAACACTAGTAATCTGAAGATTGGTATTGTTGATTCAGCAACAAATGTTATATAATAATAATAATAATAATAATAATAATAATTAAACTAATACTGTGATACATGCTACGTGCTCCCATGTTTGCATGGATTTTGTTACCGCGCTATAATGCTTTGATTTACTCCACTATGCGTATAGTGCCTAATAATAATAATAAAATAATAATAAATAATAATAACTAACAATAACAAAAATAGGTGAACAAATGCCATGATACATATTACGTGCTCTCAAGTTTACTTGGTTTCCGTTACGGCGCTTTAATGTTTGATTTACTCTACTATGGGCATAGTGCACAATAATAATATAACAGACGAAAAAATATCAGTGATTCACAGTACGTGCTCTCATACCTGTATGGCTTTCAGTACAGCGCTTTAATGTTTTAATTTACTCCATTATGCACATACTGGATAATGATGGTAATAATGATAATAGTAATAAGGTAACAAATGCCAGTGATACATATTACGTGCACTCGTGAACGTTTGCATGGTTTTCCTTACGGCGCTTTAATGTTTTGATTGAACTCTACAATGGCGCGTAGTCCGCAATGTTAACTATTGTAAACACTATTTGACAAATAGCTGTGGTCGGATATTGATAGTTCATATACTGACATTTTAATTATTCGTCAATCTAAAAAGTGAATTTATCCCCTCAACAATAAATTCTCTGTAACTGTATTCGACTAAGACCTTTTTGGTCCATTTGCACTGTTCTTGTCTATCATCACTCACCGTCCACTCTAGTGCAAGCCTGGGAATTGCCTTTAAATGATCGCGAACCGCTCATCGTCTTCGCTGATAAGCGAGAGGAGTCGAACCAAGGGCGCTCACGCTAATGCGCCAGTTCCCTACTGACCTGCGTTTGCTTGGAACTACCCCGTTGAGTTCCGCAACTCTTTTAACGCACGAAGGGATACCTACACACGTGAAATACGGTTCTGCAGGGCCACCTGGTATGTTGTGTAGGCAACATCTGTTAGTTCAGAATTAATTTTGCTCTTTCATATCCTTGTATTGAATGCAGTCCTCAAATCCTCATTCATTCCTTTCAAACTACATTGAGTGAAACTTTTCTGCTTGCCACAATTAGTTACATCGCCTTTGGGTATTTATATACAGTTATCTCTTTCCAATTCTCCTAAATATTAATTTCTTCCTACCATCTATGAGTAATGATTGTAGTCTCTCTTTTTAAAAGTTGCCCCTTTGTGTTTAAACTCTTGAAGCCTGGAGCTTTCCTAGTTCATAACTGACTATTCACTTGTTCCTGCTGATCTGCTGTTATTAGCCTGATGTTAAGTTGTTTATCTGAAGTGCAAAATATATAAGTTGATTATTGTTACACCAGAGAAATTGATAATTAACCCTTCTTTTAGCATAATCATATTATTACGCGTGTTGTATCTCTTTCCTTTTACTTCCTTTACCATCTACCTACATTTAGTACCTAATAATTGCATTCCATCCAAAAATTCGGATATCGATATTCATCGAAAAACACGTTTTCGTATCCCCTAAACCTGCCCAAAAGTTATAAAAGCGTTCGCGCCCGTGTGTGTGTGTGTGTGTGTGTGTGTGAGTAAATAACATAACTCAAAAATAAAAAGTGTGTTAAATACCAAATTTGAAATCAGCATCTTTCAAGGATGCGACTCGAAGGTGTTTCAAAAATCTCCCATTCTACTCATTCTTTCTGATATTTTCTCAAGAATGGCTCTAACGATTTTTATGTCACATGTTTAATATATTGACATGAGAACTAATTATTTTGTATGAATATCCTCTGAAGTTACCTTTAATTGATTGAATTTTTAATAATATTGTATAAGAAAATCTCAAAATATAAACAAAAAATTATAAATATAGGTATGTTGAATCTCAGTGAAATAAATAATTTGTGTTAAATAAATTGTTTTCAAAATATTCCATGCTACAAGTTTAGATTTATCCCAAGTGTCACCTGTTTCAATCACATGCTTGAAAGTTTGCGATTCTTGCTCCCCACCTTTCCTTTCTATGTATTACAGGATGATGGTAGTACAATAAACATTTATGTTGTGTCTGCTTGTTGAAACCTTCTTGCTGAATTTGAAACAATCGCTAGGTAAAATACTTCGTAATGTAACGAGGAGAGGAGAATCACCCTTTATATTAATAGTACAACATGCAATGTGTATATGTAAATGTATCAATGCTAGAGAAGGTCTTTAGAAAGTTTCATAATTAACTCGTTTTCTAAAAACCAAGAGATAGTATTCTTAATTTGCAGATGCGTTTCGCTAATATAGCATAATGTCTGTAACAGACTTTCTGGCCTAATGGAAATTTGTTCCTAGAACCAAGTCCGTTTCACTGTCCAGAATAGCGTTGTTTGTATATCCAACTATTGGGATTTTTCTGAAGGGATTTGAGCAAGCTGTAAATATCTATTCCAAAATATTAATCGCGATTATCTTAGTTGTTACTCTTATATAGCCCTATGCTAGTGGGAGTTCCAATCGCTATCACAATCAACTCAACGATGTTGGAAGGAACCAATGCACTAAGGTAGTCGTTGTGAATGAGCAGCACCTAGAAATCCTTTGAGCAATAAATTACGATAAAAAGGAATACTAGTCTGCTTTGTGAACCAGAGCATGGAAGTCTTTTTATTTCCTTTCTTTTCCTTTTAATTAAATCACGCGAAGGCTTTAAAGCTCTGCTGGAGATCATTCTTACGGTGGAAAACCCACACCTGAGGGCTAGATACTTCTATAAGGAAAAATGGCAAGCTAAGTTACGAAGAAAAAATATATCTAAACGAATTTCACGGAAAGTTGTTGGAAAACTAAGATTCTCTACAATTGGCAGACTACATCAGATGGTTTTTAATACATAAAATTATCCTGAACAAGTTTATGATTTCAGAACTGACCTCAATTATGTTATTGGAAATAAGAAAATAGATTAAGAAATTTCATTAAAAATAGATAATACTGCACAGCTTATTAAACAATATCAACACAATTGGAAAGACCATGTAAAGGGAATGCCAACTACACGTATAATAAGAGCAGTTATGAATTATAATCCTTGGGAAGGAGGTCAATAGGAAAACCAGTAAAACGATAGAGAAATCAATGGAGAAGAAGAAGAGGGAATACCTCCTTAAAGGTCTTGAAAGCAGTTAGAGCATAATTCAGTACAGTCTGTTGCTTTAGGGTTTTGAAACTAAGTAAACCTGATCACTGGAAATAGAAGTTGAATTTCTCTAAGAGTCCGTCGATGTAATACGATTATAAAATCAAGTTCCATATTAAGAAAACTTAATGCATTTTAATGAGCTAAAGTTCCATATTATTCCTAGGTAACCCTCTTAAATTACTCTCTTGGACTTCCAATGACTAATGCTAACGCACGGTATAAACTCATTATCGTCATGAATTCATGATTTTATCGCCTCGAATTACAAATCAAAACCGCCGGGTTTCACAAAATTCTGCCCAACGTTACGCTGGGGGTCCAACTATTTACCTACCTTGTGGTTTATATTTTTACTATTGTCGGATTACTCTGCTTGCTCGTTCTGTTTAGATGGTGCGCTCTCTGTGCAAATCTGAGGATTCCCGTCACCACCGTTTGCGTTTTCTTAATTTCTTTTGCATTGGAGTCCAAATTTCGCAGTGCATTAAATGCCACTTCAGTTTCCTCAATGCTGATCCACCGATCATTATAACATGCTTTTAGGATTGGACTAACGTTACCCGTTTCTATGTACTCCAAAAGTATTCTATTTGCTCAGGCCATCGTTTTTTGTCTTTCTGAGTTCCTTCTACCGTTACCTTGAAGTGAAAAGATTTGTTTATCTCACTGTGTAGTATTAAACTTATTAGTTATGCTGCGCATTACCTTAGATTCAGAGACATAGGATGAATGAATATCTCCCAGGATATCAGAACCTGGGTAACTATATCATTGGATACTAAAATGCCACTCCTTCAAGTAGATGTAGCTCTGTCAAGGCTATGAATTACGCTGGATGTGAAAACATAATCGCTGAAATTGGCACCTAAAGCAATAGATGTGCAAATTACTGCCTGTATCAAAATCAATCTTGAAACCATTAATATGATTAGGTAACGATATAAATATGTGTATTTATAACCTTAAACTATGCATAATATAGGTACCGAGTGGGTGGCTCCACGGTAACGTGTCCCGGAGGTCTGGATTAGACTGGTTTAAAAAAAAAATAACAAAATTAAATTAAATTTACTCTACAAATTCAATTCCCCTTGACCGCACACTCTGACCTGGGTTTTTCGAGGTTTCCCTGGTCCTTAGGCGAATTTTGGGGTCCTTCCCGCCATTCCCTTTTCATTCTTTTCCTTCTCATTTTCCAGGTGTGCTTTTAGGTTTCATGGCTATGGCGGTGCCGGACAGGTGGCAAAGATGCTTACTCAAAGGAAAGGGTATTCCCCGTGGACACTATAGGGCTGCTTGGTTGACTGGTTATTGGCTACTTTCTCTGGGCAGCTCCAGCAGAGGAATGGGTATTCGAGCCTGGAACTGTTAGGGACTTCAGGGCGCCTCTGTGGCCTGACTGCTTGCTGCCTGTAGCCTCCTACTTCCTTCGCTTCATCCCTTCCTCCTAGGAGGGGGTGGTAGCATCAATAGATCTATGTAGGTCGCAGTGCGCGAGGTGTCCCCCTTCGTCGTACACCCAGTACATATAGGTAACGCTTTACGAATAAGCGCTACAAAAATGTAACACTTTAAATATTGTGAAATCTACTTCTTACAATACTACAACATTCTATTAATATTTAGAAACATACTGAAATCACACTATTGTCTTTTGGAAACTGTTATAAAGGCAGTAGCAATTATTTTGTTAGGGTGTAAACGTATTCTGATCGTGTAAAAAAGCGATCGATATTATTATGTAAGGTATTTCTATATTAAATGCCAGAAATTACTAAAAGCCAGTCTTATCAACAGTGTCAAAAAGCACATCCGATAAAAACGCATGCATTAAGCCCGTATAATATAAATTTGTTGAATTCTGTAGTGTTACCAGCAGTAAAAACCTGATGTGTTGCACTCACATGACTTTCTCTTCTCTTGTACAAACTATTTTTCAAACGCCTATTCTCCATCTACTTCATGTTAATCTTATTGTTAATTTTCTTGTAGGTGCAAGGGGAATATGGTAGGTTTTAAGGGATAGTCAAATCTTTTAAGAGCTGGTTGCTATGTGGAGCATTCCATTCTCTTTGCATGTCCAGGACATAAAAAAACGAATAACTAAATTTAAATTAAATTGAGTTCTATTTATGAACGCTCTTTAACTGCTGTGGTTCTTAGCGTCCCATTCTATCTTGGGCGTGAAAGAACGGAAATTTTGCTCAGAGGCCTCTTTATCAGGCTTGAGGTTCTTTTACGTGCCTTAAATCTACTACATGGGACCACCGGTTTTACTTCCCTCCCGAAGGAAGCCATGCTAAGGATTTTTACGCCCGAAAAAATCAATCGCCCTCCGCCGGGTATGAACTCGCGACCTCGGGAACCAGAGGCTAGCATGGTAACCACTACACCACGGAGGACGACAAAACAAAAAATAATAAAAAAGCGAATAACGAATTCCAATTTGAGAAAAAGTATAAGAATTGGAAAATGCAAACAAATAACAAGGAATATCTCGGAAATGGTTCACTCTAGAAGAAAAAATGTATATGACATAAACTATGTGTTTTAACGAGCTCTATTTTTTAGTAGAAAAACTTTGTCTATCTCTTACGGTTTACCAGTTATGTAAAAGCCATTCAGAAAGTAGAGAACTTTTGGTGACATTCCCAGAAACGTCAAAGTATACATTTTGTTTATCATGAAATATCTTAAACATATGATATTTTAATTAAAATCGTTAGAACCATTTTTGAGAAAATCAACATTTTCGAAAAACGTTCCATGTAAAGTGTAATCTGGGGATTTTCTTGAATATCTTCGTGTCGCATCTTTGAAAGATATTAAGCCTAAATACCAAGTTTGGTATTTATCTGACTTTTCCTTTTTGAGTTATGCTGTTTACAGGCACACACGGGCCTTTTTCTAAAACTGATTTTTTTTATTCAGAGCGCCTCAAAACATGTATTTCCGGTGAAATCTCGAATTTTTGGGTGAAATGCAATATTTCCCCTACTCACTATACACAGCAGAGAAGGTAAAGACGAGTATTACTGTCATGAAAAGTCACGCATGCATCTTCTATTAGTTTTAGGACGGTATATTACCAAGGATGACTTGGCTGAATGCCACTTACGATTGGAAACTTTTGTAGTTATGTATATTTGGCAATAGAGAGGAAGCGCTTTGCTCTTCCTAACATAACACAGCTGATACGTGCGTCTAAAGAAGTGCACTTTCGTTTCTTCCAAATGCCAAGAGAGTGTTTCAATAGACACTGGAGGCGGAAACGGTACTATTGTGACCCCTCCCCAACTTCTTATTGTGTGGTATACCGGTAGTTATTATAAAGCAATGTATCAGACCAATTTCCTATTCAGATTAGCAACCTTTCAATATTCAGTTAAGATAACGTTTGCACTATATTCGCAATTTTCCTCATTTATTCTTATGCAGTATGAGAAATTGTCGAATACTCCTAAAATTATTGCTTTTAATGAGGGATGTATATGTTGAGCAAGTTTTCATTTAGCTCTGAGCAGGACAATTGCACTCCCCTGTAAGTAATATTGTAACATTTATTACAAAATGGCTGCAGAGAGTGTTTCTGTAGTTTCATAAGCCCGAAAGCATGGGTTTAAATAAGCCTAGCTGACAGTATAACGAAGAGTCTTGTGACATTGAAGCTTGTTGAATTAAGTGACTCTAGAAACTAATCATTTATAACGAACGTATAAATTATATTGAATAATCTGACTGCTAAAAGGTAGTAGGGGGAAACTGTGAAAATCTGTAAAGCTTCCAGAACAAACAATGTGAGTCTATAAATATCCTCCACCGTCAAACCACGTATGCCTTTAAAATTGTGTGAGAAATGCGAGATATAATACGAATATCCACCTCAGCGGTAATAAATACCCTAACTTGCTTCAACATATATGTATTTAACTACCCAAAGTATTGAGAAAAAATTCTCCCCCATTGAAATAAAGAAATTCAGAGTAAATAAATTCCCTCCACATCCTAATTTCTATGTTATTTCCTTAGTAAGCCATATGTAATTGTAGTTAAATCACCTCATTGTATGGTTACTATAACATTTCCTGCATCTTTAAAATTAAAATTGGTTATACAACTAATCTTACAGATGAGCAACTTTACGAAATTTAAATCCACCGAAATTCTCTTAGATATCAAAAGCGACATAGAAATTGAACAGGACAATCTCGAATGAAATGTAAAACTTATTCCTTAAATTCCATTAATTTAGCATTTTTGAAGTATTGAATAGCAATATAAAACCTTTCGAAAACATATTTCAGCCTCGAGCACAAAGAATTACATAAACTGGAAGGGAAGATCAATATGTATGCCTGTGCATAAATCATTTCCCATATATAAACTCAAATTTATTACCAGAATAGAACAACAAGCACACGGAGGAGGTTCTCGGAGACATCAGTTCCTCAAATTCTTTCAGTCAAAGGAACAGCAAAGATTGGACCAGATAGATACGACAGTTAGAATAATCTCAGATGCGGTAAACTGATTTTGTAGAAACGGCTTGTTTAATTCCATCAGAAGCGAATTGGAAATTCATGAGGTTAGAAGGTAGGCGCTTGCATAAACAATAGAATTCCTCTCCAGGCCAACTTACTATATGACTGAACTCCTTGCACTTTTACCTGTAACGTTCATTGATGTATGATTTTCTACCTCATTACCTTTATTTTAAACTGTACTATAAAACTATCCATACAAAAAATCATTTTCCTGCCCAAAACTTCTACGTCATAATGAATATTCGCCGGAAAGTTTTCCAATAAGTAACCGTGAGGTAATACGCATTTTTCAGGCTGATATAACACTCAAATATATATTAAAAGCAGGTCAAAATTATACATATTCCAGCACGTATATTATGTAGTCCTTGCTTGAGTTTATAGCTAAACAAAGAATGGTCACTTAACAAATGAAAATGTACTGCTTAATATGTTGAAAATTTTAAACGGGCCCAAATGCTTCGGAGGTGTTTAATCATACACACAAAAATGTGTATGAGCCATTTTTTTTAAAAACTTAACAGATATGCCTTCTTCCTGTAAGACTTTTTCTAGCTCTTAAAATTTCCTAGTTACGTAAAACTGAATAAGAACGAAGACTATTTCATAAGCTTTTACAAAAGGTTCTATGTACGAGTTTATTCTTGAGAATATACGAAATATATGATTCTTTAAACAATATCTTTAGAACATTTTTTGGTAAAATACAAACTATCGAAAATGTATTCATCTTAAAGGTATCCATTTGGTTCGGATAAATTTCCTAAAAATGTTCGCCTTCATTCATGTAGGGTCTCTGATTTATATACGAAATGTTGTTTGTATCCGATTTTTGGTTGTTAGAGTTAATTGTTGTCCACAGATATAAATATAAATATATATATATATATATAAGTAGGGTAGATTTGGGGTTCTAAAACAGTTAATTTATGCATGGCTATTCATATGCAAATGAGCTCCCCCACCTCCTCTCCCCCACCTCCTCTCCCCCACCCCCCGCTGTGCCTTGGTAGTTTTAGTTGCAGCTGCGGTCGTAAATCATGTTAAGTACAATGGAGGCTTGACAGTTAAGCAATTAAGGCTGTCAATCAACTGTCAAAACGAACAAAGGGGTCATAAATTTAAGGTTCTGTAACAAAGGCGAGATGTTTTTCCTACCCATCCCACATCAGGCCACTTCTGCACCTGGTCAGTTACCCACCCCCACTTCCATTGTGTGTCGAACACGTGGCATACTCGTTCCACTAGCTTTTAACAAAAGAACAATGCTTGCCCTTCAGCGTCAAAATGAACAAAGCCCATGATGAATTAGGGTTGTAACAAAGAGAAACAAGTTCTATTGTCCGATGCAAGCATTCTTTAGAAAGACTACCTGGCATACTCATCCCACAATCCAATACCAAAGCCTGACCCTTTTCATTGTGTAAGAGATTCTATTGTGTGTGCCTTTCTATTGTCCTTGGCAAGGCTAGTTTAGAAAGACACCTGCAGCGTTCCCATCCCAATAACAAAGCCTGACCCTTTCCATTGTGTAAGAGATTCTATTGTGTGTGCCTTTCTATTGTCCTGTGCAAGGCTAGTTTAGAAAGACACCTGCGACGTTTCCATTGTTTGGCCACCTGCTAGTTTAACAAAAGAATTCGAGGGTTGCTTTATACTCGTCCTGTCCTTGTTTGTGTGAAAGAGAGAGAAACTTGTTTAAACTAGTCGCGGGCATCCTTTCCCCAACCGGCTTCAAAGCAAACGGAAAGCTTTGAAGCCTGACCATAAACCCATCAGTAAACGATTAGTAGGGTCTTCCCATCCCTTAAACACAACACGTGGTCCTTTCTCCAGCTCCACCAAAGCAAAGCGTTGTTAAGATTTTATGGTGCTTGCGGTTAGGGAGGGTAGGGAACAAGTGTTTGGCTACTGCACAAAGGTCGCCGCTTGGGGATCCGAAGGCTGCGATGACCATACCAGCTCTGCGTGACGTCATAGTCGGCCATCATGATTTTGCCTGAGGGAGTTCTCTCCGATGTTTTACGACCTCATACGAATATATCCGAGCATAGTTAACAAGCATTCTGTTTCAGCCAACGACTCCGAAAAAGCGCCTAATATACATTTCATTACGTGCATTAAACCTCTGAGTGATATCCATAGATTGGTGTTCGATTCTTACTGTAATCAAAAGTTTATTGCTAATGAGAAATTAATGATTGATATTATTATATCATTACCCAATTAATAAAAAGGCGTTCAGAGAATTCTAGCTCGAGTCTTACCAAGTGAAACTCTAACGCGTAATAACTATTAAACTATGCAAGGTCAGATTAAAAAAATGTATTTATCAATTATAATTTAATTTTTTATATATCATTACCCTAATTAATGAAAGGGTGTTCAGAGGGTTCTAGCTCGAATCTTACCCAACGAAACTCTAATGCTTAATAAATATTAAACTATGCAAGGTCAGATTTAAAAATGTATTTATCAAATATAATTTTTTTATACATCATTACCCTGATTAATGAAAGACCGTTCAGAGGGTCCTAGATCGAATCTGCGAAACTCTAATGCCCAATAACTATTAAACTATGCACGGCTAGATTAAAATGTATATAACAAATATAATTTAATTAATGAAACGGTGTTCAGAGGGTTCTAGATCGAATCTGCTAAACTCTAATGCTTAATAAATATTAAACTATGTGAGTATTGGGCGGTCAGATTAAAACGTGTTTAACAAATATAATTTAAGTTATACAACATTACAATGTTTAACGATCTGTATTGTTAGGAACCAGAGGCCCCTAGTTCGAATCCAAACCTGTGAAATGCTATAATAACTATTAAGTTATTGAAGCAGGGGGCGGTCGGATTAAAATTGCAATTAGCAAATATAATTATTTATATTAAACCCTGATGCATACTTAGATATCTCGATGCCTAGACAACATTCTTTCTTCTTCTCCTCTCTTTTTCTTTCTATCTATCTCTTTCTTTCTCCACGACTTGTACACATTCAGGCGTTCACATATACACGAGCACTTGTACACACATCAGCAAACATACACTGGTGCACGCATGCACACACACGCACACACACTCACATACATACAATAGTACACACACATACACGCATTCACACAACTCATGCGTATACATACATACACCAGTGCTCTTACACACATACATATACATGGACGCACACACACATGCACACACATACACCAGTGCACACACGCATACACGCACATGTAAGTACACACACGCACACACGCACCCACGCAAGCACATACACCAGCACATACACACACCTGCACATACATACACACACACATGCACATACATACAACAGTACACACACACATACACCAGTAACACACACGCATTCACGCACCTCATGCGTGTACATACACCAGTGCTCTTACACTCACACATTCACGCACCTCATGCGTATACATACATACATACACCAGTGCTCTTACACTCACACATACATATACATGGACACACACACACGTGCAAGCACATATGCCTGTTCACTTACACCCAACACCACCAACCCACACACGCACACACCAACTCACGCGCATGTCCTGAATGAAAAGAGACCAAATGATGCAATAAAAACTAACTATAGCTCGGGATGCAAGGCTCCATTTACGATTGCTCGAAACCGGTCTTCTAATAACTCCAAAACTAATTAAAATAAAGACAGTAAATAAACTTTATTACTTTTATGCCATTAGCTCGTTTCTTGTGCATGTATATTAGAGTCCAGATGTCATGGGTTCGATCCTTAACTTTAAAATCTCAATTATCTCAGAAACTAGCAGGGATTAAGGTGCGGACCAAAGCACGATTTTTAGTTCCTACGATGAACAATTAATGCTTTATATAATTTCCAATCAGTGTCCCTAGCTCGAATCCAGATCTTTCAGTGACTTCCTTAATTTTCCACTGTGTTCTAGAATATATCACTTAGATCAATGTTGCAACTGCATACAGGTCTTTAAACACATCAAACTAATATTATAAATAATTTTGTTTCTGGCGTTCTGAGTTCGAATGCCGATTCAATGAAGTTTACTTATAAATTTAATAACAGGAAATAATTAAGACAAAGGCACCAAATAAACATATTACGTTTATGTCATCAGATAATATCTTGCGGGCGTATATTAGGGTACCTGACATCTAGGGTTCGATCCTTAAGTTTAAATCTCAATTATCGCAGAAACAGGCAGAGATAGAGCTGTAGACGAAAGCATGTTTGATAGCTCATACAATGAACAATTAATGCTGTATATAATTTTCAATCAGTTGCCCCTAGTTCGAATCCCGAACTTTCAATGACTTCACTGATTTTCCTCTGTACTCTGGATTACATCGCTTAGATTGATGCTTTAACTGCATGCAGCTTTGTGTAACGACATTATGGATGTACTCTGTGTGAGAGAGAGCGAGAGAGAGAGAGAGCGAGAGAGAGAGAGGAAGTGAAACAAGCAGGGATAGAAGTGCTGAGGGCCTCTGCGCATGCGTAGCAAGAGATGATGCCATTGGCTGCAATAATCACGTGACGTGTAAGCATCACAGCCATGATGACGTGCAGGCATCGCCTGGAGGGGGTTTAGATCCCTATATAAACAGACATCTGTCCCATGTTAGAACTGTTGTGTACTTATTAACTTTACATTCAAGTTTTAAAGAGCTTTAAAAGCAACGTGAGCTACAGGCCGTCTACACATTCAGCACATATCAAAACGGGGCAATGCAAGGTGAGTTTTAAATAACTATACAAAATCACTGTTGGCTTTTACAATACATTTAATTTTATTTAAACATTACAGCACATGAAAAACGATTCGTTACAAAAGCATCATATTTTCTAATCTGTGCTTTACATTCACATGGATTTCACTGCATACTCTTCTTCAGTTCACATGATTTTCGCCACACATTTTTCTTACATAAACATTCACACGATTTTCCCCTCATTCTTTGTTTCACTATACACTCACATGATTTCCTCTACTCATTATTTGTTCCACCTACAGGGTCATGCTCTGTTAACATTCACATGACTTTCTCTTCACATTCTTTGCTTCCATTAACATTCACATGATTTCTCCTCGCATTCTTACATAAACATTCATACAACTTTACTTTCATTCTTTGTTTCACTATACACTCACATGATTTCCTCTACTCATTCTTTGTTCCCATGCAGGTTCATGCTTTGTTAACATTCACACGACGTTCTCAGCTCATTCTTTGCTTCCATTAACATTCACATGATTTCTCCTCGCATTCTTACATAAACATTCATACGATTTTCCCCCCTCATTCTTTGTTTCACTATGCATTCTTTGGTTCTCTGCTGGCTCATCTTCAATGAACATTCACATGATTTTCTGTACTTATTCTTTGTTTCTCTACACATTCATAGGCTTACTTACAAGTGTATAACTCGTTCTTCAACTTGAATAATATAGTGAAAATAATAATTCATGCAATGTCTGTTACAGATTGTTTAGCTGATAGACTTAACAAGATGGTGGAAGAGCGTAGTTTCCTACCGACTCGTCGAGTTCAAGATCTCGAAATAGGTCTTAACTATGAGATAAAGTCCTTAAAGAGAGTTCAAACAAGATATGGTACCAGGATCGTATCTTCGCTGGAGGACTGTCAAGTGTTCTTGCCAGAGCGCTATAATTCGTTAACCGATCAAGAGATTGCAGAAATACCTGGGAGCGTATACCTACAGTATAATGGCATGGTAGAGACGGGGAAATTTAAGACATGTAAATTGTCTTTTTTACACGCAAAGAAGGTGCGTAGAAGTGTCAAACTTAAGTATTGAATGTTCTCCCATTTCACAATGAAAAATTCATAAATAAAACAACTGACTCATTGATATTACATATAAAGATACAAAAGATGCATATTATAGAATTTTATAAAAAATTAACGAAATTACAATATCACATGCTTTGAGTTTAATTATATCTAGCGCATTGAAATAACTCTAAATATCCGTATGTTTATACAAATCATTGTGCTTCTTTTACATGTGTCATATGCTTCATGTTACATGTGTCATAACAAAAAATGTAATTCTTTCCAGGTTGCCTTTACTTGACCAAGATAGTTTTCTAAGACTTTCATTGTGCAATGTTTCAGGGTGTGCAATAAGAGGAAGAAGAAGAAGAGGAATAGCCTGCTGCCATGCAAAGGATGCTGACGCTATTGGAGGGTAGAATACCTACAAGAAACATTTCGGCAAGAAACGGGTGCTAAGACATCTACATCACCGAAACACATTAAGACAGGATCCTTATATAACATTACAGGGTATACAATGAAAAAATACGGTCAATTTTGTATACAATTCAATGCATGGCTGAGAGTTAGCTCGAACTAGTCTCCCTATATTCACTGAAATTAAGCATTGTGAGCAATAATTTAAGTGACTGTGAAAATACTTTAAGTAATGGTGAAATTTGTATCCTAAAAGACTTGAGCCCTGTATACGTTAACAGCATTAAGACTGTTTGCCACGCTGGAATACAAATTATGAAAATAAAAAGACTTTCATTTAAATAATAAGGAAATTTGCATAACCTGCTGTTACAAGTGTAATGACATATACAGAAACAATGAGTCGGGCGGGAAAGTGATGGAAATGTAAGATAAATAATAACAATAAAAGAATTAAGGTATGCTTTTACATAGTGTTTTTATTCATTAAAAATCCTTGCATTCCTAATGAAAAATAAATCATTACAATGATTAGTTCAAGTTATGTTACAATGATCAAAAAGAGAACCGTCTTTAGATGCATTACTCGATCTTAAGTCAGAGCACCAAAAAATGACAAATCACGGCTTCTCCATTTTAGATGTGGTGTCACTATTCAGGTAAATTCATGTAACACAGCAGGTTGAGTATGCAGATCTGTGGTCCTAAATGGGTGAAACAGAGTCTTATCCAGCTTAACAGTCTTGAGATCTCAGCATCAGAAAGTCGAATCACAAGCCTTCTCCACTCGATGAGTACAGGTTTAACAACAGCATTCTCTTCACCCTGAGACGGTGTAATGTATATAAATGTTCAACTTGACAAGGGATTCTAAACTCGTTGTTAGAGTCCAGAGCTGATGTATTATATGGTGTAAACACATGTTCCTCTTCTTAGTGATCTTGTCGTCGAATCTCGGTGTCGGTGTCATTGAAGATGTCCATGATTATAGGATTCTGAAGCCCAAAAACTCTAGGAACTGCTGATTGCGTGATGTTAACCTGATGGGCATCAAGGGCAGAGCATGATGTGTACGTCGAATCATTCCATTATTATATCCTCGACGTCGTTGACTTCTTCTAAAAACTATAGGCATTATGCTTATATCCTTGTTTCTAAAGCCAATGATATTGCTGTTAGGCTCCCCTGTTTGCTCTATGAAGCGGATCTTTATGAACAACAGGTAAAATTTAATTTGATGGTTCCTGTGAAATACGTTATCCAGCCGTAACAGATGGGAAAACTGGTAGATGGAGTGTCCACTTTTACTATAGAGGAAGGAGACTGATGCAATACTGCGCTAAATTCGTATGATGCTCAACCTAAATATATTCACTAGGAAATCAGATTCAGACAGCTGATTAGATGGAATAACTTTGTCACTGAAGGGCCACAGAACGTTCCTATAGAACAATCACTGGAAAAAATCAAGAGTGAAAGGACATTTTAATGACATTTTTATTATTATTATTATTCACTGATCTAATAAAGAAGACATTCGCATCCTAATATGAGGAATCCTTAAACGTCGGGCATACAAGTCAAGGTCTATGTTACTCAATGTTTTTTCAGGGACAAGTATAGTCCTCTGCCAGAGTTTTTTGAATTCCCTTTCAGGCTCTGTCTCCTCTTCGTTTCTGTGTTTCTTCCCTTATTCTTCTTCACTCGAAAACCTATCCCTCTTGCTTCAATTTCTCTGTTACGTCTCATCATTTCAGCAAGTTGTTTATCTGCAGCTTTTTTTCGTATTTACAGCTGTAGCAATTTGTGATGCACCTCCAGCGACGGCTCCTAGTGCTGCAATAATTGGTATGAGTGGTAGAAATCCTCCTCGTTTCTTCTTTTTGGACCCTCCGCCAACAGATACCTTTCTCTCAATTTCTCTCTTATGCCTCATCATTTCGGCAAGTTGTTTATCTGCTGCCTTTTTCTTATTTACTGCTGAGGCAATTTGGGCTGCACCTCCAGCAGCAGCGCCTAGAGCTGCAATAATTGGTATGAGAGGTAGAAATCCTCCTCGTTTCTTCTTCATGGTTACTGCACCTGGAGCTACCTTTCCCTTCATAATTGCTGTTACTAGTCACGCTGCCAACTTTTTCACCTAATGTAACATCAGATTGCACGCTTTTCCAAGTCGTTTCAGTCAGATCTTGGCAGCAATGTTTCTCGAAGCAGAGACCTTATGCTGAGCGTTGGCAATGCAGATAAGATTACACGAATCGTCTAACGGAATGATTCCAGGGTCTCCTCTCTTTAATTTTTCTCTAGCTTTACCACAGTTCCTCAGCCTATGTAACCAGGTAAATGTACTTCAATGATTGCAGGCTAGTGAGAGAGTTAATTAAACCGAAACCTCTTGCGAGCTTAACCACCTTAGCTCTCACGTTATACTAATCGATTTATATTCAGGATAGTTCTTTTATACTTTCTCATTAGCGTATATACATTAAGAGCAATTTATTTTATTTTAGCCGTCAAGCTAGAGAGGATGAAACAAGAATGCTCACAGGCTATTGATATGTTAGGCTTTGAAAGCGACTTTAGATGTGAACTTAGTGGAAAACTGTTTCATGTCAACGTTATATACGTTCCCATCATGTAACCCATTCAGGGAAAAGGTGACCAGCAAAGGGAAAAATGTTACCAGCAAAGGGAAAAATGTGACAGCAAAGGGAAAAACGTGACCAGCAAAGGGTAAAATGTGACCATCAAAGGGAAAAACGTGACCATCAAAGGGAAAAATGTGACAGCAAAGGGAAAACGTGACCAGCAAAGGGAAAAAGGTGACCAGCAAAGGGAAAAATGTGACCAGCAAAGGGAAAAATGTGACCTGCAAAGGGAAAAATGTGACCTGCAAAGGGAAAAACGTGACCAGCAAAGGGAAAAACGTGACCAGGAAAGGGAAAAAGGTGACCAGCAAAGGGAAAAATTTGACCACCAAAGGGAAAAACGTGACTAGGGAAGGGAAAAAGGTGACCAGCAAAGGGAAAAATGTGACCAGCAAAGGGAAAAAGGTGACCAGGAAAGGGAAAAATGTGACTAGCGAAGGGAAAAAGGTGACCAGCAAAGGGAAAAACGTGACCAGCAATGGGAAAAAAGCTGACCAGCAACGGGAAAAATCTGACAAGCAAAGGGAAAAAGGTGACCAGCAAAGGGAAAAACGTGACCAGGGAAGGGAAAAAGGTGACCAGCAAAGGGAAAAAGGTGACCAGGGAAGGGAAAAAGGTGACCAGCAAAGGGAAAAAGATGACCAACAAAGGGAAAAATGTGACCAGCAAAGGGAAAAACGTGACCAGCAAAGCGAAAAAGGTGACCAGCAAAGGGAAAAAGGTGACCAGCAAAGGGAAAAATGTGACCAGCAAAGGGAAAAATGTGACCAGCGAAGGGAAAAAGGTGACCAGCAAAAGGGAAAAAGGTGACCAGCAAAGGGAAAAAGGTGACCAGCAAAGGGAAAAAGGGAAAAAGGTGACCAGCAGAGGGAAAAAGGTGACCAGGAAAGGGAAAAAGGTGACCAGCAAAGGGAAAAACGTGACTAGGGAAGGGAAAAAGGTGACCAGCAAAGGGAAAAAGGTGACCAGCAAAGGGAAAAAGGTGACCAGGAAAGGGAAAAAGGTGACCAGCAAAGGGAAAAAGGTGACCAGGAAAGGGAAAAAGATGACCAGCAAAGGGAAAAAGGTGACCAGCAAAGGGAAAAAGGTGACCAGCAAAGGGAAAAAGGTGACCAGCAAAGGGAAAAAGGTGACCAGGAAAGGGAAAAAGGTGACCAGGAAAGGGAAAAAGGTGACCAGGAAAGGGAAAAAGGTGACCAGCAAAGGGAAAAAGGTGACCAGGAAAGGGAAAAAGGTGACCAGGAAAGGGAAAAAGGTGACCAGCAAAGGGAAAAAGGTGACCAGCAAAGGGAAAAAGGTGACCAGCAACGGGAAAAAGGTGACCAGCAAAGGGAAAAAAGGTGACCAGGAAAGGGAAAAAGGTGACCAGCAAAGGGAAAAAGGTGACCAGGAAAGGGAAAAAGGTGACCAGCAAAGGGAAAAATGTGACCAGCAAAGGGAAAAATGTGACCAGCAAAGGGAAAAACGTGACCAGGGAAGGGAAAAAGGTGCCCAGCAAAGGGAAAAATGTTACCAGCAAAGGGAAAATGGTGACCTGCAAAGGGAAAAAAGTGACCAGCAAAGGGAAAAAGGTGACCAGCAAAGGGAAAAAGGTGACCAGGAAAGGGAAAAAGGTGACCAGGAAAGGGAAAAAGGTGACCAGCAAAGGGAAAAAGGTGACCAGCAAAGGGAAAAAGGTGACCAGAAAAGGGAAAAAGGTGACCAGCAAAGGGAAAAACGTGACCAGCAAAGGGAAAAATGTGACCTGCAAAGGGAAAAATGTGACCAGCAAAGGGAAAAATGTGACCAGCAAAGGGAAACATGGGACCAGCAAAGGGAAAAAGGTGACCAGTAAAGGGAAAAATGGGACCAGAAGAGGGAAAAACGTAACCTGCAAAGGGAAAAAGGTGACCAGCAAAGGGAAAAATGTGACCAGCAAAGGGAAAAATGCGACCTGCAAAGGGAAAAAAAGGTGACCTGCAAAGGGAAAATGACCAGTATCTCCCTTAACTCTCGCATTCTCTGTGCTAACTATCAAGAAAACTTGTACTCTTACCTCTATGAATCCATTTCTAGCTACTTGAATCTGCTTGTGCTTAATGAGATAGTTATAATTAACGAAATTACAACTATTATGTGCGAATGCTACAATATTTTGCTTAGTCAAATTCGGGCATGGCTGTTTATATGCATCAAAACCTGAGTACATATATAAATACATAAATGTTAAAAATAACTCAGTCTCGTGTTATCATATACGAATTCAACATCTACAGTATACATTGACTAGTTTATATATACTGCTTGAGCATGAACACTCACAAAGACGGTCAATTACAGTCAATTTACGAGAATCTTGATTTTTCGTATGTTTCACAAGGGGGGAGTAATCGCTTTGTTAAGTGCTGCATATGTAATAGAACTTTAAAAAACAGGACAATTTCAAGGCTTAAACAACATAGGAGAAGATGCTGTAAAGCAATGGCCAGCTGTGCATTGACTACAACACACAAACGAGATCCTGAAATCTTCTCAAGTCCCGAAGAGCGGGATTCAAGATGTACCGTACTTGGAACCAGTTCAAGCGACCCTGTAATAACGTCAAGAGCTACCACTGATGAAGCAATGAGAGCAGTTTCTTTGAATGAGCAAGCTCTGAATAAACACACCAATGAAAGCAAGCATACTAGTGTAAACTCACCTAGATTAGAAGATATATCCAAAGCGAATACAGAGGAGATGCTATACCGCTACACCGATCCTAATGATTTGGTAAACATGCTAAGGGTACTCATGATGCTTCATACACCAGATAAAAATGACTTTTCCGATGCGATTAACGACATTATTCAGGATTTAAACCTGGGTGGTTTTATAGCGTGATTAGCATCTGCAAAACCTTGAAACCATGAAAGAGTTAGAAAGATTCCTCATATTAGGATGCGAATGTCTTCTTTATTAGATCAGTGAATAATAATAATAATAAAAATGTCATTAAAATGTCCTTTCACTCTTGATTTTTTCCAGTGATTGTTCTATAGAAACGTTCTGTGGCCCTTCAGTGACAAAGTTATTCCATCTAATCAGCTGTCTGAATCTGACTTCCTACTGAATATATTTAAGTTGAGCATCATACGAATTTAGCGCAGTATTGCATCAGTCTCCTTCCTCGATAGTAAAAGTGGGCACTCCATCTACCAGTTTTCCCATCTGTTACGGCTGGATAACGTCTTTCACAGGAACCATCAAATCAATCTTTACCTGTTGTTCAAAGTTAACATCACGCAATCAGCAGTTCCTACAGTTTTTGGGCTTCAGAATCCTATAATTATGGACATCCTCAATGCTACCGACACCGAGATTCGACGACAAGATCACTAAGAAGAGGAACATGTGTTTTCACCATATAATACATCAGTTCTGGACTCTAACAACGAGTTTAGAATCCCTTGTCAAGTTGAACATTTATATACTTTACATCGTCTCAGAGCGAAGAGAATGCTGTTGTTAAACCTGTGCTCAGCGAGTGGAGAAGGCTTGTGATTCGACTTTCTGATGCTGAGATCTCAAGACTGTTAAGCTGGATAAGACTCTGTTTCACCCATTTAGGACCACGCATCTGCATACTCAACCTGCTGTGTTACAGGAATTTACCTGCATAGTGTCACCGCATCTAAAATGGAGAAGCCGTGATTTGTCTGTTTTGATGCTCTGACTTAAGATCGAGTAATGCATCTAAAGACGGTTCTCTTTTTGATCATTGTGACATAACTTAAACTAATCATTGTAATGATTTATTTTTCATTAGGAATGCAAGGATTTTTAATGAATAAAAACACTATGTAAATGCATACCTTAATTCTTTTATTGTTATTATTTATCTTACATTTCCATCACTTTCTCGTCCGACTCATTGTTTCTGTATATGTCATTACACTTGTAACAGCAGGTTATGCAAATTTCCTTATTATTTAAATGAAAGTCTTTTTATTTTCATAATTTGTATTCCAGCGTGGCAACCAGTCTTAATGCTGTTAATGTATACAGGGCTCAAGTCTTTTAGGATACAAATTTCACCATTACTTAAAGTATTTTCACAGTCACTTAAATTATTGCTCACAATGCTTAATTTCAGTGAATATAGGGAGACTAGTTCGAGCTAACTCTCAGCCATGCATTGAATTGTATACAAAATTGACCGTATTTTTTCATTGTATACCCTGTAATGTTATATAAGGATCCTGTCTTAATGTGTTTCGGTGATGTAGATGTCTCAGCACCCGTTTTTGCCGAAATGTTTCTTGTAGGTATTCTACCCTCCAATAGCGTCAGCATCCTTTGCATGGCAGCAGGCTATTCCTCTTCTTCTTCTTCCTCTTATTGCACACCCTGAAACATTGCACAATGAAAGTCTTAGAAAACTATCTTGGTCAAGTAAAGGCAACCTGGAAATAATTACATTTTTTGTTATGATACATGTAAAATGAAGCATATGGCACATGTAAAAGAAGCACAATGATTTGTATAAACATTCGGATATTTAGAGTTATTTCAATGCGCTAGATATAATTAAACTCAAAGCATGTGATATTGTAATTTCGTTAATTTTTTATAAAATTCTATAATATGCATCTTTTGTATCTTTATATGTAATATCAATGAGTCAGTTGTTTTATTTATGAATTTTTCATTGTGAAATGGGAGAACATTCAATACTTAAGTTTGACACTTCTACGCACCTTCTTTGCATGTAAAAAAGACAATTTACATGTCTTAAATTTCCCCTTCTCTGCCATGCCATTATACTGTAGGTATACGCTCCCAGGTATTTCTGCAATCTCTTGATCGGTTAACGAATTATAGCGCTCTGGCAACAACACTTGACAATCCTCCAGCGAAGATACGATCCTGGTACCATATCTTGTTTGAACTCTCTTTAAGGACTTTATCTCATAGTTAAGACCTATTTCGAGATCTTGAACTCGACGAGTCGGTAGGAAACTACGCTCTTCCACCATCTTGTTAAGTCTATCAGCTAAACAATCTGTAACAGACATTGCCATGAATTATTATTTTCACTACATTATTCAAGTTGAAGAACGAGTTATACACTTGTAAGAAAGCCTATGAATGTGTAGAGAAACAAAGAATAAGTACAGAAAAACATGTGAATGTTCATTGAAGATGAGCCAGCAGAGAACCAAAGAATGCATAGTGAAACAAAGAATGAGGGGGGAAAATCGTATGAATGTTTATGTAAGAATGCGAGGAGAAATCATGTGAATGTTAATGGAAGCAAAGAATGAGCTGAGAACGTCGTGTGAATGTTAACAAAGCATGAACCTGCATGGGAACAAAGAATGAGTAGAGGAAATCATGTGAGTGTATAGTGAAACAAAGAATGAAAGTAAAGTTGTATGAATGTTTATGTAAGAATGCGAGGAGAAATCATGTGAATGTTAATGGAAGCAAAGAATGTGAAGAGAAAGTCATGTGAATGTTAACAGAGCATGACCCTGTAGGTGGAACAAAGAATGAGTAGAGGAAATCATGTGAGTGTATAGTGAAACAAAGAATGAGGGGAAAATCGTGTGAATGTTTATGTAAGAAAAATGTGTGGCGAAAATCATGTGAACTGAAGAGGAGTATGCAGTGAAATCCATGTGAATGTAAAGCACAGATTAGAAAATATGATGCTCTTTGTAACGAATCGTCTTTCATGTACTGTAACGTTTAAATAAAATTAAATGTATTGTAAAAGCCAACAGTGATTTTGTATAGTTATTTAAAACTCACCTTGCATTGCCCCGTTTTGATATGTGCTGAATGTGTAGACGGCCTGTAGCTCACGTTGCTTTTAAAGCTCTTTAAAACTTGAATGTAAAGTTAATAAGTACACAACAGTTCTAACATGGGACAGATGTCTGTTTATATAGGGATCTAAACCCCCTCCAGGCGATGCCTGCACGTCATCATGGCTGTGATGCTTACACGTCACGTGATTATTGCAGCCAATGGCATCATCTCTTGCTACGCATGCGCAGAGGCCCTCAGCACTTCTATCCCTGCTTGTTTCACTTCCTCTCCCTCTCTCGCTCTCTCTCTCTCTCTCGCTCTCTCACACAGAGTTCATCCATAATGTCGTTACACAAAGCTGCATGCAGTTAAAGCATCAATCTAAGCGATGTAATCCAGAATACAGAGGAAAATCAGTGAAGTCATTGAAAGTTCGGGATTCGAACTAGGGGCAACTGATTGAAAATTATATACAGCATTAATTGTTCATTGTATGAGCTATCAAACATGCTTACGTCTACAGCTCTATCTCTGCCTGTTTCTGCGATAATTGAGATTTAAACTTAAGGATCGAACCCTGGACGTCAGGTACCCTAATATACGCCCGCAAGATATTATCTGATGACATAAACGTAATATGTTTATTTGGTGCCTTTGTCTTAATTATTTCCTGTTATTAAATTTATAAGTAAACTTCATTGAATCGGTATTCGAACTCAGAACGCCAGAAACAAAATTATTTATAATATTAGTTTGATGTGTTTAAAGACCTGTATGCAGTTGCAACATTGATCTAAGTGATATATTCTAGAACACAGTGGAAAATTAAGGAAGTCACTGAAAGATCTGGATTCGAGCTAGGGACACTGATTGGAAATTATATAAAGCATTAATTGTTCATCGTAGGAACTAAAAATCGTGCTTTGGTCCGCACCTTAATCCCTGCTAGTTTCTGAGATAATTGAGATTTTAAAGTTAAGGATCGAACCCATGACATCTGGACTCTAATATACATGCACAAGAAACGAGCTAATGGCATAAAAGTAATAAAGTTTATTTACTGTCTTTATTTTAATTAGTTTTGGAGTTATTAGAAGACCGGTTTCGAGCAATCGTAAATGGAGCCTTGCATCCCGAGCTATAATTAGTTTTTATTGCATCATTTTGTCTCTTTTCATTCAGGACATGCGCGTGAGTTGGTGTGTGCGTGTGTGGGTTGGTGCTGTTGGGTGTAAGTGAACAGGCATATGTGCTTGCACGTGTGTGTGTTTGTCCATGTATATGTATGTGTGAGTGTAAGAGCACTGGTGTATGTATGTATGTATACGCATGAGGTGCGTGAATGTGTGAGTGTAAGAGCACTGTTGTATGTTTGTATGTATACGCATGAGGTGCGTGAATGCGTGTGTGTACTGGTGTATGTGTGTGTGTACTCTTGTATGTATGTGCATGTGTGTGTGTGTATGTATGTGCATGTGTGTGTGTATGTGCTGGTGTATGTGCTTGCGTGGGTGCGTGTGTGCGTGTGTGTACTTACATGTGCGTGTATGCGTGTGTGCACTGGTGAATGTGTGTGCATGTGTGTGTGTCCATGTATATGTATGTGTGTAAGAGCACTGGTGTATGTATGTATGTATACGCATGAGTTGTGTGAATGCGTGTATGTGTGTGTGTGTACTATTGTATGTATGTGAGAGTGTGTGTGCGTGTGTGTGCATGCGTGCACCAGTGTATGTTTGCTGATGTGTGTACAAGTGCTCGTGTATATGTGAACGCCTGAATGTGTACAAGTCGTGGAGAAAGAAAGAGATAGATAGAAAGAAAAAGAGAGGAGAAGAAGAAAGAATGTTGTCTAGGCATCGAGATATCTAAGTATGCATCAGGGTTTAATATAAATAATTATATTTCCTAATTGCAATTTTAATCCGACCGCCCCCTGCTTCAATAACTTAATAGTTATTAAAGCATTTCGCAGGGCAGGATTCGAACTATGGACCTCTGGTTCCTAAGAATACAGATCGTTAAACATTGTAATGTCGTGTATATTAAATTATATTTGTTAAACACGTTTTAATCTGACCGCCCAATACTCACATAGTTTAATATTTATTAAGCATTAGAGTTTAGCAGATTCGATCTAGAACCCTCTGAACACCGTTTCATTAATTAAATTATATTTGTTAAATACATTTTAATCTAGCCGTGAATAGTTTAATAGTTATTGGGCATTAGAGTTTCGCAGATTCGATCTAGGACCCTCTGAACGGTCTTTCATTACTCAGGGTAATGATGTATAAAAAAATTATATTTGATAAATACATTTTTAAATCTGACCTTGCATAGTTTAATATTTATTAAGCATTAGAGTTTCGTTGGGTAAGATTCGAGCTAGAACCCTCTGAACACCCTTTCATTAATTAGGGTAATGATATATAAAAAATTAAATTATAATTGATAAATACATTTTTTTTATCTGACCTTGCATAGTTTAATAGTTATTACGCGTTAGAGTTTCACTTGGTAAGACTCGAGCTAGAATTCTCTGAACGCCTTTTTATTAATTGGGTAATGATATAATAATATCAATCATTAATTTCTCATTAGCAATAAACTTTTGATTACAGTAAGAATCGAGCACCAATCTATGGATATCACTCAGAGGTTTAATGCACGTAATGAAATGTATATTAGGCGCTTTTTCGGAGTCGTTGGCTGAAACAGAATGCTTGTTAACTATGCTCGGATATATTCGTATGAGGTCGTAAAACATCGGAGAGAACTCCCTCAGGCAAAATCATGATGGCCGACTATGACGTCACGCAGAGCTGGTAAACAAGTTTCTCTCTCTTTCACACAAACAAGGACAGGACGAGTATAAAGCAACCCTCGAATTCTTTTGTTAAACTAGCAGGTGGCCAAACAATGGAAACGTCGCAGGTGTCTTTCTAAACTAGCCTTGCACAGGACAATAGAAAGGCACACACAATAGAATCTCTTACACAATGGAAAGGGTCAGGCTTTGTTATTGGGATGGGAACGCTGCAGGTGTCTTTCTAAACTAGCCTTGCCAAGGACAATAGAAAGGCACACACAATAGAATCTCTTACACAATGAAAAGGGTCAGGCTTTGTTATTGGATTGTGGGATGAGTATGCCAGGTGGTCTTTCTAAAGAATGCTTGCATCGGACAATAGAACCTTTTTCTCTTTGTTACAACCCTAATTCATCATGGTCTTTGTTCATTTTGACAGCTGAAGGGCAAGCATTGTTCTTTTGTTAAAAGCTAGTGGAACGAGTATGCCACGTGTTCGACACACAATGGAATTGGGGGTGGGTAACTGACCAGGTGCAGAAGTGGCCTGATGTGGGATGGGTAGGAAAAACATCTCGCCTTTGTTACAGAACCTTAAATTTATGACCCCTTTGTTCGTTTTGACAGTTGATTGACAGCCTTAATTGCTTAACTGTCAAGCCTCCATTGTACTTAACATGATTTACGACCGCAGCTGCAACTAAAACTACCAAGGCACAGCGGGGGGTGGGGGAGAGGAGGTGGGGGAGAGGAGGTGGGGGAGCTCATTTGCATATGAATAGCCATGCATAAATTAACTGTTTTAGAACCCCAAATCTACCCTACTTATATACATACATAAAGACACACCTATGGACCATAGGTTTGCCCCGTCTCCCATATCTGATTCTTAACTTCATGTGAACTGAAAAGTGCATTTCCGGTTAAATTTTAATATTGAATTTTGTGTTCTAATGCAAATTTGTTGTTAGTTAAGAAGAAGAGAAAGTAAAAGTGGGGCAGTTCTGTACTTATAGTTCGTAAATGGCAGGCTGAATAAGAATCTACCATACTCACCGGAAGATGATCCCAAGCAGACATAAAATTGAAATCCCAAATAGCCTCTTGTTTAAACTGAAGGAGATAGCAGCACGATTAATATTTAGTGCATACTTATGTAACAGATTATAAGGCTCGTTTACACAAGGAAACTCTGATTACACCAAAAACATTTTCACATTAAAATAGTGCTGAAACTTGTGTTTATATATTATTATAATACTTCCTTTAGTACCATTTCATCATAGTGGAAAGGAACCACACTTCAAATCACAGCAAAAATTCAATTGCCACACAACATAAACCGGCAAGGAATTTGAGACTCACTAAAAGACACTACACGGAATTTTACTAGTCTGGAATTCACTGCAAGAACTTAGCGTGCACTGTCCATCAGACATTATAGAGTAAATATTACTACATTCTAAAATTATAGGGTAAAATTGAGCACCTATATAAAACTCTGGTGTATTATATTCGTACTGCTGTCTGTAACCACCATCGTTTACTTTTTTTAAGTTTACAAACTACTCTTTAAAAATCGTATTTTATTATTTGTTACATATTAATCGAGGTAAACGTTTACAAAAATTATTTCATTATGTATTCTGTTGCATAATGTTCCAAGAGTGAGGAGATCGTATTAAAACGTTATCCTTCACAGGAGACCCCAGGAAACAACGAATGACAGATATATTTTTATAAGATTAATTTCGGTAAATAAGCCTAAATGACACTGGTATAATATTTCGCTTATTTACAAATTTCAGTTTGTGGAATATTAATGTGAAACAACATTGTAAAAGAATGCTCAACAACTTCTGTGAATGCCTTCTATCGTTACTTTAAGAAAGTACTCGTAAAAGATTAGCATTTTAATTGGATCTGCTTACATCCGACCCTATATAAGGAGGATACAGGCACCCAAATCCACAGTCACATATTTAAAAATAAAGTAGTTATTTGTTGGGTTTAAAATTCTACACTCTATGCATTACGTCAGGAGGAAAAAAAGAATGGTGTATTTAAAAAATGTATAGTTAAATAGTCATACTCCAACAGCAACGAGATAGGTGGCTCCTCGGCAACGTGAGAGGCGGTATTCGGGAGGTCCTGTGTTCGATCTGGCTAGCCACTCTGATCATGTGTTTTTCGCGTTTGTTAGTGGATGTTGGGATGGTTCCCCTTCTAAAACGAATTCCCTGTCCAACATTTCCTGTCCCCATTATTACGTTTCTTCAGGGTTGAAGTACCAAGCCACGGCGTTCGGTCTGTGAGGCTGGACTGTGGACTGTGCGCTTTGGAAAGGTTTCTCCCTGGCGTTTGGTGGGCACGCTGGGGCCCCTCCTGGGAGCTTGTGTCGTTGCCACAGCAACGGATTAAGAACCGCTAGCGTCAGTATGTGATAAATCTAGAATCGTTCGGGACCCCATTCATGCGAGCGCACATCGCCGTCCGATTCCGATCGCCCTTCGGGTCTCCCCATTATCCCTTCTGCCCCAGAGGGTCACCTTGGAAGCAAAAAGGTTCATTGTGACCTACTTGCGGTGCTATGCTCCAGTATCTGGAGGCCTTTCTCCTATTTTTACTTCAGACCAACAGCGGCGAATACTTCGGAAGTGGTTATTGCCATAAAAATACATGAAAAAAGTAAGTATTTAAACGAGATTTGCATTTTTCTTGTAATACGTTCCTACTATATTTAGTTCGACGTATTTAGCCGAGAAATTTGCGCATGTGTAACAGATCTATTGCGCATCAATCACGTGCCGGGCCGACAGGTCCCGCCTGGTGCCAGTAGCCAGCAGCAGTGGCCCGAATTGGCGGCTCTTATTCGTTCTCCCGCTGCCTGCAAGGTTCGGTCAGTGATAAAGTTCCTTACTGCACAAAACATAGAGCCAGTCGAAATTCATCGTCAGTTCTGTCAGGTCTACGGACCGAGTATCATGAGCAAACAAATGATGCGTCGCTGCTGTAGGCGGTTTTCCGAAGGTCGTTAAGATGTCTAGGATGAAGAGTGCAGTGGGCGACGTCCTTCATCAATGATGAACTTCATAAGCCGGTGCGGCAATGCATCTTGGAGAACTGTCGCTTCACGATTACGGAGCTCAGCAGCCATTTTCTGTATCGGATCCTTGTTGCACGAAATTGTCACTAGGTACTTGCTGTTCAGGAAATTGTGTGCCAGGTGAGTGCCGAAAAACCTGACACCCGAGCACAAAACTAAACGCTTAGGAGCAGCACCGTTTCTGCAGCTGTATCATAATGACGGCGACGAGTTCCTCGTCACGGGCGATAAGACGTGATTTCGCACTTTACCCCAGAAACCAACAGCAGTCAATGCATTGGCGTCACATTGGATCTCCGGTTAAGACGAAATTCAAGCAGACTGTGTGCACTGTGTTCTGGGACAGGAAGGGCATTCTGCTCATTGACTTCCTGCCCAGGAGTGAAACAGTGAACGTTGACCGTTACTGTGAAACACTGTGAAAATTGCGACGTGCCATTCATAACAAGTGGCGTGGAATGCTTACTACAGGTGTTGTGCTGCTCCATGACAATGTTCGTCCACATACGGATCGGCGCACGGCAACTGTTCTGCAGGAGTTCGGGTGGGAGCTCTTTGATCATCCACCATACAGACCTGATCTTGCTCCCAGCGCTTTCCATCTTTTCTTGCACCTCAAGAAATTTCTGTTCTCCGGTCAGCGTTTTGACGAAGAGCTGAAGATGACTGTCCACGCTGGTACCATTCGCAGGCAGCAGACTTCTACGACACAGGAATACAGAAGTCGATCCCACGATATGGCGAGTGTCTCGATTCTAATGTAACTATGTCCAAAGATAACCCAAACTTTGCTGTACCTGTGGCCATTAGAGTTTTTCATGTAACTATGTTTTCTTTTTTTTAAAAAAAAATAGGGAAACTTACTTTCTGGATGCACCTCGTACAATCAAATGAAGAGAATCTCACTGACTATCCGCAGGAAATTCAAGACATATATTTAATTATCCATCCCAATATCTCAAACATGTCACGCTTTAATAAAAATTATTAGATTTGTTTTTGATAAAATAAACAGCAGCGATAGAATTAGACGAGGAACAATATAATGAGGCCTGGGGAGCACAGATAGATAGATGATATCAAATTCGTTTATAAGATTCCTCTAAAGCATTAGTCATGACTAGAGCTACATTACACACCCTTCTTCACACACACAACCTTGGTAGCCCTCGAGGTCATGGCTTTCTGAGCCATGGCCTGGTATTATGGCATTGGGCTAATGTACTTGTATTACCCTATGCATTTATAGACAGAGCCGTACTAATTGTGAGTAAGCATAGATTACACAACCGTGCACAAATTACAACTACCAATATACGAATCACTTTAGATAAATTCGCAGCAATTGCGAAGTCATGTTTACTCCATGTTAATCTACATGTCACTAGCATATAATAACTGTTAAGTACTAAATTATTCAACGTAGCCTTAGAATTTCAGCGATTGAAGCGACAGGTGGACATTTACGACGCAGCCCGCAAATAGGTCTGAGGATAGGCTAAGTGCCGTCATAAACACTAGTGAATGCATCTGCAATCCCGAATGCTTAAACATTTTCATCCCTCAATCTTATGCCACCACACTATCACATACTGACAGTATGAACTCTCAACACACCTACACAAGTGAATACAAATCCTTTACTCACAATCCCATAGTTAAGGTGCCTGCCACCCTGTTTGACGTGATAATCCACGTAACCTGTAGTGGTGGAATTCTGAATGCTGTATATGAGTAATGTCGACCAGACTGAACCATGACGTGTAATTAAGGAAACAGAAGCCAGTGGAAAAGGAAGAGTGACTTAAGAAGGAGAAGGCAAATAACATTCTACAAAGATTAGCTGGAGAGTCGGCAGCCAGGCAATGCGCTAGGCGAGTGTGATACTGTATAGTTGACTCAAGTAGTAGTAGTAGTAGTAGTAGTAGTAGTAGTAGTAGTAGTAGTAGTAGTAGTAGTAGTAGTAGTAGTAGTAGTAGTAGTAGTCAGAAGCAGTGCTCAAGGTGTTCACCAGCGAAGCAAAGGGCATTCATGTGTGTACAGTAGACAGAGGCAGCTGGCTTAACGAGAAGCGACACGTGTAATTAGAAAAGGTCGGCGGTACCAGAATGCAGCTAGAAGAACATAATGGTCGGGAAACATGTTTGTAGTTATATTGCATGTTCAATTTATTAAGCGTGCCTAGCTAGGGAATATTTCTACATTTTAGATCGTGGTTAAATGAAGTAACCACTGCAGCACTGATAGAAGTCAAAGTTGGTTAGTTTGATGCAGTAATTTGTATCACAAATTATGTAAATGTAAAGAGTGATTGTAGTGTGAATATGCATTTTTGTGTGATATTGATTTGAGATGTTTGTTGATTATAAGCATTGTCGAGAAATGGGTTCATACGACCTTACTGAAACTGACAATAATAGCGTGCAATAATGTAGCGAGGGGGTGATCTGTTTATCATTATTAGAGACGAGCAAATCACGTAATATTGGCGCGTTTTTCTTATAATTTGCTGGAACATTTTTCCCTAGAGCATATGTTTTCGTAATTTTCATTGGCTATAAAAATAGACGCTAATGTTGGCGCGTTTTATTAACCAATAGCAGCTCGGTTATAATCTTTAGGCATATCGGGGTGTAGGAGTATAAAAAGAGTAAGTCAGAGGTAGATCCCTCCCAGTTCATTGGAAACATTTGTACATTACACGTCGCTCCCAGTCCTTCGGAAATATTTATACATTACACTTCGCTGAGTTCAACGAAAGCAGAGCATAGTTTATCGATTCGCAAAGTTATAAAAAATTTCAAGTGTTGTAAAGTTAATTACACAAAAAGTTGAAGTACGCGAATTAAGAATGAGCAATAAATGAGTTATTATAACAGTTTCAGTTTGGCGAGTGTCAAGATTAATATGTGAAAGTGCATAACGTGTTAGACAATAAAAAGTGTAAAACAAATTCTTCATCAGTGTTATCTTTGGATAAAAGACTCCTTTCCGTTTACACACCTGTATAAGATAAGTGCTCGACCAAAAAGATCATAGCTAGCCGGAGGACAGTGAACCCAAAATATTAAATACAATGATAGGCGCTCAATAAAAGATAACACAAAGTGACCGTGACAAATTGTCTTTTATACGTGCGGCAAATAAACAGTAGCATTCTTTCAAACTTAACACATAATACCGTCACTAATTGGCTTCACAACGTGGGGCAAAACACAAGTATACACAGATACAAGAATAACGCCGCATATTTGGCTCCCAAACGTGGGGCTAACAAAAATCATGAAGAACAAACAATAACCTAAAAATACACCACTTCATATTGAGGGCTGAGATCCTGGAATGAGGCAGAGGTATACCTCGTGTCACGTAAATTTAATTCTGGAAATATTACACTTTCATATCACGTCGGTCATAGGATCATTGAGATAGCAATAGTTTCTTCATCGTCCATCCCAGGGAAAGCTGTTCGCAGCATTCGGGGAAAACTGCTAGCTGGAAGATTTACGAAAGTTGAATTAACTACGACGGCAAGAAACAAGAGTTATTCTTCACATCTTCTGCGGATGTATGATTGGCATACACGCTTCTCCGATGCACAGACAAGTCACCTAGAAGAGGCAAGCATATCAGGTAATATTCAATTATTATTATTATTATTATTATTATTATTATTATTATTATTATTATTATTATTATTATTAATGTTGTTGTTGTAATATATACAGAAAGTATTGGGGAAACCAACGGAAGCTAGGGAAAGTGTGCCAATATTTAATATGTTTATTATTTAATTTAGATAGAAGTTCATACGTTTAAAACATTCATATATATATATATATATAAAAGATTTAAAAGTAATTTTGTGTAATCAATCTGTTCATTTAGATTTGAATCAGATATGTGTAAAGAAATGTTTGGTACTCAAAGATTAAAATGGATAACCGAACTATTGTTATTCGAAGCTATGCAATTCAGTTAACGTTAAAGCTCGACATTACCATATAACGTAATGACTAAAGGTGATACAGTGAAATTGGTGCAAGCACTTAACGAACAAAAGTGCTCATTATAAACCTGTATAGTGCAGCTAGGAATTATTGATGGACTGTCGAAGTAAATTCATAATTGTAAAATTAAATGCTTCAATATATAATCCATTTGCATACTCTCACCAATAATAAATTATCTAAAGAAAAACTATGCCGGGTTTACATACGTGCAACATTCATGATTCCTTGCCCTATTCATTGGGATGTACTGAAGTAAAATAGTTTAGGTCTGCGTACAATAGTTACATTAAGATCCATAGGCTGCTGGCCTCTAATTGCCGAGGTCGCGGGTTCAAACCCGGCGGAGGACGATCAATTTTTTTCGGGCGTAAAATACCTTAGCATGACTTCCTTCAGAAGGGACGTCAAGTAGGTGGTTCCATGTCGTAGATTTACGGCACTTAAAAGAACCTCAAGCCTGATAAAGAGTTTTGGCCCTCATCCTGTTTTACTAAGTGCAATGTAGAGTCGCGTAACATATGTCAATAAATTTCAGGTAATGTGTGTTGTGTAATATTTTTTGTATAATGTCAAAACCTCACGCCTTCATCTAAATTTAAACACCAGGTCCCGGTCCTCTCGCCGTTAGCGAACTACGCTCCCCCATAAGCGTATTGAGGTGATCGAAATTTAATAATTTTCTGGAAACATGTTGGCCCTCACCCCAGCATGTAACAATATATACTAGGATTAGATGTAAACGTAATGGACTCTAGCTCCATTAGAGAGCGATAAATCAGTTATTTTATTTAGCTGTTTCATTCGTATAGCCTCCGTTAACTTCTGCAGCCACATTATTTCAACTCTTAGAGATATGGGTTTTAGCCTACCATTCGTTTTATTTATGTTGACACAGAGGCAAGGCACATTCATTGCCGCATCCGTACTTATAGTCTCTGCGGAGGTTAGGAAATGTTTCGAATTGAAGTAAACTGCGCTCCACCCTGAAATCGAGCAAATGATCTCCAAGCTAAGAAATCAGAACATTAATTCCAGCATTGTGAAGCGGAGGGGATTCGGTATCCATCCAGGAATGAGGAATTTGTACCGACGGCAACGATGGAGCGTCCCGTTAGGGAGGGGAGGGAGGGATGACGGGAAGGAGACATCGGGCGAACGTAACCAGGAATAACGGCGCAGCAATGCCAGGGTCCCTGCTGTTTCCAGATTGAGACGCCTCTGCAGTCGACAGACACCACACAGGGTCAACACCTCCCTAAGGGGTGGTCCTAATACCGGCAGCCAGCCGAAGACCGAAAGACAGACAAACTTCCCGGAGAGCAGTCTTTTTCCCTGCCACGCACCGAAACACCATCGCTGACACTTCCAATTCGGTAGAAATGTAACTGTTGAATGTTTATTTTGGTTTAGTAGGCAGAAATTTAATTTCTCTTTTGTTTGCTTTCTTCTATTTTCTTTGTTAATAGATATAGCTAATTATCCGTACAATAATCATGTAAGGATATTATAATTAAGATACTGAAAATGTGTTAATACATGCCCTGATTTGGGTAATAAGGCACCAGGATGGAGTATTACAGATTCTATTTACTTGCTTTAAGACCTGAAATAGGTCAAGCAGGGTGTAGGATGAATAAAACGATTAATGGAACGAAATGGAGGAGCAAAAAAATCGCGGGATGAAATAAACCACTCCAGCATTTGCCTGACGACCCAGGAAAATCCCCGAAAAAGCCTATAGGTCAGAGTGGGTGGTCGCCAGGAATCGAATCCGGGACCTCCCGAATGCGGATCACAGACGTTACCACCTGGCCTATCCCGCTTGGTAATTCCATCTTAGTGGAAGGCTAAAAGACTCTTAATACACAAATGATTATATTTTTTAGTTTTAAAGAAAACCCATGATATGATGAGGCGTGAATGTGTATTGTCACGCCAGACACATTATTGCGTAGTTGGCGACAGTATTGTTGGGGCAATTCTTTGTGCTTTGGGTTTTGAAGCTTGTCAGAGGTGGCGACTCGCCACTGTCTACCTGGCGATCCTGGCTAGCGGTGGAGAGTGGGGGAAGTGACGTTACTCCTTTGTGTTGTGTGTGAGCGTCACTTTAGGTCGAGTGTTGGGTCTGAAAGGTTGTATGTGGAATAGTTTGAATGTAGCCTGATGTGTGTGTGTGTGTGTGTGTGTGTGTGTGTGATGTAGGGGCGCCGTGCTTATACTGAATAAACCACAGGTAATGTGATTAATGTGAAATTCTGCGTATTTTGTTATAACTATCCCATGCCTGCTCTGGAATGTGTAGTTTAAGATTCTGGTCCTCTTGCTACCTCTGCAGCTATGCCTACCAATGTATATATTGGGGTAACTAAAATATAATATCTCTTGGACTCGCCCCAGTACATAACAATATTGAAAACTGCGGCGATCACCTCCGCATCCGTTGCTGTAGCTTACCTTGATGCTTCTCCCTCTGTTGTTTCCAGAAGTTCTCAGCGTGTTGGTTCTTCAATTTATCCTCGGCTAGCTGCAGTAATTTTCCTTAAATTATATGGGAGCATGGACTTATCCTCGGTAAAGGAAAACGTAGATCTCGGGTGGTGATATAGGAAGACATAGACTTGCTTTGTTTATGAAAAGATGACACTGCCGTTTCTTTTATCTAATTTAACACTCGTAGTATACAAAACTGGTATTGCCGCTGTAAAATACTGTCCACCGCTGTTAGACTAGGGCGTGGGTATGTCACGAAATATAACTATTCTTATTGTCGCTTTCAGAGTAGCGGATCTTAGGTGTGTTGCTAAAACTATTTTGATTCCCTGTTTTGGTGCGATATCTCACACATCCTGCAGCATCTCTCCCTGACCACACATGACATAAAACTGCCCCGAATTTTCCCTAAACAGATTCATTTATAGTCTCAGGCTCCTGAGGCTGCTTCCTTTCCTATTGGTCCATTTTTAGCGCGACTCGACGCGTCTAACTATTTCGAATAAACTTTCAGGGATCTCATTGGTCCAATTTTAATATAAATCGCGGCTTTTCCTACATTTACCGTTAAGGTTGTCTTTCTCACTCACTTGGTCACGGCGAATTATCAAATAATGGGACAAAGGCTCTACACCCTCGCTGTAGGAATAATAGCACAGCGACCGGAGAGAGGTAATAAAACTAGGTTTTCTGCCTTCGAAAGCACTATTCCTGTAGCTAAAACTTTCCCTCGTGGACAGTATTTTAACATAGCGCTTAAATTATTTACATTAAACCATTTATAACTCTACTAATATTAATAACCTAGATAGATACATAATGTTAAATCACCCTTCTTAAAATATACAAGCAGTATGAGAAAAAGATATTTACATAATACGATTTAACATCACTAAAAGTTAATTAATAAGTTATCTGTAATTATAGTTCTTGGGCTCGGCCTAGAGTTGCCGTTTCAAATTGCCCTGTTCTGGAAAAGAATAAATTTTTCAACACTTGATACAATTTTCTTTTACAGAATAATTCCTCTGATTATGGCCTTTGTTCGTTTGTTTTGTTGACAGAGACCCTTCGCTATACCTGCTCCTTCACAAGGGCTCTGACAAACCGGTGATGTTTATATTTGGGTCATTCACTCTACACTCTCCCTTTAAAAACAGGTTTCCGAGAGACATTCTTATACACAATACATTTCCCGCACACGAATAACTTGTGACGCATACAAATACTCTAATACCCAATTTAAGTTCTAAAATTAAATCTATTTACATACATATTGGTACATAATTATTATGCCTTTATTTATTTCTTTACATCCTTATTTATCGGGTGTATTACCTTTACTATTTGTTCACAGGGGTGTTACCTCATTTCGAGTAAAACTAACCTGATTCTTTTCGTTATATTCTTCACCCTTCTCATTCTCTAAACATTTGTACGGTTTGAGCAACTGTTTATGGTATCTCCCTACGATCTTGGAATTCTTTATTTCTTGTAACTCAAATGTATCCGAGCCAAAAATGTTAATCACCCGGTATGGACCTTTAAATAAATTTTCCATTCTATGATACCTTTTGTTCAGAATGCTAGACTTTTTCTTGTCCCGTACCAATACTAAGTCTCCCAATTTGATCAACCAGTGTTTTCGTTTCTTTTTCTTAAACTTTTCTTTTCTTTTCTGCGCCTTATTGGCCATTCTTTCAAAAGCTTTCTTAAACATCTCTTCTTCCGTTAGTGCTTTCGGATCTTTAGCTTCTAGTGTCTGTGGTAATTCCCCTTCAAGTGTTTCCATTAATTTCCCCTTCATCAGCTCGATGGGCTTATAACCGGTAGTAGGGCTCACACTTTCATTTAAAATACTTTCGATGCGCTGATAGTGATTTGCCCAATCACTGTGTTTTTTATTGGCCAAAATTCTCAAATAAACCGAAATGTCCCGTATTATTCTTTCGCAGGGATTGCTTTGTGGGTGGTATTTTGAGCAATGATACAACGTGATTTCGTTTTCTTTTAAGGTGTCTACAAATTTTCTGCTGGTAAATATTGAAGCATTATCACATAAAATTGCCTTCATCTTTCCAAATTGTGGAACATACGACTTCATTATCTTCCTTAGGCATGTTTCACTTGTAATCTTCCTGACTGGGTAAATTTTCACAAATTTTGAAAATACATCTATTAACACCACTATATACCTAAATCCAAATTTACTACAAGGCATCTCACCATGACAGTCCAAGGTCACTAACATTCCTGGTTTTTCTCTTAGTATTGAGTTTGTCTCGTATTCGTATTGTATATTCAGTGGCTTTGCTTTTTGACATTGTAAGCATGTCGAAATTATTCTCCTTACTTTATGGTGTAATTTTGGAATATACAGGTTTTCTTGGATCATTAAAGCGGTGCGTTCTGAGCCAGAATGTGCTAGAGCTTGATGGAACGTGCTTATGAGTCCATTCTCCTTGTTCTTAGGTATATATGTCTTCCATTTCTGTATTTCACTGCCATGTAGTTTATATAACACGCCCCCTTTTAACCCTATGTTTCCCTTGATATTTTCATCTATTTCTGGGGCCTTTTTTATTAATTTATTTAACTTCTCATCTCGTCGCTGCTGGTCCCCTATTCCTTTTAATTCTTTTATCAATCCTTTACTCAAGGGTATTTCAATACTCATTAATGTTACTTCATTTTTAGGGCGTTCTATTCTCTCCGGTATTTCACTGTTGTTATGTAACCTAGACAGCAAATCGCTAAAAACATTTGTTTTTCCTGGAATGTGTTTCACCTCAACATCATACGAAAGAATCTCATGGATGTACCTAGATAATTTAGTACTCGTAAGCCGACAACGTTTCATAAATGAAAGACTCACATGATCTGTGTATATAATAACCTTCTGTAGATATATATATATATGATCTAAATTTCTGTAGTGCGTAATACACAGCACAGATCTCTAATTCGGTGACCGAAGCATTTTTCTCTATTTGACTTAAACCTCTTGAAGCGGTACTTATCACGTGCAGTTGATTTTCCTCATCTGATTGGGCTAGGACACACCCATACCCGTGACCTGAAGCATCCACGTAAATTACATATGGTAGGTTGTCCTTGGGTCTCTCTAGTAGAATTGATTTCGCAAATAGTTCTTTTATCTTTTCAAAAGCTTTCTGGTGTACCTCGTCCCATTTCCATCGCACTTTCTTTTTAAGTAATTCGCGCAAAGGCGCTATTTCTGCGGCGTACCTCAGGATAAATTTGCTTTGATAATTTAGCACTCCAAGAAAGGACCTAACCTGCTTAACACTCTTGGGCGCTGGTATTCTTCTCACAGCCGCTACTCTTTCTTCGTTTGGCTTCATTCCTCTATCATTAATTACATAGCCTAGAAATTCCACCTCACGGATGCAAAATTTGGATTTATTAATGTTCACCGTCATACCGTTTTCTCTCAGCTTTCTAAGCACATAATCCACATGTTTAATATGCTCATCAAAATTTTCATCAACTATTAGAAAATCGTCGATATATTGGATCAAAAATTCGTCGGCTGAGTCGCCAAATATTTTATCGATGGCTCTTAATAGTCCACTACATGACGTAAGCATACCAAAAGGCATTCTCAAAAATTCGAACTGTTTCCCGAAAAATAAAAAAGAAGTATACTTTCTAACATCCTCGTGAAGCTCAATCTGCCAGTATGACGCCGTTAAATCAATAGTGGAGAAATACTTGCCTTTGGTTATTTTTGACAGCAATTTTTCTACACTTTCGCTCCGAAATCTGTCTGGTTGTGTATATTTATTTATCCTTCGAGCATCTATTGTCATCCTAAGTTCGCCATTGCGTTTCGTCACCCAACATAATGGACTGCTGTACGGAGAATTTGACGTTTGTATTATTCGGTCTCTCAACATCTTATCGATCACCTGTTTGGCTCTCTCCCTTAATGCAATCGGAATATCCCGATACTTGTGTGTGAAGGGTGCAATATCTTGTACCTTAAAACTGTGTTTGTATGCTTTGCACTTGCCTGGGACGTCCGAAAATACCGCTTTGTTTTCTTGTAACATTCGCCTTAATAGATGCCTTTGTGTCTCTGTGAGGTTCTCGGCAAGGGTCACTTTCTCCTCTACTGCTTCTACCTGGCTGCCGGTATCTTGGAATTCTTTATTTCGGGCGTAACCATAATCTTTCTCATTGTGCTCCGTATACCCGTTGTAAAACCTGTCAGCGAACGCATGCATCTCATCGGTTTCTTCCCCTTGTACTATAGCAATTAATTTCTCACTCCTACCTGTTTGTAATAATTGTACGAAAAATCTTTCTTCGGCTATATCTTCTTCTCCTTGGGTTTTGTTATAAGTATCCTGCTTCATACCCTCTACAAAAGGGATTTCTAATGTTTTTCTGTTCTTCTCTATTTTCAAAACTTTATCAGCAAAATCAACCCTAGCTCTTAATTCAAACAAAACGTCACACCCAATCAAAATGTCACAAATCAAATTATTGATTACCAGAAAAATAAACTCAAAATTTTCTTCTCCTATTTTCATGTTCAACATTACTTGCATTTTTATTCGGGTAACCTCTTTGTTAACTGCTACCCGGCATACCGTGTTCCTTATGGGTAATGTCATTAGCTTAATTCCTTTATTTACCAGGTTCTGATATAACCTCAGGCTGCATACACTCACATTGGCTCCAGAGTCTATTAAAGCGTTATATTCTTCATCCAATAATACTACTTTTATGCTAGGGGAATCTGTCAGATCCTTTTCCGAGTGATTTTGAATAGTAGTTATCAGTTCTCCCAGTATAAATTCATTTTTGAGCCCTGTTTCACATTTTCTGTTTATTTGAGAATTTTGCGCGCTTAGAATCCGCTCCGAGCTCTTGAATGGATCCTGTCTTAGTTTTCCGGGTTATCGACACTATTTGGTGCTCCGCTAGTCTCTTCCACATTTCCCTCTCTCTGCATTTGCCTATAGTTTCCTCTGCTTCCTCTAAAATGTCCCCGGGAATGTCTCTCTCTCCTTTCGTTTCTTTCGGGATAATTTTCGTCATACCTTTCTCCTACATCACTTTCCCCTCGGTCAGAAAAATAATGTTCTCTGGATCTGTTTTCATTGTTTCTGCCTCTCCTATAATTAAAACGGCCACTATATCTTGGTCTGGTTTGTATAGCATTTATGTGATATTGGTTATCACCTTCCCTCCTGAAACGGTTATTTTGACAGTTTCTGTTCCCGGATTGAGGTACGTCGTTCCAGTATCTCTCTCTGGGGTTATAGTTCCCTCTCGCGTTTCCTCTCCAATTCGCATTCCTTGAATTATCCGGTAATGTTCGAACTGTATAGTTTTGTACGTGGTTCCTACTACTTGTCTCGAATGATGATACCAACTCAATCAATTCGGGAATAGAATTTGGCTTCGCAATGAGTAGGTAATGGTGTATACGTTCTGGATAATGTGGTACAATCATATTAATGAAATCCCTCTCGCTTATGGGTGGCTCGATTAGTCTACTACTCTGTGCTTTAGTTAGCAAATAATCTACCATGCTTAGGTTTCCGCGTTCATCGTACTTGCCATTAACTAGGATAGATCTCACCTGGTTCTGAGTATTAGTACTCCAGTACTTATTCAAAAATGCCCTTCTGAAATATCCAAAATTATTATTCTCCCCCAAAGTCAATCTTACCCATTGGAGAACCCTTTGACGTAAACCTTTACGAACGATTAACATCTTTAGCTCGTCCGGAATCTGCTTCAAACGGAAATACTCCTCAAGGTCATTTAGGTATTGTTTAGGATTATCAGCCGAATTTTCCTCGAAAGTAGGTACCCCTATCTCATTTAATAAATGGTAGTTTGCATTACTTGCATGGTTAGATGTACATTGGTGCCCTGAATTAAAATTATATGGGTCGGCAGCTGGACTTTGGCCTCCATTTACCTCCCTAAAAGTGGTGCTAGTTTCACTGGGTGAGCTATCATCACTCTGTCTCACACTTATCCCTAGTCTACCAATAGAGCGTTTTAACTCCTTTACACAATTTTCATGCTCTTCCACCCTCTTCACAATTTCATGATGATTTGAGAGCTGTTCAGTCATTTTTGACGAAAGTTCATTCATCTTTCCCTGATCCTTTTCTAACACTGTTCTAAATTCTCTGAACTCCCTTTGAATGTTAGATTCTAATGTACTTTGTTTTTTTTCTAAAGAAACATTTACAGCTCTTAAGTCATCATCCAATTGCTCCTTTATGGCTAAGCTGGTAACACTTAATTCTGTTTCTACATCCTTCCTTAGTTTTTCTACATCGTTTCTTAGACATAGTTGTCCTGCCTGAATTTCTTGCACTACCTTCCCTTGCTGACTGAATTTGGAGTCCAATTGACTTTGTAATCGGGTGACCTGTTCACCTAAATATTCCCTCATCTCCTGAGCTAATTCCCCTCTCATCTTCCTGTTTTCCTCTCTGACATATTCACCTATCTGTATACTCTGCTCATTTAATTTCCCTTCTAAATTCTTACTTTGTTCACTTAATTTTTCTAAGTTTTTACTTTGCTCACCTAATTTCCCCTCTAAATTCTTACTTTGTTCACTCAAATTTCTTTTTGACTCCTTACTCTGCTCATCTAATTTCCCTTCCAAATTCTTATTTATCTCGTCTATCTTTGTGCTTAAATGTTGAAGGAATATTAGCAGCTGGTTTTGACCTGCGTCAATGACCTGCTCAATCGGTGGTTGCCTAACTTCTACCTCTGCTGCACCCATATTTTCTCCCTCTGTTGTTATGCTGACAATAGCCTCCCTATTCAGTTCTTCCAAATCTTCCCTTGACCTACTCATGGTTCCGTTAGCAAGTTCTACCTCCCTAGTAATGACTTTACCCCCTCTCAATAACATGTGTTCACAAAACTGAGTCACTACTCTGCATGCCTTTTTGTTTGTTTTTGAATAAATGTTCTAACCTGTATTTTTTTTCAATGTTAACTGATGCGTTCCGGGTTCGAATCCTGGTGAAGTTCTAGAAGCGATGCTCTCAGCTGTTTTGTTGTCCCACGTAGGTAGACTAGAAGTTCGCGTTGTAATTTTGTTCTGCTGTGCCCCTTTCCTCTGAAGATTCTTCGTCTGTTCGTTGTTTCCTAGTCCTCCGTTTGTGTCGTTCTTCCCTTCGAGCTCCACGTTATGGCGCCAGTTTGTGGCGATCACCTCCGCATCCGTTGCTGTAGCTTACCTTGATGCTTCTCCCTCTGTTGTTTCCAGAAGTTCTCAGCGTGTTGGTTCTTCAATTTATCCTCGGCTAGCTGCAGTAATTTTCCTTAAATTATATGGGAGCATGGACTTATCCTCGGTAAAGGAAAACGTAGATCTCGGGTGGTGATATAGGAAGACATAGACTTGCTTTGTTTATGAAAAGATGACACTGCCGTTTCTTTTATTTAATTTAACACTCGTAGTATACAAAACTGGTATTGCCGCTGTAAAATACTGTCCACCGCTGTTAGACTAGGGCGTGGGTATGTCACGAAATATAACTATTCTTATTGTCGCTTTCAGAGTAGCGGATCTTAGGTGTGTTGCTAAAACTATTTTGATTCCCTGTTTTGGTGCGATATCTCACACATCCTGCAGCATCTCTCCCTGACCACACATGACATAAAACTGCCCCGAATTTTCCCTAAACAGATTCATTTATAGTCTCAGGCTCCTGAGGCTGCTTCCTTTCCTATTGGTCCATTTTTAGCGCGACTCGACGCGTCTAACTATTTCGAATAAACTTTCAGGGATCTCATTGGTCCAATTTTAATATAAATCGCGGCTTTTCCTACATTTACCGTTAAGGTTGTCTTTCTCACTCACTTGGTCACGGCGAATTATCAAATAATGGGACAAAGGCTCTACACCCTCGCTGTAGGAATAATAGCACAGCGACCGGAGAGAGGTAATAAAACTAGGTTTTCTGCCTTCGAAAGCACTATTCCTGTAGCTAAAACTTTCCCTCGTGGACAGTATTTTAACATAGCGCTTAAATTATTTACATTAAACCATTTATAACTCTACTAATATTAATAACCTAGATAGATACATAATGTTAAATCACCCTTCTTAAAATATACAAGCAGTATGAGAAAAAGATATTTACATAATACGATTTAACATCACTAAAAGTTAATTAATAAGTTATCTGTAATTATAGTTCTTGGGCTCGGCCTAGAGTTGCCGTTTCAAATTGCCCTGTTCTGGAAAAGAATAAATTTTTCAACACTTGATACAATTTTCTTTTACAGAATAATTCCTTCTTGACAAATATAAACTTATACTTGAATATGAACTTATTTGTCTCCATTGTAAAGGATCAGTCTTTATGGACCGGTTACGAATCTCTTCTTAAAATTTTTCTCATCATCTCCTGTGGGATCCAATATCGTACAATATGTCTCCGTCCAGAGAAGGGTGTTCTTTACACTTACGTTGCGGTTCTACTACATTTTAATCTTATAGTCTTTCCTTATGTCTGCATTCCGGAGTAGATTTTTTATTGTTATACCCATTAAGGATCTTAAAAGTCTAATTTGGGATTCCTCCAGTCTTTATTTTACTTTATTTCCTATTGCCTAAGTCTCACATGTATATATTAATGCAGGTTTGGCTACTATTCAGTACATGCTTTGATTAATATATCGTGTCATACTTCTATCAAAATATCTTTTGATGCATGTAGGTATTATTTTTATAATATATTGTATGTTTCTCTGTATATTTGCATTTGATGTTTTAACCTAAACAGCCGTTCAATAACCATTTTAGTTCTAATTTATTCTGTATCTAACGTAACATTACTTCTATTTAATCTCCCGAAATATTCATGTTATATTATTATTTCATTCAATTTGGATCCTGATTTCTACATCTTCATTTTTTTCAATAATGTTTGATCATTAATAAATATATTTGATTTTACATTCTCTTCTGTATTCTTCTATTATTTGTTTTAAATATAAAGCAAATAACATTTTTGGAAAACCACATACTTGTCTCACTCCATGACTGACCTCTAATTCTATTCTTCTTCTTCTTCTTCTTTCAGCCATGTTTATTTTAGTTTTGTTGTAGAATGACTTAATTGAATTAATAAAATTTCAGATATTTTATAGCCTTCTAATGCTTCAACGACTAACTCGCTAGATACGGTAGTCACCGGGAGGATGAAATATTTGGGTTGAAGTAGGGGTTATGCAGGTGTCCCGTTCACATAAAGAATTATTAATTACTCATAAGGCTAGTACATGACAAATACATGCATACTTGAATATCTAGCAGTATTTGTATAATGCGAAGTTTAAATCAGTGATTATTCTAAGTACTCAGTGCATTGCGTGGAATATTCTTGTCAAGTAATAAAAATTTGCTATAAAAATAAGCCTCATTCAATTCTTACAGAGCTTCTGAAAACAAATACTTTGGCAGCTCAATACATACAAAGGAAAATCTCAACCACTACGTTGCAAGGAAATGGGGCGAAAAGAAAGAAACGAACCTTAGGTTCCCACTATGCTGAGACAATTTATCACTTCCCCGCTTTCTTTACAATAGTGCGTGTAGCCAATGAGTTCCACGACTTGACAAATTAGGTTTGGAGTGTGCCTTCCATATTTTTCTACCGCAAAGCCACCTGCCAGCTTAAGGAGAAGCGCCTACTGTTGAGGGTCATACTGGAGGTAGCAGCACCAGGAAGAAACTGAAAATGGCGTAATGTGCGGTTAGTTACTGTCCTTTACGCAGATGGATGAAGGTTCATTATACCTGGAAAACGACGACATTTATGGAAGATGACTACTGAACAGTGGTTTGTCAGTGTCCTTTTCATATTTCTGCTACTTTTGGTTTTGAATACTTAAAATGTTATATACTCAGTAATATTAGTAAGCGTTAGAAAAGTAATTAACCAATAGACTCTGTTTCGTTCTTTATCCCGGCATCAAGTTGAATGTCTACTGCTCACCCATGAGAAGAATACCATATGGGGTAAAGAGCGAGAGGAGTTAGTTTGTCACAATGGCATTTTGTGCACTGTGTGTGTGTGTGTGTGTTTGCGCTATGTTCCTGGAAGTGATGGAGAGGGTAGGAAAGGCTTATGTAGTGCACTCTTGACAAACCACTGGATTGACAGGGCACTTTACCTCCCTAAAGTATAGCCGAACTGCTGAAGGGTTGGCAGGGTACTTCCCCCCCCCAAGTATGGCCGAACTGTCAAGGGTAGTTTTACACTTAAACCTTATATTTTCATGCTGTATTCCGTATTCTTTATGTTGGTTTTCTTATTGCCGTTTAGAGCAGCAAAAACTTAACCTTCGTCTCCATGTCACTGATGAAAGCTCTCATATATGTAAATATCGTAGCTGTCATTCAGTTTAACCTCGTGTGCAAATGATTCTTCACTCCTTCCTGTTATTTGTAGTTGGTTTACCCTTTCTTGTGCACCAATCATAGCGATCTTTCGTAGAGGCGGTATCGTAAACACTCCCTCATTCCACATAGATTATAAGCATTGTTCATATGGTTATTTTAAGATCCTGTGTTGTTTTCCAGGCCAGTCTCATATAAAACTGTTACTGGCCGGGCGGAGTCAAACGTTGTTTACCTAAAGGTGAAATCTTGCGGAGAGAACAACCTATTGCGATCATGGGGAATAGGCCACTTTTTATGCACGTCGGTATGCACACCACTGTCAAGTTGTAACAGGAACCACGAGGATGCAAAACAGAGTCCGCATGACCCTTCATGAAAAGCATAAATTTAATGAAATAATCTTACGACCAGCTATATGGGCAATCTACTAAACATTTCTATGAAGCAATATTGTTTACTACAACAGAGTATGAAATATCTGGCCAAGCCTGTTTTGTATTCACTTACCTCCGATTAAGTGAGAAGAACTTCATTAATATAGGACTGCTGCTCGGTACTAAAAGTCGGCTCATTCTGATAAGCTTAATAATCGTTTTGTGCCATATAATAATTATAGAAACGTGGTTGTAAATGAGACAATAAAGTGTAGAAGGCACAAAGGAAGATATTACTTATCTCTTCCTCTTTAATTTGCTATTATATATGAGTTAAATAGTTTTGTTGCAGCTAATATACTGTTTGTTAGCGCAACGAGAGTATAATGATAATAATAACATAAAATCTTCATCGTCCAATATCCCAAAGGATTATAATGCAAACATGAGCCGGAAGGAAATAAACACAGACATACTTAAAAATAGCCCAAAAGTCCTTAAGAGAACCGTATAATCTAAGCATAATTCAGCCATGTTACGCTGAATTTAATTTCTTTTACTCACTAAATTCTCTAATAATTTGCTTGAATTCCTTTGTTTTTGGTGGGATGGCAGTAAAAACATTCTAAGCTTACATTTGATATACCATTTGCCGTGTAAGTGAATTATTTGAAAAGCAAACATCTATAGCTGCATTTGCTTTAAATGAAGATGAAACTATTGCACCGATACTCAAGATTCACCACATAAATCTTCTCATGATTAAGCAACGAGACCATCACACTAATGCTTGGATAACCAACACATCAGATTAACTAGAAGTCAGGTAACTAAACATGAGTCGAAAATGCAACTATGTGAGGCATACATGCAAAGATATCCCAATGAAAATGCCTTGAATTTCTATGAATATAAGTGCAATAAATGAAAAGTATTCAAAATTCCAAATAATGATGACATAGTTGAGTTTAACACATTTTCAAAAAGTAATCCTGGATTGTTTGTGATTGATCTATCCAGATTAGGATCAGTGAATTCATTCCTGTAAACCCCTTGACATAGAGACCTGGTGTCGCTCTATGCAAGAACAAGGTAATATCAATATCGTTAAAGGCTGTATGTAGACATGGCCAGTCATTATGGAAAGTGAGACAGTGCGTTCAGCGCAGCTATAAATATAAAATGATAGTCATAATAACATGAAAGTGAATATTAATAACAGTAGAATAATATTATTAAATAAGACAGCGAAATTCTTGTAAATATGGATACAGGTTGAAGAGACAGTGAAAGCAGGAGACAGGAAACGGGGTAGGTGTTTTCTCTATTGTAGCCGAGTAAGGGCAGAAGATGCTTTTGTTCATGTACCGTTAAGTTGCTGGAAAACAGGTGCATAGAAACAAGGGTCAGTGCTCTGATGGCCGTAGGCAGATGAGTTCGTGTGGAAACCTAAAGTAGACAACCAATTAGAAAGAAGTTAGAAATCACGTGACAACAAAATGGGGGATAGAAACATTTGAATTAAAGAAACAGGAGGGTTTCGAAAAACACTTGTTCTTGATATTCCCTTGTCCGGATATGGTAGGCACAGTAATTGGCAATATAGATACGGATCCCAAAGAAATGCGTACCTATGTGTGGCAAGGTTTTATCAGGAGTCAGACTATAAAAGGTGACAGAAAATAAACGGACAGAAAAACGAACCAGTTGTGTTATATACTACACCCTTAGATCCAAGATCCATGCAAAAACCTGAGCTAGTATCGATCCCGGAACCATTCCTAAAAATCCCGCGCGTCCAAACTGGCGTGCGTCACCTCTTTACCATATACCCTCTCAAACGTCATGCAATTTAGAGGGTAAAATACAAGCAATTACTTCTTTAGCGAATTAAGACTCATTGCTGATGAAGTTATTGCAATATATCTTAATATTGAATCCTTGCATATGCCCCATTTCATAAGGCTAATCAACATCACACACATGAAAGAGAGATTTTGTTATGCATGATAACAAGAGATAATTGCTACGTTAAAGACCATTCCATGGATCTGTTTTCATAATAGATGTAATTGGAATAGCAAGTTACTTAACTTCATTCCCATGCTTTATTGCTTATGTAATTATTACAGCTAATTTTTTATAAAGTGCTTGCCAATAAACCGATATTACGCATAGTTCAATCTTAAGAATGTTGTATAGTATTCAAATAAAGGTACAAGAGGATATATCTCTGGAAGTCTGGATAAAGATGAACAACGCTGTGTACAGCAAGATCATTGAAAATGTGTGGAAATATAGCGAGGTCAAGCTTTTTGTTACCTGGAAGCAATCAGAAAAACTGACTGCGCATCCTACGTTTGTAACTAATATAATTTTCATGAAAATCTTGTCGCCATATACTTAGCTGTTATGTAGTCGCTCTTTCGATTCTTCTGGATTTCCTAATCATCACAACGAACTTACTCTCAACAACAACCTTTATTGATTCTGATCAGGTAAAAGGATTCTAAAAATTGCATTCAAGCTTCAGTAAGCAAAAAGCAAGTTGTTAAACTAACAAGAATCGAGTGGAGGGTACTATTTAGCCGATTTTTTTACTCTGAAATGATGGAAGTTAAATTCTCAAGTCTGACTTCCATTACTTAGTGCGTTCAGAAGCATCGTTTGTGACACCGCATGTAATCCACCTAATAAAGCATAATTAGAATTTGATGGTATCCAAAATAATAATTATTACAAGTATTTGTTAAAATATGAATTGGTTGATAGGATGATATTGAATCCTCAGAACTTCTTATCCCAACTTCTGTATCTAAGACATGTGTCGACAAAAAGGCTTGAATTTCCAAGATTGAAAGATATGACTCAAAACTACTCAGAGTTTAATCATTGTAACATTACTAACCCGAAACGTTTACTCAGAATAAAATGTTATCCATAAAACTGCGTGAATTTATATTTTGGGAAATCAAAGTTTTCGTCATATATGAAATGCATCCAAATTATTACAGTGCTTAACTTTGTGAAGAGAAATGTTTTCCTTCTAGATCACCTCTATTTGTTTTCACGGTTCACAGTAACCTGAAGTCTTTCGGGGTGGCTCATTTGTTGAGGCGCTGGCCTTCTTATCCTTACCAGGGGTTCTAGCAACTCCAACTCCTGTTTCGACTTTCTTCAAATGTAGTTACGGCTGGAGTTTATTTATTAATTCGGTTTAGTAAAGCTTTCTCTAGATGGTTATTAAAATTTTTATGTCGCGGGTTCAAACCCGCCTCAGACCGATGGTTTTTAATTGTGCTTAAAATCTACGGCCCCATATCAATAGATTTACTAGCATGTAAAAGAAATCCTACTGGGCAAACTTCCAGTACACCAGGAAGCTGATATGATCCTGGCGATTGACAATGTCGTTACCGAACAAAATATATAGATATATATTGTCAACCTGAAGGGACTGTTCCTGGAGATGTTTACATATGACCATTCAAGCATTAGCCAATTTACCTCTACAGACAGCTTCATTCCGCTTAATGTTGCATGATAAATTATATTGTGTAAATCACAATCTCATCTGGTTTGGAAAAGTCTAATGTAATGAAAGGATTTATTATGGAATAAAGACAAATTATACACTTAATTTATTCTTTTTATTTATACTTTTTACATTTTTTCGTTCAGCCTTTCCTTTCCTGAACACTTTTGTTTCATTTCTGGAAGCAGGGGGTCGTAGAGGAAGGCTAACAGTTATTCTGATTGGTCTTCTTTTTGTACTCTTTTTTTGCAGTTTTCTGATGAAAGTACATCCCTTATAACCGAGTTTAAAATGACTATAATAGATATAAAGTATAAGATGTTTCTGTAAATTAGTAATGGATAGAAAAATGTTTTATGAATATCGCACCTCAGATTTTCTGAAAAAGTACATATGTCTATGGATACAATAAATTAAAAGCGAAGAGTAGGTTAAATATTCATTTTGTAGTTAAGTCAGGTATGTTTTAACGATAGAGGCAGAATATTTTCAAGCAATTACGCCCACCCCAAACAAGCGCTTACATGTGAAAATTTGTACTTGATTTTGTTGAGATGGCTAACTCTTTTTATTAAGATACCCGACTTTGAGATATTGGTATAACAAGTAAAACACAAATATACAGGGTGGATCATTTAAGTTGAGACTGTACAATATCTTCAAAACTAAGCGCTGTAGAAAGAAAGGTCTTGAATGAAAGTTGCTTGGTATTATGGGAGAAAGTAAATGTCATTAGTCCTGTTTTATTCGGAGGACGTTGAGAGGTCATTTTAGGGTCAATGCAAATTGACTCTAATTGTAGATTACCATTTAAAAATAATAAACCACCCCAGCTCAACATGCCCTAGGAATCCGGGGTGCGGAGGAACGGCCGGGCATCTTCCACTGCCGCGTTACCACTGGAGGGCAGCTCTGCACTGCCTCCCGGCGCTGCTGTTCATTTTCCGACTGCCAAAGCATTACCGTCCCCATCATAGCCAGCTGCACCTCATCCACTTCGGCCAGTCAACAGAGCATCTCACCCCGTAGCTCAAACGTCAAATACCGACTTCTACTACTCCACCTGCACGGACTGCACCCTCAGGAAAGCACGGTGCAGTATTATACGGGGTTTCTCGAAATCTACCAGGTAGCCATGTCATCCTCACCGCTCAGCTCCAGTGGTCTCCAGCAATGAAGCCTGGCCACTAGGAGGCGGCCACGAGGGTGGGCTTGCCTTGTCAGGGCAGGTTTTAGGCAATGAGACGAATTGAAACTTCACCAACCATGCCGCTGGGCTACGACGCTACAACCTGCGCCGCACCTCCTAGAGGCCACTACTGCGGCGCCGGATGCACAGCACACACGCTCCGGAACCACCACCGCTACTGCATGATCTGTAATGGCTTACACCGATTAGGTGCAGTGCTTTATGTAACCACGCAGCCGCCGCCACATAACAAGCGCCAGCTCTGGCCGGGACGATCATGAGACCCCTTCATTAGCGACCGCTTCTGTCACCGCAACCAACCATCCTTGCGAGATGCCATCCAGGATCCACATGCTGATGTTCTGAACATCGTAGAAGCCAGAGTCAAAGACCTTTACACCATCGCAGCCACTGCCGCCACCTCCACCGTTCACTACCAACTTCGCTTCACTACGGTCCCTGGAAGAAGGCTTCTCACAGCTCAACAGACAACTACCCATGCATCCCACTACTCTTAAAACGCCACTATATGCTATATCGGGTCCTCGTGCGGAACTCCGCCTACTTCTGAAACCTTCTTCTATTTCTGCAATTCCTTTCCAAAACCCACATAAAGGGGGAAAATCCGATAGTCAAACTAAAGGCCACCAGCATTCCGGGGGTATCGTGCTTTTTCAACTACAGTTGAGCTTTACGTTTGGCAGCGTATTATTCAAATTTCCAAATTCCTATAATTGTAAGTCTACATTTGCCATGCACATCTAACAAGGTTATCAGGCCAACATATCAAGGAACATTCTTTGATATGATGGAGCTAATTGACTCTCATTTTCATCCCATGTGCAATTGGGTAAATGCGGAAAGGTAGTTTGACCTAGGGTGTTGTTTCTCCCCGCAATTGTTATGGAATGTTAACTTTTGACTTATCGGCTAATTTTCCTTTCTTTCTTTCTTTAATAGTGTTTAACGCCCATTCTTACTGCTTACGACACCAGCGGTGGACACTGGTGCTAAATGAAGTGAAATGGTAACTGGGGAAAGAAATTTGGTAAGGAAACGTTCAACGCCTAAGCTTAGGGTACCTCCAGGCCTTTGTCAGTTATGAGACCTGAGGAAAATCAGGAAAAAATATGTCAGAGAGGACGGTCCCGACAGAATGTGAACCGCCGAACACCCGTATAAGAGTTCGTGCTTTAACGACCGCAGATATCCGCGTAAATCTGCATGCGATTATACACTTGTATATTTTATTATGGAATGTCTTTATTAAACGCAAGTTTAGATTATACTATGTAAAATCCCATTTCACCTCGCTTATACACAGGCACCAGTTTAGTATCGTTTAATTAGTTGTTTCAGTATTCACTGAAATATTGTTTCATCGTTCTAATTGTTTATATCTTTATTCCCGTTTAAAAGTATTTAAGTTTTCACTGTAATTCTTAATGAAAATGTTGTATTATACTCATTTATACACCACCCCGATACGATCATTTGAGAACTTTAACTCCAGATCCCTCCACTAGTTATAATCTGTCCTTTTCCTTTAATTATGGAAATACGCAAATGCATGGGATGAGCGCTGCACTGTGTATAAATGAAATTCGTCTTACCTATTTTTTTCAAGGCCGGTAATAATTACCATGGTTAACGTAAAGTGGGAAAAAAACATGAGGCTTTCAGATGAATAGGCATGTGCCTGAGGTAAATGTGAATTGGTAATCGATGAAGAAAGTAATGTGCTTTTTACACATCCGATTTATTCTGAACAAAGGCGTTAATTCTTAAGAACCACCCAAGTTAAATGAAATCCGTTTAATAGTAAAAAATCAAGCACCCACGATCAGCAATTGAAAGATATAAAATAGAAAAACAGATGAGAGAATCGTTGCTTAGTAGCAAATACAACATTTTAAAGGTAGCTCGTACGATTAGAGCGCATGCATGAATATGTTAAGATTTCTGGTTGAAGTATCGGCCTTGAACGGGATATTTTTCAAATTCTAAAATCCAGGATTGTGATAGTAAGTAAATGTTGCATTGCTGCAAATACACACCTCGCCCAACCATTTCTTTGAGAGTAAAATGAGGTTATAAGGTGGCAATGTTGTTCTGTGTTTTCTAAAAGCCATTTAAAGTTGCCTGGGGCAAGCAAAAGAGGAACGATGCAAAACATTTACATATAAAGAACTGAATGAAATTTCAAACAAAATATAAAATTGGAACGGAAAATTAAATTTAAAGAGATTCAGTATTGAAATGGCAAATAACAGCGTAGGCATGATAAAAAAGCTAATTAAAGCGATTTATTTACACAGAAGAACAAAGAAAGCCAAAGAGATCGAGAAAAAACAAAGCAAGAGTACGAGTGTGAGGTAGTGCAGAAATCTGATACACAACAGCCATATGACTTTCTCGTCATAGGTACCCTGGATGCATGTTTCCATAGAAAAGGCTCATTCCAGAGTTATTTTCATATTAGCTAATATAGAAGTTATTACTTGCAGTGCACGTAGACAATTGACACTTGAACGCCCCTAGTAATGAGAGAGTATGAATATCCAGCCATCAATAAAAGAGACAGCATGAGGTAAGCAAAAAGGCATTTAAATGTATAATATAGGCAGTAATAAAATCTATTTGTGTTATAAGCAGCTACATTGTTCATAAAGATAACCCACAAAAATATAATACTTGCTACTTTAATGTTATTTTTCATCTGTTATAAGCAATTACAAGGTTTGCTTTTTTAATTATGAACACTACAATTTAGTATTTTGTCAAATATTTGTGTTTTGAAAAAAAGTGTTTAATTCCCACATTTGAAACAAGAAATGGCCAATGTTTTCTAAGAATCTAAATTTTCAACGGTGATAGATTTGTCTACACGCAGATGCATAGAAGGAGGCGAAGAATAAAGGAGCCCCCTTCCCAATGTGCGACAGAGGAGGAATTCAATTACTTAAATCAGAGTTTCCTTTAGTCATTATTAGACATTATTTTGACTAATTCTGTCCCAAATATTACGTTTTATGTACTTTACTATGTACTATGTCATAGTTTCGCCTAAAATGATTTCAAATTAAGGAATAAAAGCTTCGTTGCATACTACATGCGGAAACAACATTAATATTAGAAGCATGGAACAATAGATTCAGAAGTCATGGTAATGAGCTCTTGCAAAGTTGAACATACAAATAAAGAAAGAAAGAAAGAAAGAAGGAAAGAAAGAAACGTACAAAAAGAAAAAATAGCACAAACATTTAAAGGCACTTACGCATAAGAAAATGTAAATATATTATATGGAATATTTCGATAAGCGCTAACGTTACGTAAAGCTGTAGTGGATACAAGCTGTGTGTTTTAGCGAACTCTACATTGTTCTTGGATTGAAATGATGTCTCTCTCAGAGTTTCCTAGTTATTACAAAATATGTAACATTCAAAGTGGAGAGAACTCCTCAGGTTATTCACAAAAAAATTGAAAATAAACGCTTTATTATATCAGTAACTCGAATGCGTGCTTTAATTAAAATCTTTACATTCATTTTTGATAAAATAATATTAATATAAAAAAGGAAAATTTGATATATCTGTATCAAGCACATAAAGAAATATTCTGTTACATCATAACATAACACATTCTAAAGAAGTGTTATATTATGTCTAAAGTGGCTGCAATTTAAGTAACTGCAAGTAAAATATAAATTAATTATAGGATTTAGTTAACTGTTGTACTTTTAGTAGTTTTTTAGATAACCATACTTATGTATGAGAAATTCAAGTTTAGGTGGAAAAATAAAGAAAACTGTGAACAGTATTAATTAAAAAAGAGTCTCACTTTATATCCCCATATAAAGCCTTTAAAGATAGTAAAATCATATACAAACCATATATTTAGGTTAGCAAGAATCAGCCTTTCGAATGAGAAATAAACTGGGAAATCGATTTTTAATAATTCGAGAACTACAAATATACTTGATCGTTGGGTTTTACTACTTTTTGAATTTTTAAACTTCGAATTTGTGTCTCGCGCTTGCGCGCTCGCATATATCTACACGTAAACATGAAATCGAACAGGGTAAACAGGTATACATACTTAGGAAGAAAGGAAAGACTAGGAAAGTCTTGATTTAAATTGGAGGGCTGGAGGAAAGTGACTGATGATTCTGACAGGAGAATCTGCCCATTATGTGCTTTGGATGAAGAATGAGTACATATTTCGGCGGAATGCGCACAAAAGAAGAGCCAGCACACAACTAATTTCAAAGGAAAATTCTTAAGTTGAGCAAGAAGGAGATTGGCATGTTGGGATCTACTGGCTGAACAGAGGAACTGGCAAAACATGGGCAACTTCTTTTTCCTTTGATTATTTTTGTCATCTTTAATTTGATATTAAATGTGCATATACGATTAATGGCTCATGCACTATATATTTGTCTAACATCTTTAATAATTTGAAAGTAATAAAATGACCTTATCCATCAATCCATCCAGCCGTCGTCCTTCGCGGTGTAGTAGTTACCATGCTAGCCTCTAATTCCCAAGGTCGCGGGTTCAAACCCGGCGGAGGGCAATGGATTTTTTTCGGGCGAAAAATCCTTAGCATGGCTTCCTTCAGAAGGGAACTAAAGCGGTGGTCCCGTGTCGTAGATTTACGGCACGTAAAAGAACCTCAAGGCCTCTGAGCAAAATTACCGGTCTTTCACGCCCAATATAGAATGTTACGCTAAGGACCACAGCAGTTAAAGAGCGTCCACAAATAAAAACTCGATTTAATTTCAATTTTTATCCATCCATCCAACCATCCTTGCAAGTTATGTACAAATGAGAAGAGGAGGAATTCCTCTCTTCAAACGCAAACCATTTGAGCCTTAAGGATTTAGAGGTTAACATTCTGAACACTAGACCACTTAAGCTGATTTTACCTATAGACTTTACCGGTTCACTGACGATTACATATTGCTTAATTCTTAATATAATTACCGAATTCTCCCTCTTTAAAGTTTTGTATGGAATAACATATGAAATTATACCGAATATTTCCCTTAATAGTACTGCAAAGCTGTTTACTGTGGTATGGGACTTTTCCTTCCTTTTAGGCTCGTTCTGGTAACGAACACACAAAGTTTTTGTTATTTTCTCTCTTTTTTCCTGTGGCAACTACAGAAAGAAAGAAACAAGTACAACGCAAAGTTTTGAAAGATTTCGGACATGCCTGGGTGCGAATCTGTGGCGGGCCGGTAGCATGCGATAAATGATGACTGTAGTGTATTCGTTCTCGTTCTCTATCTCCCTTCTGCTTCTGTGTGTTTTAGAAACCTCCTGAAGTTTCACAACAAATCGCGGTTGTCCAACACTCTGCGGTATTGCCATTTATTCCCCATAACAGCAGGGCTTCCTATAATGGGATTAGGGAGCACCTAGCTACTTGTTCCGGCCGTGCTCTTTGTGTACAGCATCATGCCTTGGATTTACAAGTAGAGGAAACAGCACAAGCAATCCACATGATTCTCCGGGCTTTCCGGTGCCCATAAATATTACATTTGCTGCTCTTCTCCCTCCACATGCATCCGGCATCTTATGGGTCGGAGGCGGCGTTCCATGCGATATTCATATGGTTGCGATCGACAAGCGGTAAAACATGGTCCGCTCCTGCGAACTTTCTGCCAGAAACTTTCAATTAATTATTTGTTATACATGTAAGCCTGATAAAGGCAACATTTCCTACAGAGTCCTCCCTTCTGCTCCAGTAGCCCATAATGTTGTTCGTAGCTTTCGTGTTCTGTTGCTTCTCTAAATGACTTTTACTACGTTCTAGTGCAATGAAAGTCACTAGAGATATTGACTATATAACATTCCACTGCCCATTCGAAGTTAAAAAATAGTAGTTTAACGCACTTAATCATAACTCAGGTGTACATTAACGGTGAACCAAGTAGGTAAAATGAATACTCAAATGAGCCGGTATCCAGGAACTGAAACCTTTATTCGGAAATTTTATCTGAGTTCCTGCCGAGATTCCAAATCTCATTATCCAGGTTAGAGAGCATTAGAAAACTGTTCATTATCTATATAACCATTTTAAATGGGATTTTTTAGATTTTTGTTTAGGGCTTTTCATTACAAAGAACAGCTTTAGGTATTTCTAAAATTGTTGTTTTCTATCAATCTGAACAACCTTGAAGGTAAACAGGCAGGAAGATTTAATGAGTTATCATTTATTTCACCAAATGTCTTACTTTTTCTAAAAAAAAAATGCCGTTAATATGCAACTACTGCAGCCAATTGAGAAGAGTGCTGAAACATCTTTTGCGTCGAAGTACTTTGGCTCCTACCGCGATCAGATCGAACAGCGCCTAAAGCTTTTGAAGATATTGACTGTCATAATGTCAAGCATTCAAACAAAAATGAAGAGCGTAATTTAATCAAGAATTAATGTTGAATTTTATATTCGCTTCAAATAGAGTTGGTCATTCCTCCGTGGTATAGGGGTACCATGCTAGCCTCTAGTTCCCGAGATTGCGGGTTTAAATCCGGCGGAGGTCAATGTATATTTTCGGGGTAAGAAATCTTAGTATGGTTTCCTTTGGAAGACAAGTAAAACAGGTGTTGCCGTGTCGTAGATTTATGGCACGTAAAAGAACTTCAAGCCTAATAAAGAGGCTTATGAATGAACTTTCCGGTCTTTCACGCCCAATATAAATTGGGACACCACTAACCATAGAAGTTAAAGAGCGTCCATAGATAAAACTCAATTTACTTTTCAAATGAAATTGCATTATTTTTAATCTGACGATTGATTATGATTATTTTCTAAAATGTCCTTTGTATTATTTCTGGCAAAATTAAATATTCTTAAATTTTAAACTTGCACCTCAGAATAAAGTTAATAAATGTGAACTAAAGGTCTAACAAATGCATACTTGTATATGATAATTGTTTTATCATGTGCATGATTATTAGGACCCATAAAACGAAATAGTTCTTCATTGGCGGATTGTAACTCTAAAAGGGTTGAGCATTCACTGTTTTAGATAACAAAATCCTATATACACAAATTATTCATTTACGAGAGCTACTTTAATTACAAGTACATATTATACAAATAAACAGATACTTTGTGAAACGAAAGTACCGGCCATCTCAATAAATATGTTTTCAAACTAGTTATTTAAAACCATTTGAATAGAAAAGTCCTTTGAAGTCTAGAGGGACGTTTTAAAAGTTCTTGGTCTGTATCATGAGGCAGTATTTTATATCACAACACTGTGAATGCCAAAGTGATTGTAGTGTAAATTAACATTATTTTATGACAATGATTTGAGATGTTTGTTAATTATAAGCATTGTTAGGAAATAAGTTTACACGACCTCACTGAAACTGACAATTAGGAGCGGGTAACAATGAAACGAGGGGGTGAGTTGTTTATTAATTAGAAAAGACAAACAAATGACGTCAGAGTAGCGCGCTTTTCTGTAGAAATGGAGGGAATATCTTCCCTGGAGCATATGTGTTCGTAATTTTGATTGGATATAAAAATATACGCTAATGTTGGCGCGCTTTATTATCTAATAGCAGCTCGATTATAATCTTTAGGCATATCGGGGTGAGGGAGTATAAATTCTAAAGCCAGAGACAAGTATCACCCAGTTCAACAGAATCATCCACGGGTTACACGTCGCACAGTTCAATAGAATCATTCACTGATTACATGTCGCGCAGTTCAACAGAATCATTCACGGGTTACACGTCACGCAGTTCAACAGAATCATTCACGAAGTACACGTTACGTAATTCTACAGAATCTCTCGCGTCGTAAAGTTAGTTACAGAATGTGAAATACTCGAATTAATAATCTGCGACAAATAAGTGATTATAGTTACATTCGAAAATATAACAGTTTCAGTCGGGCGTGTATAAAGAGTAAATATGTGAAATTAATGAAGTGTGACGGCAATAAAAGTGTAAAAACAAATTCATTTATCGGCGTTATCTATTAGTAACAACTGCTTTCCGTTTACACACCCTGTTCAAGAGATTTGCTCGACTGAGTAATAATAGCTAGCCGGAGGACAAAGAACTCAAAATTCAAAATAGTAAAACAATAACAGGCGCTCAGCAAATAAGATAACACGAACGATACACAATCAAGGATGTCGTGATCATAATCAACTATGATCGGTTGTTCAGTATAGATGATGCGCTGTATAGTTTCAGACGCGTAATTGTAGTAACATATTTGTGACGACAACAGACTAGTATTAACACGTACTGCAAAAGGATAAAGATAAAATACGAGCTGTGATAAAATACTTCGTTTCGAAGGGTTTCACCCAAAAGTAAACAGAAAAAGATTTGGATTTGATTTTAAGTGAATCTTTCACTTTGTTTTCAACGTTTAATAGGCGTGCTGAGCGTGGCCGTATATCCATTTAAGATGAGTTCTCAGGGCGTCCCAAAATCATTACAACCGACGAGATTGTTACAAGGATTTAAAATGCTGTAGTCAATGATCGCCGACTGAAGGTGCGTGAATTCGCTGACACCACAAATACTCCGATAGGTGTGTCCACTACATCTTACACGAAGTTTGGGCATAAGAAATCTTTACTCTCGATGCTGTCGCGTTTGTTAACTTAAGATCAAAAACGCATTCGAACAAACATTTCTCAAGAGCACTTATACTTGTTTAAACCAATTCCAGTGACCTTCTCCGAAAATTAATAACATCAAATAGAGTGTAGATTCATTATGCATACTAGTAATCCAAACAATGGATTGCCACAGAATGCCAAAGAAAGAAACAATGGTTTCATCTCCAGGAAAAGCGGTGGCTACGTTCTTCTGGGATCCTCATGATATGATGCTGATAGACTAGTTCTAGAAGCACTGAACTATCACCGAGTAGTGTTATACTTCATTAGTGGACCGAATACAAGATTCTATTCAGTTGAACGTCCACACCTTGCGAAGAATGAAGTTCTCTTTCATCATGATAATACGCCTTTATATACGTCTGGGCACGTTGCTATCTTATAATTCGGAATTTTTAAAGATATATTAAAAGTGAAATTGAATTTCAAGACTACACTTCTCTAGCAATACCAAGAATTTTAATATAAAGTAGCCAAGTCTTTTTTGTAGGTATATTTTAGCGAATAGATATAGTCAGACATTTCTCTGATAAAATATTAGAGAAAGATGTAAAAATAAGTGACTTTTTAAATCATAAAAACCTCTTTTAAATCATAGATTACATGGAATTGCACAATATTAATTTCAGTGTAAATGAAAACCTCAACTTTAAGATTAATCTGTTATTATTAATTCTAGATACATCTTCTAGTAAACAACAGAAATTACAATAAACTGGTGAACAATAACATATAATTAGTTAGTATTTAAATTAAATAATGTTTCCTACCGCTATTTGTAACTCAATATGACATTTTTAAAAGAACTATTTTCACACCCATCTCTGATTACCATTCTTTCACCATACATGTCAGTTCGTCACTGTGAAAGAGCTTTACGCGCGTACGTGACAATATTGTGACTTTGTCACAGATTTCATTGGCACTTCACTAAGGTGCTCTAGTTCTCACTATCATTTCACTAATGTGATATACATAGTTCAATTTCCACAGCCAATTTACTAATGTAATCTAGTTAAACATTCACTTTCACTACAGTTAGTTCTTGCGACGTAGAGGCACAATGCAATGCATAGAAACAACATCTTCTTCCTTCCGTTTCGCTTGTTGGATTCGAACACAAGACCTCACTAATCCCTCTCCCTCTCTCGCAGCAGTAGCAATTGTACGACATAACAGCCGTCACAAACTCAATAGTAGAAGAGCACTTTTGTCGCATCAGAAAGGCACTCACTATCTCACTAACCTAATTCAATCTCGAGTTCTCAACCTCTCAGTTCCCAGCTTCAACTCAGTCTCACCTCTGCTGCATAAATTAATACCACTTTTCTTCTACTTCCTAAACCGGTTTATATGTCAGAGCACTATAACGGAAAAGATTGACCATTGATCGTTGAGGCGAGACGAAATGGACTGGTCATCCATTCAAAGTACCATCTCAGGAGTTCGAATCCCAGAGACTCCCAATCAAATGTGCCTGTGCTAAAGGATGGGGAAGGCCCACGTAAAATAACCAGTGCCATGGCACGCGTTGATGGTGAGGCGTTACGTTTGACTCCAGTGGCATGGATTTTGCTTTTTATTCTATAAAAATTCTATCAATGTATTTAAATAACTCAACATATTTATAAAATAAAATATCTACAAATATTTGTATTTTATTGTTGCATACCAGTATATTATGAAAATACCAAAACAACGCTGTTAAAATATTCTAAAGCTTTTATTCATCATCTTTGTTTACTGAGGACAACAGTATGCAGTAGAGGGTTAAGTACCGAGGCTAAACACTTTTCTGTTAATTAATTACAAGTGATTAAGGCGATAATTGCAATAAAGTGATACCGGCTGTGTATATGCATTTTCATCGTCATCTCATTTTAGTGCAGTTTCCTGCAAGATGTTTGCTAAATTCAGGTACGTAATTCTTCGAACCTTGCCTCTTTCATTTCCAAACAAGATAGGCGAGTACTTTATGTAGTCAGGAACAGTGAAAAGCTTTATAAGCCAAACACACGAAACGCTGAGATCAATAAATAAAGGACAAATAGAAGGGACCCGTTGCATGGAATGGCGCTTACCGTTTTCTCATTGGAAATTTCATATTTCCGGTCTTAACAAGTAATTTTTCATGCTTCAGTGGGAAACATGAAGGGAGTTGTTAGGCCAGCTCCTTATCATTCCTGTCGTGCTACTGAATGCCATTTTCTTGGTGGAAGGAACGGATGTACCTACTTTTTCACGTTTGCTGCAACAAGCGTTTGTCTCCCTCACCACATAAATTGCATCTGTCTACTCTTTTGTTCCATATCCTCCCCTACTGTTAGCATATCCAATTACCGTCAATTCAAACGTACTTTGTTCCATGCTCATGCACGGCATTTTATGTATGATAATTTTCTATTGTGTGGCAAGAGTTCACGCAGGTAGAGGCGTAGCTCTAGAATATCTTTTGGATACTTTTAACTCGTTTCATCGACATCACAGAGACAAAGGAACGTAGTGCAAACGGTTACAGTATTACCAATGCAACCTTTCTCCCCACCTAGACCACTCTTTTATAACAGCACAAAAGATTATTGTGCCCATAATGTTTGTGACAGTCGTGCAAAGAGAACTTTGGAAAGATGCTGCGATATATTTGTATAAATGAGTAACCTTTAACACCAGCTGTAACAGCCGGATGTCATAAATGCTGTTTAGTTTATAACTACCAGCTCGCGTTATAGGATTAAATATGGAGATTTTTCTTTTCTCGCTTTCTCTCCCATTTTATCGTTATTTCTCCCTCTCACTTCTACCTTCGTCCATATCTCTCTCTCTCACAGCAATAGTCTTTCCTAATTTTCCGACCTCTCCCTTTTACTTTTCGCTCTTTCTCCTCCATCGTCATCTCCTTTCTCTCTTTACGATTTACATGTCAGAAGATGTTGTAAAAATTTGATTTTTAGCCGTGTTAGAGATTTAGTAGTGCATAAACGTGATCAGAACTATATTCCTTCTCGTGGTGACCAATTTAAATACAGACAAAATAGTTTACACCAATTTGCTTAATTTAAAAGTACTAATTTACACCTTTTTTCAAAACGCTACATAACAAACCTTGGTAAGTTAATGTTTTGAATAAGTTTTCTTATTTACAAAATTTCGACAATATTGTATTAATGAAATTACAACCCAGTTGTTCACAGTTATTTTGGAAATGCGATTTCATTAATTGATCTGGTGAATCTTCAGACGGAAAACACGAAATTTCAAGTGAACTTGTTATTGGCCCATTTCTAACCCTGTAAAAATTGAATACTTTTCTGGATCTCTTCACTCTTTCAAAAGAAAGTGGGCTACTCAGCACCTGGTTAGCTGTTTTTTTTTATTTTGCCACTGCTCACCCATGGTATATAGAGGAATTATATTTATTCGATATTATATCGATATTTCACCGCTTATACACACTCTAGATTCCATAAATCCATAACTAGCATTTTGGAATAATATTTACGTGTTACCTTTTTATTCAGGTATAATGGAATCGAAACTTTGAAACTTCGGATAGGCCCCGTTTAAAGTAGGCCAACTGCATCACAATTACCTTTCTCAAAGGGGGAATGTTGGTTCCATTGAGGCAGGAACTAATGAATCGAAATATCTCGCTTATTGCCGAGTTTTTTTAATCTCACATGTCAAAAGTTTGTAAGCATTGTGTTTGTTATTCACAAAATGTTAACAGGGCGAATATTTAAGAATATGTCAATAACTTGCTGCTCTTATTCGTGTTTGTAAATCATTTACCGTGTGTAACCCGTTCGATTGCATAACAAGCATAAGAAACTGACACAAGCCCGTACTATTAAACCTTTGTTATACGTGTTAATTGTTATTAGCACCGCAGGTTTTAAAAAGCCAATTGATATGTATGTACGCCACAGAGAGCCAATGAGAAAGGAGAGGGCATTGGAGGGAGGTGTAATGGCTAAACAAGAAGGTGACAAATAAGGGCAGTGGGAGAGGATTAGAGAAGAATCTCCTCAGTTAACGCAGTAACACCGACACATATAGCCAAAGTCGTTAAGGCATGCACTCGTGAATGGAAGGTCTGTAGTTCAAATTCCATCAGTACCGTTCCCTCTGACAGAAGTTTATTTTTCTGTTTTCTTTCATTCTTTCTTTCTCTGTCTCTCACTCTCCAGGTTTTCCTCCTCCTGGAAAATGACTAGAAGCTACCCTAAACTTACACCTGGAACATTTCCTTTCCAAATTTTCTTTTCCAATTATCATTACATTTCTTGTATCATCAATGCCCACGACTATGTTACCGCATGCAGTAAGAGCGGGCGTTAAACAATACTCAAACGCAGTAACCCCAACTGAACTGCTAGTTCCATTAATAAAAGCTTGTGTATTCCAATTGGATAGAAGAGTAACATCAACCTTGTGACATGCAATAAATGTCGTTTACTTTCTGCTTTGGTTTCGCTTAAATTTTACGCTTCCCACCTTAGAAAAGAACACGCATATCAAGTCGCGTATCTCACTATCTGTTATCTTCGAACTCCTAGTGTTCCGGAAAGCATAAAACGTTCGTGAACATCTTATTGTGTATTTTCTATACTTTATTGTACCATTATACAATATATGGGAGCTGTAGAATAATCAATTTAAAAAAATAGAAAAATTGGAATACCCTTGAGCCCATAAAATACTTTCAATAATTTAATTTCTTGAAACAAAGGTTTTGCATTGAAGATTTGCATTCATTTTCTTGACAAAATGCTCATTTTATTTTTTTGGATCCCAGTTATTGAAATAAAAGCTGCTAAAATGTTCATAAACTTTCTAAAAATAATTTATATCTACAGTCCAAACACAAAATGTGCAAAGCCATCGTAAACATAAATATCAAGCCCCAACAGGAATACAACATAATTTTTTGTAAATTTATAACACTGCGTACCTAAATAATCATTATTTACAGATTTAAATATACACAAATAGTTAATTTCTTTAAACAGAACATATAGAAGTTTCCCGAAAAAATTGAAGCTTCTTTTCCCAGTTTCAAGTTTACATATACATGTTAATTACTTTGCATCATACATCTCTTTGGCCGCATAAAAGTCAACTACAGAATTCAGAAGTCGCTAAAATTTGGAACTAAAGTATTTGCAATCATTAATTATATTGTGACGCAGCACTATGGCCCAATGTCATGGAAGTCGGCGCCAGGCAGTCGGAGATAAATATAAGTGGCGTTTTATATCGATTAAAATGAAATAAATCGGAAAATAAGCTTTACAAAGAATAGTTTGTATACTAATAAACAATACATGGTAGAGAAATTTATGTAAATGTAATACATCGGATTTTTCTGCTTGCAACCTCCTGGAAACAGCAGTTAAATCACTTAGTAGTTTCTGTTATTCTCAGTACAATGGATAATTCTCTCCCAGTTGCTCTACATAATCCACAATTTCATGTTCCAAAACCCTCTCCAAGGCACCTGATCCGTTAATTCTATCAACACTTGCTTAGTCAGCAAACTTGTGACAACTCCAGCACCATAGTAATGTTTTGGCAAGCGAGAGGGTTCATCATGTTAATTACAGATCCAGGCAGAAGTACTTCACCTGCGACCTCATATCACGGATAAAACATCTGTGGCTCCACGTGTACTTCTGAGTCGCTTCAGAATATCTCAATATTTTAAAACAAGCTTTATATTCAGTTAGTGGCGTACAGTATTGCTTAGTGTAATAAACAATGCCTTAAAAGCCCAATAACTAAAACAACGATATCGAGTTTTCACCGAAAATATACGTTTTGGAATCCCCTGAATCCACCAAAAACCATTTTTAGAAAACTATCCGTGAGTGTGGGTGTGTATGAGAGAGAAAGAGCAACATGACTTGAAAACAAAAGTCGGTTAATTATACTTAAGTTCAACATTTTCAACGCGACGTTTTTTTCAAGAGAATTCCTCTCCCCAAGCTACACTTTATATGAAAAATGTTTCTTTTTTATTTAAAATAAAATTAAGATTCAAATATTATGTACTTACTAATATTGATTTCAGAATAAAATGTGAAACTTTCTGTGAATATCCTGTTAACTTCTTTTGATTTTATGAATGATGTATAATTTTTATTGTGCCATTTTCGCCTCCCCAATGGTCATGGCCTCCCCAGTACGTCGCATTGCTGCCGAGATGATGACGTCATTCATCGACAGAGAAAGTAACATCTAAAGTCGAACAACATATCTCCATGAGTGACGTAATACATCACCTCACTATGTAAATCATCATGGACAAATCATCATTGGCTGGTTTGCGACACGCTACTGACGCCAACACCATCATGCTCGTCGCCGTTTCCAGCAACCCCTGGGTAGGCAGGCACCAGCAGTCGCTCTTCGGCCAGGGACCGAGCCGGGAACAACTAGATATCGTGATAGCCAGCTTTTCGGCATAATTCACCAAAAGTCATTCTTTCGGCTTTTCCAAATTATTTTTAAACTTTGTTCGGTAAGCTTTCGAAATTCAACTTTTAACTCCAAATTCTTGTACGGGAGAAGCATTTATATTTTCCACTTCATGTAACCCTATTGTATTCGTTGCTCTTCTATAAAATCTTTACACCAGATGGCAACATTAAATGTAGAAAAGCGAAAGAGAATATCACAGAGAGTATTTTGAGCATATTAAAATGGTGAACAAAATGGTGAAGGAAGCTGACTAAGGCATTGTTAACGGATATATCACTTTAAAATAAATTGTTAATCTATGTGTTGGTGAATGTTTGCAAATTTCCTAGCCCTTATGCAATAGACCCTTTTCACGGTAACTTTCCCCTCTGAGAAACCAAACCAATAGTGCAGTATAACTAGGAGACCTTAAGGAACAGAGAAAGACAAGATGTAGAGGTGTAGTGTAGTTAAAATACGAATTGGTGTCAAATAATTTTATACACAGGGTTAGCCGTCTTTTAAATATTCCATATAGCAAGCTTACACCCTTCCCAAAAGTGGTTATCTAAAGGAAATGCTTGAAAGTTTCCTCTTCTTTCTTTCAATCCCAAAAGCCTTGTTACCAAAAACCTTTGAATGTTGTTTTCTCATGTTTCATCTAGCCAATTATACACTATTTAGGTGAAATTAAATCATTTCTAGGTAAAAGCATATTGTGAATAACGTAACGCGCATAGAAAATTGCTTCTTATATGAATACTAATTTATATAACACTCTCATCGAAATTGAGTTCTTTCGGGCTGAGAGCAGAGCTCTAGCGAAACAGAGCAGATCTCAGTAAGTTTTTATTGCGCAAAGGCCAGGATCCTTACACGCAACGTCAGTGAATTCTCATTGTCCATGGAAGTAACCTGTCATTGTGCTAGAGTCGGAGCACACACGATAGCGGGTGAGTGCAGGTTGCGCAGTTGCAATGCCCTGGATCACGTGACCATCTGTGCATAGCAAGTGAGAATGAAAGAAAGACACAGTGTACTGTCTGTCTGTCTCTCTGTCTCTCTCCCCCTCTCTCTGTGTGTAGTGCTTCCCCTACACGCCTTTGTGTGTGCTTCCGACTATAGTAATACTCCCACAGCCTAAAATGTCTCTCTTGTGTCCTTCAGTACGACCTCCTTTTCACAAGTTAGCAATATATGGAAGTCAAAGTTGGTTCAAAGACCCGGAGACTACTTAGAATGGCCTCTTCTGTGATCCGGACACTGAATACCAGACAGGAGATTCACTTTTCACTCCCTCATGTGTCTGAAGGTAAGAAGAGAATCTTTCAGGAGATTAGTCGTGGACGACCAGTGTGCAAAAAGGTCTCTACCTACTACAAAAACTTGCGGACTTTCAGCAGACTGGAACCATCTAGTTTCTACCTGCTCTCACTGGGCGGTTAGACAATGTTATCTGTAATGTCTTACAAGGACAATCATCGGGAGGAAAGTCGAAAATTATGCTGTTTGCAGTCCAGACATCTGCTATGATGATCATAACTTCCTGAAGTGCCGCTTAAACACGATTCATAACGTAGTATCATTAAATTTCGACGGCTTTTAAGAGATTTAGGGTTCACTATGGTAGGCCTCGGCGAGAACATTAGCTGTCCGGACAGGGTGAATGAACCATATGCACATCAAACATCTGTGTGTAGTTTACTTATATAACGCCATTCTTGTGACCCAAATTGATCATGGTTGTATAAGCGGTATTCCACTGAGTTAACTTTAACCTGATGAAGGTCAAATCACATCTAATTCCCTTGCTAATTTCACTGTGTTTTCTCTAAGCGAAGTTCATAGCTCACTTTCAGTATTTCTCATGTCACATTTTATAGTTTTTAACTCATTCTCTATTATATTTTTCGTATTTCTGATCGCATTTCGGGGATTCTGATTGAATTTTCACCAAACTGTTGCAGGATCGTTTCCATTATGGCTCTCGAGCCCTTCTCTTACGCTAGTGTAAGTGCAATTCTTAGTCCTGCAGCTAGTCCGGGTTTAGTCTATTATACTATATGAATAGTATACTGGACTAGTATACTTATACTCAATAAGATTGTTGCAGTGCATACCATACTGCAATAATTTTGCAAATAGATCCATATAGGCTCATATTTACTGTATCCGTATGCATATTTGTCCGTGTACAACCATTTCGGTTTCCACTACAAATCATGGCGAAGCCTATATGGACAAATGACAAGCAAAAATTATCATAATTATTTAAACATTCATGTTGTATAAATGATGCAAGTAACAGAAGTTGCCAGAGAAAGTAGCTCATAAACTTTAGATAAAAGAACATTGTTTCTACAAATAGGATAAACGGAGAGAGATTCAACTTTTCCTTTCTCAACTGCTTACCTATAGTGAGTAGAGAAAATAATGTATTCCCTCCAAAACTTCGATATGGAGATTTCACAGGAAATACAAGCTATGAGGCCACCAGAATCTCCCCACAAAGAGGCGTTTTTAGAAAAAGGACATATATGTGTATGTCTGTGTAAGCGCGTGCATGTGTGGTTGCCAAACTCACATACATACTCAAAATCGATTAAATAAAACTTATTATTTAAGTTCAGTATCTTCTAGGGATGCGACCGAAGATTGTCAAGAAAACCCCAACCCCAAACTAACCTTTATATGGAAAAATTTTCTCAAAAGCTTAGATTTGGATTTGATTAGATACCACATATTGGATATATTTAGATTTTAGATGACAATTAAAGTGTAATCTTGAAGTTTCTGTGCATATTCCTGAAGTCATCTTTATTCTAAACGAATTTTAATAACTTGTAAAGTGAACAGATAGGCAAAGCTTACTACAAAAATGTAACTCTCGTTGAAACATACAAACTGTGATACATAAAAGGTTTTGGTATTAATCATTGCAGAGGTATTTTTTATTCTAGGTTTGAACTGTCAACCATTTTACAATTTTTTATGTGAGTCGCTATTCCTTATTTTTCGTAGTTATGCAAAGACAATGGAATTTTAAAGCCATCACCTAGCGACCGACTTTTTAAAGGCTTGATTATGCCTTAAAGCCGATAGAACAATGAGCTTTTTTTGAGAATAGTTTAAGGAAGTGTGAATGGAAAATTCATGCGAATGCAACGCATATATTTATTTAATTTGATTTTTATTGACTAACTAAGTATTTATTTATTTATTTATTTATTTTAATTCGTGCACCGTCAAAAGCCCTCAATTCAACAAATTTCAAGATATCATGTAGTAAGTAGTCAGAAGGCAATCGATACAGTTATTCTCCAGTATTAAGATAAGCACTCCTTCCTTCTCTCTTTTCTCTCAGGCGCACACACCAAAAGAGAGAGAGAGAGAGAGAGAGAGAGAGAGTATTTTTCTCAGTTTCATTATTATCTACCAGTGCACAAACATCTGAACTGATCTAATACATACAGTGCACACAGCAATTTAAATTCTTTAGTAAAGCATGCTTTCGAGTTCTGTAAACAGCAATATCTAGTAGGTGTAGCAAACGCTGCACGGTGCATTGGAAATGTCAGTATGAATTCTTTATTCTGTTTTGCAAAGTTGGAATGACATGAGAAGAATAAGTGATTTTCTTGCTTCATCAACCTGATGGCTTCACGGATACTCCCGAGGGAATACAGACAATAGCAGTCTGAACGCTTTTCTCTCTCCTTCTCCCTCTTATTCTACTCACACGTGTTACATTTTATGTACGTTAGGAATTCAAACACTAACAGAGCATACTGGATTAGAAAATTAATAACAGCAAGAGTAAGTCTTATTTTCGCATAAAGCTATGGCTCTTTCCTCTCCTGAATGTTTGTGTGTGGAACCACAAATAGCATTTACATGCTATTTCTTCCATACTAATCCAGAAAACTATAGGATAAACTTCAGAGAGAGTAACATTTTTGTTTTTTTAATATCTTCCATGTTTATGTTGTCTACTATACACCTACAGTATGTGGAGGAAGTATTGCAATCTAACCAAATATGATACCAAAATTTCACCAAAACTACACGTTTTGAGACTCCCTGAATATAAAAAGCTTTTTCGAAAAGATCTGTGTGTGTGTCCCTCTATCTTTGAAGAGCATAACTCAAAAAATGAAAGCTCGGTAAATACCAAACATAGTATTTAAGTTCAATATCTTCAACAAATGCCACATGAACATTTCCTAGAAAACCCTTTACCCCAAAGTACCATTTACAATGAAAACCTTTCCTTATCTTTTTATTTTCTCAAAAATGGCCCAAGACTTTTTTTAAAATAACATATGTTGAAGATGGCAAATGACAAATGAAATGTATCTCGTATTTTTTTTCTAATTGCCTGTTAAGTCCTCTTCATTCTGAATGAACTTTTTCTAACCTGTAAATCGTACAAGATAAGCAAAACCTTATTACACAAAAAGCTGCAGATATTCTTAAAACATACAATTTGCTTTAAGGGACAGTGGGACTGAATTTTCTAACTCTTTTGATTTTAAAGCTATTTACTTGAAATTTGCACACTTAATATGAGTAAACAAAGAAATGACTGTGCCAAAGCTCAAAACTCTATCTCAAACGGTTTCTCATACAACAGAATAAAACATTTTCATTACAATGAAATGCAACTTTTCTAAAATTGCCTTGTGCATTCAAATTTATCGGAGAAGTATGATAATGGCTTTTTCTAACATTTAGTACAGTAAAAATCAACGTAAGGAATTGATTGAAATTGATGTCATTAGTTGTAGAGAAATTAGTTTTTGTTTTATGAAGTTGTTGGTGTTAAAACTGTCTTCTTTTGAACTTGTTTTTAGCATAAAGTAATTTTTTGTGAGCGAATAAATAAAAAAATCATATAATGTATTTTAGACCATTAGAAAGCACATTTTAGATTATTTTGCAAATATTCATATAAATCTGAGCAAATCTAAAATATAAGGAATTTATTTCAGGCGCAAAAATGTAACATTGAGAAAAAACACATACAGAAATCCCATTGGGATCAAAAAGGGGCGCATGGGTTCTTTAAAGTTGTCAATGGGATTTTAAAAATGACGGAACTGAAACACGTTTGGCCCAGATGATTTACAGGTATCTAGGAATATTTATGTGATATAATTAAAAAATCGAAAATGTTGTCATTATCACTAACAAATTATCCCAGTGTCCCTCAAACAGCTTTTTATGGCATTAACCGCTTCAGAGATATTCTTTATTGTTTATTTCATTTCTTAACTACTTTACTTCTTTCATGTGTTAAGTGTGTGTTCATCTTTTGTCTCATGCAAAAAATCCCAAAGTCATCACATAGCGACTGACTTTTAAAACATTTGACTATGACTTAAGCCTACTGTATTGTCTTTATACCTACAACGAAATCTAAATTTATATCAATGTTGTAAAGAGAGAAAATGTGTATGTATGCATATATGTGTGCATGGGTGTGTGTATTAGGGGTGAAAAGAAAATAACGTAAGGGTTACTTTGTAACGGCTAGCTTAATGTAACTGTTATCAAGTAACGAATACAAAGTAACTAGTTGCCCAAAAACGCTTACCAAAGTAACGATTACAAAGTAAGTTTACCCAATAGTGATTACCAAAGTAAGGAAGACAACTATACTCGGCGCCAATCAAGAAGGTGATTGACATTTCGCGGAGAGAGAGAGAGAGAGAGAGAGAGAGAGAGAGGCGACGTTGCCACTCATCGCGACCACGTGGAAGTGTGTTATAGAACTGTGTCGAAGGAGACTGGGTTGCGCCTGCATTGTAGAGTGGGTATTATTTATATTCGCATACGAAGACAAATGTAAAATAATGAATCTACGTGCAGAGGATAGAACGTGCAAGAATATATCAGTGTAAAGATCTGCGTAAGCAGAAGAGACATACCTGTGAAATATTGATGCTTATTCTAATGGAAAAATTCCACTGATTTCCGAACGCTTGCATCGCTGTTGTTGTTGCTGCTGCTCGTTTGATAGACAATGTTACCACCCCACCGTCGTCATCATAATCAGCATTATCTGAAGAGCTGCTAGCATTCCCCACGGAAATGACAAGTTCTTCTATAGTTTCTTCCAAAATTCTTTCATTTTCCCAAGCTGCACTTATTACGCCCTTTGCTTTTTTCCAGTTTTCAGCTTTTACTGCTGTTAGTGCCTCTTCTTTAAGCTTTATTACTGACGACACAGTGAAACCTTTATTGTTTCGGCCAACATAAACTTTATTTCGGCCCAAATTAATTCAATCGGGTTAAAATGACAGTGATAGTGGGAAGCTTAACTATTTTGTGGCCATGTTCTGCAGCGATGCCGTCGACTACATAACTTGGAAACCACGGTTTGTTTGCTTTCACAAGTTCCGCTTTTCTTCAGTCATTCCTTCACCGGTATATTGCAGCGAATCAAGTCACTGAATTATTTTCTCCTCAACTTTTCCACTTCGAAATATTATCTCGCAGAGCATATTATTTCCCGCGCCTGTTCTTTAATTGGAATACCTTTACAAATACAGTATTATTCGGTTCCCGAGTGCGCTCAGTTTTTCGTTTAGCTGCGCTATCCTTGTCACTATTTTTTTAACATTGTTAAATGCACAATTATAAATGCTCACACAACACACGCACGCACAAATACACGAACTCAAATACACGTAACACAAGGCAAATACCATATCAATAGGACGATGCAAAAGAACTTTTCAGTACGCAGACAATCTCTAAACTGATACAAAAACATAAGCAAGCTGGGGATAAAAGGAGGACATTGTTTATAACTTAGCGACAGCAGAAGATAAGACTGCAGTTCATGTTACTGCAACGGTCGCTCGCCCGGCATGTCATGCCAATCACGTTTACAATATTGCAACAAGGCATTTGCGTCTATCGTTGCTATAGTAACGTCTTAGTTCTAACTGGTCCTTCTAATGGTTGCTATGACGACCGTTGTGACGTATTCATCCCCTCCCATTCATTTAAAGCTTTCCGCCACGTGGTTAGTAACTGTCAATCACCTTCTTGATTGGCGCCGAGTATAGTTATCGCGTTAACAGTTACTAAAGAAACGAGATGGCTACGAAGCCTGGATGACATCATTCACTGCATGTGCGCAGTATTGTATTGTACATCGGGAACTATGATACATAGTTACCTCAGTATTCGTTTGCAACTAGAGTCATCCTTATATGGAGTTGCAGGTACATATTTGTTTATTACAGCGTGTTGCTTATTGCTTCGAATATAGTCACAGATGACTGGTCAGTCAGCACCGCATTGCATTAAGATGGTTATTCACATACGATTATAGGTACACAAATTATTATACATCATAGGTGAATGGTATGAATAAACAATTAATACTGTTTAGCAGTAAAATATGCGCGGGCCGATAAGCTCAAACGACATCGTTAATAAAACGTAGTTACATCTAATCATTACTGATAACCGTTAATGTAATGTAACTGCGAACGTGATAACCATGAAAAAATAACTTAATGTTATTGGTAACCGTTACATGTAACCGTTTACGCACTGCAACTGTGACAGTTATAACCGTTATTCGAAAATAACTGTTTGTCACATCCCTAGTGTGTATGTAAGGTAGTCTCAAAAACCACTGAACCGATTTTGATAATTCCTTTACTATTGAAAGCTCAAGCTTTTCTGACGGACATAAGGCTAGAAAACACCTTCTAATTTCATTTCACAAATCATTACTAAAAGATTAAAAAGGATTTACAATACCCTTGTACTTGAATACGAACACATTGGAGTTATAAAGGAACATGCTTGACTAGAAAACCTTGACTTGTAGTTGAGAATGCCATGGAGTAGAAAATAGTCATTTTTACCCCACAGAACGTGAATGTAAAGTAGGGCAAAATGCCGCAAATATTGCATTCCAAACATTATATATATATATATGTGACCACCTATATATATATATAGGTGGTCACATTTAGCAACTAAGACACAGCAAAACAAAAGAGAATCTAATCTGTTTATAATCTACGATACGCATGCAATACCAATGCCAAAATATTTTAATAACTCTCATAAGAGAAAGTTTCGCTTTATTTCCTTTGTACTTATGTGAAATAAACTTCGTTAGCAGAGTGAGCTAAATGTAAACAGCAGAGAAAATTCCTTACGTTAGAAATCATGAAACGAAGTTCTTTAATTAACAACTGAGAACTACTATTTTTCTCGATAGTCGCAGACTATGTGTCTTCTCCAGAGGTTGGCGGCCTGGGAGTGCCAAATCTTCATATTCAGCAGCTACACCTCTATTTCGTAGTATATGTTAGGGTTTCTATATTAGGTGCAAACTCTATACTTTTATTACGAAGGCTGTCCCATAAGTACCCGACCTAACAAATAAAACACAAAAATTTTAGGAAAAAAGATTTATTTCTCTATATAGTCACCTATCAGCTCGATACACTTTTCCCAGCGATGATCAATAGCTTCAATACCCTGTTTATACTGAAAAACCATCGAGTTCTGCAAAATAGCCATCAATTGCAGACTCCAGCTCTTCACTGTTGGCAAATATTTTAGCACCAAATATTTCTTCAACTTTGGAAATAGAAAATAATCAGAGGGGGCTAAGTCTAGGCGAATAGGATGCATGAGGAAGCAATTAGAACTTTAACCCTTGATTTTGGCCATGCGATAATGGATGTGTGAACTGGTACATTGTCTTGATGTAACAAAAGTTTTTTTTTCCACTAAGTGCGGCCGTTTTTCCTTGATTTCATCATTGAAACGTTGCAGTAAGTTTGCATAATACTCGCTATTGATTGCTTTTCCTTTTTGAAGATAATCAATGAAAACCGTTCCACACATTTTCCAAAACCGTTAATGACGCCATGACCTTGCCTGCAAATGGAACTGTCTCACCCTCTTTGGAGCCGATTGTCACTTTTCAATCCACAGCTTTGACTGTTTCTTCGTCTCAGGTGTGAAGTGATGGACCTATGTTTCATCCATGTTTGTGAATGGATACAAAATTCTGCTTTATTGCAGCAAGACATCGCCAATCACTCGACTGAAACATCCTCACGATCCTGCTTTTGTTCCATTGTGAGTAAACGCGGCACCCATCTTGCGCATAGCTTTCTCATGACTAAATTTTCAGTCAGTATGCGATGTACAGCACTTTTTGAAATTCCTACGATGTCTGCTAGCTCGCGCACCTTCAGTCGACAGTCATCCAATACCATTGTGTGGATTTTCCTCACAATTTCTGGCGTGGTCACTTCATTTGGTCGATGTTCGTTTTGGCAGCTCCTACGGTCTCGCTTAAACTCTGCACCCAATATTTTAGTGTTGTAAACGAAGGAGCAGACTCTACCAGAGTAGAATCTACCTCAGCTTTAATATTAGCTGGACTAAGACCTTTCAAATAGATAAAAGTATTTAAAAGTATCGATGGTCAGTTTTATCCATGTTTACAAACTTGCTCACAGCGTTCAATATTGATGGCTGTCAAACAATTGCTAAACGACTTAGCATCATCAAACTTCAGACTTAAGTTTTATAAGGTTGGTACTTTCTAACACAGTCATTTGTTTGCAACAACAACCACTATCTATACATCAGGTCGGGTACTTCTGGGACTGCCCTCGTAAATAACTACGAGACAAAGAGAAGATACATTAGTTTAAAATTTCACCTGTTGTAATTAACTAACAAGTTAATTTTACTTATTTAAGCCCTTAAAATAAAATTTTAAAACCTAAATAAAAAAAACAAAAAATTTAAAGATAAAGGTAAAAAACTTTTTCATGCTAAATATATTAACCTATCGTACCGATAACGAGGAAGAGTTCCTCGGACTCAAATATACAAAAAAGCAACAAAAATTAACTTTAAGTAAAACATAAATGACCGGGAAGACTGTCGGAGGTTAAGAAAGCCAGAAGTTCCGCCGATGTTTTACATCCTTTTATGTGAGTATCAGAGGATTTTTCATTATTATTGTTATTCGGAATAGCCGGGGTTGCACGAAATTACAGTTATAAGGGTTAAAGGGGAAGATTCACCATAAAAACCTTATAGATAATTCTACAATAATTTCGTGAAGATCGGGGTTGGGAGATAATTCGTCATTTGAGTTAAAAAAAACTACTTGTGTAACTTCGGGAAGCCAACTAGTATGTAATAAAAGCGTTCCTACAAATTCTATTCTCGATTAATATACATCAGATAGAAGAAAAAGCTTTTGTATGAATATTTTGTAAAGCGGTATGGAGAAAGGCATGTGAATGTAACACATCAGATTTTTTGCAACACACCGATAATTAATGTTACAAAATGGAATACCTGTTATATCCAAGGATTGTTGTTTTCTGTTAGCTACACCAGATGCAACTTTACTACATCGAACATCTCAAATATTCGATTATGTGCTGTAGAGACGATTGATCTCGACCTGATAGTAAGATATATTCCATATCCTTATTTTATTATTTATAAGTTTCGTTATATTAATTTATGGATAATAAACTATACATTCAGTTGTTCCACCTCAGGGAATAAGACATATGTTGTTATTGCAGAGATTCTGACAGCCCCTTTTCCCTACGGAATTATAGGAGGTGACATGGTTATGTTAAAATTAAGCGAAAGCCCCGGTCAGAACTAAAGATAGCATTGCTATGGAGGCAAAAACATGCGTCAAATATATATGTACATATATAATGCGTACTATAGGACTGCTTAAAGTCATTGAGACTTTGCCGTGAAGTTTCCTTAAAACGCATGGAGTAGTGAGTGACAGATATACTCGCTGTAACCACGGCCAAACTCTCTCCATCTACCATTCCATTGGAGATTTCTGGATAATGCGCCATAAGAGAAGGGAGAAAGTTAACATGGTTAAAAGCAAGTACCCTATAAGAGGACGGAAAATTCTTATTTGTACAAAAACAACATTAGGTACGTAAGTTCTGTTAGTGCCATTTCACGAAAGGAAAAACTTTTGATACACCATAACTTCGTACAGTACCATAGTGGGAGCACACACCAATACGGGTGAGTGCAGGTTGCGCAGTAATACTGCTCTGAGCCAAAGGTTACCGAGCGAGAATGAAAGAAACGGATAGTGTACTATTTTTGTCCCTCTCTCTCTCTTCCCCGGCACGCCTTTGTGTGCGCTCCCGATTCTAGAACTTGTGATTAGTAAATTCTAAAATATTTAGCCCATAAAATAAGAAATTTTACAGATTTGAAACTTTGAACTGGCTTATGTGAAAATCTGTTAATCTCCGCTAACGGACATTTAAATAAATTAAATGCGCCATTCTCAAATTATTAAATTATGATTTCAGGCGCGAAGGCTACCTCAAAAACTTCTAGGTATTCGTACGTATATTTTTCACTTCAAGTCCAGCGATGTACCAATGAGGTGCTTCACAGCTATGATTTTAGGGCACCGACTTCAGACTAATTTATCCTTGACCAATAATAATCGGAATATTTTTACTAAAGGAGGCATTGATCAGCTATATTATTTTCACCTTTAGTTAAACAGATATTTAATATGGCAGTACTGAGTAAATGATGAGGTAAAACTGAAATTTCCAAAGACACAAAACTTTTGTCTTTATTTATTTGTTGTGTTATGTGGTTTTAAGTTGATGTTAGCGTTTATTAACTTCATATCCCACAGCTAATATTCCCGTGAAAATAAAAAAAATACTGAATTGAAAGCATTATTAGAAAATGTCTCTTTGTCTGCCTGACTGCGAGCAGTTTAACTCAAAAACGAAAAGACACAAATAGAAAATTTCGTGCCTCAGTTAGATGCCGTTTAAGGACGCCAAGTGCAAGCAAACATTTTCGAGAACAAAACACCAACTCAATTACATTCCATATGCAAAAATGTTCCTTAATTATTTATGTCGTCAAAATTTTCTCTAACATTTTTATTAAAATGTATAAGTATTGTAGTTTTTAGATATCTTGGAGAATAAAACGTATATTTTAGTTTCTCCGTGAATGACCTCATTCTTATGAATGTAATGTAACTTAGATACTATAAGATAGTAAAAGAATGCACCGCAACAAAGGTACAGGGCTATTCAAACATACAATTCGTGTCACATTATGTTTTTCGCAGATGTTAATAGATCAAGAAATATTCATATTTGTATGTATACATTCCGAAATTGAAATACGATAGCCAAAGGAACATGTTTGAAATATTGCTGTTCTTTCCTTCCGTTCGCAAAAGTCTATTACTGCAAAAATCAACTTGTGAGGAACGTTTTAATATTTTTCAGCATGCAGCCAACTGCATACTACATTGAAACACTAATCTTCATCAAGCGTAACGTAAGGTGGATAGAAGAATCACTTTTATAAGAGATATATGTGAATTTTTAATGACTAGTGAAAATCGTGTTAGCAGAATTACCCATATATTTATTTTCTTTCCTTCTTTCTATGTTCCTTTCCTTCATGCATTTAAAACAACTGGATTGAACTAATAATTCTTCTTAATTTTCTCTGTTGCCGCATAAAACTCCCCGAAAGGTATTGCTTCGTCAGTAATGCTTAAATAAAAGGATAAATAACAACTGAAAAGGGTATATCATATGAAAACATAAAAATTAGGAATTTTAAACAAGCGGAGAAATTCAGTTGTAAGAAAGCCCTTAGATCACACAAACCAAGAAATCAAAATAGCCAATTGTGTTGTTACCGAATGTATATGTAAGAACTCACCTGGTAGGGTGGGGAAAATACATTACGCGGTTATCAAGACGATCTGAGTAATGCTGTGAGCATCTATTCGTATACAAAGCTTTGTTATTAAATTACACAATGCAATGGTTATCCCAAGTCCAATTTTTATCATTCATGGAGTGACAGTATTTGCAGCTATCAGTCGTGAGATCTCGGGTTCAAATCCCATATATAACCAACTAGGTAGAGCAGGGTTTTATGAATTAAGTCAGACGGGACTCGAATCACGGCTTTCCGTGCCACTGAGCTACATGGCGAGATGCCCGAACGCCCATTAAACCTTCTCATCTAATTCTTGTCATTGTAGTAGCATAATGGTAGAGCATCAGCTCGGGAAGATGAGGATCCGCGGTTCCCATCCCGGCTATGATATTGAATTTTTCAAGTCTGATTCAATTCATAAACTTCGATATATATATATATATATATATATATACAGCCAGAGTATATGAAAGATCAATTTTCAAAACATAGGTGTTAACAATAGTGGTTAATTACGAGGATAGTCCCAGAGGGGCCCGACCTGACGTATATTTAGCGGTTGTTGTTTCAAACAAATGACTATGGTAGAAAGTACCACCCTTATAAAGCTTAAGTTTGAAGTTTGACGATACTACGTTGTTTAGCAATTGTTTGGCAGCCATTAATAATGAACTCTCTCAGCGAATTTGTAAACATGGATAAAACTGGTCATCGTTATGTGATACAATACTTTCATTTGAAAGGTCTTAGCCCAACTAATATTAAAGCTGAGCTAGATTCTACTCTGGGAGAGTCTGCTCCTTCGTTTACAACAGTAAAATATTGGGTGGCAGAGTTTAACCGAGGCTATACGAGCTGCCAAGACGAACATCGCAGTGATCGATCAAATGAGGTGACCACGCCAAAAATTGCGAAGAAAATCCACAAAATGGTATTGGATGACATCGACTGAGAGTGCGTGAGCTGGCAGACATCGTAGGTATTTGAAAAAGTGCTGTATATCACACACTAACTGAAAATTTAAGCATGAGAAAGCTGTGCGCAAGATGGGTGCCGCGTTTATTCACAATGAACAAAGCAGCGTCATGAGGATGTTTCAGTCGAGTGTTTGGCGATGTTTTGCTGCAATAAAGCCCGGTTTTTGCGTCGATTCATAACCATGGATGAAACATGGATCCATCACTTCACACCTAAGACGAAGTAATAGTCAAAACAGTGAACTGAAAGGGGAGAATCGGCTCCAAGGAAGGCGAAGACAGTTCCATCTGCAGGCAAAGTCATGGTGTCAGTTTTTTTGGGATGCACATGGGATAATTCTCATTGATTATCTTCAAAACGGAAAAGCAAACAATGGCGAGAATTATGCAAACTTATTGCAGCGTTTGAATGATGAAATCAAGCAAAAAGGGTCGCATTTAGCGAAAAAGAAAGTTCTGTTTCATCAAGACAATGCACCAGTTCACACATCCATTATCGCCGTGACCAAAATCTATGAGCTAAAGTTCGAATTGCATTCTCATGCACCCTATTCGCCAGAATTAGACCCCTCTGATTATTTTCTGTTTTCAAAGTTGAAGAAATGGCTCAATGGTAAAAGATTTGCCAACAATGAAGAGGTGGAGTTTGCAGTTGTTGGCTATTTTGCAGAACTTGACGATTCGGTATAAGCAGGATATCGAAGCTATTGAAAGGAGACTATGTAGACAAATAAAGATATTTTTCCCAAACTTTTTGTGTTTTATTTGTTAAGTAGGGTACTTTTGGGACAGCCCTCGTATAAGGCTCCAAAATTAAACGTACTTTCAACATTGGGAATCGCCCCCGGGGAGTTATATATCGCAGAGTATTTTAAATATTTAATTTCAGAATATTCTACTCGTATAAGAAAACTAAAGTCATGTTAATTAAACGGAAAATGTTCTGAACGCTCTAAGATGTTAGTGAATGGTAATATAATTAGGAATTATCTGAGATGAACGTTTTAGAAGTATAGAAATTTGCACAATTTATATAAAATAAAGAATAAAGAAATAGGTGCAAATAAAGAAATTTTATATTTTGAACATACAGAAAACAAACAACATGGAATTCAAAATATTAAAACAATGGGAAATGAAAAACTAATAAAACAAATAATAAAATACAAACCAGTAGAAAGACCAGAAATAGGACGACCTAGAAAGACATGGTGGAGTGAAGGCGGAATAGGCTGCAAGCCCAACACTTGATAGGAAAGAGGAGGAAGAAGAAGGTTTATCGGATTACTTGAATCATCTAGTGGTTAAAGGGACGCCTAAAAGTTAAAATTGTAGTAGTGCAAAGCGTTATTGAAGTGATGCTAAGTATCTCGCAGTATGCACTTATGATTACAGGAAAAACGAACACAAACCTTTCATTAACCCTCAATCGTAATTGGTGCGATTCAATCCACAAATTTTGTACACGAACTACAGGAACAAACCAACATATAACTTAGAGAAGGAGAGACAGAAATACGAAACGGGAATGCCAAATTTCCACCGCGGACTGAATCAACATTTTTCTATCATAGCTATTGCGACAATCTGCTGTGATATATTCACATGTCTTTTTCTACCCTATCGTTTATTAGTGGGCATACAAACTATTTTTACTAAAGCTTATTTTTATGTCTATTAAATTTTTACCCCAAAAGTTTTTGCAAAAATAGCTACATTACACATTTCGTTATAGATACAAAGAGAAGAGCGATAATCTAACGTTTAAGAACTGGACGCTATACACCGGCCTTAAAATTCCATACTGTTTCCATGCAATCGCGAGAAACAACCGAATGTTGACAGGATTTTAAAAGAAGAATGACCAAGAAAGGAATAATTTTATACTTAAATAACGGATATCTCAGAAATGGCTTATGCCACAAAAAATTCTTTGAAATAAATTGTGTGTTTTAAATAGTTCTACTTTTGTGTGTGTGTGTGTGTGTGTGTGTGTGTGTGTGTGTGTGTATGTGTGTGGTAGGTTCTCGTCTATCGTTTAAAGTTTACCAGTTATACAAGATTATAAACATTTTCTTCCAAATGAAGTAGACTTCATAGGCTATTCCCAGAAAATTCAAGATATACATTTCATTTGTAATTTTAACATGTTTATATAGGGTATCCTAATCGAAATCGTTATGCCATTTTTAGAAAATCAAAACTTCGAAAGATCTTTCATGTAACGGGTAATCCGGAGTAGAAGGAATTTCTTGAAAATCTCTGTGTCACATCTTTGGAAGATGCTAAATCTAAATACCAAGTTTGATATTTATCCCACTTTCGTTTTTGGGTTATGCTTCTCACCGAAACACAGAGACACACATGGACATGCTTTTAAAAATGCTTTTCTTGGATTCAGGTGCCTCAAAGTATGTATTTCCGTTGAAATCTGGGTATCGAAGTTTTGTGTGGGGTGCAATACCTTCCCTACCTACTAGGTACGTGTTAAAGAAAGTAAAAAGTCCAGATTTAGATCTCTCGCAGTGTGCTGGAATACACTCCCTGAAGCACAATTCCACTATTCAATCTCTACAAAGAACCTTGCAGTGTTCAAACATTTGGCTGCAAGGAATTTTATTGAACCTAATAATGCAAGCATGTGCCTTAAGGATACCTGAATGTATTATCATGATTTTCCTACAGTATCAAAACAATTCACCCTCGTGGTGTATCCCTGTAAAGTTTCGTTCTGTGAATGACCTAAACTTAGCTGACCATAAAAACTTGACATTAGATCATGATTTCAACGTTCACAAATCGTCTTCTATGCTATCCATGCTAAATAGTAAAGTGTTCAAATTTTCATAGAATTTTAGTAACGTTTCAATGCGCAGTCTTAGAACTTTGTATTTAGTTTAATTGGAAAACTAAAGAGATTTTAAACAAATACAATAAACACAACTAGTCTGATATTATGATACAACAATATTAGTTTTAAAATATCTTAGTAGTAAATATCTAACTGCATGGATGTTTTCTAATAAGCTGCATGAGATCGTTTTTACTGTCAGTGATGATTTTACAAAACAGAATGTTTAATACTCTGTATCTCAATATTTGTTGATGAATTAAAGTATTTCGACATGAAATTCGTTTTCTGCAGAAAAACAGACATTTCATTTCTTTCATGTTGCATGGTTGGAAATATATTGATATTCTGGGGTATTATTTTTCCCCTAGAGATACTGCCTTTCGTCTTACCATTAATTATAAATGTGCTAGATTTTAACTTACCCTGCCATGATCAAGACATTTTTTAAAAGCGTGTTATCTTGTGCTTGCAATATATTTTATTTTCACTGGTGTTGAAGTTAAGCTCTTTGAGATAATGAAATAAAGTCATACAATTAAGTATATTTAGAATGAGCACAGGATAGCAGAATAATTGCTTTCTGAGAAACGAAAATCGGTTTAGTTTGATTACCTTTGTGTTATCAAGGGTGTTGCTTACACTCGAGATTAAATCACATGAGCATAGTCAGTGAATTGTTAGATGCAGTGCTTCATAAGAGGGCTAACGTTTCATCTACGAAACGCTCATTTCAGGGTATTAACTATCTCAGGTACGAAAGACTTTGTTGCTAGCGATGGATCCATAAATCCACTTTTAGACTTTTCATCACTGGATGACAGTCGTGTGGAATCATCCCATAGAGTTTATACGTATATCAGGCAGCACTCATGCAAGAAAAAGCAATTTCAAACCGCCGAAGACGCAGAGTATCACTCTTGGCGCTGGCGTTGATTCGAACGTCATAACCGCAAAACGGAATCTTGTATATAAGGATCAGAATCCTGGAGTTCATAAAACAGTTATAGTCCTTGAATGCCATTAGTAGGAAATAACAAGTCGTCTTGTTATCGTGAGCACGGATGGCTCAGCAAGAGCGAAAGCCAGATGTCTGCGGTCAGTTTTTCGTGTGGAAACTTGGCAAGAGACAAGGATAGGGTCTTGCTAACCCTTTCCAGATGTTTCTTCAACCGTTAATATGCGCGCTAATGTTTGGTAGTGTTTGGTATACTGTCCGATGCTTTGGAAGACCAAATGCTCCGAAACTAACACACAACTTTCCTCCGCATTCTTTAAGCAATATATGTACTATTTTTCACAAACGTAAATGGCCAACTTTAGCGTCAGACCTGCGCGAAGGTTCACCTAATCCTCTGGCGTTTTTGTAAAGATGACACGAAATGAAACACAGAAATGTTTCATATGTGTAATAAGTGTATGTAATAAATGTGTGTAATAAATAAATGGAATAAGTGAATGGAATGAGTATACAATAAGATGAATAGAGTAACTGGACCACACGGTCTTTAGTCTTAAGAAATATATATTTGCCTTTATGAATCAAGCCAAGCTATCTAGTCTTAATTTTATTATACTTTATGACTACGAAGTAACTGACTTTATCTTATCTTACTTGTGAACCAAAAGTTAACTGATGGAACCAATTTGCAAATTGTACTTTGCACAATACCCTTAATTTTGATAAGTGAGTACAAAGATTTCTGTATTCGCGATACGAATCTTGCTATTAAAGGTAACACAAGGCAGCTAGAGGGCAAGTCTTTTGGGTAATCACCAGGGGGACGTAACGCCCTCCATGCAAGCTTCAACTGTAATATATTCTGTAATCGAGTCAGGCAAGCACTAGAGCACACGTTTGGAATTAAACATTGCATCTTCGTACAAGTTGCTTGAGCTTTCATCTTAAAGCGACTTAGCTCCTTTACTTACCTTCCCAAGAGAAAAACTTCATTACACGGTGGCAGCGACAGTATTGTAAGCTCAAGTAATTCAAATTAAATAATTGACTTTCATCAGACTGTGTCCGTAAGGACTTGGAGGACGAGGACCACCACCAGGTCTAACTGATGTTAGTTCCAGAGACACACCCTGATCAACTTATTCATCGAGAAGGAAGTCAGCCCGATTCGTATCTGGAGGCTACCATCAGCGGCAGCCAGTGAAGCCTGAGGGATCGTGGCTGTGTCAGCCGGCAGCAGCATCGTCGCGAGAGGTCCCCGTACCCTGAGGGGAGGCGAAGACGCATGACTGCAGACCGAACTATGGAGCTTCAGCTATCCTTCCTTACTTCTATTTTCAAGCTTAGTCCATTCCACTATGGCAGAGCAGAGGGCTGATTATATTCCAGTAGCGCAAGCTATAAAGTTGTAACCCCGTACTTTTTATGGGAATGTTAAAGAATTGAGAGCATTTTGTGATGGTGCAGAATCTGCTTTTGAGTTAGTTCACCCAGACAAACATGCCATTTTAATTAAATTTGTAGAATCTAAAATTCTTGGCGACGCTAAAGAAGAGCTACTGACTAGAGTTCAAAGGAACATGGGATAAAATTAAGAAGATTTTGGAGGAAATCTATTCAGTTCGCAGGACACTAGAAGTTTATGCTGGGAACCTTTCTTCTGCCAGACAAAAACAGTTTGAAACAGTAGCACAATGGGGTTTACGTCTTGGCAGTTAGGTGTAGATTTGTATAGGAAGTTAGAAACCGCATGACGCGTTTAGAAGAACAGATGAGTGGAGATGAAAAATTACATGATAGTGCAAGTATTTTGGTGGGGGGATTTCTGAAAGGTACATTTATAGCGGGATTAAAGGATGAAAGAGCTAAATATATTATGAAAACAAAAGGGGAAGATGTTTCAATGGCCCATTAGTAGAAAGTGAGTGCAGATCGCAGAGGTTTCGTGGGGCGCAACCAGGGGATCAGCTATGGAACGCTAGACCAGGAGAAAATACGGGATTTCAGGAGAAGTCATGAAGTATGTAAATGTTGTTAATGAAGTAACATGTTATAGATGTCATGGAAAAGGGCACATGATACAAAATTGTACCACTATGTCAAAATTATGGGAAATTGGGCATTAAACTAAAAATTGCACAGTTAATTTATTTTCTCAGGTTATGAATCAGGGAAACAGACAGTAGACATGTTTAAGCAACCAAAAAAGCTCCTATTCAATGGTTTCAATGAAATACACTAGGGGAACGTTCCTAGAAATATTAATGGAAATAAGTTACGCGACTATGAAAGATACATCGCATGTCCAGAGTTAAAAGGTGGCATAGGAATTGCACTTTTAGATACAGGATCAGAGATGTCTGTAGTGAGAGAGAGTTCATTGAATTACAGGAAATAGGAAAAACCCCATATGGTAATACGGTACTACAAGTAGTCAGATAGAAATAAAGGGGAAAGTAAAACTAATACTTGATAACACATTAGAAATCTTAAAGTATGAATGTTATGTTATTAATGATTTACCAAAAGATTTAGATTTTGTATTAGGACAAGGATGGTTAAAACAAAATAAGTATGATCTCTGCCAATAACTGCACCATTAACAGAAAAGATAATTAAGTGTAATACTAAATAAAAAGGTGTCAGATTGATTCAGCACCAAGAAATTAAAGAAGGGCTTGTGCAACTAGCTTAGTACAATGTGAGAATAACTCATTTTGTTGCGTAGTAATAAACAACACTGAAATTCCTATCAGAATTTCCAGGGTCCCAACCCTGGAGAAACCACCAACTAATCTATAAATGCGATACGCAACAGGACAGAGGCAACTTGTCAGCCCGCTTAAAGTTGTTGCAACAAAATTTGAGATTCAGTCACATAACGAAGGGGATTCAGGAAATAAACAAAATATGTGAAGAGTATAATGATATCTTTAGATCACCGGGAGATACGTTAACCGAAATGACAGCAGCTAGGTATACGATTCCTACTCCAACTATTCCAGAAGGTAGGTCAGTCACGTTGAAAAGCTTCCAGAAGCACATCAAGAAAAAATTCAAAAACAAGTAGATCAAATGCTACGAGATGACTTAACTATACAAGTAAAAGTGAATGCAATTTTCCATAATTAGATGTACCCAAAAAGTTAGACGCATCAAGCAAAAAGAAATTGAGAGTGTGCATAGATTTTCGAAAGCTCAATGAAGTTACAGTAGGTGATAATTTTGCATTACCAAATATATGGGATGCTCTAGACAATTGGGACGAGTAAGATATTTCACGGCTAGTACCAAATATTCGCACTATCACTTCACAAAGATGCCATTTAGTTTAAAGTCAGCCCCAGCGACATTTCAGCGCATGATGAACAACATTCTGTTCGACCTTATCAGAATAAAACGATTAGTATACATGGACGATATCTTGATAGTCGGAGAGTCATTACCAGACCACAACAGTAGACTCAGATAAATGGTTTCTAAATTAAAAGAATACAACATAAAGATAGAACCAGATAAGCGTGAATTTCCAAAGCATGAGTTACGTTTCCTAGGACACGCGTTGCGGCTGAAGGTGTTAAATCTTATAATAAAGTAAAGGTTGTGCCAGAATTTTCAGTACCTAAAACAGTTAAAGATGTAAAGTCATTTTTGGGATTAGCTGGATATCACAGCCGTTTTGTTGATCAGTTTAGTGCAATTGCAAAACCATGGACCGACTTATTAAAGAAAGGCGTAGAGTAGAAATGGCAGGAAAGAGAACAAAATAGTTTTGAGATGCTAAAAGCAAAATTAATCAATCCACCATTACTGCAGTATCATGACTTCACGAAGTCATTCATTCTGACCACTCATGCAAGTGGGTATGCACTTGGAGCCATATTGAGCCCAGGAACTTTAGATCGAGATAAACTAATAGCGCTTGCAAGTAGAACGTTAAATTCAGCCCAGTTGAACTATTCCACCACCGAAAAAGAAATACTAGGGGTGATATGGGGATTCAAATATTTTAGACCTTACCTATTTGGAAGAACATTTCAAATTGTTACTGATCACAAGGGTCTGACCCGTCTGATTAGATAAAAACTGTTACTCGAGAAATTGATTATGAAATATTGCACAGAGCAAGAAATAGGCATTGCAATGCGGATAGCCTCAGTAGGTATCCCCTAAGTTGTTGGTTGCTAGTGCAGAAAAGTTAACACAATAAAGAAAGACTAGAATTATAAGTAAGATACATAACTGTCGAACTGGGGGACATCAAGGTGTATTTAGGACAACAGAAAGAGTAAAATTATACATTCAATGGGAGGGCATGGGTAAAGATGCTGAATTTATAAAACATTGTCCTTTATGTCAGAAATGCATAAAATTCACAAGCAAAAGCTATAAATTACAAACACTACGGATACACCACAGGAAAACATACATGTCGATTTTATAGGTCCCATGCCACTAAGTGAAGATGGCCATAAGTACATGTTGGCTTGCCAAGATAACTTAAGTAAATATTTAATTGCAATACCCTTATATCAACAAACAGCTGCGGAGATTAGCAAACAGTTTGTTCAAAATACAATCCTAATATTCGGAATAGCATACAACATTTTGACAGACCAAGGAACTAATTTCATGAGTGATGTATTTAAACGAATTTGCAAATTACTAAAGATAAATAAAATAAACACGGTAGCTTACCGACCAGAAAGTATTGGGGCACTTGAGAGAACATAGAAAACACTAGTAAACTACTTAAGATACTTTGTACAGAGAAGAACACACAGTGGAATAAATGGTTAAATTTTGCTAACTTTGCTTTCAGTACAACTCCATATTCCATCACTAAGTTTACACTGTATGAGGTTTTGTTTGATAGGATTGCAAATATAGCAGAGAAACTGCAAAAATCAAAATCTGTGCAGTATAATCAAGAAGCCATAGTAGCAGACATAAACGATAGATCGCAAGATACAATTCAGATAGCTAAAGAGAAGTTAATAAGGAAGAAAAAGTCGCAGCAGGAAAAAGGATTAGGTCATTTAATAAAGGAGATTTGGTATTATTACAATTTGAAGAGAAGCTGAAATTCGATTCTGTTTGGAAGGGACTATGGGAACTATTGGACGATAAAATATCTGATGCTGTTATACAAGAATTAGGCAAAAGAAAGCATCAGGAAGTACATAAAAGTAGGTTAAAACCCTATTTTTCTTCTATTTCAGATTGATGAAGCATGCCGTTACTCAAGAGATTGGTGATTTTTGCTCTCTATGAGACATTAAGAACGTAAAGTACTACACAAGAGCTCAACTCAGATAGGCTTATACTTTGATAAAGTGGGAACCATTAGTTTCTATACATTAAAATGGGAAGTTATAACCTATCTTGATTTAAGTCCCAGTGGAGACTTATGTAAATAAACTAAGAGTCATTATATGATGGTTAGCGAAAATTGCTCAAAATTTGTGGGAGCATCGTGGTATCATTTAACAGATTACAAACATGTTGTTCAATATATGAGTTCAAAAATAAAACAGATTGACAGACTGAGAGATATAGTAGCACAACACTTAGAATCAGAACCATGTACCGCCTAGTATTAGGAGAAAAGGAGGAATTCTAAATTTTGTTGGAGAAATTGAAAAACTTTTATTTTGTACTTTCACGAATTCAAATGCAGCTAAATATTAATAGGCACATAAGTGAATTGGAAAGAAAGCAAATAGAATACCTGCACTTATCGAAATAACAAATGACAGCTATTAAGTCCACAACATTAATTTTTAACAGTACTATTCAGAAAGTTACTATAAATAAGAGGAAATTAAAGGTCGGAATAGATAAACTAGTTTATTTAGCAAATAAGATTTTTATGAGGACCAAGAAGAAATAAACCAAATAAGGTCTAATTAATGAAAAATTCAGATTAGTTCAGTGAGGTATTGAGAAGAGCCAACACGCTTTTCAGCCATTAATAGATGCATTGTTCATGCTGGCTTATCACTTTTATGAAAATCGAAAGTTTATTAAAGTCAGAAACCCTACCAAATGGACTGGAATATTCGAAACTTTCCTTGTCAGAATTTTTAAAAATCATTCTTCCTACCACTTATTCTTATCAAAGATACCTTGTTTATGTGTTAAACATTCCATTACTCTCTCCTACCTATTATGGGTTTTATAAGCTTCAACCTTTACCAGTGTTACAGTTTGATAACGTGTATCATTATATTGACTTCAGGAAAGAATATGTCTTCAGTGACACACTAAGGCATCGTTATGGTGCAATAATTGGAAATGAATTTCAAGCATGTTTCCAACCAAATGAGTTTATGTTTATCTGCAAAAGGAATATTCCAATCTACACTTACATTCCAGAAGAAAACTATGAAGCCAATTTGCTTCATACTTCAACACAAAAAGTTCCTGAAGTTGTGATGTAAGAATCGTTAAATTAAGTCATATATTCTGGTTATTATTACATTCAACAAATAGGTTGTGACAAATACAAAGAAACATTTACTCTATTATGTCCAGGAAAACCCCACATTGTTAAGTTAGACAATACAGGTTTACTATCATTAGAACCTGGATGCAAAGAGTAACGCTTACAGCATTATCAAGTAAGACATCCAATGTAACCAGCGATTTTATACAAGTTGATATAAATTTTGACTGTTGCTTAGACGATATAAAATTAAAACACAATAGTTACCTATCAATGCACCAGTAGTAAATATACGAGATTGAAAAATTAACCACTGATCGAGAATAGCAAAATTTTAGTCATTTGTATGTAACAGCAGTATCTTGAAACCCAGTGATTGGGAGTATGTTTTTTATGTTTTTGTTGCTATTCTAAATGTTGTAGAAATAGTTTTTGGTTCTTGTGTGACAAAATACTTGCAAAAAGATGTATGGAGCAAAGTATCGAGAAATGTAATGATATGGTTACAAACACTATTGACATTACACAGCCGGAAGCAAACGCAAAATTTGGTAGAATTTCAGGAGATAACGAAGCAGGTACATAACAGTAATTACAGTATAGCCTGCATCAAGTGAATCTATGTTGTCTCCAAAAGATCAAACGAAAAAGTGAATAGTTCAGAGAGCAACCCTATAGCAAGAAGGACAAAAAGGAAACCCTCTTTCGTTAAATTTCGTAAAGATTTGACCATAAGTCCAAACTTTCTATAAGTGAGGGGGGTAATAAGTGAATGTAATAAATGTGTGTACTAAGTAAATGTAATATGTGTATGGAATGCGTATACAGTAAGGTAAATAGAGTGACTGGACCACGGTCATTAGTCTTAAGAAATATCTTTGCTTTTGAGAATCAAGACAAACTATCTAATTTTGGTTTCCCTTCTTAATTATTATCAGAATTTATGACCAGGAAGTAACTGACTTTACGTTATCTTATTTGTGAAACAAAAGCTAACTGGTGGAACCAATTTGCAAATTGCACTTTGCAAAATGCCCTTAATGTTGATAAGTGAGTGCAAAGATTTCTGTGCTCGCGATACGAATCCTTGCTATTAAAGGTAACACCAGACAGCTTAAAGGGCAAGCCTTTTGGGTAATCACGGTGGGGGAGACGGAACGCCATCCGCCCAAGCTTCAACTGTAATATTTTCTGTAATCGAGTCAGGTCAGCATTAGAACACATGATTGGAATTAAACACTGCATCTTTGTAAAGTTGCTTGAGGCTTTCATTTTAAAACCACTTAGCTCCTTTACTTATCTATTCCGAAGGAAAAGCTTCATTGCATATGCTTCCTTTGCCATGCAAAGAGGATCGACTCACCTCGCTATTTTGAAATGCAATACATCAGCATTCATTGTAATTTAACGGACAAATATTGCAAATTCAACTTCAGTACACCAGTAAGAATGATTCCATCGCTGGGTCCCTTGCTTACAAATGTAAACTTAATCAGCAAGAGCTGCCTCTGTGCTTGGGACAGCAGGAGTCATTAAAGGGTATTACTGCTAATCAGCAGTGGTGGAAAGACGTGAATCAAATACCATGTAATGTGTGTCTCTTTTTACTTTCTCTACTACGTATAGTAAGTAGGGGAAGTATTGTATTCCACCCAAAAATTCGATACTGAGATTTCACCGGAAATACATGTTTTGAGACCCCCTGAATCCAAAAAAAGCATTTTTGGAAACATGTCCGTGTGTGTCTGTGTCTGTGTGTCTGTCTGTGTGTCTGTCTGTCTGTCTGTGAACAGCATAACTCAGAAACGAACAGCCGGATAAACACCAAACTTGGTATTTAGGTTCAGTATCTTCCAGAGATGCGACACGAAGGTTTTCAAGAAAATCTCCCCACCCCAGATTACCCTTTACATGGAAGATTTTCCGAAAATTTTAATTTTCTCAAAAATGGCTCTAACGATTTTGATTAAAATATCATATGTTTAAGATATTTTCATGACAAATAAAATGTATCGTGAATTTTCTGGCAATGTCTCCAAAAGTATTCTACATTGTGAACGACTTTTACATAACTGGTAAACCATAAGAGATAGACAAAATTTTACTGCACAAAACATGTAGATCGCGTTAAAATACACAATTTATGTCATATACATTTTTTGTTGAGTGAACCGTTTTCGAGATATTGCTTGTTATTCCCTTAAATTTTTCAATACTTATTTTCTCAAATGGAATTCGTTATTCATTTTTTTGTCTTGGATATGCAAAGAGTATTAATCTGTGGGAAAGGGAATGGTGCTGCACCTAGCAACCAGCTATTAAGAGATATGTATGTGCTTAAAGACTACTGTATTTCTACATTGCCCTTGTAAATATATTATCCCCTTACATCTACAAGAAAATTAGCAATAAGATAGAGTCTGCAAATGTTTATCTCGATTAACATGAAGTAGATGGAGAATAAGCGTTTGTAAAAATAGTTTGTACAAGAGTAGAGAAAGTCATGCGAGTGTAACACATCAGATTTTTTTAAAGGTAATATCATTATTAATATAACCCGTGTCAAATATACAGTTATAGAAATTAATGTAACCTGTTTCTGATAAAGCTCCTCCTTGAGAGCAGTAAATTACATGCCTATTTTTATTTCGCATGGCGTTGTAATTTTTCCGCCATATTACGACACTGCAATACGATTGAAATTTTATAACTGAATGATTTATAAAATATGAATTGCAATTGTTGCAAACAAAACAGGGAATGCGCCCAACGCAACTGTCAACCATTCCTCCCGAAATTAATAACATTTTACTGTAAATGCCCACATTCAAAGGCATCTCTTTATAAATCTCGAAGAGTATTACGATGTTAAAGAATTTACTTGCTAAAATACTGTTTTTCAAACTTGCGAGGTGAGGCGATGGCTACCATGCTCTTTGAACAGCAAGGGAAGCATATGGCAAATTACATTCTCATACCATCTATACAAGAACCCCTGAGAATTAAATGACCTTTCGCGCAGTTTTCACTAAATTTGGCATACTTTTGTGAAAAATAGTACATATTATCTGCACAAATTTACTGCTTAAATCGGAATATTTTATCGCTTATTTTAATGTTTTCTACTTTTTAAGTACTTAGGTAGATATCGTTATATGTTTAGAGTGTACCATTGGTAGTAACAGTTGTGTTAAGAAACCAGACACAGGATAGCAACAATCAAAAACGTTTTCAATAGAAAAACTGTATCTTCTGTCGAACCTTCAAGAAAGAAGGTGGGCATTGTAAATGTGGAAACTTTGATGTTTCGATGAAGTGAAAAAACAGAAGGATTCAAAATGTGTATATGGAGAACAATGATATGTTTACAATGGACAAACTAGGTAATACATCTGGTTACAGAAAGCAGGCATGGGAAGAACAATCCAGATACTGATCAGAATCAGAAAAGAAAGTTGTCTGAGATAATGGTAAAGAAGGTTGCTTTCTAAGAAACGCACTTAGGAATAATAAATGGGAAAGTGGTGAAGAAGGGAGAGGCTTGGTTTTAGGGAAAGATCTTCCGTGTGGCCGAACACTGGGCTCAATCGATCATCGATCGACCGATTGATTGAGTTACTAGTGTTCACAGAGGTGTACTGTGAATGCTGATATATTTTTGAAGAAATCCGCAATTGGGATTAAATCACACCTAATCCTTGAATATTGCTCCACGATAAGCCACAAAGAAACATATGTCTAATCACTCAAAACTGTGATAGCTGAAAAAACAGCCTAAGTTACAACAAGAAGATTAGAAGAAACATCTCAGGTAGTCTTAAACTAGAAGTAAATCAGCCCTGCCAATAAGTAGGTGAATACATATAGTACTGCTTAATGAGAAAACTAGTTTTCTAAATCACTGCCACCTATAGAACTTCGTAATTCTATCAATTCAAGTAACTTACTCGGACATTCAGATCCGCTCTAGTCTCTTAGGTATCCTTCGTAATTATATTCTTCGTACTCTATTTTGAAATAAATACCCTCATTAAAACCTACGCAGCATCTAAGTTCAAATCACTACACGATAAAAGGATAGAGTTGAAAAACTACTTTAGGTAGCAAATTTTGCATTTAATACAACATCCCACGAACTTTTCGGCTAGACGTGCACATAGAAACCCAAACATTAGTTCGTGAATAGCAAGACAAAATGGCGTATTATGCTTTACTCACTTTTCAAGAGAGAATGTCAAAATATTTGCACTTATATCCCTCCAAAATACATCGTCCTCCGTGGACTAGTGGTACCGTGCTAACCTCTAGTTCCCAAGGTCGCGGGTTCAAACATCCTTAGCACGGCTTCCTTCGGAAGGGAAGTAAAGCCGGTGGTCCCGTGTCGTAGATTTACGGCACGTAAAAGAATCTCAAGCCTGATAAAGAGGCCTCTGAGCAAAATTACCGGTGTTTCACGCCCAATATACAATGGGACGCTAAGGACCATAGTAGTTAAAGAGCGTCCATAAATAAAAACTCAATTTCAATTTCCTCCAACATACGGAGGGTGCCAAAAAATGTATACACACTTTGACAGGGGATATCTATATAATGTATTTCAAAGTTGGACCAAAATACAACAATAATATCCACTGTGCGGTCCAAATGTCTTGACGTTTCGTAACAACCGATACGGAGCAACCGCGTGGTTGCCAAACTTCACTTCGCCTCGCTTCGTCAGAACTTTACGCGTTTATTATAAATGCCATCGCAATGTTCACTTAAAAACTACAAGAAAACAAGAAGAGACACAATAACGGAAATGTAATACACAAATAGAGAAATAAAAGCCACAGCTTTCTATAGTACAGTTAACGGCATATCCTCATCGTCCCTCGATATCACTGCAGTCGTCGTCGTCCTCGTCAGCCTCATTGTCTTCGTTATCACCATTGTCTTTTAGGTTAATCGTAATGGATTATAAAATATCTTGGCATCATATTTCATTCTGGAAATCCCCCTCTTGAAATGCTTATGCATGTTTTACACATGCAATCCAGTTTTCTAAGATAGCTTATTTGGTTCATCTTTATATTTCCACGTCCGCAATTTTGAAAGAATTATTTTGTTTAGTAACTACTCTTTTGACTTGAGCCCATATAAGCTCTACGGGACTGTACTTACAGTAATAAGTAGGAAGTATTACAACCTGATATTCCATTTCACTGCCCAGTAGATTCAGTTCAAAAGTATTCTCACTCTTTATAAAAGCTAGAATTTTGATTTCAAATGAGAAAAAACACCTTTTTCTTCTACCACTGAACTATATCGACTCTTCTGGAGGAAGTATTAGGAATTTTCTTAACAGAAACAGAGTGATAAGGCACATTATCCGCAATAATTAACTGCCTTCACTGGATAATTTAAAAATCTGTTTAAGAACCACTCCCGAAATGAATCGGATATCATCTCCTCGTGGTAATCAGCCGTTTTCTTCTATTTAAAGACCCATTTGCTGTCTGAAAGGAAATCGGCATGGGCCGATTCTGCGTGACAAACTATAACCCTGCTTCCGTTTAGACTTCCATTTCTAGATGAGTCCTGCCAAATATGCTTCAATGTGTGATTCTGGTTTACACATATTTCATCTAAGTAACATATTTGCGAGTGTCATCTGATTGTCTGACATCATGCATGGTGCGCAAAAACTTTAGTCTTGCAGCAACTATGACCCCATTAGAAATTGTCCTAAGTTTCAGATGGCTCTTAGTGAAAGAAACAACCTGTATATACTATATTTTCTCTAAACACTACCGTTAACTTCTTTGCTGTTGGAAATTCACCTTTATCATAAAATTCAAAAACACTGTGTCGAATAACATCTTTTTCGAAATCCTCCAGGTTTGTCACTCTGTTAGGCAAGCGTATATGCTTTTTGGGTGACATAAACAGTTTTGTGGCTCCCTCTGCGAGCGTCTTTTTCATTTCCCTACACACACGTGAAATAGTTGATTTACTTTATAAGCTCATCTCAGCCGTAAGTTCTTGACATTTCGTGAAGTTAGATTTTAGCGGTTTTCTTCGTTGCCATGCTTTCTAAAGAAAGCACTAATGACAACAGTCCTAAACTTCTGCTATATCCGCTGTTACCATTGGGCTTACTAAGCAAAATTTTTTATGAAAGAGCTAACTTTATAAACGCTAGGACAACGCCTATCACTGTAAGAACTGAGTACACAGCAGTTGAATTCACAACTGAGTCCCTTAACCTTCCAGAAAGCATGCTGTAAAAAAGTACACCAGGAGTATTTTTCCTTTGTCAATGTTTTAACAAAGTTTTAACCCTGAACTATCGTGTCAATGGTGCAATGAATTCCATTGTTGATGGTTCCTCGAGAATATGATGACAGCCGCTGATTCGTTGCTTAAAGTTCTCAGTTGGATTATTCTTTATATGGTCCTCTCTTTCTTTCTTTATTTTCTTTTTTTAGTGCATTCCAAGTAACGAGTGTTGAATGTTGCAAAAAGCACAACACGCTCTTCTCGTGGCAGATACGTGCTTGGTTCTAGGACTCCTCAATACGCAGAAGTAATCATATTAACCATTAAAATGCACGTAATCATTGGTTTACCAATGGTATTATTCTGTGAAACAAAAACCATACATGACGTTATTAAAAAACCATCATGTATGGTTTCGTAGAGCTGCGTCAGAGGGCTTGAAAAGGATTTTCATGACGAGTTTGCACCTCTATTAGTAACCTCATGGGATAACTATTTCTAAATTTATTTAGGACATGCAGAAATACACATTATTAAGTGATAATTATGTCAATGACTTAGCAATATATATAAAATAGCTACGATAGCAATGGATTTATCATCATTACAAGCATAATTATAACTAAAAGTCTCTGTTTAAACATCACGAAAGACAACTATAGATTAATGGCAAACTATTGGGTGTAAAAATATGGTTCCTTTTTTGTACTTCTTCAGAAAAACGTCCCCTTTTATCCTAGCTACTTGATACTTTTCTGACATATGAAATACGCATGCGGGCACATAATATTGTCGTAACCACTTTACTTATTCTAGCTCAATGGGGGGTAGAGCAACAGGTACAATGAACGGATCGAATATTCCATCACACATTATGCGAGGTACGACGGGGGATAGCTCAACGAAATTATGAAAAATATACCTAAAGGTTCCTAACAATATGTCTAATTCATTATGTGGATAAGGGAAGGGTCTATCTACTATAAAAATTTACATTAATCTGAACTGGATGGTAACTATTTATTATAATAAAAAGGAATTACAATACCTCCTTGCCTGTCGGTGGGGACGCCATGCTGTATGCATGGACAAGCTGCACACACACCTGATTGCTAGCAGAACCTCGACTCGACTGACTCAACCCACGCTAAACTCGGCGTGGGCACGGTATACTAGGAAACCGGTTTTCCATCCCCTCTACTCTTGCACAATATCCGATCTGGGGCGTCAGGTCACGTACGCAATAATGCTAATAATATTACAAATGTCACAATATTGCAATTAGAGTTTCACCAGCGGCGAGGTGTACTGTCCGTATGCAGCAACGCTGCAGTGCTGCTATTCACTAGTGCCGTATTGGTAGATATGCGCTCATAGTAAATAATTCAGTCTTAACTCACTGCCCTATGCTATGTTTGTTGTGTTTAGCATTGGGACTTATAATTGCCACCTGACTGAGTCTTTTTTCCATTGCTGTGCATGCTAAGAGTATCTCAGTACCGAATTCATAACAAATAAATTGTGTACTCATTAAAGGCGATATTATATAGAAAATTGGCAAACTCCCAATCAATTTGTCATACGAAGCATAAGACGATAAAAATAAGACGAGAACATAAACAAGAATTAAAATACAAATAACAATGGCAATGACAGTATTAATGCGTGATAAAGAAACGTGAGTGTTTCCCCCCCCCAAAAAAAACACCAGAATACCAGGAGCAGAAAATAATTTTTAAGAAGAAGAACAAAATGTCACAAATAATAATTCAATTAGAACAAAATGTAATTTAGTATTATAACTAAGTTTTAATTCAAAGAAATTAAAATATGTCGTATAAATACACCCAAGAATGGAAGAATAAAATGTAAACATGCTGGAAGGAGAGAGCAGTGGATAGATCATAAAATAGACGGTTGAATTCACTGTGATGGCAGAACATGGAGTGAAGAAGGAGAATATCGATAACGAAGAATTGTTTGTGCGTTTCCTGTAGCTTAACAGTGGGCCTTAACATTTCTTGAAGTAAAGATTAAGAAGTGTGTTTAAGAGTATTCCTTAAAAGCATTAAGTTCTACTTAAAGCTTATGATTTTATTATTTCCTGCATCCACCGTAATGGAAACCTGTGCTGGTTGCTGAGAACACTTAGGTGCAGGATTTCGATATCCTTGGCACAGACTTCGAGATGGCAAGAAAGAAGCAACGCAGATACGCTGCTGCATCAACATCGGTCTCTATTGAAATGTCGACAGCAGCCGCGACACCAACCGCAGCAAGTGTCTCTACTCTCACCGCCGCACATCGCAGGCTCAACCGAGGAAGAGTAATCTTCCGTAAGACGATTCCACAGTGCGCTATCGTCAATATTCGGCCGCCATCTGCAAACTACACCGCCGACTATCAACGTACTTCCTATTGTAAACTGCACAATGCATTTTGTCCTCACTTGTGAAAGCTTCAAGGATTTCAAAACGAAATGGAACAATCCCTTCACTCCAGCTCACTTTCCGGGATAGAGCCCATTACACCGGTGTCTTGACAACAGGTTTCCTAATTTATTGAGCAGACCCTGAAGATCGAGGATAGCCGCAGTATCAAGACTTCGCCACATCGCCGATCGGTATGTGGCCATGTCAAGAGCCAATACAGTCACTCAGAGACCTACTTACGGTGTTCCTCTCACGAGAATGTGTCAACAATTATATCTTTTCTGAGAAAGATTACAGCTTTACTTTCAACATACGGGTATTAACAAGAATTAAGGCCTCTTAGAAAATACACGCACTTCTGTTAGTAATGTTAAATGACCAATTATTTTGTTTGCTTTCTCATCACAGATTTTAACAGCATTAGAAAATATTTCTTGGGCTTGACTGTATAGAGTTCTTCCTACTTACTGGGCTTTGTAAATGACTTTATAAATCATTACAAAACACTTACACACTGCTCTAAGTGGAAGATGCTGTAATACTAACGTTGCGCGACGCTTTATAATGTAGATAGTAGCTCTATTTATACCATCGTGAGCTGCCACGTGGTACTATCCCCTTCAATCCTCCGGAGAGCAGAACATTCCGCAAACGTTTTCTCGTCAGAGGCCTACAGTACTGCACAGCAGAACCTCGCTGCCTCTACTATGGAGAGCCTTCCCTCCCAGCCGATTACACTGGTGTCAATCCAGCCCACAGATGACGCTTCTGTGCCGCATGTGGCAGTACGGGCCACTCTGCTGGTCAGTCTGTCTGCTCGGTGCATCCTCGGCGAGCAGCACCTCAGTGCTACCGTACCTCAGCATGGCACAATACAACAGCACCGCGAGGCAGCTCTCAGCAGCAACACCTGGTGGGAACCAGTGCCTTCCAGAACGCGACGTGGACTCAATCACTCCAACATCAGCTGAAAGCATCAATTGGATAAATACAAATGGAGCTTGCCAGACTTAGCAGCCACTGGAACCACTGCGGCTAATGGCAAACAGACGACTCTTAAGAATGCAGACAGCCATACGGTCACAAACAACACGTACCTCTAGAGTTGAACGTCATCTCTCGCGTATAAGCCAGAATATTAAGAAATAGAAAACTACCGAAAATATCATGGCAGCAATATTAGTTTCGACAGCAATCAGGGCAATCTACGGAATGATGAGCGACAGAACACCATTAAAGAAAAGCCACCTTAAAAGGCCCTCAATGGAGTATACAGGAGCAACAAGCCTCTACACTATAACTCGGGACATACTTCTAAGGGTACGAAAACAGAATGTCACACGTTTAAAATCCTCGGACCAAATTAAATGAATGAATTTCCCATCTTTGATCACGCTGTGCGGTAGTCAGTGTATTTCCATGTATGCACGCCAGGAAAGTAAGGTTTCATCCGCTCCCAGTCTTTGGTCGGCAACACAGTACCATTCTTTGACCAACGCGGGTGTTATAGCGGGACCACGAATGTTTCCATCCTTTAGAATTCCTTCCTTCTTCCGGTTTCCATCCCGGCGAACATTTTCTCCTTACCCTGGAGAGATAATCCAATCTTTTATTTCCAACTCTTTCAAAAGCATTCCTGCCCCACTACCAACTCACACCTCACAGAAGACTAAAGCCGAAGTAACACGCAGGTCCACACCTACATCGAAAATACATTTAGCATTTATCTTTTATGCATTTTATTTATTTGTTTCATACTTTAAGAAATGATACAAAATCATGGGACCCCTGAAGAATAACGGCCTCCTGCCTTTATGTAAGGAATAGCTCTTTGGGGACTCACAGGGTGAGCCATTCTCTTTGTATTCCTAAACAATTAACCTTCATGCTTATCGAGAGATAATACGCAGAAATTTTCCAAGCGTTATTTGTTCTCCCCCATCAGTAAAACCATATTGTGTTAGTGTATATGGTTCCAATCCATAAAAAGAATGTATAATTAATATTGTATCAGGGATTACGCTTTCTAGGTAGAAATCACAAGAAATAACGGGAAGAACTGTTGAAATGAATATCGTAAGGAAGTTAAAGATAAGTTGCCCTTAAATAGTCGATTAACAGAGCTGGGATGTTTAAACAGCTTTATGGCTGCATTCCTTCTCCTTTGGACACTTTGTAGACGTTGGTATTACAACGTTCCGCTATACACTACTTGTCTTCCACATTTCCCTTTGTATGGTTCCTTTACTAGTACAAAGGCTGAGTTTTTAATATTCCTCGTGGCTATATTGTGGTAAAGTTTAACGCATGCAAAGCAAGTGTGGAAGCTTCACACAACAAAGAGATGTCGCAACTTTGTTCAGGTTGCAGCCAAAAACAACGACAAACGATTTACTTATGATCCACATAGCATGGCACTGACGTTTATTCCCAAAGCGCAGTAAGCAATGAGTTCAAGCGTCAAGCGGCAAAGGCATCACGGCTTGCTAAGTTTTTTTAAAGGTAAGACTGTTTAACAAGTTAGTTTTTAATGCTCAGTTCTAATGACACTATTTTTTAAAATTTACTTCTGAATATACTTAGACATCAGCAAATGGTATAGCTTAATTAGAGGTTCGTTACAAAGCAAAATACTGCGAAATTAATATTGTTTCTGCATATTTGCAGATTTTACAGATATATAATATGCACCGAAATGATTTCTTGAGATTATTAGTTTGTATATATTATTTTCTATCCTCTGTGATAAACACCTGTTACGCATGTATTAATTTTTACAATTGATTAGCTTAACCTCGCTAAATCTTCGCGTAATTTCAAAACCATCGGTACAAGCATCGGAAATCTCATCATATGGCTAAAACGTTTTTCCATTGTTTCAGTATATTTTCTCTTCAAAATGCCCGATATCAGGAATAAAATACAATAATGTTCCATCCTGTTATATTCCTTTGTCTAAATTGAAATACTTACCTGGCATTTTTTTAGTAATGTTGGTACTTCTGTTAGATAGTTACTTGTCAGCCACCTATGTTGAAGTTTAAAGAAAGGAACGAAATAATAGCTTCTGAACCTATTAACTAAGCAACGTATTAACTATTTATTCTGGTTGAACCTTCCATTACCATGAGAGTTGCCTAATTAGTAAGGAGATGATAATCTCAATGCCTAAAATTACAATTCACTTTCTCTCTCATCTCTCATTACCAAACACTTATACGTGAACGCTTTTAAACGTTTAATAAGAATATATGAGTAATTGCAAAACTTTTGTAACTTTGTGTAGTGCCTGCACCACTGCATGTTATTGTGAAGAAGATAAACCTACCTGGCAGTTTTCGGTATAAATAAAGCTCATAAGGTTTATAAGGTTAACGTCATTCCCATTAGAAGTTGCTAGCCTTACAACAATACATAAGAAAAATATGTGCTAATAAATAAATGTGTTGGGTTCTTCAATGTAGAATGACTGAAATAAGCTCACATGAGATATACAACTGTGTCAGGGAGTAATACGAAGGTAGCATAGTGTTCTTTTATTTTTCTAACCATGATAGTAAACCAAATATTGCACAAAACTAGACACAGATATTTCACCGAAAATGCACATTTTGAGATCATCTGAAGCGAAATGTGGCATTTTTTTTTGGGGGGGGGGGAAACGCACCCTTGTCCTTGTATTACACGTGTGTAAGAGAGAAGCATAACACCAAAAATCAAATAAATACAAAATTCCAACATGACAGTGTTTAAGGATGCCATACACCCATCTCAAACCATCGTTTAAATGAAAAGATCTTCATTATTTATTATCTTTATAAAAATGACTCAACTATTTTGATTAAAATGTCATATGTCATATATGCGCCAAACAAAAAGTATACCTTTTATTTTTTGTGAATACCTTATAAAGTCGTCCTCGTTATTGCTGAATGTTATATCGTTTAAAAATCATTAGGGACGGGCAGGAACTTACTCTTTAAAAATATGGAGTTCATTCTAAAAGCTAATTTGTGTTAATTAACTTCTCGTAACATTTGCCTTTTCAGAAAACAGTTCACTGTTATATCTTTTAAGTTTTCTCGTGCTGAAGTGTGATTTGGCATATTCAATCCTTCTTTCCATCCCATGGGATCATTAGTAGGAAAAATTTGATGTCTTTTATGTCGCGCATTCAACCAAACAGGTATTGCCTGAAGCGAGAGCATTTTATGCAAATGTTTATTATGATTGCCATGAAATGAATAAAATAATAAATAATTATATGATTAGTGCAGTATATATACATATATGGACTGCCTGTAAATTAGAAATAAGTGTAAAAAGTAATGCGAGCGATGATATCTCAATTATTGACGGGCAGATATAGTTGATTAAATATCAAAAACAACATGCAAGAAAGTCACGTACCAGCCTAGTAGACAACACATTAATTTAAAGTTTCTGGGAAACTTTAAATTAAGTTCAGATTACAGATAAGTTCAGTACGCCTGCACATGCACGAAGGACAACTCTGGAAATTAGGGAGTCAGAGAATTTTGTTTTTTAAAGCGAGCCATTGTCTAATAACAGTGTCACATTCGGATACTTAGAGTTTAGAGATTTGAAAAGTATAAGGTATAATTTTGATGGGGAGTAATTCTAATGTAGGCGTGGCTTAAGTAATAAGAAGTCGGGCGTCTAAACCAGAGAGTTATCTCTCACTGGTACCGTCAGCGGTACTTACATGTATAATTTTAAGCGCCCACTGACGCGCTTGCGTAAGCAGCGGCTATTGCGAGAAGTCTCGCAGACAGGCATTTTAGTGACTCATGGCAAGTTACGCTTCTAGCTCTTTTTTATTGCGGAAACCCTTTTTCCCATCCTTAACTATGATACTGCCGAAGTTAGTCGGTATAGTAATTCAGTTATTACAGTTCCGAGTGCTACAATTTAGAGAAAGTCTATTTCTTCAACTTAAGCAATCGGAAGCTCACTTTAATAACTAAAATGGTAGTTATAATAAACTTCGCCGTCAATTTAAACTTGTGTTGTCCTTCACAATGCATCCTGAGGTAAAGCACTAATAGCTCCACCACTGGGCAACACAATAAACAGCAGATATTGGAGACAACGAGAAAAGGTAGCAACTACATTCCTGTAATAAAACTGTCGCACCATCATTGCGATAAAGTTCCAATTTCAAAATGTCGCACCATCGTATGGCATAAAAAAATTGACGACCACCGTTTACTTTCCTTTTCTAATTCACTAGGGTGTTCAGTGAGAGCTTATTTCGACGTAGTAGTCATTTTCAATTTCGTATGGCATATTTATATTAATTACAAGTGGGAACACAGTTATAAATTCCTTTTCATTTTACAAATAATGAATGAAATGACTGAATGATTTATTCACTGCTCTGAACTTTACATAATTATACAATGTATAAATGCTTATTATATTTGACATTCTGTCGTGTATATATATATATATATATATATATATATAATAGGGAAGAATAATGTATCCACTATTTAGCATTTTTCCGTATTTTCTCCAATTTGCTTCACATTTGTTTTAAGCAGTTTAACCTTATTTTTCCTAAATATTTTCCTGCTTTCTCCATATATTCATTTGATCTTCTATTAAACATCTTCCTAACTTTTAGCTCTATTGGAAAATTTTCCCATTTCTCTAGTATTAAGTTCTCTCTTCCTTTATCCATACTCTCGCATTTCAGAATATAATGCCAATTGTCATGTAATCCATTACATTTAGTGCATCTCTCCCTCCTTCTCCGTTTTAGACCACTTGAATTCATTACATCTGTTCTCGCCCATTCTGGCCTCTTTTTTGCATACTTCGATGTATCTTTCTTTATCCTATCCCTTTTTTAAAATATTTATAATCTGTTAATGACCTTTTTTCCTTAAAATTACTTATAATTTCTTGCTTTACAATATCCTCTACTCTTATTCTAATTTGTTTCCAGAAACCCTCACTTTTGTTGTTTCTTTCGGCTCAAGTTTTCCCCATTCCTACTTCTTCCATTGACTGTATCTTGTGCATCCAAATTTCTTTTTCCCCATTTTCTCCTGTATAATCAAGTATTGCTTTGGTATATCATTTTCCTCTAGTAGCTTTATTCTGAACCAGTATTTGATTGCTATTTCTACCATTTTGTCTTTTGCTCCCACCCTCCATAGCTCTTGTGTTACTCCATTCGGTGAACTTCTTGGTAATCTAACGCTTATTTTGCAAAACATCCTATGTACAGCATCTATATTTACTCATCCTTTTTCTACCCGCATATCTCTGCTGCGTATAAAACCCTTGCTTCCACCACCGTGCTATACATTCTTTCTAGCACGTAATTTGCATTTCTGGTATTTTGTTCACACATGCTCTGATTACGTGTATTGCTTGTTTCCCCTTTGCTAGTACTTTTTTCTTCTGTTCTACCCAATCCCCTGCACTATTACTCCTAGATAGCCAATTTTCCTCACTATTTCTGACTTCGTTACTTACCAATACCAACTTTCGTCTTTCTTAGTTTATATTCTTTCTTAAAGATCATGATTTTCGATTTCGTTTTGTTTATTCTGAGCCCCCAATCTTTACAGTATTTGCCAACTGCTTCAATAGGTTTACTTAGCCCCACCACTGAAATGGAACCTGCCACTAGATCATCTAAAATAATAATCTTAGTTTCAAATCCCATACTCTGATACCCTTAATTATTTCTCCTTTCTCCATAATACCAATAGAGAAATGTAAATCTGAATGGAGTCAACAACCACCGGGAAAGCTACACCAAGTGCGAAAAGGATCCGCCGCTCTCCATCCCACCAAGTCACTTTCTGGGAAGGAACAAGTCATTCTCACACGGCTATGAGTTGGATAATCCAACCTCATTCATTCATATCTTCTCTCAGGACAGATGTACCATGGTATAGGTCCATGGACAGATGGACCAGATGTTATGCCATAGTAACATTAGCATCTACCATCTCCTCATAGAATGTGATAAATACAAAAACAAACGGAATCAACACTTAATTCCACAGCACACTACAACGTTAAAGAACGTCCAATTACGCCACAAAATGTTTGCTTACTTAAAGGATATTGGCATATGGGATTCAATATAAAATATGTGCTCTACCGTAATCAACTGTAATCCATATAATGTTATACTCAAAGATGTAACAATAATGTAAACATTTTCTAAACTATTGTTACAAATATGTATGTATATATTGGATTGTATGCCTTTGTATTTAATGTAAACTACTTTCCAAAAAACTGATACTAATAAGAATGTAAATGCTTGATTGTAGAATGTTCTAGAATGCTTATTAATTTTTATCTCTCCATGATATCATATATAAATCGGTTAGATAGCACTGGACAAATTTTGCATCCTTGTTTTAGGCCCTGAATTATTCGCGTTCTCTTCAATAATTCTTCCCATAGCTATTTTCACGCTGCACTCGTTATTTACATATAAATGCTTTATATTCTTTATAAATGATTCGTTAACTCCTTTCTTTACTATTTACAAATAATAAAATTATAAGTGTATAAACAATTGTTTCGTATACAGAAATTGGACATTCATTGCTCATTTCGTTGTAGACAAAGGAGGATATTGTATTGAAAGTCGAATCTTTAAAAAGAGGGTTACACGTGCTGGCTTTGAAATTCTTCTGTTTGCATGAACTCGAGAAACAACTGAACGGCTCTTTGCAAGTTCAAAAAAGTATAAAGCGTTGAAAATTCAAACAAAAACCAACTAATATCTCAGAAATAGTTAATACTATAAACAACTTATTTTATATAAATTGGGTCCTTTAACGAGATTTAATTTTTGCACAGTAAGCCTTTCTCCATTTCTTAAGGCTTATGAATTATACAAACATTTATTCAGAATAAAATGTACTTCACAACCTATTTCCAGAAAATCCAAATTACACCTTATATTTGTCATATATATATCTTAAACATTTGGTATTTTAATCCCAATCGTTTGAGTCAGCTTTGAGAAAATAAAACTAACGAAAAATATTCCATGTAAATGGTAGTTTGGAGTGCGAGGATCTTCTTAAATCTTCACGCTACATCTTTGGATGACTCTAAACTGAAATAATAAGTCTTGTATTCATCCGACAATTTGTTTTCGAGTTTTGATGTTCACATACACACATCAGGGCCGTGTTCTAACCATGTTTTTTGGTGTCAGGGGGTCCCAAAACATGTCTTTCCGGCGAAATCTGAAATCGAATTTTTGGATGGAATACAATACTTCCTCTACTTACTATAAGTAAGTAGTAGAGAAAGTGAAATTCCGGGGCAGAAAAGGAAAAAAGCCTTTCTCTTTACCCTTACTTCATCCCACAACCACAGAGTGATGTAATCTTTCGGATACACATTTTCAGCCTTATATTTTTATTCTAAACCTGTTTCTCTCTCCCTCTCTTCCTGCTTCATTTTAGTAGTAATGCTTAACGCCCATTCTTACTGCATAGGGCAGCACAGACGGTGGACACTGATGATTTCATGCAATGAAATAATGTTTGGGAAAGGAAGTTTTAGCAAGGAAACGCTCAGGACAAAGTTTAGGGTACCTCCCTAGCATTTATCAGTTATGAGGACAGAGGAAAACCTTAAAAAAAAAACCTGTCCTGGCGAGGTGGGAACCGTGAACCTCCCGAATGCAAGCCTCGAATTTTATTGCTCGTTTTGCTGCTTTTTGTAGCAATTGTTCGCAAAAGCCGAAAACTGACTACGCTGATTTCTGAAGGTCCATTTTATCTTCCTTTTTTGGCACTCGTACCTTGCCTAATTGAGATTACGTGCCAGTTGAATGTATAACTTCTTCTTCGACAGAGTTTTCTAACTGAGAAACAAAGTGTAATTAGGGAAGCAAAGAAATTATCCTTTTTTCATTCCCACAGCTATTGTTGCCATATAGCTGTGGTAATTGTAGACTAATTTGTTATAATTGTATGAGCTTGGAACGTGAGCTCAGGTTTTTGTCCAACGGCAATTCTGAAATTTTGTTTATGAGCAGATTGATTATTAAATAATTGATAACACACGAACAAGTACATTCACATTCACACACCATACTCTGGACATACCCGGTAAGCTAATTTAGAGAAACTTTCTCGAGCCCAGCCGATAATGGAAATTGGGACCCCTCGCACAGCTCACTTTCGAAATTATCTTTCAGGTGTCTCTAGTTATAGTCGGGAGCACACATGAAAGGGGGCGAGAGAAGCTATTGAGCATAGAGACAGAGATAGTAGACTGTCTCCTTTCATTCTCGCTGCCATTCACTGGCAGGTCACGGATTCAGAGCAATGCTACCGCGCAACCTGCACTAACCCGTCTTTGTGTTAGCTCCCTCTAGCGCTAAGTGAAAATGGATGAGCAGGGGAAGGAATGCCTTGCCCATTGGCGTCTCGTTTCGCAGGCTACAGCTGCAAGCTCTCACGCTATCTTTAAATTAGCGCCATCAAACTGTCTGCACTAGATGATTCTTCACTGGAATGTGGCATATGAAGGATCTCAGCACACAATGAAATAATATCACCATATCACTATTTATTCTGCTCCTTCGTTGGCGCAAAGCCTCGCCCCTTTGCCGTCAGTTACAATACTTAGTACAGCGCTGTTCCTTCGCCCTCACAATATACCTAAAGCAGCCAACACAAAAACGCGCATTTCCGAGATCAACAGCTGGGATTTCCATGTGACACTGTAGTGCATCAAGGATAATGCGGTACGTTAAACTGGCACTTAATGTAAACCCTCTGCCGTTCCTTCCACATCGCTGCTCTGCAAATGACAATATATTGCTACCGTCTAGCTCAGAATGTCGGCAAACTTTTGATCCTGGGCACGACCTTCTGAAGGAGCATATAGTCGCTGCTAAATGTGGTTACATTGACGGCGAATTCACTATATTTGCTTGAACAACTGAGGAAGTCATCTCTCCTTCTTAGCAAATGATTACTAACAATCACTATTGTGCAGAGTTTTGTAAACATCTTTCCAAGCATAATCCTATCACTAGAATACCAGAATTGTTTCCGCTATAGATTATGCATTCAAATAACCTTGATGGCATATGTATTTGAATTTGAGCTTACGTTTTCTTTAACAGCGATGTATACCAAGCATAGATACTTAAGGCGAATAAAAAAGCTATTTTACAGCACAGCATAATGTGACGCTCAGGATTATCGGGAGATCATCACCGAACAGTCGGATATAAACAAAGTTAAGCAGCACTCGCCAGCGTAAACACCGGAATCGCTATCGTCAAATAACCAGAATCTTCTGGATGTTTCTTCTTCTCGAATGTCCCAGAACCCTGTGGAAATTTCCAAAGGCTATATAAGCGAGCGCTCTCGCAAGTCAGACAATCACTTAATTGGTGACTGAAACAGTAGGTGAGCGAATTAGCGAGTGCAATTCTGGTGCGACGAAAATTGTTGTTCTCCTAGCGAGTTTTAACGACTGCTGCGGCGTGCATAAAGTACTGCTACTGCAGGAGAGATTGGAGACGTCTTGTGTTCGACTCCCAGTGAGTGAAGTGAACCATCGTCGTGCGTATTTCATTACGCCGCTACGTCTCGCAGAAATAAAGTGAAGTGACAAAGGAAATTGAGCTAGTTCACGTCAGTGAAGTGACAGTGTGAACCAAGCGCAGTATCCCTGAAAGATGAACTAGATTAAAACAGTAATAAAGAAAACTAATGAAGCGATAATTAAAAACTGGACAAACTTGCAATAATTTTAAAAATGTCAGGCCCACTTAGTTTAAGACCCGTTTACGATATTGAAAGAAAGCTTTTTTTTACCGTTACATTTAATGCTTCCATTTTACCTTCAACTTCTTTTAATCGTTACGAGTAATCTGTGCTCCACAACATAAAAAACCGGATGTGCTGCATTAACTTTACTTTATTTGTACTCACTCCTCTAAACAATTGTTACAAAAGCGTATTCTTTTCTATTTCTTGTTAATCCAAATAAACTTACATTACCCATTTAAACATTCATTATAGCTGTAAAAAGGTAAACGTAGCAAAAGCGATAGTCAGACTTTAAAAAGCGAATCGTTATAATGGCTTTAAAATTTCATACTCCCGGCATGACCCGATATAAGCATTTGACGTGTCACATTCTCATAATTGTCTATAACAATACTTCACAAACTATTCTATCAAAAGCTTATTTTTCTACCTACGTTGTATTAATCGAGTTAAACATTTGTAAAAATGGTGTTAATACATACTTTCTTGTAGGTAAAAGGGAAATAAAGAATACAGCAGACTTAAGCGATAGTGAAATCTTTTAAGAGCAAATCCTGTTTGGCAGCTTTGAAGTTCCATTCCTTTGCATGAACACGAGAAGAAAAAAAACGAATAGTGATCGTTCACTTGAGAAAAGTGTAAGTATTTGAAAATTAAAACAAATAACTAGGATATCCCTGAAATGATTAACTACAAAAAAAATCTTACCTGACATAAATTGCTCTTATGGTTTTCCAATTATTTAAACTCATTCAGAATGAAGAGTACTTCACAGGCTATTCCCACAAAGTTCAAGATTCAAGCAGTATTGCACCACGATGAGGCGCCAATTTTTGAAGCCTGGCGATGGCCGTCAGTTTTGATGCCACACAATGATGCGAAAATTTTGAAGCAATATACTTTTCCTGCTTCTGATGTTGTTCTCTCGTAGCTCGTTCTGTTGCCTCGTGCGCCAGCTGCCCCGGTGGTAGAGCTATGATTACTTTCTCAGGGTATACGTGAGTGTAATGTGAAGTATAACACCAGTTTAAACTCACTGAGAAATTTAATGTGATCCAATACTTGAGTATTCAAGCGAGTTGTTGACAGTTTGGAGATAAAAAATTAAACTGATTATGAATCTTAGCACTCGAAACTATAACAATTGACTTATTATACCTCCTAATTCCTGCTGCAGCAATTTTACGGTTTGAAATAACTGTTTCCTTAATAAAAGAAACTAGAAGCGTAACTTTCCTTGAGTTGCTAAAATACTTGCCGGCAAGATCTCTCGCGATAGTCACTAAATCTTACTCACACAAGCGCGTCATTGAGCACTTAAAATAACACACGAGTGTGTTGTGTGCAAGATGTGTGATGTGTGCAAGAAAAGAGGTGCACGAACGAATGTGTTTTTGATTACATTGCACCCTTATATTAACTCAAGCTCCACCTTCCTTTGAACTACTCCTTCCAATGTCTCTTCTCGCATGGCCAATACTTAAAATCCTACGAGGTGTCTCGTACCTTATGGGGTTCCTCCCTGATTCTGGGCGTTTTATTCCCTTTCTTTTTTCCAGAATAATGGTATACGTGACTGTTCAAACTTACCAAGCTTATAACCTCACTGAATTCCAAGAACACTTATACTATCACGTTCGCAACTTTGGCTGTCGACAATGACTTTGCTTAACATGACTCGATAATGACCTTTTCCTTGGACAAATATTTTCAATTCAAGCTTGCTATAGCTTGATTTAATATACGGAAATTATTTATTGCATTTATTTCTCTATCTTGATATTATTTCTTTATTTAATTATTTACATCGTCCTGTAAATAACTATGTGCCAAGATATACGTATTTTAAAGAAAATATCTTAAAAATATGGTATTTAAATTAAAATCGACATAGCCATTTTTGAGAAAATCAAAACTAACCAAACTTTTCCCACGTAAACGGTAGTTTTGGGACATGGGGACTTTCTTGAAAATCTTCATGTAGCCATCTTGATAGATGCTGAACTAAAGGCGGGTCTATACTGTCTCAACAATCAACACAGAACACTAAACAACAACTTTAAAAACATGTAATGCGAAACAAGTTGAGTCAGACATGTAGCTGGAATTTCCATCAACGTTCCGCATTAACAAGTGAGGCAAAGTGTAAACACTTTGCGTTTGTTAATATCAATAATCACCTGGATTCTGATTATGAAGATTTAACCATTGTATTCATAATGTGTGCTTGAGGAAAGAGGAGCAATAAAAAGCAATAGAAACAGTTTCAATAATATCTCGTCTAAACTGAAAATTGCGGGTTTGTTCAGCTTCAAGAATTGTCTAAGAATGTAGAAAGAGGATTTCAGCTTGTTGCTGATATATATTTACCAGCAATTGCAAAAGAGGAGACGAGTTTCAAGGCAGCCATATCAGCTGAACTGATATTAGGTTTAACCTCTTTCTTACTTTCTTTCACTCATTTCTTTGTCATCAAAAATACAATTTTTATTTTGATCTATATAGTTTAAATAAAACATTACATTTTCATTACAAAAATAAATATATTTCAATTTTATAAATACATATATTTACTTCAAGATAAATAATTATCTCAATGGGCAAGCTCACGTAAATACCCCCTTTTCTTGATTTTATTCCCATAGTCTTTTACGAATATATCCCCGATGAAGGGTCTTGCAGAATTTCATTAATTACCTGTATTGTCTTTTCTTTCTATTTTTCTTGTTATACTCGCTGCCAAAGAAGAAAGGGATTTACATTTCGCGGAGAGAGAGAGAGAGAGAGAGAGAGAGAGAGAGAGAGAGAGAGAGAGAGAGAGGCCACGTTGCCGCTTATCGCGACCACGTGAAGAGCGCGTTAGAACCATGTACAAAGGCGACTGGTTTGCATCTACATTGTAGGGCGAATATTATTTATATTCGTATATGAAGACAATTATAAAATAATAAATCTGTATGCAAAGGATAGAGCATGCAAGAATATATCAGTGTAAAGATCTGCGTTAACAAGAGAGACATACCTGTGAAATATTGATGCTTACTCTAATGGGAAAATGCCGCTGATTCTCTCACAGAGCATATTATTTCCCGCGCTTGTCCTTGAATTGGAATACCTTTATCAAATACAGTCTTATTCAGTTACCAAGTACGCTCAGTTTTTCAGACGCTCAGACACACGTAAACACAAAGCAAATAATTGCACAAATAGGATGATGCAAAATAACTTCTCCGTACACAGGCAATCTCTAAACTGATGTAAATGCATTCAGTTGTGTCTAAAGAAGCATTGTTTATAACTGCAGCGACAGCAGAAGATAAGACGTGCAGTTCATGTTACTGCAACGGTCGCTCGCCAGGTACCTCATGCTAATCACGTGTTACAGTATCGGCAACAAGTTTTTTGCGTCTATCATTGCTAGGAAACGTCTTAGTTCACTGGTTCTTCTAATTGTTGCTATGACAACCGTCATGACGTATCCATCCCTTCCCATTAATTTAAAGTCTGCACGAAGTGAGCCGAATACATATCGCACTCAGCATGTTTTCCACTGCCGGTGGAAAAGAGTTTTCTTTAGCCCAGACATGTTAAATCAACATGTTATGCAAGACTTGTGCGTCAGTGAAGACATTCGTTTTCCGCCGAAATGTCGAGCTCAGCTTATTGAATCAACATGTTTTGTTGATCGTTGAGACAGTGGAGACCCGTCATAAAATAACAATACTTTTCATTTTTTAATTATGTTATTCACAGACACATGCATACACACACACACACACACACACACACACACACACACACACACACACACACACACAAGAACCATGCTATATATTTTTTTATTATTCAGGAGACCTCAAAACGTATTATTTCCGGTGAAATCTAGGTATCGAATTTTTAAGTGGAATGCATTATACTTCCTTTACTTTCTACAGTTAAGCAGTAGAACAGGTAAAAACTAAATAGCGATTTAACACTAAAAAAATTCAGATGTGCTGCATTCATATGACTTTCTCTACTCACTCTTCTATAAGCTATTCTTAAAAAATCTTATTCTTCTGTATACTTCTTATTACTCGAGATAAACTTTCAGTGCATATTTATGATTGTTAGTTGAGATGATTATAAGAAAATAATGATTAGAAGAAAAAAAGAATAGAGACTTATCTTTTGAAAAAAGTATTTGACACCTCAAACCAATAAAAAATAATATCTCAGAAATGATTAACGTCACAAAAAATGTATTCGATATAAATGGCGTGCTTTAACGACATCTACAATTTCTATGCAGTAAGATTTTGTTTATCAGTTTGGGTATACCAATTATACAAAAGTCATTCAGAATGAAGAGCATTTCAGAGGCTAATGGGAGAATATTCTAGATATAAAAATTATTTGCCGTGCAAATATCTTAAACATACAATATTTTAATCAAATACGTAGAACCATTTTTGAGAAAATAAAAGATAACGAAAATGTATCCATGTAGTTTTTGACATCCTTGGAAGATGCTGAAATTATGCCAAGTTCGTTATTTCACTGCTTTTCTTTTTCAATTTATTCTTCACAGTCAAAACACATACATACACACACATATGTTCATGCATACATACACACATACATACATGCATACATACACATATGTACATGCATGCATACACATATGTACATGCATACATGCACACATACATACATACATGCATACATACACACATACATACATGCATACATACACACATACATACATGCATACATACACACACATACATGCATACATACACACATACATACATGCATACACACATATGTACATGCATACATGCATACATACAAACATACAGACACATACATACATACATGCATACATACATACATGCATATATGCATACATACATATGTCCATGCATACATACATACATGCATACATACACACATTCAGACACATACATACATACATGCATACATACATACACACTCATACATACATACATGCATACATACACACATACAGACACATATAACTACATGCACACACATACATACACGCATACATGCACACACATATATACATGCATACATACACACGCATACATACACACATACAGACAGACAGAGATACCTTTTAAAATGACTTTTATTCAAGAGTTTATTCCAGTGAAATCTTGATACCTCCGGAAATTAGGGTGGATTGAATTATATCCTCTACCTACTATAGGACAGCAGTATTGAATCATATAATCTGCCAAATATTCCTAATTCAGTAACTATGGAAGCTGCTACCCTAGTAAATAAATGTTATTATAATGGGTATTGCGGCGATCACCTCCTCATCCGTTGCTGTAGCTTACCTTGATGCTTCTCCCGTTGCTTCCAGAAGTTCTCAGCGTGTTGGTTCTTCAATTTATCCTCGGCTAGCTGCAGTAATTTTCCTTAAATTATATGGGAGCATGGACTTATCCTCGGTAAAGGAAAACGTAGATCTCGGGTGGTGATATAGGAAGACATAGACTTGCTTTGTTTATGAAAAGATGACACTGCCGTTTCTTTTTATTTAATTTAACACTCGTAGTATACAAAACTGGTATTGCCGCTGTAAAATACTGTCCACCGCTGTTAGACTATGGCGTGGATATGTCACGAAATATAACTATTCTTATTGTCGCTTTCAGAGTAGCGGATCTTAGGTGTGTTGCTAAAACTATTTTGATTCCCTGTTTTGGCGCGATATCTCACACATCCTGCAGCATCTCTCCCTGACCACACATGACATAAACTGCCCCGAATTTTCCCCAAACAGATCCATTTATAGTCTCAGGCTCCTGAGGCTGCTTCCTTTCCTATTGGTCCATTTTTAGCGCGACTCGACGCGTCTAACTATTTCGAATAAACTTTCAGGGATCTCATTGGTCCAATTTTAATATAAATCGCGGCTTTTCCTACATTTACCGTTAAGGTTGTCTTTCTCACTCACTTGGTCACGGCGAATTATCAAATAATGGGACAAAGGCTCTACACCCTCGCTGTAGGAATAATAGCACAGCGACCGGAGAGAGGTAATAAAACTAGGTTTTCTGCCTTCGAAAGCACTATTCCTGTAGCTAAAACTTTCCCTCGTGGACAGTATTTTAACATAGCGCTTAAATTATTTACATTAAACCATTTATAACTCTACTAATATTAATAACCTAGATAGATACATAATGTTAAATCACCCTTCTTAAAATATACAAGCAGTATGAGAAAAAGATATTTACATAATACGATTTAACATCACTAAAAGTTAATTAATAAGTTATCTGTAATTATAGTTCTTGGGCTCGGCCTAGAGTTGCCGTTTCAAATTGCCCTGTTCTGGAAAAGAATAAATTTTTCAACACTTGATACAATTTTCTTTTACAGAATAATTCCTCTGATTATGGCCTTTGTTCGTTTGTTTTGTTGACAGAGACCCTTCGCTATACCTGCTCCTTCACAAGGGCTCTGACAAACCGGTGATGTTTATATTTGGGTCATTCACTCTACACTCTTCCTTTAAAAACAGGTTTCCGAGAGACATTCTTATACACAATACATTTCCCGCACACGAATAACTTGTGACGCATACAAATACTCTAATACCCAGATTAAGTTCTAAAATTAAATCTATTTACATACATGTTGGTACATAATTATTATGCCTTTATTTATTTCTTTACATCCTTATTTATCGGGTGTATTACCTTTACTATTTGTTCACAGGGTTGCTACCTCATTTCGAGTAAAACTAACCTGACTATTTTCATTACATTCTTCACCCTTCTCATTCTCTAAACATTTGTATGGTTTGAGCAACTGTTTATGATATCTCCCTACGATTTTGGAATTCTTTATTTCTTGTAACTCAAATGTATCCGAGCCAAAAATGTTAATCACCCGGTATGGACCTTTAAATAAATTTTCCATTCTATGATACCTTTTGTTCAGAATGCTAGACTTTTTCTTGTCCCGTACCAATACTAAGTCTCCCAATTTGATCAACCAGTGTTTTCGTTTCTTTTTCTTAAACTTTTCTTTTCTTTTCTGCGCCTTATTGGCCATTCTTTCAAAAGCTTTCTTAAACATCTCTTCTTCCGTTAGTGCTTTCGGATCTTTAGCTTCTAGTGTCTGTGGTAATTCCCCTTCAAGTGTTTCCATTAATTTCCCCTTCATCAGCTCGATGGGCTTATAACCGGTAGTAGGGCTCACACTTTCATTTAAAATACTTTCGATGCGCTGATAGTGATTTGCCCAATCACTGTGTTTTTTATTGGCCAAAATTCTCAAATAAACCGAAATGTCCCGTATTATTCTTTCGCAGGGATTGCTTTGTGGGTGGTATTTTGAGCAATGATACAACGTGATTTCGTTTTCTTTTAAGGTGTCTACAAATTTTCTGCTGGTAAATATTGAAGCATTATCACATAAAATTGCCTTCATCTTTCCAAATTGTGGAACATACGACTTCATTATCTTCCTTAGGCATGTTTCACTTGTAATCTTCCTGACTGGGTAAATTTTCACAAATTTTGAAAATACATCTATTAACACCACTATATACCTAAATCCAAATTTACTACAAGGCATCTCACCATGACAGTCCAAGGTCACTAACATGCCTGGTTTTTCCCTTAGTATGGAGTTTGTCTCGTATTCATATTGTATATTCAATGGCTTTGCTTTTTGACATGGTAAGCATGTCGAAATTCTTCTCCTTACTTTATGGTGTAATTTTGGAATATACAGATTTTCTTGGATCATTAAAGCTGTGCGTTCTGAGCCAGAATGTGCTAGAGCTTGATGGAACGTGCTTATGAGTTCATTCTCCATGTTCTTAGGTATATATGTCTTCCATTTCTGTATTTCGCTGCCATGTAGTTTATATAACACGCCCCCTTTTACCCCTATGTTTCCCTTGATATTTTCATCTATTTCTGGGGCCCTTTTTATTAATTTATTTAACTTCTCATCTCGTCGCTGCTGGTCCCCTATTCCTTTTAATTCTTTTATCAATCCTTTACTCAAGGGTATTTCAATACTCATTAATGTTACTTCATTTTTAGGGCGTTCTATTCTCTCCGGTATTTCACTGTTGTTATGTAACCTAGACAGCAAATCGCTAAAAACATTTGTTTTTCCTGGAATGTGTTTCACCTCAACATCATACGAAAGAATCTCATGGATGTACCTAGATAATTTAGTACTCGTAAGCCGACAACGTTTCATAAATGAAAGACTCACATGATCTGTGTATATAATAACCTTCTGTAGATATATATATGATCTAAATTTCTGTAGTGCGTAATACACAGCACAGATCTCTAATTCGGTGACCGAAGCATTTTTCTCTATTTGACTTAAACCTCTTGAAGCGGTACTTATCACGTGCAGTTGATTTTCCTCATCTGATTGGGCTAGGACACACCCATACCCGTGACCTGAAGCATCCACGTAAATTACATATGGTAGGTTGTCCTTGGGTCTCTCTAGTAGAATTGATTTCGCAAATAGTTCTTTTATCTTTTCAAAAGCTTTCTGGTGTACCTCGTCCCATTTCCATCGCACTTTCTTTTTAAGTAATTCGCGCAAAGGCGCTATTTCTGCGGCGTACCTCAGGATAAATTTGCTTTGATAATTTAGCACTCCAAGAAAGGACCTAACCTGCTTAACACTCTTGGGCGCTGGTATTCTTCTCACAGCCGCTACTCTTTCTTCGTTTGGCTTCATTCCTCTATCATTAATTACATAGCCTAGAAATTCCACCTCACGGATGCAAAATTTGGATTTATTAATGTTCACCGTCATACCGTTTTCTCTCAGCTTTCTAAGCACATAATTCACATGTTTAATATGCTCATCAAAATTTTCATCAACTATTAGAAAATCGTCGATATATTGGATCAAAAATTCGTCGGCTGAGTCGCCAAATATTTTATCGATGGCTCTTAATAGTCCACTACATGACGTAAGCATACCAAAAGGCATTCTCAAAAATTCGAACTGTTTCCCAAAAAATAAAAAAGAAGTATACTTTCTAACATCCTCGTGAAGCTCAATCTGCCAGTATGACGCCGTTAAATCAATAGTGGAGAAATACTTGCCTTTGGTTATTTTTGACAGCAATTTTTCTACACTTTCGCTCCGAAATCTGTCTGGTTGTGTATATTTATTTATCCTTCGAGCATCTATTGTCATCCTAAGTTCGCCATTGCGTTTCGTCACCCAACATAATGGACTGCTGTACGGAGAATTTGACGTTTGTATTATTCGAGCTCTCAACATCTTATCGATCACCTGTTTGGCTTTCTCCCTTAATGCAATCGGAATATCCCGATACTTGTGTGTGAAGGGTGCAATATCTTGTACCTTAAAACTGTGTTTGTATGCTTTGCACTTGCCTGGGACGTCCGAAAATACCGCTTTGTTTTCTTGTAACATTCGCCTTAATAGATGCCTTTGTGTCTCTGTGAGGTTCTCGGCAAGGGTCACTTTCTCCTCTACTGCTTCTACCTGGCTGCCGGTATCTTGGAATTCTTTATTTCGGGCGTAACCATAATCTTTCTCATTGTGCTCCGTATACCCGTTGTAAAACCTGTCAGCGAACGCATGCATCTCATCGGTTTCTTCCCCTTGTACTATAGCAATTAATTTCTCACTCCTACCTGTTTGTAATAATTGTACGAAAAATCTTTCTTCGGCTATATCTTCTTCTCCTTGGGTTTTGTTATAAGTATCCTGCTTCATACCCTCTACAAAAGGGATTTCTAATGTTTTTCTGTTCTTCTCTATTTTCAAAACTTTATCAGCAAAATCAACCCTAGCTCTTAATTCAAACAAAACGTCACACCCAATCAAAATGTCACAAATCAAATTATTGATTACCAGAAAAATAAACTCAAAATTTTCTTCTCCTATTTTCATGTTCAACATTACTTGCATTTTTATTCGGGTAACCTCTTTGTTAACTGCTACCCGGCATACCGTGTTCCTTATGGGTAATGTCATTAGCTTAATTCCTTTATTTACCAGGTTCTGATATAACCTCAGGCTGCATACACTCACATTGGCTCCAGAGTCTATTAAAGCGTTATATTCTTCATCCAATAATACTACTTTTATGCTAGGGGAATCTGTCAGATCCTTTTCCGAGTGATTTTGTATAGTAGTTATCAGTTCTCCCAGTATAAATTCATTTTTTGAGCCCTGTTTCACATTTTCTGTTTATTTGAGAATTTTGCGCGCTTAGAATCCGCTCCGAGCTCTTGAATGGATCCTGTCTTAGTTTTCCGGGTTATCGACACTATTTGGTGCTCCGCTAGTCTCTTCCACATTTCCCTCTCTCTGCATTTGCCTATAGTTTCCTCTGCTTCCTCTAAAATGTCCCCGGGAATGTCTCTCTCTCCTTTCGTTTCTTTCTGGATAATTTTCGTCATACCTTTCTCCTACATCACTTTCCCCTCGGTCAGAAAAATAATGTTCTCTGGATCTGTTTTCATTGTTTCTGCCTCTCCTATAATTAAAACGGCCACTATATCTTGGTCTGGTTTGTATAGCATTTATGTGATATTGGTTATCACCTTCCCTCCTGAAACGGTTATTTTGACAGTTTCTGTTCCCGGATTGAGGTACGTCGTTCCAGTATCTCTCTCTGGGGTTATAGTTCCCTCTCGCGTTTCCTCTCCAATTCGCATTCCTTGAATTATCCGGTAATGTTCGAACTGTATAGTTTTGTACGTGGTTCCTACTACTTGTCTCGAATGATGATACCAACTCAATCAATTCGGGAATAGAATTTGGCTTCGCAATGAGTAGGTAATGGTGTATACGTTCTGGATAATGTGGTACAATCATATTAATGAAATCCCTCTCGCTTATGGGTGGCTCGATTAGTCTACTACTCTGTGCTTTAGTTAGCAAATAATCTACCATGCTTAGGTTTCCGCGTTCATCGTACTTGCCATTAACTAGGATAGATCTCACCTGGTTCTGAGTATTAGTACTCCAGTACTTATTCAAAAATGCCCTTCTGAAATATTCAAAATTATTATTCTCCCCCAAAGTCAATCTTACCCATTGGAGAACCCTTTGACGTAAACCTTTACGAACGATTAACATCTTTAGCTCGTCCGGAATCTGCTTCAAACGGAAATACTCCTCAAGGTCATTTAGGTATTGTTTAGGATTATCAGCCGAATTTTCCTCGAAAGTAGGTACCCCTATCCCATTTAATAAATGGTAGTTTGCATTACTTGCATGGTTAGATGTACATTGGTGCCCTGAATTAAAATTATATGGGTCGGCAGCTGGACTTTGGCCTCCATTTACCTCCCTAAAAGTGGTGCTAGTTTCACTGGGTGAGCTATCATCACTCTGTCTCACACTTATCCCTAGTCTACCAATAGAGCGTTTTAACTCCTTTACACAATTTTCATGCTCTTCCACCCTCTTCACAATTTCATGATGATTTGAGAGCTGTTCAGTCATTTTTGACGAAAGTTCATTCATCTTTCCCTGATCCTTTTCTAACACTGTTCTAAATTCTCTGAACTCCCTTTGAATGTTAGATTCTAATGTACTTTGTTTTTTTTCTAAAGAAACATTTACAGCTCTTAAGTCATCATCCAATTGCTCCTTTATGGCTAAGCTGGTAACACTTAATTCTGTTTCTACATCCTTCCTTAGTTTTTCTACATCGTTTCTTAGACATAGTTGTCCTGCCTGAATTTCTTGCACTACCTTCCCTTGCTGACTGAATTTGGAGTCCAATTGACTTTGTAATCGGGTGACCTGTTCACCTAAATATTCCCTCATCTCCTGAGCTAATTCCCCTCTCATCTTCCTGTTTTCCTCTCTGACATATTCACCTATATGTATACTCTGCTCATTTAATTTCCCTTCTAAATTTTTACTTTGTTCACTTAATTTTTCTAAGTTTTTACTGTGCTCACCTAATTTCCCCTCTAAATTCTTACTTTGCTCACTTAATTTTTCCAAGTTTTTACTCTGCTCACCTAATTTCCCCTCTAAATTTTTATTTTGTTCACGTGAGTCCTTCCTCTGCTCATTTAAGTCCTTACCCATCTCGTCTATCTTTGTGCTCAAATGTTGAAGCAATATTAGCAGCTGGTTTTGACCTGCGTCAATGACCTGCTCCATCGGTGATTGCCTTTCTAGCCTAACTTCTACTTCTGCTGCACCCATATTTTTTCCATCTGTTGTTATGCTGACAATAGCCTCCCCATCCAGTTCTTCTGAACCTTCCCTTGACCTACTCATGGTTCCGTTAGCAAGTTCTACCTCCCTAGTAATGACTTTACCCCCTCTCAATAGCATGTGTTCACCAAAACTGAGTCACTACTCTGCATGCCTTTTTGTTTGTTTTTGAATAAATGTTCTAACCTGTATTTTTTTTTATGTTAACTGATGCGTTCCGGGTTCGAATCCTGGTGAAGTTCTAGAAGCGATGCTCTCAGCTGTTTTGTTGTCCCACGTAGGTAGACTAGAAGTTCGCGTTGTAATTTTGTTCTGCTGTGCCCCTTTCCTCTGAAGATTCTTCGTCTGTTCGTTGTTTCCTAGTCCTCCGTTTGTGTCGTTCTTCCCTTCGAGCTCCACGTTATGGCGCCAGTTTGCGGCGATCACCTCCTCATCCGTTGCTGTAGCTTACCTTGATGCTTCTCCCGTTGCTTCCAGAAGTTCTCAGCGTGTTGGTTCTTCAATTTATCCTCGGCTAGCTGCAGTAATTTTCCTTAAATTATATGGGAGCATGGACTTATCCTCGGTAAAGGAAAACGTAGATCTCGGGTGGTGATATAGGAAGACATAGACTTGCTTTGTTTATGAAAAGATGACACTGCCGTTTCTTTTTATTTAATTTAACACTCGTAGTATACAAAACTGGTATTGCCGCTGTAAAATACTGTCCACCGCTGTTAGACTATGGCGTGGATATGTCACGAAATATAACTATTCTTATTGTCGCTTTCAGAGTAGCGGATCTTAGGTGTGTTGCTAAAACTATTTTGATTCCCTGTTTTGGCGCGATATCTCACACATCCTGCAGCATCTCTCCCTGACCACACATGACATAAACTGCCCCGAATTTTCCCCAAACAGATCCATTTATAGTCTCAGGCTCCTGAGGCTGCTTCCTTTCCTATTGGTCCATTTTTAGCGCGACTCGACGCGTCTAACTATTTCGAATAAACTTTCAGGGATCTCATTGGTCCAATTTTAATATAAATCGCGGCTTTTCCTACATTTACCGTTAAGGTTGTCTTTCTCACTCACTTGGTCACGGCGAATTATCAAATAATGGGACAAAGGCTCTACACCCTCGCTGTAGGAATAATAGCACAGCGACCGGAGAGAGGTAATAAAACTAGGTTTTCTGCCTTCGAAAGCACTATTCCTGTAGCTAAAACTTTCCCTCGTGGACAGTATTTTAACATAGCGCTTAAATTATTTACATTAAACCATTTATAACTCTACTAATATTAATAACCTAGATAGATACATAATGTTAAATCACCCTTCTTAAAATATACAAGCAGTATGAGAAAAAGATATTTACATAATACGATTTAACATCACTAAAAGTTAATTAATAAGTTATCTGTAATTATAGTTCTTGGGCTCGGCCTAGAGTTGCCGTTTCAGTATCCCCATAGATGTGGATTGTTATCCGAAACTAAAGGTGAAATTGTGATATGCTGAGTTAATTTACTTCATCTATGTACTGTAAATAAGTACTATAATTCAATTTGCCTCCGTCTTTAAATATTTGTGTTAGCCTAAATAAGAATTATTTAGATAGAATACTGGTTTATTCCTTTCAAAATGAACATTAAATAATGATACTTCTTGTATAATAAACTTCACAAACTTAACAAATGGTTTCTCTTTCATCTTTGGTTACACAACTTGTAGTTACGCACAAAATTGCGAATTTCTTTATTGATGCTTCTCCAATGTCGTATGAAATAATTTAGAACCGTAAGGGTACTAGAATATAATCTTGAGTTAGTTTACCAAAATTGTGATGTAAATATAGAATAGTCCGAAAAGCATTACCCTTACGTTATCTGCCGAAATGCTTGCCTAAGCGGGACGGCGAAGTTATCTTCCTGGTCGGTCTGCTCTAGTCGAAAGTATCTTCTACACTGTCTTCCGCCTCAGTCCGGGAGCCCGTGTCCGCTCGCTCGTCTGTGGGAGCGCTGAAGGTCGCTGATGTATCTTCCTCGAGCCAATGGTAAAGCATGGACAACTGATGACGTTGTTCTACCATACATTGGTCGTGATGACGGCATTAGGTTCCGGCTGAATCGCAGGAAATACCAGTCATATCACAATGAAGCAGTGGGAGTAAAACTGGCTTAGTGGAGACAGTAAATGTATAACTATTTGAAAATTCAAACCAATAAGAAGGAATATTAAGAAAATGGTTTACGCCACAACAAAGAGTTATTTGATAGAAATTTTAACGAACAGTACAGTTTTTGTGTATTAAGAATTTGTATATCCCTTACGGTTCAATAATTATACAAAATTTATTCAAAATGAAGAGGACAACTCAGGATATTCACAGAAAATTAATTTGTACGTTTTATTTATCATGAAAGTATCCTAAAGATATGGTATTTTGGAGAACATAAAAAATAACGGAAATATTTCCATATATAGGTTACTTTGGGATGGAGCTGATTTTCTTGAAAATCTTCACGTCGTATCCTTCGAAGACGCTGAAATTAAATACTAAGTTTGGTATTTAAACAAACTTTTCATTATTTAGTTATCCTCTTTACTATTAGATACGCAGACAGAGATCTTTTTGAGTAAACGATTTTTATTTTCATTTTTTCTTTTATTCCTGGAATCTTGAACCTTGTATTTCAGGTAAAATATGATATCAGAATTTTTTAATTGAATGCAATAGTTACCCTACTTACTGTAGGTAACTAATAGACAAATTAAAAATGAAAAGAATCTGATGTATTATATTTATAATTACATGACTCTCTATTAACCAGTGTTTAAATTTATGTAACTTCTACACACTATTCTTATGAAAGCTTGTTTTTCTATATACTTAATGTTAATTGAGATAAACCTTTGCTGAAATAGTTAAGTGACGTATTTGTTGTAGGTACAAACAGCGGCAAGGAAAATCTTCGGCGGATTTTATATCGTTTTCTGGAGCCTTTTGAGGCGTGTTCTTCACCTTACCTATCACAGAGTGTGGTGGCCTGATAACGCAGCAAAAAGGTGGAAAAGAGGGGAGTTTGATGCCTTTGCTTTTTCTGGTGTTATTGAAACCAAAACATGTTTATTGTCTCAGAACCAGTCATGCCGTATACTAGCGAAATTACTCGTGGACGTATCGTGGGTATGTGGAGGCTGGTCGCACTGTTACAGCAATTGCAACGGCAGTGCCTAAAATGTTTTTATAGTACATTACTGGATACAAATATTCCAGGAAAGTGGGAATACAGTCTATAGTCTCGTCAGAAAGTGGGCACTCCGCGTAAAACATCCGCAGATGATGATATTCGTTTACTAAATACAAATCACTCTTTTGTTATAATTGACTGGTAATGTTTAGAAACTAGAGGTAATTGTGTATATATAGGTTTATGGTTTACAGAATATGACATTTATATTATGGCAATAAAATTGAGTTATATTTTTGTGTATAATCCTGTTGCATTCCTATGATCAGAAATATCTTAGTAAAGGTATATTAACCAATTATAGTTTGAATTAGAGGGAAAACATGCTGCTTTATTTATTTATTATCTGGTTATGTTTGCTTCTATGCAGCAACACGCATTGATATCACTGTGAGAATACAGCTCTCTTTATTGTTTTATAAAGCGCTGCCTTGCTATGTATTTAATGAATACCATTCAAGCTTTAATTTTCACCCCCTGAAAATCTTCTCACACCTCATTCTACGTTGCGCTAACCTGGGCGCTCATCAAGTTTTCCCCTTAGCTTTCAACCCTTTCAAAGGCGTGTCCTGCACTAACCGATAAGGTATGAGCTACCAGTCACGATAAGATGTCTGTATGACAAACTGCATGCACTCACTCTACCGCTTTCTTTTTAGCCAATACGATCGAGAGCGTCAATATATATTTCGTTTCTCCGCCATTTTGTAACCTTTGTTGTCATTATTGGCGTAACTATTTAGCAGGAGTGGCGCCCCTTGCACCCTGGCCTAAATCAACCAATGAAATATCCATGGCTTTGCAAGGCCACGTATAGGTCTCGCCAGGGATATTGACATATGACCTTCAGGGCTAGCCCAGTCAGCCAGCCCTCTGATGTTTCAATACCTCCCTTGCAAGCAGCACGTGGTTCCTTCTGTCCAGTTGTGGTCCAGTACAACTCCCGTCTCAACTTGCACCATTCTTCGAGCTGCAGCCCCGTATGTGTCATACATCTATACGGTAAATGACTCGCATCGTAGCTTTCCATTAAAATTTTCACATGCCAAAATCCGTGGCGCGGCCTACACAACGATAAATAATGTGACATAGTCGCGAGGTGCAGTGAGATTTTCTTTGGCGCTCTTTGTACAAGATGGATAGAGAAAACAGAATTAATAGTCATGTTTAACAGTGTCCCACTATAAGCCGGCCTTGAAATTCCACACGCTTTCAATTACATAGCAAAAAACATGCATAGCGACAGAAGTTTTAGGAACTACTTAAAAAGTTACAACAATAATAACGGATATATTAGAATGGCTAATGCAACAAAACCTGCTTAAAGTAAATTGTTTCCTTTAAACAGCTCTACGCGTTTTGTATAGCACGTTTTCCTCTGTCTTAGGATTTATCAGTTAAATAAATTATACAACATTCCTCCGAATGAAGATGGCTTCGCAAGCTATTCCAAAATATCCGAAATACATATATTTTGTGTCATTTAAATAGCTTAAATATAATTTCTTTAATCAACAGGGTTAGAGAAATGTTTTAGAATATCCAAAATAACCAAGAGCGTTGAATGTAAACGATAATTTGGGGTGGGAGTTTTCTTGATATTTATCCAACTTTTCGTTTCTGAGCTATTCTGTTCATAGCCAGACAGACACACACACGCACATACGTACCTTTTTCTAGGATTTCCTTTTTTCATTCGGGGGACCTTAAAACACATTTATCTCCGGTGAAATTACGATGTATAGTTTTTGAGTGGATTACAATATTCTCTCTACCTCACACACTGTGACTTACATAGATCTATTGTGGCTGCTACCCCACAGGAGGAAGGGTTGAAGTGAAGGAACCACAGGAGGCTACAGGTCACAGGGATGCGAAGTCCCTAACAGTTTCAGGGTCAATGACCCGTTCCAATGCTGGAACTGCCTTGAGAGGGCGATGAACGACTCGTTGACCAAGTAGCACTCAAATGTCCACGGGGAGCCTTTCCTTTGAGTAAGCATCCAGCCATCTGTCTGACACTGCATACTCCACGAAAGCTCACCTGAGAGATAAAAACAAAACGACTGAAAGGGAAATTTTGGAAAGGAAATCATATTAGATGAGAAACCACCCCAGCATTCGCTTACCGACCAGTAAAAGCAATGCAAAACCCAAGGTCACAATGGGCGGTCGACGGGAATCGAAACCGGGACCTCCCGAATGTGAGTCTCACACGTTACCTCTGGGCCATCTAGCCCGGTTGTAGGAAAGTAAAAAGTGTATTTCGGTGAAATCTCGATATTCAATTTTGAGTAGGAAATGTTCCTTTGCCTGCCACAGCTAAACAATAGCGAACTTAAAAAATCTAAATAATCATATACTACTCAAAAGTTAATTTGACTTTCGCTGATGCAACATCTTCCTTGCCATTATAATGCAGTAAAGCTGCTACATGCGAGTACTTCGGTGTGGTAACTGAGAATAGAGGATTTATTTTGTTATTTAATCTGATAGTTCTAAACATGAACAACGACTGTACCAGTAGAACAAGGTTGATATGTCTTGCATTCATAGCAGGCACGATGAAAGAAAGTGGCGGACGTGGAGCGAATCCTTTGTAAGCTCATCGTTGCTTCATGACAACAAAGGGGAAAATATCGAGCTGCCCCAAATAACAGTGACAGCCTCCCGTCATTCACTCGCTCATGCCCTGGGCTACTAAATTATGTTACTATAGCTATGCACCTCCCTTCCCGTTTTAATGGAATTCCTCACCTTCCGGCTCTTTTTTGTAAGCTCCCAACTAATGCCTCGTTGACCGTGAGGAGGTTTTGTACATCACGCTTCCTTTTTATTTGCCCTTTTATTTTCTTTCTTCTCTAGCTGTCTTTCGCTTTGATTCCTCGCAAAGGATTTTAAGCACAAAAAGTGCTCAAGCGTTCAGCTTGCCTGTGATTTTCAGTACCGTCTATAAGATAGAGGAAGAACGGTATGCTCCCATTGAGGTATAATTATTTCAAAGGCGTTAATTAACATCTAATCCAATTAAAACATATGTTTAAATAAATAGAACCTGAATTTATAATAAGGTTAGATGCGATTTCTCTGATTTACTGCTACTAAGAAACTAATGGTGCTATCATTATCTTAATAGCAGATGTAGGTCAAAATATAATCGCTAATCTACAAAGTGTAAATAAATCAAACCGGTCTCATTGTAAAGAAACGAAAGCTGGTATACCACAAGGATCAGTGCTTGGACCTGTATTGTTTTCTATATAAGAAACGACATTGAGGCAATATAAGAAATTGTACACACCATGCTTTTGCTGATGACTTACAACTGTATTGATCGTTCTCCGTGGTGTAGTGGTTACCATGCTAGCCTCTAGTTCCAGAGGTCGCGGGTTCAAACCCGGCGGAAGGCAATGGATCTTTTCGGGCGTAAAAATCCTTAGCATGGCTTCCTTCGGAAGGGAAGTAAAGCCGGTGGTCCCGTGTCGTGCGTTTACGGCACGTAAAAGAACCTCAAGCCTGATAAAGAGGCCTCTGAGCAAAATTACCTGTCTTTCATGCCCAATATAGAATGTGACGCTAAGAACCACAGCAGTTAAAGAGCGTCCATAAATAAAACTCAAATTAATTTAATTTAACAACTGTATTTCCACACGGACTTCAGTAATTTATACGACTCAATTAAGACCGTAAATGACGACACAAATTTATTATCGACCTGGCCATTAAAACATGGAGTAAAGCTAAGCCCAGGAAAGACAAAAGCAATCATTGTGTGGCATGAGCGATGGTTGGGATTGAAACGGCAACTCTAGGCCGAGCCCGAGAACTGTAATTATAGATAGTTTTATTAATTAATTTTTATTGATGTTAAATCATACTATGTACATATCTTTTTCTTATACTGCTTGTATAGTTTAAGAAGGGTGATTTAACGTTATGTGTGTATCTAGGTTACTGATATTAGAAGAGTTATAAATGGTTTAATGTAAATAATTTAAGCGTAATGTTAAAATACTGTCCACGACGAAATGTTTTAGCTACAGGAACAATGTCTTCGAAGGCAGAAAATCTAGTTTTACGATGTCTCTCTGGTCGCAGGGCCATTGTTCATACAGCGAGGGTGTAAAGTATTTGTTCTTTTATTCAATAATTCGCCGTGATCAAGTGAGAGAGACAGCTAGCTTAACGGTAAATTTAGGAACAGCCGCGATTTATGTTAAACTTGAACCAATGAGATCCATGTAAGTTTATACGAAATAGTGAGACGCGTTGAGTGGCGCTAAAAAATGGACCAATAGGAAAGGAAGCAGCCCCAGAAGCCTGCGACTATAAATGGATCTGTTAGGAACAAATTCGAGGCATTTCATTTTGGCATTGTTTCATGTGTGGGTCATTTGTCATGTAGTCAGGGAACATTTTGCTAAACTACAGGCAGGGACAGATGCTGCAGGATGTTTGAGATATATCGCGACAAAAAGTGAATGAAGACAGTTTTCGAAACACACCTAAGAATCGCTACTTGTAAAGAGACAAAAAGCATATTTAAACTTCGCGTCATATCCACGCCGTGTTTTAACAGCGGTGGACAGTATTTTAACGGCGGCAATATCAGTGTTGTGTACTACGTGGAGTAGTTAAATAAAGGAAATTGCAGTGTCATTTTTTCGTAACCAAAGCACGTCTATTTCTCTTTTTTACCACGATCCAAGATCTACGCTTCCTTTACCAAGGATAAGTCCATGCTCCCACATAGTTTTAAAGAAAATTACTGCAGCTAGCCGAGGATAAAAATGCAGAGAACCAGCACACTGTGAACATCTGGAGCCAACATGGAGGATGCATCAAGGTAAGCCGTGAGCAAAGGGCATCAACAAGAACCACGACATCGGGCAGGAGGTGACTGCCGCAGGATATCTGAATTTGGATAACATAGAAATCCTTGTATTAAATAATTTGGAAATCCTATTTCACAATACAGTAAAATATCTTGGAGTTTATGTGGATCAAAATTTAAACTAGAGCACACAAATTATACAAGTATGCAAAAACTATTCTCAATAGTCTATCCTTTAAAATGTATAAATGACTTTCTGCCAACGTCAATTCACAAAATATTAATACAAACGCTTGTGATGCTCCATTTTGACGTTTGTGACTCTCTTTTTACTAACCTAACAGAAATTTCAGCTAAAATACGCGTACGCTTTGTATGCAATCTCCATCTATTTGATCATGTTACACCATCATTCAATTACCGCATTGGCTCCAGCTTAGAGAACGAAGAACTTTACGTTCTTTATCACTTCCCTACCAACTTCTTCATTCCAAGCTATCTAAATGCTCGGTTTAAATATCTTACTGACTGTCATAATCGAGAAACTCGCTCACGAAACTCATTCATTCTTGCAATACCTGTTCATAATACAACCTTCTATTCATTATCATTCACTGTAACATTAACTCGTCTTTGGAATTCCCTGTCGGAACGTTATGGAGTTCAAGAGGAAAATTAGGGCATACATTTATAGTCTATCCTAATCTGCTACTATATTATAATAATAAATACCTCTCAACATTCATTTATTAGTATTATTATTGTTTTATGCTCTAGCTACTAATATTTCAAATTTAAATATTAAGCTATTTAGAGCAATTGTTTTTAGCTATATTAATATTCCAATTTAAAGCATTTTTGTTACGATTTTTGCACTTTCTCTACCATTAACCTAGTAGGTAGAGAAGATACTGCATTCCATCAAACAATTTATATCAGATTTCACCGAAAATACATGCTTTGAGGTCCCCTGAATACAAAAAGAAGCATTCTTAGAAAAATGCGTGCGCGCGTGTGTGTGTATATGTGAACAGCATAACTAAAAAGTCGGATCAACACCAAACTTGGTATTTAAGTTCAGCACCTTCCAAAGATGTAACACGAAGATTTTCAAGAAGATCCCCTTACCCCGAACTACCTTTTACATCAAACATTTCGAGAAAAAATGCTCAAACGATATTGATTAAAATACCATATATTAAAGTTATTTTCATGAAAAATAAGTTTATATTTTGAACTTTCTGGGAACAGCCTTTGAAGTTCTCTTCATTCGGAAGGAATTTGTTATAATCCTGCATAACTGCAAACGTTAAGCGATAAACGAATACGTACTATACACAAAATGTAGTTCTCTATAAAGTACGCAATTTATTTCAAATAACTTTTTTATGGCATTAGCCATTTTCGAGGTATCTGGTATTAATGGTTCGAATTGTTCAATACGTTGCCATTCTTTTAAAGTCCTGTCAACATTCAGTTCTTTTTCGCAATTCCATTGAAACTAAATGGAGTTTTAAGGCCAGGCGTATACCGTCCAGTTCTGAAACATTTGACTATTGCTGTTCCCTTTGTATTTGATACCGAAATGTGTAATGTGGCAATTTCTTAAAAGGTTTATTTGGATAACAATGAATTAGATGTAAAAATAAGATTTAGTAAGACTACTTCGTATACCCACTAACAAACGATAGAGGGTAGAGAAAGTTATGTGAGTGTATGACATCAGATTATTCTCTTCGTTTTAATATATTTGTTGGATCTTTGAAGGTTTGTGTTTTATTATGTTGTATTGTATTGTGGTTTTCTTATCTTCATCTTAATGTGAAGTCAGAAACTTTGTATATTTATGTTTTATTATGTTGTACTGTATTGTATGCTGGTAGAGTGGAAGAGAAGGCCTCATTTGCCTGACTTATGCCACTTTCACGTGCGATTGTGCGGGAACTAATTTGCGGATCTACTGCAACGGCAGCCAAAACATTAATTTCGGACTCTTCTCCACTCACTTGTTTGTTTCTGTTACGTTTTCTAGGTGTTACTTTCACGTAATTGGTTGAAGAGGTTAATAAATAATCGCCGAGATGGTTAACGTCTAATGGGATACTTTCCGCATACACCGTTTCCTACACTCTTCATACACCATGAGCATGTCGGCTTTTTCTGCATCAATAAACCTCACTCGTCCCCCCCCCATCTTCCACTCACGACTTACTACTTGAACTGTTACAAACTAACTGACCAGAAAGTCGCAATACAATCAATGAACAGAAAACACAATGCAAACAAACATAACATTGTACCTAGCAACTAAGCAGGTTGAATGGGACAAACAGTTGTCGGGGTGGAAACTTTTCAAAATACGATTTCTTCTAAACTACTTGCACCAGAATCCTGCAACAAAGACCATTGACATTCTAATTTACCCCATCTTTATTCTGTTGATGTAACTAAGCATTTTTCCATTTAAAAAATTGTATGTTTGCTCAAAAAATACGCTTTCTCTCCATTATTAAAATCTGTTTATAGGCTAAATGTACGAACCCCTGACTACCAATCAATACTGTGAAAACTGCACATCAATAACACTTTCCATTTCCGAAATATTTGCGGTGTAAGTTTCAGGTGATTTACCCTGTATATTTTATTCCTTATGCTAAGCAAGCACAGACAGAACGATACAAACGACAATCGACTCATTTATAATGGTACGATATGCGATATGTATTTCTTTAATTGGTATTTTTCTAATACTTCAGGTAGCGAACTGTATTAAAATCTCTTAAGTAGCGTTTGTCTCATTTTATGGAAGTATGCCAGAAACTTTTAATAATAATCCTTATATAAGCAAGTTTTGCTGCATTTGCTATTCGTGTTGCCAGCAACTTCAGTACCAAAGAACATTGTGCCAAACATATAAAGAGAAAATTGAATGAGCGTAACTTATGAAATTACTCAACTGATATTTTTTGTAACTAGAAACACATGATTTTTATTCTCGAGGGTTATAGATATCCAAGTCCAAAATGTTTCGGTTATAGATAGAGGGTGGTGCGTAGAATCTTCACAACCGCCCGTTGCTCTCTCTATTCTTTTTTTTTTTTGTATTTGATATTAGCTGATTGTGTGTTTCCATGTGAAAATGTAGAGCCTGTGCGATATTTAATAACTAAGGAAACAAACAGACTGTCAAAATCTCAACTGGTGCGCTTATCTAAAGTGATTCATCCAAGTGAGATTGTATACTCCCATGGTTAATTATCAAAGTCTTCTAAATTAGGATGCCGCTCGCAGACGAAACTCAAATGTTAAAAGCGACATGTATACTAGTCGGCCACGATATGAGTGCGCTTGAAGGAGGGTGCCAATTTTTGTTCACGTGCCTAATGTCATCAAGGCCTAAGTATCAAGGGGAGTGATGGGCAAGGCGGTAGGGAATGTATAATTGTACAATGAAAAGAGTACGTTTGCAGGCCTCAGCCTCGCTAATAAATGCAACTTGGAACTACGGATTATTTCTTGACCTGACTGTCCTTCCGATGCCCTGCCCCTTGTTCCGTAACTGTTCAGTTCCTCTTCCTACCGAAAACACACATATCGTGGCCGACTAATACATTGCAGGATTTTGCTGCAATCCGTTATTTCGTGAAGATCCTAGGCAAATCATAAAAAGCCGGCGTATCCTGAAAACATGCGAATGTACGCGTTCTGTCGCGGTTCTTCATGAAATGCTGGGGGTTGTTAGGCGTATACCGTAACTTAATCTAATCTCCAGCCTAACTTTAAACTAAACTAACCTAACCTAACGTTTCACTATCCGCGGGCTTTTAGAGGCCCTATCAGAAGCTGTATAGAATGAAGTAACACTACGCTGGCTTTTGATGATTTGCCTAGGATCTTTGCGAAATGGCAGATTTCGGAAAAAGCCTACGACGTATAAGAGACAATAAACAGTTCACCACAGTTTTCTATGAAATACATCATTTACATCAACGTCTCACCTTATAACTGAACTACTACAATAAGAAATATCTTAGTATGATAAGAAACATCTACCAGAGCACCTTCCGTTAATAATTATTATTACTGTCATGAACTTCTGGCCTAAGATGTTCCGAAGACATTTGGGATAGTTTAAATATTCCGTTGGTAAATTACATTTCTTTTCATTTGCTATTAGCTGTTCACATGCTGTTACCCATATTTGTAACACATACCTAATGGAAATTTCCAGGTAATTATAAAAGAGATTTTTGTACAATACTATAATTAAGAGTATTATACAATTGGTTTTCGCGTATTATTTAGTGTGAGTACTATCTCTGTCGTTCTTTTTTCTTCGGATTTGGTAATTTAAAGAGTTTGAGAGCCTTGAGGATGTTACCAGGTTTTACAAATGAAATGTTTTTTTTCTTTACTTAATATAGTTTCACAATTGAGATAATGTCATAAGTAAAATGTAAAGAAGATATCCTGAATCCCCTATCCGTGGCAGTGCAAATGTTGCGTTGGTAGCATTGAGTTTCATTGCCATGCTCTCGTTCAGCTGTTTCGCTTTTTGTTCTTCTTCTTCCTTTTTTTGCAATTTTACTTTATCTTTTATAATCTAAATTCCACACACGTATAGTCATCGTATTAAGTAATAAGGAAAAAAATCTGATGTGTTACACTCACATGACTTTCTCTACTCTTGTACAAACTATTTTTACAAACGCTTATTCTCCATATGTTCATGTTAATCGAGATGTCAATCTTATTGCTAATTTTCTTGTAGATACAAGGGGAATATGGTAGGTTTTAAGCAATAAATATTTTAAGCGCTGGTTGCTATGTGGCGCATTCCATTCTCTTTGCATGTCCAGGACATAAAAAATGAATAATAACGAATTTGAGAAAAAGTATAAGTATTGGAAAATTTAAGGAAATAACAAGCAATATCTCGAAAACGGTTCACTCGACAAAAAAAATGTAAATCAAATAAATTGTGTATTTTAATGCGATCTACATTTTTTGTGTAGTAACATTTTGTCTATCTCTTATGGTTTACCAGTTATGCAAAAGTCGTTCACAATGAAGAATACTTTTGGAGACATTTCCAGAAAATTCGAGATATACATTTCATTTCTCATGACAATATCTTAAACATATGATATATTAATAAAAATCGTTAGAGCCATTTTTGAGAAAATTAAAATTTTCGAAAAATGTTCCATTTAAAGGGTAGTCTAGGGTGGGGGGATTTTCTCGAAAACCTTTGTGTCGCATCTCTGGAAGATACTGAACCTAAATACCAAGTTTGGTGTTTATCCGACTGTTCGCTTCTGAATTATGCTGTTCACAGACACACAGACAGACACACACACAGACACACACACACGGATATGTTTCCAAAAATGCTTTTTTTTGGATTCAGAGGGTCTCAAAACATATATTTCCCGTGAAATCTCGGTATCGAATTTTTGGGTGGAATACAATACTTCCCCTACTTTACTATACGTAGTAGAGAAAGTAAAAAGAGAGAGAGAGTTTGTGTTTGTGTGTGTGTGTGTTTGTGTGTGTGTATGTGTGTGTGTGTGTATGAGGGAGAGAGATAGGGCGTTTTATAACCATATCATCCACTTTCGCTGAACATTAACATTAGCAGATTTTTTCGATCCCTTTTCACGAAAATGGGGAAGGTGCCACGAGATTCCAGACCTAAGAGGTAAAAGGGGAGGTGTGAAGTCTTTGGATTTATGGTAATTTTGGAGTGGGAGACGTACAAAATTTTGATTTATGTGGAATGCCTGTTTAGGAGGATTCTATGACTTAAAGTTAAAGCTCATTATTTATGAATTTGAAGAGCATCAGTTTGTTTGGCTTAAAGTTTTCATATATTGATAAAATTAATGTGCAAGCTACAATTCCTTCTAAAATAATAGAAATACTAATAATAATTATTCATATCACATAATTTTACTTTGGTTTTGCTGAAAGCTATCCATTATAGTCTTTTAACAGCTATCTTTTTATGATTCTGACATAACATTGAACACTTATGTTTACGAAATTGTTCTGATAACTTTCAAAGTCCATGCTCTTATTTTCAAACCTAGGGGTACCTTAAAATTTCTTTTACTATTATTAACTTTATGTTCAGTTCTTTACATAAACAATCTGATGTGTTACACTCCCATGACTTTCTCTAATCTTGTACAAACTATTTTTACAAACGCTTATTCTCCATATGCTTCATGTTAATCGAGATATCGAGATGTTAATGTTATTGCTAATTTTCTGTAGATGCAAGGGGAATTGGTAGGCTTTAAGCTATAGTCAAACATATTAAGAGCTGGTTTCTATGTGGAGTATTCCATTCTCTTTGCATTACCAGCACAAAAAAGGGAATAACGAATTCCCATTTGAGAAAAAGTATAAGTATTGGAAAATTTAAGGGAATAACAAGCAATATCTCGAAAATGGTTCACCCAACAAAAAAAATGTATATGACATAAATTGTGTATTTTAACGCGATCTACATTTTTGTTAAGTAAAATTTTGTCTATCTGTTATGGTTTACCAGTTATGCAAAAGTCGTTCACAATGAAAAGTACTTTTAGAGACTTCCCAGAAAATTCGAGATATACATTTTATTTGTCATTAAAGTATCATAAATACATGATATTTTAATCAAAATCGTTAGAGCCATTTTTGAGAAAATTAAAAAATTTGAGAAAAATGTTCCATGTAAAGGCTAATCTGGGGTGGGGGGATTTTCTTGTAAACCTTCGTGTCGCATCTCTGGAAGATACTGGACCTAAATACCAAGTTTGTTGTTTATCCGATTGTTCGTTTCTGAGTTATGCTGTTCACAAACACACAGACACACACACAAACATGTTTCCAAAAATGCTTTTTTTGGATTCAAGGGGCCTCAAAACATATATTTTCGATGAAATCTCGGTATCGAATTTTTGGATGGAATACAATACTATCCCTACTTATTACCTATACGTAGTATAGAAAGTAAAAACTACACCGATTGATATCTTGGACAAAACTTTATACACCTCACAGTAGCAACCGGCAGACACCTTATGCTTCTTAAAATGTTTAAGAATTGTCACTAGTGTGTTTTCAGCCAGTTATATCGGGCCCGTCAAAGCAAACGCATTGGCGCTAGCGAATACCTCAGTTCTCCGGCTAGAGGTGTAGATTTTGACACTAGGAAACGCAGAGAGTCAAGCGAAAGGATTAAGGCATTTAATAGCGCTGGACAAACTGCGACCTATAAATAATAGATGGAGGGCTTGTGATTGCTGTAATCAACGTAGGGGTATTTTATATCAAATAGGGACTATCCAATAAAAGAAAAGAATATAATAAGCAAAAACTTAAGTTCGTTATAACTTCAGCGGTGACGCAAGAAATATTGATTTTAGTTTTAGAAATAGCTGCATGAACTAAATTTTATTACAGTAAAATGATGCAACCCCTTTGTGGTGAGCTAGGTCCAAATTTCTGTTTTATATTTCTCATCTTATATAAAGATACGATGAAGTTATGATATAAGTTCAGAAATCTGATATCAGCTGAAATAGTATAGTTTTGTGTATCTTTACAAACGGGTGGAATATACAAAACAGAAATTTTTTACAGTCGTTACATCTTCACAGCTTAGGGTACTGAAAAGAAATATATAAGAATATCTTATGTATATGCTGTTTTTTGATCAAAATTATGGAGCATTCTCGATTATTTTGCTTAATGAATAGGCATTTCCGCTCCTTTTCAACCCTACTATAAATGACGATCATCCCATTAGATGTATTTTTGCCATTAATATATCTACAAGTATATTTAATTTGATGAAAAAAAAATCTTATGTATTACACTCAAATGACTTTCTCTACTCTTGTACAAACTATTTTTACAAACGTTTATTCTCCATCTACTTCATGTTAATCGAGATAAACATTTGCAGACTCTATCTTATTGCTAATTTTCTTGTACATGTAAGGGGAATATATATTTACAAGGGCAATATAGAAATACAGTAGCCTTTAAGCATACACATTACTCTTAATAGCTTGTTGCTATGTGCAGCACCATTCTCATTGCCACAGATTAATATTCTTTGCATATCCAAGACAAAAAAATGAATAACGAATTCCCATTTGAGAAAATAGGTATTGAAAAATTTAAGGGAATAACAAGTAACATCTTGAAAATGGTTCACTCTACAAAACAATGTATATGACATAAATTGTATATTTTAACGCGATCTACATTTTTGTGGTTTACCAGTTATGCAAAAGTCGTTCACAATGAAGAATACTTTTGGAGACATTCCCAGAAAATTCAAGATATACATTTCATTTGTCATGAAAATATTTTAAACATATGATATTTTAATCAAAATCGTTAGAGCTATTTTTGATAAAATTAAATCTGGGGTGGGGGATTTTCTTGAAAACCTTCGTGTCGCATCTCTGGAAGATACTGAACCTAAATACCAAGTTTGGTGTTTATCCGACTGTTCGTTTCTGAGTTATACTGTTCACAGAAACACACACAGACAGACACACTTTTTTGGATTCTGAGGTTCTCAAAACATATATTTCCGGTGAAACCTCGGTATCGAATTTTTGGGTGGAATACAATACCTCCCCTACTTACTATACGTAGTAGAGGAAGTAAAAATATAGAATTTTTATATTAGGTATAAATAATTCTATATAACTCATTCATTATAGAAAACACCAAATGAATAGTTATCACCTTAAATCTTCTTAACACCTATTCCTACCGTTAATCTTCTTCTTCTTCAACAGATTACTCTCCTCTTGTAGGGCTTACACCCCGAGGAATTACAAGTCAACACCTTGGGGCAGTAGTCTGTCGAGGATGAAGCAAACTTTGTATCATAGCATATGCAGGATAGGTGACCAGCCCAATGTCTAGTATGGCAGTGAAGAAGATGGAAGTGAAATTTAGTGATGAATAGGAATATTCGCGGATCAAATTATCCAACCCAACATTCGCCTAGCGACGAAGTGGAACGCTACAGCTTAGTGTCTATGTAAGAGATACTAAATGTATATTTATAGTGTAACGTACTTATAGAAGCGCCTATTTTATTTCTTTACTTTTTACAAATTAATTCATACATTCAAAGTGAACTTTTGCTTTTTATGAATGAAACATTTTCTTATAATGTAATTCTAGCGCCATTGAATAGCTATAACTTACTTCTATCGCTAAAGCACCAACAGGATTATTACAAAGTACCTTACATTTTTTTGTTGTAATAATTAATTAATGATAGAAACCTATATAGAATTTTGCCCTATTCCACTAAGATTTAGTATACCATTGGGCTCCTGACAATACATAACTCAGTTGGTTTGTTACTTTTGCAGTCTTTATCCTAAGGCTGATAGCCGTCAAATAGTTTGAATATCAAGAAATGCGCTTGCCTCGACATCGCTGAACTAATGTTTCTTAACCACTTTTTGTTAACGAGTGTCAAAATACTCCTTCCTCCATTGTTAAATTTTAGGGAAAAATCCAATAACATTGTTCTAACTTGGTCTCATTTGTAGGTTTATTCGTTTAATACCTGAAAGTTACGAAGAAAATACATTGGAATTAAAACTCCTATTTGCCTGAAAAACAATTCTCAGCAGCAACTAAACACACGTCTATGAATCCGTATAAGGTACCTACCCATAACCAAAACATCACAGCGATTTTCAACCAACTGTGAATGTAGAAAAACGACGAGGAATTCCATGCAAAGGTTCACATTTTTAATTGTGTTTTTTACTCTTTGCTAAAACAAGTTCGCTTGGGTACAAACGTGAAAATTTTAACACGTGATATTGCTAACGAGCGGGCTGTACGCTGAGCATGTTGGCGCTGATTTATTTCTCTAAATGTTTGGTACATACAAGATACGATCCCTTCCCCCTCCAACTAGGTCGTTCCAGGGAAAGGGAGAAAAAAATGTAATAATGTGAAACGTGCGTATCGCGAAATGTTGTTAGTGCCATTATATTGCCCAACCCTAGTGCACTTTCGCTTATTGCATGCAATTTTTAAATATCCATCCCTTGTCGGCGAGCATATATTCCTGTTTCCCTCCCCCTTTTACAAAATAAACGCATAAAACGACACACTGCTGGCTCTCCATATCATTAACACCATGTGATAATAAAGTACAGAGTGTTTTCCTTTCTCTTTATAAACTAACCCAATCTCTCCCTAGCTTTCTATCATTTCAACTCTCACTTGCTTTATAAATAACATTAACTTAAACGTAAAATAGATTTTCACTTTCTCTACGGCTTATCTACTGTAGTTGGAAGAAGTATTGTATTCTAGCCAACATTTGTTATCAAGATTTCATCAAGACACCTATTTTGAGGTCTCATGAGCCAATGAACAATGAGCCCATTCCGGGGGGTACGAAGTTTCCACAGAGCGTCCTTTTCCCCTTCCATGCACATGCCGAGACCTCCCGCTGACATTTGCAACCCCCTAAGAGAGACCAAAAGAATGAAGGGTAAATTGAAGTGATAATGGAGCTGAAATGGAAGCACAGGAAATTCGGGGACTTAATGATCCTTCACATCATTCGCCTAATGACCCGGGGAAGCTCCGAAAAACCCATGGGTTAGGAAGTTCGGCCGCGGGAATCGAAGCCACGACCTCCCGAATGCGGGCCACAGACGTTACCGCCCGATCCATCCCGGCCGTTAAATGTTAAGTAACAAAATAGTATGTGACGCAACAAAAACTATTATATACGTATTTAAAGAAAGGAACATTTAAGAAAGCCGTTGGTGCAGAGACGCATGCTAGCCGGACTAATAAATTAAGACTCGGACTAGCACATAGGCCAGAAGAGTTCCAAAAGAGAATTAGACAAAAATTGACTAAGAAGCACAGGAGATTGGCAAACTTGACGGTTTGTGCGAGTGAGAGGGCAATGTCGGAGAAATCTTGGAAACCTCAGATGTGTCAACACTAACATAACAAGAGAACATCAGCGATTTTATTCTCATGCGACGTTTATGTGAAGTACACTGACATTTTGTGCAAATGGGATGGATCAAAATGGAAAACTTGCTTTCCAAAAGCATTAGAAGAAATGTTAATCGTTATATTTCACCACACGCTTGTACACACAGGTTTGGAAAGAACAACAATGAATAACGAGTAACATTTATATATCAAAACGTTAAACCACAAATTCAGGAAAATAATTTCGTAATGCCAACTATGTCAGATGGCTAAGACTTTGAATGCCGCGTACTATATTCAGATGCAGTTAGTGATTAGAAAGGAACCCAACGCGTTAGTGTGGATAGACGGGAAAAGATTGATGTTCATATGTGAGTTCCGAGCTAAGTCTATCGTGGTCTTAATTTATGTTTCCTCCATATTCATTAAAATATATTCTGTAAGAAATAACAGCACGAAAACATACGTAAAAATCTTAAGGACTCCACATCTGAGTACGGCAAAATAAAAGCATTGTTATGTGGCAAAGTACACAAGAAAATGCAAGAAAATGAGACAACAAAATGCAAGATAATAAAATAAGTGTACCGTAGCTCTATTACACCCAAGAAAATATTAAAGAGGGAATTTTAAGGAATATTTTCGGATATTTGCATATTTTTTCACAAGTACCATATGGGTTGATACTACCGCACGCGGGTAGAATCAATAGTAAATAATAATTCATACATACATACTACCACTCTATACGTACCTACATAAATTCATTTGAGACAGTCACCAAGACCGCCGTCTATACCGACAGGACCGAAAGAAACAGCAATGCCAAAATGTACTATACAGAACATGCAATAAAATGGAACAAATAAAAAGCAACTCAAAGACACATAAAACAAACCGGACACCGAAAGTCGCAGGATAAGCTTTTGCCAGAAACAAATATAAATTATAACTTATTAGTGGATATACGAAATATTCTAACAAAAGTTTATTTTCCTATCTACTTCACTTTAATCGGGATGAACCTTTCCGAAAATATGTAGCTGCATTACACTTTGGTTATATACAAAAGGGAGTAGCGATAATCAGATGTTTCAAACAGGATGCTGTACACTGACCTTATAATGCCAGTCTTTCCAGAGCATCGCGAGAAACAGCTGACTTTAAAAGAACGACAAAGTATTGAGCAATTGAAACCGTTAATAAGGGATACCTCGAAAATGGCTTATGCCACAAAAACTATATTTAAAATAAATTGTGTTTTAAAGAGATCCACATCTTTGTGCAGTACTTATGTTTTCGTCTGTCGCTTAACGTTCACCAGTTATAAGTACAAAATTATACATAATTCCTTACGAATGAATTACACGACTTCACAGCCTATCCCAGAAAATTCAAGATTTTATTTTTCATGTATATATATTTAATAAATGGTATTTCAATCAAAACATTAGAGCCATTTTTGAGAAAAGAAAAAGAAAAGAAATATATTCCATGTAAAGGTTATTTGGGTGGGAGAGATTTTTTGAAAATCTTTGTGACGCATTTTTGGAAGATACTGAACTTAAACACCAAATTTGGTATCTATCTGACTTTTCGTTTTTGAGTCATGCTGTTCACAGACACACACACAGAGCTTTTACTAATTTTTTGGGATTCAGGGACCTCACAACATGTGTTTCCGGTGAAATATCCGTACTGAATTTTTGGGTGGAATACAATGCATTTTCTACCTACTATGTACGCGGTAGAGAAAGTAAAAATTGAAGGAGACAGCATAAACAGTTACTACAACCGTTTAAGTTGACAACGTATTTTCTATTTTGTGAGATACTTTCGATGTTATCTCCAATATCTCCGTCGTTGATGAATATGCTGTTACAATGGTGAACTATGCGATCCTTCTCTGAGAGCACTATTTGAATCGAGTTGCCGACAGTTTGAAAATGAAGAACTAAATTGTTTCTGAATCTTAGCACGAGAAACTGTAACTACCGAAGTGGTATATATTCTAACTTCTAAAGTATCAAGAAATGGTATGGTTTAAAATAGCTTTTTCCATAATAACGAGAGGCGTAAGTTGCCGTGAATCGCTGAAATGTTAAACGGCATTAAGTTTTATCAACTTAAGTTCCGCCTACTTCATACTACACCAAAAAATCCTACTTATAACTTAAGTCTTTTATTCGCATCTGGAATACAGCTTTTACTCTTTGACATTCTGAGAAATTCTTTCCCTTTATAATTTTCATAACTGATATACGTGCATTTTCATACAACTCTCTGATTTCTGAACGTATGGACAATGAGTTCTAATTACCTGAACCTTGGGCTAATGTGTTTTATTGACTGAGTTCGCCGAAACATCTAATTGCCTTAGCTACTCTGACTTCTAATTAATTGCTTAGCCTCGACACGTAATTATCTGGTAATACTTCTTATCCACTGGTAGAATAGTAAATCGATATTCTTACATTATCCATTGATTTATGGATATTATTTATTTCAGTTATTTCTCCATCTACCTATTAAGTCTTTATAAAATTATTAATCGTGCAAGTCAACAATTCCGATATCAAAGTCGTACGTATATATTCCTTAAATTATGGATCTATCATTTTAACTGGCGTCCTATTTAAATTAGGTGGTTATGGTGGTTAAATTATGTGAATTTTGCATGACCTCCACTGGAATATAGCTAACCTATTACCTAGAAGAAGTGAGACGATCTTCCGATTCCAACTATATAAATTTATACACCAAAGTTGTTTTGGTGCCAAATACTGCTAGATTTCTACAAAGTCGGTTGTCAGATCTAGCACTTTTACAGCATTTTCTCACTTTTTAGCTCCTAGTTGTATGCTGTTGTGTGCGAATGTGTTGAATGTGTCTACCTCTTTTATACTTCAGCTGTAGTTAGGTGGCAAAACATCTCACGAGCAGGATAATCCTTACCCTTCATTGCAAATGATTTCAACAAGTAAAAGCAAGTAATTATTGCTTCGGAGTTAAACCTGCAAAAACAAACCTGTTATTTTGAAGCCGAAATTATAAAGACAATAATTATCTAAATAATCCGGGAAGGATAGCGAAATAAAATAAACAGTAAAATATTTAAAATCAGTGCATGTATTAAAAGGAAAAGCATTTGGAAAATTGTTCAGTGTTAAAAGTGACAGAAAGCCCAGACAGGCACAGCTTACCTAATTAGGGACCAGCCCCAGGTATAAAGGGTAAATCCACTGAAGCCAGTTTCTCTTGGAATTAATGGGTGCAGTTGCACTGGCCAGGATGTGAAGGTCACTAGAAGCTTCATGACGCTCAGTTTTGGTGCAAAATGTTTAAGGGGAGAGAGGGGAAGTTAGGAGGTTTTTCCTTGCATCGCGCGTGTAGTGAGGACATTCTCGCTGGGACGCTCGTGTGGTGAGAACACACTCTCGTTGGGGCCCTCTTGGGGTGCGGAACAATATTCTCTGGGTGTGAACTTGCAAGAGGATCGAACGTTCAGCTGTAATTGATAATCTTCGGTCTTGGAAAAGACACAGTAACATCGTTAGAATTTAAACGTGATCGGCAAACCTTAAGTCTTATTTTAATGGTGAATAAAAGTGTTCCAAGAAAGCGTCCCTGTTTCTATGTACATACACTCACGCATACCCATTGATTAAGATCTCATGCTCGAGCAGCCGTGGAAAAATAAAAAAATAACCAACTAGGAGGAGTAAAGCAGTAACCGTGAGGCAAAAGTATTGCTTCAGTGGTTGGAGGACGTAGCGTGGCTGCGTCAATATATATAGTACAGAACGTCAAGAACTTTATCGTGTTTGAAAGCGGTGGTGTATTACCCAGTGCAAACTTGAGCCAATTAACAGTAGATGCGAATTGTGTAGGAACCACCATTGTTAAGAAAATTTCAGCCTTAAATTCCGACATGTTCCATACTCCAACAAAAGCGTATGCAGAATTCCTTGTGCAGGACCGTGCATAAGCGCTACAAAAAAGACGTATCAACTACTGCTGCTGTTCTCAAACATATGTGACAAGAAAGGTATTAAGAAACCGATGAAGAATTTCTTTACGGTGGGAGGACTATGCATAAACTTATGATTAGCATGGAATTTAAGTACGGAAATCTTAGAAAGCACATTTCTAGGACGAATCAAATGAAGTAGTTTCCTGAAGGTATCCCTACTTATGTGAGATTGCTCAGATTTGGGCGCAAGGTTATGATGATATACAGACGAGACCTGGTGCGACACTCTCGAATAATAACCTGGTCATATCAGCGACAACTGTATTGTCACAACGCCACCCAGCTAAGGTGACAGAATTCTACTCGTGCATTGCAGTGGGAACACAGAGAACATACGCTTATAATACATAAGAAATTGACTGGAGCTCCCACAGATTACCATGGGACAATGACCGCAGCTACTTTTGAAAACTGATTGGAACATATAAATCTTAACAGTTAGAACGACCTTTCGCTATTGTATTGAATAATGAAACATACCACATTACAATTGTAGATACATATTCTTTTGAAAAAATAATATTCTGCTTTATATGCAGAAACAAACATTCCAAATCCTAATCCTAACCCTATCATTCCCACTCTTCTTCAGATAGAAGAAGAACAAGAACAGAAAGACACCTGGTCGATGGAATGACTACTTCCTATGTTCAAAGAGTGGCGAGGATACCGACATTCCAATGCGTTCTTAACCCTATAGAGATGGCTTGGTCAAATGTAAGCCTAAATTTACCTCATATAATCCCATGAAAAGGTCAGTGAGTGATGTAATAGATTTCTTAAGTGTAACTTGCAGCAAAATGTCACAAAAACAATCGCGAAATTATATTAGACGTCTACAAGAAATAAAGCAGAAGCACAAGCGAATTCAGCCTGAACTTGATTCTGGAGAAAGTAGAATATGTGTGAATATCAAAGACACTTCGTCGGATGAATCACATTAGTATCTTAAGATACGTACGTTGATTTTATTATAAGAATAGCAAAACCGGCAGTTATAAACCATTTGTATCCAGATCTGCTGATATTTGCTTGGTCTTTCCCTTTAGCATAGTGTTTGTTAAAATAATGTTTAATAATGTATAATGATATTACCCATTTTAAATTACGAAATTCAAATAACTATAGTTGATTTAATATATATTTTAATAGCCAGTAAAGATAGGAAGAAAGAAAAAAGTGTTATTCTCTTAGCTTTATATCCATTAAATTGGGACAAAATATCATATTGGGAATTAATGCAGGAAGCTAACGCCCGGTATCCACAGAGCCAAGAGCCACGTGTTTATCTTCTCAGGATAAGGCAAAACCTCAGAAAAACCTATTTCAGGTAGGTCACTTCAACCCAGATGCGGACACAAACCTCCATTTTATGACGCATACGCTATTTCCTAACCACAATGGTGGGTAAAACATTTTCTTAATAAAGTTTTACAATGTTCCGTTTTTTTCAACCCATACGTTTGACTATTCATTATGGTGGAGCTTCTTTCAGAACTACACTGTTCCTTAGAGTAAGCAGAACTCGACAGTTCACTGCATCAAGTATTGTCGTTCACGAGTAGCAATAACGAAAAGTTTATGTAATTCATAAAATATTCATACTTTGTAAATAGCAGATCTAGCCAGAACAAATATGCTGATCAACTGTTGTGATCTAACAGAAATCCAGATATTCTATTTAGCTAATTTATAACCCCTTTGGGGAAACAGACAACAAATATCCTACTAGAGAGGGATATAAAAAGAATAGGAGAATATATGGGGAGAGTAAGAGAAAAGTGGTTTAGAAAAATAAAGCAATATGAATTTGTTATGAACCACCATGCATAAATAACCACAGTGTTAAAATGCATGATGGACTAAAGAAAGTAAAAATAGCAACTAAAAGTAACGTATTAAAAATTGTAAAATTTTTTATAGCATTATGGAAATAATTACATACATAACTGTGACACAAGGAATGTCGTATAGGAACTTTCAGCAGAAGCATTCTCACTGTGTTTTATTGTAGAAAACTTCCTTGTCATCCCACTGTTACAGAAAACCTTTCTACAAGCTTTGTTACCTCACTAAGCACATTCTCAAATTCTGAGTCACAATTCAACCTATTTACCTGTTCAGTGATGCTGCAAAATCACAATAAGAGGAAGTTTCAAGGAGAAAACCCTATGAAGAACTATCAAAGAAACTATAAACGGCTGTGTATTGTGGCCGTGTATTATAACTCGTGGCCTGCTGAGATAAGTCTCTGTCCACGGACTCGCCTATTTCTTGCACAGCATGAAATACGTACATCTATAATATTCATTTTCTTAAAGAGCAAAATCATTTCATGTTTTAAACTCATTGTGTTTTGCATAGTGACAAGAGCGTTGTATATTTTATTGCCTGCAATAAAGTTACTAATAGATATCTTTAGAAAAGTGTTACTTGTCGCTGAATTTCTGAAAAATGAATTACGGACCGTACTGTGCTTAAGCACTTTCTGATGCACTGAATATAATTCAAATACACAAAACAAGATTTAAGGGAATATGCACTGCAATGGACCTATAAAGTCATTGCATATTCATCATATATGCATCGTATACCGTGTAAACAGCCGAAACATTCAGAGCCTATTTAATAGCTGTTCGTTACTTATCTATTTATATAATTGTTTGTTGTGCATTTCATGTTTCTTTCTTTGGGTATGTGATCAATTATGCATATATATTCATTTCATTGAATGTTATAAGATATCATTCCTTTGTCAATATGACGATGGGCATTCTTATTAATAATTACACCATGCAATTAATTTATAATATGCTTAGCAACATATTTACAACGTATGTTAGTCCCCATGCCCGAGGAAAATAAGATTTCAAACTTAGAATCTCCTAGGAGTTAGACGAGTAGGAACATCAGCTAAAACATCTTATATACAGAATAAATGCAGAACTTCTCAACTTACGCTCCGTATTTGGAAGACGTATTATGTCTCCGAACCACCAAAACTTTGCATGACATGGAGTAATAATTTAAATTCAATTTAAACTTATATCGATCGAGCACAAGAACTAATATTATAAACAGTTGTTATTAATGAAGAATGTTTTTAAATCAAAGCTTACGCGAAGACTTCTTATTTTAATCATATACGTTAGCTGAATTTGCACCACCACCTAGGACGACTACTACGATTGTTCTACCAGACAGCAACCAAGGACATCCAGTTATTATTTTTGGTAATTAAAGTTTCGTTAGCGAGAACTACAGAGCAATTTGGCTTGATTGCTTTGAACAATGTGTTCCTGCATTATATTACCACAAAGAGAGTGAGTGAGTGAGTGAGTGAGTGAGTGAGTGAGTGAGTGAGTGAGTGAGTGAGTGAGTGAGTGAGTGGGTGAGTGAGTGAGTGAGTGAGTGAGTGAGTGAGTGAGTGAGTGAGTGAGTGAGTGAGTGAGTGAGTGAGTGAGTGAGTGAGTGAGTGAGTGAGTGAACGAGCGAGTGTGCTATGGCCGTACAGTACAGTAAGTCAATAGATGTTACACATTAAAATTAGTAAAGTGTATGAATATTATATATATATATAGGATTTAACATCACCGTACTGCGTACCGATCTCTTATAAAAATTTAAAGAACATACTTCGCAACCCACTATAAAAACTGTTTATCGTCCTACTATAAATATATACTTTCTTATAAATATTGTTTCTGCTTCGCACTAAATGATTGTTATATGATGAAACCTTCATATTGCCCTTTAAATTATACCTAGTATATAAGAGACAGGGCAGTACGTACATAAACTAAGCCCATATCAACAAAACCTGGCTTACAATGTGCTTTTGGAGGCTCCCACATATAATTCTAAAACCTCTCCTTTATAGAATAAGTAGTTTATTAATTCAATGGAACTACCCACAAAAGAGCGCCATAATTTAGTAAACCAAATTAATTAATATTTACATATAGTTTTACTGGGAATGCAAATGCTGACAACATACGTTTGGCATTCTAGTTGGCAATATAATCAATATAATTACTCCAAACTAAGCCAATTTAAGATGAATGCCAAGAAACGTAGTAGAAAAACAGTGATCACAATCAGACATATTGAAAGCGAATCGTATATCAGCAGTTCAGAATTACCGCTGGCCAAATATCCGAGCACACGTTTCGCGCTATACCGCGTGGTTCAAAATAACAACAATAACGCTAGTATGTTTGGCATTATTTTATAATATGGAGTAAAATAAAATTGTTAAAACTATTCAAGATTCTTCCTGAAAAAACGCAACAACAGTTCAGTCCCAATTTAATTAGAATGTTATTAGATTAGGATTTACAAAGATTGTTTTGCATTTTTTTGGTAATTCATTATGAAAGTAACAAATTAATTTATTTTTCAAGGTGATTAATGTTAGAAAAGCATATTAATTGTTATTGTGGGCGTCAAATTTTGACAACTCTTTCTTGCGATGCAGTGTAGAGCGTGAGTTACATATTTTGTGAAGGAACCTCTACTAAACAAATAGAAGCACCACATCGAGCATTAAATCATAAAGGGTGTTCGAAATACTGAGCAAATTACCACAAGTATTTGATCATGTGGTCAATCTCTGCACTGCCGGTATAGGCTCCGAAATCACAGTTTCGACAGTTCCAAAATCTTCATATTTCCTGAGTCAGACGCCTTGTAAGTATGCCAGCGATGATTTTTAAGAAACTTCCACGGCCCCAAACAACCCTCGGCAAATCGTACTTAACCCTTTTATTAAAATATCATATGTTTGATAAACAGAAATGAACAAAATGTGTATATTAAATTTCCTATGAGCCCCTTTTTTTGAATTTTATATAATTTGGAAGCTACACAAGACAGAAAATAACATACTATAACGGCTTAAAATACGCAGATTCTTAGACAGTTTCAAAGTAGCACTAACTGTTGTAATATTCTTAATAGTATGTTTACAAATTCTAAAATCAGATGAGTCATCTAATGGAAATTTGAGAATATATAATCCTTCTTTTACCCCGCATTAGCTCATTAATAAAGAAGTCTGATAATGTAAACAGTTCCATTTTATCTTCTCATCAAGCAAGAAAAGAAGTACTTTATTATCACTTTTAGGCAGATTATTTATCGTGATTAACGTAACGTTTATGGAAGAATGATTTGTCATATGAATAGTGCCAGACTTTTCTTGAATGACGCGGCTGGCGGCTGCGGCTTTGAGTTGCATTTCCGTCGTGTTGTTTGCCATGATGTATAGTTGGAATAACGTTATGCCTGTTTATTACGTTTACCGTGTGTATTTACAATATCATGGTGAACATTACAAGAAGCGTGTGTTAACTGTGTTAAGTAATATGTGGACTGTCAACTTGAATGTATCTATAAATTATCTAATGTTACCGTTTCTAACAAATTCGCAAATTATAGGGGCTATGTCCAGGTTAGACAAAAAGAAACATAGAAAGTCAACAGTTATAACGGGGGGAAATAGGCCATAGGAAGGGAGTCCAAGAAATTCACTGCATCTCAGCGTGTTTTGATGACAGAATTAACTGGCCTGCTCGCTCTCTAGATCTATTCATAAAGTTAATATAACAAATTCGCATACGGTCGACGAATTATAAGATGGTATCGTTCCCCGATATTTCCGAAGCATAAATTCATCGAGTGTTCAATAATTGATCAAAAGTTGTCAGACCTATAAAGATGTAGATGGGCATCATCGAACATCTTCTAGAACGAAAAGTAAGCGTTACATATTCAGATTGCTTCACATCGTTAGCATTACCTATCTAGGGGAAAAACAGTGGTCCGGTCCACCATTTCTGCACGCACGGATTCGTGTAGCAGTGCCATGGGAACGGTGGACTACCAATGTGTGTGCTTTTTAAGTTCTTTTTAACGTTTCTTAACCTGGTGGATCGTATCGGACAAAGAATGAAATGGTATAATGCTCTATGGACGCTGGGGTCCATAGAGCTTAGGGTTACCCGACTTTCTTACTTCTCAAGATAAGGGAAACCTCTGGTAAGGAACCTTATCCAGGTAACTCAGCCTAACCGAAAGTCAAAGCCAGAACCTCCGGAATGTGAGGCAGACATTTTTTGCTGAAAATAATACTAATTCAGTTTATGGGCTTTACAGTAGACTCCAACATCTCTGGTTCCGTATCTCCCCTTTCCTTTCCAGCACATATACTCTTTCAAGGACAGGCTCATGTAAGGCAGCAATTTCATTGTGCATCGCTACTAATCTTATCAACATATAAGCAATAGAGCAGATGCCTAAGAATTGATGATGAGTAAATAAAGCTGTATGAATGTTATACATCAGATCTTTATTTCCCTTATCCGGACCTGGAAGCCCTCAAATGTGTTTCTGGTGGAATTTCGATATCATAGTCTTAGGTCGAATGCAACACTTCTTTTTCCCTAAGTAAGCGGTAAAGAGTCTTTGCATTTTGTCCTTTTTGTTTCATCTCCTTTGCTTTCAATTCTTGCGCATTTAATTTTATGGACTAAGCAGTTTCATCCAAGAGCCATATCATCAAGCACTACTGCTCTTTTCCTTTCCTTTTTCAGTAATATAAAACAACCAGGGAGAAACGTTTTGCTTTAGGGTTATTCATAGAAATTCTGCGTGGTTTTTATAGTATTAAACATGGTTCATAAAGAGTGTATGTTGTAATGTTGCCTTTACGAACACAGGTGAATCGCATCACAGCGGGATACGTGTATCAAAGCTTTAAATAACGCTAGCAATATTCAGGATCAAAGCGACGCAAAATAAACACGAAGTCCAATAATTGGGTGAGACTTTTTTGGCTGTCTACGGGAATAAACTTCAACAGAGCGATAAAATGGCGCGTTTGACAACAACACTCATTCACCGCAGAGATTGTGGTAATTGCTGCAATTAAAGGGTAAAGTGAAATTTGGCCGAGACACGCCTACACTCGCGGCACTTTGATACTCTTGTGTTTAGTGGCTCGTCAGCTCTATGCAAATAAGAGCACTTTAATGAATATCCACCATAACAGAGTGTCTTGTTCCCTGTGCTGTAGCGAGTGTGGTCAAATATGTAAACTAGGAGAAAAGAAAGATTAACACAAAGGTAAAAAAAACCACAGGATTAAAAACACGGAGACGAAAAGCAACCAAAGAAAAAAAGCGAAAGAGACGAGCGATGACCACAATCAGCAATTAAATTCAACTGAAACGAATGCAATAAGAAAGAAAATAGGCCTGACTATGCAGTATTTAACATTTAGGGACTTTCTCTACGCGTTATCTTTTATCGTCATAAGTATTCTACAAATTATCCATGCAAATCTGAATAAGCTACGTGCTGTTCATCAACAGGGTGTTGATATACAGGGTGTGTCAGCTAACTCTGCAACCTCAATATTTCCATTATGAAAAAAAATGGAAAACCTCTGGTTAAGCAGGAATACATTCATATCCGGGGCTCACATGATGGGTTGATTGAGCAGAATTCAAAACTTAAAAGTGCCACTGTCACCTCGAAATTACACTTTTTTCATAAAAACCATGTATGCTGTTTCTAGCGAACTAAAATCTAGAGGTCCAATTAATACTACCAGAATTGAGGCCATCTGTATACCTTCTTGAATAGATAAACTTTTAAAGAGTGACAATTAGTATTAGTAGAGTAAGTTCCACTGCTCTATGTACTAGTGTCTTTTTGCCTGTTCGGCTGCACTGCCGTCAGTGTCAAACGGGGGAATAGTACCCACTGCAATGCATTTTACGGTTTCTGTTCTCAGCTATTGCTTTTCGTATTAATATTTGAAACCTGCTTGTTGCAATCACTCCGGTCTCTTATTTCGTTCAGTGGATATGCAAGGTCTTCATTAACGAACAAAAGCTAGATATTGAAGGAAGGTGTATTGTAGTTTCACTTTTGGGGAGCCAAAAACTGGATGAAGTAACTGCCCCAATGATTAGGAATCAACTTTGTATTTTTATGTTTCTTTAAATATTATATATATATATATATATATATATATATATATATATATATATATTTAGGTTTACCTCGGCTGCGTCAGTATTAATTTGTAGAAACATGTATTTCTTAATAGGGGTGGTGCGGCTGAAGAATGTGGGCTTACACAAATTATAACTTTTACTTCACTCCATTTATTAATCCTTCACACGATTAAATAACACTTCACTGATATAGAGAGCTGTGAGATTATTTATTAATTACTTGCACTTTTTAAAACGGAAACTTTAAAATATTCGCCGTAATGAATTTTCGTCTCACACTGAATACGTATGAAACTTCTCGAGGACGCGTCTTGCGTCCAGTTAGGAACGCTGTCTACTAGCAACTGACTTCTGAATTTGTACAATTTGCTCTATTTCAGTTTCTGATTGGCTAATCCTACTCCAATAGAATACTTTTAATTAACTTAAGTTTTTTTCTGGTTGTTGATTGGCTATTTTATAAACTGTCTCAAAAATTACATTATTGTTGCTCCAAGAATTACTAGTAGCATTATTAAAATTTCTAATTCATTATTGCCTCAAGATTGCCTCATTGTTACCTCATTTTTAGCAACTTTTGACCTATATTCTCACAGCTCCTACATTATTAAATTACGTAATACATTCACATAACATTATTAAACATGTACACAATAACATAAACATCAATACAATGACTGTTACATACATTTTATATGTTATTTTACACAAATATTGCTTTAAGGCGGGCTGTTATTATATTTTATATATTATATAATTAAATGATTTCAGTCTAAGTGTTAAAAGTACTGCTTCAAGTTGCCCCCTTTCAGAAACATTTAAAAATTGTTCTTTTTGTTTTGTTCTTTTAAATTTTTAAATATTTTCTTAAAGTCACCTGAAAGAAAGAAACATAACCTTTCTTTTATAACACTTGCTATTTTTCACTGTCACTTTTATTTAACACTCGCTGGTTTTTCACTACACTCGTGTATAGCAGAATACTTCATATACTGCATTTTCTTGTTCCATTCTTTGCACTCTAAATACTTTATCTTTTATAAAAGTACGTAAATACTCTTTTTTTCTTTACTTAATATACGTCTGCCCTTCTTAAAATCAACTATGGCATAGAACTCTGTTAATATATCACACCCAATTATAACTTCGGATATTAAGTTTGGAACAATTGAAAACATGACCTCCTATGTAATATCTGCTATTGGTATAATCAATGCTTGAGATTTAATAGTTTGGATCATTGTACCTATGGCTACCCTACATACAATATTTCTTATTCGGGCTGACATAAGTTTTATCCCATCATTTAACAGCTGTTCATAAAATTACTTTGAGCAGATAGAGCTTGATGATCCTGAATCTATTGCAACATTTACTTCCCTTCCTGCTATAAAAGATTGTATATACGGTGATTCATATTTGTTTTCACAATTCCCTGTGTTTGTATCTAGACGGTAACAATCAAAGTGTGTAGATATTTTATTCTTGCCACTTAGAGCAGAAGGTACTGTATTACCAGAGTCTACGTCAGGCAATAAATAATTTAGTTTTCCTGGTGAGTATTTTCAGTACTTACAGGATTGCCATTTTATACCGCAGTTACTATTATTTCATTGTCATTAACATTTGTGTATGAGCCACGCCCCCTAGCTCTTATTCTCCCATTATAATTGCTATGTCCTCCACGTGTATATATTTCTGTATTTGTACTCTCTGTGTGGTTATAGTTGTGGAAGTTTCCCCTGTTTTGCATACTTCATCTATGCTGAAATCGATCATTACCCCTAGGTGAAGTAGAATTCTGCTGATTCATCCTTTCCATTCGCACATAATTTATGTGTTCTTGTCTCCCTTGTCTTGAGTCTCTGATATTTTGTATATTGAAACTGAACCTGTTTTGGCCCTGAAATTCGTTATTTCTCCTATTTTCATTGTGATAACGTGTATTGTAAGGCATTTCATTACGCCTATCGCGCCTAATTTGTCTATCTCGCCTGTGTGGACTCCAAATTGCATTACTATTACTATTTCCTTGCTGTTCTAATGATGATATTAGCTCTGTCGTCTCATAAACAGTTTTATGCCCTGCAATTAAGATGTAGTTTTGTATGTGTAGAGGGTAGTGTCTGGTAATAAACTAATAAAATGTCCCTCATGCATGGCTGGAGTTAAATACCTGACATATCCTGCATACTTTATAAGATAATCTGTCATTGATAAGTTGTCATCTCCACTACACTGTGAATAACTTAGGCTTACTCTAATCTTATGTTACACACTTGTATTCCAAAACTTATTCATAAATAAAATTTTAAATGTTTCAAAATCCATTTCCTTGTCTGCTAGTATGTGTAACCATTCTAAGGTTTTGTTGTCCAAACATTTTCTAACATGGATCATTTTTAACGCTTCAGGACATTTTTCAATTTAAAATATTCTACTATATCATGAATAAATTGTACTGGACTTGAGGAAGCACTAAAATAAGATAATGGTAATTCATTAAGCACAGAATAATAGTTTGGTATTGATTTGGTACATGCACATATGTGTCATCATTATTGTTTTGTGTTTGAGAGGCTGTTGCTAGGGGAAAAGGCAGTAGCGTCTCTTGTAGTATTAGTTAACAAATATGATACACTTCTTTCTGCACTTGTATTATAGTCATGTATTTCATTAGCATTTACAGAACTAGTTACATTTGCATTTACTTTTGGTACACTGGTACTTAAAATTTCAAAACTTTTTCTAAGTTTATCTATTTCTTTGTTACTTTCCTGTACTTTATCATTTATTTTGTCTTTCATTGACTAGTGTGCTTCTTGTATTGCTTCTGCATTTGTTTTAGCCATTTCATGCATTTTATTTATTTCCTCTGTTAAATCTATTTGTACTTGCACAAGATCTGCGTTTGTATTTTCCACCATTGTTTTTAATTCTTCTCCTTGTTTATCTAACTTGTTATAAATACCCTGTTTAGTATTAGTAAGTTTCAACTCCATTTCAGTTATATTTTTATCAATATGACTTGACAATTTCTGTTCTAGCTGTTTACAACCTTTATTTACATTTAAATCTATATATTTTTGAAGTGATTTAGAAGATTGTTCTATTTTGATTTCTAACCTCTTGCTTTCAGATTTTCTTTCTTTCATACAACTTTCTATTTGCTTAGCTAGTTCTTTTTTATACTAGATAACTCTGTATTAGTTTCAGTTATCTTATTATTAGTTTCAGATATCTTATTGGTAGTTTCTTTTAACTCTCCTCTCATTTCAGTTATCTTATTATTAGTTTCAGTTATTGCTTTTAAAAGACACATAAAATTTTGTTGTGATAAGTTTAGATGCTCTTGTTGCCTAGATGTGTGAGGGATAGTGTTCTCTTTTGTTGTTTCCTGCACTAACATATGTATAGGTGATTGACCTTGCATATTATTTCTGTCTCTTTCTTTACCTAAATGTGAATTTACAGATAACTGTTCTTCTACATCTAACCTATTTCTTCCATCTAGCTCTGACTGTAAATTTATATTGTAATCTATAATGGCTGATCTATCCTCTCCTACTTCAATATTTTCATGCTTGGTGTTTCCATTTTATTTTGTATATTTTCTTTTGTTATATTTAGTTTAGAATTGCTCAGGTTTAATTTACCACTTCTTAACAGCATGAAATTATCTTAATAACATATATTTTCTTAACTATCTTTACAATTATTATACACATAATATATTGGAATTTTCTTACCTTTGGTTCTGGCTGTGTTAGTAAACTTTTTTATTCTGGTTTTCCCTCGCAGATTGTAAATGAATTGTTGACTGAGTGCCCTGTACTCCTGAAAGATGCGTCTACCCCATTTTACATGAACTGGTTGTAATAAATCTAAGTATCAGTACGCGCTTTGCATTACTTTACATTTTGTGATAAATCTCTCAAAATATTATGGAGCTCTATAAGTGTCGTACGTTAAACACCCACTACCATCAACAGTTGGACCCATTTAATATGACTTTGGAAGATTGTTATTTCAGGCTTATGAACCTCTAAAAGTTTGCTGCTGACTTGCATTTTAGAGATAGGATGAGAAAGGAATCCACATCGGAATGAGATTAGGTACAGACGTTAATGAACAGTTACAACTATGTAACACTTTAGACTAATATAAGCCTGTACGTCGCTTGAATAACACTCAAAGATGGAAAATACAAAGGCCAAAAAATGAAAAATTTGAGGTGTCTATATTATAGAAAGAAAGGAAACTGGTAAGACTTTAGTGAGTTGCAAAGCATATTTAAATAATTGCCAATGGTGGCGTTGGTGGTTAATACACAATGCTAAGAATAAAAGGTAAAGCTCTACGGCAAAGAAAGACACAAAGATAGTGTTTTGGAGTCTCTAAAATTATCGTTTCAATCTAAATATGTGTCAAGGAAAGTAATGACGTCGCTTTAAATGATGTGCATTGATTACTTGGTGGTCCTTTTTAATTAAAATTTAAATGCAGCATTAAATGCGTTATCCTAATTAAAGTTGCATTTAATAGAGTTACAGAGTACCAGACGCGGCATAAAGGCCGTTTGTAGTCCCCAAGAATTACATCTCTTTAACTCCAATTGCTAAGTATTCATCTTATTAACACAAATTTCCATAAGAAAGCCTATAGAGAAACGATCCTTAACACAAACATGCAGAAATGCAATTTAACAAGTTTTTACAGAAGTTCCGCTGTATTGGAATAAACCGGCAAGGTGAGCTTACAAAGTTAACATTTTCCTTATTTCATAAGGGACGAAAAGGGTAAGTAATTTAAAGTTGAGCTCGGAAAATCTAACAAACTCCACAGCAAGTTGCTTGCCTTGTCGAAATAAAACAGAGATATCTCATTTAACTTTCTCTAACTGCCTCGAGCGGCTACCAATCCGCAAAACTATCTCCAGCGAGCAACTGCGTCTTTTTTTATCATCTCTCTTACTTTCATACATAGGCAGACATTTTTCAGCCAGAACACGGGAGAATTACTTCGATATATTAAGTCAGTAATGAAGTAAATCGATAATATTGGAAATAAATGAATGTTTTGGACTTGTACAGTTTTAGAGGCATCAACCTGACGAAACATACTCAATAGCTAGCAAAAATAACACACTGAAGGAGTAATTCCAATAGAGATGAAGCTGGTTGGATTTAAAGCATAAAACTACCGGGAAACAGCGTTTTCCTTATAATGTTTATGTGAATATATAGGAAGAGGAGTTCGTTACTTCTTTAGTTGTTTTAATATTTGTGCTTCTTCCTACGAGTTCTGACACCCTACTGAAATAAAAGGCTTCATATCTCGTCTTCGATTCGATGTAATCAGTTTCATCAACACGTAATATTTCGTTCTTTGTTCTCATTTTCAACCACCACTCACTTCTTTATAGAGACTAAGGTATTTACAATCAGATAGCACTTGATTTTTAAGGAAAAATTGAATAAACTAATTCACAATTAATTTCAAAATCCAGCTTAAACTTAGGTATCTTTTTTGTAATTTATTTTATTTATATGATAAAGTTAGGGTGAAAAATCCACAATACGCACAACTGAGCACAGGTAAAAGGTAAATAGAAATCAGTTCAGGTGTAGTCCAAAGCTAGAGTAACAATATAATTCTGAGACAGCCGTCTTCTAATGGTTTATTTTCATTTCTATTCTACAAATTATTTGTAGGAGGAACATATAATATTTCTTCTGCTATTCACAATAAACATTCACTGCGAGTGATTTCAGTTAGGTAATCAGAAGATAATAAACACATTTAGACTTAGTCAGTTATGATCTTTAAGGAAAGGTAGCACGGTATATACTAGCCAATATATTATATACCTTTTGCATGACTCATGTAAAACAAATTAATGATAACTTACACTCCAAAACAAAAAAGCTAAAACGAACAACAGTGAATATTTCGTAAATGCTTAATCCTACACGAAAGTTCCCAAGGAAATTTAAAAAAATAAAAATTAAAAGCTTGACATAAATCGTACATCTCGGCAAGAACTACGACTTTCCTGCAGTAGTTTTCGTCTATCTCTTAAGGTTTTATAGCTTGCACGGTATTCCATGGAAACGTTTGAAATATATAACGTAACCACTACGATGCGACTTTTAGCCTAAATGCTCCCACGAGGAGTACGCCATCTAGCAACTTGTTTTCATTTTTATTCTGCTAGAGCCGTTAGCGAGTAGGAATGGGCAGTTTGAACAATACGAGTAAAATTAGTTAACCCGAATTTAATTTGCACCCTAGGGACCATTTTAGAATATTTAAACTCAAAAATAGTATTGTACCTGATTTCCCCATAAGATCTTACTTCGGATCTTATTTTGTCCACACTAAGGAGATTCAGATCTTACGTTGCAGATTTTCAATGCGGTATGAAAAGCGATTCAAAAAGTTCGATTGAAGCACAGCGGAAGCGGAAGCACAGTTGTCAATAGTTGTTCTAATCATAACTTTCAAAGTAGAATGTCTTGTACGCGCCTGTCAGTGCAATACAAGTCCACCTACATTTCTAACCAAGTATGTACCCAAAATTTAATAGTTTCCTCGAACAAATTTGGACTAAATGCTAAAGGGAAATGTGAATATTATCCCGTATGTTCATTTCAAAGTATGTCATGACGTGTTTGTTTTGAGTAAAAAAAATTTAAACGACTATAGAGAAACGTAACGCATGTGTGGCAGAGAACTTGCCTAGCAAGCATGGCTTCCGAAGAGTGCTAATATGGTAATGAAATTAATCATAAAACATAGACCAAAAACCTGCTTCTCAATGTCGCATGCAAAAACGTAAAATAAAGTAATTAAGAATCGAACATGTTAAATTTTCCTGCTTAACCCTGCAAGTGTCCATTGACTCTACACAGATAACGTTTTTACTTACATTCACGAAAGAGAGCTGCAACACGTACTGCTGACAAATTCATATATTCTTACGCTAGCGATGATAACACGTACCCTGCTTACAGCTGTCACGGACTTTCGATATCGACCAAACAAAACAGTGCGAAAGAGGATTTAGTAGGACACATACCATAGAGATCGCTATGTGTTGCTATAATGTAGAAAGTTCTCACTTTCAGATAGAACTCTTGCTTGCTTGCTAGGCAACTTCCCCAACAAACGACTCTGCGGAAGTACTAAGAGGGTTGCATTCTAGTCTCAGCGGCTAGACAAGTGACGTCATACAGTATGTCATGACACACTTTGAAATGAACACCCAGTATTTACAATACTTATTGTCGGTAAATAATCTTCATTACTTTGTTATATTATGATATTCATATAATGGCACACATTTTCATGATAACTATAATTATTGTATAATTGTTTTATGTTATATCTTCGAAAAACTATCATTATTTGCCGTAAAACGAGGATTTCGAGTCAAAAGAAACCGAGAAATCAAATTCTCGAAGAAATACAATGAGATACTCCCCTCAAACATTTTTATGCTAACTTCGTATAAAACTAGGTTTGTCTCTTGCTAGCTGAAAGTAGTACGAACATCCCTCATAGAAATTAAAATGTTTATTTTTAAATGAGTTGGAGTGCTTAAATCAAAAGAAGTTGCAAGGCTTGTATGAAATAATTTATATTTACCGTTTCATTAATGCCGTGTTTCTTGGTAGTTTATTTCACTTTGGAAAATGTCATCCATACTTTTCCTTCCTGTGCATCAAATTTCTTCATGCTGCCCAGAAGGACCAGTAATCATGGATGTGTTAGTAAATATGTTTCCCTCCAAAAGAAAATTCCATCCTTTTTTTAGGCAAAATGGTTTATAAACATAGCCAGATTACCTTTGTTCCCTGTGAAGAATGGGGCTTTGAAGCTCAAGCTGCCATTCAGGATCACTGGGTCACCCTGAGAAATTCGATCTGTGGGTCTCTGAATGCTTTTATTGACAAGACACGTAGAAGCCGGTTACACATGATATTCTAGACTCGGCGGACAGCAATAATGTCGTCGTATCAAGTAATACCAGCGAACAAACAAAAATGATCACTCACCCCAAAACAAAGAAAGAAATATAGAAAAAAAACCAATCGTAGTGATAAGGACTTCAGCGGCTATTTACTCCGAATTCAAGATATACAAGATGAATCACTTCACCCTATCTTTTACTTCCTCTACCACATACCTTGTAGGAGAGGAAATATTGTATTTTTCCCAAAAATTCAATATCGAGATTTCACCGGAAATACATGCTTCAAAGCCAATGAATATAAAAACCATTTCTAGAAAATGCCGTGTGGGTTTTTCTGTGTGAATGTGTGTGTGTGGGTGTAAACAGCATAAATCAAAACTGAACAGATATTCAAGTTGAGCATCTTCCAAAGTATACAACATGATTTTAAAGAAAATCTCCCAAACCAAACTACGCTTTATATAGAACAATGTTTTATACTTTTTACGTTCTCAAAAGTAGCTCTAAAGATATCAATTAAAATAAAATATATTTTAGATAACTACGTGACAAAATCTATATCTTGAATTCCCGAGGAATATCCTGTGGTCCACTTCATTCGGAACGAAGTTTGATAATCTTGTATAATGGGTAAACCATAAGAGATACACAAAAACTTACTGCACAAAACATGTAGAATCTGGCTTAAGAAACTCAATTTATTTCAAAAACAATTTTGTGGTGTGAGCATTTCTGAGATATCCGTTACAATACTGTTTGAATTTTATGCAATTTGTAATTTTTAAAGTGCTGTTATGATTTACTTGTTTCTCTCGTCACTAAAAAAGATAGAATTTCAAATACAGCATATATGAGCCGCTTTTAAACATCTAACTATTGATTCGGTTCCATCTACCCCCTTGTACAAAATGTCTAATGAAACTATCTCTGCAAATGTTTAGCTGGATTAACATGAAGTAGAAAAACGTAAGCCTAGTTTGCAGCAGATATATAAAAGTAAATGGTAGAACATAGAGAAAGTCATGTGAATGTAACCATTCGAATTTTTTGTTTATGTGCAACCCGCGGATAAATATTCTTGCTTCGAAACATCGACCGTTTCGCCAACCCATATTTGAGATTGTAGCTACATTTTCTCAACTATTTAATTGTTCTTGTGCCTATCTAGCATCAATGATGGAAAGTTGTGTGAACGTTAAGCAACTGCCAAAAGCTCCAAAACTTTATATTTTTGTAACTTAAAAGCAGTTTGATGTTTCGTTGAACAGGCCTCAGAAAATTCCTGCTGTGGTTGAGTGATGTAGCCTTGGAGCTGTCTTGAAATTGCTCGGAATTTCGCAGTTTGAAATCCTTTACGGCATTTTTCTTTTCGTTTTGTTTATTTTGTGTTTTTATTTTTCTTTCTTTTTGACTCATTTGTCTATGTTTGTTTAAGATGTTTATCTTTTATCACCCATGATTACTGTAATCAACTAAACGTCTTGGGCTCTCGGGAAAAATAGATTGATAAAAAATCACTTTTTTAATGAATCAAATGCTCAAAATGGCACCCTCTTTCGTTAATTCAAATTTAAGAACCTTGTTGCAGAGAAGTTCTTGTGTACTACAGCATGCTTCGCAGCAACCGTAATTGATTTGGTCTCTCTGGTTTGTTTGCATATATCCTTTCCTTTAAACAGCCCGACAGAAAGAAGTCCATTTTAATCCGTTTCATTAGGGAAATTTTTTCTAATAGGAGCGGCAGGTCTTTTTGGAAAAATTGAAGATATCCTTTCTCCATTAAAAGAGATAGGATCCTACTAGGTGATGCCATACCATGCGCTGACACTCCACTGCACATTCCGCAGGTACAATGCAGCTTTCCTTACCCAGTGAGTGCTACTTGCTCTCCAGTAATGCATATTGATGATGATGATGATGATGACGATGATGACGGCAACGGAGAGAACACCTCTCACCTCCACCCAACGTGGATCCATTTCATATAACCACCAGGAGGAACGAATGAGGTGAAGGAACCGCAGGAGTCTATAGGTCGGAGGTTGGCCGGACGACAGAGACGTGCAGAGGTCCCTAACGATTCCAAGCTTGAGGTGGGCTCCTCAGAAAAGGCTTCCCTCCGGTGGAACCGGGGAGAACTCGATCCACCTGAGGCGGAACAGAGAATACTGTCATGTGGCAAGCCAGAGACAACTTTCCAAGAAGCAAGCATCTACGCCATCTATCCGACACCTACCGACATTGCATATCCCTAAATCTACCTGAAACATGAAAGAGGAAGTGAAATGAGGAAAGCAAATTCGTGGCAGAAGAGAAACGACGCCAACATTCGAACTACCTACCAGAGAAAACCATGAAAAATCCATGGTCAGAGCAGCCGGTTCCAGGAATCGAACCCAGGACCTCCGAAATGCGAGCCTCGCACGTTACCGCGGAGCCACCTCGCTCGGTTAGTGCATATTATGTCGATTCGCAGTTCCCTTGTTGTGGAACATGACTTTAACTCTAAAAACAAATTGCTTAAGAATCCGGCAACAGTCTTCCTGATGCAATATTAACGACTGCGAAAATATCACTCACGCTTGTTAGTCACGTTCGTAGAGACACTGGTATAGTTGCAGATGGAACGAGATTTATTTCCGTGCAATATTCCCAAAACTGATGCCTGGCTAATGTTCATATGCTGTGCTATGGCCCAAGATCTGTTACGCGAGTTGTTTTCAATTGAATTATGCACCGTTTCTGTAATGTTTCCCGAATAACTGGAGCATCCCGGATAGGAGATAATCTTTTAACTGACCCTGTTTCACGAAAGCGCTTTTCAACCACATAAAGCATCTCTGTATTTGGTGGTGTTCTTCAAGGAAATTGTTCCTCTTACAAGCGTCTTACTTTCATTGCGTTACGCCTAGCTTCACCACAGAGCAACATCATGTCCGCATGTTCCTCGTTTGAATGTATTGCTGTCTATAACTGACTAACAACAGAGGCTCGTAGAAATTAGCACTATCTACTGCAAAGAACACGGAAAGTTGATTCATACCAGGTTTCGGCGCAGATAACTGGTCACTTCGCATTATGAAGGATTTACTACAAGGTTGAAGGGGTGAAGTTTAATATCGACATTATAAACGTACCTCTGACTATGTTCATTATGTACCATCTTCATTATACATCGTGTTCATTACATAAGCGCCAGTAAAGGATGAAGCGCTCTTATCCGTTTCATATAATTCATAAATAATGTGCAAATACTTTTTGTTTGGTAATTCCGTAACATTTGCTAACATAAGTAAATCACAGAATAAAAAACTGGACCTTCTATGAAAGACTCAAACCGAAATTCTCAGGACACAAACCGAACGAACAACTCAAAGCTTGGAAATAAGAGCCTATTAAATTGCAATCCTACCTGAGCAATGTGGGAGCTCGGATTTCACCCCGCATCTTCTTTGGATATTACAACCCATTATTGTTATATTAAGCCTCTTTTGGAATTTTAACATCAATATTAACTTAGCGCAATCTATTACCTCTACCATACAAAACGTTATATGTCGCACATAAATGCTATGCCATAATTGAATTATTAACTTATTTAACATATGTGTGATGTGGGTGTACAATTTCCATTATGGATGTAGTGGTGTCCTAAAGTGGTTTTAATCTATCACTTTCCGCTTTGTATACATGCGCCATTTTGCTATTTGATCCATATAATGGTGTCGACTTGAATATGAGTTTCCGTGGTATAGGTAGGGATGAATACTGTAGAATAAAAGTTTGTAACATGTCTAGAAACCTGTGTAGTTCTCAGTGTAAGAGCACGATGTTTTTGGAATGGATTTATATCCCGAGTACTTTCCTCCCTCAAATCACACATTCAAGGCGTCTTCTGCGTAAACCTTGTGAGGTGTAGAGTGAATGGCGAAGATGCTTTTAAGGCGCATCTTAGTTTAGCATCTTGCATAAGTTCTAAAACAAATAGGATCAGATGAGTTTTACCTGTTATTCCACTATTTCAAATATATAAGTTAAACAAAACTATTTGAGAATTTTTGAGAAAATAAAAGTAACCAAAAGGTTTCATATATATACATTTAAATGGTTGCCTGGAGAAGAGAATTTCTGGAGAACCTCTGAAATGTGTTCGTATGAGGTGTCAACTTAAGTACAAAATTTGGTATGTTTGCCACCTGTATTTCTTTACCTCGATACCTATACCTCGAATTTTCCGGTCCATTGTGGTACTTAGTACTTCCTTCTACGTAAGTAATGGGTAGCAGAGGAACTGAAAGCACATTTAATTCTTGTGTCAACAAATGGCATCCCTATACCATTCCTTGTAAGGTTTCAGACGGCTGTAACCCTGAAGCATATTTTATCGAAGTTGGAAGAATGAAGATTTCTAAATATGCGATATAAATAAAAATTGTGACAAACAGAAACATCGGTTAACTCGCACAGGCTTTATTTATTACGCGAAATGCGTTACAATGCTCGCTTTGTACTCTGACTTGCAAATCGCTCATAACTCGCTCACATCTATCTCGTTACGAACTCATATTTATATTCTGCCATATTTTTGTAGTCTCTGGTTCCTACGGTCACTCAAAACAAACATGACATTATCTACAGAAGAACATGCAGCAGAAGGAATAGCATATCAGATCCTCAACGTTCAGGAAGTAACGCACTTTCCAATTCCGTGCACAGAGTTATATCCAGTAAAACGGATGCTGCTATTGCAGATGGCGAACTTCCTCGAAAAATAGCCAACCAAGCCCTATTGAATGCCTTGCCGATTGTAACATACGGGTTTGGTTTCTCGAATTTCTTGCGCTCAAAGCCTTTATCGATGGCTGGCCATCTGTATCAAGCGGGTTTGGTCACACTGCTCCCTCTTCAATGCAAGCAGTCCCATTCAACGTTACCATATCTGGCTATGCGGTCCAGATGTACCACTAACATCTCCCCTTGGGGCAGTCTCTGGACACAGTAGTCGACAAATTGTTGATTCTCCTCACCATACGATACAGTGGTTGCCAGGATTTTTTAAGCCTGGCACAACCCCTTTGGTCTGGGTAAAGAGTTCAACCACAACAGGTCATCTGCTGAAAAACTTGTATTGACTTGCCGGTCGTAAAGGGTCTTCATGCGGTAGGATGCTACCTGGATATATTGACGGTCCATGAGTTCCTCCATGTACTTGGTTGCTGACTGTTCTGCCCCAGAGGGTTTACCAAAAATCAGGTCATATGGAGAACGTAGCTCCCTACCAAACAATAAGCTTGCTGGCGTTAAACGTGCAGTGTCTGTATTGACGAGCCGTAGACCAGCAAGCAAAGCGGCACTCTAGGCCTAGCCCCTTTGTTGATTGGCAACGACCTTCCTGATGTATCGCTGGAAATTACCTTCTATTGTGGGTAAAGAAGTACCGTGTGTTTGTTGTGCACTCCAAGCCACTCCAGTGCTTCCCTCATCAAGTTCGACATGGAGTTGGTGTCTTGATTGCTATGTATGTACCAAAGAGATAGAACAGAGCCTATAGAAGGCAGTCTTGAGATTGTTTTGGCTTCATAATTAGAGGTAGCGTTCACCTCTCGCCACTTTGTGAAGTAATCAATGGCCACAGCACGTACTTGTTTATCCTTCGGACACAGGAAACGGCCCAAATGGAAATTCGTTCAAAAGGTGCCCCGACGTTATATGTTGCATACGATCCCGGAACCAAGTCTGTGGAACACGATTCGCTGTATACACATGGAATTAGCGGCACTATTTCTCCTCTCTGCCTCGTGACCGGAACTAGTAGTATAGATGCCGGAGCTTGTCGATTTTCGATTGGGGCCCAGATGTCTCCGAAATTCCCTAGATACACTTCCTCTAGGACCTCTCTCACCTCGCTTCGAAGAAGGATTAGTTGTTCCCTTGTAACTTCCCATCAGATGACTACCATTCTCTGAACAGCACACTCTCTCTCTTTGATCTTTAATGAGCCCCAATAGTAATAGTCCCTCTACTAATACATGTTTAAGCCTTGTTGCGATGTCTTCCCAGCTTAGAATTTTCCTTCCTCCATACTCTAAGGAACTGCTCCAAGTCGGCGTCCACCAGTTGCCCGCTGCTCAGATCCGCAGGCACTGCCGGTATCACACACGGACAATTACGACACACTCCTCTTCCTCTATTTTAATTCAGGGTGGGATTCTCATAACATGGCATCCGCGCTGGATTGGCTTCTTCCTCTTCAATGTTCTGAGTGAAGTAAAATGCGATTTGAACAGCCAATCACCTTATGTGCACGGATAGCCGCACCACTTGAAAATTTCGCCATCCCTGGGGGTGATCTTTTATCCTTTCGTAGCAAATACTTCTTGCCTTTGAAGTGGCAGTAGCTAAGCCACCTCCATACCACCTCGTGAATGGCCTTGTACTTGACGAGCATGTGGCACTACCACATCTCAGCATCATGCATCCGATCGATAAAGCAATAAGCTGCATCCTGAGACGTAGCCGAGCCGGAGGTTCACCAAAGCCTTGCTCACCAATTATTGATCTGTTTCCAGTGCGAACTGCTACTGCGTCACCCCAGCTGTTGCAACTTCGATTAAAGCTGGCTGTCGTAATCTGCGGCCAAGCGATGGTTACCGAACCGGTTTTCGGAGGCCCCCCATATGTACTTAAGCTCTGTCAACATCGAGATCGCATTTAAACTCCTGCCGCTCTCCTCTAGAGGCTGAGTTTTGGCTGAGCTTCCTCCTCTGGTGACCATTGGTTATGAAGGAAGACTTAAAAGGTGGACATTTCATCGTACTTGGGTGGCTTGGCGCAGGTAGATATTGAGTCGCGTCCTGGCGCTTTGGACCTCAAATTCTGGAGTCTTCTTGTGACGACTTCCGACACCATCGCACTCAGATTCTTGGCGCTGCCTTGACTCGTCGTTTACGTGTTCTCCAGCTCTATTAAGTGGTTAAAGGTTCGTCGAGATGCTTCAGTTCTTTCTCTACGCCGGACAGTTGTTCTATCTTTGCCGATGTGCCGCAAGGGTTTAACTTGTCTCCTAATGCTAAGTTTTCATTTGCTGTCTTCATTTTTTGAGTTGGACCAAGAGATTTGCCAACATCTCCAAGTTCAGTCACACTTCCTGACAACAGTTATGACAAACAAAACACTGGCTAATCTTAACAAACCGTATTTATTACCCGAAATGCGTCACAAGCTTCGCTTTGCAGCTCTAACTCCCAAATGGCTCGTAATTCCCTTGCAACCATCTTGTAAATAACTCACGATTATTTTCTTACGTATTTTTATGGTCACTCGTTACTGAGAAGAACATTGATGCAATGTTCCAGAATTAATCAGAGTGCATATGGCGAAATTTCTCCAGGAGTAGCCAGTCAACGCCTCTTTCAGTGACTGACGGACCTCCATGCTCGAGGTTTTCATCGAACTTATTCTTCTATGTAGTTTACATTAGTCACAATAGCTGCCTGTCTAGAAATAGATTTAAATTAGCATATATGAATGGGTTATATGCAAGAACGTTGACGTTTGCTAGTACTGAGTTCAATGTGATAAAGAAAACAAGAAGAGCATGTTTTCAAACACACTGCACAAGTAACCTTAAATTTCTAAAGCATACAACAGCATATTTTTGGAAATAGCTAATGCGAACCAAGTTATTTGAATATATTTATGGTCTTTTAGTCCATGTTTGTTTGAAATAGATCAAAATCAATAACATCCATTATGCAACTGATCATACTTCTCCGAATTACTGCTACTTCTAGGTAATCGTGAACATGCAAAAGAAGGAAAAGGTAGCCGAATGGTAAAATTTTAGACCTGATGCTTGATCACGTCCATGGTTCAAGGCAGAACAAGTTAAGCCTTTTTTAATCCGTATTTCGATTCATTTTTCATGAGACACGCACACATAAATTTCTTGTGCTATCAGTGATGTTGACGTAATAGTGGAAATTAATTTTAAATGATGATGCACACCACAGTTTTGTTAATGGATGCAAAAGAGTGACACCAAAGAAAGAAAGAACGACAGACAGAAAGAAAGGGCAGAAAGAAAGAAAGAAAGAAAGAAAGAAAGAAAGAAAGAAAGAAAGAAAGAAAGAAAGAAAGAAAATGCATGTTCTTATATTTTATCTAGGGAAGGGGCGCAAAAATGAAGGAAAATTACAGAGAAACAAATTCCGTTACCCATTAATGAAATACAGACATCAAAATGATAAAAATAAGTAATAAATAAATTGCTTGTCTTTCTTGCTCATTCCGTGTGAAAATTAGGAAACAATAACAGGTATGTAAAACAAGTTAATTTTGCTATTCACTTCCCAAGCTGAGTGATTGACAATAAAGAAGAAACGAAAAAAATAAAAGAAGAAACAAAACATGTTGTTTCCACCTCAGAATGGAGGAAACTTCGACAGAACAAAGAATGGGAAATCATGTATAATTATTAACACTCTAAGTGGGGAATAATTCTCTCACACAAAATAATAAGGAAAAAGTAACACCTTAATTATGTCTCGAATTATAGGTCATGTATGAAAATAGAAATAATAATAATAATAATAATAATAATAATAATTTAAAAGGCCTATTTATAATTTCCAAATCAAAGAAGTTAAGAATAAAATGGAATAATTAAGGAACCAAAACCGAAGTCCATGCTTTTGAGCAAACGCGCACTAAAGAAATTATTGAAGGTAACGTCTTCTGATATCCAAGCAGAATCTGTATCTTCGAATAAATCCATATCCTATCCCTTCGAAGATGCCTAGAAAATGTTACGAATAACGTTGCAGGTAGCCAATATCTCCGTCAGAAATCTTCATCTGAGATGGCGGGGATCTCACGCACAAGGCTCTTGATGTGTCTCTACAGGAAATAATATAGAGGTATGAGATAAGCCAAACTGAGTGGCCAAGTAATTCACTGCCGCATTCAATCCAACGTCCTAGAAACATGCATTTAAGATGGTCTCAACATCTCTGTGAAAGTGAGTAGAAGCTCCACCGTGTTAGAAATACTCCGGCACGGCATTTCAAGAGGGACGTCTTCCAGAAAACCAGGTAGCATATCGATGAGGAACTGGCGGTGTATGTACCCATTTAACCGTGGCGGAAGAAGTTATGGGCCGATGCTGTAACCTCCAACTATGCCAGCCCATATGCTGACGCCGAACGTGTACTGATAGTTCCTCTCAACAATCGTATACGGATTTACATGATCCCAGAGGTTGCTGTTTCTGATTTAATGCCATTCCTTCCCTTGTGAAACAACACTCCGGTGAACAGCACTTTGGAAAAGAAGCCCAATTGTTCACCATGGCACTGAGAGACCCAATTAAAGAACTGCACTAAGGGGCCGCAGTCCGCTGTTGCCAAGTCCTGTACCTTCAGAGGATGAAAGGGATGTAGTCTGTCTTACTGCATCACTTGTCATTCGCAGGCATGATTTGTGCCCATGGTACATAAGTGCAGTAGTACAGGTACTAGCTGAACACTGTTTCGAATCCTTAGGAGCATCTCTTCCTCACAACCTGGTATGGCCTTCCACCGGCCTATGCAGCGCCAAGGATGCAGTTTCCTATAGACGCTGGTGGGTAGACTGAAAGTTAGATAGATGCGGTTGTTGCCTTTGAGGATATCTGCATAGAACCGTCCCGTTTCATGTGAGTTATCTCCTGCCTCCCATAAACAAATACATTTCAGCTAACTCGGAAAAGGGGTGGCTACGCTGAATGTGAGTAACCCATTTCCAATAAAGCAAAGAGCAGTAGCGAAACATTCTCTATGAGACTAAAATAACCTTGAAGGTACGCATGCATAACTATTAACTGCACATCACTCCCTATAGGGTGATAATTATTATTTGACACAGCGTGCGTACAAGGAAAATTCAATTCTTCCTGTGAAATAGGTTCCAACATTCCATGTGAATACCCCCGTAGCACTTATTTAAAAATTTAAAGAAACTCAAAAATTAAGATTGGATTATGATTGACAGCCGAGAACACTAATGACTGAGTTATTACTACAGCAACCCTTACTTGTCTCTCTGATGAGTATGATTTTCCATGTGAAAGTGGAGATTCAGTGGTGTACTGGCCCTTGTTGATGGAGCATTTTTAGGAATAAGCAAATCTCACTGATAATACCGCAATGGTAGCTATTTCCGCGCTTTTGGAAGAGAAATTAACTCCTTGAGGGTGCAAAAAAGTACCGGAATGGTAATAAGTCTTTATTAATTTGCAATTATCATTACGAATATTTAAATGAAAAATCATTACGTAACTTCAAAGTTTGTCACAGAGCATATTTGTGTCCTATATCAAGGTGTTCCTATACCATCCCTCTGCAACTCCTGAAAGCTTGTCGGATGAATGCTGTAACACTCTGCAGACACACATACACACACACACATATATATATATATATATATATATATATATATATATATATATTAATGGGCTGTACAACATTTCTGCTCTTTATGTTCTTCTTTCTTTCTCTACCACGTACATAGTAGGTAGAGAAGGTATTGTATTCCACCCAAAAATTCGATACCGAGATTTCGCAAGAAATACATGTTTTAGGGACCCCTGAATCCAAAAAGAATGAATTTTTAGAAAAGGTTCCGTGTATGTGTCTGCGAACAGCATAACTTAAAAACGAAAAGTCTAAGACACGAAGTTTTTAAAGAAAATCCCCCACCCCAAACTACTATTTACATGGAACATTTTTCGAAATGTTTGATCTTCTGAAAGATGGCTCTAACGAGTTTTATTAAATAGCACATATTAAAGATATTTACATAAATGAGAAATAAAATGTACATCTTGAATTTTCTGAGAAAAGCCTGTAAAGACCTCTTCATTAAGAAGGAATTTGTATAATTTTGCTTAACTGATAAACATTAAGCGATAAACGAAACCGTACTACACTAAAAATGTAGATCTCCTTAAAACACACAATTTATTTCTAATAAGTTTTTTTGTGACATAAGTCATTTTTGAGATACCCGTTATTAAATGATCTTATTCTTCAATACTTCGCATTCTCTTAAACCCCATGTCAACATTCAGTTGTTTCTTTCGATTGCCTGGAAACAGTATGGAATTTAAAGGCCAGTATATCGCGTCCAGTTCTTAAATATTTGACTTCACTGTTCCCTTTGTATCAATAACGAAATGCATAGTGTAGCTGTTTCTGCAAAGGTTTTTTGGATTAAAATGTAGTAAATATAAAAATAAACTTTAGTTAAGAGTAGTTTGTATACCCACAAATAAGCGATAGAGTGTAGAGAAAGCCATATGAATGTAGCAAATTAAAATTTTCCTTATTAATTACGGTTTATCAGTTGTACAAAATTCAATGAGAATGGATATAATTTTACTGGATATTTAAAAATATACAGTAACTACATTTTATTTTTCATACTAAAGTCTCAAATATACACTTTAGTAAAATTGTTACAGTAAACTTTGAAACAAAATAAAAGCAAACTACTTTTCTCGTGTAAAGGAATGCTTAGTGAAGGAAAATTGAATTAGAATTTTCGTCCTTCATCCATGAACATATTGGGATTAAATTTGAAGTTTAGCATTTAACTAAATTTCGTTTTTTTAGTTATGTGTTCTCTCCCCCTCTCTCTCGCTCTATTACCAACCCCCCCCCACACACACACACACACACACACACAGCTGACCAAATATAGTAGGTTCATATTTCTAGAAGATTTTTATTTGATTTTTGATTTGATGATCCTGAAAGAATGAACTTGCGATCGAATTTTTTAATCCAATGTAATGCTTCCTCTAAACTCATGCAAGCGAAAGAATGAGTAAAATGTCGGCAAAATGTGGTACCTTCCCTCTATTTCTTCAATTTATTTTGTAATAATTTATGTTTCATTGTGCACTGTAATCGTAAGATATAAGACTATATTATATAATATTATTATATTAGTAGCATCTTTAGCGTTATGTATATCCAAAAGTGACAAACTTACAGCAGCATTATTTACATCATTCCATCTCATACAGTGCACAGTTAATTACTTGCTAATTACAATGACAAAAGCTGAATACAATCGAAAATTCATCACAACATTATTTACACCTATTAGGCTGGTTTCAATTATTTACATTTGCCCTAGACATTATTCCACCATTGTTTATACTTGGAACATTTGTTAATGTGTGCGCATGAGCATTCATCATTTAATTTGTATGCCTTTGTATGCGATGTTTGTGTGCTTTATCCCTTCATGGTTATAACGGACTCGCCGATTTCGACAAATGTGATACGATTATCATTCTTATCAATGCCGTGCTCCTACCCGATGAAATGTTTTGATGAAAGAACCAAACTTTTATAAATCCTGTATAATTATGTCTTTTGAATTCACATTAATTGTGATGTAACTGAATTCCATAATTACTGAACTAGAATGTTGGGAATCCCTATTTTGAAACCACGTGAAATCACACAGAAAGCCTGAAAGCTGCACTAAAAATCTATATTCGTTTTGCACTGATAGAAATCTGATGCTACATTCACATGAATTTCTCTACCCACTCTTCTCCAGATAAACATTGTAAGCATAAGGGGAACGCAGTAGGCTGAAGGGATATCCGAATATTTTAAACCTAGGGCACCATGTGATGGCTTTGAGAGTCTGTTTTCTTTGCATGACCACGAGAAAAAATGAATAACAATGAATAGCAATTTAGCTGTTGAAATCTGACAATTCAAACCAATATCAAACGTATATCGCAAAATGTAAAAACTACAAAAAAGAAAGAAAATTGTGTGTTCTAACCAGATCTACATTATTTGTGTAGTAAGGTTTAATGTATCCCTTGCAGTACCGAGCGAGATGGCTCCGCAGTAACGTGTGAAGCTTCATACGGAAGGTGCCGGGTCCGATTACCATCGGGTATGCCACTGTGACCTTAGGGTTTTTCGTGGTTTTCCCAAGTCGGTAGGCCAATGGTGGGTGGTTCCTCTTCTATCACGAATTTCTTCTCCTAGTCATTTTCCCACATCTGTTTTACCTTCACCAGTTTCAGGGTTATAGGACCAGGCGATGGCGATTGGTGCACTGTGTAAACATTTCACCCTGGTGCTTGGATGACGGGTGCCCCTTCCTGAGGGATCGTCGTTTCCGGAACACCCCAGGCAGGCTCGCGCCGGCACGGCGTCAGGATTGGTGGCATTCTGGAATCGTTGGGGACGCCGTCCTTGATAGTGCGCATGCAAAGAGAATTGCATTTTACACAAAGCGACCAGTTCTAAAAATATTTGACTATTGCTTAAGGGCTACTATGTTCCCTTGTTTTGCATTTGCAAGGACAGTATAAAAATACAGTAGCCTTTAAGCATATACATATCTCTTAATAGCTGGAATCGTTGGGGACGCCGTCCTTGATAGTGCGCATCGTTGGTCTGGATCTGGTCGTCCTTCGATTCTCTCCTTCATTCCTTCCTCCCAGGGTTCACTAAGTCACAACGGGTCTAAAACGCCTTACGTGCGGTGCTCAGCTCCAGTTACTGAGGCCCCCTTCTCACTAATCCTAATCCGTACGATATATCAGTTATACAAAACCATACAAAATGCATTCAGAATGAAGTGCACTTCACAGCCTATTCTCAGAAAATGCAAGATATATATTTCAATTGCCGTGCAAATATCTTAAACCTATATATTTTATTCAATAACACATATAAAAATATTTAGTATTTAAAGGGTAGTTTGGGGTAAGGAAATTTTCTTTAAAATATGCGTTCCGCATCCTTGGAAGATACTGAACTTAAATACCAACCTAGAATGATTTGTCCGACTTTTCGTTTTCCAGTTATGCTGCGCGTGCACACATACCATTTTGTAAAATTGCTATTTTTTTACAGAGGAGACTCAAAACATGCATTTCCGATAAAACTTTATATCGAATTTTATTGGAATACAATATATCCTATGTTTACTTCAGGTAAGTAAAGAAATGACACTGTGATGTAATAACTCCGTTCACGCGAGCCGAAATAATACCTATGACACTTCACAACAATAACAAGGATTCGTGCGATTCCGATTTCTACGAATAATTTTGTATAACAAAACACATATACGATATAGTTGCTATGGACAATAAGTGTAGTATCTGTGAGGTTGAAAGGAATACTATTATAAGTTTAAATGATATAAAATACAAGTAAGACATCTGTCTACAAATGCTGCCAGGCCGTTGCGTTAATTAGAGACACTCAGGTTATTTCTTAAGTCGCCAATCTACTATTCATATTACCAAAATATTTCCGGACATACCTGGAAACCTGATTTAAAGAAATTTTCTCGAGCCCAGCCGATAATGGAAACCTGGACCCCCGTACAGCTCAATGACGAAAGCCTTAAACTATTGAATGCCTTATCCGGCATTGCAGCGATAGATTTTGAAGGTAGGATGCCAATAAGGAGGGACTTTGAAAGTCGTTAGTAGTCCATAATTTTCACTCTGCCTAAAGATAAGTGAACAAAGCTTATGTCCAGATTGATCAAATAGTGCAGATTTGCATAATGGGTTGAAAATATAAGTGAGGAGGTTTTTTGAAGTTGTAAGGTATTCTGCAGTTTTCGCCAAGACTTATAGCTCAAGTGCACATATTTGTTTCATGATTGGCAAAATAGTAACGTTTTGTCTATAAGGAATTAAACATAAGCAGTAGAATAATCTTGAAACATTTCAAGATACTATATGGCTGAAGATCTATGGCAGTTATAAGGTAACTGATTTTTAAGATTTCCTCAACTGTAATTGTACGCGATTTTGACAGATGTATTGAACAGTGCATAGGTATATAACAGGGGTTGAAAGTATGTAGGAGTAGTTTTTAGGAGTTACAAGGTAGCCTATAATTTTCTTTGGATCTTATACTATAAAAGTACAAAGATTTTCAATAGGTCAAAGAATGCTGATTTGTGTGTAAAGGGTTGAAGAGTTAAAGTTTTTGAAAGTAATACGGTATCTTATAATTTTGTCAAACACTGCCATGTTTTTTTTTCAAAAACATACCAAAAATACTCATTGATAACAAAGTTCGGTCAGCACCATTTACAATTCCCCGTCCAATAACTCAAAAGGATTTATAGCATTCGCCTCTTTGGCCTGGAAGTCATTAAAAACCTTGCAAATTCGCAATAAATTGCCAAATATCATCCTCTGACATTCCATGAAACGATACTGAAATTTAATGATATGAACACCAAACCTCCTAACCCCCTCAAAGAAAACTTATAGCCTATGTCCATTGGTGATGAAAGAATAGTGTAGTCGCTTCTATTCAACACGGCAAAGCCACCCGATATGACGGAATACTTTGAAACACCGGTCCCTACCACCAGATGTGATGAAGCCACGCCCTCACTGGATGGGTCAAGGACGGGCACATAGTTCAGGTTTCCAGACGGAGAGCTATGCTTGGAAGAAGGGTGGCCGAGAAAGAGCAATGGTGAAGGGCGGCAAATTATTGACTTGTAACTCTGGTCCCAAAATGCACTTTAATTTCTCTATGCACCATGCCACACTATATTGGATTGGATTGATCTGGATTGGAAAGTGAAAAGGAGGGGATTCGACATCGATCCAGTGAATTCTAATGTTGTACTAATGCCCCACAAGGGAGTCCCCGGGGGATGAGTGACAGGAACCAACGGGCGGCTGGAACCAGGAGTGACAAGACAGCAACTACAGGGTCCCTACAGTTTCCCGACTGGGGACCCCACTCCACTAGGGTCCAAGACTTTCCCAGGAGACGGTACTTACATCCTGACAACCTTGCGAAGGCGGAAAGACGGAGAAAGTGCACAGGGAGAATCCTTTATTTCTGCCACGCTGCACCGAAGCACCATCGCCGACACTTACAAACCTGAAAGAGTGCAAACGGGGTGAAGGATGAATGAAATGGAAAGGTAGAATCAGATGACTGAAAAATTCAATGCCATAGCCGGGATTTGAACCACGGATCTCCCGGTCTCCGTCCGGTTGCTCTAACCACTGAGCTACCATGGCAACATGCCGACACGACATTAAATTCTCCAGCTGATTCGCATTTTTCCCGGTAAACCACAAGGAGATCTCAAATTGTATTGAGATGTCATACCCCAATGGCGACTTACAAACATGTAAGTACTTAAGTCCCGGGCTTTATAGTTGCAACCACTATTAGGTCAATTAATGGAATTAATTGTTCTTTCACACAAGCCGTGTGTTGGACAGGGTTGGAAAGGTAGAATCAGATGACTGAAAAATTCAATGCCATAGCCGGGATTTGAACCACGGATCTCCCGGTCTCCGTCCGGTTGCTCTAACCACTGAGCTACCATGGCAACATGCCGACACGACATTAAATTCTCCAGCTGATTCGCATTTTTCCCGGTAAACCACAAGGAGATCTCAAATTGTATTGAGATGTCATACCCCAATGGCGACTTACAAACATGTAAGTACTTAAGTCCCGGGCTTTATAGTTGCAACCACTATTAGGTCAATTAATGGAATTAATTGTTCTTTCACACAAGCCGTGTGTTGGACAGGGTTGGAAAGGTAGAATCAGATGACTGAAAAATTCAATGCCATAGCCGGGATTTGAACCACGGATCTCCCGGTCTCCGTCCGGTTGCTCTAACCACTGAGCTACCATGGCAACATGCCGACACGACATTAAATTCTCCAGCTGATTCGCATTTTTCCCGGTAAACCACAAGGAGATCTCAAATTGTATTGAGATGTCATACCCCAATGGCGACTTACAAACATGTAAGTACTTAAGTCCCGGGCTTTATAGTTGCAACCACTATTAGGTCAATTAATGGAATTAATTGTTCTTTCACACAAGCCGTGTGTTGGGCAGGGTTGGAAAGGTAGAATCAGATGACTGAAAAATTCAATGCCATAGCCGGGATTTGAACCACGGATCTCCCGGTCTCCGTCCGGTTGCTCTAACCACTGAGCTACCATGGCAACATGCCGACACGACATTAAATTCTCCAGCTGATTCGCATTTTTCCCGGTAAACCACAAGGAGATCTCAAATTGTATTGAGATGTCATACCCCAATGGCGACTTACAAACATGTAAGTACTTAAGTCCCGGGCTTTATAGTTGCAACCACTATTAGGTCAATTAATGGAATTAATTGTTCTTTCACACAAGCCGTGTGTTGGACAGGGTTGGAAAGGTAGAATCAGATGACTGAAAAATTCAATGCCATAGCCGGGATTTGAACCACGGATCTCCCGGTCTCCGTCCGGTTGCTCTAACCACTGAGCTACCATGGCAACATGCCGACACGACATTAAATTCTCCAGCTGATTCGCATTTTTCCCGGTAAACCACAAGGAGATCTCAAATTGTATTGAGATGTCATACCCCAATGGCGACTTACAAACATGTAAGTACTTAAGTCCCGGGCTTTATAGTTGCAACCACTATTAGGTCAATTAATGGAATTAATTGTTCTTTCACACAAGCCGTGTGTTGGACAGGGTTGGAAAGGTAGAATCAGATGACTGAAAAATTCAATGCCATAGCCGGGATTTGAACCACGGATCTCCCGGTCTCCGTCCGGTTGCTCTAACCACTGAGCTACCATGGCAACATGCCGACACGACATTAAATTCTCCAGCTGATTCGCATTTTTCCCGGTAAACCACAAGGAGATCTCAAATTGTATTGAGATGTCATACCCCAATGGCGACTTACAAACATGTAAGTACTTAAGTCCCGGGCTTTATAGTTGCAACCACTATTAGGTCAATTAATGGAATTAATTGTTCTTTCACACAAGCCGTGTGTTGGACAGGGTTGGAAAGGTAGAATCAGATGACTGAAAAATTCAATGCCATAGCCGGGATTTGAACCACGGATCTCCCGGTCTCCGTCCGGTTGCTCTAACCACTGAGCTACCATGGCAACATGCCGACACGACATTAAATTCTCCAGCTGATTCGCATTTTTCCCGGTAAACCACAAGGAGATCTCAAATTGTATTGAGATGTCATACCCCAATGGCGACTTACAAACATGTAAGTACTTAAGTCCCGGGCTTTATAGTTGCAACCACTATTAGGTCAATTAATGGAATTAATTGTTCTTTCACACAAGCCGTGTGTTGGACAGGGTTGGAAAGGTAGAATCAGATGACTGAAAAATTCAATGCCATAGCCGGGATTTGAACCACGGATCTCCCGGTCTCCGTCCGGTTGCTCTAACCACTGAGCTACCATGGCAACATGCCGACACGACATTAAATTCTCCAGCTGATTCGCATTTTTCCCGGTAAACCACAAGGAGATCTCAAATTGTATTGAGATGTCATACCCCAATGGCGACTTACAAACATGTAAGTACTTAAGTCCCGGGCTTTATAGTTGCAACCACTATTAGGTCAATTAATGGAATTAATTGTTCTTTCACACAAGCCGTGTGTTGGACAGGGTTGGAAAGGTAGAATCAGATGACTGAAAAATTCAATGCCATAGCCGGGATTTGAACCACGGATCTCCCGGTCTCCGTCCGGTTGCTCTAACCACTGAGCTACCATGGCAACATGCCGACACGACATTAAATTCTCCAGCTGATTCGCATTTTTCCCGGTAAACCACAAGGAGATCTCAAATTGTATTGAGATGTCATACCCCAATGGCGACTTACAAACATGTAAGTACTTAAGTCCCGGGCTTTATAGTTGCAACCACTATTAGGTCAATTAATGGAATTAATTGTTCTTTCACACAAGCCGTGTGTTGGACAGGGTTGGAAAGGTAGAATCAGATGACTGAAAAATTCAATGCCATAGCCGGGATTTGAACCACGGATCTCCCGGTCTCCGTCCGGTTGCTCTAACCACTGAGCTACCATGGCAACATGCCGACACGACATTAAATTCTCCAGCTGATTCGCATTTTTCCCGGTAAACCACAAGGAGATCTCAAATTGTATTGAGATGTCATACCCCAATGGCGACTTACAAACATGTAAGTACTTAAGTCCCGGGCTTTATAGTTGCAACCACTATTAGGTCAATTAATGGAATTAATTGTTCTTTCACACAAGCCGTGTGTTGGACAGGGTTGGAAAGGTAGAATCAGATGACTGAAAAATTCAATGCCATAGCCGGGATTTGAACCACGGATCTCCCGGTCTCCGTCCGGTTGCTCTAACCACTGAGCTACCATGGCAACATGCCGACACGACATTAAATTCTCCAGCTGATTCGCATTTTTCCCGGTAAACCACAAGGAGATCTCAAATTGTATTGAGATGTCATACCCCAATGGCGACTTACAAACATGTAAGTACTTAAGTCCCGGGCTTTATAGTTGCAACCACTATTAGGTCAATTAATGGAATTAATTGTTCTTTCACACAAGCCGTGTGTTGGACAGGGTTGGAAAGGTAGAATCAGATGACTGAAAAATTCAATGCCATAGCCGGGATTTGAACCACGGATCTCCCGGTCTCCGTCCGGTTGCTCTAACCACTGAGCTACCATGGCAACATGCCGACACGACATTAAATTCTCCAGCTGATTCGCATTTTTCCCGGTAAACCACAAGGAGATCTCAAATTGTATTGAGATGTCATACCCCAATGGCGACTTACAAACATGTAAGTACTTAAGTCCCGGGCTTTATAGTTGCAACCACTATTAGGTCAATTAATGGAATTAATTGTTCTTTCACACAAGCCGTGTGTTGGACAGGGTTGGAAAGGTAGAATCAGATGACTGAAAAATTCAATGCCATAGCCGGGATTTGAACCACGGATCTCCCGGTCTCCGTCCGGTTGCTCTAACCACTGAGCTACCATGGCAACATGCCGACACGACATTAAATTCTCCAGCTGATTCGCATTTTTCCCGGTAAACCACAAGGAGATCTCAAATTGTATTGAGATGTCATACCCCAATGGCGACTTACAAACATGTAAGTACTTAAGTCCCGGGCTTTATAGTTGCAACCACTATTAGGTCAATTAATGGAATTAATTGTTCTTTCACACAAGCCGTGTGTTGGACAGGGTTGGAAAGGTAGAATCAGATGACTGAAAAATTCAATGCCATAGCCGGGATTTGAACCACGGATCTCCCGGTCTCCGTCCGGTTGCTCTAACCACTGAGCTACCATGGCAACATGCCGACACGACATTAAATTCTCCAGCTGATTCGCATTTTTCCCGGTAAACCACAAGGAGATCTCAAATTGTATTGAGATGTCATACCCCAATGGCGACTTACAAACATGTAAGTACTTAAGTCCCGGGCTTTATAGTTGCAACCACTATTAGGTCAATTAATGGAATTAATTGTTCTTTCACACAAGCCGTGTGTTGGACAGGGTTGGAAAGGTAGAATCAGATGACTGAAAAATTCAATGCCATAGCCGGGATTTGAACCACGGATCTCCCGGTCTCCGTCCGGTTGCTCTAACCACTGAGCTACCATGGCAACATGCCGACACGACATTAAATTCTCCAGCTGATTCGCATTTTTCCCGGTAAACCACAAGGAGATCTCAAATTGTATTGAGATGTCATACCCCAATGGCGACTTACAAACATGTAAGTACTTAAGTCCCGGGCTTTATAGTTGCAACCACTATTAGGTCAATTAATGGAATTAATTGTTCTTTCACACAAGCCGTGTGTTGGACAGGGTTGGAAAGGTAGAATCAGATGACTGAAAAATTCAATGCCATAGCCGGGATTTGAACCACGGATCTCCCGGTCTCCGTCCGGTTGCTCTAACCACTGAGCTACCATGGCAACATGCCGACACGACATTAAATTCTCCAGCTGATTCGCATTTTTCCCGGTAAACCACAAGGAGATCTCAAATTGTATTGAGATGTCATACCCCAATGGCGACTTACAAACATGTAAGTACTTAAGTCCCGGGCTTTATAGTTGCAACCACTATTAGGTCAATTAATGGAATTAATTGTTCTTTCACACAAGCCGTGTGTTGGACAGGGTTGGAAAGGTAGAATCAGATGACTGAAAAATTCAATGCCATAGCCGGGATTTGAACCACGGATCTCCCGGTCTCCGTCCGGTTGCTCTAACCACTGAGCTACCATGGCAACATGCCGACACGACATTAAATTCTCCAGCTGATTCGCATTTTTCCCGGTAAACCACAAGGAGATCTCAAATTGTATTGAGATGTCATACCCCAATGGCGACTTACAAACATGTAAGTACTTAAGTCCCGGGCTTTATAGTTGCAACCACTATTAGGTCAATTAATGGAATTAATTGTTCTTTCACACAAGCCGTGTGTTGGACAGGGTTGGAAAGGTAGAATCAGATGACTGAAAAATTCAATGCCATAGCCGGGATTTGAACCACGGATCTCCCGGTCTCCGTCCGGTTGCTCTAACCACTGAGCTACCATGGCAACATGCCGACACGACATTAAATTCTCCAGCTGATTCGCATTTTTCCCGGTAAACCACAAGGAGATCTCAAATTGTATTGAGATGTCATACCCCAATGGCGACTTACAAACATGTAAGTACTTAAGTCCCGGGCTTTATAGTTGCAACCACTATTAGGTCAATTAATGGAATTAATTGTTCTTTCACACAAGCCGTGTGTTGGACAGGGTTGGAAAGGTAGAATCAGATGACTGAAAAATTCAATGCCATAGCCGGGATTTGAACCACGGATCTCCCGGTCTCCGTCCGGTTGCTCTAACCACTGAGCTACCATGGCAACATGCCGACACGACATTAAATTCTCCAGCTGATTCGCATTTTTCCCGGTAAACCACAAGGAGATCTCAAATTGTATTGAGATGTCATACCCCAATGGCGACTTACAAACATGTAAGTACTTAAGTCCCGGGCTTTATAGTTGCAACCACTATTAGGTCAATTAATGGAATTAATTGTTCTTTCACACAAGCCGTGTGTTGGACAGGGTTGGAAAGGTAGAATCAGATGACTGAAAAATTCAATGCCATAGCCGGGATTTGAACCACGGATCTCCCGGTCTCCGTCCGGTTGCTCTAACCACTGAGCTACCATGGCAACATGCCGACACGACATTAAATTCTCCAGCTGATTCGCATTTTTCCCGGTAAACCACAAGGAGATCTCAAATTGTATTGAGATGTCATACCCCAATGGCGACTTACAAACATGTAAGTACTTAAGTCCCGGGCTTTATAGTTGCAACCACTATTAGGTCAATTAATGGAATTAATTGTTCTTTCACACAAGCCGTGTGTTGGACAGGGTTGGAAAGGTAGAATCAGATGACTGAAAAATTCAATGCCATAGCCGGGATTTGAACCACGGATCTCCCGGTCTCCGTCCGGTTGCTCTAACCACTGAGCTACCATGGCAACATGCCGACACGACATTAAATTCTCCAGCTGATTCGCATTTTTCCCGGTAAACCACAAGGAGATCTCAAATTGTATTGAGATGTCATACCCCAATGGCGACTTACAAACATGTAAGTACTTAAGTCCCGGGCTTTATAGTTGCAACCACTATTAGGTCAATTAATGGAATTAATTGTTCTTTCACACAAGCCGTGTGTTGGACAGGGTTGGAAAGGTAGAATCAGATGACTGAAAAATTCAATGCCATAGCCGGGATTTGAACCACGGATCTCCCGGTCTCCGTCCGGTTGCTCTAACCACTGAGCTACCATGGCAACATGCCGACACGACATTAAATTCTCCAGCTGATTCGCATTTTTCCCGGTAAACCACAAGGAGATCTCAAATTGTATTGAGATGTCATACCCCAATGGCGACTTACAAACATGTAAGTACTTAAGTCCCGGGCTTTATAGTTGCAACCACTATTAGGTCAATTAATGGAATTAATTGTTCTTTCACACAAGCCGTGTGTTGGACAGGGTTGGAAAGGTAGAATCAGATGACTGAAAAATTCAATGCCATAGCCGGGATTTGAACCACGGATCTCCCGGTCTCCGTCCGGTTGCTCTAACCACTGAGCTACCATGGCAACATGCCGACACGACATTAAATTCTCCAGCTGATTCGCATTTTTCCCGGTAAACCACAAGGAGATCTCAAATTGTATTGAGATGTCATACCCCAATGGCGACTTACAAACATGTAAGTACTTAAGTCCCGGGCTTTATAGTTGCAACCACTATTAGGTCAATTAATGGAATTAATTGTTCTTTCACACAAGCCGTGTGTTGGACAGGGTTGGAAAGGTAGAATCAGATGACTGAAAAATTCAATGCCATAGCCGGGATTTGAACCACGGATCTCCCGGTCTCCGTCCGGTTGCTCTAACCACTGAGCTACCATGGCAACATGCCGACACGACATTAAATTCTCCAGCTGATTCGCATTTTTCCCGGTAAACCACAAGGAGATCTCAAATTGTATTGAGATGTCATACCCCAATGGCGACTTACAAACATGTAAGTACTTAAGTCCCGGGCTTTATAGTTGCAACCACTATTAGGTCAATTAATGGAATTAATTGTTCTTTCACACAAGCCGTGTGTTGGACAGGGTTGGAAAGGTAGAATCAGATGACTGAAAAATTCAATGCCATAGCCGGGATTTGAACCACGGATCTCCCGGTCTCCGTCCGGTTGCTCTAACCACTGAGCTACCATGGCAACATGCCGACACGACATTAAATTCTCCAGCTGATTCGCATTTTTCCCGGTAAACCACAAGGAGATCTCAAATTGTATTGAGATGTCATACCCCAATGGCGACTTACAAACATGTAAGTACTTAAGTCCCGGGCTTTATAGTTGCAACCACTATTAGGTCAATTAATGGAATTAATTGTTCTTTCACACAAGCCGTGTGTTGGACAGGGTTGGAAAGGTAGAATCAGATGACTGAAAAATTCAATGCCATAGCCGGGATTTGAACCACGGATCTCCCGGTCTCCGTCCGGTTGCTCTAACCACTGAGCTACCATGGCAACATGCCGACACGACATTAAATTCTCCAGCTGATTCGCATTTTTCCCGGTAAACCACAAGGAGATCTCAAATTGTATTGAGATGTCATACCCCAATGGCGACTTACAAACATGTAAGTACTTAAGTCCCGGGCTTTATAGTTGCAACCACTATTAGGTCAATTAATGGAATTAATTGTTCTTTCACACAAGCCGTGTGTTGGACAGGGTTGGAAAGGTAGAATCAGATGACTGAAAAATTCAATGCCATAGCCGGGATTTGAACCACGGATCTCCCGGTCTCCGTCCGGTTGCTCTAACCACTGAGCTACCATGGCAACATGCCGACACGACATTAAATTCTCCAGCTGATTCGCATTTTTCCCGGTAAACCACAAGGAGATCTCAAATTGTATTGAGATGTCATACCCCAATGGCGACTTACAAACATGTAAGTACTTAAGTCCCGGGCTTTATAGTTGCAACCACTATTAGGTCAATTAATGGAATTAATTGTTCTTTCACACAAGCCGTGTGTTGGACAGGGTTGGAAAGGTAGAATCAGATGACTGAAAAATTCAATGCCATAGCCGGGATTTGAACCACGGATCTCCCGGTCTCCGTCCGGTTGCTCTAACCACTGAGCTACCATGGCAACATGCCGACACGACATTAAATTCTCCAGCTGATTCGCATTTTTCCCGGTAAACCACAAGGAGATCTCAAATTGTATTGAGATGTCATACCCCAATGGCGACTTACAAACATGTAAGTACTTAAGTCCCGGGCTTTATAGTTGCAACCACTATTAGGTCAATTAATGGAATTAATTGTTCTTTCACACAAGCCGTGTGTTGGACAGGGTTGGAAAGGTAGAATCAGATGACTGAAAAATTCAATGCCATAGCCGGGATTTGAACCACGGATCTCCCGGTCTCCGTCCGGTTGCTCTAACCACTGAGCTACCATGGCAACATGCCGACACGACATTAAATTCTCCAGCTGATTCGCATTTTTCCCGGTAAACCACAAGGAGATCTCAAATTGTATTGAGATGTCATACCCCAATGGCGACTTACAAACATGTAAGTACTTAAGTCCCGGGCTTTATAGTTGCAACCACTATTAGGTCAATTAATGGAATTAATTGTTCTTTCACACAAGCCGTGTGTTGGACAGGGTTGGAAAGGTAGAATCAGATGACTGAAAAATTCAATGCCATAGCCGGGATTTGAACCACGGATCTCCCGGTCTCCGTCCGGTTGCTCTAACCACTGAGCTACCATGGCAACATGCCGACACGACATTAAATTCTCCAGCTGATTCGCATTTTTCCCGGTAAACCACAAGGAGATCTCAAATTGTATTGAGATGTCATACCCCAATGGCGACTTACAAACATGTAAGTACTTAAGTCCCGGGCTTTATAGTTGCAACCACTATTAGGTCAATTAATGGAATTAATTGTTCTTTCACACAAGCCGTGTGTTGGACAGGGTTGGAAAGGTAGAATCAGATGACTGAAAAATTCAATGCCATAGCCGGGATTTGAACCACGGATCTCCCGGTCTCCGTCCGGTTGCTCTAACCACTGAGCTACCATGGCAACATGCCGACACGACATTAATTGACCTAATAGTGGTTGCAACTATAAAGCCCGGGACTTAAGTACTTACATGTTTGTAAGTCGCCATTGGGGTATGACATCTCAATACAATTTGAGATCTCCTTGTGGTTTACCGGGAAAAATGCGAATCAGCTGGAGAATTTAATGTCGTGTCGGCATGTTGCCATGGTAGCTCAGTGGTTAGAGCAACCGGACGGAGACCGGGAGATCCGTGGTTCAAATCCCGGCTATGGCATTGAATTTTTCAGTCATCTGATTCTACCTTTCCAACCCTGTCCAACACACGGCTTGTGTGAAAGAACAATTAATTCCATTAATTGACCTAATAGTGGTTGCAACTATAAAGCCCGGGACTTAAGTACTTACATGTTTGTAAGTCGCCATTGGGGTATGACATCTCAATACAATTTGAGATCTCCTTGTGGTTTACCGGGAAAAATGCGAATCAGCTGGAGAATTTAATGTCGTGTCGGCATGTTGCCATGGTAGCTCAGTGGTTAGAGCAACCGGACGGAGACCGGGAGATCCGTGGTTCAAATCCCGGCTATGGCATTGAATTTTTCAGTCATCTGATTCTACCTTTCCAACCCTGTCCAACACACGGCTTGTGTGAAAGAACAATTAATTCCATTAATTGACCTAATAGTGGTTGCAACTATAAAGCCCGGGACTTAAGTACTTACATGTTTGTAAGTCGCCATTGGGGTATGACATCTCAATACAATTTGAGATCTCCTTGTGGTTTACCGGGAAAAATGCGAATCAGCTGGAGAATTTAATGTCGTGTCGGCATGTTGCCATGGTAGCTCAGTGGTTAGAGCAACCGGACGGAGACCGGGAGATCCGTGGTTCAAATCCCGGCTATGGCATTGAATTTTTCAGTCATCTGATTCTACCTTTCCAACCCTGTCCAACACACGGCTTGTGTGAAAGAACAATTAATTCCATTAATTGACCTAATAGTGGTTGCAACTATAAAGCCCGGGACTTAAGTACTTACATGTTTGTAAGTCGCCATTGGGGTATGACATCTCAATACAATTTGAGATCTCCTTGTGGTTTACCGGGAAAAATGCGAATCAGCTGGAGAATTTAATGTCGTGTCGGCATGTTGCCATGGTAGCTCAGTGGTTAGAGCAACCGGACGGAGACCGGGAGATCCGTGGTTCAAATCCCGGCTATGGCATTGAATTTTTCAGTCATCTGATTCTACCTTTCCAACCCTGTCCAACACACGGCTTGTGTGAAAGAACAATTAATTCCATTAATTGACCTAATAGTGGTTGCAACTATAAAGCCCGGGACTTAAGTACTTACATGTTTGTAAGTCGCCATTGGGGTATGACATCTCAATACAATTTGAGATCTCCTTGTGGTTTACCGGGAAAAATGCGAATCAGCTGGAGAATTTAATGTCGTGTCGGCATGTTGCCATGGTAGCTCAGTGGTTAGAGCAACCGGACGGAGACCGGGAGATCCGTGGTTCAAATCCCGGCTATGGCATTGAATTTTTCAGTCATCTGATTCTACCTTTCCAACCCTGTCCAACACACGGCTTGTGTGAAAGAACAATTAATTCCATTAATTGACCTAATAGTGGTTGCAACTATAAAGCCCGGGACTTAAGTACTTACATGTTTGTAAGTCGCCATTGGGGTATGACATCTCAATACAATTTGAGATCTCCTTGTGGTTTACCGGGAAAAATGCGAATCAGCTGGAGAATTTAATGTCGTGTCGGCATGTTGCCATGGTAGCTCAGTGGTTAGAGCAACCGGACGGAGACCGGGAGATCCGTGGTTCAAATCCCGGCTATGGCATTGAATTTTTCAGTCATCTGATTCTACCTTTCCAACCCTGTCCAACACACGGCTTGTGTGAAAGAACAATTAATTCCATTAATTGACCTAATAGTGGTTGCAACTATAAAGCCCGGGACTTAAGTACTTACATGTTTGTAAGTCGCCATTGGGGTATGACATCTCAATACAATTTGAGATCTCCTTGTGGTTTACCGGGAAAAATGCGAATCAGCTGGAGAATTTAATGTCGTGTCGGCATGTTGCCATGGTAGCTCAGTGGTTAGAGCAACCGGACGGAGACCGGGAGATCCGTGGTTCAAATCCCGGCTATGGCATTGAATTTTTCAGTCATCTGATTCTACCTTTCCAACCCTGTCCAACACACGGCTTGTGTGAAAGAACAATTAATTCGATGAATGAAATGATTAATGTTACGAAATGGAGGGACAGGAAATTCGGGGGTAAAAGAAACCACTCCAGCATTCGCATGGCGACCTGCTGGGAATACCCCAAAAAAACCTGGATCAAAGTGGGTGGTCGCCGACGATCGAACCTGTGACTTCCCGAATGCGGGTCACAGTTGTTACCGCCTGAGCCACTTCGCTCGATCCACATTATATTACTGGTCACAAAAATTTAGGTGTCGAGTTCAATGCATTTCTGTCTTTTAATGCGCACATTGATCACATAGTGAATCATGCCTTTAAGAGCCAAGGATTTATAACTAGAAACGGCATACACTACAAAAATATAGATTCTGTGTTTGCATTTTTAATAGTTTATTAAGAACCAAACTGGAATATTGCAGTATAATTATTATTACAGTATTATAATCATACATAGCACAAATTGAGAAAGTACAGAAAAAATCTGATGTGTTACACTCACATGACTTTCTTTACTCTTGTACAAACTATTTTTACAAACGCTTATTCTCAATCTACTTCATGTTAATCAAGATAAACATTTGCAGACTCTATCTTATAGCTAACTTTCTTGTAGATGTAAGGGGAATGCATATTTACAAGGGCAATATACAAATACAGTAGCCTTTAACCACATACATATCTCTTAATAGCTGATTGCTAGGTGGAGCACCATTCCCTTTGGCACAGATTAATACTCTTTACATATCCAAGACAAAAAAATGAATAACGAATTCTCTTTTAAGAAAATAAGTATTGAAAAATTTAAGGGAATAACAAGCAATACCTCAAAAATGGTTCACTCAACAAAAAAATGTATATGACATAAATTGTGTATTTTAACGCGATCTACATTTTTGTGTAGTAAAACTTTGTCTATCTGTTATGGTTTACCAGTTATGTTAAAGTCTTTCAAAATGAAGAATACTTTTGGAGACATTCCCAGAAAATTCAAGATATACATTTCATTTGTCATAAAAATATCTTAAACCTATGATATTTTCACATCCATGACTGGGTGGACATAGGGGGAATAGCGGTATCAGGGTAGAACATCTCAAGCTTGGTTTAATTTTACTTGCTTGGTTTATTAAGTTCAGATACTTGCATTGTTGAGTTTACATTGAAAGGGGAACAAAGCTATAGTACATGTAAGAGCTTACCTGAAAGTGCTTGTCGTGTGGGATGTGGACGGACCTGTGAACCCATCATTGTAGATAGCAGATTAAGATGCTGACGGGCAGCGATTCGACCCTGTCTAGCATGTGTCGGTCTCCCCCGAGCAGCGCTCAGGCGCTTGCTGAAATAGGCAAGAACCGACTCAATTCTAATGACGTCTATATCCTGTTTGTGGTAAGCCGACGCTATACTTAAGTATGATTGAGCGGATCTGTGTAGGATTGAGCGGAAACACGTGATCGGTTCTATGTTACAAAAGGCAACATTATTCTAAGAATTTCCATGGGAAATGACGCAAATGAGGCAGCCCACATACATCCTGTCACGTACACATCTTAAGAAAGTTTCTTAAGGCAGAAAATGAAAAATATGATTCTATTAGAATTTAGAAGAATGAGCCATATTAATGTTAAAATCCAAATTAATGTAAAATAAACGAGTCCGTCTAACATCACATGCGACAATACTCCCCTGCTCTAAGATGACACCCCTGGTGGCGTTAAAAACCATAAAAATAAATAGAGCAGAAATAAAGTTCAAAGGGGTCCCAACATTGCAAAACAAACGAACACAAAAGCGAAGTACAATAAGATATAAAGAAATACAAAGTTACATCAGGGCACTTAGGCAGCCCAGCACACTTGCTAGGTGCCAATTCAGATAAAAATTACAAAATTAAATATAGCCCTGCCTGCATGGAGGTAATAAACACTATACATTACGTGGCTGCAGAAAAAAAACGTTAGGATTATATAGGGGGAAAATGGAAAAGGAAGGAGGGTTACAAGGTGAGTCGCAGATCCAGCTCGAGCGAGGACAAGTCCCATCACGGCACAACATCACTGCATTGTCTGGTAAGTCTAGGTCACACTGTAGCACTATGTCCAACGGCGGACCAAAAAACGCAAGTTTATGCTTGTCGAACGCGCCTGTAAGGAACGTGTATAGAATTTCCGCACTGCCAGGAGAAGAGGAACACGAGTCCATGTGTCCTCACAGAAGGTCAGCAGCGGCAGGGAAATCCGGCGGAAACCACGTAGATAGTGCGTTCGTAATCAGTTAAATACTGAAGGATGCACCTGAAGAGTCGTTTTATCAGCGATGAGAACTGTTCATATGAATTCCATTGGTTTCTCATAGTTGAAGAATGTCATCGTGCATTCCATACGCCGTTAAGTGTCCAGTGCGTCCTATGATGAAAATGAAGCCGTGAATCTCCTTGCTGTAGTCCTTGCGTCGAAGTGGCGACCATGCCGTAGCCATAAAACCAAAGAAAGAAATAAGGGTTAGGGGTGGAACATAAGCTAATCACAAGGGTACGTTAAATAACATTAGGGAAAAACAATCGGTGGAAAACAACGGAGGGGGGAATGAAAGAAAGGAAATATACAATGTGCCACTTAAATTATCAAACAAAAATATTAATAAAATTCACAGCTAAACATGTGAGAGGCAGGAGCAGGGTGAAACATCCATATAGCCAAGCCAGACAACATAAATGTCTAAATGAGGGTGGAAAAAAAAGTGTACAAAGTATTTCCAAGGCAACATAGGCCAAAAATGTCGTTAAAGCTGCTGCCACAAGACAGAGACAGGTAGGTACTCGCATGTTTCACCTCACACAGAATACATAACTTGTAACTTCGTTTCAATGAACATAACATAACAAAAGTTTAACATAAACGGAAAATTCCAGTTTCCTGTGTATAATAATAAATTATCAAAACAATTAATTCGTTTGTGAAACTATAAGGTTGCTTAATTTTCCAATATAAAGAACCAGGTGAACACAATGTTGTAAAGCTTAAAGTTGCCGAGGAGAACAAGGGAGAAAAAAAGACATTTTCATTCAAAAATGCGTATAAAGATGGTGGAGTGAGAGAAAAGAAAAAAAATAATCTCTACCATCCCACGCCGACCATAAATGGACGGAAATAATGTGTAGAACAATTGACTCAAGGTAGCGCCCAACCACAATAATAACTCAAAAAAATGTGCACAGAGTTACATTGTGAGGGGGTGTGCCTCAAAGTGAATGTCTAATGTGTACACGGGTATTCAATGGGAAACGATGGGTAGAAGTTCCGTAGTAAAAAGGAGGCAGGCCTGCCAAATCCGTAGGGAATAACAATGATTAAAAAAATTATTAGCATACACAATAAAATACACCTGGCATTTCTCAAGCTTACAACCTGTGTTCAATTGGAGGTAAATAGTACAAGGAAACAGCCTAGCTTTTACTAGGAGATCATACAATAACACAAAAATGCAATGGCTTCCTAAGTGAAACCATGCAGAGAACAGATAAAATGCTCAGGAGAGCTAATTGCAATTTATACAATATTGCATATTAAAACAATATTAAATAGATTACATCATACATTACACAACTGTTATCTTAATATCTGGCACCCTGGGAGAGAAATAAGCAATATTGTCATATCCTAGAGGTTATCAGTATGAGGTATTTAGAAAATCAGCCCTTCGTGGAACCTATGCCACGTAAAAGAAAACTTATTGCTATGCATATGTAATTCATAGCCAAACACTCTATATCTCAATCATTTACTTCAGCATAAATAAAATAACTCAGTACCAATATCCTGATACTAATCATGTGTGTCTCTACACACACACACAAAATGAAATTCACTGTAATATCAGATTCGCAAGAAAGACTGATATGAATCAGAAAAATCGTAATTGCTGAATGTTTGTAATCATATCCGTGCGCACGGGAAAAAACGTAGATATCAAAATCTACCCATGAACTCATTAATAAGTACATAAGAGCTCCAAAAATTAAAAATGCTAACGGAACCTGACGGTAAACCCGAGAGCGTAACGAGTTGTTAGAATCTTCCCTATACTTTTATCGTATGTTCATACCATTAAACTAGGGGGATCTTATGATTTACCCTTAGTTAATGCTGAAATTTAAAATTCGGCTGTAAAACGTGTAATAAAATCACTGATAATCTCTAGGTATCTTTAAAGTTAATAAAAGAATTCTCATATACATTTCTCAAACCATAACCACGATAAGTTAAGCGGAAGTCGCTTCCGTATAAATTTCCCAAGAGGCACTCTCTGGGAGAGATGCTTCTCTCTATGAACAGAAATAAAACAGAATTATGCGTACCTTTAATTGTGAAATAAGTCCAAAGTGTGCTTCCAAAGCTGTCGTCGGAAGCTGACGATATATGGAAGAGTGTCCAATAACAGTGTTCGAAGAGCTTGTGTATAATTCAACCGTACTGGCATAGCAGTTGGCACATAAAACATTTCTGTATACATAACTTGACAAAAAGATTAAAACATATTCCATAAATAAAATATATGTACATGAATATAAGCGATGTTGCGTAAGAAACTTATGTTTCCTAAATATCGCAATTAACAACATGCTTTCCAAGCATATAATTACTTGCGTATACCAGCCTGGTATAGCAATTATTTATTTACAGATTAGAATAATATATCCTCCTAAGCTGAGGTTGAAGTTAAGAACTAACCGAATAAAGTTCTCGCAACGCGGAACATAATTCAGGCAATATTTTCTTATTAATTAAATACATGTAGTGAAGTATTTAAGGTAACTACGACGTATGCAAAATATTTACATCGAATTCTCAAAATACGAGAAGAAATGTGTATTTATTTATTTTATAGGAGTTAAAGAACCCTTCTTTCTCCATTACACCAACATTCTTAAAATTAAAAGGAAAAACATGCTAGCATTACATCGTTTAGGTTGTATATTAAACATAAACAAAGTTAGGTATAGTAGGAGAAACCAAATTAGGAACCAAATTATCGTAAACTTGACATGCATTGAACAGAAAAATTCCATAGTTCTTATTCGTTATTTATGAGACTTAAGTAGGAAAAATCCACGGATGTGGTTGTAACCACGGAGAAACTCCAGCAGCACCGCAAAATAGTTATAGCACGTCATATCGGCCGGAAATCTAACTCAAGGTGTCTGTATGCGCGAAATTTTTCACGCAGACATTAAAGAAAGCAACATGAGTGGTGTGCAACGCATGTTGGCTGATTATGATGATGCAGTTGACACCTTGTGGCATTCCTCAAGAACCAGAGCGTCGCATCAAAATCATGTAAAAACTGTGTGTCCATCACGTAAGTAAAATAGAATGTTGTAATTCAAAATTGTAAGAGGTAGTTTCGAAGAAGAGAAAAAAAGTAAAAAAAAATTGAAAATATGTAAACCTATGTATCGCAGCTCTGAAAAATAGACATTACAGTACTGGGGGTAACATTTCAAAAGAATAAGTCCGTTTTGGAGTTAACGGTATTCCTTGACATAAGCACCGTTTGCAAAAAAAAATTAGAGAAATGATTATGTCGGTCCAAGGTGACTTCACACCGTGCATTTCCAGTGAAATCTCGGAATCGAAATTTTGATGGAATACAATAGTTGTTCACTTTAAGTGCTGCGTACCTAAGTAGAGAATGTAAGAATTGTAACCTCAAGCTGTTTCTTACTATATTAGTGAAGTGTAAGTAACCATACCTAATGATAATCACAGATTATTAATAAGGGCTGATCTTATGGATCTGTGGTATAGCGTAAAGCTAATTAGTGATCATATGTATAATATTGTGAGTTAGTGGCAGGAAGTAAGCAAAACAAATTATTGTCGCTGATTTGCAAGGAAGCAACAAAAGAGGCAGTGGAATACACTTGCTGAATTTCGGAACCGAAATAATTATGAACATAAAGTAAACTACAAATTAAATCTACGAGTGACATCCGTAGTCTCGTAACAAAAATTGAAGGACTATTTAGTTTATGAGAGGGGGCAGGTATATCTGTACCTAGTGGTTGTTATCTATCATTAATAACTTCCGGTGGATAGACATTCCGCCGAAGAGGAAATGCCGAGTGATCTTGTATCCTAATTGTTTCAGTGGCGTGCAATGTTGGCCAAAACAGATGTGTTGTTTACTTATATTTAATGCGTAATTCATAATGCGGTCTTTGTCTCGTTAGGTTTATGGGGTAGAAGAGTGAAGTGCAAGTATATAGAACTTTCTAGACGTCTAATCCTTCGATGTAATCGATATTCTATCAAAATTAACATGAGTAATCGTTAAAATTTTGTGCTATTGGTTATTGATTCAAGGACTTACAATCATGGACTAGATATCTGGTGACTATATATGCATACGCGCATGGTATGGGAATAAATCATCGTTTGCATCATTGAATACTAAGAGCAATCAGTCGTAATTAAAAGTAATTTGGACTTAATGAATACAAAAAACTTTAACATAATAAAAAATTAAGGAGAATCATTTTCGCTGTCAGTTTGTGCTATCAGTGATTTCCGTTTCAGTAGTCTTCTCTATATACTGAAGGTAATTTCAGGGGCGTGCAGCCATGAGAAAAAAAAATTAACAAAGAGTAAGTACTACCAATGTTAGGATTGAGGTTATCATTAGTCTATAATTAGTAATGCTATAATTGTGATTATTATTATTAGTATTATTTGTGATACTACTGTGGTGTGATCAACAACAATGTTGATATTATTGAATTGGGTAATATTATTGCAGTTGCTATCATTGATTAAGTTGTTATGGGTATTATTATTATTATTATTATTATTATTATTATTATACGCGTTGATCGTAGGATGTTGATTCTTTATTCTTTGGTTTTCTGAATAATGTTAGATCAATTTTATGAATATCCGCTACATATAATATTAGGTTAATCGATTATTGATGTACTCTTATATGAAAAAAATTATAGGAACTTAGTCAATGATTACTATTTGAGCTTTTTAAAGTAAGAAAGAAAATTGTATTATTACAATTGTTGATACTAATATCATTCTTTAGGTATTTGTTGAACATCATTATCCTATGCGTATTTAAGTACATGCCTTTAACGCTTATCCTGGGTAATGCAACAGTAATTTTGTACAATTAAGAGTTAAGTACTGCTACAAGTGTTAATAGGTAAAAGAACTGAGTCTTAAATTTTAAACTAAGGTAAAGCGGGGAAAGTGCAGTGGGTCAAATTGTACATTTACCAACATTACTAGTAACCTAATGTTAATTTACATTCTGTATGTATATGCTGATTATTCTTATGAATGTACATCCTTAGGTGATCCTAAGGTGTTAGGTGTGGTTTCTCTTTTAGATTTCGAATCAGGAATAGCTTAAAGATTTTAACGTTTCTTATTAATTCTACTGCTATTGTTTCTTCTTCTGCTTCTTCTTATCTCTGCTTAACGTTTATATAGGTAATAGCTAAATTGCTTGGTGCTCTACACATTAGTGTCTGGGGTTCGAGGCTAGCTAAAGAACAGGGGCTTATGTTAGTGAGATATCCGAATGAGTGATCGATACGATGACTGATATGTGAATGAGGAAGTGAATCATATTGGTCTATTCACTCTACCAATACTTTGTTTATCTTTTAAATGTATTTATTTAAGAGTCATCAATCATTGTTTGCACTTAAGGCTTTACTAACATCGTTATGTTATTATATATTTATTTGAAATTAATGTCTGTTAAGTGGTTTATAGTACGTAGATAGTCTGGAAACGTGAATTATTATTTTTTGTATGTTTCTTACAAATGTTATTATTATGTATTATGTATCTAACTACTTATTTATGTCTGATTAATGCTGGAGATAAATTATATTATAGACGGAGTCTGTTAAATCTGTTTTTAATTTATGTAAGGTTCAATTTTTTTCTTGTTTTTTTCATTTACACTTAGTTGCTTGCCGTTAGTACCTATCTTTGGTTACCTAGCTGTATTGTGGTTTTTCTTTCTCTACCATTTATGTACTGCTATAATAGGTAGGGGACCTATTGTGGCTTTTTAATATAATGTAAAATAAAAGAAATGCAGTAGATAAAACTGTACTTTTACCACAATTAATACGAATTTACCGTTAATTATGTTATATACACCTATTATCTTATGATCTTTAGTTTTTCTGAAATTAATTTCTCCTGAACGGTTTATAGTATGGGTATAACCTGGAGACATGAACGATGCTTTCATTTCTTCTGGGTCCTGTTGTATTTCTTATCTTATAATTAACTGGCGATGTCTGTTGCACAATTTCATACGGACCATAGTATCTGTGTAATAACTTAGTTGATTTGCCTTTCTTACGTGTCGGGGTAAACAATTTCACTAGCTGTCCTGGTTGGAACTTAAGTGATCGTCTCTTCCTGTCAAAGATTTGTTTATACTTATTCTGCTTGTGTGTTATGTTAGCCTTAGCAACTTCTCTAGCTTCTTTGATTCGAGTGTATATTTGTTTGACAAACAGATTGTCGGTCGTCGCTTTCAATTGAACCTCTTCCGGTAATGTGGGATGTCGTCCGTAGAGTAGGAAAAACGGGGACATCCCTGTAGACTCTTGTCTACTGGTATTGTATGCAAAGAGTACGTGCGGTAGCGCCGCGTCCCAATCGTCCTGTTTCGTGGAGGTGTAATGTGACATCATATTGATGACTGTCTGGTTTGCTCTCTCTACCAATCCATTACAGGCTGGGTGATATGCCGTAGTGAAGGTAGATTGAACACCCATTAGTTTTAATAGTTGTTTCGTTACATCACTAAGAAACACTGCTCCTCTGTCGCATAGTAATTCAACTGGTGCACCGTGACGACATACAATGTTTTCAAGTATGAATTTTGCAACATGCTCTATAGAACCCTTTGGGATAGCCTATGCCTCAGTCCACTTGGAGAGGTAGTCGGTAGCAATTAAACCCATTGTATTACCTCTTTTTGACCTTCTAAATGGTCCAATCAAATCTATACCCCATCTAGCGCCTACTTGAGACACAGGTATAGGTTGTAAAAGTCCGGCTGGTTTAACATTTCGGGGCCCCTTGCGCGATTGACAACTTGGACAACCCTTGACGTATTTCTCAATCTCTTTTCGCATTCCTATCCAGTAGTAACGCGAACTGATTTTGGTGAAGGTTTTGGTAAAGCCTAGATGACCTGACAGGGGGTCATCGTGACATGAAAATAAAATTTCATGCTTTAACTGTTCGGGTATCACCAACAGGTGCAACGGTCCGGAGGCTCCTGCATTTTTGCGGAATAGCACACCTGATTTTAAGGTGTAAGAGGCTGCCTGCCGCTGTAGTTTTGGTGAGCCCGTGTTCGGGTTTTCTAATGTAGTAATTAATGGTCGAAGTTGAGGGTCACGTTGTTGTTCTTGTGCAACTTGCACTGGCGTTAGCAAACAAGTGATAAGTTCGTCCGTTTGTTCAACTATATGGGGTTTAGGTTCATCAACTGGAAAACGGGATAGCGCATCGGCGTCGAGATGACGTTTACCCGACTTATACTGGATGGTGAGGTTATATTCTTGAAGTTTGAGTGCCCATCCAGCCAAACGTCCTGTTAGTTCTTTAAGATTTCGTAGGTAGCACAACGCATGGTGGTCAGTTACAACATGGACGGGAAAACCATAAACATAGGGTCTAAAGTGTGTCAAGCCGTAAACAATGGCAAGTAATTCCAATTCGGAAATGCTAAAGTTCTTCTCATGCTTGTTCAAAGACCTAGAGCAGAAAGCTATGGGGTGAAGTTGTCCATTTAATTTCTGTAATAGAGCAACCTCTATCCCGATAGTGCTGGCATCGACGTGCATTTCTGTATACGCTCCCGGCTGAAAATGACCGAGAACGGGGGCCTGAGTCATCAGAAGCTTTAATTTATCAAAAGCATCTTGATGGCTTTGAGTCCATTCAAAGGCTTTGTTCTTTCGTGTGAGTTCGTGAAGGGGGCTCGCAATGGAAGCAAAATTTTGTATAAACCTTCTGTAGAAGCTAAATAAGCCCAACACTTTGCGTACGTCACGTACGTTTCTAGGAGTCGGCAATTGTGTGATGGCTCGGAGTTTATCAGAATCCGGTTCAATTCCGTTAGCCGAGACTTCGAATCCAAGAAGTTTAATTCGAGACATTCCGAAGAAGCATTTTTCAGGCTTTAATTTAAAGTTGTGTGTTTGCAGTTTGCGAAATACTTCCTCCAAATTGTTAAGCAATTCGGGGAATGTGGATGCGAATACGACAATGTCATCGAGATAGACGAACGCCTTTTTGAATTTTAGATCACCTAGCAGCTTACTGGATATTTCCGAAAAGAAACTTGGGGCGTTGCGTAAACCAAAAGCTAATCTTTGGAAGCAAAAGTGGCCCTGATCTGTGCAGAACCCTGTGTATTGTTGGCTATTTTCCTCAATCGGGACTTGAAAATATGCACTGAGCAAGTCCAAAGTGCAATACCATTGAGAATTTCCCAAATAACTAAGGAGATCGTCAATAAGGGGTAAGGGGTAGGATGAAGTCGTTGTTACTGCATTTAACTTTCGATAGTCGACACAAAATCGCATTTCACCATTCTTTTTCTTGACTAAGACTACAGGCGCAGCCCAAGGGCTGTGCTCTTCCTTAATAATACCTGCGTCGAGCATCTCACGCACCTGGGATTGTATTATTTCTCTTTGTGCCTGAGATACACGATAGGGTCGTTGTTTTATAGGTTTGTCATCAGTGACTTGAATTTTAAACTCACCTATGTTAGTTTTTCCTAGCTCCTTTAATTGTGTAGCAAATACGTGTCGGTATTTCTGCAATAAAGCACTCAATTGTATTTGTTGGTCCTGTGTAAGTTGTGAGTTAAAGTTAAATTTTGCATTTTTAATGTCGAGTGAGTGTGTATCTTCGGGAGACCAATTTGCAGCTTGTATTAGCGCTACTTCATGCGCATAAGCAAGAGTGGTTCCCGCGAAAATTGATTTAGGCTCCATTGTATTATTGTGTACTGGGATGACATATTCTTTACGAGCTTCACAAAAGATAGGGGATATTTGCAAATTTTTCTTCTGCATGATAGCTCCTTTTGGTTCTAAGAGAATTCTACCCATTACATTAGGAGGCAGTTTCACTCTAACATTTACTGATGTGAAAGGGGGAATGCGAATATCTTGTATACAACACGCTTTGTGTGGCACCGCGGTTTCCTCGTTCGATTCCACGGTAATTTGTGCCAATGGGCATCCTAATTTTTCGCCACAATGTAATTCTAATTGGGATGAGTCTGGAAGTTTAAGAGTAATTGTGTATGTTTCCAAGTCAATTAGGGCCTTATATCGGTTCATGAAATCCATGCCTAATAGGAGATCATGTCCGAACTCTTTAACAACAAGAACATCCTCCTCAAAGGATATGCCATTAATGTTGAAGCAAAGAGTGATGGAATAACATACATCTAGTAATGTATTATCTGCCGTCCGTAGTATCAAATCTTTCGGAATAGGATGGGTGGGTGTGGTCACGAAATTTTGTTGTACTATACTGACTGCGCTGCCTGTATCAAACAGTATACTCACTGGTTGATTGGCAACGGTACCTTGTATAGTAATGACATTTACCGGCTGAATAAGTGCCGTCGTTTGTTTTGGTGTACTCTCGGTGATGGACGTCACGGAACTTATTCCCGTGACGTTCCTTGCCCGTTTGGGTGATGGTATTGTTGTCTGCAGTTCGGGGCAGTATGTCCTGTCCGTCTGCATTTAAAGCATGTGAAACTATTTTTTGGCATGCGACGGGAGGCATTAGGGCCACGCCATGTTCCTCTCGAGGCAACGTTAATACGGCCGCGTTGACTATAGCTACTACGCCCACGGCTTTGTCTAGTTGCATCATATTGCTGCGGAGCATTGCGAGGCGTGTCAACAATGGGCCTCTGGTATTTAAATTGCAAATTTTGCATTTGTTTCTGCAAGCCACGAATTTGGCGCTGCAGTTGCTTTACGTCTGATCGTGGACTTGGTTGGCTGATCAGTGATACTGGTTTGGATGCGGGAGGTAGTTGGGCATCAACCCTTTTACCAGCCAGGTATCTGGCCGTTTCTACGCGTCGAACAACTGTATAAGCTCTCTAATAGATTGTGGGTTCGAGGGGAGGACACTTTCTATTAACGAGGGTTTTAATCCGCGCACAATATGGCGAATTATTTCAGGTTCTGCCATGCCTGGATTTACCTGGTCACAGAGAGCTAGTACATCATATATGTAAGTCTCTGTTGATTCAGACAGGTCCTGCACTCTGTGACGTAAGCGGCATTCTAAAATATCATCATGCGCCGCTGGTACGAATGCTGTCTGAAGGGCATGTTTTAGGTCGGTCCATTCAAGATGCGGGTGACGGAGGGAATATATTTTGAACCAATTTGCTGCTGCGTCTCGTAAATAGCATGGTAAATATTGTAGTTTGTGCTTATCTTCCCAGCCATTCGCTGTAGGTATGGTTTCAAAGTTATAGAGGTAGTTTCCAACGTCCTGACCGGGTTTGCCTTCGAATTTTCCAGGGTCCATGAAAGGTCGTGCAAAAGGCACATTCGCGGTAATGACTGTTTTGCACTGGGTCCCTTCGGGAACCGAGGGTACTGCCGACGTAGAGGCCGTATTCATTGCCATAATGTCTTCCGTCGAGCTTGAACCTGAAGACGTTAACGTTTCAAAATAATCTTGTGACAAAACTGTGTTGTTCAGGTCACCCACGCTTAAACTACGTTCCTTTGGTGCAAAATACTGAATGGGAGTCAAACCTCGGAGTCGTCTACTAGATCTAACATGAATATGGGACATATGCGCTTGATTCTGAGTGTGAGTGTTAGTATCCAAAATAGTCTGATATTCACGGATTAACTTTCTGATTTCGGCACTAATAGGGCTATCGCTAAGATACTTTGGTAATAATTCCATGCAAAGGAGAAAAGAACACATATAACACTTAAATAATACTTAGATAGTAAGCTGAATATTTAAAAAGAAGAACTTAATAACTATAAAAATTTAAAATTAGGTTTTCGGCTATAGGAGGTGCGAAAAAAAACTGTAAACTTCTAAAATTGAGAGACCGAAGATAGGACCTCACTTTTCAATTAAAATAATTTCGAAAAGCTTTCGCCATATTGTCAACTCACTAATTAGAGAGGCCGGTGCCTGTACCATAAACATCTTATAAGGAATAAGAAACAGAGGTACGGGGTCGAACCACACTTCTCAAAAATAATTTACAGAAGCCGGCGCTCCACCATATTGTCACATCCATGACTGGATGGACATAGGGGGAATAGTGGTATCAGGGTAGAACATCTCAAGCTTGGCTTAATTTTACTTGCTTGGTTTATTAAGTTCAGATACTTGCATTGTTGAGTTTACATTGAAGGGGGAACAAAGCTATAGTACATGTAAGAGCTTACCTGAAAGTACTTGTCGTGTGGGATGTGGACGGACCTGTGAACCCATCGTTGTAGATAGCAGATTAAGATGCTGACGGGCAGCGATTCGACCCTGTCTAGCATGTGTCGGTCTCCCCTGAGCAGCGCTCAGGCGCTTGCTGAAATAGGCAAGAACCGACTCAATTCTAATGACGTCTATATCCTGTTTGTGGTAAGCCGACGCTATACTTAAGTATGATTGAGCGGATCTGTGTAGGATTGAGCGGAAACACGTGATCGGTTCTATGTTACAAAAGGCAACATTATTCTAAGAATTTCCATGGGAAATGACGCAAATGAGGTAGCCCACATACATCCTGTCACGTACACATCTTAAGAAAGTTTCTTAAGGCAGAAAATGAAAAATATGATTCTATTAGAATTTAGAAGAATGAGTCATATTAATGTTAAAATCCAAATTAATGTAAAATAAACGAGTCCGTCTAACATCACATGCGACAATATTTTAATCAAAATCGTTAGAGCAATTTTTGAGAAAATTAAAATTTTCTAAAAATGTTCCATGTAAAGGGTAGTATGGGGTGGGGGGATTTTCTTGAAAACCTTCATGTCGCAACTCTGAAAGATACTGAACCTAAATACCTAGTTTGGTGTTTATCCGACTGTTCGATTCTGAGTTATGCTGTTCACAGACACACACACACACACACACACACACACACAGACACAGACAGACACACCAACACACACACGGACATGTTTCCAAAAATGCTTTTTTACTTTCTCTACTACGTATAGTAAGTAGGGGAAGCATTGTATTCCACACAAAAATTCGATACCGAGATTTCACCGGAAATACATGTTTTGAGACCCCCTGAATCCAAAAAAAAGCATTTTTGGAAACATGTCCGTGTGTGTGTGTGTGTGTCTGTGCGTGTGTGTGTCTGTCTGTCTGTGTGTCTGTCTATGAACAGCATAACTCAGAAACGAACAGTCGAATAAACACCAAACTTGGTATTTAGGTTCAGTATCTTCCAAGGATGCAACACGAACAGGTTTTCAAGAAAATCCCCCCACCCCAGATTACCCTTTACACGGAAGATTTTTCGAAAAGCATAATTTTCTCAAAAATGGCTCTAACGATTTTGATTAAAATATCATATGTTTAAGATATTTTATGACAAATAAAATGTATATCTTGAATTTCCTGGGAATGTCTCCAAACGTATTCTTCATTGTGAACGATTTTTGCATAACTGTAAACCATAAGAGATAGACAACATTTTACTTCACAAAAAATGTAGATCGCGTTAAAATACACAATTTATGTCATATACATTTTTTTGTTGAGTGAATCATTTTCGAGATATTGTTTGTTATTCCCTTAAATTTTTCAATACTTATTTTCTCAAATGTGAATTCGTTATTCATTTTTACTTTCTCTACTACGTATAGTAAGTAGGGGAAGTATTGTATTCCACCCAAAAATTCGATACCGAGATTTCACCGGAAATACATGTTTTGAGATCCCATGAATCCAAATAAAGCATTCTTGGAAACATGTCCGTGTGTGTCTGTATGTCTGTGTCTCTGTCTGTGTGTTTGTCTGTGAACAGCATAACTCAGAAACGAACAGTCGGATAAACACCAAACGTGGTATTTAGGTTCAGTATCTTCCAGAGATGCGACACGAAGGTTTTCAACAAAATTCCCCCACCCCAGAGCACCCTTTACATGGAACATTTTTCGTACAATTTAATTTTCTCAAAAATGGCTCGAACGATTTTGATTAAAATATCATATGTTTAAGATATTTTCATGACAAATAAAATGTATATCTTGAATTTTCTGGGAATGTCTCCAAAAGTATTCTTCATTGTGAACGACTTTAGCATAACTGGTAAACCACAAGAGATAGACAAATTTTACTACACAAAAAATGTATATCGCGTTAAAATAAACAATTTATGTCAAATACGTTTTTTTGCTGAGTGAACCATTTTTGAGATATTGCTTGTTATTCCCTTAAATTTTTCAATACTTATTTTCTAAAATGGGAATTCGTTATTCATTTTTTTGTCTTGGATATGCAAAGAGATAATCTGTGTCAAAGGGAATGGTGCTGCACCTAGCAACCAGCTATTAAGAGATTATGTATGCGCTTAAAGGCTACTGTTTTTCTATATTGCTCTTGGTAAATATGTTTTCTCCTTACATCTACAAGAAAATTAGCAATAAAAATAGACTCTGCAAATGTTTATCTCGATTAACATGAAGTAGATGGAAAATAAGCGTTTGTAAAAATAGTTTGTACAAGAGTAGAGAAAGTCATGTGCGTGTAACACATCATATTTTTTATTCAGGGGGTCTCAAAACATGTATTTCCTGTGAAATCTCGGTATCGAATTTTTGGGTGGAATGCAATACTTCCCCTACTTACTATACGTAGTAGAGAAAGTAAAAAATCCGATGTGTTACACTCACATGACTTTCTCTACTCGTGTACAAACTATTTATACAAACGCTTATTCCCCATCTACTTCATGTTAATCGAGATAAACATTTGCAGAGTATCTTATTGCTAATTTTCTTGTAGATGTAAGGGGATAATATATTTACAAGGGCAATTTGTAAATACAGTAGCCTTTAAGCACATACATATCTCTTAATAGCTGGTTGCTAGGTACAGCACCATTCCCTTTCCCACAGATTAATACTCTTTGCATATCCAAGACGAAAAAATGAATAACGAATTCCCATTTGAGGAAATAAGTTTTGAAAAATTTAAGGGAATAACAAGCAATATCTCGAAAATGGTTCACTCAACAAAAAAGCTGTATATGACATAAATTGTGTATTTTAATGCGATCGACATTTTTTGTGTAGCAAAATGTTGTCTATCTCTTATGGTTTACCAGTTATGCAAAAGTCGTTAACAATGAAGAATACTTTTGGAGACATTCCCAGGAAATTCAAAATATACATTTCATTTGTCATAACAATATCTTAAAAATATGATATTTTAATCAAAATCGTTAGAGCCATTTTTGAGAAAATTAAAATTTTCGAAAAATCTTCCATATAAAGGGCAATCTGGGGTGGCGGGGATTTTCTTGAAAACCTTCGTGTCGCATTCTTGGAAGATAGTGAACCTAAATACCAAGTTTGGTGTTTATCCGACTGTTCGTTTCTGAGTTATGCTGTTCACAGACAGACACACACACAGACAGACACACAGATAGACACACGGACATGTTTCCAAAAATGCTTTTTTTGGATTCAGGGGGTCTCAAAACATGTATTTCTGGTGAAATCTCGGTATCGAATTTTTGGGTGGAATACAATACTTTCCCTACTTAGTATACGTAGTAGAGAAAGTCAAAATGAATAACGAATTCCCATTTGAGAAAATAAGTATTGAAAATTTAAGGGAATAACAAGTAATATCTCAAAAATGGTTCACTCAACAAAAAAAATGTATATGACATAATTTGTGTATTTTAACGCGATCTACATTTTTTGTGTAGTAAAATTATGTCTATCTCTTATGACTTACCAGTAATGCAAAAGTCGTTCACAATGAAGAATACTTTTTGAGACATTCCCAGGAAATTCAAGATATACATTTTACTTGTCATAAAAATACCTTAAACATATGATATTTTAATCAAAGTCGTTAGAGCCATTTTTGATAAAATTAAAATTTTCTAAAAATGTTCCATGTAAAGGGTAGTTTGGGGTGGAGGGATTTTCTTTAAAACCTTCGTGTCGCATCCTAGGAAGATACTGAACCTAAATACCAAGTTTGGTGTTTATCCGACTGTTCGTTTCTGATTTATGCTGTTCACAGACAGACACACACACAGACACACAGACAGACAAACGGACATGTTTCCAAAAATGCTTTTTTTGGATTCAGGGGGTCTCAAAACATGTATGTCCGGTGAAATCTCGGTATCGAATTTTTGGGTGGAATAAAATACCTCCCCTACTTACTATACGTAGTAGAGGAAGTAAAAATACCTAAAAATTGTTTTTTTTAAACAATTCAAGATATGCGTATTCTATTTACATGAAGCATATTAGCTACTAAAAGAATATAAATCTATAAAATAGTCAATGGTATTATAGATAACAATGTATTTCTACCACAAATAGAGACAAACACTGGAATTACAACCTTAGGTCACGTTCCTTACTTCATTACAATAACTCAAACAATTAACTCATGAAAATTCTCCACTTATAAAGATGGTAGCTCAGTGCAACGATCTTAATAGGACTTATGACTTAGATTTCAGCAGTTCGTGTCACAAATATTAGAAAAAGTTAGGAATGCATTTTTACTTTCTCCACAACGTATAACTGGATCTAACGATTTTGATTAAAATACCATATACTTAAGATACTTTCATGACAAATAAAATGTGTATGTTGAATTTTCTGGAAATGTCCTCAAAAGTCCCCTCCATTTTGAATGTCTTTTGCATAACTCGTAAACCGTAAGAGATACACAAAATTGTTCTACACAGAAAGTGTAGAACTGGTTAAAACACACAATTTATGTCATATACTTTTTTTTTTATTTTGTAGAGTGACACATTTCTAACATATTACTTGTTATTTGTTTGAATTTTCCTACACATACTTATTCTCAAATGAGAATTCGCTATTAGTTTTTGTTTATGTCCTGGACATACAAAGAGAATGAAATGCGCCACATAGCAACCACCTCTTAAAATATTTGACTATCCCTTAAATACTACCATATTCCTCTTGTACCTATTAGAACATTCGCAATATGATAGATTCTGCATATGTTTATCTCGATTAACATGAAAGTAAATGGAGAAGAAGCGTTTGTAAAAATAGTTTGTACAAGAGTAGAGAAAGGCATGTGAATGTAAAAATCAGATTTGTAAAGTTTGTTTCTTGGTACACATTAGTGGGTAAGACGTTTAATGTAATGTAATGCCACTGTATAATTAATTTGTGTGAAGAATATGTGTTGTTGCAATACTTATGTATTCAGGCTTTTATGTTATAAGATATTTGTAATTATCTTAAACATGTTTGTAATTATATGTTTCCTATTGTAGGTCTCAATTATTCTATACTTATTTCATATATATTTTATTTCTTATTATGCATCAAAATGTTTTCTCTTTCTTATGTAAACACCAACCTTGTATGACTTAAATATTGCAAATGTATATAAATTATTATTTGTAACACTTAAGTATTGAGCTTTTTATGTTACTTATTAGATACTTGTATTCATCTGAGCATGTTTATAATTATTTTTTTACTACTGTAGATCTGAATTATTATATATCTTATTAATTCATATACAAACATTTTAATTTCAATTCCATATTAAAACTTTTCTGTTTCTTTCTTTCTTGTATAAACACTAATCTGGTAACACTTAAGCATTTTAAATGTATATAAATTATTATTTATCGTAATAGTTTTCCTATTTTTATATTATTATGTACTTTTTGTGGGTTTTGTTTTATATATTATTTATGTATACTTTAATATATTGTACTCTCACTCTATCATGTCCTGTAATCATGATATCTAAAGATACCAAGGAGTACTCGGACCATGACTGAGGATTAATGGCCAGACTGATAGCAGGTATTAGGAATGCTCCATCAAGCACTTGCTGAAAAACAGACGAAATCTTATATGCTGGGTTAATTTAACAGAGCTTTTCACAAACTATAATGTACATCGTTACATACCGCATGAATTGCGAACAACAGTTATTTAAAACCACTAAAGTTGTATAAAACGGCCAACGGAATCCGGAAATTACGTACATTAAGCTCAAATGACAGGCCAGCATTATAACAACTATTAAACTTAAAAAAAAACATGAATGCCGTCTCTGGCTCCGCTAAGTATTCCCTCTGTAGAAAAGACGGACCCTGCGAGAATTCCAGTCACTAAGCCTCTAGGAAAATACAAATTTACCAGCTTACTAAATCATTTGGAAACTCACCGAACTCAAGATATGCCCCATAGCACTGGAAAGAAGCAACTGTGGACTCGCTATAAAGAAACACCACCCCAGCTAGAAAAATCACCTCATGCCAAGCGGGGAAAAATCAAATTCCCTTGGAAACACAATGACACCTGACGGGATCTAATACAAGCATTTAGTGTTCACGAAATCACTGATGTGCGATCAGCACAGTGATCCTCCCCTCTATCAACCTCCACATCCTTGAAATATGTAAAGGATAGAGGCAAAAAACATGCCCAACAGCAGCACAGCTACAGGAACTCTGAAGAAAGGAAGTGCGAAATCCTTCCTGGACCAGTCAGCAAATCAGAAACATTAGCTCCCATAGTATCCTCCAAAACACCTCAGAAGTCGAAGCGCAGAATACCGTGATGATTACCTCGTGTGTGCGCAGGCGGCGAGTAAGACAGGGAAAAAGGACGGTGAAGCTAAATCATAAATGAAACGGAAACAGCAACAGAGCCAAAGATCGAGATACTATAAACTCATAATAAAGTAATAAACAATATACACACATAGTAGCTCTTCATGCATACAAGCATGAAAAGCTTGTATGCAAACAATAAAATTAACAAACTTATTAATCATTACACTAAAAATTCACAAATAACATTTAGTACACTTAACAAAATAAATCAATAAAAGGAAGAAATTAAGTTTGCAATGTTTACAAACTCCTGCTAGTAGAGAAATCATAAATTTACTATATATGTGTGTATAGATATTTTGTATTCATATTATTTTCCCTCCTTCCTTTCTATAAACTGTTTAGCAAAATTCCTTACAGAACGAATGTACATGATCAGATGTCATAAGTAATGAAATGACCAACATAAAAACAAATAATCACACACACACACATGGCCAGCCAGACAGACAAACAAACACCTAACACAAAAATAACAAACAAAATACACACATGCGCACGAAAGAACTGGGACAGGATAGTAAAGGAGAAAAAAAAATAAAAGAGAACGAAGGCTAACTAGCACGTAGAAAGCGCCCTGACGGATAGACTGCCACAGCACATAACTCACTATAACCAGGCAAACCATAACAAAGCACCCACATCATAACATAAACAAACGACCAAAGCAACACAAGTAACCAAAATAAGCAGAATACCTTAACCACAGAATCAATACACAAAGTAAATAGCAATCAAATCCCAAAAAAATATCTAAACAAATGGTTTAAGCTTGACTAATGTGAGCCCTTCTTTCCCTGCCAGTGGGCACATCTCTGAGACGAACGGCAACGTTTTTATAGATCCTAACATTGTATACGGCCAAATGTATCTCTTTTATAGACCAAAAGTATCTCATTAAATTAAAATTGAGTTTTATTTGCGGACGCCCTTTAACTGCTGTGGTCCTTGGCGTCGAATTCTATATTGGGCGTGAAAGATCAGTAATTTTGCTTAGAGGTCTCTTTATTAGGCTTGAGGTTCTTTTACGTGCCGTAAATCTACGACATGAGACCTACGGCTTTACTTTCCTTCCGAAGGAAAACATGATAAGGACTTTTACGCCCGAAAAAATCCATCACCCTCCGCCGGGTTTGAACCACGACTTCGGGAGCTAGAGGCTAACATGGTAACCACTATACACACGGTGGACGACGCCAAATATCTCGGTGCTAACTTCACGGTGTAGGCCTGTTTCTTAGAACTAAGCATATGAAACTTGCACACAACTCTCTGGCTACGACATGCTGTAAAGCTACAAATTTTATTCCGCCTGCAACTGTGGTAAGGGCAAAGTGAAGGCCACGCTGGGGAAAAAGTTTACGAAATAATTAACTCGTTGCACATAATAGTTAATACGTGCAGTTACCCTCCTAACCTGATGTTTCGACAACCTGACCTCCAACTCACAAACAGCAAAAGCTAATGAAACTCGGCTAACGCTATTTCACACAACGCCGGAGATTCCGAAAGTAACAATGGCCACCACGTAATTTAATCACCTTACTATCCTTGACCTACTGAAAAGCGTCCAAAATGGTCGCAACATCTGCAGACGAAAGCAATACACCGCCACGTATAACGAGTTAAAACAATAATTCATGCTTACGCAGCAAAGTTGCATCCACCACTATAGACATAGTGTAAAACCCAGTAAAGACTCGTTACATCTACGGCACAAAAAGTTTTTTCTGTTAACCGCAAAATGATATAAAATTGCACTCCCGCTCTAGTATGCCTCGTGTTCAATGACGTTATCTAAAGAGGAGTTGAAATTACCAAGGAGTATTCGGACCATAGCCACAGTGATAGCAGATACCAGGCATACTCTCCTCCAAGCACTTGATGAAAAACAGGCGAAGTCTTACATTCTGAGTGTATTTAACAGAGTTTTTTACAAAACTTAATAAACATTACATGCAGCATGAATTTAGAAATTATAAGTCTCATGTACTTGAGAATAGTAGCACATTATTATGCAATTTAGTGATTAGAAAAGCAAAATAACGTAACATAATTTCTGCTGAAATTGCAAACCCTTTTAACTGTGTATCCCAAGCTCTCCAATTCACGTTAGCCTGATCATGAAACAATGAACGCGACTATACAAATTCCTGTGATACCATAAATCAGTAAATTATAAAACAAAGCATAAAATAAACTTTAAACGGACCAACAATTAACAACTAAATTTAAAAATAACAATTTACAAAAGTCTGGGAAGAAGCTAACAATTTTAAAGCAGCTAAAGGCAGCAAAAATTAACAAATTTACGTAAACTGCCAACAAGTTAACAATTACGTAAAGCTTATCGAAACATCAATTATTTAAAACCATTACTCCCAACAGAATCCGTAAATTACATACATTAAAGTCAAATGACCAGGACACCATTATAACAATTATTAAAGTTAAAAAAACATGAATCCGGTCTCTGGCTCTGCAAAAAAGTCCCTTTTATAGAAAAGGAAAATAAAAATTTACTAGCTTAATGGCCATTCGTAAATTCACCTAACTCAAGATGTGTACTATAGCAGTGCAAGGAAGGAATTGTCGACCCGCCGAAAATAAATGCTACAAAAACCACCAACGCGTCAAGACCGAGGAAAAATCAAATTCCCAAGGAAACACAATGCCACCTGTCGGGATCCAATACAATCATTATCTAAGAGTTCGCGAAACAACTGATGTGCAGTCAGCACAATACTTACTTTATAAAGTCCTCTGTAATCAATGTAATTAACTGCATACGATACAGTAATTGAACGACGCTCTATAGCAGCAAATGAAAATAAATGAAAACGAAGAAAGTGAAAGGGCTACTTCGCCCAACTGAATAATTGCGTTACATCTTCGTTGTAGCTATCACCAATGTCAAAGTTGAGACCTCAACATCAAATAATTTAAAGAGCCGAGCGTAATAGAGTCCCTCTAGACACGTGATAGACAGAGCGAGAGCCGACTAAAACTGTTAAGTTTAAATACCTTCAGGCCATGCTGATCCAGTGCTTCCCTCAACACTGATGTAAGCGCTGTCATTATGATATGCATAATCCACCTAATTTCATCGTTCCTCTTAAAAACAAATGTTGTACTGAACATTCTAGTCTTATTACATTTGTCACAATTTTATAACATAGGAATATAAGCGTCACAAAATTATCTAAATCGGTTGAGTAGTTTTCTAGTTTACCCCTCACACACACACACACATATATACAAACCCACGCACGAGATTTCATTATTTAAAATATTAGAATAGATTACACAAATGAAAAATCTGATGTGATACATTCACATGGCCCACTAGAGAAAGCTATTTCTATGTAGCTTCTACAAACTTGCCTTGTATACGCTTATTTTTCGGTCTAACTTAAAGTTAATTCAAATAAACCTTTACATAATTGGGTTAGTTACACAATTCTCTATAGTTACAAAGGGAACACCGGTAATCAAATGTTTAAAAATAAGTCGCTATATGCTGGCCTTAACATCCCATACTTTTTCCATAGCATCGCGAAAAACAACTGTATAATGACCACCTCAAAGTTTTAAAACCTCGTGTGTTACTTTCACATGGCATTATGCATTGTCATAAATATTTTATAAGCTTCTACAAACTACTTTTTCAAAAGCCTATTCTTCTATCTTCAGGGCAATTGAGATAAGAGTGATAGGAGATAAGTGTGTATAAATAGCTTCTTACATTACAGTTTAGGCATAAAGGGGACAGTGAAAGTCAAATGCTGAAAAACAGTGCGCTATATACCAGCTTCGAGATTCCATGCTTTTTCCATTATATAATGACAAAAAACTAAGGTTTTCAGTAGTTCTAAAACTAAAAGATAAGAATATTTATAAACCCAAACCAATAGCAACAGATTTTTTGGAAATGGCTGATGCCACTAAAATTATTTGAAATAAAATGTGTTTTCTAAATTCTTTGTGTAGTGACCTTTGTCTGTTTTTATGGCTCACCTGTATTACACAATTATACAAAATTCCTTCCAAATGAGGAGGACTTCATGCACTATTTCCAAGAAATTGAAAATATACATTTTATTTGGCATGTAAATATCTGAAATATATTACATTTTAATCAAAATGGTTACGACATTTTTGAGAAAATAAAAGAATTGGGAAAACGTTCGATTTAAGGGTGGTATGGATGAAGGAATTATTTTTTGAAAATCTTTGTATCGCATACCGAACTTCTTCGAAATACCCTCCTATTTGGAGAGCTTACAAACCAATAATACCTTGGTCACTAACCTGTCGAAGAGAAAGCAAACCTTGGATCACAGCAAAACCAGGAAGGGTGATCAGCACAATACCTTGTATGGCGATGAAGAGGAAGGAAATGAAAGGGATGATAAGAAAATTTGTGGTTCAAATTATTCAATCAGCATTCACCTAGCAACTGAGGCAAAACGCCCCCCCCCAAAAAAAGTCTTCGGTCACACGTTATCGCGGCTCCACCTCGCTCGGAAGATACTACACTTTGATGCTCTCTTTGGTTTTTATCCTATATTTGTTTTTCAGTTGTGCCGTTCACTTACACACACAAAGTTGTTATCGACAAAACACAAAGGACTGGTTAATTTAAAAAGGTACACAATTATCATTAAAAATGTAATATAGCTATAAATATGAATGTTGGTGACATTCTGTGCGATATGTACTCAATATTTGGAGGTTATGTTTATGTTTAACAGTGGTGAAGCTAATGATATCACAGACAACCCAATGAGGGGAGAAGGTGCCGCGGATGACCTGTTTAGTAGAGGCCTTCGGAATTCCCACATTTAATTTAAGATTAAGTTTAAATTATCCGATAAAGAATTCATAATTCATGCGCTTTAACAGTGATGGTTTACGGCAAATGACTGCGGTAATGAATTCATTTTCGTTATTGTTACTTGTCTGGGCAGACACAAAGTAGCTGGATGACATTAGTTCTGGTGAACTAGAGAACACGCCAGTAAAAATAATGCTCTTGATGTCATTGCTTTGATTCAGCATTTCTAGCTGTTGCATTGAGTATTTCCATCAGCAAAGGAAAGCTGTGACGAGAATGATTTCTTAATGTTCTGTTGGTACCTATCATTCTCATGTTTTTGTTTGTTGATAATACCTGCTTAGGTGTTATCAAAACTTAACCAGTTATCTCAGTGCAGCAGTTCAGTAACATCTTCTGACAGTGACGTGGACAACAGTTAAAATCTAATACTCAAAATGTTAAAATGTAATATTAAAAAAAGTATTTTCTATGAATACAATAGGGAAGTCAGTTTTTAAGTGCGTTAGATATTTTGAGCATTGAAGATGTAAACTCACTTATACAGTATTGTAAATATCAGTAGGAGACAGGTGGAAGTTATTCACTATCCTTAACCAGTGTTTGTATTCTCCAACATGTGCTTGTATTTTGTGTGACGTATTTTTGCTGACGATTATAACTTTGCATCCGAATACGCTCGAAGCATTCATAATTATTTCACAGTATAGTAAAAAGTTGTTCAAATAAGAAATAATACCTGAGTTTAGGAGCATCCGATTGTGAAAATAATACAAATTACTACACGAGTTTCACCAAAACAAAGCTTCAAACTTGCCGTGATTTCTTATCAAGCTGGTCATGAATGACTCGCAATATAGCCAACATTAGTTTTAAATCTACTAACATTTAAATAGCCATCTAAGGAATAATAATGCCTCGTAAAATCGTCGCTTTCTTTGTGTTCTAGTTAGGGTATTCCATTAATTGTTCTTAGACATTAGCCGGGAAAGGTAAAAGCGTACTGAAAAGTCAATGCCATAGACGGGATTTTAACTGCGAATGTTCGGCTTTCCGTGCCATTGTTTTAACCAACTAAGCTACCATGGTAACATCAAGCTAATACGATATTAAATTCTCTAACCGACTGGCATTTTTTCCGATTAACCACAAGGCATCAAATAGTCTTTAAGATACCTCGTAAATCCCAGACTTCATGCTTAACTACCATTAGGCCAATCAATGTTGACCAATTGTTCTTCACACAAGTCGTATGTAGGTGAAAGCTGAAAAGGTAAAATAAAAATGAAAAATTAAATGCTATAGCCGGGATTTGAACCACGGATCTTCGCTTTTCTATACCATTGCTCTAAATAAATAAGCTACCATAGATACGTGGTACACGGCATATTCCAAGATATATTCCGCTTTCGTACTATCGACAGTTGCATAAGTTTTTCCTTATGACGCATTGTTGACCTACATGGGCTGCTTATGAAATCTTATGTAGCTAAAGTTTCTTATTCAAAATGCTTAACTCGAATTTATTTATTATTTAGCATATATCTATTTAAGTATTGCTTTTTTATTCAAGACAAACGCAGACAGTGCGGCAAGGACTTCTGTTCACAAACACATGACAACTGTGCTATAGGTCAACATACTTTCTATGGTAGGAGCTCCAACAACTTCTGCGATTACCCCAGTTATGGCTTTATCCTTCGGTGCGCCGATGTAATTCATCTTCAACTTCTTGGTCCAGGCAATTTGACAGAATTGATCAAGACAAACTGATGTTATGGCTATTATTTTCTATTTGTCCTTCATAATGGTATGTTATTTTCTTTTGATTCAGCGATAATCATATTTTTCGCTCTTTGTATGTCAATCATTAACATCTTCTCCACAATACTTTGTCGACCTCCGTGGTGTAGTGGTTAACCTGCTAGCTTCTAGATACAGAGGTCGCATGTTCGAACCTGGCGGAGGGCAATGGATTTTTTCGGGCGTAAAAAAATTCCTTAGCATGGCTTCCTTCGGAAGCGGAGTAAAGCCGATGGTCCCGTGTCGTAGATTTACGGCACGTAAAAGACCTCAAACCTGATAAAGAGGTCTCTGAGAAAAATTATCGGTCCTTCACGCCCAATAAAGAATGGGACGCTAAGGACCACAGCAGTTAAAGAGCGTCTATAAATAATATTCAATTTAATTTAATTTTCCATGGTCCTTTTTTACTCCAATAGCAAAACTAAGTCATCTATAAACCATCTGTAAACCAATTTTGGCTATCTATTTTTTACACCAAAGTAGTTAGCCCTTTTCAGAGAGCAAAATATTTCTTAAACGTGATTGTAAATATCTTCGCCGTCGGTGTCAGCGTTGCTAGTGCTGCTTATGCCGCAGTACCCACCTTCTACAGGACATGCGAAGTGCCCGTTACAACCTCGCCTGGCTCGAAGTAGCAGTAAGCACCACCTACTTTCGCAGCAACCCCACCGAAACAAAGACTACCCCCAAACTTTCACACGAAAGGTAGAACTGTCCTCAGCCTGAAGCTGCCGCACTTAATTCGGAATTGCCAACTCTCAATCACTTCGTCTGCAGATATTGTTGCTCTCGACTTGCAAGCGTCTCCAATCCGTAGAACCACCGTCACCCAAACTGCGCGTCATTTCATCAACCTCCACCACGTCGTCATCAAGAAGTTCCATTGCACGAAATCCATCCAAAAAACGCTTATCCGATTGAGACTGGTCAGATTACCTTTTGTGTACACAAAAAACAGGCAAACAAACGAAGACTTCAGCAAACCACTGTCAGAAACCACAGCACCAACTACTACATCATCAACTAGGTCTCTGTTAGCCACGTCCTAGAAGCACGCAACAACAATTCACCAGGCAGATTTTGAATGACGTAATCAGCGAATACCACAAATAATACACTGTCTGCTTAAAAGTATCTCATTTTCAGCCTTGGTCCTCAAAGGAGACAGCCAGGACACTAGATACTTTGACATTTTCCCTCCCGGCCACTATTCAGCAGAATCCAACTAAAGGTGGATAAAGGAGACGCAAAGACTATTCTACATATTCTTCTCCCTTATTATTTTCTAATAGTTACCTCTTAATTCCCGATGTCACTCCTTATTCCCGTTTGTACTACATTTTATTACTTATCTTCAATATAAAAGATACAACCGGCATGCTTATTTTGTTAAGCACTCTAATGTAGCATATATTCAACTGAATCAAATTATTTTGTAGGATCAACAAGCGCCATGTGTAACTAAGTTAAATTAGTTTAGCTTGCTTTTTATTATTATTCTTAAATTAAATCCAGGTTACTCTAATCTTAGGCTATCAGTACACTGAAGTCCCCAGAATTGTTGGACGGCAAGTTAAGACGTTCTCGTCTACAAAGAAAACCCCTTAAGAGCCTTAGTTTTATCATTCGTCTGTAAAATAAGCTAACTTCTTAACAACAAACTTTCATTTTAAGCGTTATTTGCCTTTCATTAAATGCAGCGCGTTCTAATATTTTTTTATTACCGTCGACTGTGGCCTCGTATATCCTACGTGTTTTTCCCTCTTTTTGCCTGTGTTTTCCGTCACCTTTACTTCCTTCCACAGCTTTCTTTCCACTTTTTCTTGATGTATTAATGGCAAGCAAATGTTGGTTTTAGCAGTTTTATTTTCACTTATGTCTGTTATTTTAAGACAGATGTTATCATGTTATTATACCGTTATTCATAAAAGCGTTTAAGTATTACGTCAAATATATTTTATATATACATTTTAAATATACATGTATATTACACATTATATATATGCGTGTGTGTGTGTGTGTGTGATTTCGTGCATTGAAGTAAAACAATAACACCATTTCCAACAAAATAGATTTTTACACAAGTATGTCTTCAACGACAGTCTAATTGAAAATGAAAAACTTTGGCTGTATCCGGATTCAGTTTCAGTAAAATAACACCTTCCAGTTTTCTCAAAATATACAGAAAGGCTTGCAAACAGAAATATTCAATCGAAAAAATGGAACTTCATTATTAAGGATGTGATTACATATCCTTCTGTTGTTTCAAACACACAGAATAAGCCACAGAAATAGTTTCAGAAGATAAATCAAAAACAATGATGTGTACTTCAGAAATAATGAACTGCTGAAAGGTTTTAATGCTGACCTGCAGCAAATTTTCTCTGAGCATCCGATGAAAAAAAATGATTTTCTCTATACTCTGTCGCTTATTGATGTGTATAGAAATTATTCTTACGAAATTTTATTTTCCTATTGCTTCATTTTAATCCAGATAAGCCTTATTGGAAATAGTTGCAAATAGCGACAGTAAAATGTTTAAGAACTGAACGCTATATGCTGGCCTTAAAATCTCATACTCTCTCCATGACATCGCGAGAAAGAGCTGAAAATCGACAGTACTTTAAAAGAATGGTTAAGTATCCATGAATTCCAATCATTAATAACAGACACCTCTGAAATGACTGGTGCCATAAAAACAGATCTTAAAGAGATCTACATTTTTTGTATACTACGCTTTCCTCTGTCGCTCAACATTTACCAGTTACACAAGGTTATACAAAACTCTTTCGATGAAGAGGGCTGCAGAAGCTATTCCCAGAATATTCAAGATAGGTATACATTCTATTTTTATGTTAATATTTTTATTATAGTATTTCAATCAAGATCGTTGGAGTCATTTTTCAGAAAATCAAACCCTTAAAAATATTCAATATGAAGCGTAGTTTGATGCAGTAATTTGTATCACAAATTACTTAAATGTAAAGAATGATTATAATATGAATATGCATTTTTATGTGACATTGATTTGAGATGTTAGTAGTTGGTAATTGTTCCTTTAAGCACAACACCGACACAAGTAACATGTCTTTAATTGGGTTTAATTGATTTTAATTGGGTTTAATTGGTGTTTCGTGCAAAGCCGACCTAAATAACATGTTCCTTCTAGCACAGGTCACGTGATGTTTGGTATTGGAAGGGTCTTTAATTGTTTCAATTGGTGTTTCGTGCAAAGCCGACCTAAATAACATGTTCCTTTAAGCACAGGTCACGTGATGTTTGGTATTGGAAGGGTCTTTAATTGTTCAATTGGTGTTTCGTGCAAAGCCGACCTAAATAACATGTTCCTTTAAGCACAGGTCACGTGATGTTTGGTATTGGAAGGGTCTTTAATTGGTTCAATTGGTCTTTCGTGCAAGACCCGACCTAAATCCCTCCTCAAGGAAAGTACAGACTGGGGGGTGGGGAGGTAATTACTTTAAGGATGAAACATGATTCACCGACCGTGAGAACCATTGCTACACCGCTTTCCCATGTTGTCTAATAAATCTTTCAAATCCGGTACAGTTGCAAATTTAAAAATTAATGGACCGCATCCGTGAAAGCTAATAGACGGCTATTCTTCGCTTCAAGCTCCGCCCTCAAACCCTATGACCGCGCATGCGCCGCCCTATCCTTCTGCAATTATCCCCCCGCCATTATACCACTGCTATATAAGGTCTCAGGCCTAGCACCCTGAAAGTATTATTTGAAGGTTTTTGTAGAAAGAGTTTCTCAATCTGCACGTTATTAGTATGGCAGGAATGGAAGATTTTTGGAGCGAGTGTGGAGAGGAAGCGTACCACTACACCTACTACCACAAGGAGGAGTGCAATGGGTTCATACATTCAATTGTCTGTAACATGCCCTCATATCATGACCAGATGTCTTCAAGAGAAATATGCACAGAGAACTGCCCAGTCTACAGAAGAAGGTACCTGTAAGTAGACCCTATTTTTTATTCCTTTCTAGGAAATACTATGCTACATCTAATCTTTAAAGAAAGTAACGAATTTGAAATATGTTCGTTCTTCCAGAGGAGGGGATGCAGATGAGGAACAACACAGAGGCGTGAATGATGTCGATGTCCTTGTAACCACCCATGCACTCCAACATCATTCTGAATTTTGTAATGGTGATACGCATGCAACCCTATGCGAGAAGCCAGAGGTGCACGATCAAATGAAGTCGTACTTCCTGTGTGATGAAAACTGCGCTGTATTCTTACTCAGGCGGGGAAGCTTAAGGTAAGTGGCATTGAAAAATATCTAGATGCTCTTACCCTGCACGGGGGTTGTAGAATATCTAATATTTAAAATAATAATTAAAATTGTTCCAGAAATCGTCAGACAACGCCTATTCCTACAGAGGACATAGATGAAGTAGATTTCCCGAATGTACCGCAGCTTTTGATGACTTTGGATGACCAAGAGAGGCCAATCAATCTGCAAGTAGATGGCGATATGCTCCAGGTGACTCCTGAACATTCACCCAGGAAACGAGCAGAATTACACAAAGCAATACAGTGAGTATTAATTTCAAATCTATGAAAGAAAACGCATGCTTTAAATAAAACTACATCGCTCCCATTCATGGTGTCTAACATGTGCAATTCCTTTCAGGAGACCTGCGAATTTATTTAAAAAAATGATTTTTCTAATAGAGGCAATATGTAATGTTTCAGGTCCGCTACTAAGAAGCCCACCAGGAGGAAGAACAATAAAACCTTTGAAGATCTCCATAGGAGGTTGGCGCTATTGGAAGAGCGAATTACCTGCGCTAACACCCCGAAGAGAGATGCAAGCACCCGCACTCGTGCTCCAAGGCGGCTACACCTCAAGAAGCAGTAGTGTCAATATAGGATTGTATTATGAAACCCCAGTGCTCCTCATAAAAGAAACAGACAATAATAATTTCGTGTATATGACAAAATATGATTGGCAGATAATTCAAAAAAGTCTCGCAGAATTCGAAACATATCTGAAAGTGAATAAGTGTCCGAACAGAGAGTACAGTGAACATGTTGTATTCTCCTATAATATCACGGTGTTTATGGAAAGTGGAAAAATTACACTTTTTAATACGTCTTTAAATTACGGTGAAATTCATTTGAATTATGATGTACTATCACTAATAAAAAGACTCGAATCCTATATAGATAGACATCTGCAGAACCTATGTATTGTAAATGCAGACACATATGTAGGGACAAGGAGCTGGAGGCAGAAGGCGCTGGAAATGTATAATAAGAAAATAAAGAAGTAAATATATCTTTTATAACTTGCTTTTATTCACGAAAATCCCCCCTTACACTTCCTTATATCAAGCATAAAATAACTACATTTAAATTAAAGACTGCATCACATGAGACAGGGGCTTGTATGTAAATACTTTGTCATGAATTATCAAGCAATACAAAGATGTCTGTGCAGGAATATTTGCACTAGTTTGAATTTCCAGTCTAATATTGACAGCTCCATTTACAACCTCCTCAGGCTGATGTGAGCAGTCAATGACAAATATCGGTGCATGTTTAAGAAAATCTTTTCTCCTCAATAAGGGGTAATTCTCTCTCGAATAATAGGAGCTTTGGAACTTTGAATACATTTCATATAACGAGGCAAATCTAGAGTTTCCAAAGTCCAAGTTCATATCATGGTAGGGATAACATTCACTATTGAGGTACAGTCTCAAATTGGTTATGTTGCAATGATCAAACTCGGAACAGTCTTTAGTTGCATTATTTACTCTCGAAGTCTGCGCTCCCACAATAACAAATCTTGGTTTTTCGGGTCTCGATGTTGTTGCAACGTTCCATGTAAATGATCTAGTTTGAGGTACCGCAGGTTGAGTATGCAGATCCATACTTCGAAAGGCTATGTGTAATGGCCTGTCTGACTTGACAATCTTAAGGATCTCCACCTTTTCACCATCAGAAAGGCGTATTATAGGCATCCGCCACTCGATACGTGTAAGTTTAACAATAGCATTTTCTTCTCCTTCGGTTGCCAGAATACAGTTTTTAGAGTCCTTTGATCGAATGAGGACCAGCTCAAACTTGCTGTTGAGTATGAGGTCCTTGTGATCATCTGGAAATCCCAGAAGCATTGACAGCGGTACTATAGCGTTGAATGCTCCACTTGCAGGATGCACAATATCCACATCTTCTCCAGGGTAGCACCATCCAGCATTGAGTAAACGGTTGGATTCCATAGAGTTGAGTGCAGCATAGTTGCGCATAGTTGATGTAATCCCTGGATTTCTTGTTCTGTCTATAGTCGATCCATTCATGTCCAATCGAATCTCGTCAAACATAAATGCAATAGCATTATTGGTGAGCCTTGCTGTAGTAGTTGTTCCATTAGGTTTAGTAACAGATCCCTCAATGTAGAGATAACTCCGGTTAGGTAGAGTATATAAATCTTCAGCTTGACAAGGGATTCTAATTTCATCATTCGCATCCAGAGCCGATGTATTATACGGTAAAAACACATGCTCCTCTTCTTTAGCAATCTTGTCCTCAAATGTAGGTGTTTCCGTCACATTGAAGATGTCCATCACAGAATTCTGAAGCCCAATGCTTCAAGGAACCTCCTATTGCTCGATGTTAACACACTGAGTGTCGCAGGTAGAGTATGATGTATACGACGATGCGCAGGCTTATTATATCCTCGTAGGCGTCTTCTGCTAAAATCTATTCCCATTACGACGTATGTGAAGTCTTATGCTTATATCCTCGTTTCTAAAGTTGATGGGATGACCGTTCTGGTCGACTACTCGAAGAGTGATTTGATCGATAAAGTTAGTGTCTATGATAGGCAGGTAAATGGGATTTGAAGGCTCTTGCGAAATATGATATCCTGGCGGAACAGAAGGGAAAAACTCATAGATCGAGTGTCCGCTTTTACCGTCGATGAAAGAGCCTGTTGCAATACTGCACTCGATTCGTATTATGCTCACCTTAAATATGTTTACTAGGAAATCAGATTCAGTCACTTGATTAGCAGGAATGACTTTGCTTTCACTGAAGCCTAAAAGGGATCCAATAGAGCATTCCCTTGAAAAATCCATAGGAAAAGGACATTTAATTTCAGCCTTCATTGTATTATTATTAGGCCGAATAAAGAAGACATCCTCATCCAATTGAAGCTTATCTTTGATGTATGCATTAATATCAGTAATCTCATAAGTTCCATGAGGTATATCAATGACTTTAAGATTGTCATTGTAAATGTAATGAAACTGATTATTGCTATGATCCACATTGGGAATAGAATAGAAGGTTTCAAAATTCAAAAGAGCGATCTCATAATATCCTTTAGGATCGATCCTCAGAGGAGGATTCAGGTGTGTTGTCAGAACAGATTCATTACCGCTAACGGCAATAGTGTAACTCATTGTGATAGAAATTGTAAGCACAAGTGCCCACAGATGACTGAGCTAAAACTCTGAAACCTCTCAGTATTATACATTAACCTAACACCTCTGAGATACCTTTCTATCTCTTTAGGAGGCTTTAGGTTCCCAAAGCTATCGAAATAAAATGCAATGATACCCTCCTTCCTTACAGCAACCCAATGGGTACCTTCATTCTCTGAAGAATCGAGATTGACGATAATCCTCTCATGGTGATGAGGCTTTGTAGGCAACTCATCAATCATATATACACCTCTAAAATGCGGAATCTTTAAACGTCTAGCATACATGTCGAGATCAATGTTACTCAAGGCTTTTTCCGGGACAAGTACAGTCCTCTTCCAGAGTTTTTTGAATTTCCATTCTTGCTGTTGCGTCTCTTCTTTTTGACATTTCTCGTCTTATTCTTCTTCACTTGAAGACCTTTTCCTTTTGCTTCTATCTCTCTGTTATGTCTTGCCATTTCTGCAAGCTGTTTATCTGCAGCCTTTTTCTTATTCACTGCTGTGGCGATTTGAGCTGCTCCTCCAGCTGCAGCACCTAGGGCTGCAATAATAGGAATGAGAGGCAGAAATCCTCCATGCTTTTTCTTCCTGGAGCCAGCACCTACAGCCACCTTGCCCTTCATAATTGCTGTAACTAGCCTGGCGGCCAACTTTTCTCCTAAAGTAGCGTCTGATGCCTGTACTCTTTTCCACGCCTTCTCGGCAAAGATCTTATCGGCTATATTTCTCGTAGCAGAGTCCCTGTGCTCAGCGTAGGCGATGTCGTGCTGCTTACAGGCTTCGTCTAATGGGTTAATTCCGGGGTCTCCTCTCTGTAGGCGTTTTTCCAACTTCGTACCCGGACCGCAATATCTGTAGCCCGGTAAATGTGCTTCAAAGGGTAGCCAATTAATAAGAGAGTTAATTAACCCAGAGCCTCTGGAGATCTTGATCCTCCTAGCTCCCATGATAGACTAGCTGACTTTAAAATAGTATTGGACTTTTATACTCTCAAGCTACAAACTGAAATCCAGGCTCACCTGGTATATATGTATATATACACTAAGCATGCTTTTTTATATTTAGTTATTAAGATGGAGCTCGTGAAGCAAGATTGCTCCCTGCCCATTCAGGTGCTAGACTTCGAAAGTGATTTTAGATGCAATCGACACGGAAAGTTATTTCCCTCTAATGTCAGAGCTCTTATTCTAGGCAGCTCAAGCGCCGGAAAAACTAATGTATTACTGAATATGCTGCTTCATGTGAATGGTTTACGTTTTGAAAACTTGTACATCTATTCAAAGTCCCTTTACCAGCCAAAGTATCAATATCTCATCAATCTACTCGAAAACATTGAAGGGATAGAAGTGAACACATATGAAGATGGAGAAAGTGTCTTACATCCCTCTGAAGTTAAAGAAAACTCCATATTTATATTTGATGACGTAATCACTGAAAAGCAGGGGAAGATCGCCTCTTTTTACAGCATGGGCAGACACCGTAATGTGGACTCTATATATTTAGCACAGTCGTATGCTAAAGTGCCTAAACATCTAATAAGAGACAACACGAACATGATTATTCTCTTCAAGCAGGATAATTTAAACTTGAAACATATATATGAGGATTATGTGAACACTGACATGTCATATACTGAATTTAAAGAACTGTGCAAGGGTGTTTGGGAAAGTGTCTCGGAAGGAAGACCATTTGTAGTGATAGTTCCTGAATTCCCTATGAATGAGGGTCGATATAGGAACGGTTTCGATGTATATATTAAAGTAGAAAAGAAAGAAAAGGATCATTCATAGATCGAAATGAGTATTGACAGGTTCGGTTCACAGAGGACTGCTCCAGTTAAAAGAGCACTTCATCAATTCATCATAAACCGAGATGGAAAAGGAAACTATCAATTTAAAAACAAAAGACTATGCATTGTTCATGATCCCGAGGAAGACAATGACGCAAGCACTAAAGGTTATGTTGACACCCTTACGACTTCTACCGAAAACCGAATGCAGGAATTCACCGAAAAAGTGGCATATCAGCGTATGGGTGAACTTGAAACTATGATAAGGAATCACATCCAGAAATCGTTAGATGGGCAATATGAGTCTCTAATGAAATACCTGGACAAACATGCACTTAAACGAGACGCTGGAAACAACATTATTCTAGATACAATAAGAATGAAGATAATATTATCACCTCAGGAGGACTACGATGTACCGAATAGGAAATATGTATCAGACTATGTTAATGCAAGAACACCAGCGATTGATTCAGATGGGAACGCTTCCTTTCAAAAAAGAAGAATAAGAGAGATAGCAGATCCCATCGATGACAGTGATGCAGCTAGTAAAAAGTTTGTTAAACATATTATTGGTAAAAAGCACAATGAAGCACAGCAAGCTCTAAACAGGAGACTAGCCTCTATTGGAAATGATATCACCGAAACAGTAGTGAAACATATGGAAACTATGGCGAACCAACAGAGTTCCATGGATAAGCACTTGACAATAGCTATGAATAATGTGAATATTCTTAAATCACAAGTGAATGTTATAAATGCGCTATTAGATCAAATGAAAGGTCACCACGTTTTTAGCCTGCAGACGAAGCCTTTCAGAGGAAATTCACTAAGATACACATTAACATCGGGTCTCGAATACTACAGAGCACCTGTAAACGGAGAGGTCGTTGCATGCTATATGACATCGTCAACTCCTCCTTTTGTAAGAGCAGATACATTATTTGCTATAAACAATAACATAGTCAGAACCTTCCCTACTCCTATTGCAAATGGAGATACACTCACCTTTACTGCTCCGGCCAATCGAGCAAAAGATGGCCATATTCTAAATATCGAAATGAGTATAGCATATAAACTGAGGCCAACAGAATAGAACAGCTATATATTGAGGTGAATAACAAAATTCAAGATCATTTCAAGATGGACAGCGAGAGCATAAGACTTAAAGAATCTGTAGCCAGGCATACAAAGGCTATAAGGGAAAAGTTACGTGCACTAAAAGGACAAAAGTTTGAGACCCAGAGAGTAATGAGTGAAGCTCTTCAGCCAGTAGCAGAACCGTTACATGATATACTACAAATTCAGAAAAACAATAGTGTTACTTCAAACAATGAGGAGAGTCAGAAAAAGAGTGATCCACTTAAAGAGGAGAAAGATGAGAATATCTTAAGATTCCTGCAGAAAGTTCGAAGGAATGATAAGAATGAAATAGATAATGCCTACGGTGTGAGATACGAAGATGGAAGCTATATGCTGGGGAACAAGATCATTGACTTCCTCAACAAAAAAGTACGAGTAGGTGATGAAACGTACGAGGTGACACCTGGATTGAGTGAACTCATCTTCAAGAGGATACCTGAAATGCATGTATATACAGAAGGGGATCTGGATACATATAGCAGAATATTGAAAGCAACACATGTTCATCGAAGAAACTTCAGCAAGCACGGGCAGCTGAGATCAGGCAATTCCTACAAGTATAAAAGCATTATACGCCCTCTAGTAACGAAACACAAGGGTTTAGGTTTGCAGTGGAAGGAGCATCGCCCTGATACGAGGCAAGAATACATCTACTGGAACGACCCTAACGACCTGGTGAATCGCATGAGGCTTCTCATTGCATCCAGAGACGCCGGAAATAATAATCATACACAAGAAATTGAAGAAATTATTCAAGAACTGAAATCGGCTAGGATTATAGCATGACGGTGAAGCAAGATATAGCAAGAGAGCTCCATGCTCCCGCCCGAAGAAACTTCTTGCGTCGGAAGATCGTTAGCAAAGGTCTGCATGATCTGATGCAAATCGACTTGGTTGAGATGATCCGCCATGCAAATCTCAACAAGAATTTCAAATATATCCTGATTGCAGTCAACTTCTACTCTAAAATGGCCTATGCAAGGCCATTAAAGGACAAGTCAGGACTACAGGTTGCAAAGGCCATGGAAGATATACTAAAGGACATGGAAACGCCACCCAAGAATATACAGAGTGACAACGGAAAAGAATTTTATAACAAGCACTTTAAAAATCTAATGGCAAAGTATAATATCAATCACTACAGTACCTATACTAATGTGAAGGCTGCAGCTGTTGAGCGTTTAATCAGAACTTTAAAGAATATGATGTATCGGGAGTTTCTAGCTCAAGGATCATATAAGTGGCTAGATCTTCTACCTAAAATCGTTGCAGAGTACAATGACACTTACCACTCAACCATCAAAATGAAACCCAGTGAAGTGAGGAACAATGACCTTCTTCTGACTGTTTACAAGTATAACCATCCCAAAAGAGAGAAGAGGAGTGCAAGGAGGTTTAGTGTCGGCGATTATGTGAGGATATCTAAGAATAAAGGACATTTCGAAAAGGGTTTTGAACCCAACTGGAGTGTTGAAATTTTCCAGGTGGCTCATGTGAAACGAACCAATCCTACCACATACATCATAAAGGATAATGATGGAGATCATATAAAAGGAGCATTTTATGGACATGAACTACATTCTACACTATTCCCTAACACTTATTTAGTGGAGAAGATTTTGCGTAGGCAAGGAGAGAGGATTCTAGTGAAATGGTATGGATTCCCTAATAGCCAATGGATTGATGGAAAGGATTTATTGTAGCTAATACTGAAATAAAGAGTCTTAAATGCAGTACCTCGTGTTTTATTTACAGTAATTTGATTTCCTCCTTTGATACATTTAACTCAACAATGTGCCATTAACATTGTATTATATAAAATAATTAAAAAAACAGTAAAAATAAATAAATACAATATATACAATTAATAAATTAGTCAATAAATAATCTATATACAATATAATACATGAGATGGGGATGTGACATCCAGGGAAGTCGGAATGGATTACGAGGCCCTAAGTGAATAATGGCCCCACGCGAGAGTTGCATGAGAGCCATCAATCATCTTGCGCTTCGTGTCTCCTCCATGCAATGCAATTTTGTTAATTTCCACAGTCGAGACTTTATGTTTTGTACTCCTGAAGCAAATTTGTTTAGCCAAAAATTTTTTATTTAAATCTTTTAGACACTCGAAATATTTCTCAAAGGTGATTGCTCGCATTCCACCTTTGGTAATCCCCTTTGCTTTCATGATGGTGCTGTTGTTATATTTATAGCTGTAGAGCTTTGCCCTAAGTCCAACGTACTCAGTCATCACCATGCCACCCAGCTCATCTTTAAACAACCCAATCACTTTCTTGTTGGCCTGCTTTATGTCATATACATTATTCTGCTTATAATTTGATGTATCAAAATGCTGGGGATTGGTTTTCATGAATTTGTAAATGTCTGTAGATGTTTCGAAAATGAATGAATCTGTATCCATATAATTCAGGACCAGGTCATTCAGTTGGGGTTTCATTACTTTATAAAAAAAATCATACATAATAAATTTTGAAAGATCGAGAATTGCATGGCCAATATAGATTGGTTTGTTCATGAGGATCTCCTCTCGAGCCAACTCTATGCCGACTAAGTTTTCATCAAAAATGTGGCTACATACATATGTTGGACGAGCCGTCAATTTCCGTGCTTGCTCCCAGGTAGGTACAATACGAAAATCTCTGTACTTGCGAACATTTTCAATGAACTTACCGTACACAGCGTTGTTCATTTTCTTCCAGAGGTTTTGACCAAACTTGGAAGTTTCCCTGGCTCGCTTCTCGGCGTTAAGGTCAATATAGACCTTAAGCCATTCATCTTGGTCATACGATACCACCCGATGAATATGTCTCAATAGCAGCCCCAGATCTATGCACTGTTGCAAGATTTTATAATGCAAGACATATTTGCTTTTGTTCTCGAGACTTGCAATCAGTTTCTTGTATTGGCTGCCGGGTGGTATCTCACTCCGGGGACAGAGAGGTAGATCATTGTGTGCATCATGGAGATGGTCAGGATACTCCAAATCCACCTCTAGGACATATCCTGTCTTGGAGTCCTCAGGGATCGCAGCGAAGTCAATGGTGTCTATTTCATCCCTATCAAGCCATCTGAGGTTCCCATACGGCATTGGGGACGCCATGCTCTTGCCGTACAAGTTGTTGATGTCCCAGTATGATAAAAAGTTTCGAGGTTCCTCAGATTTGTAGTCTGCAAGGTATTCGTGGTTAGCTTTGGAGTACCGCTTTGATACCGTGCAAAGCCCGCCGCGAATACCTTCCTCGAAAAATTCTAACATGCTGGGATCGCTTATTAGCTGGAGCCTTGCTTTCGTTGTCTTAAGCATGGCGTCGAAGGCTAGTGATGGCAGAGTATAGTACCATGCTGGGTCCAGGTTATACATCCCCAGCGACAAGTCTCTAAACTTCTCGAATACATCTGCTAAAAGCAGAGTATCGGTCTTTAGGTAAAGGTCACTATATTCCCCGAGATTCTTTATGTTGAATGTGCTCCATACCTTAAGTGCATGAGCATATTCCTCCTCTGTGACACCATCGAAAAGCTCTATCGGCGGGAGCTCCTCTTCTTGGAGCTTCTCGATGGTGTCCAGATATGTATAGGGGAATATGCCCTTACACTTCATTAGTTCCAGATGTTCTGGATTAGAATACTCGGCATTAGTGACCTTGAAGTCATCAGCGCTTAGCATGTCTGCCAAGCTAGATAACCTGTCATCGAGAAACTTGTAGCTGTCGAGAAACCTGAAATTAATGCCCTTGTACCATTTAGTAAATGCCAGATAACGTTCAGATGATTGTGCTATACAGGAAATAGGAGCCTTATCATATGCCATGTGCCTGATCAAGAAGTGACTGTCATAATTGCTTAAGCAATGAAAGAAAATTGGAATAAAATTCGGCAATTTTCTATTCAAATTGCAAGCATTATGAGCCGCTCCAAGATATGCTCCAGTGATATGACAATGGTCCCTCACCCTAACATCATCTATAGCAAAATCTCTCCTGCATATGTGACAGTGATTAGCATTGTTGAAATCCAGGACATCCTGAGGCGACATATGCATGGGCTGTATTCGCCCATATATCTCAATGACTTCATCAGCAATCTTTCTAAGTTCGCTGAAGAAGTCATTGAGTGCATTGTCACCTCTGAAGAGCTTAAATCTCGACAAGGACTGATCATGTCTACATATAACCTTCAACGCTATCGATATCGCTTCATGTTCCTGTATGGTTCGGGTCCAGCTCTCTGCGTCAGAGGGTTCACATGAGTGGACCTTCCTCAAAACAGATTCGATATCTGCATAAATCACAAAAGGTACAGGGGCACACTTTGAATATGCATTAAATTCCAGAACCTCATCCTGCTTTGGCATTTTGAGGATCTGGCATTTATTGCATTTCAGTTTATGCACTCTCAAGGCATCCTCATTAGAACACCTTGTCATGCATGCCTCACATAGCCACATTTTTCTGCGAGAACATGTTATCTGACTTCTAATAAGCCTCGATAAGTTGGTGATGAGGCAGTAGTGAGACTTGTCATCCTCTTCAACCATTAAGAGGTTTACTTGTCTAGCCTTCCTCTCAGATGGTTTGCGAATGGACTCCACTGAGTCGTTGGCATTCAGAGCAAATACAGCTATAGATACATCTGGATTCTGCTCCTCAAAGCGTTCAATCTGATCGAGCGAAAACGGGAAAGTAATTCCATCATAATTGAATTCCTTAAGAAGCAGTTCTCTAGGATATGATGATGGTCGTTGGCTATTATGTTGTGCAGGGTATCTGGAAGCTAGCATGCACCAAGCGAAACAGAAATGATCGTCATTCTGAATATTAACTACTGCCCTCTTTCGCTTGATGCATGCTGGCAACTCTATGTATCCTGAAGCACGAAGGGGATTATAGTTTGCTGCGCTATTTATCAGCGAGTGAATTGCGAACAGTGTCTTTGAACTAGATTGGCCTTCAAAACAGGCTAGATTTTCTAAAATTTCATGTTTCATTGCACGAAAGATGACATCGAGGTTAGATGATTGCTGGATCTCCTTTGTCTTGGAATTGAGAAATATCGATTCCACTTTTTCATGATCAGGTGTCTGGATTAAGTATGAGACGTTCAATGAACAACTCATCTTTATCCCAGACATACTCTTCTTTAGAGTGGACTCGATTTCCTTAATAACAAGACCCCTGCATGCCTCGAGAAACTCGCTGGGGTCGATTATCCCAGCCGTATTTTCAATTTTACTATTGAAAATACGACCTTTGAATGCAGACTCTATTACCCTACATTCTAGGTCATCATAATCATTTCGACATACCCTTTTTGCCGGTGATGGTGAGGATGAATCAATTGTCTGGTCTGGTCTGGATGTTGTTGCCGCGGGTCCGTTAACATGTGCTGCGTACACCTGATGGTTTAATTTGCGGGAGGGTTGGCTGCTGCACGTTGCTTCTTCAGAACCACGCTCCTCTTCTGCTTCACGAAGTCTCTTGACACCTTTTCTCAAAGCCTCATTCGCCTGAGGCTCTGGCTCGGGGTGTAGAGGTTCAAGATCTGTAACAATAGGAGCATCACATTGTTAGCATCTGTGACAATCAAGCAGGCAGTCTTCTAGTAGAAGACATGGGAATAAATTGCATCAATATTAATGTTAAAAGAAGTGAAAGACTTACCTTGGAATGACTGAAGCAACTCGATGAGCGCGGTCTTGTACCCGCAGTTAGCGCATGTACAAATTCCCTCCATGGGTGTATCCTCCCTGTCGTTATTTTGGACGACGCTGAAATTCTCAACATCTCCGAAACCTGGCGGAGGTGGGATGATGAAGTCCCCCGCATTAGCCGCATCAAGCCACGCAGCTGCCCCGTCGTCTATCAATGGTGATAGTGGTGGTGGCGACGGTAGAGTGCTGGACTCAGGAGCGGCCTGTGCCGGGACAGGTGAGCGGCGGACACGTCCTGCCAGACTCAATTTGTTTGTCTTCGATTGCATCTTCACTGGAAAATAATAATTTAGGCATGTAAACTTGATGAATGAAGAAAAGGATAATTTCCCTATATTCTATACTCCATTTTCTGGCATATTACCGCTTTTCAATTTTTTTTTCAGTTGTTGACATTCGAGGTTAAGCTTTAAGTATGTTAAGCTTTCTGCATGTCGTAAGAGTATTTTTTATATATTATGCAAGCTATTTTATAGCAGATTACAGAGTTTCAACGAAAAATTCAGAGTTAAGTTAATTTTTTTGTTAATTAGTATGTTAATGAAGTATTTTCAAACATTAATTGTTTTATTAATTATAAAATTAGCTAATAGAAGCCCTGTCTTAAGGTTGCTTGAGTTAAAATAAGTTGCAGTTGAAAGTAGCTAAAGGCCCCAAATAACTACTACTATTTGCGCTTGCACTGTCTTTTTTGGTCTACTTTTGTCTTTCTCTTCTAGTTTTGTCGTAATCCGTTACGTGGAAATGGAAGTTGATTTAAGGTATATATTCCTTTTCAATCGTACTTTAGCGTTCTGAAAACTGAATATTTGCGTATGAGATTGTTCAGATAGAATGTATTATGTTTTAGCTTGCTTAAGCCCGGTTATTTTTTGTTACAGTATTGTCTTTAAAGTTTTTTGTGTGATGTTTATACATTGATTAGTGATATATAAGTTTAAATATACATCTAGACACTGACCCTGCTACATTATTGCAAGACAAACTTTACGAAGCTAGGTGATCACACGTTTTTTTTTAAATGTGATTTTGACTTTCAGTATCTTCACTCGACTTTTTAAGCATACATCACACGAATTTCCTGTATGAAATCTAGTATATGCACTTACCTTGCGAATTGAAATCTAAAATGAATTAAGTACTTGAAGATCTTTGCACTAACACACGCTATCACAATCACAGACGTTATTCCTTTAAGAATGAACTTTAACGCTCCTGCTTTCTTCTTATATAGACTTTGAAGTTCATTCTCCCTCTCCCAGAAAGAATGCGCAGAAGAATCCACTCCGTAATCGAGTGTTTTGATTGGTTAAACAATATTAGCTGGCTATATCTATCCTTGTCTAATGATTCACGTTTCTTTTCCCCAGGATCTTTAATCACATCTGATGAAGTTATAAATGTATTTGACGCCGTGTATTAAGTAATATATTCACGTGTACTGTTAATGAATTAATAAAGGAAGTGTTCAATTACTCTTTATTGTATGAATCATACATCTGCGGGAAATATTAAGATAAATTGCCCTTAGACAGGAAATTGTAAATCTTCATGAACTTAAGTAACTTAAAGGAGGGAATTTATTGATGGTTGCAGCTGCCTTTGGGTGTGCTGTTAATTAAGTAATAAAGACATTGTTCAATTACCTTGTATGAATCATACATCTGTGGGAAATATTAAGATAAACTGCCCTTAGACAGGAAATTGTAAATCATCATGAACTTAAGTAACTTAAGGGAGGGAACTTATTGATGGTTGCAGCTGCGTTTGGGTGTGCTGTTAATTAAATAACAAAGGCATTGTTCAATTACCTTGTATGAATCATACACCTCGTGGGAAAAAGATACAAGACATCTTTCCCATTGTTATAACTAAGTATTTTAAATTTCTCTACTATGTAGAGTAAGTAAGGGAAGTATTGTATTCCACGCGAAAATTCGATACCGAGATTTCACCGGATATTTATGTTTTGAGCCCCCTGTTTTATTGAGTCCTATTTTCGAGATATTGCTTGTTATTCCCTTAAATTTCCCAATAATTATATTTTTTCTCGAATTCGTTATTCATCTTTTTATGTCCTAGACATGTAAAGAGAATGGAATGCGTCACATAGCAACCAGCTCTTAAACGATTTGACTAATGCTTAAAGCCTACCATTTTCCTCTTGCACCTAGTAGAAGCAAAGCAGAATAAGCGTTTGTAGAAAAAAGTTTGTACAAGAGTAGAGAAAGTCATGTGAGTGTAACATATGAGAATTTTTTTAAAATGTGATTCGTTTTTATTTCACTGTACATACAGCTTGTAACAGTGTAATTAGCTATCTCTATAATGAAACTTTTTTTTCCTTATAAATTAATGTGTGTTTGACTCTCCTGCAGTTTTAATGAAAAATCAATAGCCGGCTGGATACTGCCAGATATGAATTAGAAATGTTAGTTCTGTAACCTTATGGCATCTAGCGTAGATGAAGCGAACTTTTACAATGGTGTGGGAATCTTTATATGAGAGGGAAAAAAATCAATACCGTAAATAGATGACCATCTCCCCCAATTGCCCTTATGCGCGAGGGTGAGTCAATAGCCTTAATTGACCGGGACATTTCCAGATAGAGGGGAACGCTACAGAATATATGAGAGGGATCGTCTTTTAAACTGACGTGTAGGGAGACCTCGCTGTATACATACACGGTTTTAAGTAGCATGTTATTCATGTTGTAGAAAGCAGCAAGTCTCGGTAGGATGGTGAAAATTAAACCTTTCGATTTGGTTTTCACTCGTTAGGAGCGTTCGCCACAAAAATTGAAACTTGTATTTTTTTATTTGATGTATATGATTAGAATTAACGCTGTGTACTTTATAGTGGGTGAATCATGTCTCATAGCTGACTGGAAATGCAGACATTATTTTGATTACCTCCTCCCACCCCAAAGCCGAGGAGGAGACTTTTTAAATGTTTCTTCAAGTAAAGCCCTCCACGTGGCCGGGAATGACAAACTGTCAACTCGCCCGTATCCTTGTTTTGATGGTGAACTCTCATACACTTTAGGTCGGGTCTTGCACGAAAGACCAATTGAACCAATTAAAGACCCTTCCAATACCAAACATCACGTGACCTGTGCTTAAAGGAACATGTTATTTAGGTCGGCTTTGCACGAAACACCAATTGAACAATTAAAGACCCTTCCAATACCAAACATCACGTGACCTGTGCTTAAAGGAACATATTATTTAGGTCGGCTTTGCACGAAACACCAATTGAAACAATTAAAGACCCTTCCAATACCAAACATCACGTGACCTGTGCTAGAAGGAACATGTTATTTAGGTCGGCTTTGCACGAAACACCAATTAAACCCAATTAAAATCAATTAAACCCAATTAAAGACATGTTACTTGTGTCGGTGTTGTGCTTAAAGGAACAATTACCAACTACTGATGTTTATTGATTGTAATTATTGTTGAGAAGTAAGTTTATACGGCTTTACTGAAACTGACAATAATAGTGTGCAATAATGCAGGGAGGGGGTGAGCTGTTTATCATTATTAGAGACGAGGAAGTTACGTAATGTTAGCGCGTTTTTCTTTAGAATTTGCTGGAACATTTTCCCTAGAGCATATGTATTCATAATTTTCATTGGATATAAAAATAGACGCTAATGTTGGCGCGTTTTATTAGCCAATAGCAGCTCAGTTATAATCTTTAGGCATATCGGGGTGTAGGAGTATAAAAAGGGCTAGGTTAGAGGTAAAGTCCTTCAGTCCGTCAGTTCATCGAAAATCTTTGTACACTACACGTCGCCTTCAGTCCCTCAGTTCATCAAAAATCTTTGTACATTACACGTCGTCTTCAGTCCGTCAGTTCACCGAAAATATTTGTACGCTACACGTCGCCTTCAGTCCGTCAGTTCGTCGAAAACATTTGTACGTTACACGTCGCCTTCAGTTCAGCAGAAATATTTGTACAGTACACGTTGGCTATCGATTCGCAAGTTACGCATAGCAGAGTTATGAAAATTCTCAAGTGTGGTAAAGTTAATTACACAAAAAGTTGAAGTACGCGAATTAAGAATTATCAGTAAATGAAGTTATTATAACAGTTTCAGTTTGGCGAGTGTCAAGATCAATAAGTAAATGTGATAGTGAATGTGTTCGACAATAAAAAGTGTAAAACAAATTCTTTCATCAGTGTTATCTTTGGATAAAAGACTCCTTTCCGTTTACACAACCTGTATAAAGAGAAGTGCTCGACCAAAAAGATCATAGCTAGCCGGAGGACAGTGAACCAAAATTAAATAAAATAACAGTAGCATTCTTTAAAACAAACACTAATGCAGCCGCAAATTGCTAACACCAGATGGAGCTACAAACCTAACAAAGAATCACGTCACAAAATGGCTTCACCACGTGGAGTAAACACAAATACACAAACATTATAAGTAATACAGCCGCAAATTGGCTCCCAAACGTGGGGCTCAATAAAATAAATAACTTAACAAGTATACCACTTCAAGTTTGGGGTGGGGGATTTTTTTTTAATCTTCGTGTCGCATCTTTGGAAGGTTGGTATTTATTCGACTTTTCGTTTTTGAGTTATGCCGTTCTTAGAAACACAGATATGTTTCCAAAAATGCTTTATTCGATTCAGGGGCCTCAAAACATGTATTTCCGGTTAAATTCCTGTATAGAATTTTTGGGTGGAAGGCAATACCTTTTCTACCTATTATAGGTATGTACGTGGTAAAGAAAGTAAAATGATCCAATCCAGCAAGTCAAGCTTATGAATAGTTCTACGATAATAACCTGTTCACGGAAAGAGTATCCCTTAGAATTCGAATTAAGAGTAGCTGACTGAGGGGACACTAGCACCTCGGTCTGCAAGGGAGCTTTTGTACTTACACTCCCAGGAGGAACGGACAAGATGAAGGAACCGCAGGAGACGTATGGACTGCAGGACGGACGACGCAGACGACAGATACACGCAGAGTTCCCTAAGAGTTAAAGCTGGAGCACGCACAGCGGCGGCCCTTTCCAACCACAGGAGAGTGGCTCGCAGGCTCCCCTTCAGCGGAGACCGGGGAAAGTTCGACCCAGCAGCAGAGGTTCGAACAACCGCCATCTGACGGGACGAGGAGTTCCAACGCGCAAGCCTCTGCGCCATCTGTCCGACAGACGGCTTCGGAGTCAACCTGTGACGTGAAAGAGGAAGATGAAGTAAGAGAAAATGAGGGAGAGAGAAATTCTGGGGAGGTAATGATCCTTCCGAGTATTCGCTAGCGACCAAGGGGAAACCCCCAAAAAAACCATGGGTCAGGAAAGGCGGCTGCGGGAATCGAACCCACTACCTCCCGAATGCGCGCCAAGACGTTACTGCCTGAACCATCCGGCTCTGTAAAAGTCTCCTTTACCCATGAGATAGAACTCCTGCGGGACGAAATTCCGGTGCTGATGATTCTGGCAAATTAACAGCGTCGTTAACAAACAAAATAGGTATTTATTTTATTTCAACCATGAGGCATTAAACAACACTCCACGAGTCTGTTATTAAGAAATAGCGGAGAGGGAGAGTATCATTCGGTTGTAGGTAATCGAATTTGTGCTTTTTACTTTAGTGTTACCTTTCATTTGGCAGTTTCATAAAATAGTACTCAAGAGGCAAATGCAATCAGAAATAGCTTTTAACTTATTCTGTTTTGCATCTCCCCAATCCTCGTAAAATGGCAAGTTAACAATATTAATTTCCTCATATAGGGAATTTTTGGGTCAATTTTATTGCAACAAATGAATGGGACGCTTGCCTAAAATGTAATTTAACGTATCAAACAAAATAATCGGAATTAAAACATTAAGTATACGGAAACGTAAGCACATTTCTATGTCTAAATAATGATATTCCGATGCTTTAGCGTTTAATATGTTAATTTGAATATGGATTCAAGTTATTTCCATTCATGTAACCGCAAACTGACTTGAGTAACTTAATATCAGACCCGGACATCTGTCCCCTTATTCAAAATTTAGTTAGTAGTGTATTCGGATAGGTGTTTGTGTGTTCTTTTCATTAGTGAAGTCCTTTACTTTCAAAAATGGACGCAAATATGATTAATTAAGCGTTGAAGTTACTATTTACTTCAAAAGTGGACACCTACACAAGAGCTTGGTTTCAAACTCGGACAGTTGCTTAAAGAACCAATTGTAATGCTGAGCAAGGTCACGTGATCTTCAAAACACAAATGACGACGGCTTGTGTCGGACGTTAACTTATCGGTTAAGATTTTATGAATTTTTCAACTGTTACTACGAATAAGTGAAAAGCTAGCGAGTAAAACGGAGCAAAACATTTCACCAGTTACTGAAGGAAATGCCAGGAGGAGATTACGGCAGCCGGAAAAGTGGGAAAGGAATATAGAAAAGAGACTAAGGTATGAATAACTGGCAAGCTACGTTGCTGTCTTGTTTTATTTATTACATGAAATTTTAGATTATTGAGATGAATTTGTATATCAGAAATAATACAAGAGAGTATAGTAAAGAATCTGACGACAGTTTTTAACTGGTCATATGTTGAGACATTTTGGAGATATCAAAATTTAGTATATGGCATCATACTGGCTGAGAAAGAGACGAATTATTAATCATTACTGACTGCCTCTGCCGTTTAAAAACTTCGAGATGTTGACAGGTTGCTCGTTAAACAATATGGAGAACACTGGAGGGATCTGCTCACTCTTGAGTGGTACAAAAATGTACTACAGAGACAACCTTGTCAACCAGATTTGCCCAATGATTGATGTGAATGTGAAACACAGCAGGAGATTTTGACAGTGATCTCGTTTAATGTCTATTTCAGTTAAAATTTACATCTACTTGGACTATAAATATACCAATATGAGTAAAAGTTTTAATTTCCTCTGGAAATGTTTTGCACGTGATAAAAACTGAAGAAAGCTTTGTTACTATACCTGTAAATAAACAGAAAATTTCATGAGTTATTTAAAGTTACATCCTATTTTATTTATGGCACTGGAAATATGGCTAGATTATTGTAGTTGGTTTTACATGTGTTCAAAAATATAAGACACAAAGCTTAAAATGTAATGTAATTTTTTTTTTTTTTTTTGGCGTTCGCAAACCTCATCTCAGAATTCCTACAATTTTCCAGCTGATACTCTTTGGAATAGACTGATTTCATTACGAAATGAATTTTGCAACTACATTTGCGTCAAAAACGGACACCTACAAGTCTATTCACATCAAAAATGGACATCTACACATATTTGTTTCAAAGATAAACATTGTATTTTTAAACCTAATTTTAACTCATTTATCTGTATAAATTGATATTGGTACTAATTGATATTGTAGTACTAAGCTTAATGATACAAAAAGTAGTATGTAAATATATGAATCCTACATTTTGTAATAAAAATGTTTGTTTGCAAACGACAGATGTCCGTGTTTGATATTAACCTACTCACTTCTTCTGTGAAAGAATTTGTAAATTTCAAAACCTATGATTGATATATAATTGTAGATAAATTATAATACTATGAAGTAACAAAGCTCAACGTTCCTTCATTCCCTTTATACATCTGAGACAAAAGAACTGGCTGCGATAGTTTATCAGATGTTTAAATCGAAAAATTAAAATGGAGTTAACAATTGTGGAAATAAAAAAGTCTAGAATTTTCCGAGCTATTTGACATGTATCAGAGAGAGACAGAGGTGGAATCGCAGTTGTTAACGCATACGGAGCCATCAGGTAAAGAAAACACCAGAATTTCAGTATTTTTAATACTTAAATTATTTTCAGTCTAATTATATAATATATAAATTCAATAACAACCCGCCTTAAAGCAATATGTGTATGTAACAATATATAAGTAGTGTATATTACAGTCATTGTATATGTTTGTATTATTGTATACATGTAATAATGTTATGTGAATGTATTACGTAATTTAATGTAGGAGCTGAGAGAATAATAAGTTAAACGTTGCTAACAATGAGGTAACAATGAGGCAATAATGAATTTAAGAATGTTTAATAATGCTACTAGTCATTATTGGAGCAACAATAATGTAAATTTAGTGACAGTTTATAAAATAGCCAATCATCAACCAGAAAAAGCTTTAGTTAAATGAAGGTATTCTATTGGAGTAGTATTAGCCAATCAGAAACTAAAAAGGAGAAAATTTTACAAATTTAGAGTTCAGGTGCCTGCAGACAGCGTTACTAAACAGACGCAAAAAGTGTCCTCGAGAGATTTAATACGTTTTCATGTGAAGCAAAAAAATAGTTTACGTTTTAAAAAGTGCAAATAATTAATAAAAGAATCTCACAGCTCTATCAGTGAAGCGTTGTATAAATGGTATCATGCATTAATAAAAGGAGTGAAGTAAAATCATAATCTGTGTAAGCCTACATTCTTAGTCACACCACAACCCTGCTAAGAGAAACGTGTCTCTAACAAAAATACTGACGCAGCCGAGGCAAACATAAATATTTAATACTTAAAGAAACAGTCAAATTACAAAGTTAATTTTTTTGAAAATTGGGGCAAAGGCTACCGGGTACCATACGTGCGGTTGCAACTACTTCAATTTCGGCTCCTCAACAGTTGAACAATAGTACAATTTCTTCAAATTGACGCCCAAAGCGTGGTGCAAATAACGTAAAGAAAACAATCTTCTTCAAATTGGCGTCCATACGTGGAGCTAATAAAAAACCTACTTCAAAGTCAATTACAATAAGTTCTTAAATATTTTCGCAATTTAAGGTTACACTTCCAAGTTTTAGTCAAAAATATTTGAAATTATGTGCTTCTTTAAAATTGCCTAGTACACAACACATGAATTTCAACCAACCGTCGTATTTTGCATTCTAATACCTCGGAATCGCACGAACAAGATAAGCAAGCAGTAACATTTTCCGCGGGATGAACACACTTCTATGGAGGTCCCATTTAATCGAGCTTTCCCGCGAGCCAATTTTAACCGATGATGATTTAAGACCGAGTTTCCATTAATGTGTGGACTTATGGTTAGTTTTTAGGAACCTTTGTAGAGAGAAACAACCGCCTTGAATGGAGGAAAAAGAGAGAAAAAGGAAGCTTATCGTTATATCGAAACTGATGGCAAGGATGTGTTAGTTTAATGTGGAAGAATTCCAAGTATTTGTTTTTATGAATGTGCTGATATTATATTGGTAGACCTGTCCCTGAATTGTTACAATCTGCACATGTTAAGCTTTTAAATTCAGATCTTTTTTTCGAATTTATGTATTATAAGGCACCATTTCAGGAGTTATTCTTTTCAATCTCACTACCCTTTAATATAACTCGATACGATCTTAGTTACCAACACTTAAACTAAGCTACTCTTATGTTCTTATGACTTCTCTGTGAACCTACATACATTGCTGTGTTAGTTTACACTCCCATTGTAACATACAGGGTGGACCATTTAAGTTGAGACTGTACAATATATCCAAAACAAAACATTGCAAAAAGAAATGCCTTAAATGAAAGCTGCTTGATATTATGGGGGAAAGTAAATGTCCTTAGTCGTCTTTTGTTTGGAGGACGTTATGATAGTCATTTTAGGGTCAATTTAATTTGTTTTAAATTGGAACCCACAACTGAGGAACAACTAATCAAAATGTATAATGTCCGCCGGTGACCAAAATTGATTTATATATGTTTTCGTATACTTTTGCTTATCTCCTATGCCATGCTATGCTCAAAATGCTTCAAAATGTATAATTTCTCATTTAAACAGCGCTTTGAAAATGAATGAACACAAAAATTGTGCAATGTCCATCAGAGTAAGTGAATCAAAGAATGTAAAGTCCATCACCGGTGCTATGACAGGTGCAGGCTATGCTATACTTTGTTTAAATTATGTAATTTTTATGTTGGTATCCATGAAGATTAAAAATGAAGCGGGAATTTGTTGCTGACAATTACTGTTGACATAGCACGAGGTCTCCATTATTTTTGTTTGTTTCTCATTGTCGTATTACATTTTTTTCGCACAATTTCTTTCTTATTATGGTGCTATGGAGTTAGAAAGTATTTTTATTATTATAACACTTCCCTCAATTAAGGGCTGCCATATAGACAAAGTATACCTATACAATTAACAAATTGTACAGTACAGTAGGTGGGGATAAATAGAGGTGCCAGATAAAGAAAACAAAGAGAGAAATTCAATATGAAAGAAAGTAAGTTCAGACAAATGTATTAAAACATAGCCTTTTACCAATGAAAATAGTTTCACATGTATGTTTAGTATTTGATTCACAGTATAATTTTCAAATTGGATTTGTATTGTTTATAGATATCGTGACAAAGGACCCACTCCTGATGACGTTTCATCCTCCTTGCCAGCATAGGAGTAGCCGTTTTCGTTGCTGTTCCATACCAATAAATGCTCTTTACAAATTCAAAATTGTAGTATTTTCTAAACCGGTTAAAATTCTACAGGATATGAAATTGTCGTTTCTTATGGATGTCAGCTTAGACGCATGCGTGGATACGATGCACTGCCTTTTCAGTAAAATATCATATAAGTAATTGTTTAATACTTTAGTAGCAGTTATTACAACGCTTTGGTTTATTATTTTTTGTTTTTCAAGAAATTTAAAATACTTGTTTTTTCTTTCCAGATAAATCAGGTGGCACCGTGGCCGAGTGGTTAGACCGCTCGCCTTCCATCGAGGCGGCCCGGGTTCAATCCCAGGGACCTGCATGTGGGATTTGTGGTGGACGAAACGGCGTCTGGGCGGGGTTTCTCCGGATTCTCCGGTCCCCCCCCCATTCATTCCACCAATGCTCCATCATCACCTTTCCTTTCATCCATTTCACCAACATTTCGTTTCATCTTCTTCCTGGATGCTCTGGATGCATCCTCGACGGGCCTCTGACCCTAGGCACTCGCTTGTAAGTCCTGGGGGGTGTAAGTCCTACATAAGAGGAGGGTAAACAGATAATGAATGAATAAATCAGGTGCTAAAAAGCTTCCTGTATGTGCAGAATTTTTTAGGACATTGTTTGGTATCAGTCCAACGAGCAAACACAGTTGCGAAGGGGGTAGCATTAGGAAAATGTATGATTCATAACAGAGGAGGTGATCATAAATTTGAAAATATGCAGAGAAAAGGAAACAGGCATACAGTTCATATCAAGATTAGAAGCCAAAGAAAGTCATTATAACAGACATAAGAATGGAAGGCGTTCCTAGTGAATTGATCATAAGAAGGTTGTTCAAGACGTATAAATATATATATATATATATATATATATATTAACTCCAAACTTAATGCAAAGGTTTGCTGAGGTTTTTAATACTAAGTTCAATTTGGGATTTGGTACTTCTGCAAGTGATACATGCAGCTACTGCCTGAAAGTGCGCCATGAAATCCAAAATCATACAGAAATTAATGCCATAAAAGGTCGCTTCTAGAACTAGGTGTACATAGATTAAAAGCCAAGGCCTTTCATAAGTTAATGAAACAAAAGCCCTAGGGAAGTAAGTTTTATGCTTTTGATATGCAACAGGTGCAGTATCTTCTGAAATTAAATATCAGTGAAGCTTATTATGCTCGCCAAATTTCAAATTACACTTAATGTATAACAAACATAGTAGCCATAGAACCTGCATTCTATGTGTGGAACGAAACCCAGGCTGGTAGAGGAGCATTGGAAATTTCTTCTGCTGTTACCGATTTTTTAAGAAAGGAGAACTTGATGAATCCGTTACAACCATCCAACTTTTTCTGATTGTTGTTGTAGATATAATAAGAACCAGCATGTAATACATGCAGCCGCATTTTGGCTTCTGAAGGAATCCTCATCACAGTGAGAGAAGTATGTTTCTGTATCATTTATTGTTCCAAGTGCATTTAATTAAGAAGCCTAGAAAAATAAAGACCATTTTTGAGAAAATAAGGCACGAAGAATGTAAAATTACAATAATACAAAAGAAAAGTTGAAATGTATTTAGTCACAGCAAGAAAAAAATAATAAAATTATAAAAACCATGTAAAATTTAATATGCAATATTTTATTTATAGTATAACAACTTAGGAACATAGCTCGGTCTATGGACTGCGCGAGTATTCAGGAGGGATAAATTGCCCCCACTCTACTTGTCTTTTGTATTAGCTAGTGAATTATTCAATGAGGTGTCTTAAAGAGGAAGTTTTTGAGTTTCTGATACGCGAGAAATAAATGCCACGTCACTGTTATGAACATAGCAATTTTATAGTATAGAAACATTTAATACGATCCTATTTACATCATGATAACTCATAAACTATAATCCTTATTCCAGTTCTGTAAGAGGTGTGTTAAAGAGCACATTTTTTAGATGATGATGATGTGTGATTGTCTCCCTGTAACAAAATTAAAGCCGTCAGTTTTCTTTGTAAAACTTGAATTGAAATAATTTGGATTATGAAAACCAATCAGCAGGAACTTTTTTGCTCGAAGAGACAGATGGGGGAGTGAAGGCTATGACATACCGTAAAAGGTGGGTGGTGATGATTATGATTATTATGATGATAATGAGATGGGGTTTAAGAGCGCTAAACATCTAAGATCATCAGCGGCCTTACAAAGTATAAAATTTAAAATCCAAAAACCAAAATCCGGGACACAAACCCGCATAGTCTAAAAGACTAAAAACAAGACAGCTAATTCTAAAAAACACTACACTAAAACCATGGTAAATAAAACAATAAAAGAGTAAAACGGCATGTCAAGAACTGTAGAATGCAAGAGACAAGAGCGCCATATGTCCGCCGGGGAGAAGAGCCCCCATTAAAATAGACAATATAAAGTCACAAAAGTAAAAGACGCTCAGCGCATCAAATGCGCCGATTAAAACCACTGTCACTGATAAAACGTAAACGACATTCTACAGCATGCGCCTTCTTTTGCCAAAACGTTGGCTATGCCAACAGGCAGACACGCACGAACGTGCAATGGAGCTAAAAGTTGACACTCTGTTAAAATGTGACGCGCCGTTAAGGGCGCATCACACTGCTCACAGAGTGGTGCGGGATCACCACTGAGCAGGTAGCTATGACTAAAAAGGCAATGTCCGATTCGTAAACGAGCTAAAATTACCTCTTCCCGACGAGAAGAACGAGAAGAGGTACCCCAGACTAACGGGAGAGGTTTAACCTCCCGGAACTTATTCCCCCGGAGGGCCGTCCACTCATCGCGCCAAAGCGAGAGGATGCGGTAACGTAAAATAGCAGACAAATCTGAGGAGGGAACAACAGAGGTAAACAATCTGGGTGCTAAAATTGTCGATTTGGCAGCGGCGTCGGCAGACTCGTTCCCTGAGATGCCCACATGACCTGGAATCCACAGGAAGGAGACGCTGATGCCGGAGGCACCGAGCAGGTCATGAATGCGCTGTGCGAGCGGGCGGTAAGTGTACAGCGCGCGAATACTTTGAAGAGCACTCAGAGACTCTGAACAAACAACACAGTGCCGTAAGCCGTGGCGCTGGATGTATAAAAGAGATTGGTAAACACTAAAAAGTTCGGCGCTAAAAATCGAACATTGCCATCTACTTTGACCATCGCTAAAGACACACCCTACTCCAACATCAGTCTTAGACATATCAGTATAGATAAAATGAAAGTCTCCGAATTGGGTCTTAAGTTCTAAAAAGGCGAATCTAAGGACTGAAGAACGGGTCTCATTCTTCGGCATCGACGTGAACCCAAGGTGAAAATGGGACTCAGCGCGCAACCAAGCAGGAAACCGCGTTTCCCCCGGGGAAGTGTCGGCGCTGGCGTAACGTCCAAATGCCGAAGAAGTTGGCGAAATCGAACCCCTGGAGGGAGCAATGCAGAGGAACGAACTAAATATTGCCGATCAAGCGAATCCTCGAAAAATAACTCGAAGGACGGTGGTCAGGCAAGCTTGAGAGTCAACATACATAGCTGCACTAAAACATCCCACGCCTGAAGGACAGCGGAGGCTCTGCAGCATCAGGGTACAGACTGGGTACAGGGCTAGTTGGAAAAGCCCTGTAGCGATTCTTATACCACGATGGGGAAGGACATTCAAGCGACGTAACACAGATGAACGCGCCGATGAATATACAATGCAGCCGTAATCAGGCTTGGATCGGAACAATGAGCGATAAACACGTAGAAGGGTGGTCCGTTCAGCTCCTCAGGATGTGCCACCTAAAACAAGTCAAAGATTAAGAGAACGGTCACACTTTGCTTTTAAAAACGAAATGTGTGAATTCCAGCTCAACTTCCGATCAAAGATCAACCCCAAAAGTTTCACTTCGTCTGCAAATGGAAGACAATCCGGCCCAAGATGGAGAGAGCACGAAGGGAAAGCCTTCCGGTGCCAGAAATTAACATAGATGGATTTCTCGGCGGATAAATTAAAGTCGTTGGCGTTACTCCAGGCATAGAGACGGTCGAAACAGCCCTGGAGATTTCGTTCGAGCAAACAGGTCCGCCTGAAGTGTAATAAATGGCAAAATCGTCAATGCAAAGCGACATTGAAATGCCAGGGTGAATACACTCAACAATGGGGTTGATAGCAATCGCAAAATGTGTGACACTGAGTGCAGAGCCCTGTGGTACACCATTAAAACGACTAGACAAAACCGAGCCCATGCGTACACAATATAACTCTTGTCTTAAACTCCCGAAGAAATATGGGAAGACGATCGCGTATATTCCATAAGTGGAGTGTACGTAAAATGCCGCCCCTCCAACAAGTGTCAAAGTTTTCTCTAGGTCAAAAAACACAGCCACTGTTAGACACTTTCTCAGGAATCCGTTCATAATATACGTCGACAGAGATACCGGATGGTCGACGGTAGAGTGATGGCGACGAAACCCGCACTGAGCTTTCGCAAGAAGAATCTGAGACTCAAGCCACCATGTCAACCGACCGTTAATCATGCACTCCATCACCTTGCAAATGCAACTGGTGAGGAAGAATACGGCAGTAGCTGGAAGGTGGTTGGCGATTGTTCCCAGGTTAAATATAAGGACGATGGTGGCTTCGCGCCAAACTGAAGGAAAAACGCCGTCTTACCAAATACGGTTGTAGACCTGTAAGAGAACGGGTTTACTGTCGGCTGAAAGGTTCTGTAACATCACGACATGAATGCCGTCCGGCCCAGGAGCGGAGTGCTTAGAGAGAAATGGAGGGCCAACTCCCTCATTGAGAAAAGGTCATTATAACACTCCTGTTTAGGAGACCGAAAACTATAGGTCACGGAATCCAGCCGGTCTTTGAGAGTGCGAAAGGCGGCGGAATAATTGTCGGAAATGGAAACCGCCTCACAGACAGCACGCAGAGTGTTAGCAATGGCAGCCGGATCCACTATGGTGGCATTGGAAACCTGTGCCCAGACACAGTACAATGCGACACTTTACCGGAGAAGCGACGAAGTTTATCCCAAACAACAGAGGAAGGCGTAAAGCGATTAAAAGACTCGACAAAACGAGTTCAGGAAAATTTCTTACTATCCTGAATATTGCGACAAACCCTGGCGCGCGATTGTATAAACGAAACCAAATTATCAAGTGTAGGGTGTCGCCGAAACACCGTAAGCGCAGTTTTACGGGCACGAACGGCGTCCCGACAGTCCTCGGTCCACCACGGAACAGGAATACGCCGAGGGTGGGAGGACGAATTGAGAATTGTGCGTTCGGTGGCAGATAGGATCGTAGACGTAAGGTGCTGCACCATTTGGTTAACGCCAGTGAATTGCTGGTCTACAAAAGACACGAGGCTGGAATACAGTCTCCAATCGGCTTTATGGAATTGCCAGGTAGGTGCTCTGGAATGCTGGACGCTGGAGTAGGTATCAGAAACGACGTTCCACCAGACGACAAGCAAACTGGATTGAGCAAACGGCTAGGTCCAAGGAAGAGAATGTACCAGAAGTATCAGAAAGAAAAGTAGGCTCACCTGTATTGAGGATGGAGAGATTGAACTGATCAAAAATGTCGGAAAAAAGCGCTCCCCTAGCACTAGCCCTAGGCGAACCCCACAGAGGTGATGGCCATTAAAATCTCCCAACAAAAGAAATGGTGTTGGTAGGAGCGAAATGGTAGTGAGGGGAAACATGGAGGTGAATAGACGGAGCAAAGAGAAAAGAAAAAGCCGGGTAATTGAATCCTAACGGCAACCGCTTGCAAGTCGGACGTAAGTGTGGGAGTCTGAAAATCAACGTCGTTACGCACTAATAGCATGGCACCTCCATGAGCAGGAGTGTCCTCATACACTGCAAGATCCTAGCGAACCAGAGTATACCCTCGGAAATCAAAGGGATCGTGAAGGCGAAGTTTGGTTTTCTACAAACACACGACCATAGGTGAATGGGAACGCAATAAAAGTTGCAGTTCCGCCCTATGCGATCGTTTACCACGTAAATTCCAGGTCAGTATAGCCATGAATAAAAGCGATAAACTGTCGACTTAGAAGGGAGGCTCAAAATAACCTTCTGCTTAACCTTGGGACTCGGGCTTTTGGTATGGAGTTGGTCAGACTCCATAGGCTCCTCGAAGGGAAGGCCCACGGGCTCAGTGCCAGAAACCGATTCAAGCGCCGAGAATCGGTTCTAGGTGGCAATGGGTGAAGGGTGCCGCTGAGCGCGGCTTGTAAGTTTCTGCTTGGATTTCTTCTCAATGCCTTGTGACATCAGTAGCTTAGGACCAGCTTTAGATGGCTTGATAACTGTGCCAGAGATGGACGGCCGGATGGTAGTTGCGGTCAAGGCAGTCATGGTCCAGGTCTGAGTTTCGGCATCCTTCCGGGGTACTGGCGAGGCAACAACATAGCTGAATGTACCCGATTGCAGGTTGGCGCCTCCGGGTTTCAGCGTAAGGATAATTTTTCCTTTACCCGGATCTCCTGGATTGCCTTCTCATCCAAGTACCACGGACAGTCTGCAAATGACGCAGAATGAGACCCTTTGCAATTATTGCAGACGGGGACTGATGTTCAGGTACCATCGTGTGAGGGCTGACAACATGATGCACAGATGGAAACGGCACTCTTACAAGAGATTTGCGTTTGCCCAAAACGTTGGCATTTGAAAAAACGCAGAGGTCTGGGAATATAGGGCCTCACCGCAATGCGTACGTACCCTGCTGAGACTCGTGGGCAGATCGACGCCATCGAACGTGAGAAACACGGTATGAGTGGGTACCAACACTCCGTCGCGTTTAGCCTGCACTCGATGAACGGCTGTCACGTTTTGATCAGAAAGATAGTCGACCAGTTTATCTTCCGACGACGCCTCGACAAGAATTCAAGGTGCGGTGCTTCTCAACACGGATGGGATAACCGTGGAAAAGCGTAGCGCGTAACAAGGATTTACTTTGTTGATCGGACTTACTCTGAAACAACAATGAACCGTTTCACAGTTGAGTGCAGGAATGAACCGGACCAGCAATTGAGTCAATGCCCTTCTGGATAATAAAAGGGTTCACCTCAAAATTTTGTCCTTCCTCTGTTCGCGTAGTGACTAAGTAACAACCAGATGTCGGTGGTACTATTTCTATTACCAATAGTTTTGGGCGCTTGTTAGAAATAATGGAGAAAGAGGGCTCCAATGTGAAATAAATCCTCCACAACCTTGCAAACCGTCTCCGACCTCGGGCTCTGACTTCGCGGGCGTTACCCCGGCTTGGGTGAGTGGCCTATCCATACCGGTCTCATCCCAGGGTCACACCTCCCAGAACATAGACAGTGGGACCCAATGGCCGTGGGGAGTCAGCAGCATTGTATGCAATGCCCCCCTCCCGCGGGATTGCAGTTGAACAGCGGATACGAACACACCCTACATGACGACTCCGGTGATGGGGATGATGCCATTACCCACTCACCCAGCTGTGCACCCTGTGCGCGGGTATCCGCCAGGCTGTGTCCACGGAGGATTAAAATAAAGAATATCGGAAAATAAACCAAAAGTGTGTGTGCGTTTCGCACGCAAGCTAGGCCGACGAGGAAGGAAAAGAGATGTGTGAATGGTTGTGGTTCGAAATGTTCGTAAATAGATTAGACAAGAAAGAAACGATGGCGAGGGTCGGCATAGAACGAAATGCAAAGAATGCACGAGAGCCTACCTTGTGTCCCCCGATCACGAGGACGAACCCACCTCGTCCGGACGCAGGAGGATGGATGACGTTGGAGATGAGTGGCTCGGGACCCCGGGTGCGCCAAACCGGTACTCACATAAAGTGAGCCCCTGGGGAGCTAAAAGGTGGGAATTAACTCTCACAGCAATCTACAAACACAGCATTTGAGGCTGTATTTTTAACACTTAAATGATTTCAGTCTAATTATATAAAATAAAATATAATACCAGCCCAACTTAAAGCAATATGTGTAGACTACAATATATAAAAAGTGTATATTACAGTCACTGTATATGTTTATCTTATTGTATACATGTATAATAATGTTATATAAATGCATTAGGTAATTTAATAAGTAGGAGCTGTGAGAATAGAGGCCGAAGGTTGCTAACAATGAGGTAACCTTGAGGCAATAATGAATTAGAAAGTTTAATAATGCTACTAGTAATTCTTGGAACAATGATGTAATACTTTAAAACAGTTTATAAATAGCCAACCAAAAACCAGAAAAGCTGAACGTTAAAGAAAAGTATTCTATTGGAGTAGGATTAGCCAATCAGAGACTAGAAATAGTGAAATTTACAAATTTAAACGTTAAACGGCAGTCGCTAGCAGACAGCGTTCTCAACCGGACGCTAGATGTGTTCTCGAGAAGTTTAATACGTATTCAGAGTGAGACGAAAATTCATTAAGGCGAGAATATTATGGAGCTTACACATTAAAAAGTGCAAGTAATTAATAAATAATTTCACAGCTCTCTATATCGGTGACGTGTTATTTAATATGTTTGAAGGTTTAATAAAAGGAGTGAAGTAAAAATTATATTGAGTAAGCCTACATTCTTTAGCCCTGCGAAGATACACATGTTTCTACAAATTAATACTGACGCAGCCGAGGCAAACATAAATATATATAATATTTAAAGAAACATAAAAAGACAAAGTTGATTCCTAAACGTTGGGGCGAAGGCCACCGGAAACTTTGTACCATACGTGGAGCAGTTACTTCATCGAGTTTGGGTCCCCAACAGTGGAGTAATTCAACCATCTTCACATTTTTGTTACAATGTTCTTGAGTCTTAAGTTCTGCCTCTACAGTGGTGCAATTAAGTGATAAACAATTTTGTGAAATAAAATAAAATAAAACACGTACAAGGCGAAAATATGGCATCTGGTGCTTAAGCAGCGATTCAGAGGCATGCCCGCCCCAGGCAGTTACAGAGGGGGAATATATGTCAGGTGAGTTACCCCTCCCAATGGTTTTTTCTAAGTCGCCTAACTATAATTTGCATATAGAAAGAGAATCAATGTAAAATAAAGTCTCAAGATAAGAACGGAAAGATAATGTTAGGAATAATTTAAGTGAGTGTATATATATAAATACATATTGTAAATAATAATCCCAAATAAGTCAAGGGCGGTAGCAACGCGAGGTACAACAAAGCAATATTCCTTAAAGACGAAGAAATTGAACAAGAAAAAAGGGACGCCATTGTGACTTTGAGAACATCAGACTCACAATCATCAAAGAAGAGACATTTTTCAGAACTTCGAAGAAGAGTGCAGTAATATTAGTTATGTTGAAGGAGGTTGAACGATTAGATACCTCAGGGTCTTATAACATAGTTATGTGGGAAATCCTTGAGGGGTAGATAAATAACTCCACGAGAACACGTATAGAAATTATCTCCATGTAGAGAAGTACGTGAACTGGATCTTCCGCGATGTAGAATTAGGAATTTATAGCTCCCCATCAACTGCAACAAATATATAAGGTAATTATATATGAAGTAAGTGGCTTGTAAATAAATACAAAGTAAATAAAATCATGAACGTAGCAAATAATACCATTCTTGAGAGTTTATTATATGTAAAGCATATTTTAAATAATTTTGGAAATTCCATCATTATAATTTAAATTAAATATTAGGCATAGTAATATTCAATGCTTAAATGAAAATTGATAAATCCAAGAGTATATTAATAAATAATAATAATAATTATAATAATAACATGTTTTGGAACGGATATGATTCAACGTCATTTTCAGTATAGAATCCTGAGAGAAATATTTCATCAACCATCTTGTAAACCGTCCTACACTTAATAATAGCTCGCCATGTCTTCCAAATAAAGCCCACTGAAAAGTGATTCGTCTACCTAAGTTACGATATTCTGGACAAAATTTTCCCTATAAATTATTTAAAAAATAGCAAAGAATACTAAGCTACACATAAGGTGTTGAAGGAACAGTCCAGTGTTGATCAGAAGCAGAAAGGATCAATTTTCAGAAGTCGTTGCAAGGAGCTCTTGCGAAGGAAAGGAAAAGAAGAAGAAGAAGAAGAAGAAGAAGAAGATCTCAAACTTCTAAGTATCTTCTGAAAGATGAAATATTTTTCTGTTTGGAAAAATCGCATTACGTTCTCCATTCACATGACCTTCTCTGCTCAGTGTTTTACAAACTCCTGTTACAAAAGCTCGTGATTCTTTCTTCTTCTTGCTAATAAACTTTGAATTCAGATTTACACACTTCATTGTAGGTTACAATAGATAAAGCGATGGTCACAATTTTAAAGAGCGTTTCCGAACTGATGTCCTTGAAATTCCATGTGAATAGCCACTTACAGCTGAGAAAAGCAGCATAACTATTTGAAAATTCAAATCAATGACAAGGGATATTCCGGAAACAGTTAAATCCATAACAAATTTTATTTGACATAAATCGTGTGCCTTAACAATGTTTACATTTTTATGGTAAGATTTTGTCTATCTCTTACGGTTTACCAATTATAAAGAAAACATTCGGAATGAAGAGAACATCACACGGTATTTCTACAAAATTCAAGATAAGCGTTTTATTTGTCATGCAAATATCTGAAACAAGTGGTATTTTAATCAAAATCGTTAAATCCATTTTTGAGAATTTTTGGAGAGAAGGTATTTTGGAATTTTCTTGAAAATTTTCGTGTCTCAGCTTTGGAAGATTCTGACATTAAATACCAAGTTTGGTATTTAACCGACTTTCATTTCTGATTTATGCTGTTCACGGGCACGCGGACACACATACACACACAGCACACACATATATGTACGCATGGATCTGTTTCTAAACATGCTATCTTACTTTCTCTATTACGTATAGTAAGTAGGGAAAGTGTTGCACTCCACCCAAAAATTCAGTATCGAGATTTCAAAGGAAATGTTTTAGGTGCTCTGAATCCAAATAAAGAACTTTTGGAAACAGGTCCGTTTGTGTGTCTGTCTGTCTGTCTGTCTGTCTTACAGCCTGTCTGTCAGTCTGTGAACAGCATGACTCAAAAACGAAAAGTCGGCTAAATACCAAACTTGGTACTTGAGTTTACTATCTTGAAAGGTTGCGACACGAGGATTTTCATGAAAATCCCCCAATGCGGAGTACCCTTTTCATGAAACATTTTTCGGAAATTTTTATTTTCTCAAAAATGGCTCTAACGATTTTGATTAAAATATCTATGTTTAAGATATATTTATGGCAAATAAAATGCATATCTTGAATTTTCTAGGAATGTCCCCAAAATCCTCCTCCTTCTGAATGACTTTCGCCTAATTAGTAAAGAGTAAGAAATAGACAAAATGTTACTACACAAAAAATGTAGACGTATACCTTTTTTGTGGAGTCAACCATTTCCGAATTACTCCTTGTTATTTGTTTGAATTCTCCAATACTAAACTTTACTCAAGTGGCAATTCCTTATTCTTTTTTATGTATTAATTTTTTTGAATGTCCTGGGCATGCAAAGAGAATGGAATGCTACACATAGCAACATGCTCCTAAAAGATTTGACAATCGCTTCAAGCCTACCATATTCCCCTTGCACCTACAAGAAAACTAGCAATAAGATTAACATCTCGATATCCCCATTAACCTGAAGTAGATGGAAAATAAGCGCTTGTAAAAATAGTTTGTACAAGAGTAGAGAAAGTCATGTGAGTGCAACACATCAGGATTTTACTTTCTCTACCACGTATAGTAAGTATTGGAAATATAGCATTCCGCCCAAAATTTCGATACCGAGATTTCACCGGAAATACATATTTTGAAGCCGCCTAAATCTAAAAAAAGCACTTTTAGAAAAAGGTCCGTGTGTGAACAGCATAACTTAAAAATGAAAAGTCGCTAAATACCAAACTAGGTATTCAGTATCTTTCAAAGATGGAGCATGAAGATTTTCAAGAAAATCGCCACACCCCAAACTACACTTTACATGGAACATTTTTTAAATCTTTGATTTTCTCAAAAATACCTCTAATGATTTTAATTCAAATATCATATATTTAAGATATTTTAATGAAATATAAAGTGTATATCTTTAATTTTCTGAAAATGTCCCCAAAAGTCTTCTTTCTGAATGGCTTATGCATAACTGGCAAACCGTAAGAGCTAGACAAAATTGTTCTACACAAAAAATGTAGAGTTCGTTAAAAGACGCAATTTATGTCATATATATTTTTGAGTGAACCATTTCCGAGATATTTCTTGTTATTTGTTTGAATTTTCCGATACTTATACTTTTTTCCCAAATGGGAATTCGTTATTCGTTTTTATGTCCTGGAGGTGCAAAGAGAATGAAATGCTCCACATAGCAACCAGTTGTAGCGGGAACTTCGATATCATTGTAAATGTCAATTTGATATAAAATAAGGATACTTAATATTGTAACACACATGTAAAATGGAAAGGAAGGCCAGCTAGCCGTGAGAAGGGTAAGAGTGCATAACAAGAGGACAGAGAGGGTGACAGAACGGGCAAACCTGCTACAGTGGTCACAGGCATTTGTAAGAGATGAGTGAGAGAGATAGCGATAAGATAGAAAGACATGGAGAGAGGTCTCGACACTTTGGGAAATTTCGAACTTGTCAGGACTTCAAATATGAGGGCAAATATTTTCATACCAAGCGCAGGGGAGATCCAATAAGAGTAAAACTTTTAAAATAGCTAGGCAAATGTAGCCTCCCCCTGTGATGGCATAAAAGGGAGCGCGTGTAAAGCTTTGGCGTCTTATCGCTTTGCTGATTCTGGAGAGAAGGTAAAATTCCCGCCATGTTTGTGGCGATGCGTGTGAAACCAGCAATAGGAAATAGATTCAGCTTGGGGAGGTATATCTCTGCAGATAGGCTCCTTAGAATTGCGTATTAAACAAAGCACACGGCTAGCGGTGTTTAAGCGCTACTGTTATCACTACTAATAAAATTAAAGTTAAATCGTCAAGGAGTTTCATTTCGTCTACCGTTACCACACCTCGGGGAGGAGTTTAGCAATAGGGCAACACACAAGCGTGCTAGGCTTGCAATTTCAGCTAGACAAACCACCCACAATTCCATCACAGAAAGAAGGAAGGAAGACGACATCAAGGGAGAGGTCCGTCGCACAGTCCTTAAAATATTTGACTGTCGCTTAAAGCTTACCATATTCCCCAAGAACATTCGCAATGCGATAGTTTCTGCAAATATTCATTCCGGCTAACATGAAGTAGATGGAGAATAAGCGTTTGTAAAAAATAGTTTTTACAAGGGTAGAGAAAGTCGTGTGAGTGTAACACATCATATTTTTTTATTCAGGGAATCTCAAAACCCGTATTTCAGGTGAAATCTCGGTATCGAATTTTTTGGGCGGAATGCAATAGTTCCTTTACTTACAGTGGCACAGAAAGTGAAAACAACTATCCTGCAAAAGCCTATTCTACTTTCTACTTCAAGTTATACGTGATAAACATTTGCACAAATAGTTTCATTATACATTTTTTTATAGGTAAGAGTGTGATAGTCAAATGTTTAAGAGGGGTCTCTGCATGTTGGCTTGAAATGCCATGCTCTTCCTTCGACATCGCGAGAAGCTACTGAATATAGCACTTTAAAAACAGGAAAAAATATTTAAAACTTCAAACCAACAGTAACATATGTTTCGGAAATGAATAATGCCACAAAAATGCCCATGTATACCAATATCATTGGGAGAGAGGTTTCGTCCTCCGTGGACTAGTGGTAACGTGCTAGCCTCTAGTTCCCAAGGTCGCGGGTTCAAACCCGGCGGAGGGCGATTGATTTTTTCGGGCGTAAAAATCCTTAGCATGGCTTCCTTCGGAAGGGAAGTAAAGCCGGTGGTCCCGTGTCGTAGATATACGGCACGTACAAGAACCTTAAGCCTGATAAAGAGGCCTCTGTGCTAAATTACCGGTCTTTCACGTACAATATAGAATGGGACGCTATGGACCATAGTAGTTAGAGAGCGTCCAATTTAATTTAGTTGAGAGAGAAAATTTCTAGGTATGTATGTAGATTACTCTCAAAAACCCGCTCACCACTCATTTGATTCTAATAGTTCTTTCACCATTTAGATGCCCTATGCTTTTTGACTGACATGAACTATAGAACACCCAATTTTAATTCATAAACTACTAAAAGACTAAAAATATTCATTGAGAACTCCAACGAGTATAAAATAGTTATACTCCATAGAGAATAGGTCAAAAACAGACTCCAGTTACATTGTATTCCAAGCAGTATACACAGACAGCCAAGATGTAACACTTAAGCAAAGAAATGATGGAACTTAAAAAGTGAAAATCGATCGTATCTATAACGGTACGAGTCGTATTTATATTAATTTCTTTAATTGTCATTTATCAACTGCTACAGATATGTGTATGTAGTGAAACAGAGTAAAAATCTCTGAATAACTTTTATTCTCATTCTATAAATGTATGTAATGCATTTTCTAAATGCCAAAACCTTCTAATAAGCCTCATGTAAGAATGTTGTGCTTTTTTCCCTTTGTACTCATGTTGAAATCAAGTTGGTTAGCAGGGCATGCTAAATCTATACTAAATTATAAAGAGAGAAATTGTGTGTGTGAGCGTGTGTTTATTTGTGTATGTAAGGGTAATCACAAAAACCACTCAACCGATTTTGATAATTATTTTACCACTGAAAAAAGCAATTCGTTCTGACGGACATGAGAGCATAAAGCTCCTTCTATTTTCATTTTATAAATTACAGAAAGATTAAAAAGGATTTACACAGCCCTTGTACTTGAATACGAGTATATTGGAATTATAAAGGAACATGCTTACAAGAGCTGGTTGAGAATGCCATGGCGTACAAAAAATAGATGTTACTCTACACAATATAAATAGTTGCTTATCTCCGCAAAGTATAAAAATAAAAGGCAGTTATATTTTATTGCAAGAAATATACATAAATGGCCAAGATGTAACACTTCATCAAACAGACAAGAGGCGAATAATGCACTAACACAAAATAATTTAATTCTAATGCACCTTTAAAGGTACATAAATATTGTCGCAGCCTCTAAACAACACGCTCAAGGGGGCAGAGCACTCGCTAAAGAGGTATCAGGTAGTTAACAAATTTTAATAATTTAAACAAGGCGAGGCCACGACTAGGGACGCAGCTAAAATGGAAATGCAAAATATTATTGGATATCTGACAAAAGGACACCTACATGGTTTAGAATGGAAAAAAGGAGCTTTATACTATCGTAAATAAAACAGAAAAGATCTGGATGGTAAGGGGTTTATTAGATAAAACAGGGTACATTACCTATCTCCTTAGTCCCATGCCTGTCGGGCGAGGCCGCCATACATTCCCGTATGGAGAGAGCGTAACACCACGTCCTGCCCGGTCGACCTCTACTCACTGACTCCCTAATAGTGATGGGTCGAAGGAGTCGGAGTCGTTTCAAAGGAACGCTTCCTCCTTTGGAAGTGTGAAGTAACCATTCCACTATTCGGAACTGGCACTTCCTTACTTTCAATCACTTCCAACTCCGTCGGAGTTACAACAGTTTTACTTTCACTCCGCCGGAGTACTTCCAAGGCATTTACTTCCAACTCCGACGGAGTTACTTCCACAACAGTTTTACTTCCATTCCGCCGGAGTACTTCCAAGACATTTACTTCCAACTCCGTCGGAGTTACTTCCACTTCCAAATGTTCCATCAATTCCATTGGGAGTACAACACCTAACCAGTATTGCGTTATGCGTATTATTTAGAAGTCGCCATGACATTGGATATCATTTCCTTTATTGGTAAATGAGATGGTATTAATGCAGCCTGCGTCACGTTGCAATTTGAGAAAAAATGTTCAAGTAAATTAAGTCAATTCTGACTCAAGTACTGATGAATTCGGGTTTGTGTCATTTATGCAAAATTGATGTTAAATGCCCTATTGAATATGACAAATGCAATGAACGCCTTTAGTTGAACGTTAATACAGACTTTTAAAAAATACGCATAAACTTTCTCCCCCCCCCCTTGATGTATAGTTCAACACCAATTATGCTTCCACGAGAAAAACCAATTTTTTTTTTAGTTATATTTCATCTGCTCGTTCTTCCCACGTCATGTAGTCGTGATTTTAATAAGGGAATATTGCAGTAAGTTGAACGTTATGTACAGAATTTCAAAAGCACGCAGAAGCCTGTTTTTTTCCTGGTGTAATCATTTAATTCCGATTATGCTTCTATGAGAAAATTCCAATTTCTAGTTACATGTGCGCTTACTACTTCGCACGTATGTAGCAGTTATAATAATATAATATTGCAGTATGTCTGTAGTCAAATATTGCATTTTAACTCCCTAAAGCAACATTTTGTGTTGATTGCGAGGTTTAGCTTTAAAATTAATAGTGAACCCTTTACGTGAACAGCACGAATTATGCATAATTACCCATTTAAAATATATGTTTCATTTGTTACATTGTCGCTGTGAGCAAAATAACTTTTTGAAACAAGAAAAACTTGAAAGTACCATAATTAGGACAAAGCTACAATAGTATTTAATTATGAATTGCCATACGTCACATAACCTCATTTTAAATCAGCTGAAGCTGATAAATTACTTCCAGTTTCGCCAACCTCATTTCTGTTGAAAATGTTGGTACTCTACATTGCGCATTTTCCATATCCGCTGCGTTGTTGGCTGTGTGCCATGACGTAGATTAGTAGTCGCTAACAGCAAAACAGCTGATAATTCTGCATATACAGCTGTAGCCAAGATGAACAATTTTTAATTTAACCGGTCGGAGACCGGGAGATCCGTGGTTCAAATCCCGGCTTGGCATTGAATTTTTCAGTCATCTGATTCTACCTTTCCAACCCTGTCCAACACGGCTTGTGTGAAAGAACAATTAATTCCAATTTGTAATTTGCATTATTCTGTATTTGATAACCTAGTTTTTTTTAATCATAAAGTTAGAGTAATACCTTAAGAATTTAAACTATTAAACTGCCTTAAGGCAGTAAACTTTGTCCCGCAGACTTCCGGTTCAGAAGGATAAATAAAATAAATGTAAATCGGAGCATACCACTTTTTATTAAATTCTCAAAATGTTCCGCTTCACAATAACATAAAAAGCAGCTCCTAGAGATTATGGGTATATTTAAATTAATTTCCCAAAAGTAATGTTTTATATTTGCTGAAACTACATTTATTGCAAAAGAATTTACCTCCACACCGTTCATAAGCTAAATGTTTAACTCGCAATACAACAATATTTTACGAAGTATCTAGGTATAAGTTTCAGTCTTAAAGCCAGTGTTGCGTTCCGTTAATTATATTTGCTTTACAGCAAATGGAATTACAAATTATTCATGTACGTTGGGTCTACATCACTACATATGATATTACCAATATTACTTTGTACTTCATTATACAACGGGGATAAAAACACAACATACTAGCGTAGAACTACAAGCCATTAAATCACAAACACTTGCTTATGTGACAGGAGACATTAATTATTAAAGACATGTGTGGTATCCCGTTGAATATGTTTGTAATGCTTCCTCTTCGTAGACTAGGGGAAGTCATTCCGGAGTAAAACAGTGGAAGTATTTTCACCAATACTCCGGAATGAGGAAGTGGAAGTACTTCCAATGGAACTAGTTCCACCAGAGGCTGGAACTACGTCCTCGGAGAGGAACTGGAACTACTTCCTTGAAACGACTCCGACTGCGGAGTGGAAGTGTTGGAAGTAGTTCCGGTAAAATAACGCACTCGACCCATCACTACTCCCTAAACCCAAGCCACGCTTATCGCGTGGGGGACGCCAACTAAACTACTACCCCCACCTAAATTACAACCGCCATCTCCAATCCAGGTGACCAAGGAGACGTATGCACTAACAATGCCTGCACACGTCACATCATAATAAAAATATAATTTCATTTAATCTTGTTAACTTTGGGCACCAATTGGTGCCATATTATTGTACTGAGTGTAGATTAACTATACTTTAAACATCTACTTAGTGTCATAGAACTAAGTGACTTAACACATGTGCTCAAGTTTGCGTCAAGCGACAATCCTGAATTCTTGTTAATGAGCGAATTGGTTATGAAATAACCCATTACACTCCCCCCCCCCCACACACACACACACACACACACACACATACACAGGCACTCTCACATTCAAACATCACACCCTGGGCAAGCCGTGGAATATTTTTGTTTATAGAAAACTTTCTGGAACCCCGCCGGTAATTGAACCCGGAGCACCCCATATAGCAGGCAGTTTCTCTACCGAAGGAACTTTGGGACCAACAATAGCAATTAAATTGTTCGTTTTAAAGCCCTGGTCTTTCATTTAGCGGCCCCCTCTCTGTCGATTTGGAGTCCCCTTTGCAGTCCTACTTAAGCATACCTTTTGACATCCGCGCTATCCGATATAAACTAACTTCAGCTAAGGACGGCTAGTGCGGGCCACCTGGTATATGAAATGAAATCCTAAACTATTGGCATTTATATCTTTGTACAAGAATACATATAGTATATTCTGTAATTTCTAACTTTCTATCCTCTGCTGACAGGCAATTTTCATAAATTGCACCCGCTTTTAGCAGGAAAAAGATCACGCGCTGAAGCGTGAACTTTCCTACGTCTCATCGACTCGAGAATGCATGGGATACACAATACATCTGCCAAGCGGAGGAACGTGAGATCTGATGCCTGAAGATGCGAGACGCTCTGTTAGTAACACTTTGGGTAACGGACAGATTCTCAGTCACGTGGCAAATATAGGAATTTCGTTTAAGTTACTTACCTAATTCACCATTGCTGTTATGTAACAGATTTTACCTGTTTAAAACATCAGAGGAAGGGTACGGCTACCCCGCTAAAGATTTTATAGTGTATCATTTCGGATTTTAGTGTATTTCTCTTCCACAACGTACATACATTTCTATCCTCAGTGTGCATGTTTCGTGTAACAATTTCATATATCCTAGGCCACGTATCCTTCTTCTATGTGGTATTCTCGTTCGTTGTAGTGTTTACTGTGACGCTACTCTTTTGTTTATGTCTTTTATTTGTATCATAATCTTTTGCTTAGAACCACTAGTTTTACTTTGCAGAGCTTAAGTCTAGAGACAAGAATTCTCAATGATTAAAAGGTGTTGAAACAAATGCTTTAAACCAGTGGTTAGTCAACCTTTTTCTCCGCGTACTCCCAAAAACAGTTTTACCCCTAGGCTCCTAGAGTTATCCTTAATTCAAATTATACATAACTATTTCTAAAATATATTATAACATGTATAACACTACAAAATGGTGGATTATGCTGTAAATGTATAAAATAAATACAGGAACTGCGTTATAGCACACACACAAAATTATATGGAATTGTATATGTTTCTGATCTGTTATTGAGATGGCTGAACGTGTTTTCTGGACACCAGCTCCTCTATTCGTCGCTGAATCTTCGTTAGTGCCTGTATCAATCCTGGATTCAGGCGATTTCTTTGTTTCGTTTTGATTGCTGTCGATGAAGAGAAAACCTACTCACACAAATAGGTATAGGGGAATAGAAGGTGTGTAATGGCAGTGTCACTACGTTCAGTGCACTCTTTACGTGCATAACACCGGAAATCGCAAATTGACATGCTTTAGATTTTTATTTTAAGTGAACTGTAAACGGAAACTTCCAAAATACTTTCCTTTAATTTTATGGGAAGATTATAGGAATTGATGGCTGTGGTGCACAACGGGTTTGGAATCCATTCTTGCGTATTTATCGTCTTTCTCATTTTCTGGAAAATGTTTTAAAAACTGGAAATCTGAGAGTTTGTAAGTGGAATTTTATTATTTCCAAAAGTTCATCAGCAATACCAACTTCATTTTGTCCACTATGTTCCAACAGAGTTGAAAAAACTGCAACATTCCCATTATTAACACAATCAATCCAAAATAAAGCTTTCTTATAAAAACCGTTTATTTTCTCATGAGCTTTAGAAATATTTCTGTCAAAACCTTGGAGTTAAAAATTGCGCTCGTTGTGTTGAATATATCCGTCAAATAAGCTAATTGGAAAATCCACTCTTCTTCAAAATCTTCCACTTTTCTGCTTCACCAGATCGGATTTCAATTTTGTAAGGAAACATTTTACCTCCTTCAGTTCAAAAAGACCATTCAATACTCATCCTCGTGATAACCACCTCGGTGTGCAAAAACAATTGAGTGTGTGTATCTCCTATCTCCGCACACATTTTTTTTGAAAAGACGGGAGTTCAGTGCACGTGACTTTATTAAATTGACTTCTACAGCAATGTTCAACTTTTCGTGTTGTACCAGTTTCTACGCCTCCTCACAGCTTTGTACGAGCTTTTCTATCAATGGCGGCCGTTTGGGTGACCACAACAAATTGATCATGTCTCCAGAACCTTCTGCCGCAAGGAATTCTTAATTGTACACATCTTTCAATCCATTGGCCGCAGCCTGGTGGTGTGTTTTGGAACCTATTACTCCGAGCAGCTCCCGGAGTAGTTCGGTGAAGAAAGCCAGTATTTTGTATAAAAAAACGACCAGTTTGACTCGTAGCGGCGCGGGCACGAGAATGCACCTATAAAATGTGAATTATTTCAGTTTGACTCGTAGCGGCGCGGGCACGAGAATGCACCTATAAAATGTGAATTATTTCGCTTATTTTAAGTTTGGAAACAAAACATTTTGGAGAGTATAATCAAAATTATTCTTTATCTTTACATTCGGTACCTAGAACCCACTGTGCAGATCAAAGGAAGGATTCACGCAGAAACAGAGTGAAAGGCACTCTTAATTCAAGTGTGTGGGGAGATGCTTGAATTTTATATCAGAGCTATTCAGTTGTTAAATGTCGATCTATTTATTGATTGTTAAAAATCTTCTAAATATTTAAAAGAAAAAACAGCACTTCATAGATCTTTCAACAAAGATTTGTAACTCAAAGCAATAATATTCTTAACTATGTCTTGTATTAGCGAAGCAGAATAAATTTATATAAAGCATATATTTAGTGTTCAAGTGTAATCCTATGAACTCCTAGATATATTGCCGAGATAGGGTCCGATCCATTTTACCTAACCATTCATTTGCAAGGTGATAGTTTTCACTTTAGTAACTATTGTAAATTAGGTATATTAGGTATATTTGGCAAATTTGGTATATGAACATCTTAAAAAGAATATATTTTGAGAAGAGCTTGGTTAATTCAGGGGTGAAGTGCGAATGCTGCAAATGTTAAAAGTCACTAGTAAAAAAAACATAACGCATACAGTGTAAATCAGGAGTTGTTTTATTTTTCACTTCCAAATTTTCTCTGTATAATGCAATTTACAAATTATTTTGGGGTTAATTTCACGAATACGAGCAATAAAATTACTTTTTTACCTGTCAATAAAGCAGCACTATCTGAGGACAAACTTACACACCAGTCCCACGACTAATTTAATTTGAATCCTATAAAATTATCAAGAATTTTGAAAATATCCTTTACCGTTATATGTTCTGGTAATTGGTTACATCCTAGAATTTCATCGGCATTAGCACCTTTTTTAAAATACCGAACATATGTAAGTAGCTCAGCATCATCAGATACACCCACCGAGTCATCGATTTGAACCGCAAACCATTTCTCCACTTTAATATTGTCTACTATTTTGTGAACAATATCTTGTGCCATATTATGAATTCTACCCCTACACTTGCGTCAGAATTCGGAATTGTGTTTACTACTTTAGTGGAATGTTTTGTGTAGGATTTATGTGCTACAATCAAAGAACCAGGAATAACAAGAGACTCAACTGCTGAATAAGGTGATTTATTTTTTTGCAACTAGCAACGCTAACTCATACGATGCATCCAGTGCCATCTTTGTTGATCTTGTAAAATTGTGTATTATGCTTGAACTTTCGACTAAATTTTCAGCTTTGCGCCTGAAAAATTCGACTGACTTGTCTTTATAATCGCCGTGATTGGTTACCAAGTGTGTGTGAAGTAGGAATGGTTTCATAAAATTATTCGACAGAGTTTGGTTGCAAATAATGCAGAGGGGAAGAGATGTATCACACATATTTGACACGTATCCATATTTAATGTAAGATTCAATCTAATATCTGTATTTCACATTTCTCGGATTTTTCCACTTGCTCGTAGATGGTTCAACTTCAACACTTTTCACCGATGTCCCGTGGTGGAACACGCATTGTCGTCGCACTTTCACAGGCGGTGGTTCAACACTATTACTTGTTTTATTGATTTTACGTTTTCCTCTTATAACGAAGTTATCCATCCTACAACAAAAGTTAAAATATGTAGTCCACTACCAGAATAATAAAAAGAAATTGAATAGTGATAATCTGAAAATCAGTTCACAACTTTGAGTAAAGAAAATGAACCTCCACATAACAGTCACGAAAATATACTGAATACTGAACAGTCGGTAACGTGCATTCGTAAACACTGTTATTATTGTCGGCATTTAAAACAATACGAGTATACAAATGATTAGCAAGCACGGCTGTAAGATATCATTGTTGGGCAGACCGGTAGAGTAAGAATAGATTATTGGACAGAGGGCACTTTAAATCTCTTTGACTGAAATATTTTCCGTTATTTGTGATCATCCAGGAAACATATTATACGTATCCCCTAAGAAGTCTTTGCGTAGGCCAAGTTGAATATCACTGCTTTAAATAATTGAATAAGTTGGTTGTTAGTAAGTTTTCTAAATGAATGGCGATCATGTTAAACTTGTAGTAAGCGTCAATGAAGCTTCTCTGGTAATGAGTGAAAGAAATATTCACAATATTATATGAGAACTCTTAAACTCTATTGGCGTTATTTGTTTGGCTTTAATAATAGAGGCAACGTTCTAAAAGTATTGCTAGTCAAATAATATTGCATATTTTTACAAAATTAACTATATAGAATCTATCTTAACCTAAAAGAAAAGCTGCTGCATAGTTATTAATAAAGTATCTCCCTGTATTAAAGGTTTAAATGCACGACAGAAATATACATGAAGATATAAAAATCATGCAACACAATTCCAGCTGCTTTTTATACTGAAAATGAGACAAAAAGCAACCCCTCAATAAAATATCGATACTTTTTACAAAGAAATTTATTTTAGCTCTTCTGTTAGGAGAGAATAGGACTAGGAGCGGAGGGCACTTAGCACCTCGACCTACGCAGATCTTTTGTGCCTAGGCCCCTAAAGTATGCCCCCGGGAGGAAGGGATGAGGTGAGAGGAGACAGAGGGCGGCCGGAAGAGGATGCAAGGCAGGCAGAGGGAAGGGTCCCTACCGTTTAACTCCCCGGATGGCGGCTGGTGCAGCCGGCTCTCCTACCCCCTGTGGGCTTACATATCTCCTTGAGGACCCGGAGACCGGCCCCATTCCGGGGAGGAAAGTTTACTCAGAGCATAATTTTCCCCTGCCATGCACTCACCGAGACATCCTGCAGATACTTGCAACCCTGAAAGAGACCAAGCAGATGAAAGGCGAAGTGAAATGAGAATGTAGTTGAAATGGAAGGTCAGGAAATTCGGGGGATGTAATGATCCCTCCCAGCATTTGCCTAGCGACCCTGGGAAACCCCCAAAAAATCCCATGGATCAGGAAGGTGGGCTGCGGGAATCGAAACCACCACCTTCCGAATACAGACCGCAGACGTTACCGCCTGGGTCATCCTGCTCGGTTAACTTTTCTGTTACTTCACTCGCTCTATTACAGGCCACAACTGATTTGATCCTGTGATTGCTCATTGGCTTTTAACCACCAATTTTATTCATGGTGGCATTTGATGATAGTTATGTATAATAATATGTGGTTTCTTTCACTCCTGTGTTCATTTGGTCTTACTTCTTTTAGCTGTCTTGAAGGCTTAATTTTATCATACTTGCATGTTCTGCGTATAGTACACATGAACTAATACCATTTCTCCCGCGTTAGTCACTACTATTATGGTATTATTTATTTAAAACGTTCTTAGTACTATTCAAGAGAATACCGAAACATAGTACTCAAGACAAAAACGTCATTTATCCAATGAGCAGGTAGCATCCACCTTTGCACAGAGATGAGGTATGGTGCACCAGACCGTTGGCTTTAATTAGTACTAAACTGTTGTAAACGGCTGACTAGAATACCTGATAAAGGATTTTTTTTACTGGTCATCTGTATGACGCATATATTGTTATGTATTTCGGGAAAATGTTGAAAACAGTTTTGGTCATTATGTTTTATTTGACAGATTTTTGACTCTACGAAACCTCCTATGGGTTAAATTGCTGCCACTTTTGTGATTATTAAAAAAAATACGCATCATACTGACGTTTGGAATAAAACAGACAAAAGAATAATAGTTAAAGTCAGGCCTTCTTCCTGAGAACCTCTGTGGCCGAAAGCTTGAAGTCTCCGAATATATTACTCCTAATTATCAGTGAACGACTATGAACAATCAACGCTGAATATTTTCGTTCTTTAATATCCAGAGATGAAGTTCTTACCTTCGCTACTGCTCACTTAAGGTAGAGTAAGTATCCATTTCAATCTAAAAATGTATTTTCAGAATTTCTCCGTTGCAGTAACATGAGCATGATCAACATGACGTGCGCTGTGTTCCGGGCAGTATGTTTAGTAGCCTACTTTGCTGGGGCTGTAATATTACTGTCCAGCTGCAACACATAGCTTCCTGTCGGACATAATATGCAGAAATTTGGTATCTATCTGCCTCACACTCCGTTGTTGTGATTAGTTCTTCAGTTGAGTTAGATGCAAAGGCCACAATATGGAAACACCGAATTAGTCGTCGTCGTCTCTAACGCTCCCCATATATGGCCTATAACCATCGGTGCTTACCTCATTCCGCCAAGGGATTCATTTCTGAGGTGGAGGCACCCTCGTTACCTGTGATGGTAGGGTGATGATAAGGATTACGCCTTGATGAGATGACCCACAGCTTTAACTGTGGATTCCCAACCACGTTGGGTTCTTGGGAATTTCTTGCCGTTTTGCGTGATCGGACATGTAAACATGATGTGGGGGAAAGAAGCGGGGAACATGTTATTAAAACAATCACAAACAATCTACAAATAGCTGGTAGAAGCATGAGAATACGAAGTAACAAAATAATCTCGAAAGCTACAGGTTGGTACAACGGTAAATGTAAAGAAGCGAAGAAAAAAGCTGAAATAGCCCTTAAGGTGTAAGAAGAGAAGGTACTGAGGAAAAGCGTCTTTCGTATACCCAAATTAAAAGCAGTATAAAGATATATTAGTAAATGTAAAGGCGGAAATGCAAAACAAAATGGCGGCGGATTTAAGAATAGCGACAGAACGGAGAGATTTGATATGCATGTGGAAGGTAATTAAGAAAATTAAAGTGCAAAGACGGGATAACGTAGACATAAAACGAAAAACATGGTCAGTGTATTTTAATAGTGTGTACGCTGAAGTTGGTGGTGATGAGTGGGAGGGACCTTGGGTCTCTTTCGCTGAACGGTGCTTAAATTCTACAGTACCAATTCTAGATGGGGAAATAGCTGACAGGGAAATTGTTCGGGCAATAAAAAGCCTAACGAATCATAAAGCATCGGAAATAGAAGGAATGCCGAGCGAATTTGTTAAATGCTCCATAGAAGTTCCTGAAATATTAGACCTTCGGCGGGTGGCCTTTAACGAATTATTTAACGGAGAGAAGTATCCTGAAGCTTGGACGACAGCAATTATTCAGCCAATATTTAAGGGTAAGGGCAGCACTCAGCAACCATAACATTATAGAAGAATTGAACTGCTGTCTATACTGGGTAAGGTCTATTGCAAAATTATCTATGACCGGTTAAGGGGTTGGGTAAAAGAGTTCAATATAATTTCAAAAATTATAATTGATTCAAATTTTAATACAAAGAGGGGTAAAATTTATTGTGCTTTTGTTGATTTCAAAATGACTTTTGATAGTGTGCAGAGGAATGCCCTTTGGGCGAAACTTCACCACAAAGGACTTTCTGGTAAAATGATGAAAGCTCTGATGCAAATTTACAACAGTGTGAATTTCAGCATCAAAATAGACCAAAACACAATAACTGAATCTAAATCGGCTAGTAGAGGAGTTCGTCAAGGATGTATTTTATTGCCCCTATTGTTCAATTTATTTATATACGATATAGCAGACGAGTTAATAGCAGAGGAAATGAATGGTCCAAAAGTAGACGATGTCTGCATTCCTGTGATTTTATACGCGGATGACAAGACAATTTTGTCAGTGACGATAGAAGGCTTACAGAAAGGTATTCACAGGTTGGAAGAATATTGTAAACAATGGGGTTTGGTGGTAAACATTAATAAAACAAAAACAATGGCTTTCAAAATGGCTATGTGTATGGCAGGGATGAAAAATGGTATTACAAGGGGCTAGAACTACAAAACGTTAAACATTTCTCCTATTTAGGAATAATGTTTAATATGAGAGGAAAATGGAACAAACATCTATCAGTAACTGACTGTAAGGCACGAGGCAGTTAAATGAATTATTACGTACCCTCTCGCGAATACATTAGAAAAGATGTATAACTCTATGATAAAGCCGGAAGTGAAATCTGGGGATGGGAAAAAGCAGAGCATGTAAATAAAACACAGGTAGCATTTTGGAAAAGAGTACTTGGAGTTTCACAAGGCACATCAAATTCGGGGGTATTGAGGGAGGTGAGACGTTATGAAGCACAATACACTGCAAAATAAGAGCAGTGAAGTACTGGCTGAGGCTGATACTCAGGATACTCCATACTACAATCCAAATGTTATAAATACCAGCGAGAATACCTGTCTCCTAAGTTTGGGGCAGCTGATTTAGAAAGGGGTTTGAGAAGAATAGAAATGGGGTCAGTATGGCAAACAGCTGAAACAAATGACAAAAATATATGGAAAGGTGTCAAAAGAAGACTAACAGACATCAACCAACAGGAAATAGAATCTCATTGTAAAGTTAAACCTTCTCCAAGTCTAGCAAATGAAATAAAATTTAACTGAGGTAAAGAAGTATATATACTTCATTTAGGAAGAAAGGAAAGATCAGGAATGGCATGGTTTAGACTGGGGGGGGGACTGGAGGGCACAGAAAATGACTGACGATTATGGCAGAAGAATCTGCCCATTCTGTGATTTGGATGAGAACCGGTTATATATTTTGGTGCAATGTGCACAGTGAGAGAAATAGCGAACGATTAAACTCAAATAAAATCTTAAGTCCTTCAACAAAGAGATTGGAATGTTGGGATCTACTGGCTGACCAGAGGAACTGGGAAAACATGGGAAATTTTTGGCTAAAGTGCGCGAGGCTAGGTCAAATTTGTTCAGTTAGACATAGATAATTTATTTCTATTTTGCTTTTTCTTGTTCCTTTATGTCACCCTACTTGTATCTTAAATATGCATGTATGGTCAATGACCCATGCAATAAATATTTGTATAATAACTTCAATAATTTGAAACCAATAAAGTTACCCTATCTATCTATCTACTTTACATGAGTAAGTCAGAAGTAAAGGCGTGGATAGAGGCCGACTTAAAATCGCCATCCCAGAGAGCCATGAATCAAACCCTGGACTCACAGTATGAAAGTCGGAAATGAAATCGCTGCGGTATCCCGGCGCCCCATAATGAATTAATTGATATGTTGTTAATGTTTTGATAGTGTCAAGGCAATACATGAGCAATTTAGAGCCAAAGGTTCCCAGATAGACGACACTCAACTCAAGTTCTCCTCCCTCCCCCCCCCATCAAATTAAACGAATGCGGAATCATGGTAGCTGCATGCGTCAAATTGTTGGCTCCCATATATTTGAAGAGGAAGTGACTGTTACAACACATTGCCTTTATTGAATAACATTTGGATACTTTTTTTAGAGGATATGCCACTAGACATCCGTCGAGACATATACTTTTAACAATATCTCTATTCCGCACACACCGCAGTACGGACCAGAGGATATTGCATAGAAAATATCCCGGTCGATGGTTTGGACTGTATAGCTCGCTGCAAGAGTAGTCTCGAGATCCCAGGATCTTACTCCCATGGACTATTTTCTCTGGTGCTAAATGAGATATCGTATTTACCATAATTACCTCCTTACAGATTGTACCTCATAAAAATATTTGCGCAGAAAGTAAAACTATAACATCTGCAATGTTGTGCAGGATGCAGGAAGGGTTCATAAGTGTCGCATTGTGTGCAGGTAGGACAGATCTTATTTTGAACATCTTCCTTGAGGTTACAGCATATCACAATAGAAGCCCCTGCAGCAAACGGGGAGTAGGCCACACACTCAGCTTCTTAGTGTCATTCCGAACCACCCTGTACAACAAATCAAGTCAATCACATCCTCAAATATCTCACTAACAGTTCAATTATAAATGTATTTTTCAGACGACGTTCTGTTCCTACAATCATGTGAATTTCACTCTTTCTTTTTTGCACCATCAGGTGTAATACATCCAGTATATCATTCTGGGAAAAACAAATAGTAGACAGTTTCGTATTGTCTTTATAAAACATCATAAATAGCATTCTAAATAGCCACACATTGGTCTAAGAACATCTAACTGTAAGTAAGAAAAATAGTACAGTTTCTCAAAATAGTTTCTAATATACCACACACACAGCTTTTACTTTCCAAAAATTTGTGTACTTCCGCTTTGAAAGAACACTTTATTGACCAGTGGCAGCTTTACAATTGAGTCAAAATCACATTTCTGCTCCCATCAGTTCTTCGCAGATTTCTGCATTCTACGAGTAAATCTAAAAATGTATACCTATATCAAGAAACTCATTTATCATTTGGTTTCAAATCCACTTGAGGACAGCATCATTTTAAAAATCCTGTCCCAAGTATACCAGCAACTTAAACGTTTCACAAAACAAGTTACTGTTCAGTAAGAAGTAAGCAATGCTGTGGCTAAAATAATTGCTGAAATGTCTGATGTGATACATACATAGAACTTTCTCTACCAGTTGAGCCATATTGGGCTCCCCTCCTACGTTTCTATAGCCATTTTCCAGCGAGAGGCGATAAAGCTATATTTCACCTTCACGCTCTGCTTTACGAACAGATCGCCTGCAAGCTTAGAGTAGGGAACCTGCAGTGACTACTGGTTGAACCCTGTAACTATACTTGAATTAACGTAACTTCTCAATTCTGACAGCTAGCTCAGTGTGCTTTCCGCACGTGTATGTGGGTCTGTTGTCATGACAACCAGGGGTTAACCTTGAAGTAGCCAATCGCGTTTAAGCCCCCTCCACATCCTTCACCAGAGCTTAGAGGAAGTGTTGCCACATAGCAAACGTTGTTTTGTTTGATTTATCAGATACTTGCGTTATTTGTGTATCGTTGTAGTGTAGTGCAATATTTTAAACTTTAAGCATACAACTATTTAAATCAGTGAAGTGTGCAATTGCATATTAACGTTATTTTTTAAGTCCTAAACGTGTAGCTGTAGTATAGCGAATAACTGTTATTGTGGTGATTATAATATCTTAAAATATATAACCTGTGCTGAAATTTCTGTGTGATTGACAATGTCTGATCCCGAGCAAAAGCGTAGGGGAAGAACCACGAACTCGTTCCCCAAAGAAAAAAATGCGCTAAGCTTAGACAAAGTACTGCAATTCGCGGCCACGCTCGTGAGATAGTATGTGCTTTAAGGGCGTATTAAGAGCTGGGAAGAGAAAACGATGCACCAATGATTGATGTAAATGAAGTCATAGATAGGACAGCTGTTATCAATATAGGGAAAGAACAAGAAAGAAAAAAGGAATAAGCTGAGAAATCACAGTCTGGATCTTCAAAAGTAATATTAGAAATCCCAGGAAATCCCGACATCGTCAAAAATTAATACAGATCTAGGTGCTTTCCAAGTAGATGTTATTCGTCGCCATATGTATAATTATTATGACAAAATTATTATTATGAAAGAAGACAATTACTTCACACTTTTAAATGCAAAGTTTGTCTTATCTAATAAACATAAGAGTAAAAACAAGAACTTCAGAGTAAATATGGTACTAACTTGAATAATCTGCTATCTGAAAGTTTCGCAATAGTATTAAAAATATTTGTCGAGTAGTGCATTTTGGAATTTTAGAAATGTAATGAAAGTGAAAGGGAAAGATCATCTTTAAAGCTTTGTCTATATAGTAGTATAATATTGCATACGGGCATTTAAAGCATCGCGCAACGGCATTTAAAAGATACAAAATGGAAGAAAAGCACTAGAATAAAACAATACAGGGTGAAAAGGTATTAAAACTATTAATATTTAATATGTGCTTAGCACATAGCACGAAAATGAACATGAACATAATGGAATAGTTGGCAGACGTGTTGTACACTGTACCCTTAGAAGTGTATACAGATGTTTAGTGTAGTATATTATTTCAAAATTACTCATTTCGTTAGGCACAACGAAGAACTTTTATCTTTGTTTAGCTCCTCTCCTCTTTCAGTCGACACGACTGGCGGGCGGACGGACGAGCCGACAACACCGCATGTTTTACGCGTGGCGTAGCTGAAACGCACATGGCAGGAGAGCAACTGTCAGAATTGAGAAGTTACGTTAATTCAAGCATACTTCCAACAGCCACGCCAGAGGGCAACCAAATAACTCGCCAGGTGGTGCTTCGGTGGATGACGAAGCTGGTCACGTGGTGTCCTTCGCAGGCTTACGGCTGGGTGGCGGCTGACGATAAGGGGACATTAGTTGAGATTTGATCGCCACTGGAGAAGCCACTGTGCACAATTTCGGTCAAATTCAAAATTTATCTCTTTCACCCTTAGTAAGTAAACGCCTTGACAACCTCAGATCTAAAATGTATTATCTCGATATTGATGAAGGTATAACAAAAAAGTTTAAGGTGTAAACTAGCACTATTAAGCAATACACCGCGTTTTGTAGCTATCTGGGTTGTCTTGGAGTCTTAGACTTATGCAATTATACGAACCCCAATGAATTTGATTCAGTCTCAACAGCGTAATATTTCGTCAGTAGAAGTTAATAAAATCGCAATATCGTCAAATGATGACAAGAGTGATTGTAGATAATAGCGTATCCACATATGCTTATGGAATTACAGCATTATGAACACTACGTAAGAGAGTGTAACACAGACCTTGAAATAATGACGTTCTTCATCGTCTTACGTATGGAAAATGAGATTTTACCCAACTATCTCTCGCAGACAAAACGCATGATGAAGAAAGAAGAGTGGTCCTACATGGTGCTAGCCTGTAGTTCGTGAGGGTCCAAATCGGGTGGAGGGCGATGGATTTTTTCGAACGTAAAAATTCTTAGAATGGTTTCCGTCGGAAGGGAAGTAAAGCTGGTGGTCCCATGTTGTAGATATACGGCACGTAAAAGAACCTCCAGCCTGATAATGAAACCTCTGAGCAAAATATAGGTCTTTCACGCTCTATGTATAATTGGATGCTAAGAAACCATAGTAATTAAAAAGCGTCCATAATAAAACTTAAAAATAAGAGAGCAAAAAATTGATTTGATAGGGTGGTAATTACACTAGGAATGTTTTCTAGTGCTGGTCTCAAGCCCAGAAAGAGAGAAGACACGCCAATTAATAAATTTAATAAAACTCAAAGCAATACTAACAACAAACTAATTAGCTCTGTATAAATACATAGATTTAAAATCTAAAACATCAACTAAATTAAAATATCCCGAATGAACTCACACTAGAAATAATTTAAGCCATTTTAATAAGACTCCAAAAATATCAACTGTGCTTTAGGCTAGGTTATCTTAGACTGTGTCAGAGCAGTTTAGATTATATGGATAGGTTAGGATAGGTTATATTAGGTTGAGAGCAGATGCTGTGAGACAGGTTAAATTATATGCCTAGATTAGGTTAAATATCAAGTTAGGTTAGATTGGATTGTTTGAGGCCAGATTAGGTTGTGTTAAACCAGGTTAGGTGAAGATAGCTTAGGTTGAGTTACGTGAGGTTGAATGTCAGGTTAGATTAGATTAAGTTGAGCTCTGATTAGATAATGTTAGGCCAGGTTAGATTAGATTAGCTCAGGTTAGATGCATTCAGCACACAAATATCTTACGTTATACACCATACATAAGCTGTACATCATATACCTACTTCTAACAGCACATATTATGCATCAAACATACATCGCACATTCACTTACATACATCTATATCCTACTGCCTATGATTACTAAATTGTTCAATGAGCCTTTCACGTACCCTTCAACTCCCTTGCGCGGCCACCTTCCCTCGTATTCTCTATCTCCCGCATGTCTGCTAATTTTTACCCTGCTACGGAACTGTCTTATTTTACCTACTAAAACTCACGTTATTCTTACTAGGAATAAATCATTACTTTCTTTATCAGCTGATAAATAAAATTTGCATCTAACTGTAATTCTAAATTTTAACGACCTATAGAAAAACTTACCTGCTTCCCTAACTACAATATTTTCCAACACATTGTATATATCATGTTGTTGACGGGCTGTCCCTAGCTCGGGAAAGTGCTTAGGTCACTAAACTGAAATAATGTACAGAAAGATAGGAACAAGCAAAATTAATGGAAATAGTAACAATTATTTATAAGTCCTTTATTCGCTTTTAGATTATGCCAAAACCATATATATATATATATATATATATATATATAGTTTTTTGTTTCTTTCTCTAATTTTCCAGGTTTCTGTTCGTGTGCGAGTTGGTCGATTCGCGCCGTGAACTGAACTTCCGTGAGACTGCTATGATGCCTGTCTGATGTCGACACCCACCGCAAGAGTTGGATAATTGGAAAATGGCATGTTGCGGCTCCGGCCCAATTTCCTTCTCATCCAGATGAGCACTTCCTGCCGACGGAACAAACCTTTCTACCGTGTTAAAGCTACACAAAGCATGCTTTGCGTTTTGCTCAAATGCCCACTGAAGCTAATGTTGGAGACCGGTGCTCATTTACGTGCACGGAGTTGCGTAAGCATAAAAATTACGCATCTCCCTGCATCAACTGCGGTGTAACAGCAGTGCTGTATTATGAGTTAAGAATCAGAGCTACACTTTTTGGCTTTTCTGTTTCTTTCTATTTCTTTCTTTTACATGGAATTCTTTACACTGAGGTTTATCATTATCTAGCGCAGTTTTGATTATAAAGCTGATTTATCTGTGCATTCAATTAATCAGTTTTCTTTATAAAGTTAGCGATTTCATTGTAAAACCAGCCATCTCCTGTTCTCCCCTTGTTTCCCTTTACCTCTTCGCCTACGGTATAGATGTATAACATTAATATGCGTGTGTATATATATCACCGGAATCCTTTTTCTGCCCATAACGTTTATCTCTTTCCCGATACTTGCAGAGCATTTGCTAAGTAGCAGTTTCTTTTCATTTAATATCTCAGCCAATTTATTTTCCACTTCATGATCAATTTCAACATTTGCCTTCCATTACCAACTCCTTTTAAAATATCTTAATTACCTATTTTTTTTCCTTTATAGCTCCATTATCCTGTATATCAACAATTCAAACACTGCCAGTAATTTACATCCCTTGTTTGCATCGCCCAGTTATGCGTAAAATTAATTCTATATCCAAAGCTCAATAAATTGACAACCCGAAAGTTCTATCTTCAGATAAACTATCTTTTTACCTTTATTTCTTATTTCCCTTTGCAAACCAATGTAAGCAGTGCATAAATTAAAATGTTATCAGCAGAATGCCATTCCAGTATATTCGAAGGAAAAGAATCACTGAAGATTTGTCAAACAAAGGTAGTGTGCATAAAAGTGAAAACTCGGTCACTTGACAAAAGGAAAGTGTAATAAAGAAAGTAATGAAAACATGGCACATTTTTATCGTTGAGTTATAATTTAATTGCTTCGTGCTCATCAGTTTTTTAAACATTAAATTCCTATTTTTATAAGTCTGCTGTTCAAATATCCTGAGTCAAATGAGGTTTGTGATATGTGTTATGAAGTATTGTGTAGATATGGAAAAGAAATATTTTCTTATTCAAGCTATTTCTTCACCAACTCTTATTTTTTTAATCATTGTAAAAATTAATATTCAAGAAATATCTTATTTAATAAAATTCAATTCCGTATTGGTAAAATGGTTGTTAAAATTCTAGACGAATATATTTGATTATATTCAGGCGCTAAAGAATAGCACTACTATGGAATAGCCTAGAATCACAACTGCATTCACAAATATAAACATGTAGGAATGCACATTTGCTGCAGCTTCGTTTCTCCAGATAAGAGAATTCCAATAGCGTAGAGATTTCTAGATCACTCGAATTCTGGAGATTGATATAAGGCATTCAGAAGATTAAATTATGGTAAAAATATCATTAGCTAAAACCATTCTTGCTTGAAAGAACGTTTATTTCCTAAAGGTTTATTTAAATTGTAACATCTGATTTACAGGGCTATTATACTAAACACAAAATATTACATTACAATGAAGTACCGTACGTTTAAGTGTTTGATCTAAAGTTTCCTGCTAAAACGAAAGTGAACTGTTCAACATTTGGTACTCAAGGAAAGCTTAGATGTGCAAAACATGTGTATACTACTCCTATAACCATAGGGTCTTCCATAGATAGCAGAAAGACTGCAGAAACACATTCGTAGTATGGTATACATATGGTATACGTAGTATTATTTGAATCACGAGGAAGATTGCAACAAATATACAGTATGAAATGTGGAGTGCTCTTTTTTAAAATTCAAAACATTGTGTTTCTACGAGTTTCTGGATCATCCTGTATAAGTATCTACCAATCCAAATCGAAATCCTTAATCAACTTTGTAACGTAACTACAGAAATATTTTGGATACACTAAAACATGTCAATTGTGGAGTATCCCAATGTAGAAAAGACACACTGTAAATAACAAGAACTTGCTTAAATGCTAAATAGAAAAGACAGAAAAACAAATGCAGTAAAATAAAACAAATACCTGAAGGGTGCATTACAACATTCAGCAGTGAGTGCAATTCTGCAAAAGAAATTCATAGGAAACATCAAACAGGCTCGAAAATATACGAAAACTACTTCACTAATGAAAGCAATTTAAGGTTAACTGTTTTGTTGTCCACTATGCAATGAATGTAGCTCATCAGGCAATTATGCACGTGAAGATATGTGTTTTGGGTGCACTATAAGATATTATTGAAAACTCTTAAAAGGTTATGAGAGGAAGCAGAACTAGCCTTTCAGTGAATACTAAAAGTCAACGTTCTAATCTGGTGTAGTTTTAGAGCACAGTTCTTTTGTTTAGTATAATGAATTACAGCTCAAAATCCTTACAGGTACGTATAATATAATTTGAAGAAGTATTTGTTCTTAAATTTGCTTACGTAAATATTATTACGTATATTTACAAAAGTGTGTTGTTATGTAATTATTTAGCTCCATGTTGACGACACCAATTTGAAGAATGAAATTGAGCCTCGTTTTATTTGTTGCCAACTTTGAAAAAGTTATTTAGCTGAATGCTGGATATGAGATGTGAGAATTCCCGTGTATGTGCGTCACTTACGAAGAAGTATTTAACTTACGTAATGAAGATACACTTTGATGTTTAATTCTTGGGACGCCAAACTTTATAGTGAAGATGATGCTTGTTTTACGTAATATTATTAAAGTTATTTGCCTCGGCTGCTTCAGTCGCGCTATAGAAACACAAGTTATTTTAAGGTTGTGATTCGACAAGAATTAAAATACGTCACAGAATTTACTTTTTAATTTCACTTCCTTTTATTTCTCTTTATACTTGCACATTTATAAACACAACACTTTATAAAAGAAAAACCGTGAGCACTTTATATATCCTAGCGGATAACACAATTTTTACCATCCGTACTCTAAAACATCTTACCCGCGACTTTTACGTCTGCTTTCTATAACATCTTGCCCGCGACTGACTAAATCCAACGGTAAAAATCTTATAGCTTCGGTAATGCCAGTCTCTTATTGGCTAATTCTAGTCCAATAGAATTTAAGTATTCAAACTAAAACTTTTCTTTACTGTTGATTGGCTCATTCCAAACTGTAAGCGAAATTACGTCATTACCGATCTTTTCATAACCAGTATTTTTTAAAACTCCAGACACATTATTGTCACCAAAATTACATTATTACCTCATTATTAACATCCTAAAGCATATTATTCTCAAAGTTTTTGCACTATTAGAGTATATAAACATTTACATAGCATTAATAAATACGTTTACAATAAAAATAAGTACTACAATGACTTTACATACAATATAAATAATAATTATATACATAATGTTTTCAAGGTGGGCTGTTATTGAATTTAATTATAATAAAACACTATTAATATCATTTAGGCATTAAAATACTGCCTCAAATTTGAAAATAGTATTCCAAAAACATAATACAATACACTATATCAACAGTATTTAAGTGCTTTTCTAGAGTAAACCACAAATGTTACCACATTACTAACACAATAATAACGTGTTTATGTGGACAAAACTCGCCATATATGCCAAATAAATACCGATTCTACAATAAACAAATACCTTAAATATGTGAACCTGAAAGTTGTACGTTTTAAGTTGATTCCTGTTTGTGACGTACCATTGAGAAAATGAGAATTGCTTTCTACTAACTTGGAGTACACAAAAAATCTGATGTCAGAATCCCACTCTTTTGCAAACTATTCTTACAAGTCTATTCTTCTATTTACTTCTTATTAATAAGGGTAAACTTTCATTACATGCTCACACATTTCGTTGTAGATATAAGAAGAATACAGCAGGCTAAAGTGATAGTCAATGTTTAAAAGCGTGTCGCTGTGATGGATTTGAAATTCCATTATCTTTAAATGAGTGCGAGAAAAATAACATCGACTTACCACTTCTAAACGACACAGTGTTTGAAAATTCAAACTGCTACAATGCTCTTTCCTTTTATTCACGCTGAGCGGTGTAGTGCAGTCCAGCATATATATATATATATATATATATATATATATTGAAACTTTAAAACAATTACACTTATTAAAATTTCTGTTTGTAGAACAATGGTAAACTTGAAAGGTGCGGTGGCAGCAATCACCCAAATGTAATGGTATACAATGACGCCGCAAAACGTATTAACAATTTATTTGAATGAGGATGGTATTAGGACGACAGCACACGTCCAAAAATAATGATTCTGTGGTGCTGCTACCCTTGAAGCCATGCTCCCATAATACTAGATGTTAAACTAATTAGGGTTAAAATTAGAACCATAATATAAATGTACAAAATAATTTACATAAGCGAGCATGAAATATTACACCATTAGGAGTGTGGTGCAACACACATAGCTAAAGCTAATACCTGGTGCTATTCCACAAAATGTTTGTCTAGCACTTTCCAGAATTTTAAAGTATCCACTTTTAGAAAGCTTTTAAAATACATCTGTTGCTACACTCAGTCTTTACAACTGGCTCAGGCTGGCTGAAGAAAGAGGAAGAGCTGCAGCCAATCACAGCAGGCCGGGTAAACTCGACGTAAGGTGCTGCGATCAAGCTTAGTGGCTATTAAGAGAAACTTGCTTTTGTCGCATTGTAGCCAATTTCTTAAGGCATACACGTAGATATACGACTCTATTCTCTGGTTCACTCTGGTACTAGCGAAACGACTTAACAGAGGACTGCTTACTCTGATTCCACTACAGCAAAGTACGTACAGTATAGTAAGTGACGTACAACGGTCACAGAACCAATAATAAAGAACACCTTGGAAATGGCTAGCCCTACAAAAACAACTTCTGTGACATAAGTTGTATGCTTTAATGAGCTCTATATGGCATTTTAATCAAACTCGGTAGGTCTATTTTGAGAATACTAAGAAATACGAATTTTTTTTATATAAAGGGTAGTTTGGGGTGGGAAGATTTCTTGAAAATACTCGTGTCGCATTCTTAGAAGACTCTGAACTTAAAACCAAGTTTGGTATTTAAACAACTTTTCGATTTTCAGTTATTACGCTGCTCACAGACAGATACACATACACGCACACATACACACATGAACTTTCATAAACTATTTTTATTCAGGGAGGCTAAAAACGTGTATTTTAGGTAAAATGTTGGTATAGAATTTTTGGGTGAAAGGTTACACTTCCTCAATTTACTATAGATGTAGCAGAGTAAGTAAAACTTTGAACATCCAACTAGCATAGAGAAAATTAACATTTTAGAGTAAGAACAAATTATGTTACAATTTATGTATTCTGGCATTATTTGAGGATTTAGGCTTATTACTTTGTTAGTTTTATATTTTATTTTGTTTTAGTTTCTCAGATTTTGCAGGTTCAGTAAGACGTTCAGTAAGCGTTGTTGCTTCCTGACTTTTACGTGTTTTCCTCCGTAAGACCATATCCATTTTCACAGCAATTTCAGTTCTTATACCAAAACCTTTGGAGATTAAATTGAATATAAAGTAATGTAAACATTATACACGAAAATTTATTAATGTGTGTAATTTTCAAAACATTATAAGCCTAATAAGATCAAAAGTGTTAAAAGAAAAGACGGAACAAATAAAATATTTCTTTCTCCATGTTAAAATACGATTTTCTTTCTGTTAATTGGTTACTAAAACTGTTTTAAAATGGAGACGAATACATTCTGCAGTTACTGTGTGTTATACTAATTGTGAGTATTCAGTTCAGAATGTTTCATACGTCATTGCAATGTTTAGAAGCGAGTGTGAGCTCCATTCTATCACACTGTGGCCACCGTAGGGCAGCTTGCGCGCCGGCCGTTTTAGCTCAGACCATCGCCGAAACAGTTATAATATCCGCGAAGACTCACATTTGTATACTTGCAGTTATAATTACAATAATAATAATAATAATAATAATAATAATAATAATAATAAGCATATGCCTTATCCTATGTTAGAAACGTTGCACTTCTTTACCCATATATTTCTGGTATTATCTCAGAAAATTTTCGTTTAACTCGAGAGTTCAGTATGGAAATTTGAGTGAATATTCTGATGTTTTCTTGCCTTCTTTGCCTGATGTTTTCTTTTGGTTTTTAAAATGAAGGTTTATTGCATACACCTTATTTTTCATTTTATCATCAGAGTGGGGAAAACTTTCTGTAATTGGGCTTTGCGAAATATCAATGATAGAGCCATTGACACACATTTGATATTCTTCAATTACGAAGCATGGTTCCATTTAAATGGTTATGTTCCGTTGTAACATAACAAGTGTTGGAGCACAGAGAAACACGATTTACATACCCTGAATGACGGGAAAAGGTGTGCAGTAAATACCTACAGAATAATAGGAACTATAGGGCCCACTAGTTACTAATATCGTTACAGTCATTTACGATGCAAGGCCGTTCCCTGGGCGAATTGATAAGTCTAGCAAAAACCTGAGTTAACCACCTTTTTTTCTTTTCTTTTGCAAAACAAAAATTGCATCTCTCTACATAAAATGCTTTGAGTTTAAAACACTTCGTCCTACGAAATTCCATTTTTGCTATTTCCTCAAGAAATGTTCCATCTAACTGTCTATGGTTCCCATTTACAACACAAATAATCTCCTCATTTTATGAAAATTTCTTTCCTCTAAACCAAGTTTTAGTTTGGGAAACAGAAAAATTCAGATCTGGAGGAAAGTGGGCATGAAGAACAAATGCGAATCCCACCTCGTACACTTTTGCCACTGCAATAGCCGATGTATAAACTGGCGCATTATCCTGGCGCTTCTGCTTCAGCTCACTATGCAGATGGTCCAGCAAAGTTGCTTAATAACAGCAAAACACTGCTTTACCTTTCTCCAAATAATCTATCATAATGACTCTCTGGGAGTCCCAAAATATCGTAGCCATCACTTTTCCCGCCAACAAAACTGTTCTTACTTTTTGCGGTGCACTTTGACCTTCACCAACCCCCTGCTTTGACTGCTGTTTAATCTCGTGGGTGTAGTGGGGTGAACCCAGGTTTCGTCTACAGTCACATAACGACGCCAGAAGTCCTTGGTATTATGCTGTAGCTTTTCCAAACATGATATTTAAATGGAAATTAGAATCACATGACTGAATTGCCATAGCCGGGATTTCAACCATGGATCTTTCGACATTGACTTATCACATTGTAAGTCGCCATTAGAGTATTTCATCTAAAAAAATAATTTGAGATCTCCTTGTGGTTTACCGGAAAAATGTGAATCAGTTGGGAAATTTAATGTCGTACCGGCATGTTGCTATGGTAGCTCAGTTGGTTAGAGCATCCAAAAGGAAGTCGGAGGATCCGTTCGTTTAAATCCCGACTATGGCATTGAATTTTTCAGTTGTCTGATTCTACCTTTCCACTCTTGTCCTACACACGGATTATGTGGAAGAACAATTAATTACCATGATTTTGAAATGCTCTTTCTTAGCCTTTTTGTTCTGGAGTCAACAAATGTGGCACTCGCGCACTCATGTGCAGAATTTCGAGAGGATATGATGTGCCCGTTCATATGAGATACCTATCCTTTCAGAAATCTGGCGAATCTTAATGCGGCGGTTCATGATGCCATGAATTATTTACTATTTTTTTCAGAACATGCTTCAATGGTTGTTCGAAATGTGAAACATCTGCAGTGCTGGTACGGAAACGTTTAAATTCCTTATTCCAACAATAAATGGTTTTGAGTGCATGGTCATAGTTCCCATAAACTTTCTCAGCACAGTTCGTATCTGAACTACAGTCCGCTCTTTTAAACAAAAGTACTTCATCACTGCACGATACTCGTCTTTATCCATTTTGTGTTAAAGTGTTGTACCACTTACTAAGATAGCTGCCAACAGAGAATTGCGTGCTGCATTTCTTTGCAAATTTTTAACAAAACATTTTCCAGGATCATGCTTACCAACAATCATGACACTAAAAATTTCCCGCTATTTCGTTGAGATTTGCCAAACCTATCCATCCACCCACTATATAACATAATATGTGAACAAGCTCGAACGTTGTACGACGGCTTATGATATTTTGAAATGTAAATTTTAAAAAGAAAACAATTTATATTCATTTGTGCTTAGAACATAACTGAAAAATATTTTTATTATTGTATATTATATGCTGAAAACAAAACACTATGATAATGGATAACGGTTCAAAATACCAGAAAAAGAATTATAAAAACAAAATTGTTTACTATAAAGTTGAATAGAGATTTATTAATGTTTGAAATAAATGATATTGCTGATGATCTGCAAGAAACTGAAGAGGTAAACAGTATATTTATACCTTAAAAATCAGGCGTTCGCTATAATGAGTTGTTTGTGTTTAAAGGTTCGCATTGGGTCTCGGCAGAATTTGTATTATAAAATAATTACGCTACGTAGTTGTAGTAGTAGTAGTAGTAGTAGTAGTAGTAGTAGTAGTAGTAGTAGTAGTAGTAGTAGTAGTAGTAGTAGTAGTAGTAGTAGTAGTAGTAGTAGTAGTAGTAGTAGTACCTACCTTTAGTGGATAAGGAATTGGATGTTTATAGGAAAGGGGGGAGAGCGACAGTGTACAATCATTATAACGGGATACCACCTAAATTTTTACACCTTACGGGCTCAGTCCGTAGAATTTAAATTTACATACATGGAGTGAAACAATGTTTATGATTCAAAATACCATAAATATTATAAACGTAAGCACCGAAATAATATTTTAATTCAGTGTTAAAGTGTATATATGTGTGTAGAATAAATTAATCTACGTCATCATTCATACATATTTGCTAACTCAGCACTCATTCGCCTGATGCAATAACATCTAAGCAAAAAATATGAGACACTGTAGGTAGAGTCCGCTAATAATCAGTATTCAATAACACTAGTCTGCATAATATCGGATGACTGAAAACTAATAAATGATTCTGACTCACTTTTTTATGCTGATTTCAGAACTGCTTTTAGTTTTTTTTCTATCACGTACAGTTTTATCACAATTTCACTTCAAAAATAAGGAGTTGAGCCAGTAGTTGATGAGTATTGTTGAAGGGAAATTTATCACTTCTTGGAGAGAAATTTCTCAATACAGACTTGTAAGTCTTTAGGTGGTTACACCTGTAGATGCTGCTTGCTATTTGTAATTTAGGTATTGTTGTTAATATCAGAGGCTTGCATCACCAGTGCTATATCGTGATTAAAGTTATAAATACATTATGTCTACACGCAAGTGTGTGAACAATCCAAATGTTTTCTGCTATATTTGTGGAAATTGTACAGTGCTTCAGCAGAGAATTGATATAACAGACTTAGTGAAAAAAAGTGTATCATGCTTATTTTAAAATGAAACTTGGTGACCAAGACAAGGCCTGGGCTCCAAAGACAGTTTGCCGCTATTATGTTGAGAGGTTAAGATTGTGGATAAAAGGAAAGAAATAATGCATGCCATTTGCAATTCCTATGGTGTGGAGGGAGCCTAAAGACTGCCTTAAAGACTGTTATTTCTGTTTAGTTAATGTTCAGGAGTGCAATTCGAAAAATAAGAAACACATTGTGTATCAAGTATTCCTTCAGCCATCAGGCCAGTTCCACACGGAGAAGATCTGCCTGCTCCTCTTCCTCCACCTGTTTTAGAGAACTTGGAAGAAAATGGTGTTGAAAGTGAACCTCATGCAATCACCGAAGACAATTCTGATGATGTCTACCGCCCTGAATATGACGTGACTCCACAACTGTTCCCTCAGAGTGAACTAAATGATCTAGTACGTGATTTGAATTTGTCTAAGGAATCTGCAGACTTACTAGGCTCCTGTATTAAAAATAAGAATCTTCTGGTACCAGGAACACATTACTCGTGGTGCAGACACAGAGAACAAGAGCTAGTTACTTTTTTCTCACAGATCGAGTCCTTGGTTTACTGCAATAACATACACAAGTTAATGCACTTTTATGACATTGAACATGATCCTACTCAGTGGAGACTTTTTATAGATTCATCAAAGAGGAGCCTGAAAGACGTGTTACTGCATAATGGGAATGTGTATGGGTCCATTCCTGTTGCACATTCAGTTCAAATGAAAGAGACAGTTGAAAACATGAAGATACTTTTAACAAGTATCCGATACGAGGAACACAAATGGAGTATCTGCGGTGATCTCAAAGTTATTGGAATACTATTAGGACAACTAGCTGAGTTCACAAAAATGCCTTATTTTCTGTGCGAATGGGACAGTCGGGCAAAGCAAAGACATTGGAGTGTGAAAGTACGGCCACAGCGGAGAAACTAGATGCCTGGAACTAAAAACATCCTGCACGTACTGCCTGTAGAGAGACAAAAGATATTTCTTCCGCCATTACACACAAAATTGGGTTTGATGAAGCAATTTGTAAGGGCTCTACCATAAGATGGACCCTGCTTCAAGTACCTTTCCAAGAAATTTCCCTTCATTACACAAGACAAATTAAAGGCTGGAATTTTTGTTGATCCTCAAATAAAAAATTGATGAAGGATGAAGATTTTGAGATGACAATCAATGAGAGAGAAATAGAAGCATGGACCGCCTTCCAATCAGTTACTGAAAACTTCTTAGACAATAAAAAAGATCCTAATTACAAGGTCATTGTCGAAACAATGTTGGAAAATTTCAAGAAGATGGATTGTAACATGAGTGTAAGGGTGCATTTTCTGCATTCACATTCTACTACTTTCTAGAAAATCTGGGACATTATAGTGAAGAGCAGGGTGAACGTTTTCAACAAGATATTAAGGAAATGGAGAAGAGGTACCAGGGCAGATAGAATGAAACTATGATGGCCAACTACTGTTGGATGTTGAGGAGGGACAGTCATCTTCAAGGATCTGCAAGAGTGTCAAAGAAGAGAAAGTTTGAAAAAATAAAATGAAACACTTCGGCTTCTTGTTTTGTTAAAATGTAGTCATGAAATAAATTAGGGGAGTTCTTGGGAGTATTCTTAAAATGTTTCTTGAATAAAAATTTAACTTGTGTGAAATGGTATTTGAATACTTTTCTACGCTCATTAGTAAAATTGTCAAAACATTACTTCTTATTTTGTGTAAAAACCTAACGTGATAGAAAAAAACGGAAGTTATTTCTGGAATCAGCATAAAAATTTGATTCAAGAACACCTACGTTTACGAAATCATCTGACAAAAGTTTGAAAACGCAGACTAGTGTAACAAATAAATAAATAAAGTAAAAAATCTAAAAAATAGCAACGCAAATAATAATAATAATAATAATAATAATAATAATAAAAGGAAAATTAATACTTAATGTAATAATGATACATCATATGACTTCAGCAATTTAAATATTTCTGTAATAAATCTTATTTTAGATTCACGTAATGTTTCTGTAATATTTTTAACCGAAAAAGAGGAAAATATTAACATTTTGGCAGAAGAGAAATAATTAATGTCTCAGGCTGGGGCCAGCTATTAGCAAAGGTAAGGGTTCTATGTAAAATATGGAGAGGCAAATTCCATGTAGAAGTACATAGATTAGGTTTTCTGAGAATTAGCCAGCCACTACACGTATGCAATACGTCAAGAAAGAAAGGACATAACGGGAATAGGAGAGCCTCGTTGATTCAGCATTCATTCATTCTCTCAAAAATCAGAAGGAAGAACTTCAGGAACTTAGCTGCGCCTCGCAATTATTTGATTTATGACTCACTCATTCGATTTGTTAGCTCTCAATGTTATATTCATCAGCTCAGATAGTTCGGAGAATTGGTATAAGGTGTTCTAGGATCACGTGGTAAGTGATATTAATTGCGTGAAAGTAACGTCCGCAATATGAAAATGTTTATTCGAGTAACGCGATAATAGTTGACTTGTGTGCCGTAATTTAATACTTAATTACATTGGACTCCACCAAATAAATATACATTGTAGCGGTAAAGGACAATGAATGTGTTATAATTCTAAAATCATCGTACTACCCACGCCCACGAGACGGTTAGCCCGAGGCAGTCTACAAACAGCGAGCAGCAGCAAATGACACACAACGTTCCACAACATTACAAGCCATCCCATTTTACCTACCATTACAAACTTATTCAATAAAAAGCTATTCTTTTGTGCACATGAGATCTACATATGAGAGAGCATTTCGAATTAAGCAATAAGCGTTCAGCTACAACAGAAATGTTGAAGTCAGAAACACGGAGGAATAAATTCAGAAGTGAGCAGTGAGCTCTTGTAAAGGAAAATGAAAAGAATCCTATAAGCTACATTCACATGACTACCTTCACCCACTATCATTTACTTTGATACTTCTACAAGATATTCTTACGAAAGCTTATTACTTTCTCTACTACGTATAGTAAGTAGGGGAAGTATTGCATTCCACCCAAAAATTCGATACCGAGATTTCACCGGAAACACATGTTTTGAGACCTCCTGAATCCAAAAAAAGCATTTTTGGAAACATGTCCGTGTGTGTGTCTGTGTGTGTCTGTGTGTCTGTGTGTGTCTGTGAACAGCATAACTCAAAAACGAACAGTCGGATAAACACCAAACTTGGGATTTAGGTTCAGTATCTTCCAGAGATGCGACACGAAGGTTTTCAAGAAAATCCCCCCACCCCAGACTACCCTTTAGATGGAACATTTTTCGAAAATTTTAATTTTCTCGAAAATGGCTCTAACGATTTTGATTAAAATATCATATGTTTAAGATAATGTCATGAGAAATGAAATGTATATCTCGAATTTTCTGGGAATGTCTCCAAAAGTATTCTTCATTGTGAACGACTTTTGCATAACTGGTAAACCATAAGAGATAGACAACATTTTACTACACAAAAAATGTAGATCTCGTTAAAATACACAACTTATGTCATATACATTTCTTTTGTTGAGTGAACCGTTTTCGAGATATTGCTTGTTGTTCCCTTAAATTTTCCAATACTTATACTTTTTCTCAAATTCGTTATTCATTTTTTATGTCCTGGACTTGCAAAGAGAATGGAATGCGCCGCATAGCAACCAGCGTTAAAATATTTGACCATCGCTTAAAAGCTACCATATTCCCCTTGCATCTACAAGAAAATTAGCAATAAGATTGACATCTCGATATCTCGATTAACATAAAGCATATGGAGAATAGGCGTTTGTAAAAATAGATTGTACAAGAGTAGAGAAAGTCATGTGAGTGTAACACATCAGATTTTTTTTCTATCCGCTTCATTATAATCGAGATAAACTTTTGCAAAATAGCTTATTATACACGTTTTCTTAAAGGTACAAAGGGGATAGAGCAAATCAAATCGATAATCAGATGTTTAAAATCCGGGTGGCTTTATCCAGGCCTAGAAATTCCATACTTAACCAAAAAGAAAAAAAAACAAATAGCGATTTTACTCCAGAAATGTATGTTTGAAATTTTAAATAAACAACCAAAAGTATCCCAGAAATGGTTTAATGCCACAAACCTGTTATTTTATATAAATCCTGTGTTTTATGGAGATCTATATTTTTGTTCTGTAAAATTTTTCTTTAAAATAAATATTTATTTTAAATAATGACACATCACTGTTACTAGCTTCTAAATCTTCAAAATTAGTCAACATTTTTCTACCTCCTAAATTTTACCAGTTATGCAAAAGTAATTAAGAATGAAGGGACTTCAGAGACTATTCCCAGAAAATTTAAGATATACATTTCATTTGGCATAAAAATACCTTTAACATATGGCATTTTAATCAAAATCGTTTGAGACAGTTTATAGAAAATCAAAATGTTCGGAAAATGCTTCATGTAAAAGGTAGTTGTGGGTGGGAGAATTTTCTTGAGCATCTTTGTGTCGTATGCACACACAGAGACGGAGAGGGAGCCCTTTTTGGAGTTAAGGGGGCCTCAAAACAACTACTTCCTGTGAAATCTAAGCATTTAAGTTTTAGGTGTAATACAGTATTTCCATTACTTATTGTAATTACGTAGTAGAGAAAGAAAAAATAATAGCATTTGCATTTCAGAAAAGTATAAAGTATCTGAAAATTCAAATCAATAAAAAATAACTCGGAAATAGTTAACACAACACTTTGACACAAAGTTTGCGCTTCGAAGACATCCACATATTTTGTGGAGCAAGATTTTGTTTATCTCTTACCCTTGTTTACCAATTATGCAAAAGTGGTTTAGAATAAAGAGTTTTCAGAGGCTATAGACAGAACATTCAAGATACACATTTTTAGTTGTCATGAAAATAGCTTAATTAGCTTTTAATCAAGATAGTTTGAGCCATTTCTAAGGAAATAAAAGACAACGAGAAAAGTTCCACGTAAAGAGAAGTAAGTAAAGAGTCGGGAGATTTCTTCACAACCTTCGCGTCACATCCTTGGAAAGTCCTGAATTTAAATACCGAGCGCCATGGCTCAGACGGTTGCGTCTGTGGTCCGCATTCCATTCCGGAGGTCCCGGGATCGATCCCCGGCGACTGTTCCAATCTGGTCCATGAGTTTTTGTGATTTCCCCGGGTCGCCAGGCGAATGCTAGGGTTGGTTCAATTTCTACCACGATTCTCCTTCCTATATTTCCTGTATCCATCATCTTCTCATCTGTTTCAGGGTTGTAGGACCAGACGACGGTGTTCGGCGCGTTGCGGCTGGGCGGTGGCTTGAGCTCTGTAAACTTTCTTCCCTGGCTTTATTGCGGAACCGCTCAGTTAGCCTCTCCTCAGCATGGGCTCCGCTGCGGGAGACCCTGGAGGATGTTGGCTTGTGCGCAGGAACCGTACGGAGTCGGATGTTCTATCTGGATATGTTAGGGGCCCTGTTCAGCTTGCGCTCGTAGGCTTTCGGATCTGGTCGCCCTTCATCCCTCCCTCCCAAGGGTCACTTGAAAGCACAATGGGCCGACTGGCCTGCGTACGGTGCGCTGCCCCGTTCCGGGGGCCCTTCCGCGATACCTTTCCCTGAACTTAAATTCCCAGTTTCATATTTAACGGCTTTTGGTTTTTGAGTTATGATGTTCACAGACACCCACACAGACCTTTTCCTAAAAATCTTATATGTAGTACTCACGTTACTTTCTCTACACTCTCTCCTTGAAAGTATTCTTACAAAAACTTATTCTTCGATCTTCTTCTTGCTAATACAGACAAACCTTCATTACTCACATATTCTGTTGTAGGTATAAGAAGAATAAGTAAGCTAGAGTGATAGTCAAATCTTTTCAAAGCCGGCCAATATGTGATGATTCTGAAATTCTGTTCTTTTTGCATGAACACGAAAAATAAATAAAAAAATCTGATGTGTTACACTCACATGACTTTCTCTACTCTTGTACAACCTATTTATACAAACGCTTATTCTCCATTGCTTCATGTTAATCGAGATAAATATCTGCAGACTATCTTATTGCTAATTTTCTTGTAGATGTAAGAGGAATATATGTTTACAAGGGCAATATACAAATACAGTAGCCTTTAAGCACATACATATCTGTTATTAGCTGGTTGCTAGGTGCAGCACTATTCGCTTTGCCACAGATTAATATTCTTTGCATATCGAAGACAAAAAAATCTGATGTGTTACACTCACATGACTTTCTCTACTCTTGTACAATCTATTTTTACAAACGCCTATTCTCCATATGCTTCATATTAATCGAGATATCAAGATGTCAATCTTATTTGTAATTTTCTTGTAGATGCAAGGGGATTATGGTAGCTTTTAAGCGATAGTCAAATATTTTATCGCTGGTTGCTATGTGGCGCATTCCATTCTCTTTGCATGTCCAGGACATAAAAATATGAATAACGAATTTGAGAAAAAGTATAAGTATTGGAAAATTTAAGGGAATAACAAGCAATATCTCGAAAACGGTTCACTCAACAACAAAAATGTATATGATATAAGTTGTGTATTTTAACGCGATCTACATTTTTTGTGTAGTAAAATTTTGTCTATCTCTTATGGTTTACCAGTTATGCAAAAGTCGTTCATAATGAAGAATACTTTTGGAGACATTCCCAGAAATTTCGAGATATACATTTCATTTCTCATGACATTATCTTAAACATATGATATTTTAATCAAAATCGTTAGAGCCATTTTTGAGAAAATTAAAATTTTCGAAAAATCTTCCATGTAAAGGGTAGTCTGGGGTGGGGGGATTTTCTTGAAAACCTTCGTGTCGCATCTCTGGAAGATACGGAACCTAAATACCAAGTTTGGTGCTTATCTGACTGTTCGTTTTTGAGTTATGCTGTTCACAGACACACACACAGACACACACACACACACAGACACACACACAGACACACACACAGACACACACACGGACATGTTTCCAAAAATGCTTTTTTTGGATTCAGGAGGTCTCAAAACATGTATTTCCGGTGAAATCTCGGTATCGAATTTTTGGGTGGAATGCAATACTTCCCCTACTTACTATACGTAGTAGAGAAAGTAAAAATCTGATGTGTTACACTCACATGACTTTCTCTACTGTTGTACAATCTATTTTTACAAACGCCTATTCTCCATATGCTTTATGTTAATCGAGATATCGAGATGTCAATCTTATTGCTAATTTTCTTGTAGATGCAAGGGGAATATGGTAGCTTTTAAGCGATGGTCAAATATTTTAACGCTGGTTGCTATGCGGCGCATTCCATTCTCTTTGCAAGTCCAGGACATAAAAAAATGAATAACGAATTTGAGAAAAAGTATAAGTATTGGAAAATTTAAGGGAATAACAAGCAATATCTCGAAAACGGTACACTCAACAAAAGAAATGTATATGACATAAGTTGTGTATTTTAACTAGATCTACATTTTTTGTGCAGTAAAATTTTGTCTATCTCTTATGGTTTACCAGTTATGCAAAAGTCGTTCACAATGAAGAATACTTTTGGAGACATTCCCAGAAAATTCGAGATATACATTTCATTTCTCATGACATTATCTTAAACATATGATATTTTAATCAAAATCGTTAGAGCCATTTTTGAGAAAATTAAAATTTTCGAAAAATGTTCCATGTAAAGGGTAGTCTGGGGTGGGGGGATTTTCTTGAAAACCTTCGTGTCGCATCTCTGGAAGATACTGAACCTAAATACCAAGTTTGGTGTTTATCCGACTGTTCGTTTTTGAGTTATGCTGTTCACAGACACACACACAGACACACACACACACAGACACACAGACACACACACGGACATGTTTCCAAAAATGCTTTTTTTGGATTCAAGAGGTCTCAAAACATGTATTTCCGGTGAAATCTCGGTATCGAATTTTTGGGTGGAATGCAATACTTCCCCTACTTACTATACGTAGTAGAGAAAGTAAAAATGAATAACGAATTCCCATTTGAGAAAAGTATTGAAAAATTTAAGGGAATAACAAGTAATATCTCGAAAATGGTTCACTCTACAAAAAATATATATGATATGAATTGTGTATTTTAACGCGTACTACATTTTTTGTGTAGTAAAATTTTGTCTATCTCTTATGGTTTACCAGTTATGCAAAAGTCGTTCACAATAAAGAATACTTTTGGAGACATTCCCAGGAAATTCAAGATATACATTTTATTTGTCATAAAAATATCTTAAACATATGATATTTTAATCAAAATCGTTAGAGCCATTTTTGAGAAAATTAAAATTTTCGAAAAATCTTCCATGTAAAGGGTACTCTGGGGTGGGGGGATTTTCTTGAAAACCTTCGTGTCGCATCTTTGGAAGATACTGAACCCAAATACCAAGTTTGGTGTTTATCCAACTGTTCGTTTCTGAGTTATGCTGTTCACAGACACACACACAGACAGACACACAGACACACACACGGACATGTTTCCAAAAATGCTTTTTTTGGATTCAGGGGGTCTCAAAATATGTATTTCCGGTGAAATTTCGGTATCGAAATTCTGGGTGGAATACAATACTTCCCCTACTTACTATACGTAGTAGAGGAAGTAAAAATAATATTAGTAATTTATACTTGAGATAAATGTAAAATAAGTATTTGAAAATGCAAACCAATGACAAAGACTATCATGGAAATTGTAAATTCCACAAAAAGGTTTATTTGACATAATTGCGTGATTTAAAGTGGTCTAAATTTTTCAGTCGTCAGATTTTGTTAGTCTCTTACCGTTTACCAGTTTTACAAAAGTAATTGAAAATTAAGATGACTTCACAGCTATTCTCAAAGAATTCAAGATATACATTTTATTTGGCATGAAAATATCTTAAACATGTTGTATTCTAATCAAAGTCGTTAGGGTGATTTTTGAGAATATCAAAAATAACGAGAATTCCTCAGTGTAAACAGTAGTTTGGGGTAAGAATTTTATTGATAAACTTCTTGTTCCATCCTTGGAAGTGGCTGAGATTAAATACCAAGTTCAAAATTTAACCTACTTTTCGTTTTTTAGTTATGCAGTTCATAGACAAACAGACACACCACACTCACTCACGCACACGCATACACACACATACAGATGTATGTGTGATGTAGACACAAGAAGTGCCTCTTCCTAAAAGCATTTTTTTTATTCATAGAGCCTCAAAACGTTATTTCCTATGAAATCTCGGTATCGAAGTTTTGGGTGGAATGCAGTACTTCTTCTGCCTACTGTACGTAAATACAGTGAAATTAAATCTTCCAACAACCGAATTCATTGAGAGAACCTTCTCACTTTTAATGTAGAGAAAGAACAAATGGTATTTAAATTTACCTGCTATGGCGTTTTTCTGAATTTTTTATCTTATTTGTTTTATACTTTTGAGAGTTGCATCGATTTTTCACTGCTTCAAGTGTGCTGTTTACAAAATTGCTTTATTTGCGTTTAATTTTATACATCTGATAATTTGATTGGTTTGTGGTTTAAACTAAAGGAGACTCTCAAGTCGTATAAACCGAGTGAGGACAACCAATAAAAATGTTGTTAATTTCTCACTTTTACATTTTTTTTGTCAGATCAAAATACATTCCCATTGCAATATCTGCTAATATACGATTCTTCAGTTAAGTCCGTATAAAATAATTTTGTAAATACCACACACGAAAAAGTTGAAAATTCTGCGCAATTTTAAACATTTATAAATAATACAATCGGAGAAGCACGTAAACTGTAAAAGATTTGTTGTTTTGAATGTTAACAATTACAATTTTTTCTCCTTTAATTTGGCTTCTAACAGTTTTACGTTTTCCACTTACCTTTGGAAGGTAAAATAACTATTGCATCACACCCAAAACTTTGATACCGAGATTTCATCGGAAATACATATTTTGGGGTTACCTGAATTTAAAAAAAAAACATTTTTTAGAAAAATGCCCGCGTAACTCTCTAATAAACTTGAAATATAAGTTTAGAATCATTCAAGTATGCGACACGTAGATTTTCAAGAAAATTCCACCATCGCAATGTATCTTTACAGGGAAAGTGGTTTTTTTATTTTCTCAAAAATGTCTCTAACGATTTTTATGAAAATACCATAATTTTAATACATTTACATGACAATAAAATGTATATCTTGAATATTTTGCGAATAACCTGTAAACTCATCTTCATTCTCAATAATGTTCCTATAATTAGGAAACCTACTACACAAAAAATGCAAAGCTCGTTAAAGCAAACAATTTATGTCAAATATTTTTTGTCGCATTAACCATTTTCGAGATATCTTTTGTTATTGGTTAGAATGCTCAAATACTTATACTTTTCTCAAGTGGAAAGTCGCCATTCGGTTTTTCTCGTGGTCATGCAAATAACATGGAATTTGGAAGTCATGATCATAGTGAGTGATATTGTAGCGGCCCTTAAGACAGTTAGCCCTGGGGGTTGCTTACAACGGGGGAAAGTAGGTTCAGACGGTGGAATTGGTCGGGACCGGTGTGCAAGGCTCTATGAGGATGTTCAGGAAGGGGATGTTAAATAAGTACCCAGGAATTTTATAAACCTAATGACTATATTCTCGAACAAATTAGAGTGATGTAGGAGGCCCCTTGGAAGAGGGCGGTGGTCGTGCAAAAACTTAATGGTACTCACACATGACGTACCAGTTGAGCTCTCGCAGATCTTGAAAATAACACACTGGTAAGGATTAACTTATTAGGGGGGCTCAGAGCCCCAGCGGACTTGATCTCTGCGTTATTACGAGTCGTGAAGCGGATAGCGAGGATTGACTCACATTCGTGCTCAATAAATACTCTTATACTCCTGAGAGACACCTAAGCAACCTGATGGCCTCAAAGCCAACTCCTTCTATATTTCACACTTTACGAAACTTAATGCAACCTGATGCAACTACCTATCCGTGGATCGAACTCCACGACGGATCGCTGTAATATACTTTTCAAAAGTCTGACTATCGCATTATCCTAGTGTACCTTTCTTATATGTACATCGAAGTATATAAATGTGTGATGAACATTTATCTGGTTTAACAAGAAATACTTTGAAGAATGAGCTTTTGTAAGAATAGTTTATAGATGAGTGAATAGGGAAAGCCATATGAATACAACACATCAGATGTTTTAAAGTGAATGCGAATGCATTCTAGAGTCACTACATATAGGTTTAGCAAATTATTCCACAGAACCTTCAATTTGATTTTAATCTTTAAGCTTTATTATTCTTGTTTTTCTCCTTTCTTTTCTTAATTTTAAATCTCACTGATAATATCATGTACAGCCCACTGATTACTAGCAAAGACAGAGAATTCTAATTAAATAAAAAAGGTTCTCCTCTCCATTCATTAATGAAACCACAACCTATGGATTTAAAACTAGCACATTAACGACTATACCGCAGAAGCAGTTCTTCTCGTACTGTTACCTAATTTGAAACCTTTTGTGGTGAACGTTTATCAAGAATGACAGAAAAAAGGAAAGCCTGATATGTCATGATCACATAGCTTTCTCTACCCACTGTCGTCTACAACCATTTTTACAAGTTTATTTTTCTATCTACTTCATGTTAATTGAAATAAGCGTTTTAGAAACTGTTTCATTTCACATTTCACTGTAGGTATACAAGGGAAGCTCAGGAGGCTGAACCGATTGTAAATTTTTAAAAAATGGGTCACTACATTCTGGCTTTATATTCCATATTTTTTGCATGACATCACGAGAAAAACGTATTGGAAAATCCAAACCAATAGCACCATATTGTGTAAATAGTTAATGTCGCACAAAACGTATTAGCAATAAATTGTAAGTTTAAACGACATATGCGTTTCATTATTTTCGTGTATGTGTATGTGTGAGTATATGTATATGTGTGTATGTGTATTTATGTGTACAGTAAACCTTTGTCTATTATATAAACCATTGTACAAAATTGTACAAAATTCATTCAAAGTGAAGAAGTCTTCACAGATATTTCGCAGAAGCATACACATTTTATTAGTCACGTAGGCATGTTAAACATATGGTATCTTAATGAAAATGTTATGAGTCATTTTTAAGTAAATGAAAAATAAAGACGCATTATTAATGTAAAGAGTAGTTTGTGGCGTGGGTACGTTATTGTGTCACAACTTTGGAAAATCCTGAACATAAATACCAAGTTTAGTGTTTATGAAAATTTCGTTTTGAGATGTGTTCTCTCTCCCTGTATATGTATACATAGATGTAATTTTTGAAACGTGTTAAGCGACACATGTATAGGCCTTAGCCCTATCTTGAACGTCTTCAAAGGGCACAGTTGCGTAACACTTTGAAGAGTTGGGATAGATAACCCAGCACATAAGTGTTTTACGGGGCAGAAAGCAATCACTATATATGTGGATTCCAAAACCGTCATACCTTGATACTAGGACCTGGCAGGGTATGATGGCAATTGCAGCAGCAGTTTGTAAAATAGATTAAAATTCAGCAGCATTTTTATCCGATTTTACAAACTTTTATTCTTTAGCATACAAGCATACACACCTATTAAAGCCCTTAATGAAGGAACAACTTCCACGTGCATTCGTTGATAAAAATATTTGAAAATAAAATGACAGTTCTATCCAACGCATAAAGTTTTAGTCTTAGACCAATCCCAGGCATACATTCATACACACCCATGAAAACTCCCATTAAAAGAACAACTTATCACGTGTATCGGTTGACAAAAGTATTTGAAAAGAAAATGGCAAATCTAGGCAATGCGACGGAGGTAGGCCTTCAGCCAAAAAATGGGCGTTGTACAGCCAAGTTAAAACAAATGCTAAGTATTAGGCAGGTAATTTCCATTCTGGCACAGGCTACGTCATACGGTATTATAGATTGTAGAGTAGGCGTAAGAGCTAATGAAGTTTGATTATTACTTTCTGTACCACGTACATTATAACTAGAAAAGGCATTGCATTCCACCCAATTTTCGATATCGAGATACCGGAAATGCATGTTTTGAGGCCCCTGAATAAAAAAACACTTTTGGAAAAATGTCCGCGCGCTTGCCCGGTGTCCGAACAGCATAACACAAAACCGAAAAGTAGGATAAATACCAAACTTGGTATTTGGGTTCAGTACCTCTCGGAGATGCGATACGAAAATTTTTCAAAAAAAATCCACCTATCGCAAACTACCCCTTCCTGGAATATTTTTCGGAACCTTTTATTTTCTAAAAAATGGCTCTAAAGATTTTTATTAAAATAGCATATATTAAAGATGTTCACGCGATAAATAAAATACATGTTTTGAATTTTCTGGAATTAGCCGTCAACTTGCAGTTGTTTCTCGCGATTGCATGGAAAGAGTATGCATTTTAGGGCCAGCGTTTAGCGTCCAGTTAAAAAAACATGTGACTGTCGCTGTTCTCTTTATCTCTATAATGAAATGTGTAAAGTAGCTGTTTCTGCAAAGGTTCATTTGGATTTAAATGCATTAGACAGAAAAATAAGCTTTAGTAAGAATATCTTGTATACCTACTAATAAACGATAGAGCGTATAGAAGCCATGTGTATGTACCACATAAGATTTTTTTCTTCACTTTCTCTATCACATACATAGTAATTAAAGAAGGTATTGAATTTCACCCAAAAATTCCATACCGAGAATTCACCTGAAATGCATATTTTGAGAACCACGAATAAAAAAGCACTTTTAGACAAAGGCGCGTGTCTTTGTGTATGAATAGCATATCCGAAAAACGAAAAGTCAGATAAATAGCAAAATTGGTATTTAGATTTAGCACCATACAAAGATGCGATACGAATATTTTCAAGAAAATCCCCCACCCAAACTACCCTTTACATGAAACATTTTTAGAAAACTTTGATTTTCTAAAAAAAATGGCTATAACGATTTTGAATAAAATACAATACATTAAAGATACGAGAAAGTAAGATTCCCGATTTTGTTTCGTTTAAAGTAAATGTATTTAGCCGGGAAAATTGTGTATGCGTAATAGATCTATGACGCATTAATCATATGCTGGCCGAACAGGTCCCGCCTGGTGCCAGTAGCGCGGTGGTTTCGGCAGTGGCCCGAAATAGCGGCTCTTATTCGTTCTTCCGCCGCCTGCGAGGTTCGATCAGTGACAAAGTTCCTTACTGCACAAAACATAGCGCCGATCGAAATTCATCGTCAGCTCTGTTAGGTCTATGGGCCGAACATCATGAGCAAACAGACGGTGCGTCGCTGGTGTAGGCAGGTCTCCTAAGGTCGTCAAAGTGTCCCTGATGAAGAGCACAGTGGGCGACCACCCCTCATCAATGATAACCTTGTTGAGCTGGTGCGACAGCGCATCATGGAGAACCGTCGCTTCACGAATACGGAGCTCAGCAGCCATTTTCCATAGATATTGCGATCCTTGATGCATGAAATTGTCACTAAGCACCAGCTGTTCAGGAAATGGTGTGCCAGGTGGGTACCGGAAAACCTGACACCCGAGCACAAAAAGAAACACTTAGGAGCTGCGATGACATTTCTGTAGCGTTATTATGATGACGGCGACGAGTTCCTCGACAGCATCGTCGCAGGCGATGACACGTGGATTTCGCACTTTACCCGGGAAACCAAGCTGCAGTCAATGCATTGGCGTCTCAGTGGATCTTCGGTCAAGACGAAATTCAAACAGATTGTGTCAGTGTAGAAAGGGATGTGCACGGTGTTCTGGGACCGGAAGGGCATCCTGCTCAATAACTTCCCAGTCGTGAAACGTGACCGTTACGAAACACCGTGGAAACTGCGACGTGCCATTAAAAACAAGAGGTGTGGAATGCTTCTTGCAGGTGTTGTGCTGCTTCATGACAATGCTCGTCCACATAGGCTCGTCGCACAGCAACTTTTCTGCAGGAGTTCGGCTGAGAGCTCTTTGATCATACACCTTACAGTCCTGATCTTGCTCCCTGCGATTTCCATCTTTTCTTGCACCTCAAGAAATTCCTGTCGTTCCGTCAGCGTTTTGACAACGACGAAGAGCTGAAGATGACTGTCACACGCTGGTTTCATTCACAGGCGGCAGACTTCTACGACACAGGAATACAAAAGTTGATCCCACGATATGACTAGTGTCTCAATTCTTGTGGTGATTATGTTGAAAACTAGTTGAAACATTGCTGTACGTGACGACAATAAATTTTTTCAATTAACTATGGTTTCTTTGTTTTAAAAAAATAGGGAAACTTATTTTATGGATGCGCCTCGTATTTACATTCATTATCTGTTTACCCTCCTCTTATGTAGGACTTACACCCCCCAGAACTTACAAGCGGGTGCCTGGGGTCAGAGGCCCGTCGAGGAGCAGACACTCATGGATCAGACAGAGCATCCAGGATGGGTGATCAGCCCGATGCCTGGTATGGGATGAAGGAAGTAGATGAAACGAAATGTTGGTGAAATGGATGAAAGGAAAGGTAATGATGGAGCAGTTGGTGGAATGAATGGCGGGGAAAACCGGAGAAAGCCCGCCCAGACGCCGCTTCGTCCACCACAAATCCCACATGCAGGTCCCTGGGATTGAACCCGGGCCGCCTCGGTTGGAGGCGAGCAGTCTAACCACTCGGCCAGTAAGAATTTTTGTATACCTACTAATGAGGTTTGAGGGCAGAGAAAGCCATGTGAATGTTTCACATTACATAAATTTTTTAGTTATAACCACCAAAACGAGATGAAAATGCCCTACGGAGCTGCAAAAGGCGTGTAAAGATTCGAGGTGCGATCTAAGTTCTCCCGTTATTTATCCTGTATAGGAGCATTGGCCGAGTAGCACTATGATAGTTCATTACTGTGCCGCTTCATTTCGGGTTCAAAGTCTTCATGTCAAGCTCAATTTCTTATTACCTTTTGCTTTACCTTTTTGGGCCTATAATTTGTTATTATGAAACAAATCACCATTATGATATTCCAAATTATAATTGTACACGAATAGAATAAAACTGTTGTGTTTTCCGCTTCCAGGCGGATTTACACTTATACTTCGTAATAGTTATTTTACTATTGACCCATTCAACCAAGTTACAAACATTTCGGAAATGCAAAATGGCTTTTGCGATTTGCACCTGCGTCAATGCTGGTGTGAATCAACATTCTGTTATCTACTCAGTATTTTAAACCTTTCTACGAGACACGGTTATTGTTCTGACATAACTATGTATTCAAACGGCGAGAATATTGACATGCGTTTGATCTGGGGAGAAGCAAGGTGTAATGCGCTGTCGCTAAGGTGCCTGTAAGAAGAAGGGTTTTCAGAAACCCCTTTCTCGGCACCGAATGCGGATATATCTTGAAGGGTTGAAAGACGCCTTCGCGAAGCAGGGTTTGTTGATAGAGCACCTCTACTCAGGACGCTCCAGTAACCTCTGGAGAAAATAAAGAAGTGTGCGAAACGCAGTAGAACACATTCCGCACATTTCTAGGGCCATAGCAGAATAACTCAACATCAGTCAGACCTATGTGATACGCATATTGCACCGCAATAAATTTCATCCGCATCACCTACAAGTATATCAGATTCTCCACTGACGCGATTATCAAACACAAGTAATATTTGTACCCTGACGCAAATGGGTGCAGATCTTCTAAGAAATGTTCTCTTCAGACGTTGAAGCCACATTCCAGAATCCAGAACAACGGAAGTGTTAACCACCTAACAGAGTAAATGCAATTCTCACTGGATAAGAGAAGTTGCATTTCAGGTACATTGGAGCCTCAATGCCTGGTGCGAAAAATTAGCCGACCAGCTTATACTTTATATTTATATTAATATAGTCAGCACGGGATTTATTATTCTGGATTTATAGAAGAGTTGCGTTTTAATATTTAAAATCTTACCAAGCAAGCTTTATTTACATCATTCGTATAAAGTAACATTTTTCTATAAATGCTCATCATATTTGCAGATTATAAATCCGCAGTATTTATTTCTGCCAAAGTAACTGGACCATAGGTTTTTAAGGCAACCTCACAGTACCACGATACCTTGAACTTCTGCAGCAGTAGTTGTCATTGTTAATAGAAGTGCCTCAAGTGAAATGGATGAGGATATGGTTATAGCAGGTTTGGATCTCCATTCATTGGTAACTCATTGTAAGGAATAATTTGCATAGGACATATACCAAAAATAGATTGGCACGGCCCGCTAGATCACCTGACCTCACTCCACTGGATTTCTTTCTATGGGGTTATTTAAAGGGACGGGTTCTCGTGCAAGAACCACAAAGCCCAAATCATCTATTGGTACTCATAAATGAAGAATGCAGGCAGATTAGACCGCGCATGTTACGCCATGCAAGAATGTATCTCGGCAAATGTGCATTAATGAAGGGGGTTGATGAAGTCAATGCCTTTCAACAATTGCGTTTTTGTTTTTAACTGTAAACTTACGGACTTATAAAATTTACTTTATGCCAGCAGAATAAGTGAAACAGCTGAATTAAGTATGAAACATAGCTGATTACAAGAACTGTTAAATTTATTATCTTAGTATCAACGTTAAATAAGTAACACAGTTTACAACACCAGCAACGGCACAGTCCAATAGGGCTCACCAAGCTAAACATGATATATAGTTGTTTGATTCTAATTCCTGTATCTCTGGCTCACAGGATAGCCAAAAAAATACAAAATAAAATACATAAAACAAAGACAAACGAGAAAGAAATAAAAGAAGGATAAAATTATTACTAGCATCTAAACTCTGAAGCTAACTTTTGCCTCATCACGCGCCAGCAGCTAGTCCACTCAAAGAAGCCACGTTTTTTAAAGCCCCTCTTCAGCAAAGCATTCTCTACCACCTCCCTAGCTTCATATCCATGAAAAGTCGTCCTTTTTAAGGTTTGCGCAGCTCCTTGGTACCCATTCGGCCTTTAACCATTAATGTTGGTTGCGCGTAATAACGAATAAACATAATAGAAAGGCACAGCTACGAAACAGTTGGTTCGACAAAAGGGATAATGTTTTCACAGACTATAAACTGCGGGTTTCTCACCTCGTATATATATTCCTGAATCGAATTTTTGGGTGATGCAGAAGGCACTATCGCTAAGTGATAGTGAAAGTGAAAATTTCTTGTATTAATTTGTAGAATAGAAAGTAAACGATTAATACTATAATAGTATAGTCATTTCTGTGCTAATTTAAGCTTTTTATGTAAAAGCTAGAACAAATTATTAACAATTAGTTACACACACAATTACACAGTCGAGATGTTATATATGTTTTAAGAAAAGTACCCGTGGGTGCAACACAAATTGCCAAACAAGCAGCAAGAAGTATATATTGTTGAACAGATATATCAAAGTTGTAGCTCTCTACCTGTGTAGGTGCCATCATAAATATTGCTACAATGGAATGTGAAGAGACTGTTGATCCGGATATTGAAACCTGGGTTACAGCGTGGGCTTCACAGCGAGGAGACCCTTACTGTACTATTGATTACAGTGATGGAGAGGGTGGGTGACGGATAAATAATAAAATACATACACACAACATTCTCCATCCTTCTCGTTTGATAGCCACAAACTGGGCGTCGATAATCCTATCTTGTTTTACGGATACATGTGCTGATTTTGGTTCATTTTTTGCGAGGGGTCGTTTGCTATTGCTTTATTTTGGTTAGGTCATTACCGTTAGTGTATAAATAAAAGCAATTAAAGGCATTTGTAGATAATTTCTATTTTGTTTCCCTTCTCCTCTCAAATTGACATTACAAAAAGGCCATCTCAGTTGCACGCGCAGAGATACATTTCACATTACGTTTTAATTATAGTGGCATTAACAACTGGCATGGCCGGGAATTCCTGCAGCTATAACGAGCTCTCTTCGTGCAGTGTATTGTTACATGCATGTGATTGAAAATCATTCTTCATGTTTTAACAATAGTATACTGCAGTACAAGCGTCGTAACTGCATCTTTACAGAACGAGGAAGAAGTTCAAAAATGTAAGACGATGTAAAGTATTGGGAATTTCTACACAGAACTTAACGCATGTATATGGCATACTATTTTTTCGACGACAGTGAACAACAGAAATGCTTACACGAAAATAAGATTAATCAATGTCAGCTGTCCAAAGCAGTATCAAGGCAGACCTCTACGAACTGGTGATGTCACGCCTGGTAATGATGACTAAGCCAGTCAACAACCGAAGGTGAGATGGGTGCTTGCGCCTAAGGAGTTATAATTAAATGCTGCATAAATGAAATTCTAAGTAAATGTTAACAAATAAAGGAAAGTAAAGATTGTAAGATTTAAATGGTAAAATTAAACTATCAAATACAATTATGTGCATGTCTACAAGAATACATATAAATACCAATAGTTGGAGATTCGAATACATTTTATTAGTTTGCAAGTGTTAATTGTGAATATTAATTGAGACACAATAAATTTACGTCTCTTCATAATTAAATTTTATTGAGTAATTATTTCATAAACTAACTCTTGTGCCTACGACAGCCCTGGATCTCCATTACCTCTTATTCCTTTTGTACTGGTAACTTTATGTAATGCATTATAACAAGAAATTATTTATTTACAATTACCCAGTACGCATGTATGATAGAGCTGCTTGGGCGATTCATCCACCGCGCTTGAAATATTCACTTAGCCCAGAGGTGTGGATTGGTGTAGAACCTAGGTTTAAAATATTCACACAAATAACTGTTTATTGTAGACAAATTTCTTATATCTTTAAAATCTTGTACATTTAAATGAAGCTTAAAATTTCTTTAACATTTAGCCGCGTTAATGTTAACACGTTTCAAACACAAAGATTCTCGTGCTTTCTCTTTCACCTTTCGTTACAATGTTTAGTCAGTTTTACAATAATTCCTGATTCGTTATAAGTAATTTTATTTATTGCAGTATGAATACAAAGTCACGCAATGAAAAAATGTTTCTCTCGCGAGTTTAAAGAATTTAGTACCAACGGTAAAAGAGTAAGTTTTGGTTTTCTTACCGAAAACACATAATAGAATTTTGAAATGGCCGAAACATTGCCCTGGTAAAGGTATGCCAAAATGTCGCCGAAGTCAAAAGCAGAGCTACGTGCTCTGGCGATCTACTCGCTCCGTCTCTCGTAGATGACTGCCGGTTGTTTCTGCCCGGGAGTTTCACGTTCCTTCGCACGTATAGGAAAGCGCTGCGATCGGTGACGTAGCCAAACCAGCCAATAGTAGCCGTGGACGACCTTATGTCGTACCACAGCTACGTCATTAATGACATTATATTGGAATATTCCTGGGTGTTCCTGTGCTGGCAACGTATCCAACGCCCAGGGAGGGAGGTAGAAGCGGCATACTTAAGCATGTTGACAGCCGAGGCATCATCTAATCAGTACAGTATCTTAATCTACCAGATTCTTCCGCCACGACGGAGATACGGCGAGGAGGGAGAGAGAAAGAGAGAGCAAGAGAGCAGCCGATCAGTCATCAAAGGTACGTAAACAGATTACACCAACACAATAAAAATACGTCGCACCACCAAAGGGAACGTGTAAGAACTATTATAGCGTTTTAAGGATTTCATTATATTTTGTCTGCGGTTAATAAAATCAACTACAGGAACTTACTCCACGCTGAACACTGCGATACTCATGCTTGTTCTAGTTTATGTTCTCTTTTTATCCCCTAAATATATGTAAATGATTATCCAGAAACAAAAGAAAGTATTTAAACCATTTCTAAGGATGCTACTACCTTGCAATGTAATTTGTTGCTAAGTTAGCGACAGAATAAATCTTAATATTATATGAATAGAGCGCAAATTACGCAACAGAGGAATAGTCGAGATCATTGCATCGTTAACAAACTTTATAAAATTACAATTAAATCCACTTTCAAATTGTTTTTAAATAATTATTCATAATAAATATAATTTATTGGGGTTGAATATGAATATGAATACCTTTTCTTGTATTTATTTCATTTTAGAGCTGTTAATACATTATATTTATATTCATATAGTCAACATGGTATTAGAATTGAAAAGTACCAGCTGTTGGTGGTTTCATCCTAGCCTTCCGCATGCTTTATTAATTAACAAACGTCTTAAATTCATCGAGATTCTTTTATAAAGAATGGAATCAAGATCCAGACACTTCTAGAAATTGAGTTAATGGGGACATGGCAACATCACATATGCTTGGAAATAAACAAAATGTAACGCTGCTAGAAACAAACAGTTGCTTCACGCTCAAGTAATCTACAACTGCATTAAGTTCTGTTTAATTTATTATTAATTATTTATTCAGTAGTATATAGTTCTTGTAACAATGCATTTTATGACGATTAATATTGTTGTTTTACTATTAAAAGTTTTCCTACATGTAAGGGTGAATCATCTAAAACTTGCAGCGCAAATATTTCGGAAATGGAAAGTGCTATTGATATGCAATTTTCACAGCATTGATTGATAGTCAGGGGCAGACTTTAATAATACTGAGAAAGTGTATTTTTGAGCAAACACACAATTTTTAAGTAGCACAATTTGTAGTTATATCAACAGAATAAAGGTAGAGTAAATTAGAATGTCAATGATCTTTGTTGCAGGATTCTAATGCAACCGGTTTACAAGAAATTGTATTTTGAGAAGTTTCCACCCCGACAATTGTTTGTCCCACTCAACCTGCTTAGTTGCTAAGTACGATATCGTTATGTTTGTTTGCATTGTGTTTTCTGTTCATTGATTGCGTTGCGATTTTCTGGTCAGCTAGTTTGTGAGAGTTCACGCAGTAAGTCGTGAGTGGAAGGTGGGGTTTACTAATGCAGAAAAAGCCAACATGCTCATGGTGTATGGAGAGTGTAGGAAGAATGCAGTTCGTTCCTGTACGGTGTATGCGGAAACGTATCCCAATAGACGTCAAACATCTCGGCAATTATTTATCAATCTCTTCAACCAACTACGTCAAAGTGGTACTGTAACACCTAGAAAACGTAACAGAAACAAACAAGTGACTGGAGAAGAGACAGAAGTTAATGTTTTGGCTGCCGTTGCAGTAGATCCGCAGCGCAACTTAGTTCCCGCACAATCGCACGTGGATGTGGCATAAGTCAGCCAAATGTACTGCGCATTCTCCATCGACATAGGTTCCATCCCTATCACATATCTCTCCATCAAGAGCTGCGTGGAAACGATTTTGAGAATCGTGTTAAATTTTGTACATGGGCATTAAGACATGATACTCCAGATTCATCATGTATCTTTTTAGTGATGAGGCAACATTTCCTAATCATGGTCAGGTAAACCGCAGAAACATGCACTAACATTGTCTGTTGACAATTCCCGTTGGCTTTGTCAGGTGGAACGTCAGCGTCCATGGAGTTTAAACGTGTGGTGTGGAATAGTGAACCATCAGCTCATAGGCCCTTTGTTCATAAGAGGAACAATGAAATCGCACAATTATCGCAGCCTCCTGACAGACTATCTGCCACAGATACTAGAAAACGTTCCTTTGTAGACTAGGAGGAACCGTGGTACCAACATGATGGCTGTCCAGCCCATAGTGCACGTAGTACTACAGCTTGTCTTAACGTAATCGTTGGATTAGACGAAGAGGACCTGTACCTTGGCCGGCCCGTTCATTGGACTGACCCCTTTAGACTTTTTTTTCTGTGGGGAAGGCTGAAGGATACTGTGTACAAGGATGTACCAACTACTCCAACGATATGAAACGACGTATTACTGCTGCCTGCCTTGAAATTTGCGCTGAAATGCTAGAACGTGTGCAGCAGTCTTTCCATAGCAGACTGGAAGCGTGTATTGAAGCTGCCGATGGTCATTTTGAACACAACTTTTGAAGGGATATGTTCTCTTTACTTGTAAGAATCCACAGAAGTATTGTAATTCCCTATTGTTTTTCTTTAGTTTGTGTTACCACAGGTTGTACAACAATCGTCCTCCGTGGACAAGTGGTACCCCGCCAGCCTCTAGTTCTCAAGGTCACGGGTTCAAACCCGGCGCAGGGCAATGGATTTTTCAAGCGTAAAAATTCTTAGCATGGCTTCCTTCGGAAGGGAAGTAAAGCAGGTGGCCACGTGTCGTAGATTTACGGCACGTACAACTACCTCAAGCCTGATAAAGAGGCTTCTGAGCAAAATTACTGGTCTCTTACGCCCAATATAGAATGGGAGGCTAAGGACCATAGTAGTTAAAGAGCGTCCATAAATAAAACACAATTAACAGATTGTACAAGTGTCGGTGCGTAAAAGTTTCAAAATAAGATTTCTCGTAAACCACTTGCACTAGAATCTTGCAACAAACGTCACTGACATTCTAATATACCCTACCTTTATTCTGCTGATATAACTAGGCATTGTTGCACTTAAAAATTGTATATTTGCTCAAAAAATACATTTTCACAATATTATTAAAATCTGTTTATAGGCTAAATGTACGAGCCCCTGACTACTAATCAATGCTGTGAAAACTGCACATCAGAAGTACTTTCCATTTCCCACATATTTGCAGTGCAAGTTTTAGGTGATTCACCCCAAGTACATTATGTGATCAAAAGTATTCGGACACCCCACAAACATACGTTTTTCATCTTAGGTGTATTGTGCTGCCACCTACTGCCTGGTACTCATTATCCGCGATCTCAGTAGCCATTAGACATCCTGAAACAGCAGAATGGGACGCTCCGTGGAACTCACGGACTTCGAACGTGGTCAAGTGATTGGGTGTCAGGTGTGTCAGAAGTCTGTACGCGAGATTTCCACACTGCTAAAAATCCCTAGGTCCACTGTTTCTGGTGTGATAGTGAAGTGGAAACGTGAAAGGACATGTACAGCACAAAAGTGTACAGGCTGACCTCGTCTATTGACTGATAGAGTTCGCCGACAGTAAAGAGCAATAGGCACACATCTATCCAGACCATCACACAGGAATTCCAAACTGCATCAGGATCCACTCCAGGTACTATGACATTTAGGCGTGAGGTGAGAAACCTTGGATTCCATGGTCGAGCGGCTGCTCATAAGCGACATATCACGCAGGAAAATGCCAAAAGACCCTCGCTTGGTGTAAGGAGCGTCAACATTACACGATTGAACAGCGGCAAAACATTGTGTGGGGTGACGAATCACGGTGCACAATGTGGCGATCCGATGGCAGGGTGTGGGTATGGCGAATGCCCGGTGAACGTCATCTGCCAGCGTGTGTAGAGTAAACAGTGAAATTCGGAGGTGGTGTTATGGTGTGGTCGTGTTTTTCCTGGAGGCAGCTTGCACACCTTGTTGTTTTGCGTGGCACGATCACAGCGCAGACCTACATTGATATTTTAAGCACCTTCTTGCTTCCCACTGTTGAAGAGCAACTCGGGGATGGTGATTGAATCTTTCAACATGATCGAGCACCTTTCATACTACACGGGTTGTGGCTGAGTGGTTACACGACAATAACATCCCTGTAATGGACTGGCCTGCACAGAGTCCTGACTTGAATCCTATAGAACACCTTTGGGATGATTTGGAACGCCGACTTCGTGCCAGGCCTCACCGACCTACATCGATACCTCTCCTCAGTTCCGCACTCCGTGAAGAATGGGCTGCCATTCCCCAAGAAACCTTCAAGCACCTGATTGAAAGTATGCCTGCGAGAGTGAACGTTGTCACAATGCTAAAGGTGGGCCAACACCATATTGATTTCCAGCATTACCGATGGAGGGCGCCACGAACTTGTACGTCATTTTCAGCCAGGTGTCCGGATACTTTAGATCACGTAGTGTATATTATATATATATATATATATAATGGTTAAAGTAACTTTCTATCAAAACTTTGAGCCTAATTCTTACATAGCATGGTATTTCTGTCATATCACTGCATAATTAGCTATAAAGGAATGTAACCATTTTCTAAAATAATTATTTTGGTTTCTTGTGCCTGAAAAAACATTTTAATTTGCTTGCTTGTTGAGACCTCCTAATATGAAGATACGATTTTCCGGTTTATGTATTGGACCTATGCCACTCTGTATCATGATGAATTTGAGGAGGTATAATCTCGCCAGGTCCGTTCTCCCTGACTGAGTTTTTTCCAGGTTTACCTTTACTCATAACTAGCAAATGCCGGAGAAATACCCTAAACTTAGGCCTGGAATGTTTCCTTCCCAAAATTCCATTCCCAAATATAATTTCTTTGCATATCATCAGTGTTCCACCGCCCGTGGTACACCCTGTGGTAAGAATGGGCATTAAACACTACCACTTTAAGGAGGTACGATAGATAGCGATCTGTGGTGCTGACGATATGCTCTCTTCGTATCGACTGGTATATATGGAGATTAATTTTATGTTTTAGTTTTGGTGTGAGCAGAGAATGTTGGAAATTATTTTATAATATCCCTATGGATTAATGTAAATTGTTGCAGAAAAAATATGTCATTTTAAATCATATTATTCCAATGTGCATTCTCCAATTTGTAGACATACTTGTCTCTACCGGATTAACATCACAAGTCTCTTTGCATTTTGTAAAGTTGAAAATGGAATACAAAATTAATACAACACTAATTGAACTGCTGCAAATGCTGCAATACAGCAACTATAATACGAGTAGTTTTGTAAACGTTAGCTTTGTTTATATTGATTTATGAAATATTTTAGAGCCACTAGTGGACTGAATTACGTTTTCCTTTTTGTAAACAAAATATTATATATTAGGCCAGTGTCTAATGCACGCAGTGAGGAATGTTTTTAAGGTATAATTTAATTGTAACAAATTGGCACCTTGGAATGCTCTAAATAAATATTGAAACACATGCAATCTCCTTTGTGGAGATTCGTAGAAAGAAATAAGGCTTGGCATACAAAATTATGATATAATGTATCAGTAGTAACTTTTAAGATAAGTGAAGCTTTGTGGGTATATGTTTAGCTATTGAAAAACGTAGCAAATCCAAGTTGATAACCAGAAACGAACTGGTTCAAAAATATTATTATTATAATAATAATAATAATAATAATAATAATAATAAAAGAAAAGGTTTAGAATGTAAAATCTGCTATAAAACGAAACATCTATAATACGCAAATGTGACCCATTTGACAGACTTTCGCGATTATATTATGCGTATAATGTCTGTCATAACATTCTAATTCGTGAATGTTAGCAAAAATAAATTGCATAAAACATATATCATGATTATCTCCATATCCAGAAGTACACGGCGCTGATGTTCATCCACCATTGCCGTGTCCTTGTGGGTGTGAGATCGTCAGTCGGTTTGGTCGGCCAAACATATAAAACAAAGATAAAGAGAAATGTTGCAAAGAGACAGGAGAGATGGGGAGAGATCAATTAATGTGATCGCGGACAATGCTGGGAGTTCGGCGGTTGTTGAAAAATTGCGTTTCTTAGCTTTCTAAATTACTTTTCGGTTATCAACATGATTTCATACGCATTAGTATTAATTGCAGTACTTGATATATTCGTTCCCTACTTTACGAAGAAAAGATGCAATGCCATTGGTCTTAGCCCAAGGATGTGACATTCATTTAGGAGAGAAGGGCGTTTGTTTAACGCCAAGAAAGTGCACGTTTGCTCTGCCTTTGTTAAAACCGCCAGTGAATGGCTCTATCGCTTTCGATGGAATCGGAAATTAATTTTGTTCCGTAGTGAAGCTTCACCTTTCTACTCCCGACCGACAAAGAGGGGCATTTTGTTGACTAGGAAAACACGCTCCTGCAGGCGGGAAAGTACTCTAAAGTGCCTTCATTCTTAGGAATGGTTTGTTAAAAGTTATGAAAGCGAAATGGCGTTTCCGAGCGAATGATAATATTGCGAAGGCGTGCCCAAGATCCTTACGGAGACCTACTAACAAAAGTGCGGCTGGAGGTTAAGAAAGTACCGTACAAAGAGGAATCAAAGTTTATTGAGGTTTAGAGTTTTGTGCAACACAGAACAAAATAATTGGGGCACAAGGCGGTACCGTTCTCTGCTTCGTATTTCTGTCATGTATATCCATGGAATTATCGCTTAGAAACTTCCAATTTTCAATTTGTGCATAGCAAACAATAGGAAATTTCCAAGCATTCGCCCCCTGTCGCGCTCAGGTTTATGTAGATATTGTAAATAGAATGCGCTGTAAATTGTGGACTTCTAACTAAAGCGCGATACCTACACGGTTCTGCATTTCTTTGATTATGTTATGAAAGTAAATTAAGACCACATATTTTTAGGGACATTTATTCTTAAATGCAGTAGTTTCGTATAACACAGAATTCTCCTTATACAAAGCGTTTATATATGAAAAAGTGCACTTTTGAGGTTTCTGAATAAAAAAACATTTTTAGAAAGGGTGTGTGTGTGTGTGTGTGTGTGTGTGTGTCTGTTTGTAAACAGCATAACTCAAAAACGAAAAGTCAGACAAATACCAAATTGGATATTTAATTCTGAATCTTCCAAGGAAGATTTTCAACAGAATCCTCCCCACACAAAGCTACCCTTTATATGGAAGATTTTTCCCAATTTTCGATTGTTTCATAAATGGCTGTAAATATTGATTAAAATACTATACTCGTACATATCCCTTAGATCTTATATATAAGATATATATGTCATATATAAGGTATATATAGTATTATATATACTAAATATATAAGATATTTACATGACAAAACTAATGTATATCTTGGATTTTCTGAGAAAACCCAGTGAAGTCCTCTTCATTCTAAATGCAACTCGTAAACCGTAAGAGATAAACAAAATCCGACTACACACACTCACACACACACACACACACACACATACACAGACTGTTTTCAAAAAGCGTTTCTTTGTAATTCAGAGTGCCACAAAATGCATATTTCCGGTGAAATCTCGACATCGAATTTTGTAGGTGGAATAAAACATTTCCTCTTACCTAGTATAGGTAGGTGGCAGAAAAAGTAATAAGCTTTCGTAGAAATACTGGTTAGAAGTCTTATAAAAATAAAGGATAGTGGGTACAGAAAGTCAGGTAAATGCGATAGATCCGGGTTTTTTATTTTTCATTTCTCTAGTACTTAGCTATCGTGAATAGAGGAGGTATTCCACTCCACCCAAAAATCCAATACCGAGATTTCACCGGAAATACAGGTTTCGAGGCTCCCCAAATCCCCCAACAAAACATTTCTGGAAAGGAATCGAATCCGAAAAAGTAGAAAAAAACACATAAAAGACATTTCTAGAAATATGCCTTGTGTGCCTGTGAACAATATAACTCAAAAACCATAAGTCAGTTAAATAAGACATTTGGTACTTAAGTTCAACTTCTTCCAAGGATGCGACACGGACATCTTCAAGAAAATACCCCCAGTCTAAACTATGTTTTGTATGGAAAATTTTTTGTTATTTTTAATTTTCTCAAAAAGGACTAACAGTAAACCAAAGAAAGTTGCCAGAGAAAGGAGGATTCTTGTGTTTTAGGATGACTATGAACTTGCAAAGTATGTGGCTTATCTGGACATGCCTGGACCCCAGAATCATATACTTGTTAGATTGGTACACAAAAGTTACTTATTAGTAGTATACATGCAGCTAACTGTCTACAAAGTGTTTGTTAGTACACATGGTACGTAGTCTGGAATAAAGTATTAACGTAAAAAGTATTTACATGTTTGGATATTGAAGTCTTAATAGCATTTAAATTTTTATATTTTGGCTCTTGGAAGAAGCCAAATTTAAATTTTTGCCTGAAATGTTAAGACAAAATGTGCAACATTTTGAATTCTTACACACTCAAAAGCATAATTATATTCCAGTGCATTTAACATATTATAGTTATAAATACGGAAAGTTTAAAATTTGTACCTGTGATAGTTTTTGGGAAAAAGGCACAATTTAGCTACTTAGGTATGACCCAGTTTAATGAATTTTCCAGAAGTACTCATCAATAACCTTTGTTGTCCCCTTATTGATTACCGAGTGCATTAGGACTGAAATTAGAAATTAGAGATAATAATTAAATTTCTTTAGATATATCCTAATAATTATATGATAATTAAATATGCGTGGCAGAACATCTTTAAAGAGATGTACAAAGACTTTTTAAAAAAATATTAAATGCTCTTGGTGGCCAATTAGCCATATATAGACATATTTTGAACAAACGTAAAATGTGATCATTTTACGCTTTGTAGTCCCCACAATTTAATTTCTGAATGTGTTTTTCCAATGCCTATTTGATTTCAAATTAGCCATACAGTTTGAAGATTAATAATATTAACTAACTTGTGACTACGGCATTATTTGTTTTAGTATGAAACGATTTAATACAGTATGTCAACAAAATGCCTAAATTTCCTAATTGATTCTTCCAGTATGCTTGAGGCAGAAAATTTTCTAGACTGTGGTATTTCGAATATGGTATAATATCCCTATCAAATGCAAATGGACATACACAGTAAATCAAAAAATATCACAAACAAAACCTAAATTAAATCATTGCCGTTTAATTTTATTTTTTAAAATACTTAAAATACAATATGAAAGCAAAGTTACACCTCTGCTTACAATATTATAATTTATGTTATTGTAGAAACAAATAGTGCTGTAACTTGTAAGTTATGTGGTATGGAGGTAGATTATGCGTTTTATATTTCTATATTAAACACCAACAACATTAATTTTACACACACATATATATATATATATATACGAGTATGTAGGCTAAATTAAAAATCCGATATGATTGAAAATCTTTGCTAATGACACACTTTAAAACAAACTTGTTTCACAACAATAAAATAGCTTATTTTTCCAGAATCGTTTTATGGAATTAAGCTGAACGACAAGAGTAGAGTAGAGTGGCATATTTATTGGTCTCAAACAGTTTACATATTGAGGTTCAAACATCACATGGGGTCAGAGAGATCGCACTGCTTATATTATTGTAGTCCATATATTTAAGTCCAAATTCATCACTTTAAAGTTAAGGATATTTTATGAGAAAAAACAAAACAAAGAAATAAGAAAAAACACAGGAAAAAGTATGAATAAGCATACATATAAACCAAACTCCGTACCTACTTCTACAGCCCTAACACACCCTATCCCACCCTTCCCGAAGGCTAGCATCCATTGAGAAAAGAGAGTGCTAGATGAATCATCTCGCTAGTGGACACGGTATTGAGAAAGCTATGTGATAGGTGCTGTCGATTGCCGCGAAGAGTCTGGTGTACCTATATTGGCGAGTCTTTCCTCTCCGATATCAACTAGCTCACTTTCAGCGACCATTTGAGAGTAGAGTGCGAGAAATTCTCACTATGCGTGATCTCGCTAGTCGACATGTCATTGAGAAAGCTTTTTGATAGGTGCTGCCAGTTACCACGGAGACTTTGGTGCTTTATGCATTAGACCAACAAGTGGACGAGGGCAATAAATCGTAGCCTCTCTAGTGGGCAGCCTAAAATCGCCCGTTGAATTTAGTGTTTTCGATGAATGACGAAATAAGCAGAACCAGCGCTTTTTTTCTTTCTTTTTTTTGGGGGGAGGGGCTGGATAGAAATAAAGGTATAAGGGAAAAACAAGAATAAGAGGTATTTGGAAGGAAAAGAGGAGGAGGAATAGAAAGGATTTTATACTGTGGAGTCACTATTTATTGGGGGCATAATGGTGATCATGGTGGCTGGTACCGCCGAAGCAATACGCTGATTGTGAGTAATGAATGTAATGTGGCGGAGTTCTCTGCAGTGGTGATTAGGTAACTGCCATGCCCGAAGCCCTGGCAGGGACCTATGAACAGTGGTGACTTAAATGATCATGTGTGCTCCGAACCCGGGCCTGTTACCTCCGGGCATTCGGTGTGTGTCCAGGGAGATCTGGACAGCGTTGACGTGTGTGGTAGTGCGGTGGTCTTAGGTCGTCTCCTGGAGGTGTGATGTAGGGCTGGAGAGCCCTAATCACTCTTGTTGCATGGTCTGCGATGCTGTGCCGTAGGTATTCATTTCCCATTCGGACGGTGGTGCGGTGTGTTGAATCGATGTCCCTGATGGTTTTGGCGTGTTCTGTTGCTATGGTGTCTGATGGAGGCGAACTGCATGTTGAACTGGTTTTGAAGTGCTGTGAGACGGCTGGCTAGGTCCAGCAACTCGGCGTGAAGGTCCTTAATCGCTTCAAGGATGCTGTTCTTGCCGGCCGTGTTCTGCTCAACTAGCGCATTGGTGTTCACCAACTGGTGCTCTAGTTGAGAGGTGTCGATCTGCGGTGGTGGATTGTTGGTCTGCGGTGGTGGAATGTTGATCTGCGGTGTCCTGTAGATGGTAGTGGTCGGCTGCGCTCTACGTGCGTAGAGTGGGCAGACAGCCTGGCCGGTGAAGCGCCCCTTGCCCCAACAGGAGGCGCAGAAGCGGCGGCGATGAGTTAAGTCGTGTGCCCTGCTTTCAGCGGTGAGAGACTCGTTTCCACAATAGTGGCAGTGAGGAGCGGCGTCACATGACGCGTCGGTATGACCGTAAAGGCAGCAGCGGCGGCATGGAGTTGGGCGCACACTGCGGCTGGCCTCGAGCGACAGGATTTACCCTAACAAGGGCAGTCCTGCGCCCAGGGCCGCCGAGTATTCGTCCTCGTCCATAAAGGTGAGTCGGATCACCGGTGTCGGACCTCTGCCGTTGCGAATTCTAGTCTCCTTGGCCGCAGACGGCCAAAAGCGCTGAGCGGCGGTGAGCAAGAGCGTGTCAGGGAGATGACGGTGCTACAGCGGAGTAGCGTGCAGACACGCTGTTCAGCGGCGTGTGACTGGCTGCGCTGGCTGGAGAGATGGCGCTGGGCTCTTCGGCGGTGAAGAGACGGGAAGCTGATCTTCTTCGGCGGCGCTGGTAGTAGCTTCCTCACGAGGAGGAAGCTTGGAGGCTGCGGCTGTCTTCTTCCTTCCCATGTTCACTCGATGAGAGCTCGAAGCGAAGTCCTCCGGCGCTCGCATCACTCATGCTTATGTAGTGTTCGGTGAGTGCTCTGTTGCTGATGCCGTATACTGTGTATAGCTGTAAGAAGGCTGTGTTCTATGTAAATATGAATGTTGAAAAAGATTCGGTTACGTCCACCTCAAGCAGAAGCACAGACACCGTATATGGTGTGTTAAGAGATTACATTGGGCATTATTAAAGTAGATGAAAAAATAAACATAAAATTTGATATTTTAGAGCTGTCAATAGAATAAAGTCCGTTTATTAACTCTGGCTGCACTAAATTTAGAATAAGTAAAGGCAAGAACGCCCTTATATACACACGGTTTATTCAGCGCTCCTCCACCTTATACCTACAAATAAATGCGTCATAAAACTATTTCTGCAAACGTTTATCTCAAATTACTTGACTTGAAGTAGATACAAGAGAACGCTTTCACAATGTTATTTCCTGGAGGCTAAATAACAATACACGATAGTGGGTAGAAAAGTTCTGTGAATGTAACCCATCATTTTTTTATGTAAATGGACTATCAAACCTACCAGCAGAAACTGGGTTTATCTTCAGAGTGCCCTTCTCGTAGAGGGGCCGCCTTCCAAGGAGCATAGAGCCCCTCCTGCCCTGACGTTGGTCCTCGAATGGTATTAACTCATTTCCCACCTACCTAACAGCCTTAGCCTGTTATGGCGTCGGTTTATCCGCCACCTTTGAGACAGTCTCTAACAGTCTCTCCCGAGGTTCTACTGTCAAGTTGCCCAAACTGTTATTTCAGTGTTTGAAAGTGCTGGCTGATTATAAACCCCTAAAATAATAATATCTAATCCCCTGACTCCAATCCTCCTGTATCCAAGTTAATTTCCACACACAAAAATGCAGCTCAGATGAGAGTGCAATACACATTCCCCCAATGGTCATCTCCCTTTTTCCCATGTATGCATTTCCCTGCTGAAGGAAGGAATATGTCTTAGGTTCACACTATTCCATATTTCAGACATGTCTCCGTTAAGCAAACAACGTCTAATATGTGTAAAACTCGAGAAAGAGATCATGACCAATTCTTTTTTACCAACCTTCAATGTTCCTTACTGTTAGCCTGAGAGGAGGGTTCGAGTCGCATTGTCTATCCCTAAGTGGGATGCACCATAGTTGTTAGCTGCGTTCTAAGTTGAAAGCTCTTGGTTCTATTGACTCTCCTAACGACCAGGCTCTCTGTGGGGGTATCTCCTTTTGGGGTGTCACTGGTACTCGTATTGCTTTCGTTCTGGGTTCAGTTCTGACTTAAAAGACCCTGACTAAGCTCCAAACCTCTTGCTTCAGATTCGGGTTACTGTTGCCTTAGAGTTGTTTGCTGCCAAAGTTCCGAAGTTGCGGGTTTAGTCCCAGGGTCAAACTCAGTTTCTTGCTTGTCCATTTTAACCGAGTCCAGTCGGTTCCTGCTCGCCATTAACAATTAACTTTTATGCGTAGAAACGCAAGGCAGCCCTGTCGTTTAGCGGCAAAGTTCCCCAAGAGTGTTTTGCAAAAATACATTTGCTAGCATACAGGTCGGTTGTAGTCCTCCGAAATGCTCAATCCTGTAACCAGTTATCTACATCCGCGAAGAATTGCGGTCTTAATCTTATGCGCTAAACGATATACTATGGTCTCTTTCCATCGCCGTATCGTCCTGCCGAGTGTGTCCTCACTGCATCGTAAGCTCTTTGTTCCACTTCAATTTGGCAAAATATTCCTAAACCCAATTATTCAGTCACTTTCCAGTTTTCTCCTTCCTCTTGCATAACTATATTGTCTCTTCTAGATTGATTTTAAAGGTACACAAGTTTGTTCTCCAAGAGATAAATCCTTTACAACATCCTTCCCTGTCCTCTCGAATATTCACACATCCACTTACATCCACTTATGGAAGATTTTAGAATAAATAGATAGTGAATTGGTAATATTGATACTAATATAAAGGCACATTTACGTATAAGAAAGTACTTGAGATCATGTTAATAATTTCTGCTGCAGAAACTGGCTGCATCATCACTCCGAGCACTCTCTAAGGGAATTGGGAATACTACATATATACTTTACAAACCTTTGACGTTACATTGGAAAGAAACAAAGTTGAGTTACTGCAATGATTTTTCTTGCCTAAGTTAATCTGATCCGTGTCAAATGTCATATTTCAATGAAAAGAGCTCACTGTCAGGATGCATTATAAGATAGCATTCTTCTACAAAGCTTGGGCGGTAAAACCAAGATAAAATGTGAAAGTCGAAAAAACATGAATAATAAGAAACAAATCATAATACTAGTCTATATAAAGTGTTGCAAATTACATGGGAAATTATATAAAGAAGAAATTCAGTTCTTTTCCGCACAGTTCTCGGAGATTGTTTTCATACATTTCCTACAAACAGGTTTTCTACATTTCTTTCAACATTTTGAAGTTTTCTTATCTTCATTCTGCGTAAAATGTAATACCTCTTCCTTATAGAATTTTCTATAGTATCTGTTCCTCTGCTCTGTGAAACTGCTTCCGGTGAACAGTACACTTCCAAGATTTTATTAACAAATATCCTTAGAGGTAAGACCAAACTGATACTCAAAATATTGCACTACAAATCTCCTTACTATACACGTTCAGAGTCTTTTGAGACAGTGCATAGGGGAAGTTAGAAAAATCGGCTGCTCGTGTCCAGGTCGGCAACATAAGGCGGGTCCTTTTGATAGCTGCCTCACTGACTTCGCGAGGTTCTTATCCTCCCCTTTCACTGTCTCAAAACACTCTGAACAAAGTATATATTTTTCACATATACGAATACATACGAGTGCGGCGACTGGTGCTATAGTTAGCGCGCTTGTTATCCAAGGAAACAACCGTAACTTTTGTCAGATTGTATAACGATACTATTTCTTGCTTATTCGTGTCCGAATCAACTGCTGAACAGAAGAGTAAGTCCTTTACTTGTTAGATATACCCATAACATGCAGATTATCAACTCTTTGGAACAAAATTGATGTAGTTTCCCCTTGTTCTTCTTAGGGGTACCAATGTATACTAGGTTTTTCTTTTTTAATTCAACCACAAGTTATACCGAAGCAAACCAGTCATATCCAGTTTTTCGGCTGAGCTGGTTCAGACTAGATGTGTAGGCTTAAATAATGTCTGTGCACTTTCATCTAAATATTTGTCATGAGATCCTGTTGCAAATGAATACATGCATTATCACCACGTTCATTTCTGGCCTCTGCCATTAATAGTATTTAATGCTGTACTTACTCGCTTACCGGCATATACAAATGAAGCTTACAAACATTTCATTGACGGGATGCACTGTCCAGATGTAAAATTGTTTTGAAAGTTATGCATTAGTGTATCAATAGCATCTGAAATTCCAAATGCTGGATAAACATCTTGTATTTACTCTCGAGTCGTCGAGTAATCAAATCAGATGGCAACAGGGACAAAGAAAGTTCGACAGTTATGTCTATACCAGCGTCATCTGTGATAAACATTGATAAGCTGTCTTTTTGTCCTCATTTGAATACTCCACTGTATAGCGGGGAGACCGAGAAATGTTTGAAACAACTGAATCAAGATAGTGAAGAAAACTTTTTATCTTCAAGCTTATGCTTCTCTCTAGCTACAGAATTATTTTCGTTGATTCTCATTAAAATGTCATTTGGTTGTCTTCGGAAAAGAGATAGAAAAATATATCATGTAAGACGGCCACTGCATACGTTTCACAGGACCAGCAACCCTGATGATTCTGTAGCAGTTTTGTAGGCGCGAGTTCTGATTGCCCTTTTGGATTATGCTAGTACCATTTATATCCGTATTTTTGCTATAGTGACTTCTCCCAGTAATCAACTTACCTGATTCAGCAAATTCCGTTCTTCCTTCCCGAAGTTCTTTCTCTGGTAATGTTTCTGTATAAAACATATTGTTATATTATTTAGAAGTTTTTGTTGCATGTGATTCATTTTCAGTTCTTGGATCGTACTGTCTTTAAGTTGTAAATTCCTTTCAATATTATCAACATAACTTATTAATTCCTTTTAAATGTTCGCAAAAAAAATCAGCAAAAAGGGGAAATTCTACTTATTTTCTCTGTATGTTGAAAATTCGCCATAATGACGGAAAATAATTTGAAATGAGGCATTAAAATATATAATTAAGCTGTTAATACTAATATCTATAAATGTATTCTTCTTTCTCCTCAAGATATAGCCCTTCGACCTGTTCCGACCTCAATTAAACATATCGCTCCATCTTGTTCTTGGTCTTCCTACTTGGTTTATTATTTAATAAAATTTTTGGTATAAATTAAATGAAGTTTAGTTTTATTTATGGACACTCTTTAACTGCTATTGTCCTTAGCGTCCCATTCTATATTGGGCGTGAAAGACCTGTAATTTTTCTCAGAGGCCTCTTTATCAGGCTTGAGGTTCTTTTACGTGCCGTAAATCTACGACACGGGACCACCGGCTTTGCTTCCCTTCCGAAGGAAGCCACGCTAAGAATTTTTACGCCCGAAAATATCCATCGCCCTCCGCCGGGTTTGAACCTCGCGAACTAGAGGCTAGTATGGTAACCACTATACTACGGAGGACGACAAATTTTTGGTATTCGATCCCCTTTCATCCTTAATATATTTTGGTAGCAATTATATATTTAAAGACATGAAATTAAAATCTTACTTCACTGGAACAGGTAAATCCTCAAGAATCTTTCACTTTCTCTCACAATGAAGACAATGTCTTTAATAAACCAGGACGTACTTACTGATCTCAACAATCATGTAATACATGTGGCGTTAGAAATACAGCAAATTTATGCATAATTTAAAATCGGAGGGTGGGATCCTTTTGATTTAGACCACTCCAGTTAAAACTTAAATATGCCAAGAAACCACAGAAAAACAAACACATGGGGCACCAAAGAAGATCTAAACTTGGCATTGTTTAAAAATGTAACAAATATCATTTCGGAAGTTGTTAATGCCAGGATACATGCTATTATGCTGATATTTTAATGAAAGTTTACTTTTTCCTGCAGTGGGTTTTAGTTTATGTTTTAATGTTTCCGTGTATATACAATTCAGTAAGAATGAAGAGGAGTTTAGAGGCTAGGTATATTAAATCCAATGTATAACTTTGTCTTTCATGACAATACCTTAGCTTTATGGCAGTTAAATCAAACTATTAATGGTCATTTCTGAGAAAATAAAGAACAGTAAAAATGTTATAAAGGGTGGTTTGAAGGATTTCACGCTAAGCCTTATGGCAGTTATGTCGTAAAACATTGTTTGAAGGATTTGGCACATTTTTAAAATCTGCAATAATTTAAAAATTTAAAGAAATATAGCTCCAGTAGAAACTTGCTTTCAAATTTTCGGCTCGAGTGCAATACTTACTATATCTAAGACAAGCAGTACTTAAAAGTAAACAAATCTGATGTGATACATTCACATGACTTTCTCTATCATCTATCTTTGTTAGTGGGTAAACAAGCTATTCTTACTAAAGCTTATTTTCTATTTACTACACCCTTTACTACAAATGTTCCACGAAAAGGGTAGTTTGGAGTGGGGTATTTTCTCGAAAATCTTCGTGTTGCATCATTGAAAGATACTGAAATTAAATATTAAGTTTGGTATCCATGCGACTATTCATTTTTGAGTTATGTTGTTCAAAGACACACGGACCTTTTGTGAAAAAACTTTTTGTTATTCAAGGGCCTCAAAACATGTATTTCGGTGAAATATCGGTATCGAATTTTTGGGTGGAATGCAATACGTTTATATCTACTGTGAACGTCGTAGAGAAAGTAAGAACTTCATGATTTTTTGTGTTACTTGATTACTATAACAAAATTATGCTCTTGATTTAAGATAACTGTTGTAATATTATCAAAATATATTCGATTCAAACAATTGCAGTTTTAATGGCTGAAGTTCAGAACCAAACCAAACTAGGGAAGATGGGTGTATTGCTTTTATAAACCGTATAATACATTCAAAGTAATTTAAAGCATCGTTTTTGTAAGGAAGCCATACTTTCGTATCAAATTCATTACTTTGTTTAAAGGTTTCGCATATATGCGTACAAAGGTTTCTTAAAAAAAATTAAGCAAGGTGAAAGAAAAGAACTGGAGCCGACGGACGCATTCGAAAAATGTCCTCAGGAATTGTCATTTGCTTTCTTAAATGGTTGCAAGTACGTGAAATATTATTCATCCAGAACGAGAGCAAAATTAGCGTATGAAATTAGATAAAATAATATGCCAGTCTTTTAGACCGATAATGTGTATTGTCCAACTATCCACCCATTCCTCATTTCCAGACTCATATAGAAGAGGGAAGCAGCCAAGAACGTCTTCTGCGCAGCTATATAGAAAGCTTTACAGGACCTTGAACCTAAGGGGAGTTAAGGTTTTGAAGGAGCAGGGCTGAATAGCAGTTGCTGTTTCTGCTTGTTAGTGAGAAGTTAAAGGGGCATGAAGAAGGCCCTCCATTTATACCGAGTGCGTCAATTTGCTGTTAAGATTGTCTGCCACAACTATAGAGAAAGTTTGGTATCCTTGAAAGTTAAAAACAGAAACAACAGGACGGTTTACTGCTGTTAAAAAAGAGTCCAAAATCAAATAAGCTGACTTTAACTAAATATATATTAAGTTTAATATAACACCATTTATCCCAAATCAGTGCGAGTCATAGTTTTCGTACCATTAACTGCAAATTTGTGGCTTTCATGCCACAGTGATGGTGAATCGAATTTCAGCCTTGGCTGTGAACTTATGATGATTTGCTTTCTAGGTAAAATTAACATATCAATGTTACAGTGTATGTTAACTCTTTAGAGAATGATGTTTACAAATTCAAATTGAAGAAAGGAAATGCACCATTAAAATTAGACGAAAACTCCTCTGGAAAAATAAATATTGGATTTCGCGTCTAACAATATTCATGGCCCAACATTTCAAAACTAGTTTTAACTTGTGATCTTCAAATGAAGCAAGGAAGTAATCTGGTATAAGTCTATTTTTGCTTTTATTTTACAATTAAAGTTTGGCAATAGTTTTTCTCAACACTTTTGCTCATACAAAATGTTCACGATAACGTTTTGCTCCAAACCATTTGAAAACTTTTATGTACATTCCAAAAACTCAAACAATTAAGGCTGCCATACACATTTTCTATGTTGTGAAATATTTTTCACTTATTGACTTAAAGAGTGCGGAAACTGAACATTTTGATCCGGAAACTGCACACCAATTTTTAGGATCCGACTAATCCTACCGGATACTGCACCATGATTCCGAAGGGTTAATCTACTCAGAAACTGCACACCTATAAGAATGTGGGATTTATATTGGTCAAGTTAAAATTTAAGTCTACCAAACGTCCTGCGCCGTGGCGCAGTGGGCCGGAGCGTGGTACTCTTATTCCCGGGTACAGAATGGGGGGACGCGGATTTAAGGTCCTGGGCATAGGACCAGTGCCCACTCAGCACCGTGAGGAAAGTGAGGAGCTGCAATAGGCAGCGGTCCTGGCCTCGTGAGCTAACTTTCGGTCTGGGAATGCATGATGCTGGCCACATCACCTTCCCGTATCGGTTGGATAATAACCCACCTAGCCGTGGGTTATTATCCTGATATATGGACCTGAGGTCGGCAGTCGGGTTGGCTGGCACAGGCCCTTCGTGGGCTGTAGCGCCACAGGATTTATTTTCACGTATCAAATGGTGGGTAGTGACTCTGCAATCTTGAGTGACCGGATTGGTACGGCAGCATGCTTCTATACCAGGAGTTACTGAGCACTACCACGTACTTTGTTGGCAAATAGAAATCACCGTTTTCTTCCTTGGTGCACTTTGCAGGGTAGCTGTAGGCTATTAGAAGCGAATATAGTCGCCCACGGCATGAAGCAGTTGAACATATAAATGCCATTAAAGCTATTTAAAAGCTTTTAAAAATCCTACACATTCATTTCTGTCAGTAAATGAAAATTAAGTACCTACCTACTCGCCAATACTACTGAAGTGGGAATTAACGTATTTCACAAAACTTCATACGGGATATTTACGAAGAGCTATGTAATTCGATTCCCCTCTCAATGTTTCTTTTGCATTTGAGTGACTTCTCTTACTTCCTACATTGCTTTGCAGTTTGTAAGTCCAAAAGTTTACTCGCAAATTTATAACAAGAAGAGTGACTATTGTAAAAACTGTCATTAAAGTGCTTGTGAAATGATTCACAGCCATTTGTTGTGCGAGAGAAGATGCAGTCATGGCTACATCTTGGCTGCAGGGCGACAGGTTTACGACTAAAATAGCGCTCCATTTCGAACGAAATGGAAATTCTTTGATAAATATGTGTATTTTCCATATGATCATAATCTAAACAGAAAATATTATGCAGTTTCCATGTGACCAGAAATCAGATACGAAATTTTGGTGTACAGTTTCCCACGCTCTTACTTAAAAGAAGTAAATTTTAAAAATATAAAAGTATAATCGTCTTTTTTAAAACTTATTTGTTTAACTATGACTAACACAAGATGTTGTAAGATAAATTATATGGGTTATAATTATATAAACCTAATATATATATATATATATATATATATATATATATTTATAAAAAGATATATCATTTTAAGAGTAATCACTGTTAAAGTTTCATCGTATAGAACCTTTAACACGGGTCAATAATATTCATTTTTCAAACTCAAAACATTGAAAGCTAAAATAGTGTATCGAGGCTAAATTTAAAATCTTTCAACGTTTAAATAAGACAATCTTAGAGGAAAGAATGCGCCGTAAATATATGTTTAAAGTGTTAAAATATTCTTTTTAATCTTTATTTACCATAAAAAGCACATTAGCATTAGACAGTCCATGAATTGAAGAAAACCTGTGTTCCTTTTCTATCTGAAAGGATCTATGAGCCGAAGATTTCTGATAAAATGTTGTCTTCTGCTTACAATAAGGGATACTTTAAGAATTAACTGGAAGTTGCAGTTGTAAGCATTTAAAGGTACCTAGTGTAACCACAGACGACGGAGTCGAGATGCTAAGAAATGTATAGTGAAATGGCAAAGAATGAGCAAAACTTTGCGCTACGTTGCTGAAAAGTAAATGAAACAATGTTATGGCTTTAATAGATTTGTGAGTAGCAACTGGAAGAAGGAATAAAGTGGCTATACATTCATGTCTAGTGCACAGAATTTAGTTTTACGCGGACTAAAAAATACAACAGAGAATGGTTAATATTACACCAGTTTCCTCATTAAAATATTACTTATAACTCCCTAGCATGGAAATATTCATTTTGCTCACCTTTTTTCAGAGACTACAGTCTGCACGGTGAAACGCAATTAATATACGCACATGCAGTGGTGTCCATGACGTATCAGCTCGCAGCATAACTTATAACTTATAACTGCATTTCAACGGACGGGGAAGATGCTTATTGCTTAAGCAATCCTATAAGCCTACAATTTAATAAAAATGTATGTTATTTTGAGGTTTGAAATACTAATACATTTTAATAACGATAAATGGATGAGATAGGAGATTATATTAATAAGCGGCAATTAATATAAGTAATAGCATTAATTATGTTATTGAATTATAAATGATAAACTACGAATGTAACCCAAACAATTTAATAGTTAATACTACTAATAGATGTTTAACCACAGAACAACCTTTTAAAAACATAGAAGAATATGTATATCACAATATTTTCAGAGCATATAAAACATCATGTTTATCACATACCTATTAAGGTTACAATTGCCTTTTAAAGGTTGAAATTAAAACAATTCAAGTACAGACCAAAATACGAACTGAGTTGGAGAGGGAAACAATGAAACAATGGAGACTAATTGAAACTGTGTCTGGAGACCATCGTAAAGATAATGAACGTTCCCAGTTTTTGTAGCAGCAGAGTTGTTATATGTCTGCCCCGGAAGGTCTAGAAAATAACAGAACCAATCAGATTGGGAGAATTGACTTCGTTCTTCTTTGTAGCAACAATTATCATCCATCTTCAAGAAGTATCGCTTTTGTCACGAGCGGAAAAAAGGAAGAGCGATACAAAAAGCCCTTCGTATACCCTGGAAGAAGGACATCTGCAGTTGTGCTGCAGTGAATGTTGCTCAAACATTTGCAATGGTTTTTATAACTCATCCCTGAAATGGTGTTTTCCAGTAAGAGAAGCTAGAGAATTTTCCTATGTAGCTGTAAATATATAAGCATTTTCACACTTCTGGAAAGTTGGGGAATGTGAGGGAAATATAAACAAAACGATCAGAGAAGTACCTATTTTTCAGGAAAAATGTCAGGGAAATTTTCACCCGGATTCTGTTATTGTGGGTTTTGCAAAAGTGAGAAAAACACAGATCCAGATTCATTGGAAGTGTTGAATATTTTTAAGTGTCTTGTGACATCAGATGAATTAGAACACTAATATGTAGCTATTTTATGACATGGTAACATTATAATGTGTATCGATACAATTCTGCTTTCTAGTCACCTTGTTACGAATTTTTATTTTACCTAATATTCTTATTGTTAATACTGCACTTGTTTGGTTCAGTTGTTGCAAAGGTAAAGAAGGGTTACATATCTACATACCTATAATTAGTATACATTTATATGAACACTGAAAATAATATACCAGGTGGAAGAGAACTTATTACATTCCTTCTAATATATACTTCATAGAGGTATTATAAACAAAAAAGTATAATAGCATTTTGTTCTGTGATCAGCTGTTTTCGAAAGAACAGGTTCTTTTTCCAAATTAGATGGTTTATTCCACGAAACGTATGAAGATAATAGTTTGTTACTTGTAAGTTGGGTAGAGCAACCTATTTCTGACCTAGTTTCGATATGTGACATCATACAGGGTTTTTAAATAATTAATCATTTTCCGAACACCGTATTACAGAGGTAATGTGGTTGGAGACAAAGGCAACGTTGTTAGGTCAAGGTAGATCAGTGTGAGAATCGGTTTCCCGTCGTAAACAAAACAGCATACCTGAACTGAGAGGTGGGGGAACTGGCGGTTTTGTTTTCCACACGAACCTTAATCCAAACAAACATGACGAAAGGGTAGTGCAATGTTTTGGTGAAATCACAAAAGCAACTCGGTAACTATTGGAAGTATGGAAGTAACGCATTCATCGTCCAATAGGCGTTTTACGGTCGCTGACTAAAAAGCACACTATGTTTAAGTCAGCTCCTCTATAAGTTGAGTCATTATTGGAGGAACATCGTACTACGTATTGAAATTCAAAGATGAAGTGAATAAAAAAACCCAAGGTGTGTTTAGTGGATAATCATACGTACAGCGCAAGGTTTACGAGATCCAGCCTTTTCAAATCGTGAGCACCTTCATATGCTGTTAGTGTATGGCCTGCGAGATCGCCAGCCCTGAATTCTCTAGGCCTTTTCTTCTGGGGGACATGAAAAGCAGAGTCTACAAAACATTGATTATTGACGTCGAATCCTTTAAACAACGTATTCATTTCGCTGCGGAGGAAATATGCAACAATGAAAGTGTCTTTGCTACAGTACGACGTAATTTGTTACGAAGATGTATTTTTTAATTTATTTATGGAGGTTGTTTTACTACTATGGTTCCTAGCGTCCCATTCTATATTAGGCGTGAAAGACCGTAAATTTTGCTCACAGGCCTCTTTATCAGGTTTGGGGTTGTTTTACGTGCCGTAAATATACGATACGGGACCACCGGTTTTACTTCCCTTTCGAAGGAAGCTATGCTAAGGAATTTTACGCCGAAAGAATCCATCCGTCTCTGCCGCGTTTGAACCCGCGACTTCGGGAACTAAAGACTACCAGGGTAGCCTTACACCAGGAGAACGACTTACGAAGATGTGAAGCTTGCAGGTCCGCAAATGGTGAACATTTTGAATATATGTGAGTCGTGCGAGTCATTTGGTTTATTGTTTATTCTTTTTCTGTCCAAGTTAACCCTTTAACCGAAACATTGGTCTCTCAGACTTGAAGAAGTATTGTTCTTCAACTGTTGTAGTTTATTGTTGTTAAAGTTTTACTGTTGTTGTTAGCCGCACGCCTTGGGCGTTAATTTGAAGTGGATTATTTGTTACATAATATGCTACTATGTATGAGACGCTGATTTTTTGAAGATGTATTTTTTGTTGTTACGCTCCAAGTTTTAAAGTATTGCATTAACTTTGTTTTTAAACTGCTTCTATAGGTAGTATTTATGTTTATGATTCCCTCGGCTGCTTCAGGATTGTTTTAGAGTCGCGTATCTCTTAGACAGGGCGTGGTGCGACAAGAATGTAGGCTTACACAGATTTTAAGTTTTAAATTCACTTCTTTTTATTAATCCTTGGCACAAATTAAATAGCACTACCCTGATATTAAGAGCTGTGAGATTCTTTCACTTAATACTTGTACTTTGTTAACGCGTATATTTAATTTTCGTTTCACACGAATATGTAATATTTCTTTAGAGAACACATCTTCCATCCGGTCACTACCAAGGTCTGCCAGCAACTGAACATATTTCAACCGTCCAAACCCGTAAGCTTCTGTATTTCAAGTCTCTGATTTGCTAATGCTAGTCCAATAGAATACCTGGATTTAATTAAAGCTTTTTCTGGCTGTTGATTGGCTATTTTAAACTGTCACAAAATTTACATTATCGTTGCTCTACTCATGACCAGTAGCATTTAAACTCTCAAACTCATTATTTCCTCAAGGTTACCTCATTGTTAGCAACTTTAAACTTATTATTCTCACAGCTCTTGCATTATTAAATTACACAATGCATTCACATAACATTATTAAACATGTTTACAATAATATAAGCATATTCAGTGACTGTTACATACATTTTTTTACAAATTATTACGTACATCTTGCTTCAAGGCGGGCTGTTGTTGAATTTACATATTAAATAATTTAATTAAAATTATTCAAGTGTTAAAAATACTGCCTCAAATCCCATCGGTCATTTTAAGCAACGAGTATGGCAGCACTGCAAAAAACCGTGGTCTCCCTTTCTCAGTATTTTCGTCTTAATACTTCCCGGGTGTAAAGCAACATTCTACAATCAGTTTTACTTTCTCAATCTAATGACTAAGTATATTATTTAGAGGTGAGCGCAATCATGACAATTGCCTAAGATCAGCTATCAGTACAAAATACTTTCATCATGGCAAAGGCCAGGGATAAACATTAATATAAAAATCATAGCAAAAGCCGGAGATAATGATCAATATAAAATCGTAGCACAAGTCAGAAATAAATAAGAATATATAAAACTAAACCGAGATGTATGGAACACCTGCTATTAACATGACTAAATCTAGATGTGCAAATTTACTTCTGACACAGGGTTAAAAATCCCATCAACCGCTTGCTTATCATCCGCCAAGACCACTGCAAGATTGGCGGAACTTACAGGGAGTACCGAAGTTGTGCTAGACCAATACACTCTAGCAACACGTAATGGACCGACAGATCCTCGCTAGAAACTGGACAAATAGGACCACGGTCATCCTTAAGCAGATAAGCTTAAAATTGTAATGGCAAATACGCAACCCAGCCAAAATCACCTCCTCACGACGAGATACACGAGAGGAAACTACCCAGTTTATTGAATGTCCCTCACTACTCTAAGCTTATTTCTGCGGAAAGCTAAGCATTCTTCGCACCAGCACAACAGCGTCGTTCTCCGCACAAGCCTAAAGTTTTTCTACGTTACCCGAGATATGTTAATAGTAGGTTCTGTGGTTGCCACCTTAGCAGCCAAATCCGCAAGTTCATTCCGGGCAAGCAAACGTGACCAGGTATCCAAGCACACTCCACATAAACGCCAGAAGTGTATAATACATGGAGCGCAACCTGGATTCGCTTAACAATAGAGTGGTAGTTGTTCAGCTCACGAGGACCCTAAAGTGCACGAAGGGAATCACTCAAAATTAGACAGTCTCCCAATTATCGATGACGCACATACAAAATGGCTCAGTATATGGCATACAGCTCTGCACTATAAATGGAAGTGCTATCATAAAAACCAAATGTATGGGGTTCGGTTCCATGAACATAATCACATCCAACACCGTTGGTACATTTAGATCCATCGGTGCTGATCAAAATTCGATCACTGTAACCCAACAGAAATTCTAAAAAAAAAACAGGTGAGGATACTAAATGTAGGCATCGTAGACTTCCGATATACCGTCATCCCAAGATCTACTTGAGATGCCGCACGTAATACCCTCTCCCCCTTAGCAAACATTCTAGGCTCTTCAATGTCCTGCTTTCTAAGAAGCTCCCGGAAACGAACACCTACAGGCGTTGGATTAATGGAGCTAGTTCTATAGCTTTCACCGCAGGTGTGAAAAAAGGAAGCAAACGTTGTATGTTTTGGCATACATTTAAGCATACAGTCATAATTTCCTAAGAGGACGTTAGAACTATATCGCAGAAGAGGTTCTGCCGATTCGGCGTAAAGACTCATAACTGGGCTAGTGGGAAATCGGCACTCGAATGCTCCAATTGTGGAGTGTGTCTAATCTCCTCAGCACAGATGGTCATGCTGAGGAGTAAATGATACATCCATAGTTTATTTTTGATCGGATACAATCGTAGCAAGACTGTCTGATCCGTTCCCCAAGATTTGTCATTTAATACCTGCAAGATATTCAGAGAACGGCCACATCGCGCTTTCACCTGAGCTATATGCAATATCCAGCTAAGTTTACTATCAAACGTCAACCACAGGAATCTCGTTGAAGCTGCGAATGCTAATAAATCTGGACCGAATCGGAGCAAAGGTGGTAATTATCTCCTACGGCGCCACAAGTCAATGCAGATTGACTTCTCAGTTGAGAAGCGAAAGTCGTTTTTAGAACTCCATACTTGAAGATCATCTAAACGTTGCTGCATACGGCATTCCAAAACCGGCATACGCTGAGAGGTACGACTTACGGCAAAGTTGTCTACGAATAAGCATGACGATACCCCTGAAGGAGCACATTTCAAGATAGAATTGATTGCTATAGGAAACAGTGTAACACTTAGTACCGATCTCTGAGGTACTACGTTCTCCTGAACAAAAAGGCTCGAAAAAACGAGCCGATCCTTACTCGGAAAACCGGTTCTTCATAAACTCCTGAATGAACAGTGCGTTGCGTATCTTCCAGGGTGTAGAAAACGTAGTATCGCTGCTCGCCAATACGTATCATAAGGTTTCTCAAGGTTAAAAAATATCGCAACGGTTTCACAATTCTTCATGAATCCGTTCATGGTCTGTGGCGATAATGACACAAGGTGGTCCATTGCTGAACGGCGTCTTCACAAACCGTGTTGGACAACAGGTTGTGCAATGCGTTCCATCGCCTTGTAAACGCAACTGGTGTGGGAAGTAAGACGGTAACTGGACGGAAGATGATGATCCTTTCCAGCTTTCAAAATTGGTATGAAAGCGGCCTCCCGCAACTTTTCTGGAAAAGTGGCGTCAACCCAAACACGAGTAAGAAAGCCTTACCATCAGCAGAGAGCTGTTGCAACATTTGTACGCGGATAGGATCTGGTGCAGGGGCTGATAGTCGCGTAGATGAAAGAGCGGTTTATCCGCCTTGGTGAAAAGGCGATTGTAATCTTCAAGATTTTCTGAATACAAAACCAGAAACCTAAAGATTACACCTGAATTCTTAACAGGAAGAAACTTGGGAGTATAAGTTATCTGGGATAGACACTTGAGCGAAAGCACGGCCAATATGTTAGCCAAGTCAAATGTATCAACAACAGCTCCTGCAGCTGTTTTAAGACCGGCAATTGGCATGTGGGTCGATTTTCCGGCCACACGTCTTAACTCTCTTGAATCTGCTCATTGGACATACCATCCAATCCACGGGTATTTACTACACCGCGCGAGGAGTTCAAGGTCCTTTGTACTTCAAGACGTACAGGATAACTGGCTAACATATTCGCTCTAAGTATTTTCGCTGCCTGTGTTGCTGAATTTGCTTCATTCAACCAGGAGCGTGCCATTGCGAGATCTAATGCACGACTTAACTGGACCAGTAATGCAACCGAGACCCTTTTGTACTATGAAAGGGTTCATCGCTGAAAACTTCTTTCTTTCGTGTTCTGTTTATGACTAAGTAGCGAGGATCACAACGCTCGACTACTTCTTTCACACTGACTTTTGAGGTTTTCTTAATTTTTTTAGATCCATAGCTATAAATACCTCCATCATTACAAATGTCTCCGATGGCATGCTCACTTCCTGGACGCCACTCCAGCTTAGGTGAGAGTCCTGGCCTAGACTTTGCTCACCTTAGGGTCTCACCTCCCAACTTATACCTAGAGGGACCCAATTGCCTTCATGAGTGTAACAACATATGTAATGGCCCCTCCCCGGGACGAATCTTTATCAGTGGATACGAACACAGCCCTACATGATACTCAGGGACTGGGAGTTACGCATTACCCAGTCACACATTGCGACTTCCCTCCTCCGTCCCGCGCAGCAGTATCCGTCTGACTGTATTCAGGGAGGTAACTGATAATTAGTCAAACACACTTGTGGATCAAAGTTATTGGGCGTTTGGCATAAGCCCTCTCACCTCTTAGAGGAACCCAATCGAGAATGTAATTCGAGACCCCGGAGCGCCAATCCCGTACCTACCGTAGTAGGCCCCTGTGGGGCTTTCTAAGAAGAGTAAGATTCTGCAGTTCATCGAAATTTTGAAGCTTGGGTGTAAGAGCAGTTATGGGACATAGGTAGATGAAGAGGGAAATGGTAAAGAGACATTTTTTATTATTCTGATGCTGACCTTGAATTTGTGGTAGCTGATTATCACCATGAAACAGAGAGCAATAATGGTGAAGAAACTGCTTTATTGGAAGAAGAGCTTGGTGTGATCAGTACCACAGATAATTTCTCACAGCAAACTTATTACTTTTATGGCAAAAATAAATTCAAGTGGAAGCGTTCTGAGCCTGTTAGAGCAAGAAAAACACCTCGGCACATTTGGAAAGGAGCAATGCCGGGGCTAACAGCCAAAGTTAAAATTTTGGACAAAGGCCTACTAAATTTCAAATATTGGAGAATTTATTTTATGACATGTTAGATGAAATAGTTTTACATACAAATGTGAAACTGAATACAATAAATGCACAGTTGCAGGCAACAACTAACTCATCCGATTACGGAGATACCGACAACACTGAAATCAAAGCTTTCATATGCCTTCTAATGACGACATCAAATTTAAATCCTCTTATGGTGTGGAGGATAGATAATGAAGATGAAGATAGGTTATCTTTTTTCGAAAAGGAACCATCGAGGAATTATTTCAAGCCTTATACTAAATGATAGCACATACTCATGATATTTCGTGCTCATTTTAAATAATGTAAACAATAAAGTCTTTATACAGGTTTAATAGTATAAAATGTACTTAAAATATGATTTAACTGACTATTTCTTAATTTTTGGCAACTAATGTAGAGTTATGTAATAAACTAAATTACGAGATCTAAGAAACCGCATGTTTCTAGTTACCACATTTAAGATATATTTCAGGTTAAGGGTTAAAAGTACCATTTAGTAGACTTTCTAAGAGCCTAATCATGTGACTTTTTTGTGTTTAAATATCAGAAAGATGGTTTGCTTCATTAAATTCGCAGGTATCAATTGCAAACAGTATTTAAGTTTAATGCTAAACGAGCTGCTTATCTGTAGATTCTGAGTTTAGGTTACAAAATGTGTCACTGGAAGATGCAGATGCAATTATTAGAAGGTTACAATCACGAAGCGCTTATCTATACTCATGAACCACCTGCAATACAGCGAAAGAGAAACCCCTTTACGCGGTGGTCTATTTTGGTTTTAAAAGAGAGAGTACCACCCATTCTCCCAGCTACCGATCGGCTTTTGTCGTTACCCGTGTGTTCGTTTGATGTTCTCAAAAAGTCTAAGATACCTCCACGGAAAATGGTCATATAAAAATGAAAGATACAAAATATGTTCCAAATAGCAGGAAATATAACTGATTTAAATTAATATAATCACTTCCTTTCCACCCGACATATATACACATATATAGTTGAAAATACTATCATACTCTGTGAAAACATCGCAAAGATACCTATCACCCATACGATGCTAATAAATATAAGGTTGCTCATGGAAGATACGAAGAATATCTCAAGGAATCAAACAAAACCTGAAATAAGAAGAAAAGAAACCAGTTGAACAAAGAGCATTTTCCCTAGAGATACTTGAAGAACAAAGAATGATACTAAACCTTCAGACAGCTAAAGAAGAAGAAGCCATAAAAGCAAAGTTTCGGATGCTGGAGAAGAACAAATTGCATTAGTTTTACTGATTTGTTCGAATTTCGCGTTTATGTACGTTTTGCATAACTTGGACCCAATGAAAAGAATTGTCCTTGTACTGTTAACTAATTCTTAATATTGATATCTAATGTTTTGTCATATATAACAGAAACAAAATAACAAGAAGTGCGTTGGACTGTTAGGGTGGATGACAAAAAAACAAAGTTGTGAGGCTTCAATTAGTTATTTTCTTTAAACTTACCTTCTGATTTCGTTATATTTAGTGATATTTGGAAACACTGTTACAACACGGCGGCGCCGTGGCCGAGTGGTTAGACCGCTCGCCTCCCACCGAGGCGGCCCGGGGACCTGCATGTGGGATTTGTGGTGGACGAAGCGGCGTCTGGGCGGTTTTCTCCGGGTTCTCCTGTTTCCCCAACCATTCATTCCACCAACTGCTCCGTCATCACCTTTCCTTTCATGCATTTCACCCACATTTCGTTTCATCTACTTCCTTCATCCCATACCAGGCATCGGGCTGATCACCCATCCTGGATACTCTGTCTGATCCATGAGTGTCTGTTCCTCGACGGGCCTCTGACCCCAGGCATCCGCTTGTAAGTCCTGGGGGTGTAAGTCCTACATAAGAGGCGGGTAAACAGATATTGAATGAATGAATGAATGAATGAATGTTACAACACCATAATAAGAAAAATCTCGAATGTAAAGGAAAACTTCTCATTATAGTCATGGAAATTCAAGTAAATGAATGTACGAAAAATGTGTAAACCATGGCAAATAAACTCCATTGTGCTAAAGTTTATTTATGTAAATATTTAAAGGGAGCTTGAACTATTGAAATGCAATTTTATTTTTGTTGAATGTTGTGTCTACAACAAAAAGAAACTTAGTTTTCTTTTTGTTTTCAGTAAAAAATACCAATAGCAGTTTTTTATCATTTAAATTGCCCTCGATAGGCAGCATAAAAACCCTTGTTACTTGCGAGAAGATACAGATAGGGGATGTTGCCTATTACAACCATGAAATTTCTTAGCGGTCAATTAACCCTACTATAAGGGAAGCTGATTGAAAATGAACAGGTATCCTGAGAACGGTCATTTCTTTTTATATTTTAAGACACTGCCTGACTTTACTGAGTAGGTTTCCATGTGTGTGACACTTTACTTTGACTGCCAAATATCGTTCGCGCATCTTACTTTTTGCCTTGACACGTTCCTTTGTCGGTTCTTGGGTCCCGCGTCACGATTGCTAAAGCGAAGCAGCCGCACCTGGGTATTCATATGTATGCACGCTAAGTGATAATAGCGTGTGAAAGCGTCGGTGGTTATTTTATTTATTAGGTTCTATGACTCTTAAATGTTAAAACATTGAAATCCTTTGGAATTAATTGTTCTTTCACACAAGCCGTGTGTTGGACAGGGTTGGAAAGGTAGAATCAGATGACTGAAAAATTCAATGCCATAGCCGGGATTTGAACCACGGATCTCCCGGTCTCCGTCCGGTTGCTCTAACCACTGAGCTACCATGGCAACATGCCGACACGACATTAAATTCTCCAGCTGATTCGCATTTTTCCCGGTAAACCACAAGGAGATCTCAAATTGTATTGAGATGTCATACCCCAATGGCGACTTACAAACATTGTAAGTACTTAAGTCCCGGGCTTTATAGTTGCAACCACTATTAGGTCAATTAATGGAATTAATTCCATTCCATTCCATTAATTCCATTAATTGACCTAATAGTGGTTGCAACTATAAAGCCCGGGACTTAAGTACTTACAATGTTTGTAAGTCGCCATTGGGGTATGACATCTCAATACAATTTGAGATCTCCTTGTGGTTTACCGGGAAAAATGCGAATCAGCTGGAGAATTTAATGTCGTGTCGGCATGTTGCCATGGTAGCTCAGTGGTTAGAGCAACCGGACGGAGACCGGGAGATCCGTGGTTCAAATCCCGGCTATGGCATTGAATTTTTCAGTCATCTGATTGAAATCCTTTATTTAGTTATTCAGACGGGAAGAGGTTTCACGAATACACATGTAAAAATGTATTAGTTGTACATTGACTATGCCTAAACAGCTTGCTCTGTGTGAAAACAACCAGAGTTTGATCACAAAGTAAGTTATATCCATGTACTATACGATCCTCTAAGCTTGCGAAACCCCTTTAATCGCGTCAATCGTTTTATATGAACCTCAAGCATGCAGTGTCTCAAATCTCAAGATTACGCACTTCACGTAGCCCTGGTAACTTTTTTATCCAATTTAAGCAAATCGAAATCTCGGGGATCAATGAGTAGAGATATGTTCCAATACTTTGCTGGCAATTAAATATAATGTCGTAGCTTTTAATGTTATTCAGCTAATGCATGAAATTAAGGGATATTCAGTGAAATAATCGGCAAGGAACTGTGTGTTTAAGACGACCTTGAGTCCATGGAAGTACCTTGATTTAAAACAGAAGATGTTCAAACACTTGAATTTTTGCTCCAAGCACTAGGGCGCTGTAGTCATGGTTTTCGCACAAAATACCCGACCGATAGCCTCCGACGGTTCTTAACGATTTGGTGGGATGTGGCATAGGGCATGGCTGGAAATTAATCTGAAAATACATGCTGGTTATTTTAATCAAGTTTAATTTATTTGCCTATTGGCCATGTTTCTAGTATCCACTTCTCTTATAGTTATAACTATTACAGTCCAGGTCTTCGTGACCCTATTGCTTAGGCCAAGTAATCAATGACATACGGATTTTACCGAGAGAGGTTTCTCCACGGTAATGTGTGAGGTTCGCTTTCGGGAGGTCCCGAGTTCGATACCCTTCGGCGTGGCCACTTTGACCTTGAATTTTTCGCGGTTTTCCAAGGTTGGTAGGCGAATCCTAGGGTGGTTCCTCTCCTATCATGAATTTGCTGTTCATCATTTCCTTTCATCTGTTTATCTTCATGTTTAGGGCTGGACTAAACGACGCGGTTTTTGTGTTGCAACGGGACGGTGGACTTAACACTGTGTAAAGATTTCTTCCTGGCGCTTAGATGGCCAACTGGTGCTCCTTCCTGTGGAAGATCGTTCATCCCGAGATCCCCAGGTTGAAGATGACGCAGCCAGGCTCGCTCCTGGGTCAGGATTGTGACGTTTTGGAATTGCTAGGGACCTCGCCCTTGCTAGCGGCTCATTTGTCCTCTGCATATCGTCGCCCTTCGGGTCTCCTTTTCTTCCCTTCCTCCCAGGAATCACGTAAGTCACAAAGGGTCTAAAATGGCCTGTGTGCAGTGTTGAGTTCCGGTGGCTCTGGGTCTACCTCTGTCTGACTAATCCTAATCTTATAGACATTTTTTTAGTAACAGTAACAGTCGGAGAGGTATTAGGAAAAACATAATGTAGCAGTTAACCTTAGGGCTTGCTTACAGCGGACGGGATTCGGTTCAGATGGTATAGATAGCCGAGACCGGGGTGATAGGTGTCATTGGAGTGTTCGGGGGAAGGGGGATGTTAAACAAATACCTGGGGATCTTTTATAAAACCCAATGATTATATTCTCGAATTAATTACAGCGATGTTGGAGGCCCCTCGGAAAGGGTGGGGTGGTCCTGCAAGAACTTAATGGTACCCACATATGACTTATCTGTCGAGTTCTCGAAGATCTTGAAAATAACGCAGTGGTAATGCTTAGCTTATTACGGTGGGGCTCAGAGCCCTAACAGGCGTAACTTCGGCGTCGTGAATAGAGTTGATAGGATTGATCCAAATTCGTGGTCAATAAACATACTTCTGAGAGCTTAGCTAAGCAACTTGGTGCCTCAAAGCCAGTTCTTCCTTCATTACCATATCTTTCGAAACTTAATGCAGTCTGATTCCACTCTCCGTCCGCGGATCGACATCCATGACGGACCCCTTCATCAGGAATGCTGCTTCCGCAGGATCAACCGCGAAGAAAAGGAGGTGAGATGAATGCAATGTAACCCTTAAAACCTTCTTATTGTTGCTGCTTGAAATCTTACATCCTTTAACCTGATAGATCGTATCGGACGGTGAATGAATGAAATTAATGAATCATGCTCAAATGAGCCTTGAGTACATAGAGCATGGCAGGTGTGAAAGAATGATTAATAAGCATTGATTCACCTAATATTGGTTAACTATGAAGCCCGAGACTTAAAGAACTTTCGAGATTTAAGTCGTCATTGATGTACGTTATCTCAAAAATAAATATCGGAATGCCTTGTGGTTTACTGAGAAAAATGAAAGTCAGTTGAATTTAATGGACTGGCATATTACCATGGTAGCTCAGATGGTTAGAGCAGCGGTATCCTAAGCCAAAAACCTGTGATTTAAATCACGGCTATCGTATTGCATTTTGTCAGTCTGATATTCTATCTTTTCAGCAATTTACTGCTGTTTACGGATGTAGACTATGTATTTATATAGGTTTCGCTGTAGGCCGCGGGTTGTTTAGTTTACAGCATAGCACTTGTGAAGTAAACAGGAAATCATTTTAATTACTGACGGGGCTACCGAGCTCCGACATTTAAATATAAAAACACCCAGCAGCTACAATCTGGACATTAAAATCCAATAGAGAGAGAGTTTGCTATCCATGAAGAGTGGGACGAACATGAATAAGTAAAGTAATTTAATTTAATAACTTGAAATGAGCGGTGAGAGGTTTGGAAATAATTGGTTGCAGTTGTTGGGAGGGAGCGAAGGGGTTAGGAATTAAAAACTATGTCATCAGGCAGCATACCTCTTCCCACTCCCTCTGCTTCAAAGGCTGTAATGAGATGAGTCCGATGAATATTTCTCTGTGTGCATGCACTGCTTTTAACGTCCAGCCTCGACAATTAGCTACCAGAAATGTCAGGGAGCGGGTGCCAGAGCCCGTGCATGCCCATTACGCCGGAATATAGATTCTCTTGGAGCTGTGCTGTAGCGTTACATCTATATGAATAGTTGAACAATTACGTGGATAATCGCTTATTGATTTCATTACTGCTTCAGAGGTAAGGTAATAAACGGGAAAGGAATTCATCAAGTATGTAACTATCATATTCTAAAGAGTATGTTTAATGCTGTAATAGTCAATATATTAGGCTCATTATTGAAGCTGTAACATACAATTCATTCTCTGATCACACATTCAGTGGAGGAAGGTGGTTACTGAAGATTCTTAAACCAAGCGTATTCTGATAAGGTAAAATGACGATTTCACCTACATATGAGTTTGTTGTCCTTTACAGCCAAGGTTTCCAAGGAGTAGCGTTTGCTACATTGTGTTTTATTAGAATTCATTTTAAATTTCGTAAAATAAACTTAAGATGTCACATCCTTAGGAATAACACTCTTTTGCTTAAAAAAATGCTATTCTGTTTTACTGCAGAATCTTCAAATAGAGAACATTCAGTCATAAATACCAAATCCATTATATTCTACAGCAGTAAAGGCACTTAGAGAATATCCATTGAGGTGAGGTATTGTCACATTTGGAGGTTAGGGCGAATTTTTATACTTTATTTGTCTTTTAATTAAGGACCATTATCAGAATTTATGTCAAAGGAAGCTCAAAGGAAGCTTGCACTTTGTAGAAAATTGTTTCCTGTAATGCGGCATTTTTCAGGCAATGTAACGTGTCGGGGACTTTATGTAGATCAGCACAAATAATATGAAATCGCCAAAAAATAAGGGGTGTTCGAAGCTCCTCCGTTGGCTGTCAATAATGTAATTTTGTATATTGAACCATTATCGGAATAATTCATTAAGAATCGTATTCTTCCTCTTCTTTTAGTATAATTAACAAAGCCGAAGTTCAAATTGTCATTTAGTCGCGGTTTGCCGCAATTTGTGGCCGGGTGTGCGTTAGACAGGCCATTATGTTTCGGCTACTTCAGCGTATATCAGCAAGCAAGCGTTGACTATACTACATCGAAACCTTGGCGCGCAAATGTACGCAGAGGGAAACTCCAACATTTATTGAAGTATAGTTTTATTACGTTTAATTACAGATTTCGTCACAAACTTTTCTTAAAATTTTCCGGATATCCTGCATCTCAGACGATTCATTATTTCTTGAAAAAATAAACGTAGTGAAAAAGTCGATGGTTGCTTTTTACCCCTCCTCTGCAAAGCATTCTTAAAAAAGCTTATTCTTTTGTCTGCTTCACATTGATTTATATGAATGTTTGCAGAATTTGCTTCATTGCACATTTCGTTGTAGCACAGGATACAGGAGTCTGAAACGATATGCAAATGTTTAAATTGCGGTAGCTAAATGATAATTTGAAGTTCTACTCTTAGCACGACTTGAGAAGCAAACAAATGACGACCCTTGCAATTTCAAATCAATAACAATTCGGATCAATAACAATATCACAACAAATTATTACACATAACTTCACAATATTTATATCTTTTGTCCATTGCTTATGATTTACCAGTTATAAAAAAGTGTACAAAATTCATTCACAATAAAGAATTCTTTAAAAACTATACACAGAAAATTCGAGTAATAAATATTATTTATTATACACATATCTTAAACATATAGTATTTTAATCAATATAACCATTTTATATTCATGTATCTAGAATAAAAAATAAGGAAGCTTATACTATTTAAAGGGTGGTTAGAAGTGGAGATATTTTCTAAAAATCTTCGTGTCGCATCCTTGAAAGACGCTGAACTTGAATGCCAAGTTTGGTATTTATGTGAATCTTTTATCTTTTTCTAAAAGTGCTCTTTTTTATTTCATTGAGTCCCAAAACGTGTATTTGCGGTGAAATCTGGATGTAGATTTTGGATAAAATACAATACTTACGCTGTCTGTAATAAATTACTTCACAACAATGTATTTGCGTCGTATACCTATCTTTATTTTAATGAGTCAAGTTCTCATCAATATTTTGTTACAGGCAATTAGTTACGAAAAAGAAATTTTAGCTAATTTTAACCTTGTTGGTTTAATTTAATTGTTCAGTCTATAATATTTGTATGCTTCATAGAATATTCTATCAAAACAAAAGCTGCGAAAAGTAATGCCTACGGTTGAGTCCCTAGGTGTATATAACATAAGGTGCACTTGAGTGACAATAAAGTAGGTGATCTATGTAAGTGCCTGTTATAAAAACACTATAAACACGGAATGAAATTATTTTACAATTGTGGGAGAGTAGGAAATCAGCTCTAACACAAACTTAGGACTACTACACCCATCGTTGCCTGCTTCTCATTTCAACAGCAAAACCGCTTTGAGGTCACTTCTCTGAAACAACTGCTTTTGGAGGCTCTTGCTTGAGAAATAAACCTACCCAACATTGGTTAGAACTGGTATGTGTACCAGCTTCACGCTGCTAGTATTCGTGTTAATGTGCTGCAGTTATTAGTTAGATACTGCATAAATAAAGGGATAAAGCAGAGTGGAACGGTCAATATTTGGAGGGGGACATCTAACAGTGGATAATGTGCAAGAAAATGCTGGAAATAATATGTCCCGCGTTCTATAAAATCTTTTGCCTTGTAGCTCAAAAAGAAAGCTTCCGCTGCTCGTTATACTCAGGCTATTTGAAATACACCTGACGATTTATAAGGAATCTTCATTTCTGTGAGTGACTTTTTACCCGCTCGTGTTTATTAACTAATGGCAGTAAATTACCTAATCAGTAACTTAGTCACTACCCATTACTCACTGGATTGATCATACCTATGTAATGCGGTGGTGCTGGTAAGGATTCGCATTTCGCCCCGATTATAACCTAATAGAGCTGGTTACACAGAAAATCGTGTTACAGTTTGTGGTTACACCAGATTACTACAACTATGAATTTGACAGCTCAAGTTATTTCCACTCCTTTGCAGTCTAAGGAATGATGCACAATCAGACATAAATAAAAAGGGAGTGTATTTTTCTGAGCAGATCACTTGTGTGTTTTGTTTTTGAGTTTAGAGTGGAAGATATATTATGAAAGCTTCTAGAAGCATCTTGTTTAACAAACCCGTGTTGGCTTGGGAATCGAAACCGTGATTTCTTGAATGGCGTTACTGGCAACTATCGGATCCAACTCGTAGCAGGTATCGAGTTGAATGACTCGCTCTGCGGTAGCCTATCTCACACGCCTGTGGATGCTATGGGCATCTGCAGTTGTATTTATTGTTTTAAGTTTTGCTCGAATGGAGTCACATATGGACTGTCAGCTTGAATTTATACACAAATACTGGTATCATTGGATATATCCTAACAATGTGCTATATCTTAACAAATCCATAATTTATGGGTTGCTAGAAGAATTTAAACGGACTGGGCCCATATTAAGCAAAAGGAAACCAAAGAGCCAAAACTTATAACCGAGAAAATATTAGGCGAGATACGGAAAGTCGTAGAAATAAGTCCAGAAAACCACTGCTGCTTAGCACTTAAAATGTCATTTGAGATTCATCTTGCCATAGATCTCTTCGGAAACTAAAATTAAGGTCATATAAGACGACTATAGTGAAAAAATTGGCGGATGCAGATAATGTTGCAAGACTTCGATATTTGTCGCGGTAACTTCGTGTTATCTTATTTACTGTTGTTATTGTTTTACTATTTTGAATTTTGGGTTCTTTGTCCTCCGGCTAGCTATTATTACTCAGTCGAGCAAATCTCTTGAACAGGGTGTGTAAACGGAAAGGAGTTGTTACTAAAAGATAACACTGATAAAAGAATTTGTTTTTACACTTTTATTGGCGTCACACTTAGTTAATTTCACAGATTTACTTTTTATACACGCCCGACTGAAACTGTTATATTTTCGAATTTAACTATAATCACTTATTTGCCGCACATTATTAATTCGCGTATTTCACATTTTATAACTAGCTTTACGACGCGAGAGATTCTGTAGAATTGCGCGACGTGTAACCGTGAATGATTCTATTGAACTGAGCAATACATGTCTCTGGCTTTAGCTTTTTATACTCCCTCACCCCGATATGCCTAAACATTATAATAGAGCTGCTATTGGTTAATAAAGCGCGCCAACATTAGCGTCTATTTTTATATCCAATCAAAATTACGAACACATATGCTCTAGGGAAAATATTGCCTCCATTACTACAGAAAAGCGCGCTACTCTGACGCCATTTGTTTGTCTCTTCTAATTGATAAACTCGCCCTCTCGCTCATTATTATCCGTTCCTATTGTCAGTTTCAGTGAGGCCGTGTAAACTTATTTCCTAATAATGCTTATAATTAACAAACATCTCAAATCATTGTCATACAATAATGTTAATTTACACTACAATTACTCTGGCATTCACAGTGTTGTGATGTAAAATACTGCCTCATATTTCAGCTGGTTTTTGCGATCTGTGCAGGATGGATATGCTGATCCTGGTCTGCTGTATTGCTCTGATGAAGCTTTATCTACATCTATTGGATCTTGTGAACCCAGAGAATAGGTAATGGATATTGGAGTTATAAAAACCTACACCAATTACATCAGAAGCCATTGCAAGTCGTAAAGGTGACAGTGTTATATGCAATCAGTCTAACAAGAATTATTGGGCCCGTTTTCTTTTACGAGCATCAATCCTACGTGCACAATTTACTGACTCCTTTGTTCAGACAAGTGAAACCTTTAGAATGTGTCCACAATTACTTTATGCAGGATAATGCAACTGCACATGTATACAGTAAATCAATTCACGGAAGCATTGTAACTTCTATTTGATAACAACATAATTGACTAGCCTGCTCGCATTCTAGGTCTAAAAATATTATTATTATTATTATTATTATTATTATTATTATTATTGGCTGTTCGCTCTCCAGATCTAAATAATAATATACTATTATTACCATTATTACTATTATTTTTATTATTATTATTATTATTATTATTATTATTATTATTATTATTATTGTCGTTGTACTGCACATGTATACAGAAAATCAATTCACGGAAGCATTATAACTTCTCTTTGATGACAACATAATTGACTGGCCCGCTCGCACTTTAGGTCTAAAAATATTATTATTATGGTTATTATCATTTACTACTCTCTCTCCAGATCTAAATAATAATAATAATAATAATAATAATAATAATAATAATAATAATAATAATAATAATAATAATAATAAATCATTATTATTGTCGTTGTTGCACTAGGAATTCTTTTTTTCTACTAAGCAGGATGTTTTAACTGATTTTATATTATTTGAGGGTGATTACAAATGCGCAGTCAGAAAGTATCCATTACATAAGTTTTTCACAAATTAATTACAAGTATTTTTGATTTTCACAAGCAACATACTTTTAAAGAGCATTAAAATTTCTTCAGGAAAAACAAAGTTTTTAAATGGCGATTATATAGTGTTCATGGAGTTAAGTTAATAGGGCTGGTAATTGCTTTGCAAAATACACAGAAAATGTACACACTAATATATTAACGATGAAGGAACTTTCGCTGTTTTTTATTTTCTGGAGTAGCTGGAGTCAGTAATGTCACGCTGAAAGCACCAGCTATAGTCTGCTATCATGTTTGTGCTCCACCTGCCTTGATATCTTTGTTCTATGGTCTTAATATGCTCACCCTTCTCTTCACTTACAGCACCAAGAGTTGAGAGAAAGACATTTAAGAAGCAGCTAGAAAATGGATCCTGACGCTCATGTTTACTCCTATACTCTGATATGCTGTCAACAAGGTTTCAACTAGAACCTCGTAGTTTTTTGCACTGGTATTGCCAAGAAAGTTTCTTACAACATTAAAAAAGGCACAACAATCACCTTTCTCTAAAGTGTTTGTGGTTTCTAAAATGTCTTTATCTCTCATTAGAAGTCTTATTTATGGATCATAAGAATATACCGGCTTCAACTTCCTTTTTGTCAATGCTGGGAATTCCGAGGAGATGTGTTTGAAGCAGTACCACCTTTATCCAGAGCCTTCTCAACCTGCTTCATTAGGCCTAATTTGATATACAGTGGGGGTAATATTTTAATGGGGTGAAGAAGAGGCTCATCTTAATATGTTTAACACCAACTTGAAACGTCCTTTGGTAGGCCATTCTTTCCTTATCAAGTGTTATATCTCTCTCGGCTGTCTTACACACACAGGTAATTTGGATATTTCCTGTACTCCCTTTTGACCCAGAGTATCGATATTATCTTTAGGTCACCATAAACAGTCCAGTAGTGATCAATGTTTATCAGATACCACAAATCACAGTTACAATTCGGTTTTGTCGAGATACTAGATTCGTTACTGGAACTAGAAGTTTTATATGTTTTGAAAATAAGAATAGGAACATCATCATTGTGTGTACAGGTCTTATAGCTAGCCACAGGAAGTTAGAATACAGAATGGAGTGCTTTGACTTTCTGTTAAAGTCATACAAATGTAGCAGTCTTCCACATGAACTTGGTGTTCCCGGCACACCCATTGGAACTACAAAACTGAGACTTTCTCTTTGTCTCCTAGTTCATTGCCAGAGATTTTCACATGTTCTACACACTGTTTGCCGTGCCCAGTATTTGTCTTTGTCGCAGAGATTAACTCCAAAAATATGCATTATAAGCTTTGGATACAATTTATGATATATTTCTCCTTAATTTTGGTGTTGTAAAGGAATAAAGAAGTAGTAAGATATGTCTGGATGAGTTTTACATTTTCGATGAATGACAGGCATTTTTACAGGAATCTAGTAAAAGGAATAAAATTGCATTAAGTTGGTATTATTTAAACAACACAGAGAAACGCGTTAACTTTCAGTTTCGTGAAACAAAACTGATATGACCATGCCAAATAGTGCTTAATAATCGGTTCGGCAAACACTGACAGAAACGTGCAACGAAGGAAAAGTGTGAAGCTTGTGAAAACAAATACCTCATGTGGTGGTTCAAGTTGATATGATATGTGGATTCAATACCCTAAAATTAATAAAAGTCAGCAAAGTTATTGTATACCAGTGTTATTATTGTTGTTACTGCTGTTGTTTAACGTCACACTAACTTCTTAGTTCATCACAATAGGCTCGTTGGTTCACCTGAGAAAGCATATGCTTTTGCGAGCCATCTTCCTGCAGCGCCTGTTTGGTCGATTTTGAGTTCATGGGGAGCGTGCCTTTGGGATCGTGGAACTGCTAATTGTTCCTTATTATATCACTGCATTTTTGCTGGTTTCCAATTAATGTAGTTAAATAGAAGTAGACAGTAGCTGTTTACCAGTTACCAGGTTTTGTTAGTTTCTAGCAAGTGTAGATGAATATAGAATTTAGAAATGGAATTAAATGTCCTTTTACGCCTATACTCTAATCTAATAACTTCTATTCTTTTTCTTCCTTTACTTTATATATTTTATTCATTATTTTGTAAATTTTGTGTAGTTTGTAGGTATTTTATCTGCGAAATTTGATGTGATGTAAAACGTAAATGTGTTGTGAGAGTAATTGTAAAGTTTGAATGTATATCCCGGCGTAGTAACCAAGATGCTGGGATATTATATTCATATTTTATTTATTTGTTTATTTATTCCTTGATTGTTTATTTAGTGATTGTGATGATGAATAGATGACCTTAGTTCATAGTTGCCTAAGTAACTTGTTGATAGATGTCCTCAAATTGCATAATTGTCTTCCTTTAAATCAATTTTTATTTCTATTATTTGTTCTTGATCTGTTTCTTAATAGTGCTTCAACGCCAGTTCTTTTTAGATACGGCACCATAGGCGCTGACATTGATGATAAATTTAACACTTAAATAATAATTGTAAAATAAAATTTGTGAAGGAAACGTTCCAGGCCTAAGTTTAGGGGAACCACCCGGGCATTTGCCAGTTATGAAAACTGAGGAAAACCTGGACAAAATATCAGTCAGGAAGGATGGTTCCTGCGGGATTTGAACTGCGCACCTCCCATTCACAATCCATGTCTTAGCGGTCTAGGCCATCCGTGGCGGTGTTTTTGCTCTATGAGTGAAACTTTGGGTCATGGTATTTACCTGACAACCAAGAGAAATCATGAAAAATCCCATGCTGGCACGAATTTGAAACTGCGATCTCCCCTCAAATACTAGTCACACACGCTACCACCTGAGCCATCTCGCTCGGTCTATGCAATTATTATCTCAGTGGAATGCTTAAAGATGAAGGTTTATGCAACAAAACTCTATGCTAGACAATTTAATGACAGTATCACTATGCGTATTCCAGTATTTCGGATACAGAAATTTGTCGAGTGTTCAATAATGTGCTCAGCAGGTGCCAGGATTCTATAAAACCAGAGAGGCGTTCAAAATGTCCGATAATTTTTGTAATAAAAGGTAAAAGTAACATATATAATTTTGTATCGTTAGCATTATGTAGGGAAGAAACGGTGCGCCGATCCGCCGCTACTGCACGAAATAGCAGTTGTGTAGTAGTGATGGGATGCCAGTCGCATCATTCAAGAGAAAGCCGGTTGTTACCACTTCATACACCAAGTTCAGCTATAGAGGGAAGTGAACGGTCGCTGTCGCTGTTACTAACGATAATGTCTAACTAAAAGACAATATCAGGCGTGAAATTCATTCAATGTCAGATATTGAATTCTTCGAGTGAGAATGAAAATTTCCTGAGCAGATGCCAGAAATGTGAAAAGAGAAGGACAACATTACCAACATCTCTTATGATAAGGTATATGCTTATTATCATTGTAATTGTAACTGTAACTATGAGAGCGTGAGGTGGTTGTGGGGATATTATAACTGTTTCCGCCGGGAGTCCGAGCTGCGGCGACCGGGTAGCCGTGCGGTGGCCACAGTGTGAACGAAAAGCACTGTATAACAAAATTGTATTTGTTTGAAACATTTATAGGCAACGTAGCATTACCAAAACGTCCACAATTGAGATTAAGCAGTAGATATCTTTATATTTTAAAAGCTTCTTTAATTTTATTGAGTGTTGATATCAGAGTTTTTAATTTCATACCCTAACTCGAATTTACTGATATACTGTGATATTTAAGCGCGATTAGAGAAAGGGGAGGGCTTATAATTTAGCTTAGGAGTAGCCCAATCGAATTGGATAATTCTTTCATTGTTGAAAACTTTTTATCCACTGGCTATGTTACATGAAATTTCCAATATTGTTTAATATTAAATTCTAATAAGTATACGTAAAGTGTTTATTACTTCCATTATGATGACTACAGAGATCATCAGAAGAATCCGCTTCTAGGTCAAAAAGTAATTCAGTATCTTAAACATTGGCCAATTATAGCTACTGAACATTACTACGACAGTTAAAAGCAATGCAGTTATTTCAAATTTGTTACCAGTGGGAAAGTAGGTAATGGGGTATAAATAGTTTTGAGTGCGGATAATACATGCTTCCTTGTTGTGAAAGTTTCTGCAGCTCTAATGTGTAATGGAAGAAGGACAACATTTACAGCAGCAAAAGCTTAATAACAATTTCCGAAATTTCTCTATCGATTCGACCAATTCTTTCATTCTTTAATACCTACATATTGCTACTGAAGTGGGCTACATATTGCTTCTAACTACGGAATAATCTACGGGAAAATACATAACATTTCGAATAATTTTCCTGAGATTAATTTTTATAGCCATGCACATTTTACTTTAATTAACGTGAAAATGGTTTACTCTCTTGAAGTAAAATGAAAATTCCTTCTTTGCTGTGCTAAGGGATTATAGACCATTTTAAAATAGCTTAATTCGCATTCAAGTTTCAATGCGTATTTCACAATGCCGTACTTTGAGTATGTTTGAAGTTTATCATGTTATTCTTCTCTAAACGTCACAATACAGAATGTAACAAAAATGCACGGCACAAATTGCAGACACATTCCTCACACGTAGACGAAGAAATTATGTTATATGAACGTGGGTTTGGAAACGCTTTGTTTCCATGTTACAACTCATTTCTCTAACTCATTAATCATGGGAAACGCACCCGAACAGAACGTTAGAATCATGAGGAACATGCACTCTTGATTACGTCTGGTAACGTACGTGTCATTAACGTAGGTGCACTGCCAATGTTTTGTTTTACTGTTATCATGCGACTTACGTCATTGCTTGTTTACAGGTGATATCAACTGTTCCAGTGAGCAGTACGACCACAGGGGTGATGGTGGTATTGGCTAAGTGGAAACCGAGGGCACTAACTCCCCACATGGACACGGTGTGTCACTAGTTGTACTTTTGCGGGAAAGGCGAATTTTCTGATTGGCTGTTTCAAGTTTCGACGTTCGTAACGAACTAAATTGCAGGCACGAAGAAAGGGACCATGTTGGATTTTTATAGCTGGAAGTTTTCGTCCGAAGTTTTTTCATCAGGAACAAAGCCGAGACGGTAAGCATACATTTACGCTATTTCTGATTGAATGTATATTTGTTGTAATATTGGTATTTTCTATTAACTTCAGTGATATTCGTAGAATGAGGTAGAAAACTGATAGGTTATTGTATGTTGCAACATTTTTATATAACGAATTCATTTTCAGATACATTGAGCCGTCCAGACAGAGGGAATACGCCTACGATTTACATTCCTTCCAGTGTTGTGGTTCGAGTCCCGAATGGTGACATAGAATCTGAAGGTATGTTATTAAGTTTCCAGCATGAGAGTGCTGAATGAAAGGTTAAGTTTTTAAGAGCTTCTAAGTGTTGCTGAATTTTATATTGTCCTGATTTACTTTTCAGATATTGTGAGTCATCCAGACAGTGGAATATACGATTAATTTTCGTGTTTGCACTTCATAATTGATGGGTGGAGATCACAGCCAAAAGTAGGTAAGGTAAAATCAACCTTTAATGCAAATTAATTAGCATGTTACTGTGCTAATATTCAAACACATAGATGCAGATCATGCGAGTGATACTCTTGTATAATTAAAAAATGTAGGATTATTGGTGGACTGACACGCTAACTGTCAAGGATAGCATGCCAATGATACTATAATTCTTTTAAGACAGTGCCCAAATGAAATTTTCTAATACAGAAGGAAGAAAGATATTTGATATCATTCACATATATTTCAGTAATTCACCCTCTTTTGGGCATTTTTATCTAACTGCCACTATGTCCTTTTTTGAACTGGGCATGGTGTATGAAAATAGAAATTCTGGTAGCTTTTTTGACAATGTCCTTGTAATCTGTTATTACAGATGCTCAAAAGCATTTGTTTCCAAGAATAACTGAAGTGTTTGTTTTGAGTGAAATTAGCAGCTTCAGTATGTGTTCTGAGGCTTTGAAATTCCAAAGTGGTTTCAATCTTTCGTGTCTGTTTTCTACCATTTAAACTTTGTAGCAATTTTGATGATACAAAATCCTTCCCTTAAAGATACATTGTGCATTAGTAATTAAGTTGCAGGATATTATAAGAAATGTATAGGCATTTAAATGATTGTGTTGTTTTTGTGCAAAAATCAAAGGTTTTGAAGTAATGGGCATTTAATATTTTTTAAATGTATTGAAGCCTTTTAAGTTAACACATATGATAAACATGAAGTTGATCACGATATATGATGAATCATTTGTAGAATACTTATGAAAATAGCTTATTGTGAGTAGAGAAAGTCTTAGATGGCAGAGCAGTGGTATGGCAAGTTAAAGATTGCTGGTTTGAATCCCAGGCATGGCATTGAATTTTTTGTCTGATTGTATATACTCATCCACTATTGTGTATATGCAAACAACCCATGGCTCTTTTCAGTGAAGGTTCTATGAATCTTTTCAATGAATTGGATCTTCTGAATGATCCTTTGATCTGTTATTTATAGTGAACATTTTAACACACTGAGTATTTTAAACGCTTTTCATATACAGCACATTGCATCCAAGTTACTATGGGAGGTTAGGTTTTTTTTATATAAGCTTAGGTTTCTGAATTTATGGAAGGTTATCATTAGGTTTGTTTATTTATATAAGCTTAGTTTTCTGAATTTACAGAAGGTTAGTAACTTTTTTAATGAAAAGTGATTAAAATTTCACTATAAATGACAGTTCGAAGGATCCTTCAAAAGATGTGATTCATTGAACCTTCAATGAAAAGATCCATGGATCCTTTGCATATACTGAATTTTATTTTGTTCAAGTAACACAAAGTGGTGGTGGTTTTACAATAAAAAGTGTTATTTCCTTCTTTATTTAGCACTATATCCTGCAACTTTTTTGCCACTTTTTAACGGTTTCCCAGTTTTGTGTTAAAACAGCTTATTCACACTATGCACTTCTTCCTTTGTCATGGCAACTCAAACACTAACTGATAAAATCAAAGATTTGACCTGAGCTGAGCATATGAGTGCGAGCGTATTATGAATGACTGTTTGCTTATCATATTTCCTGTGTTATGCAAAGAGTTTTTTTGGTACTCAGATAGCACCGCTGCAAATTCATTGCTGCATTTCTCATATAGGCAAGAGAATAGCAGCCATCCATACAGTTGGTAATTAACAAAAAAATACTCTTTGATTGTTAATGCAATAGCAGGTAGAATTAAGAAAATCATATTTTGTAATCTCTTAACAATTACCATATATCCATAACCTTTAACAATGAGTTCTTACGATAATCACAATAAAATGTGTAGTTCTATACCTTTCCTACTCCAATGTTTCATGACACAATACGTTTAAGGAACTATTTACATTGGAATAAGCGTAGTGCTTAGTTTCAAGACAAGAGGAAGCATATGCTTTGTTTACATCAGAGAGAACTCTGGTTTACAGTGGATAGTGTGTAATATAATAACAAGGTGTTTGTAACCACAAATGTTTCCTTAATGTAAGCAATTTTTCTTTTCAGAAACCTACTTTTAAGGGTAGTTTAAACATGTGTGTTCTATTTAATTCTAGGATATACACAATGGAAAGCTGGAGTTAAGTTGTGGCTATTTGTGTCCAGTGATGGTGCTTCAAGTCAGAGCACAAAGAGTGTCAATGACATTAATAGTGTTAAATGGTGTGGTGAAACTTGCTAATGACATTTATTGCACTGCTAATAGCAATTTAGTGAATGACAAACAATAGCTATACTATTGCATATAATGTGTGCAGAAGTTTCTTTGTAGGAAATGGATTTAAGTTATGTCAAATTGTATTGCGCTATCTAGAGTAGAATAAAATAACAAGTGTCAAACATGTGTTATTCTTCCAATTTTCCTGTCAAATTCCACGTCCTACTGTTGGTTGGAAGTTCAAACAAACCATGGAGGCAGTTTAAGTGCAAAAGATTTTACTATGAAGCATGCAGAAGAAATTATTGCAAGGTGCTCTCTCAAAAATTTAAATGTGACCATTATGTATTATGACATAGAAACATTCAGCAACCACTATTAACCCCAATAATATTATATAAAAAGCAATGTATGTGCCGACTATTGGATAATTTAATAAGTTACACAGGAATAAACAGTTGTGTTTTTCATACTAGCCTAGCTGTGAGGTGTTCAACTGATCATAATTGTGTTCTAATATTGTATTGCTACAGATGACAGTGACAAGTTATTTTATGTGAGCTTTAATCGACTCCTTTAAAAAGAAATATGAATAACTCCAAGTGCAATCACGATTATTGAAGCTCACGTAATTAACTTTGTACGTCGTCAGTAGCGATACAATATTGGAACATATGATCAGCTGAGCAGACAGCTAAGCAGGTATGAAAAATACAGCTGTAGTAGCTACGAGTGACGTCATCATCCGAGAGCACGATTTTTCATAGTTTAGTTCCATCCCAGATCATTACTCACGCTGCGATCGCCCTCGTGTTTCCAACGTTTAACACGAGAGTTGCACTTCTAATAGTTTGCTGTTCTGTGAGTACGACCTTGGCAAGCACACGCGTTACTACGTAATAGTAGAGTTGATCATAGACTTGACTCGTGCAATGGCAATGTACATAAATGCAGAGATGGCAAATGCTCATCTGAAGTATGGATTAGCAGACGGCAATGGCGCTTGCACTCAACGTTTGTACCGGGAGAGATTTCCAGGACGAAGGTGCCCCGACAGGAAAACAAGTAGCTGCAACAATGAATGTTGACCACATAATGTCTGGCGAGTGTTACACGAGATCCGGCTGTATCCACACCATTTACAGTGTGTGCAGGCACTATCGGCAGATGATTTTCCTGCACGGGTATGGTTTCTGCAACAAAATGTAATCCCTAATTTTAGTGCAACGGTGCTGTTCACAGACGAGGCGTCGTTTCAACGGGATCAAATTGTACATTATCACAATTGGCATGTATGGGCTGACGTCAATCCTCACGCAACTGTTGAAGCAAGTCATCAACAAAGCTTTTCTGCCAATGTTTGGGCCGGCATTGCTGGTGACTGTTTGGTAGGGCCTCACGTTCTTCCACCCAGGCTCAACGGACAAATTTACCATAATTTCGTAGAGAATCTTCTACCTGATCTATTAGTAGATTCCTTTAGCTTTGCGACAAAGCACGTACTTCATGCACGATGGAGCACCTCCCCATTTTAGGGCTAATGTCCGTCGGCTTCTAAATAACAGTTTTGGTGACAAATGAATAGGTAGAGATGGAGCAATTGCCTGTTTTCCACGCTCTCCGGACCTAAACCCACTGGACTTTTATTTGTGGGGCATTTGAAAGCTCTTGTGTATCGAACCCCAGTACCAGATGTTAACAGTCTCCGTGCCCGTATTATGGAAGGCTGCGAAACCATACGCAATACTCCAGGGATATATTAGCGCATCCGGGATTCACTAGGACGGCGGCTTGGTGCATGTATCAATGCTCACGGAGGGCATATTCAACATCTCTTGTTAGAAAGAGTTGCATGTGGTATGCTGGTACGTTCTATTCTTGTGTGTTTCCCATGATTAATGAGTTGGCGAAAATGCGCTGAAACAAAGCGTTTCCAGACCCATGTTCATATAACATAAGTTTTTCGTCTACGTATGAGGAATGTGTCCTACAATTTGTGCCGTACATTTTTGTTACATTCTGTATGTAAAGAATAGTATCTGAAATTTATATATATCATAAAACCCGGTAAAGCTGCTAATGGAATTTATAGCTTTATAATTATATCTGCTAATCTTCGTAACTCCGTAAAAAGGAGCCATTAGCTAACTAAAAAATTGGATCGCCTTGATGACCTCATTCAGGTTAAGCGGTGGTTCCCGTAATCAAGTTACATGGTTAAGGCGTGTGACTCTTCATTTCTATGATATGGTTTCCGCGGTTTGAGTCCCACTTCGTGTGTGGAAATGAGTGTCTGTGTGTTTAGACATGCGTAATATCAACAGAAACCCGCAACGGTTGCCTCTAGGCTATTTGACACGCATGATTTAGTATGTGCCAGATTTCTAGTCTTAGTTGCATAGTCGCCTTCCTGTATCACCTTCTTAAGTAACTTGCTGCTAGTTAGTTGCATAGTCACCTTCCTGCATTATCTTGTTTCTCGCTTTCGATTCAACCGTAGGATGGACTTCTGGGACCGTAGATTGCTCTTATGTGGATAAATACGCGTAGTCAATGTGATGCCAGAAATATGGCCTTAGTTGAATAGTCATCTTCCTCTAACATCAGCTTGAGTAATTTGTAGATAAATGGCTTTAGTTGCGTATTCGTATTCCTTTACCAACTGTTTTATTTCAGTTTTTTTTTTTTAGTCCGGGATATTAAGAAAGGGAAGTTAAGGCGAAGAAAGGTACAAAACTGAAATGCGTTCCGCTTAGCACCTCCTTTAATGCAGGAAAGGTAATACTGCCGACAATGGGTGAAGGATTTATCGTGTAACAGACACGGCCAGTCAGAGCCCTGATTACTACCGCGAGGAGTTGGGCGAGCATTGCTTGAGGGAAGTTAATACAAACGTTTATGTGTTGCTTTATTAGTAGTACTTTTGATAACGGCATAGTGGATTGTCGAATTCCTGAGGTTTGTTGGTGACGAGGAAGTTTTCGAATGATTCGAGATTTCGAGGGGCTCGCTCACTGGAGGAGTGAGTGGCCAGTGGTTGAGGAGAGGCATATGTTGTGTGATCCTGTGGATGATTCGGCGTGGTAGCAGAGGTGGTGGCTAGTGGAGTATGCAGGTGTTTTTCTATCGGTGCGTTGAGTCCCCTTCCAGGGCTGGCCTCAATATGTAGGCGCCGCTCAAGGCCACTTCGTGATGGTCAGGGTTGGCGAGCTCCAGACGGACCAGCGGTGAGGTTCCTCTTGCAGTAGTTATCCCAGTGGCGCTAATTGCTGAAGACCACTGTTGTTTCGTTGCGGTGATGATAAATCTGGTTGGAAGGTCTCGTAGAACACGTTGATTACAGCGCTGTACGTTCGAGGAGGCACAGATGGTGTTGAAGCTGTGATGGCGAGGGTTTCTGTAGATCCTCAGAAGGTGTAGTGGTGTTTGGCCGGTGTGTCGGCGGCGACTGGTGGCAAAACGGCGGCAGAGGCGGGGTGTGAGGTCAGTGCAACAGTGACTCCCGCGGCAGATGTCAGGGACGGGGGTAGTGGCGGAGGTATCTGCAGGTGAAGGTTCGGCGACGAGTTGCCCTATCTCCTTTTTCCCCATTCTCCTATTGAAATGTAAATGGGTGGAACTTTGATTCGTGGTAATGATTAGACAATCTGGTGTTTACTTGACGGCTAAGAGAAACACGAGAAACCCCAGACAGATGGGATACTATACCGAATTTATAACCATGACTATCCTAATAGGTGGCACCTCAGCGCTATCATCTGAGCCATCTCGTTGGGAATAGTCCAGAACAGAGATAAAAATTGGGCCCCATAACAAATAACAAAATTAGTGCGTTACACTGATATGACTTTCTCCCACTCTTCTAAAAAGTATTATTAAAGATGAGAGGTTTGTGCGCGGCACGAAATGGTTGACTCGACAGCAATAGGTGCGCAGACGGGTAAATAACTTAGGACAGTGCACCCAAAAGAAATGCAACTAGGAACGCACTGTATTCGCTATCCATTTGCCTACCTTTCGTTCTATCGTAACAACACGAAACGAGGTCTTCATAATCACATGTGCTGCAGTAGTGAACAAACGTATAGTGACCAGTATTATTGACAATGATGGAAACCAAGCAAACAAAGGAACTGCAATTAAAAGTTTTGTTGCGAGAATGTAGCAGTAATAACAGGTTGCGCATCCAAGCAAACGCAATTGCATGTACGTATGTGAGTATGAAATTAAAATGTGTAGGAAGTATTACGCAGAAAGACAATATTGCACTACTTTAAAGGTAGTAATACCCTCAACATCAAAGTCAGTATCCAACGCAAAATCAGAATTTGCTAAGGATTTATGTGAGATGATGGCTAAAGCAAATATTCCGTTGAGTAAAGTAGACAATTACCATTTTCGAGGATTTTTGGAAAAATATACCATCAGCGCGTTTCGAATCACACAACTCTCCGTAAATACTATTCATTTATCTGATTGCTACGAAAATACATTGGGTTATATTAGAAGAACTGTCAATGGTAACAAAATATGGGTGTCAGTAGATGAAACTAACGATGTAACAGCAGTTTTCTGGTGAACGTAATTGTAAGTGTACTATCCAAGGACTGTCAGGGAAAACCTTTTTATTGACTACCGAGGTCTTGGATAAAGTGAATCATAATTCTATAAAAGACTTGTTTGATAAAGCTATGTTTCTTTTATGGCCTCTTGAGGTAAACACGAAGACGTACTACTGTTCGTTACCGATTCTACCCCTATATGGTGAAGGCAGCAAATGGAATAAAAGAACGGTATAAAAACCTTACAGGTTATCTAAGGAGATCCGTGCTATACTTAGTAATGTTGACACCTTCATATCTGTAATGAAAAAAATATTTCTTAAGGCACCTTCATGGATACAATAATTTCATAAATTGCACCGGGTATTGCCCTTTCACCAAAACCAGTACTTACAAGATGGGGTACCTGGTTAGAGGCTATCTCATATTATGCAGTAAATTACAGTTCAGTTATAAAAGTTAATAATTCTTTAAGCACTGAAAACGCATCTGCCATTAATATTGTCAAATCTCTCATTTCCTCTAAACCGTTTCAAGATTTAAAGTTCATAATTAAAAATTACGGAATGATAGCGGAGAGCGTAAAACAATTAGAAACATATGGTTTAAAATATCCAAAGGAATAGCAATAATAGAAGAGGTGTCAGAAACAAACAAGAAAGAACCTCCAGGACCTTTGCATACAAAGGATAAACAATAAATAGCAAAACATTCTACAGAAAAATAAGGGCTATTTAACAATTTGTAACCTACTGAAGATAACAAAATCAACAGACGATAGCACATTGTACTTGAAATATGCACCGTTTACATCCTACGATGTTGAAAGACGCTTTTCGCAGTTCAAAAACTGTTTGAGTGATCGACGACGTCGTTTCATATTCGATAATTTAAGAATGTCTATAGTAGAGCAGTGCAATTCGGCTTGTGATGGCTCTGAAGCTATAGATGAATCATAAAGGCAAGCTTATTCTTCTAACTTTAAATATTTCAACATATCCTTTATATTTGTATATTGTCATGTGTTAGAGCTAGATCGTAACGGAGTGTTGCATTTCTCCTTTTCAGACTGTATGCTTCTCGTGGTTTGTGTACGTCGGAGATCAACACAGACACTGTCCATACAGTTGTAAAACGTCTATGTATACGCAACCTGACAACAAAACGCACAAATCCTCATCCTTACTCATTATTATATCCATTTATCGATAATCTAGAATTTGTCAGAAATATTTTTATTATGCGTTGTAGCATAATACATTTCTAGGTACATCAAAAGTAACAGTTAAATATGAATAATTAAAGACTTATTGTCAATCAATATTATACAGTTTCAGAAACTTGTAAATAGCACCATTAGAAACCCCTTGGAAAATTATATATGAATTTTAAGTTTTGTGCATATTAGTTAATAAACAACGTCGCAATCGTACTTTGTTTCGTACAAGGTTTCCATTATAAAATAAGAGAAAGCGACGGTTAGATTCTATTTTCAAGATTTAAACGCGAGGGTGAAAAGCACGTGACTCCTTGTATACCTACGGTTATTCCTCGAATACAGGCAAAAGATAGCGTCTCCCGATAAACAGAATAAGTAGCGGTTAGGGTTTGAACATTTGAAGCAGAGCCAATAAGCGACAGTAGAGCTCTCGCAGAAAGAACAGTAACCAATAGAAGTAGGGTAAAACTTGACTCTGAGTCAAATATCATGAAGGCTGTCACCGTAGGTTATAACGGATCATCGAGAAGTCGCTCCGCACCCCCGTGTAACCAAGATTCCCCTAGAGTCGGGAATTCGGGTGGCAGCACTGGCAGGCGCGAGCGTATGGTGAAAACGTTTCGCTGGTTAAGAAAACTGCTAGGTTCACTATATTCATGCATGAAAGGTAATGTAGAAAAGTAATATGCAACTAACCTGTTTAAAGAAGATGTTGAAAATGTTTACCATTTTCTTGAAGACACAAATTCACTCGTTTTTATTTATTTTCGAACACTGTAATTAATGTCTCCTTTGTTACAGATGTTATCTAATCTTCTATTGCCGTTTTCAGCTCATCCATTGTTTTTGGATTGTCCTTATAGACCGAAGCTTTAGCGGCTCCCCAAAGAAAATAATCCGGAGGGGTAAGATTAGGAGACCGCGGAAGCCACAAACCTTTAGAAATTAGTCTTTCCCCAAAACATTCCACTAACAGTCTCATGGATTTATGTGATGTATGAGCAGTGGCGTTATCTTGTTGAAAAAATGCACCGTTCACTTCATCTTCATTTAGCTGTGAAATAAATGGAAAAAGAATATCCAAGCAATAAACATCTGAATTAATTGAGTTATGGAAAAAAAATTGCCCCAATAATTCGAGAGCGAGAGATCACACACCATATACCAATTTTCTCTGAATGTAAAGGGGTTTCCTGAATTGCATTAGGATTTTCAGTAGACCATACTCGCGTATTTTGTAAATTTACGCATCCTGATAAGTGGAACCAAGCTTCATCAGTAAAAAAATATCCTATCTAACACGTCAATTCCATGGTGCAAAATAAACCTCTGAAACCATACACAATACTGGACTCTTTTCCCGTGATCTGTGGGTTTTAATTCGTGGACGACTGATACCTTATATGAATACAAACCTAGTTCTTTTTTGACTACTTTGTATGCGGAACCGTAAGAAATATCACATTGTTGGGCCAATTTGTTTGTTGATTTCTGTGGACTTTTAAGCATTCTATCCGATAGTTTTTCTTCTGTTAGCACACTGGGTCTTCCACTTCTAACGGCATCATGCACGGCACCTGACTCCCGAAATTTATTAACTAAATCAACAAGTATCTCGGTGCGGTAGTTTTGAGTTAGCGAACCTGACAACGAAATTTTGTTTCACTTTTTACTTTCTCTACTACGTATAGTAAGTAGGGGAAGTATTGCATTCCACCCAAAAATTCGATACCGAGATTTCACCGGAAATACACGTTTTGAGACCTCCTGAATCCAAAAAAAGCATTTTTGGAAACATGTCCGTGTGTGTGTCTGTGTGTGTGTGTCTGTGTGTGTGTCTGTGTGTGTGTGTCTGTGTGTGTGTGTCTGTGTGTGTGTGTGTCTGTGAACAGCATAACTCAAAAACGAACAATCGGATAAGCACCAAACTTGGTATTTAGGCTCAGTATCTTCCAGGGATGCGACACGAAGGTTTTCAAGAAAATCCCCCCACCCCAGCGTACCCTTTACATGGAACATTTTTCGAAAATTTTAATTTTCTCAAAAATGGCTCTAACGATTTTGATGAAAATATCATATGTTTAGGGTAGTGTCATGAGAAATGAAATGTATATCTCGAATTTTCTGGGAATGTCTCCAAAAGTATTCTTCATTGTGAACAACTTTTGCATAACTGGTAAACCATAAGAGATAGACAAACTTTTATTACACAAAAAATGTAGATCGCGTTAAAATACATAACTTATGTCCTATACATTTCTTTTGTTCAGTGAACCGTTTTCGAGATATTGCTTGTTATTTCCTTAAATTTTCCAATACTTATACTTTTTCTCAAATGCGTTATTCATTTTTTTTATGTCCTGGACATGCAAAGAGAATGGAATGCGTCACATAGCAACCAGCGTTAAAATATTTGACTATCGCTTAAAAGCTACCATATTTTCCTTGCATCTACAAGAAAATTACCAATAAGATTGACATCTCGATATCTCGATTAACATGAAGCATATGGAGAATAGGCGTTTGTAAAATTAGGTTGTACAAGAGTAGAGAAAGTCATGTGAGTGTAACACATCAGATTTTTCAGTATAATTTCCACGTTCATTAAAAACGTTTTCCACTAGAAACGCACGTTCCGCTGTAGAATACATTGATTTCGCTTCAGGCACACGTCAGAACTCACAGCATAGTAGACCATACTAACCAGTATAATATACAACTCATGCGCTCGCAGCCGCTGATAACCCCGATAATCCTAACATCCCGTCGGAATCGAATGCGATAAAGCTAGGGATGCCAACCTTTTATCGAGCGGTGGGCAGCAGCAAGGTGTGGAGGAAGATCTTGATGACCCGTTATAAGGTAATGTTTGTGGGAATTGAAGCACACTCTGATCAATCTGCAGCTACGGACGCATGCTGCGTGCTAAAAAAGAAAATGTTATACGCAAGATAAGTGTGAGCAGGATTCAAAGTGTATAAAGTATCAGCCACGTGTAAAAAGGTATGTAATGCGAGAAACAGTTCACCAAAGTAAGAAAAGCATAAGTAAATCGCCGCTCAGAAAACAAACAGTGAGAAATACACGAGATAAATAAGTACGCATCTAAGGAACACTGATACAGCAACCGCGAAAATAATTACGCGCCGTTTGTGAGAACAGTCGCGTCAACGAAGCAAATAAAGCACACAAATAGTTATCGTTTGGCGTCCTGGATTGAATCTTGGTTAGAACATAAGCGCAAGTGAAATTGCGGGAGGCAAACTATATAGAACAAAATCTTGCAGTGACCAAATGATGAGATCGACGCTAGAAAAGCGAAACCAGTGTAATTATTCCAAGTCCACCTGAAATACCGGCATTCCAATTTCCTCCCCATTACACCTACGCAACACCATTTCAGATCCTGAGATCTGTGTAACCCATATCCAAAAATAGCGAGGAGATCAGAGGTCACATCCAAAGCCGAGAGCATCAACGTCAACCCACAAACCATCGACAATGTAGGAAGGAAACCCTACAAGGTACAAAAGCGATAGAGGAGACTTAAGCGACAGTCAAAGCTTTATAAAGTAGGTCGTCATATGATGGCTTTGAAATCTCACTCTTAACATGACATGAGAGAAAGAAATGAATAGCGATTTAATGCTGGAAAAATATTTGCAAGGTCAAATAAGTAATAAAGAATATCTAGAAACCATAAATGCTACAAAATTGACATGAATTGTGTATTTTAACGAGATCAACATATTTTGTGTAAGCTGTTATGGCTTACAATGTATTCAAAGTTATATATAATTCATTCAAAACGAAGCTATTATTGAAAATTTAAGATATGCAATTTATTTTTCATGCACATATCTTAATTGTATTGCATTTTAATCAAAATCATTATAGGCATTTTTGAGAGAATAACACACTAAAATGCTTCCATGTAAGAATACTTTTGGAGTGGGTTATTTTATTGAAAGTTTCCATGTGAAATCCATGTAACGTGCTGAAATTAAATACAAAGTCTGGTATTTATACCGTATTTCGTTTTTGAGTTATTCTGTTCAGATACAGACTCGCACACACGCGCGGAGCTTTTCTAAAATTGTTTCCTTTTTGGATCCATTGAGTGTCAAAAGATGTATTCCAGTGAACTCTCGATATTAACTTTTGGAAAGAATACAATACTTCCTCTAATTACTAAGCGGTTGAGAAAATAAACGGAAAGCAAAGAAAGCGAAGTCGGCCGTTTCAGACCTCTTAGCGGGAGAAAAATCCTGTACTGTCACTCGAGATAGCACACCAGTCGCCCATTTCTTTGGTGTAACGAGTATTTCCGCTTAGTATTCCAGGCGGTCCGAGTTTGAATCTCACTTGGTGTAAGTTATACGGATATGATTTTCTTCAGACCCCTTCTTATCGAAAGCATTCGGATTCATGTTCAAAAACTCGTCACCATGATTTCACGTATCATTGACCTGAAACTTTTAAGGTACGTTAACCAAAAAAAAAGAAAACTATGACATCTTACATTCACAATTTCACATGACTTCCTTTACCCGCTATAATCTCTTTTTATACGGCTTCTATAAACTATTGCATTATATCTATTTAAAGTTAATTGAGATAAAGTTTGCATAATAATTCCATTACACATTTCGCTATAGGTACAAAGGGGATAGCGACAGTCAAATGTTTAAAAGTGGGTCGCTAAACGCTGACCTTGATGTTTTATGCTCTTTCCGTGATATCGCCAGAAACAACTGAAGGTTGGCGGTGTTTCAATAATTGAAACAAAAATGTTAAACCAAATCAAATGGCTAATGCCTCAAATAAGGTTATTTGAATAGATTGTATGTTTTCAAAGTTTTTTGTATAGTAAGTTTTATCAGCGTCTTATAGTTTGCCAGTTATACAATATAACATTTTTTCCGAATAATGAGAACTTCACTTGCTATTTCCAGAAAATTAAATATATACATTTTATTTGTCATATACGAACCTTGAATATATGGTATTTTAATTAAAATAGTCAGACCTTCGAAAATTTTTCCGTTTAAGGGGTAGTTTGCGGTGGAGAATTTTCTTGAAAATATTTATGTTGCTTCTTTGGAAGATACTCAACTTAAATAGAAAGTTTATTTGTCCGACAAGGTTTATTTATTTTGTGAGTTATGCTGTACACAGACAGACAGACACAGACACACACACAAACACATACAGACCGACCGACTGACCTACCTACATACCCAACTACCCATCTACTCACACACCCACCTACCTACCGACAGACAGACACACACACATACATACATACACATACATACGTGCATACAAAGATGCATAAGTACATACACATACACACACCACACACAGATACCTACCTACCTACCCACCTACCCGCCCGCCTGCCCGCCTGCCTGCCTGCCAGCCTCCCTACCTCCCTACCTACCTACCTACCTACCTTCCTACCTACCTCCCTACCTCCCTACCTACCCACCTACCTACCTACCTACCTACCTACCCACCTACCCACCTACCTACCTACCTACCTACCTACCTACCTACCTACCTACCCGCCTACCCACCTACCTACCTACCCACCCACCCACCCACCTACCTATCTATCTACCTACCTACCTACCGACCGACCGACCCACCCACCCACCCACCTACCTACCTACCTACCTACCTACCTACCTGCCTGCCTGCCTATCTACCTACCTACCTGTCTACCTACCTACCTACCTACCTACATACATACATACATACATACATACATACATACATACATACATACATACATACATACATACACACACAGATAGGCATTCTTCTAAAAAGGCTTTCTTTATCTTTATTAATGAATTTCCGGTGAAACCTCGATATCGAAGTTTTGGGTGGAATGAAATGCTTCCTCTACCTACTAGTTACTGGTAGAGAAAGTAAAAAAAAAGAGGAAGAAGAAGGAGAATTAGAAGAAGCTGTAATCTGCTGCGTTAGCACAGGACGTCTATGCATATTTCACCACCGAAAGTTATTTACTCATTCTTGTTCAGAAGTTACTTAGGTTATAGAGCAGCCTGTGCAGCGTCGCTCACTACAGCAGTCCACGAACAGCCACTGTCAGTACTCTCGGGATGATCTTTGGACTGGCAAGAAAGCAGTGTACTGTAACGTCACATACCTAAGCCAATGCAACGTGCCCGCTGCCCGCCTAACTGCTCACGGCCAGTTTCCAGCATATGGTATAGAACTATAGAATATTGATGAAGGAAGATTTTAGCATTGGCCAAGTCTAAGGCTATTGCGCCTACTGCACCTCCGGGAGGAATCGATGAGGTAAGGAAGTACGTAGGGCGCTTAATCTGATGTCACTAGATACAGTACAGGGAGTAACAAATATTTTGAGATGATCTATCCCAGCTGTTCATCCTTCCGATACCACTCGTTTTTACAGGGGAGGTAGAAATCGCAGCTATAGAGGCCAGGGTATCCGGCAAAGTATCCCTTCAATATCACACCTATCCTGCTGTTTCATATCGGAGGTATACGCCAGTGAAAAAGAATTTGTCTCCTCAAAACACATCCACCGTATACTCCACACACACCGTTACCGCTTCCTTGAAGCCCTTGAGATGAGTAGAGAAATGAAAATTTATGTTACTGGATCCATCACAGCATTCAGCTAGCTACAAGATAAAATAATAACAAAACGAACTCTTATTTACGATGAACTATCAGCTAGTTTTTGAACCCGGAATCTTCAAAATGCGACTTCAGATGCTGTTCTTTGAGCCATTACGCAGCTGAAAAAGCTACTTAGTTTGTTTTTAATTGGTTAGCAATTGGCTTCAAACAATATACCTATTTCATTATCAAATGCGGTATTATATAGATGCTGTGCCCTCTCTCCGAGGAGAAATGCCATTATCAAGTGCTGCGGGAGGTGGCTTAAAAGCTAATTACTTAAATTTACCATATCTATATTAATACCCATGTTATTCCAGCTTTGGTAAATTAAACCAGCTTCAGCCTTCCGTTCTAAAACATGAAAATTAGCTGTTGTTTATTTTGGTTTTGTTCAATTGCTAACGATGAAGTGATTGTCGCGTTCACTCTGGAGTGTTCTTCGTTAATACATAAATTATATATTGGAAATACCCGGAAGCGTAGACAATTATTGTTACATTTATTCTTGAAATGTTTTCCTGTAAATTTTATACTTCAATACAAAAACTCCATGTTTTAAACACAGCAGAAGAGAAAAAATTAAATTGAGTTTTATTTGTGGATGCTCCTTAACTGTTATGGTCCTTAGCGTCTCATTCTATATTGGGCGTGAAAGACCAACAATTTTGCTCAGAGGCTTCTTTATCGGGCTTGAGGTTCTTTTACGTGCCGTAAATTTGCGACACCTGGCCACCGGCTTTACTTCCCTTCCGAAGGAAGACATTCTAAGGATTTTTACGCCCAAAAAATACCATCGTTCTCCGCCGGGTTTGAACCCGCAACCTCGAGAACTAGAGGCTAGCATGGTAGCCACTACATCTTGGAGGACGACACAGCAGAAGAGATACATCCTGGCCGAGCAAATGATCATTATGGCATCATGGACCATTAACCTCAACGCTATAACATTGTGAAGTACTGCCAAATACGTTAAACAAATTTAAAAGTCGGCAGAACCAGAAATAACTAGGATTATTTGGCTAAATGTGGAGATTCTTCTCTTCTCCCTATATATCCATCTCTCTACCTCTCTTTCCGCTTACTACCCCTATCTCTTTCTACCCTTTTGTCTTCCATTCCACTCTATCCCACTCTCTAACTCTCTACCATTTCATCTCTCTCCTTTCCTACAACTTACATGTCGTAATGCTTTGAAATCCTGTAATAAAACTTTTTTTCTGTGATGTTAACAAATATCAAAACACGAGTAAGAGGTTTAACAGCGTAGAAAGTTGTGCCTCGTCCTTATGCTTGCATTGCAATAAAAGCTATGCGGTTTCTCGTGGTAACACGATAAATAGTAACAAAAAGTTGTAACAGCTTCCTAAATATTCATCATATCGAAACTTTATAAAGATAAAAACTTGTTACAAAACGCATGTTTAAAATTTTTTGTTATGCAGCATTTAAAAAACTTATTAATAAGCGTGATATATGATTTTTTTCAATTTGCACCCCATTAGAATATCTTCCCTATGGAAAGTAATTAAGATGCCACATAGTCTGTTTTCTAAGTGAACTCTAAGATGTGAATGTAACCAAGTTTCACAATAATTGTATCGGCCATTCTTACGTCACATACACACAAACACACATTATACTATACTTAGTATATGACGTATAGTAAGATACAAAACTCTACAATAGTGGTATACAGAATGTTGTTTTCTTTATCGTATGCGTTTATTCTAATTTTCTGCTACTACAAACAATAAAGAGGTCATATTGGAACTACCAGCTGACCAGGGATATGTCATTTGTATTACTGATTGAGAAATATTACCTTGCTGCTAAAACCCTCATAATTCTTAATTATGGAAAAAGAAGCCTGCCATTCTTTCTGCTCCATAAACTATGTGCTCGCATAAAAATTCATTAGAAACTCACTAGAAACGATATCTAATCACATAAAGAATTCAGAGTCCAGGATCGAAGTAACCTTTACCAGTTCATAAAAGTAGTGTGAGGCAAAGCTCTTCCAGTTAAATGTGTTTTAAACATTAATTTCGCGATAAAATGTAATTGTAGTGATCTGAAAGTCAGCAGCAAAAGATTGTCGTACTATAATCGAATAGCCCCTGTAACGCGGAGATGGTCAAATGTCTGCAATTTGCACAATGTTTGCCCGCAGCGCGCCATCAATTATTATAGACACTGTTTTGTTTCTGTATTGCTTACTTATTGCAGAGGAAATTTTGTATGCATTCACATATTTTATATCAAAATTTCACTGGAAACAGAGCCTCCAAGATTCCCGAAACAAGATATTTATAAAAACGTACACAAAAGTATTAAATCAAAAACGAAATGACGGACGAATAACAAACTTGGTATGTAATTTCAGCATCCTTTGGCAATGTAAGACGACACTTTTCATGAAATTCATTCCCTCCATTGATATCGCTTTACTCTAAGAAATACCTTTAGCTTTCATTGTTAAAAATGGTTCCGAGTATTTTGGCTAAAGTGTCGTATTTCTGAGACTGAGAATTGAAGAAGAAAACTGTTCTGAATTTACCGTAAATAGCCTACGCAAATAAACGTCCTAGTTATTCTGATTAAACTGTAGGAAACCATAACCAATAGTAAAAACATCTTACAGAAACAATGTAGACATCTTTATAACCTGTCACTTTTATCAAATATCTATGGGATTAACGTTTTCTGTATATTCACTATTGTATTTCCAAGGATGAGTCCCAGCACACGTTAATGTCAGCATATGGATATGTAAGAGTGCATCTGATACCCTCATGAGTTCCTGGTTACAATACCGTAACCATCTGAATGCTATACAAGCTCAATCCCTTCATTTAGAGATTGTGTATATGCTTTGATTATACTGACGGGAATAGTAAAATAAACTGTTAAATTGCATTAATATATTCAGTGTGTGTGTGTGTGTGTGTGTGTGTGTGTGTGTGTGTGTGTGTGTGTGTGTGTGTAGGACTCCTATGAAATGATAATTAACTCCTTTAAACCTGTGATAGTTTCATTAAATTCGTGTCATACACTTAAAGGTGACACTATTTAATTAGAGGTTTTTCGACCTAACGCTACTGATTACACTTAGATAGAGAGTAGCCTCAGTCAGTGTACACTAGTGTGTGTGTGTGTGTGTGTGTGTGTGTGTGTGTGTGTGTGTGGACGATTGAGTGGACGGACGGATGCGTGCGTGCGTGCGTGAGTGAGCGTGTGTATGTGTGTAAGCGTGCTTGTGCGCCTGGTTATGTATCGACAACATAACTCCGAAACGAAAAGTCGGATAAATACCAAGCTTCATAATAAATTCAGACAATGTGTAAGCAGGCCAGGCGAAGATTTTCAAGAAAGTTCCCCTCCCCAAATTACCTTTCACAAAAAAATGATTTTAATTAAAATACTACATGTTTAAGATACTTCGATGAGTAACAAAACTAATATCTTGAATTTTTCTATGAATAGCCTGTAAAGTCCCTTTATTCTGAAGGAGTGCGTTGTATTCTTATATACTTGGTAAACCATAAGAGATAAATAGTCTTAACTAAACAAAAGATGTGGATCTCATTTGAATTCAGATTTATGTCGAATAATCTTTTTCTATGGCATTAACCGTATTAGAAATATTCATTGTTATATCGTTAAGCTTTTCCATGTTGAACTGTCATGCGTCAGTTATGAAGCATCTAAGTGATTCTTCTATTTCATTAGAAAGAAAAACTTTTTCACGATATGGGGATAAATTTGTTTTGTTTTCAAAATTATAAAACCAAGTACGTTTTGCTTAGTTTGAGATTGTTTCTAGTGAAAAAGTTATCGACAGTAACGTAATAAAAGAGAAAAATTGCTTTTAGTACTGGATATTATAATGCATATGTAAAGTTGTGATGGGCAGAGAAGTTCATGTAAGAGTGATGCTAAATATTTTATTGGTACAAAAATTAACTCCTGCAGCTCAGAATCAAAACTCATGTTTATTTAAATAGTTATGTCTGTGCTCACATAAATTATTTTCATTGACATTATAAGCAAACAATGTAAATAGGGCTCTAATGTTGCAGCTCCAAGCATATTGTTGCTATTACGCATAATGATTTGACTTTCTCTGCACGTACCTACGTGTAGGTAGTGAAGTATTGCATTCTATCAGAAAATTCGATGTGAGATTTTACTGGAAATACTCATTTGGAGGTACCATGAACCCTCCCCTTCCAAAAGCACTATTTCTTTATACCGAGTGGGATGGCGCTGCAGTAGCGTGCGTGATTCGCATTAAGGAGGTTCCCGGTTCGATCCCCGGCGACCGCCCGCTCCGACCAATGGATTATTCGGGTTTCCCTTTGTCGGAAATGCTAGTGTGGTTTGTTCTGTACCATGATTTTCTTTTCAGCATTTCCCTTTCATTCTGTTTTATTCTCATCTTTCAGGTGTTTACTATGCGAGCCTCTAGTTCCTGAGGTCGCGGATTCAAACCCGGCGGAGGGCGATGGATTTTTTCGGGCGTAAAAATCCTTAGCATGGCTTCCTTCGAAAGGGAAGTGAAGCTGTGGTCCCGTGTAGTAGATTTACGGCACATAAAAGAACCTCAAGCCTGATAAAGAGGCCTCTGAGCAAAATTACCAGTATTTCACGCCCAATATAAAATGGGACGCTAAGGAACAGCAGTAAAAGAGCGTCCATAAATAAAACCCAATTTAATTTTATTTTATTTTTCAGGTGTGCCTCTAAGTTTCGGACAGATAGCGTGGATACACGAACAATGGAAAGAGTATTCCTCGTGGACACTAGAGGGCTACCTGATTAGCGAGTCGTTCTTCATCCCCTCTCAGCAGCTCCAGCAGTGGGACGGGTCTGCGAGCTTGGAAAAGTTAGGGACTTACGCGCCTCTCTTTGGCCTGTGCCTACGATCTGTAGCCTTCTTGGTTCCTTCACCTTATCCCTTCCTGATCCTGTGGGATGGTAGCCGTAATAGCCCTGTGCAAGTCGCAATGCGCGAGATGTTCTCCGTTGAATCATCTCTCTCTAACTCTGCCATTTATCAATGACAGCTAGAGGAAGTATTCCGGTCCACCCAGAAATTCATATCTAGATTTCATTGCAAATATACTTTCCGAGGCTAGCTGATTCCCCAAGAATGTTTTTACACAAAAAATTATTTTAAATATTTGGTCCTCTCGTACTAAAATATCCTATACAATTAAAGATAGAAACCAACCTGGCTCACGCCGGTTTAAACTCAGATCATGTAAGAATTTTAAGGTCGAACAGACCCAATAAGGTTGTGTATGAACAGCATGACTCAGAACGAAAAGTAAGTTAAGTATCAAACTTGGTATTTCAGTTTAGCTTCTTACAAAGGTGCGGCAGGAAAATATTCTCCCACCCTAAACTGCTCCTTACATGGATAAACTTTCGCTATTTTTAAGTTTCTCAGAAATGGATGTAATGCTTTTCATTAAAACATCATATGTCTGACATATTAGCATCAGGGATTTTCTGTGAATTTGTTGATTGAATTCCTTATTACTATGAAACCATAGGAGATAGAAAAAAATTTACTTTACACAAAATGTTGAACATTTTAAAATATGCAATTTGTGCTAAATTACTTTTCTTTAAGCCGTTTAAAATATACATCCTGATGTCGATCAACTTTTTCATTATTACAGCTGAGACTACAATGCCACCCCGTGCAATATTATGGGCATATAATTACATGTCAAGTAAGTATTTGTAGATATTTATATCAAGTTGTGAATATAAATCATTGGAATGAGTTTATGATATATTTGTTAGGATAACCATGTGAGTAAGTCTATTAAAATTCAATGTAAGAGCAGAATATTTTATCCCAAGGCAAGAAAGCTTTCTGCCTAAGCAAAGTTTTGCGACAAAGAAATAATTGCAAATGTATAAAATCAGTCATTAAAAGTGTTGGATTTGCGTAAAGTAAATATTCGGTTTGTATTTATAGCGATAAGTCTTTTTATCTACATGACGTAGCTGTCGGAAGGTAATGTGTTAAATACTACTATTTAACACATTTTGTGAGATTTTGTTACTATTGTGAACATACATTTTTAAGTCATATTTAACGAAAATCCTTTTTATGATGAATATGTTTTTATTACGGAGCTGTTATTTTCAACAGTAGTAGTACTAGTGCTGATAGTTTACGGCAATTTTATTGAGGTTAACGAATGCTTCTTTTCAAGATAAGGTCTCGAAATAATGAACTTATATAAAGATGCATGAGTTTGAAACCGAAATTAAATTCCCATATAAAATTAGTAGCACGAGTGCTACTCGGGTAGAGAATCACAACGAAAAAGTTATTATGAACTTACGTAGTTTAGCGCCAACTATGTTTGTTAGTCCAGTAGAATGGAAGCAATCTCTTTGTCGCTAACTGAGCCGTCAATTTTATAATTTCTCTCCATACAGAATTCTGAAAACTGGTTCCACGCCATACTTTTGTTCTTCTTTGTGTTTTCTGGCGTTAAATTATCTATAGCTACTTTTATATTACCAATATTTTGACTTCCAAAGCGCGGCATTTTCAATTGCTATTATTGTAGTCACAGTCTAAGTGATTTCACACACTGCATTCATACAAATTAAAAACAAGTGTAGTAATCGAAGGTGAATTACTATCAGTGTAGTACGGCTTTGATTGGCCAAGTGACTAGCATACTTTACCTGTCATTGGCTAAAGGCATATTGAATATGATTATCGATGTAATCTTCCTTGTACGTTTAACGCATCACTAATATTATCTATATTTGTAAATATTACATTTGCAGTGACGCTATCGTCTGGTTCTTCATACTTAACGCCATTAATTACGCTCGCCTCTGTTTTGGGGGATAACGTTTCTGCCCCGAATTCAAGAGGTCCCGAGTTCAAACTTCGGTTAGGGTGAGTTACCCAAATAAGGTTCTTTCCGGGGTTTCCCTTCATCTTTAAAAGATGAATGTTGGGTAACTTTAAGCTCTATGGACCCCGGTTCTAATTGGAGCATCATTTCACCCATTTCATTCATCGTCCGACATGACCTAACCGGTAAGAGGACGCTAAGCAAGCCAAAGACCAATAATTATAATTGACTGATTTCACAAGGTGTATACTATACCAATTATTTAACAACAATCGTTTACCTGGTTCCATTGGTTTCTAAAAAAATATCCTCTGTTTGTTTTTCGTGCTTAGATGTTATACACAACGATCCAACATCGTTTTCGAATGCTTTAAAGAACATGTTTATGCTTTCCAAGGACCTGCTTCGTGATGTGTACGGTGACTTAGGGCCATACTCTGTCCTTTTCTAGCCAAATAGTCGGATTCTAATGTTGACAGTAATTTTGTATTAATTTGCACCTTTTTAAGCGATGTTTAACATTTGTGCATAAATGAGTGTTACAAATAACGTAAGGACGTAAAAAAAATATATATATTAAATACTATTAAAGTATAAAGAATGAGCTTAAAAGCAATTTATCGCTTTGAAATGCATTATCATTTCCTCTTTCAGGTAATTAATTAATTTAATTAATTAAAACCTTATTTAATAATTATAAATAAGAAACATAAAAGATTCTATGGGGTTTCAGAATAGAAATAACAAGTAACGTCTGAGTTTCGTATCTTAAAATCGATAGCAATTTAACGAGAAGACATGCAGTTTTACGACCACTAACTAGCTGCAGTGCTTTTGTTAGTTCGCAGAGAAACCACTATCTTAACAGCGTAACAGAATTCAGAGGGGGCTAATAAAAGCATATGTTTTGGGGAACTAATGTTGCCTAGTTGTAATAATGTCATGTGACGTAGTATTAAGCCAACCAGGTGCGAGATAAAATGACGTAGAAAAAGAACACGATCAGAGATGCGAAATTTTCCTCCGATAAAGGAATACGCAGACGGCATTCTTAAATTTACTACATGTAGTTCATGTAGTTTATGTGCTGAAATTTTGCCTGGAAAAATTGTGAGTGAAGTGAGAGGTTAATCGTCGCAAATGTTGTATTTTATAATGTAATCACAAGCGTAAAATCTAAAAGATTCCGCCACCTAATTTAGAACACGAAACAGAGAGTAATCAGGTGCGCCAAGAAAGAAGGCCAAATGCCTCAGGAAACACTCGTAATTGTGAGAGCTTTCTTAACTACAATTTCCAGTGTTACAAGAGTTTGAATAAAAGTGAATAAAGCGATAACTGTATTATCTCGCAGTCCGTCTCACAATGTTGTGATCAACGTTATTCCTGTATTAAGAGAACCCTGAGCCCATGGCTCTCCTAAACCCCATACCATGAAAATATAGCTGGCCGAGGGATACAAAGAGGAGCCATACCATCGCAGATTTAACATAACGCTGAGCTTCAAATCTGGCTGAAAAACGTGGATCATATCCTACCTCTCAAACAAGGCTGCTACAACGTGTTACAGGATACTCTCCTCACAACATACAGACTTCTGCAATTTCATGTCCGTTCTGTTCTTTTTTATCGCGCCATTTAAAGAGTATTCTGAGGCAGTATTTTTAACACTTAAATGATTTTAGTCACATTATATAATAAAAATATATAATAACAGCCCGCCTTAAAGCAATATGTATATGTAACAATATATAAAAAGTGTATATTACAGTCATTGTATATGTTTTTCCTTCATCCCATACCAGGCATCGGCTGATCACCCATCCTGGATGCACTGTCTGATCCATGAGTGTCTGCTCCTCGACGGGCCTCTGACCCCAGGCACCCGCCTGTAAGTCCTGGGGGGTGTAAGTCCTACATAAGAGGAAGGTAAACAGATAATGAATGAATTAATGAATTTTTAACAGTTAAATGATTTTAGTTACATTATATAATAAAAATATATAATAACAGCCCGCCTTAAAGCAATATGTATATGTAACAATATATGAAAAGTGTATATTACAGTCATTGTATATGTTTATATGATTGTATACATGTAATAATGCTATGTGCATGTATTATGTAATTTAATAATGTAGGAGCTGTGAGAATAATAGGTCAAAAGTTGCTAACAATGAGGTAACCTTGAGGCAATAATGTGTAAGAAGGTGTAATAATGCTACTAGTTATTCTTGGAGCACCAATAATGTAATTTTTGTGACAGTTTATAAAATAGCCAATCAACAACCAGAAAAAGGTTTAAGTTAAATAAACGTGTTCTATTGGATTAGGAATAGCCAATCAGAGACTTGAAATACTGAAATTTACAAATTTAGGCGGTAGAAATCAAGTCAGTTGCTTGTAATGGCCCATAACTGGACGCGTTGGTTGTAGACAGTGTTCCTAACCGGACGCAAGATGTGTTCTCGAGAAATTTAATATGTATTTTGTGTAGACAAAAATAGTTTACGTGTTAAAAAGTGCAAGTAATTAATAAAAAACTCTCATACCTCTCTCTCTCTCTATTTCAGTGAAGTGTTATTTAAATTGTGCCGAGGATTAATAAATGTAGTAAAGTAAAAATTATAATCTGTTAAGCCTACATTCTTAGCCGCACTACTCCCTGCAAAGAAATCCATGTCTCTAACAATAATACTGACGCAGCCGAGGCAAACATAAATATATAATATTTAAAGAAACAGTCAAAAATTACAAAGTTAATATTTTTTAAACTTTTGGGGGGGGGCAAAGGCCACCGGAAAGTATATTTGGGGCGAAGGCTACCGGAAACTTTACCATACGTGCGGTTGCAACTACTTCAAGTTCGGTTCCACAACAGTTGAACTACAATACAGCTCCTACTTCAAATTGGCTTTCCATACGTGAAGCAAAAATCACCCTTTCTCAAATTGGCTCCCTAACCGCGGGGCAAATAACAACGTAAAAATAACAATACAACAACAAAACTTCTCAAATTGGCGCCCAGCTGCGTGGGGCTCGAACAGGCGAGGATTGGCGGGAATAACTGAAAAGAAGAGACCGAACAACATAGAACTGCCAGAATCGACGAAACTACAAGACTTCACTTCAGAGAATTTCAAAATCATCAACAACATCATCCAGACAGCAACAATTCTTTCACGAGTACGGGCACGCAGTCAACAATTCAACAAGAATCTACAAGGAAACACCGGGTATAAAGGTTTACTAACAACCAGAGAAAAGCTCAGAAAATTCCAATACTACATATTTATATAATTATCAAAGTAGTTATGAATATATTGTTATTAAGATAATTTCATGCTGTTAAGAAGTGGAAAATTAAAATTGCGCAGTTCAAAACCAAATATAACAAAATAAAATATACAAAATAAAATGGCAAACGAAAACAATGAAAATATGAAAGTAGGAGAGGATAGGTCAGCCATTACACATTATAATGTAAATTTACAATCAGAGCTGGAGAAAACAAATAGGTTAGATGCAGAAGAACAGTTATCTGTAAATTCACAGGTAGGCATAGAAAGAGATAGCAGTAATATGCAAGGACAACCATCTTTACATATGTTAGTGCAGGGAACCGCAAAAGAAAGAACCCCTCACACATCTAGCCAACAAGAGCAAGAAAACTTATCGCAACAAAATATTATGTGGCTTCTAAAAGCAATAACTGAAATGAATAATAAGCTAACTGAAACTAGTACAGAGCTGAGAGTAGAATTAAGTAAAGAATTTAATAATAAGTGAACTGAAACTAGTGCAGAGTTAAGTAATAAGATAACTGAAACTAATACAGAGCTATCTAGTATCAAGAATGATCCAGCTAAACAAATATAAAATTGTATAAAAGAAAGCAAAGCCGAAAGCAAGAGGTTAGAAATCAAAATAGCACAATCTTCTAAAGCACTTCAAAAAGATATGGATTTAAAAGTAAATAAAGGTTGCAATCAGCTAGAACAGAAATTATCAAGTCATATTGATAAAAATATAACTGAAATGGAGCTGAAACTTACTAATACTAAACAGGGTATTTGTAATAAGTTAGATAAACAGGGTGAAGAATTAAAAACAGTGGTAGAAAATACAGATGCAGATCTAGTGCAAGTACAAATAGATTTAACAGGGAAAATAAATAAAATGCATGAAATGGTAAAAACAAATGCAGATCCAATTAAAGAAGCACAAAAGTCAATGATAGGCGAAATTAAAGATAAAGTACAGGAAAGTAGCAAAGAAATTAATAAAGTTAGAAATAGTTTGAAAATTTAGGTACAAGTGTACCAAAGGTAAACACAAATGTAACTAGTTCTGTAAGTGCTAATCAAATGCATGACAATAATACAAGCTCTGAAAGAAGTGCATCACCTTGTTAACTAATAATACAAGAGACGCTACTGCTTTTTCCATAGCATCAGCCTCTCAAACACAAAACAATAATGATGACACACATGTGCATGTACCAAATTCTGTGCTTAATGAATTACCTTTACCTTATTTTAATACTTCCTCAAGTCCAGCACAATTTATTAATGATCTAGTAGAATATTTTAAACTGAAAAATGTTTCTGAAGCATTTGATACTTGTTAGGAAATGCTTGGATAACAAAACCTTAGAATGGTTACATATGCTAGCAGACAGTGAAATGAACTTTGAAGCATTTAAAGCTTTAATTATGAATAAGTTTTGGAATACCACTGTCCAGCATAATATTAGGGTTGGTCTAAAAAGTCTGTGGAACAGGAAGAAACAGAAAATAAAGTATGTAGGTTATGGGTGACACAAGAAGAAAAGGAAAATAAAGTATCTGGAACATAAACGGAGAAAGCAATGCAATTTTTAAAAAATGTATAAGAATATCTTTACGAAATGTAACAAATTGTCAATATAACAAAAGAGAGTTTAGGTAAAAAGATATAATAGAAGAAAATCCATTGTCAGTAAGAAAAACATAATAAATCTGAATAGCAACTGCATTTATATTGTATAAGGTATAAATTTTTAGAAATTGTAAGAAAATAATAAAAATGCCTAAGAAATAAGTTGTAAAGAAAGGGTAATAAGTGTTAATATGCCTAATTAAATATTAAATGTAAAGCAAATAAAATACTTAATAGGGGCTGTGTTGGTGAATAAACAAACTTCACTCAGGTCACTGAACACCAAATCATTAACCTTACACCAGGTCGTTGACCTTAAAGTGTCGAAAATGTGCAGAAAGATAAATTAATCAGTTACACGAGTGTAGTGAAAAACCAGTGAGTGTTAAAAAAGTGACAGTGAAAAATTACAAGTGTTATAATAATAATAATAATATAATAATAATAATAATAATAATAATAATAATAATAATAATAATAATAATAATAATAAAAAGGTTATGTTTCTTTCATGAGACTTTCAGAAAATATTTAAAAATTTAAAAAGAACAAAACAAAAAGAACAATTTTTAAATATTTCTAAAAGAGGGCAATTTGAGGCAGTATTTTTAACAGTTAGAGCGGCGCCGTGGCCGAGTGGTTAGACCGCTCGCCTCCCACCGAGGCGGCCCGGGTTCAATCCCAGGGACCTGCATGTGGGATTTGTGGTGGACGAAGCGGCGTCTGGGCGGGTTTTCTCCGGGTTCTCCAGTTTCCCCCGCCATTCATTCCACCAACTGCTCCATCATCACCTTTCCTTTCATCCATTTCACCAACATTTCGTTTCATCTACTTCCTTCATCCCATACCAGGCATCGGGCTGATCACCCATCCTGGATGCACTGTCTGATCCATGAGTGTCTGCTCCTCGACGGGCCTCTGACCCCAGGCACCCGCCTGTAAGTCCTGGGGGGGGGTGTAAGTCCTACATAAGAGGAAGGTAAACAGATAATGAATGAATTAATGAATTTTTAACAGTTAAATGATTTTAGTTACACTATATAATAAAAATATATAATAACAGCCCGCCTTAAAGCAATATGTATATGTAATAATATATGAAAAGTGTATATTACAGTCATTGTATATGTTTATATGATTGTATACGTGTAATAATGCTATGTGCATGTATTATGTAATTTAATAATGTAGGAGCTGTGAGAATAATAGGTCAAAAGTTGCTAACAATGAGGTAACCTTGAGGCAATAATGTGTAAGAAGGTGTAATAATGCTACTAGTCATTCTTGGAGCACCAATAATGTAATTTTTGCGACAGTTTATAAAATAGCCAATCAACAACCAGAAAAAGGTTTAAGTTAAATAAACGTGTTCTATTGGATTAGGAATAGCCAATCAGAGACTTGAAATACAGAAATTTACAAATTTAGGCGGTAGAAATCAAGTCAGTTGCTTGTAGACAGCGCCCATAACTGGACGCGTTGCTTGTAGACAGTGTTCCTAACCGGACGCAAGATGTGTCCTCGAGAAATTTAATATGTATTTTGTGTGGGACAAAAATAGTTTACGTGTTAAAAAGTGCAAGTAATTAATAAAAAAATCTCACAGCTCTCTCTCTCTCTCTCTCTCTCTCTCTCTCTCTCTTTCAGTGAAGTGTTATTTAAATTGTGCCAAGGATTAATAAATGCAGTAAAGTAAAAATTATAATCTGTGTAAGCCTACATTCTTAGCCGCACTACTCCCTGCAAAGAAATCCATGTCTCTAACAATAATACTGACGCAGCCGAGGCAAACATAAATATATAATATTTAAAAAAAGTCAAAAATTACAAAGTTAATATTTTTTAAACATTTCTTTTGGGGCAAAGACCACCGGAAAGTACATTTGGGGCAAAGGCGACCGGAAACTACATTTGGGGCGGAGGCTACCGGAAACGTTTTACCATACTTGCGGTTGCAACTACTTCAAGTTCGGCTCCCCAACAGTTGAACTACAATACAACTCCTACTTCAAATTGGCTTTCCATACGTGAAGCAAAAATCACTCTTTCTCAAATTGACTCCCAAAGCGTCGGGCAAATAACAACGTAAAAATAACAATACAACAACAAACCTTCTTCTGAATTCAAAATATCAAGTGCAACATACATATAGGGAGATACCTTTTAAACATTTTCCTGTTGCTTCTGTATGCTTTATGCACTGACAAAAATGTTTATTGAACCATTCGGAAATTATAATGATTAACAATGAAAAGAAAAGTGTTTTCTTAGGAATAATTTGCACAGTAAATGTGAAATAAAATTATAGTCGGTAGAGTAAGTGGCTGTTGTAAATTATAGGCGTTTTGGTAAAGGCTGTGTGTGTGAACTCAAAAACGGAAAGTCGGGTGAATTTTAACACCTTATATTCAAGATAATCCTCTTACCCAAAACCACTACCTACAAGAACATTCGTTTTAGTCATTTTTCGTTTTCCCAAAAGTAATTCTACAATTTGGATTAAAATATCAAATGTTAAAAATATCTGAATGACATGAATGTTTTAATTCTCCTGCGGATATCCTGAGAAGTGCTCTTCTTTCTGAATGAATGCTGTGAAATTGAAACTGAATGCTGTGAAATTGAAACTGGTGAACCCTAAGCGATAGAGAAAAGTGTACTGCACGGAAAATGTAGTGTGAATTGTTTTACGTCAAATAACTTCATCTGTAGCAGTAGCCGTTTTAGAAATATGTGTTGCTATATACTTATGTTACGTCAGGTTGAAGTGTTAGGTGGCATCTCTTAAGAATTTTGCGGGATTCTTCTTTTTCGCTTTCGTTATTGCTTACCTGTAGTAAGTAGAGGAAGCATTGTATTCTGGTGAAATCTATCTCAGTCCTATTTTCTACTTTCGAATCCTAACTCGGCCCCGTCTTCCAAAATGTTAACAACCTAACTCGGTCGCGTTTTCCAAAATGTGAAACGTGTTTTTCTAACCCAAGAGGAAGTGGATTGAATATAGGAGTAATGGCAGATTTCTACTTGAGAAAATATTACATAATTTATTAATAAGCCGAATTTCTTTTCATTTAATAAACTTGCACTTCCATAACATACATAATTACTTTTTAGAAACCCTTATTCTTTCACAATTCTTTACATTCTTTACGGCTTCAATACATTTAATTAAATTACAATAATTAGGTACTTGCTTCCTGCTCTCACATTTACCGATATCTTTGAAATCTAAACCCCCAATAAATCTATAGTTCAGACAATCAACCTTTCCCCGGTAAATAGTTATTAAAGAGAATTTTGAATAGTTTAAGCCAAAAGGAATTTAGAAATACCGTCCGGAATGCCTTCTGTCTAAACGCTGTCCTGCTGTTTTCCTCGTGACCTCTCTCGCCATCGAAGAAAGATTGATCAGCCTTGTGGACTGCACGTTGAGGAGAACTGCAACTAATCGGCGCCTGCGCAGTCGACGATCACCATCGCCTGACGTACTACACAACTCAAATTAATTGCGCGTTTTCTTCTTCTTGTTGTCGTCTCCTTGACAAACCACTACCATAGTCGTTTCACTTCTGTTCCCGTAGATGTCAACCTTCCTTTAGTGGAACCCGTAATCGCCTAGAGTAGGTTTCGTCGGGGAGGGTCGATTTGGCACAATACCCCCCCCCCGAGGCAACGGGTCAAACAGGAACAGGAGACAGCACTGTGCAGAGGAGTATTCTGGTAGCATGGCATGTCCACAAGCACAGTCAACATCGGCTGGTACACTTCGAATACAGTCCATATGCCATATAAAAAAAAACACAAGATGATTTAAATAGACAGAAGCATTCAAGATTAGGTTGGCATATTTGTGTAAAACAAACACAATAACATCAGAAATACCAGTCGAATGTGAGAGGAGAGATTTTACCAAATTATAACAATAACAACATACAATTAAATATAAAACATTAAAATGCGTAAAAGAAATTTAGAATGCCAGAATTTGATATTAGTCAGATACAATGGCATAAATTATAGGAATAACATACTATATGCATAAAGCATTCAACAATTTGTTTTGTTTTTACCAAAGAAAATCAAATGTAATCAACTGGACTAACAACTTTTCATAACACCTTAAAACAGGTGGAGATTAAAAAAAACATATGAGATTAGATGAATGAAACTGAACATGAATATGATATTAAAACACAATTTAAAAAATAGAAATATAATTAAAAAAATTAGTCTTTCTATAAGTAGGCAGCAAGTATAAAGTACCCATGGTCAGCCGTGAGGTAGCGAACTACCTATGCTGACGATGACCACTATTTAGAAACCTTGCTGCCTAAATGCGAGTAAACGAGGATTTCAATCATTCTACAACAGGTACAGGTTTTAATTGTGTGGCATGCGCTGTTGTAATTTTTCCGGTAACAATTTCTTGAAGTTCAAATGAAACTTGGTTAACTATCTTAATAATGCGAAAAGGGCCTACATAACGAGGGGCTAGTTTCTGTGTAAATCCTTTACTAGAATCGCTTAACTGGTGTGCCACTAGGTCCCCTATTTGAAATGTACTCTCCTTCCGGTTACGATTATATCGGACCTCACGCCGCACATAATCCTCACGCAAATTTTGTAAGGTCTTTAACAAAGCTTTTCGATCCTCCACCCTAAACTATCCTCTAATTTTTCGTCATTTTTGATTTTCTCAAAAATGGCTCTAACTAATTTCGCTCAAGTACCATATGTTTATGGTATTTACATGGCAAATAAAACTATATCTTGAGTTTTCTGTGAATAGCCGGTGAAGACCTTTCTATACCGAGTGACTTTTGCATAATTAATAAACTATAAGAGATAGACAAAATGGAAAGATAGAAACAGACGATGGAAAAATTCAACGCCATCGCAGGATTCGAACACGGATCTCCCGGTTTCCGTCCGGTTGCCAGTTTTTCTAACCACTGAACTACCATGGCAACATGCGGGTACATTAAATTCCCCAAATGATTCGCATTTTTTCCGGTAAACCACAACATCCCAAATTGTATTGAGAAAGTTAAAAAAAAACTCTGTACGCTGACTTTGAAATTCTATACTTTTTGCATGACTACGAGGAACAAAGCAGTGAGGACTTAGCACTTCAAAATACATGAAGGTTGGAAAATTCAAACCAATGGCAACATCAAAGCTATATCGGAAAGGTTTAATGAAATGGTTATGTATTTCACATACATGGTGGCGTTTGGCGAATCTAAAATTTTCTATAATAAGTTTTTGTTCTGTGTTTTATGGTTTACTAGTTACACATGATTACACAAAATTAATTTCAAGATATATACATATATATTAGTCATTAATAGTACCTAAAGCTTGAAGTTGACCGCACATTTACCTGTAGACGCAAGCAGCACCTGTTCTACAGAACCGATTTTTGAACAGCGAAGACAAATCAAAGGCAACCGGGACAAGTATAGTCGTAGCGCTGCTAACTCGCAATCCCTCAAACGATATCCCGTCTGCTCTCTCTATTACTTAATAGTGGTTTATGTAACTGTATAAGAAAATGAGTTTTTTCAGGACCTGTAAGATGTTTACGGCGGAAGCGAAGCGAGGCTGGAATATCGAAACGGGTCCTGAAGAAAACAGTTGCTTACAATATTTTGTTTCATACTATGTCAAAATGTTTTATATATTGTTAAATATTGTACTGCATATTATTTTGGATATGACGCAATCATATGTTTCATATCGTATGCTCATTACAGGGCCAATGTAGGAATTAGAGTACGGAAAGCAACTGAACAGAATAGCTCAATTTGATGTCCTGGTTTGGAGATGGAAAAACATGAAACTCCAGAAAACAAAATATATTAAAACTGTGGTACGTTAATCATAATCGCTGGATCCACCTATAAGTAAATACAAAATAAAGAAAAATTATATTTAACGGAGTGGGGTAATTTTAATGTAAATCTATAGCATCGCTGGAGCATGTTGAACTTAAAAAACCAATTGTGGTATTTATCCGATATTTCCTTTTTGAGTTATGCTAAGCTATGCGCGCGCACACACACACACACACACACAAACACATCCACACATACCGCACGCGGACCTTTTTATAAAAAAATGTATCATTTTCAGTGAAATCTCGATGTCGAACCTTTGGTTGGAATACAATATATTTTCTACTATGTAACTAATTGGCAGAGAAAATAAAAATTCGTGTTTTTTTCTGTACGACATAGAATTATTAAAATCTTATTAGTTTAACCTAGCAATGTACTAGAGTTAGGAGTAGTCAGAGGGTGGTCAGAGGGTGGGGTCTATAGAACTGGAACACAGCACCGAACGTAGGCCATAGTGGGTTTTTTGTGCTTCCAAAGTGACTCCTAGGAAGAACGGATGGAGGGAAGACCAGAAGGGCGATCAGATCCAGACGAATGGCGTGCGCCAGCAAGATCTGCATCCCTTAAGATTGCAACATGACACCAGTCCTGAAGCTCTGCCTTAGCCAACCGCAACCTCAAGGTTCCGGGAATAGATGAAATAACTCTCAGGAAGAAAGGGTGCACCAGTAATACCATGAAACTCAAGGAGAAATCTTTCCGTAGAGAAAATGCCACCGTCCTGCTGCAAGGTACCACAGCGTTGCTTGGTCCTGCAACCTTGAAACGGATGAGGAGAAACAAATGAAATGAAATAATATGATGGAAACAGGAAATAATAGACAAGAAATTCGCCTACCGACCCGGGGAAATCAAGAAAATGACCATTTCAGAGTGGGCGGTCCGACGGGAATCGAATCTGTGACCTCTCGAATGCGAGCCTCACACGTTACCGCGGAGCCGCCTAGCTAGGTCAATGTACTACAGCAAATATTGTTTCAAATTAAACGGGTGACTGGTCTCATTTTGGGTATTTTGAGACGGAATAAGCAATGTCACCAATGAATGAACGAAGAATCCATATAAGAATTATCTTCTGTGCTAAGCTAAATTTCTCAACGACAGCATGAATTTTGAAAAAAAATCAATAAGTATAATTCCAGTATCTGTTGATGTAGAGCAAAACCTTTGGTTAGGAAATTTTTTCTATGTTTTACGATACCTTTCAATGCTATAGGTGCCGCTATTGCAAACCTTTTGCCATTTGCCAACTCACCATAGAGTTGGAAAACGGAGAAGAAAGCCAGACAGAAAGTTTTGTCCTGTTAATTAGTGAGTGTACTCAAAGTAATTGATTACCTCTGTAAACACAAAACACCTTCTCCCACCTTTGATGTAGGACTATTATTCCTTGCAGAACCATACTTGTTGGTATACATGTCTCACTTTAGAAGCCATGAGGAATGTTGGGAACATGCAGATGCTGTTAGACATGCTATGATTCATTGTATTTTAGGTCTCAATCACTAGAGACAGACAAAATATGAAAACTCATATTCTAAATCATGGGGCATTATCGTCAGCCTAATTAATATGTATTACCATAATTGTTAATTTAAAGTTACCGATTACCAAGGACATAAACAGGATAGGTAGTATTACGTTCCCCCGAACTTTTACCATGAGTTAAGGAAGAAGTGAATCATGTGTATAGAATTACCAAAGATGCACATAGAAACGGGACGCTAGGAGGGAGCGGAACTAACATGTCACTTCCAACTTACATCCCTTCGTTCCAAAATGGGCCAATTTTCTGCTCCTAATGTATGTTAACGAATAGATCATATAAAATGGTAAATGGAAAAAATAGGTAAAATGATGCTCAAAGGAGCCCAGCTTAGTTATCTGACGTTTGGCTTCGTAAGATGAGGGAAAAAGCAAGAAAGTAGGGTAGGGGATTACCGTATCCAGGTAACTTGCGCCAAACGAGATTCAAACTCTCGCGATATCTTGAAAATGGGTGTACATGCTATCTTCACACCACAGAGGTGGTTAACCTGTTAATGAATAATACTGGTTAAAGTAGAATATTTGTTGGTAGTTGGAAGATGCTTCATGTTTATCTGCCCTACGTATGGAAGCCAATTTGTCGCGGTCACTTCCTGTTATCTATTGCTGGGCGCCTGTTATTGTTTTATATTTAGTTCGAATTTTGGGTTCCTTGTCCTCCGGCTAGCTATTATTTCTCGGTCGAGCACATCTCTTGAACAGGGTGTGTAAACGGAAAGGAGTTGATACTCAAAGATAACACTGATAAAAGAATTTGGTTTCTTTAATTTCACATATTATTCTTGATACACGTCCGACTGAAACTGTTATATTTTCTGTTACTATAATAACTTATTTACTGCACATTATTAATTCGCGTACTTCAACTTTTTTGTAACTAACTTTACGACGCGAGAGATTTTGTAGAACTGTGCGACGTGTAACCCGCGAACGATTCTGATGAACAACGCGTTACCTCTCTCTGGCACGGAATTTATACACCCTCACCCGATATACCTAAAGATTATAACCGAGCTGCCATTGGTTAATAAAACGTGCCAACATTAGCGTGTATTTTTATATCCAATCAAAAATTACGAAAACATATGCTCTAGGGAAGAAATTCCCGCCATTTCTAAGAAAAGCGCGCCAATCTGACGTCATTTGATTGTCTCTAATAATTGATAAACAACTCACCCCCTCGCTCATTGTTACCCGCTCTTATTGTCAGTTTCAGTGAGGCTGTGTAAACTTATTTCCTAACAATGCTTATAATTAACAAACATCCCAAATCAATGTCATACAATAATGCTTATTTACACTATAATCACTCTGGCCTTTACAGTGTTGTGATATAAAATACTGCGTCATATGACCCACTATAAACATAATTATAAATATTTACAACTTGTTTGGAAATTTTATAATTGGGTTTTTAGTCTCCTGAATCTTGGAACACACGGTATTTATCACTTGCACGTAACACTGCCCACGCATTTTACACACGACATATATTTTGCCTTTTTCTCGCCACTATTCACTGGCTCTGGTCTAATGTGTGTGTGTATATATATATATATATATATATATATATATACACATCTAACATTACAATTTTTATAGCAAATACTGTACCCTGAACTATTTAGTTACAAAATGTTTATACTTTCTTAGATTATTAACATTGAATTTTATACACTCAAAATTTTTAATCTAGTTCGTCTTGTAATTTTTGAACATATTTACCAAAATATTCATCCTCTACACAAATATATGTACATCACTTAATTCTAGACATAATTTCACATTATCTGTGTGCTATATAAGTGTTTTGCTTTAATTATGTTTACCCTTTTCTGTTGTTTTGTACTTTATATTCAAAATACTATTTGAATTATATCTTTTTTACTTTAATATAACATTAAGTTTTCATTATTACATGCTTAATTTCAAATGCTGTTACAGTTTACTAAGAAAATGTTCTTTTTCCCCTTTAAACATTTATTTTTGTCCAGAATTTATTTCTCTTTTCTCATAACATATATACATAGATAACCCTCTTACATTCCAATACTTTGTATTGGCTTTAACTATCCTGGATTTGCTTACCTTTTCTTTTAGCGGAAATTGCTATTGCCCCTCCTGGATCAAACTGTCTGTGGCTAAACATTACTCGTAGGTGTATCGTAACCTTCCAAAATCTGTTCATGAATAACCTCTTAAAGGATTCATATGAAATTTCGCCACCTGATACCATTTGAAACCAATCTAAAGTTTTCTGAACAACACATCTTTTAACAACTATCATTTTCAATTCTTCCGGTATCTTTTTAATTTGAAAGTACTCTGACAAATCTGTAATATACTGTACTGGATTGGAATTTTCATTCTGAACAGCTTGGTGCTTGTTAATTTCAGAAGTTAGTTTTTGATCCACATCTATAGACAAAACTTTAATTTCTTCGGACAACTTATTTGTTTGTGCTTCCGACTCCTGAATTTCAGATATTTCCCCTCTGAAATTAACTTGCACCGGAATTAAATCTGCATTCGTAGCCTCATTCATCTCTCTTAGCTCACTTGAAATGCTATTCATTCGGCTACCTAACTCTGTACATTTTACACTAACATGTTCAAACTTAGTATCAACCTCAATGTTTTGGTTAGATATCTCCCTGCTCATGTCTGACATTTTGTTTGAAACTTTTCCTATCTCACTTGCTATTATTTCCTGATTTTCATTTCTCATTCTTGGCATACTACTATCTAGCTTCATAAAGTTCTTTTCAAAATTTTCTATTACTCTCGTATTTCTCTTTTCCATATCTTCCCTGATTTGATCTCTAATACTCTTACCAATATCTTCCCTCAATTCCCTATTATTCTTTTCCATTTCTTCCCTTAATTGATTTGTACTCGTAACACTCTTGTTTAATGTTTCACCAAAATTTCTCAATTTTTCCATCATCATACTAGCATGAAAATGAACATTTCCTGCTATTCTATTCTGACTTTCTTCACTAACATTTCCTACCTCAAATCCTACATTGTTTGAACTATTTTCTGCAACCTGTATTGAATTACAGCTGTTACATTATCCCCTTCCATAATTATTTCTTCAGTATTCTTAGTAGACATTGTTTTCTTAATCTACCACTTCTTAATAACATTTAAATTCTCACAATTTTTTTTAGGGTAAAAAAATTTACAATATTCTAACCTTTGTGATGCTGTCTGTTGATGTTGCTTTGATGTCCAGCTTCCTGCCCCTCTCTCCTAGATGTATATGTCGCCTCTGCGTCGTCTCGCCGTCTTTGTGTCCTGTAGTTGAATTCCCCTGTTGCCTTTTATTCTCGTAGTTACGATGTCCACTCATCCGCGTCGTAGGTCGTTCTGGTGGTTGTTTCTGGAATCTGCATCTTGTAGTTAATTTCACTGCTCCATTCAATCCACGTCCTGGTTAATTCGCCCCTTCCTGGTTATTTCGCTCCTTCCTGGTTAATTCGCCCCTTCCTGGTTAATTCGCCCCACGTTCTGGGCGCCAATTTGAAGTAGAATATCTTTTGGTAGTTGGAAGATGCTTCCTGTTTATCCGCCCCACGTTGGGCGCCAATTTGAAGTAGAATATTTGTTGGTAGTTGGAAAATGCTTCATGTTTATCTGCCCCACATATGGGAGCCAATTTGAAGTGGAATATATTTGTTAGACCCACGCTGGTTAATTCGCCCCACGTTGGGCGCCAATTTGAAGTAGAATATTTGTTGGTAATTGGAAGATGCTTCATGTTTATCTGCCCTACGTATGGGAGCCAATTTGTCGGGGTCACTTCGTGTTATCTATTGCTGGGCGCCTGTTATTGTTTTGAAAAGAACTTTATGAAGCTAGATAGTAGTATGCCAAGAATGAGAAATGAAAATCAGGAAATAATAACAAGTGACATAGAAAAAGTTTCAAACAAAATGTCAGACATGAGCAGGGAAATATCTAACCAAAAAAGTGAGGTTGATACTAAGTTTGAACATGTTAGTGTAAAATGTACAGAGTTAGGTAGCCGAATGAATAGCATTTCAAGTGAACTAAGAGAGATGAATGAGGCTACGAATGCAGATTTAATTCCGGTGCAAGTTAATTTCAGAGGGGAAATATCTGAAATTCAGGAGTCGGAAACACAAACAAATAAGTTGTCCGAAGAAATTAAAGTTTTGTCTATAGATTTGGATCAAAAACTAACTTCTGAAATTAACAAGCACCAAGCTGTTCAGAATGAAAACTCCAATCCAGTACAGTATATTACAGATTTGTCAGAGTACTTTCAAATTAAAAAGATACCGGAAGAATTGAAAATGATAGTTGATAAAATATGTGTTGTTCAGAAAACTTTAGATTGGTTTCAAATGGTATCAGGTGGCGAAATTTCATATGAATCCTTTTAGAGGTTATTCATGAACAGATTTTGGAAGGTTACGATACACCTACGAGTAATGTTTAGCCACAGACAATTTGATCCAGGAGGGGCAATAGCAATTTCCGCTAAAAAAAAAAAGGTAAGCAAATCCAGGATAGTTAAAGCCAATACAAAGTATTGGAATGTAAGAGGGTTATCTATGTATATATGTTATGAGAAAAGAGAAATAAATTCTGGACAAAAGTAAATGTTTAAAGGGGAAAAAGAACATTTTCTTAGTAAACTGTAACAGCATTTGAAATTAAGCATGTAATAATGAAAACTTAATGTTATATTAAAGTAAAAAAGATATAATTCAAATAGTATTTTGAATATAAAGTACAAAACAACAAAAAGGGTAAACATAATTAAAGCAAAACACTTATATAGCACACAGATAATGTGAAATTGTGTCTAGAATTAAGTGATGTACATATATTTGTGTAGAGGATGAATATTTTGGTAAATATGTTCAAAAATTACAAGACGAACTAGATTAAAAATTTTGAGTGTATAAAATTCTATGTTAATAATCTAAGAAAGTATAAACATTTTGTAACTAAATAGTTCAGGGTACAGTATTTGCTATAAACAATTGTAATGTTAGATGTGTATATATATATATATATATATATACATTAGACCAGAGCCAGTGAATAGTGGCGAGAAAAAGGCTAAATATATGTCGTGTGTAAAATGCATGTGCAGTGTTACGTGCAAGTGATAAATACCGTGTGTTCCAAGATTCAGGAGACTAAAAACCCAATTATAAAATTTCCAAACAAGTTGTAAATATTTATAATTATGTTTCTAGTGGGGCAGATGACGCAGTATTTTATATCACAACACTGTAAATGCCAGAGTGATTATAGTGTAAATAAGCATTATTGTATGACATTGATTTGAGATGTTTGTTAATTATAAGCATTGTTAGGAAATAAGTTTACACGGCCTCACTGAAACTGACAATAAGAGCGGGTAACAATGAGCGAGGGGGTGAGTTGTTTATCAATTATTAGAGACAATCAAATGACGTCAGATTGGCGCGCTTTTCTTAGAAATGGCGGGAATTTCTTCCCTAGAGCATATGTTTTCGTAATTTTTGATTGGATATAAAAATAGACGCTAATGTTGGCGCGTTTTATTAACCAATAGCAGCTCGGTTATAATCTTTAGGTATATCGGGTGAGGGTGTATAAATTCCGTGCCAGAGAGAGGTAACGCGTAGTTCATCAGAATCGTTCGCGGGTTACAGTCTCACAGTTCTACAAAATCTCTCGCGTCGTAAAGTTAGTTACAAAAAAGTTGAAGTACGCGAATTAATAATGTGCAGTAAATAAGTTATTATAGTAACAGAAAATATAACAGTTTCATTGGGCGTGTATCAAGAATAATATGTGAAATTAAAGAAGTGTGACGGCAATAAAAGTGTAAAAACAAATTCTTTTATCGGTGTTATCTTTGAGTAACAACTCCTTTCCGTTTACACACCCTGTTCAAGAGATGTGCTCGACCGAGAAATAATAGCTAGCCGGAGGACAAAGAACCCAAAATTCGAACTAAATATAAAACAATAACAGGCGCCCAGCAATAGATAACACGAAGTGACCGCGACAAATTGGCTCCCATACGTAGGGCAGATAAACATGAAGTATCTTCCAACTACCAACAAATATTCTACTTCATGGTACTTGTAGCTTTGAAAATAATTATTATTTATGAGCTATAAAAGCTATTGACGTAATGAAATAGGCAGCGTCAAATAAGAACTGACGCTAAGATATTTCAAAATAAGATGAATTAGTTGCTTCAGGCAACAAACCTTTGATTTGTATAAAAGCATGTCAAAAATGCTGGAAACTGCGTTTTGTTTTCTTTCTATTCAACTGTTTGTTATCATGCATTGCAATATTGCATACGTTCTCATCTATGCCTTGATGTGGCCTATCTTCTTTTCCCCCTTGTTTTTTTATTCTTTGAAGATGCGGGGAAGGTAAGCATAATAGGCTAGCCTCCAAATTTTGTTCCTGGATATATCCGTAGGGATAGAGCTTTGTTTTAAAACGTTAATGGCTTGGCATTTAAAGCTCATCTGCGTTAGTAAGATCAAATGGGATTCTGTATTTTACCTTTCTTAGCACCCCAGGAAAACAATGGAACACGCGTTAGAATTAACCACCATGCCATGTTGGAAACTTCTATAGATGCACACTATACTTGAAGCTTTCCAGCTGGATACCCTCGTGGAACCACCATTGGGGGAGGGGTGCAGGAAGATGGTGGTCCACTAAGAATACTGATGTTTGCTCGCCAGCAGTAGTCATCAATCATTCTCTTACACAAGCGCTCTCTTTTGTAATCTTTAGAGACGTGGTCCGGCGGGCGTCATTGTTGCCCGTATAGCGAGAGCGCTTTGGCCTACCTCTTGCAGAGGAAATAGTATTTTGGCAAACCTGGAGAATTTTACATTTACATTCAAAGTTTCATTCAAATACACAAATGAATGTGTAACGTTGCCTTTGTTGTAAAGCTGTTCATTTAAAGTCTTGTTCTTTAGTTTACAGAATATACACAATTGTCGTTTTAGGAAGACATGAAAAAAAAACACAGGGACATGTTAATTAGTGTCGTTTATTACTTTACTAGTTCTAGTAAGTAGGGGAAGTATTGCATTCCATCCAAAAATTCGATACTGAGATTTCAACGAAAATGCATGTTTTGAGGTCCCCTGAATAAACAAAGCATTTTTAGAAAAAGATCCGTGTGTCTGCCTGTGTGTGTGGATGTATATCTGTGTGTCTGCGAACAGTATATCTCAAAAACGAAAAGTCGAATAAATACCAAACTTGGTATTTAGGTTCAGTATATTTCAGAGATACAACACCAGATTTTCAAGAAAATTCCCAACCACAGACTACCATTTATATGAAACATTTTTCAAAAATTTTGAATTTCTCAAGAATGGCTCTAACGATTTTGATTAAAATATCACACATTTAAGTTATTTTCATGATAAATGAAATGTATATCTTGAATTTTCTGGGAGTGTCCCCAAAAGTGCTCTTCATTCTGAATAGTTTTTGCATAACTGGTAAACCGTAAGAGACAGACAAAGCTTTTCTACACAAAAGTTGTAGATCTCGTTAAAACACACAGTTTTATGTCATATACACTTTTTGTGGAATGAATCATTTCTGAGAACCATTTCCTTGTTATTTGTTGGAATTTTCCAATACTTGTACTTTTTCTCAAATGGATATTGTTTTTATAATATTCTGGACATACAAAGAGAATGAAATACTCCACATAGCAACCAGCTCTTAAAATTCGTCCTCCGTGATATAGTAGTTACCATGCTAACCTCTAGTTCTCGAGGTCGCGGGTTCAAACCTAGCGGAGGGCGATGGATTTTTTTCGGGCGTAAAATCTATAGCATGGCTTCCTTCGGAAAGAAAATAAAGCCGGTAGTCCCGTGTCGTAGATTTACGGCGTAAAAGAACCTCAAGCCTTATAAAGAGGCCTCTGAGCAAAATTACCGGTCTTTCACGCCCAGTATAGAATAGGATCCTAAGGTCCACAGCAGTTAAAGAGCGTCCATAAATTAAACTGAATTTAATTTCATTTTTAGCTCTTAAAAGATTTGACTATCGCTTAAAGCCTACCATATTCCTCTTGTACCTACAAGAAAATTAGAAATAAGATAGTTTCTGCACATGTTTATATCGATTAACTTGAAGTAAACGGAGAATAAGCGTTTGTAAAAATAGTTTGTGCAAGATACAGAAAGCCACATCAGATTTTTTTCTAGAGTTTTTAATACATTCTAGAAGAATGAGAGTGTTGTGTCGAAGTTGATTCCGTATAAGAAACAAAAAGTTACGTAGCAACAACAAAAAATCTGATATGTTACATTCAATGACTTTCTGTGCGCTATATATTCCATTGGTGAGTATAAAAATTATTCTTACAAAAATTTACTTTCCAAACTACTGCATTTTAATCCAGATAAACATTTGCGGAAAAGCTGGATCACACATTTCGTTATAGATAAAAGGAAAATAACGATAACCAAATGTTTAAGAATTGGACCCAATATGCTGGCCTTAAAATTGCATATTCTTTCAATGGCATTGCAAGAAACAACTGAAAATCAACAGGACTTAAAAGGAATGGCCAACTATTGAACAATTCCAGTCATTAATAATGGATATCTCGGAAATGGCTGATGCCATGTACACAAAAAAGGAAATTATTTGAAATAAACTGTGTTTTAAAGAAATCTACATTTCTTGTGTAGTACCTTTTCGTCTATCACTTCATGTTTACTAGTTAAACAAGATTATACTAAATTTCTTCCGAATGAAGAGGACTTCACAGCCTATTCCCAGAAAATTCAAGATACCTATACATTTTATTTTTCATGTTAATGTCTTTAATATATGGTATTTCAATCAAAAGGTTAGAGCCATTTTTTAAAAATAAAAAATGTCAACAAATGTTCCATTTAAAGGGTAATTTGGAGTAAAGAAATTTTCGTGAAAATCTTCGTGTCGCATCTTTGGGACAAACTGAACTTAAATACCAAGTTGAGTATTTATTCGACTTTTCGTTTTTGAACTATGCTGTTCACACACACATACACACACAAGGACCTTTTTCTAAAAACGATTCTTTTTTACATTCAGGCGGCTCCAAAAATTTATTTCCGGTGAACTCTCGGTATCCAATTTTTGGGTACAATGCAATATCTTCTCTGCCTACTATGTACATGATAGAGAAAGTAAAAATAAACTAATTGTTGATTACACCTCAGTAACAAGCTAAATGTGCATCTGCAACAAGATGATAACATGGATAACCTATTTCAACATGATGTATCAGCCCACTGCGCAAAAGACGTCCATGATTATTTGAGTGAATATTCGACAACTACTGGTGTCTTGAGATGAACCAACTATGTGAATTATAATTTTCAACATCTTATCCTCTGCCTCTTAGTTAAGATGTAGTTTATGTACAATAACTCATGGATATTTATGGTTCCAGAAAAATTGAACCCGGTAAGAATTATGACTTACAGGTAATGGTGAGCACGTTGTAGTCTGCTGTAAAGATAACTCTCTTCCTTTAGAACACATTTGTAAAGTACAGAAAATAAATAGATGTAATTTTCAAGCTACAATGCTTATAGTTTGTGCCTTTTTAAACGAGTCATGCTATATGCGTGTAGATTTAATTTATCATTAAGGCTGCGCATCGTGAGTTCCTATCTCCTTCACAAAGAGTACGGCAATGATAAACGTTCGTTTCCTTATAATGAAGAAAAAAGCTAATCTAAATATCCCACATAAAATAGTTTGAGATAAAATTGTAGTATGGGTTCAAATGTATTTGTATTGGGTCTTTCAACAAGAGTGTCCTATCTTTGAGCTTAAATAAAACACGTTCTATAAATGTTAGAGGTTTATTTCTTTTTTATTTTGGAACATAATTAATGTGATTACGTGTGGAAGAGAACATCGGTTAAGTGACCGCCGCGACTTCGTTGGGTTGCGCGTATACGGCGACCCAATTTTCAATGACAGAAAAACGTAAATTAGGTCCAACTTCACTAATAACACGCGTGATGTTATTCATAAGATCATTTACTGTTTCTGGCTTGTTGACATAAACTTGAAATTTAACATAACCCCACAATAAGTAATCTAACGGCATTAAATCACATGACCTCGGGGGCCAGTTAACATCACCACCACGGGAAATGATGAAACCTCTGAACTTCTCCTTTAAAAGATCGATTGTTTCAAGAGCAGTATGAAATGTGGCACCATCTTGCTGGAACCAGATGTTTCTGAGAACCATACCATCCAATCGAGGCCAAAAATAGTCCCTTATAAGAACCCGGTATCTTTCTCCATTGACAGTTAGAGCCTCTCATCTTCATCTTGGAAAAAATATGGACCAATGATTCCACCACACCAAAATCACACCACACAGTAACCTTTTGAGGATGAAGTGGTCGTTCTTGAATCTGCCTTGGATTGTAATTGCTTCAATAGCGGCAATTTTGTTTGTTAACACAACCATCCATCCAAAAATTGGGCTTCGTCGCTGAAGATGATTTTTCGACAAAAATTCGGGTCAGCTTCCAATTGGTCCATAGTCCAGGCAGTGAATACACGGCGCAACCCATGGTCGTTGGGCTTTAGTTCTTGAGTTAACACCATTTTGTAAGCGTGAAACTTCAAGTCCAGATGCAGAACAAGTTGTGGTTGCCGAAAGCCCCAATTCTTGCGCTCGACGAGCAATTGATTTCTTTCCGTTCTCGCGTACACTCTTACGAACGACGCCTATGTTCTCGCTGGAGCGCTTACGTCGATTACGTATAGGCGTTCTTTGATCGCTGACAAAACCACTTCTTTCAAATTTATCGATCAAACGCCGAATCGTTCTCTCGCAGGGACGATTATGCACACCGTAAACTTCATGCAATACACGGAAGGTTTAGCGAACAGATGATTTATTTTGATAATAAATTTTCACAATTTCTACGCATTGCTGAATGCTGTAACGTTCCATGGCTATTTGTCAATAACAACTGTAACCACATGAAAAAAATGACTGCTGTAACTCAATAACAATGGCAGCTATCACATGTTAAAGATAGGACACTCTTGTTGAAAGACCCTTTATCTGTATGGAGAGAGTTCTCAAAATAATATTCTTCACGTGGAGGATGGGTTATAGAAGTTGCTAATGGAAAACACATTTTCTGCTATATGCTGAATATATAATAATTAAACTAATCGGTTATATATGCAACTGCAAGAGAAATTATATATTTCCTTTCGAGCCATAGATGAGGTCAGAATGTAGATACAAGCAAGGAAATACACTTTCTTAATAATTGCACAATACATTTCATTCCACGCAGTGCAGAATTACATTATTCTGATTTAATTTTGGAGCCTATTTAAAGATAGGCAGGCATATCGTTCATTACATAACAATATAAACACTAAATATAAATAATTTTCACCAGGGTGCAGATTTTGAAGACCTAAGATTTATGACCTATAAAATAGCCATAAAATTAAAAGAGACATGACCATTACACAAAGAGACCTAAACTTGAGATTAATTTAATTTATTAACACTGGTGCGCATAAAACCGTAAATTAATTTATACGTGTGTATATCTGCTATAACAGCAGAAAAAATAGGTATAAACTGAGTTAATTTAGAACATTAATTAATATTTGGTCCATGCTCTTGTTTGAGGAACCTGAAAAGAAAACTAAGAAAACTCTTTTTGAAGCAGGTCTTACAATACTGTAGCATTGATTCTTTTGAGTTCTCAGATTATACAAATTTCAATGGAATGAAGTGGACTTTACAGTCTGACACAGGGACAATAGCAACCTGACAATAATCAATATGACTGACAATACGCACTCATTAACGCGAAAAATGGAAAACTGACCTGATTCAACCTAGTTTGTGACATGAATTTTAACTGAAATTTACATGCTTCCCTCACATATCATTCCTCCACTCACAAGCAACCCTTTCCAGACTAAACATTAAATAGGAATCTGATTTTTTCCCTATGAATATGAGTACAGGATGTACTAAGTTGTTCTTATTCCTCAGCTGAATGGTGGAATTTCTGATGTTTGGAAAGTTGTCCTTATATAAAATATAAGTAATATAAACATATTTATATAATCAGTAGAAATGCAAGAAAATGATTAAATAAAGACCAAAGGACCTATAAAATGACAAAATAATGTAAAATCGAAAAAATTCTCTAAAATAGAAAATGACAAAATTATCAAAACTGATCCAGTAAATATGTATTTTCATAATCTGGGACCCATGATAAAGTTTTATGTAAACGTTACCAATGCGTATGATGCACATCAGAATCCGTGCCCTGATTATCACAAAGTTCTTTCTCGCACGGTGATTTCAAAAACCTAAAATACTCAAATGCAACGTAACAAATAAAGTTCTACATTGTGCATTTTTATATTACTGATATGTATTTCCCTTTGGAAGTCCTAAATATTCTAATTCATCTTGTATATTGTTAAGATGCAAATCAGCATGAAGCAGAAAGTTGGTCTATAGTGATAATGCTGCTGAACAAAAACAAGTGTACCAACCCTAATTCAAGTTTACTGATTACAGATCTGAAGTATGTTTTTCTCTAGCATGCCACAACTTTAAAATAATGATATTTTAATGTTTACAAGTTTATTACATTTATATCCGTTTTCTTTATTTTATTGTTGCATCTCTAAATAAATGAGATCACACATGTTGAGGTCATGGCATCCTTGATGATTTCATTAATCAATTGTTTTAACTTTTCAGCATCTACTCATCAGGGGAATAATTTTCCCTACAGAATTGTTTATTTCCACTAAAAGTGAGTGCTAATATGTGATTCTATAAAACAATGAGTATTATTAGCTATCCCGCCACTTTATATTCTTCATAGCACTGTAATGTATGTATACCCTAAAGAGCATATTTTAGGCTTTTCTGTTAATGGTTTAATACTGTTGCATACCAAATGCAATATTGACATGTAATACTAGTAATGTAGGTTAAGTTTATAAGGTTCATATATGAAAGTTGAAGTATATTGCTTACGTTGATGTCAGTATCTATTTCATTTCAGAATTTCATAAATATGGAGAGTAACACGTGCTGCATTAACCATCCGGACAATTTCTGCTACATCTGTGGGAAATATGCACCACGTGGCCAGCATAAACATAACGAGTAAAGTGAAGACTGTTTACAGGCATTACTTTGGATGTAGAATAGGGGAACATAACAAAGTTCGGGCACCTCAATATTGTTGCACCTATGTTACACTGGCCTTACGCAATGACTGTCTGGGAATAGAAAATCTCTGTATTTTGCTGTGCCAATTATTTGGTATGAGCAAAAGAACAACTCTTCAGATCGCTATTTTTGCATGATAAAATTGCTGAATTTTTGAAGAAAAACAAATAAAATAATGTATATCCAGACTGTGGATCTGCTTGGAAACTGTGCCTCGTGATTCAGAGAATTCTATGCCACTTCCTTCCAAAGATTTTACTGCTGACTTCTCCCGTGAAGACGACTCTTCCCATCACGAGTTTTGTGTAGATGAGTTCGGAAATTCTAAACATCATTTGCTAAATCAAGATGATTCAATGACTGAATCATGGATTTGTCGCTTTCAAAAGAGAAGTCTGAACTCTTAACGTCTAGACTGAGGGAGTGGAATTTATTAAAGAAGGGCACTAGTGTCAGCTTTATCGAGACCGCAATAAGACATTGGTTTCTTTTTATAAAGAAAGTAATTCTGTCGTTTTTGTCATGAGGTAAATGTCCTCATGAAAGAATTGGGAATTGCTTACTATATATTGTAAGCGTATATCTTCTTAAAAATTATTTAAAATAATACAATTTAACAATTTTCAAAGAATTACATAAGATAAGCTTAGTTTATACCTCTGGCTTTACAATAATACAGGCTTTACGATGAATAGGAAGGTTTCGATTTTTTTAATCTCATAACTAAAAAACCTGACGTGCTAGTATAAATCTGATTACAAATCGGAATCAGCGTATCAATCTCAGTACAAAACTCTGAAGTTTCCTGAATAGCAAAGGTAGTGACGCATCATCCTTACAAGAGCAGTAATTTGATTACTAAATAACGGCATTTTATTACTACATTTTGCGTAGAAATGATGTTAACAAATAAAATAATTCTGAAAACTGTATTAGAAAAAAAATGACCTTTTAAGGTGAAGGATGAACCTTTACGGCATCCTTTGAAACTGATGAACTGGAGCCTTGTGGTATTAAGAAGGGAAAAGCAAAGAAACGATTCTGAAAACTGTATTAGAAGCAATACGGACCTATGAAAGTTAGGAATAGGCTTTAAGTAAAGATTTAAAGCGAAAATACATATTCTAGAAATGAATGGCCTTAGGCAGGGTTTAAGAATAGCGACAATGGAAAAGATAGTAACAGCACTGGCACACAAATTGTGAATACAAAAACAGCAATGAAGACTTACAATGTTGTGCTTTGAATTGGTATCGACATTTAAGGAGGACGCTGCTAGAAAGAAAAGGAAAAAAACTGGTTGGTCACCACTTGGAAAAATAAGGAAAGGCCGCCTCGGGCATATACGACGAGGAGGAACGGTCGCAGCAATCAGAAAACGATAGCTACAAGACAACGGTGGGAGTATCAGGACAGATGGAGATTGAGATAAAGGTAACAACTGAAAGTAAAGAGCTCTTCAGAATGCTGAAACTGATAATTTCTAGGGTGATGAAAACAAATACCCGGGATCTACGAAGAATAGTCCGGATGAATATGGACACTAGATAAAATAGCGCAGTAGTTCGCGTTCACGGTACTTTTGATAAATATGAGGCAGTCTTCCATTTCATATCACCTATTTTCAAGCACATTAGAGATATACAGAGCTCAGAGATTAATATACCTTTATATCCGCTCAGAAATAAGTGATACCGAAAATAGATAATTGCTCTATTGACTGAATCTAGAATTCAAATACAGGTGGCGCTGGTTTCAGAAGCTATAAAGCTCTTTATGAAGCTATAAAGTGAGCTACAAAAGTAGCTATAACGAAGAAATTCGTTCAGTTTAGCAAATTGCTGACACACAAACTTATGTGTCAACATATTAGTTATAAACTCAACCCTCACTATCCTAGATTCTAAAGTGTAGTAAAGTTAAACCAACGTTTAAGACACATTGTTATATTTACACGATAAATATCTCTTTGCGCGAATATGTAGCATTGCAATTCACTCAAAAATTCCATACTGAGATTTCGCCGGAAATACACGTTTTGGGGTTCCCCAAATAAAAAACACATTTTAGAATAAAGAACTGTGCGTGTGCGTGCGAACAGCATAACTGAAAAATCTCATGAGTTGCATTCACATGAATTTCCTACCCGCTCTTCTACAGATTATTCTTACAAAAATTTATTATTCTAGCTACTTCTTCATAATCCAGATAAATTTTCAACTTACATTTGCACATTTCAGTGTAGGATTCAGTAGGTGAAGTGATAGTTTTTTTAAGAGTGATTCGCTTTTGATGGCTTGGAAATTTCATGCTCTTTGCATGACCAGGAGAAGAAAAAGCGAATAACAACTTCCCATTTGAGAAAACTATAAGTATTTGAAAATTCAAATCAATAACAAGGAATGATCGCCTCTGTGGTCTGGTAATTGCATATATAATATACTGTGAAGTCCTCTTCATCCTGAATGACTTTTGTTTAATCGGTAAACCGTAAGAGATAGACAAAATCTTATTGCAGAAAATGTAGAGCTCATTAAAGCACAGAATTTGTGTCAAATAAAATTTTTGTGGCGTTAACGTTTCCGAGGTATTGTTTGTTATTGGTTTGAGTTATCAATACTACAACGAAATATGTAATTGTTTAATATATGTTTATCTTGGTTAATAAGAAGTAAACAGAAGAATAAGCTTTATGAATATATAGCACTTGGAAGAATGAGCAGGAAATTTCACGTGAATGCAACACATCAAGCTTGTTATTCATGCTTTAAGGGAAAATTTTATTATTTATAGCGTTATAAAATTTGTCTTAGATTGGATGAGTTGTTGATACTAGACTTTCGCAATGTGTTACACAGAAACATTAAGGGGTCATTCACAATGAAAATTAAGTATTAACATAAAACGTGAACTTAAGGCGATATATTGTCATTCACATCACAAATGCAAACTTAAGCAGTAGCCAATCGCAAGAGAGGGTTAAACAGCTGAGCTAATACGGCATTCTGAAAAGCGTCAGTCAAAAGAGGTTATGTACTTGTATCAAAATGAACAAGAGCTAGCTACCCGGTTAAATGATGTTAAACTCACAAAAAGCATTACCTAAAATAACAATTTGTTTTGCTGCGATTTTTATAGATACCCCAGTGATTCCCGGCCCGTAATCTTACATAAAAGGTGCGTTAGCGAATCAACACATGGCGATGGAAAATCTGATGGGATGGCAGAATGTTCACGTCATGAGAATCGCTCTGTGATTGGCTAGTTTCTTATGCTTGGACCTTGCAAGCTTCTAAGTTTACGTCTAATTCAATGTTTATTTTAATATTTACGTGATTCATTGTGAATGGTTCCATTGAAATACATAGCATCTAGCTTTTAAATTTACATTATTCTTACGGTTAATTTTCATTGTGAATAAGGCTTTAACTAAAGTCTTACAACTTGTAGGTCCTATCTTGTGCTAAAACAAAAGTAACAAGTTTAGAAAAACATCCATTTTATACGAGGTACATTGAAATTATAAAATCTCCATATTTTTTTTTAAATTGAGAAGAGAGGAAGAACTGCGACACATCATAAAACTTGCGGGAATTTTATGTGGACACAAGACCTTTGACAGCTGACGCAGCATCTAGCATGTAGAACCTGCCTGGCGGTGTCTGGAACTAGAGGTGTTTCAAATAGTAAACTTTCACTATCTATGATCAGCGTGCAAGTATCCTTTGTCGCTACTGGTATGAGATCAAACCCACTGACATTTGTCTTCAGTTGATTGAGAGTTGTGCTGATACGTCACAGATGTGAAAGATGTGCGTTTATGTTTGCCAAAATTCACAGAGTGCAAAATGCTCATGTTAGAAATAATCGAAGTAGTTCGGCCAGGCACCAGCCGATCTGAGAACACTGTTTCTTAGTGGAACAATCGATTTAGGACCGTCGATTAACTGTAGAAGAGAGTGCCTACAAAGATAGATGAGTTTCTTCCAGCGTGGCGACAAAAACGCCAGAAGTAAGCACAGGTAAGCTTTTGCATCAAGACAATGCTGCTGCTCAGCTTCATGCTTACCCGGCCTTGTTTTTAGGGACTTTGGGCACTTCCCAACGATAGTGCCTATGGCTCCTATACTATTTCCGAGTTGCCAAAGGTCAACTACACCTGAGAATGAGGACAGAGCTATTAGAATTAATAGCTGAGGACCTGAAATGCAATGTTTGCTGGCTAAATATTGTGGCATGTGCACAGATTATAGTAATAGCCGTGCCCTCTGGTTACCCAAGGTGAAGGTTGGCAGTTTATCCGAGGAGGGGCGTTTGAGGGGAAATAGTCTCATTGGAGGGGATATGGCGTTAGGACGCCACGCTTAACGAGTTTTTTTCAAGAGTCTGTGTCTAGTCTTCGCGGTGTTCAGATGTACGGATAACTGCGCAATGATATGGCGTCCTCGTCCCGGCAGACACATGGGTAAGTTATTATAATAAATCAACCAGTTATGCTTCTTCCTTGACTTTTTAATTATAGTAGTATAGAATCCTTGCCTCTCCCTTCAGCCAGGAATTATGTTGGTGTAAGAATATTTGTGAAGTTAACTTTAGCTGCGTCCCTTTGTCGGTGCCTCGAGTTTTAAAGTTTCCTTTGTCTGAATAACGATCCCTCTCGTAGCGAGTACCTCTCCTCTGAAAGTTAAATAATTAATTACAAATTATTGAGGTACGCGACAAATTGGCGGAGGTGCCGAATATTTAGTTTGGTTTGTTTTGAGATTTTAGTGCAAAATTTTTTTTTTCCCTCCAAATTTAACGGTTTCTGCTACACGTGGTCCTGAAAAATGTAAAGTTCTTTCTGGCTGAAGGGTAAGGATTTTTATACTTTTATTTGTGGTTCTCTTCTTCTAAATTTTGTTTCCATCATTTCTGAAAGTTTGGTGTCGAAATTTCAATTTTGAGTTCATTTTTGCATATTTTCATTGTCTGCCGGGTGACGCTAAAACTTCTGACTCCATTTTCCCCTTGTGTTGGCTTCATTTCCTTTAAATTATATCTCTGTGTTCCGTTCTTTGTGCTGGTTATTTTCAAAAAAAAAAAAAAATGTTTTTGTGAAAGTTGAGAAGAAACGAGCGAGATAGTTGTTTCAAAATGTGCTCGTCTCGTGTTGGCTATCCGTTTGCAAATCTTGTTTTCTGTGCATATTAGCAGTGGTTTGGAAATGTATAACTTTATATTCCAGAGATTGTGATTTCTAACTATTTACTGCACTTTTCTGAGTTATTTTTCGTGTAACTTTTATGTACGCACGTGTGTTGTGTAATTCCCGCGTGGTCGTGCATTTCAGCAACAATTTTTAGCTTGTGAAACCAGTCTTCCTCAGCACGTGTTTTGGCGCGTTTATTTCCGTGTGCATATCACATTATTTACATTTGATTTAAGAAAAAAAAAGAGAAGTTTTGTGTGCAAGTTTAAATTACAAGTTTGTATTCTGCTCCTTTTGAGAATCTTCGCGGTGGTCACAGTAAGTGTGACGTAGTTTTTTTAAGTTCCAGTTCGAGGTTTCTCACTGCAGCTATCATTTTGGTTTTCTTCCATATGTTCATTCTGCTTAAAAATCTTGGTATTGTGTCCAAGTGGCTTGTGTAGCCGTGTGTTAGTATAATTTTCTGATATTTCGCCGCGGGCGCTTAATTGTGTTCTTTCTGCAACTGTTTTATTTGGTTATGTTCTACTCTTGCTACTTACTTTCATGTGTTGCTATAAGTGTTTAGTTTGGTGTAATCTGTTTGCTTGGTCCTACGGTTTGTTTATTGGTTGTGTTATCTTTTGTGCTGCAATCATGCATAAGCGACGTTCTGCACAGAAAGTTGATATAGTAATTGCTCCAGTTAGCGAGCACAGTGTGGTGGAATTTGTCCAGTGTTGGTACGACTGTTGCTCAGTTATCAGCTGGCTGCCGCCGGTCATTGACCCCTCTCACGTGAAGGTTCCCAGCGAGTTGTCAGCGTATAAGTTACTTTAGAATGTTGCAATGTTGGCTACTACTGCTATTGGCCGCTCTGAGAATGATGATAATTTTGCTTTACCGTTGCCAAGTTTGGTTTAATTCCGCAATGCATATTTTTAAGGGAAAATATTTCGCAGTTACTCATGTAAGTAAAAGTTTCAGGAGCCTACCAGCCTTGCCAGTATCTGCACCTAATTAGGTTTGATGTGCTTCTAATATGGACCAGTACGATGTGGATGTTGATGAACCAGCTGTACGTGTGTTACCAGATTTTGGACAATTTGCACGGGAATTTTGTGGTAAACGAGTAAGAGAAAAGAAAAACATCACCTGTAAGTATGTAATCATTGTGAGTGCTAAAGTTTGGATGAATGAAACAGTTTTACGACTCACACAGGTATGCTAAATTTATTGTTTCCGTGACTGATGCTTAATTGAGCTTTGTTTTTCAGGAATACTGTGATATGAATGTCTCTGCTAAATTACAAGTATATTATTATTTTGGGTGTAACTTAAATTTTGAATTATGTTTTGGGAACTGCAAATCATTTGTTTTGTTGTTGTGTTATACTGCAGGAATGTGTTTTAGGTTACTATGTGCTTAATTGAGCTTTCATTTTCAGGAATGTTATGTGACAATATTGTTTTGAGTAATGATGTGATGTTGTTTTGTTGCATTCGATTCGATTTGATATGATTTGATTTTGACTCTATTTGATTTCCATAATGATGCTGTGATCTTTATTTGCAGAAATTTGTTGCATGAATAGTGTTTGTATGTATGTGTGTATTTGAGGTTATGTGATATAGGTGAGATTTGCCTCGGTGGGAGTGCCAAAGTGTAACCCCGATGGCGTAGTGTGAGGTTATGTGAGAAATAAGAGTTGAGATTTGCCTCGGTGGATGTGCGTAAGAGTAACCCCGACGGTGTTGATGAGGAGAGATGAGAAGAGATGAGATGATGTCAGCTTCGGTGGAAGTGCCACAGTGTAACCCCGATAGTTGAAGTGTATGAATGTGTTGATTTTTCAGGAGGGCTACATGTACCTGGAAAGTTGATGTGATGATTGTACTGATTTTGCTTATTGGTGTTGCTGTAACGTGCCCAGTATAGCGTGTGTGATGAATTCACACGAGAGATTATATAGATGGAAGTGAATGTAATGAAAATAATTTTTTTTTCTCTGTTTATGCAACAAGTTTATTACCATCTTAGATAGCAAATGTTAATACCACCTGTTTTCCAGCTTATTTCTTGATTTTGAGGATGTAGATGCAACATTATAATGTCATGTTATTTGTGTAATTCCTGAATTAATGTGATTTCTTGAAGGTTATGCCTATGTCAGATGTTTTGAATTTGCAGCATGCTAAATGTGAGACGTAAGTGCAGATGTTTTGTTTTGGAGAGAAAATTGAAAGATGATGATGATTGAAGTAATGATCGAGATTGCACTATTACTGCTACTGATGATGATGATGATTATGGAAGATGATAGTTAAACTGCGATGAGAAAAATAATGATGTGGACAAGAAGTTGTATTCATGACAAGAGTAGGACACTAGTAGTTGAAAGCATGTCACGTGGCGTAGTTTAGAAATGTATTGTGGATGTAGCTTGTAGTGATGTATACACTAGTTTGAGTAGATAGTTAAGTCGCTGTTGTGTGTAATTTGGGGCCATGGTCAGTGTGAATGAGTTCATTTCATCGTCATGTGTGACTGTCTTGTAAGTGCACTTACTTTCTTTTGTTAGTGATACCAGCTGGTTATTGAGATGTAATATTGGGATTCCAAGATAAGGTTATGTTTCATTTTTGTCATGTTTATGTATTTTGAGTCTGTTTTACTGTTATTTGGATTATGAAGCATTGTAAGTTCAATTTTGGATGGCAACTATGTAAAATTTCTTTCTTATGCCAATTTGTTCTAATTTTCCTTTCTCTTTACTTGCCCATGTCAAAAAAAAAAATTCTTTTAGTGTACACTTTTCATACTTTAAAATCTTTAATTGTAAAGGACATACCCTTCTTTTCTGTGTGATTCTTTGTGGGAGCATCCTGTTTATTGTGTCGTGGTTTTGTTTTAGAATTGTACTGGGCAGAGAGCGAGAAGATGCACCAGCATCCCCAGAGCACACCAGCAGTCAAGAAACACCACAGGGAAGCTGTCGGGCAGCCACTACACTGCCGTGGCATAAGGAGCCACCATGTCGGGGGGCAGTCCAAGCCAGCGACTGCCCACCCTGTTGTCATCACCAGAGACCTGCGGTGCTAATCCTACACCAGGACAAATCGTCGTTGTGGGCACTGTCTAAACCACCCACAAACAGTTACGGCAGTTCGTCACCCTTTTGCGCAGTGTAGTGTGCCTGTGAACTAAGGCAGCGTGGTGTGTGCGTGTGCGGGATGCCAAAGCTAGTGCATTAACAATATTACGTCGACTGCACTTACATCGCTCGCTTCTCGCCACATCGCCCAGCAATATTGTTTCGTCGGCTGGGTGCAACCACACATATGTATTGCTCTTTTATTTTACATCACACATTTCTATGTCATTTTTTTTTGGTATGTCTTTCTTTTGTTTTTCCTGTATTTTGTACTTATGTTCTTTCTGTCGACGAGGACGTCGACTTGGGTGGCCAGGGGGAGATGTGGCATGTGCACAGATTATAGTAATAGCCGTGCCCTCTGGTTACCCAAGGTGAAGGTTGGCAGTTTATCCGAGGAGGGGCGTTTGAGGGGAAATAGTCTCATTGGAGGGGATATGGCGTTAGGACGCCACGCTTAACGAGTTTTTTTCAAGAGTCTGTGTCTAGTCTTCGCGGTGTTCAGATGTACGGATAACTGCGCAATGATATGGCGTCCTCGTCCCGGCAGACACATGGGTAAGTTATTATAATAAATCAACCAGTTATGCTTCTTCCTTGACTTTTTAATTATAGTAGTATAGAATCCTTGCCTCTCCCTTCAGCCAGGAATTATGTTGGTGTAAGAATATTTGTGAAGTTAACTTTAGCTGCGTCCCTTTGTCGGTGCCTCGAGTTTTAAAGTTTCCTTTGTCTGAATAACGATCCCTCTCGTAGCGAGTAGCTCTCCTCTGAAAGTTAAATAATTAATTACAAATTATTGAGGTACGCGACAATATATACTGCAGGCGCAGGCTGGCCATAGAAACGCACAAGAGGCGGAATAGAATCTTGCATGTGTCCCACCCCTTAGAACGATTCTAAGCTGGGTACAGGCATTCCAGAATAAGTGTATATGTATCATACGATCTATGCTAAAGATGGAAGCCAGAGTTTCACAGTTGTTCATAAATATCCACAACGACTTTGGAAAATAGTATGGAAATGCTTTAGACACCCTCGGAATCGATGTCAAGCGCCTGTGCAGTAGTAAACGTAATTGTTCTAACGGAGGGAAAAAAAAAGCTTCTGCACAATATGGCAACCTCTTCTTAACGCAAACGCTGTGGAAAATTCGATACGTTAGAGCGTAGGCTTACGGATTGTAATTGCGAGGCAAATATGAACTTGGGCGATGCAGAGTTAAATAAGTGTCGTATACTCACTCCAAGAGAGGCACAGGGTATTGTTAAGTCCTGAGGTATCTAAACAGAAGGAATTGTATTAAACAATTCCGATTGGTGACGGCATCGCACCATTACAGCCTGCACGCATATCAGTCTACATCGGGGCTTCAGCGACTTTTTCGAACATTGGATAGAAAACCTACATACATCTAATAGTATTCGATTGGGTGTCAGCAGTGAATCTTCCTCTTAAGACCTTAGAGCCAGGTTGTATTGTAGAAAGATAATCTCTATTGTTATTTTATGTATACAATGAACAATCCTGTCAATCACGTTTTGCTATTTGAATGCTGAGTGCAAATACAGATAAAAAAAAGAAACGCTGAAGTGATGTCTCCGGAATCCCACATTTCCTATCGTGCTCTTGCATCTACAATTTTTCATTGGGTTGAAAAGGCCCCCTTTCGGAGCAGCCATGTAGTCATGGCTCGAAATTCAAAACATGTGTACATTTGAAGAGTTTATGTTGAGAAGTGACTGAATTTTCAAATGCTTTGTAATAGCAGTTTGTTAGAAAAAATAGGAAACCGTAGAACCTTAATGCATCTCATACAAGCGTTATTAAAAACTTTTTTCTCAAAAATCAAGTCTTTTAACCTACGATAGTTTATAATTAGGGTTTCAATTACTGAAAGTCAAAATAAAGGAATTACACCAAAGGGTTAAAATAATAGGAAGAATAAAACTGAAAATTTAAGTATATAAAACTGAAATAACGGTAGTTTGCAGATCGCTTATATGCGAAATTTTGTTAACCTCCGAAAAAATTGAATGCATTTTAAAGTTGTTAGTTGATGATAACTGTGTAATAATTAAAATAGAAAGAAAATAACCTGCCTTGAAAGCACTAGGCAATTTATCACAGATTATTTTAAGGCAAAGTTTGCTTTTTGAAATAAAATTAACTTCGTATTAATGGAAATTACTATGGATGCTGTGGTGCCCTTCGTTTAGGTGCCAGTTTAAAATAAAATTGTTTAATATTGATGTATCACTATGGTATAGTTCCTTTTTATTTTCTCTACCACGTGCATACATAGCGGTAGAGAAGGTACTGAATTCCAAATACATGTTTTGAGGCTCTCTGTACCAAAACATTTTTACTTTCCGTACCACATATCTAGGTAGAGAAGGTATTGCATTCCACCCAAAAATTCGTACCGAGATTTTACCGGAAATACATGCTGCATACAAAAGAAAAGCATTTTTGAAAAAAATCCTTGTGTCTGTGTGTGTGTTCGAGCAATGTAACTCAAAAACGAAAAGTAGGATATTTGTATGTGGGTTCACTATCTTCCAAAGATGCGGCACGAAGATTTCAAGAAAATCCCCTCCAACCCCAAACTATCTTTTACATAGAAGGTTTTTCGAATTTTTTTATTTCCTAAAAATAGCTCTAACGACTTTGATTAAAATACCATATGTTAAAAATACTTACATTACAAGTAAAATGTGTATCTTAAATTTTCTGGGAATAGTCTGTGAAGTCCACTTCATTCACAAGAAATTTTGTATAATCTTGTGTAACTGAAGCGATAAATGAAAACGTAGTACACAAAAAATGTAGAATGTCTTTAAAACACAATTTATTTTAAATAACGTTTTTGAGGCATCAGTCTATTCCGACACATTATGTTCGAATTGTCCAATACTTTTGTCATTTTTTCAAGACCTTTCGATATTCAGTTGTTTCTCGGATTGCACGCAAAGAGCATGGAATTCTAAGCAAGTACATATTGTCCAGTTCTTAAACATTTGACTATCCCTATTCCTTTATATTTATAACGAAATGTGTAATGCAGCTATTTCCGGAAAGTTTTTATCTCGATTAAAATGAAGTAGATAGGAAAATAAACTTTGTAGGGATAATTTGTATTCCCACTAATAAGCGATAGCGGATACAGAAAGTGATGTGAATGTAATACATCAGATTTTTACATCTGGTTTTGCTACGGCTGCTGTCAGTCGATAGATAATGAGAACTGTTACGCTGTCTCAGGCGATTAGTCCGAGTAGAGAAAGGCTTATATACTTAGTTTAAATTAACTTAAGATTGTTTTAGTTAATGATTCTTATATTCTTACAGATTGCCCCATTCGTTGAACAAGACTGTAACGATACAATTTTATTCGCCATAGAGATATCTAAACTTGTTACAGCAACAGCAGATTTGAGTTGCCACAAATTTATGTAGCCCACCTGTGGTGTGGCGGTAGCTTGTCTACCTCACATTTGAAGAACGGGGTTTCTTTTATCTTGTTTGCAACACGCTTTGGGCGTCAATTTGAAGAAGGTGTATTGAAGGAGTTGTATTATATTTCAACTGTTGGGGAGCCGAACTTGAAGTTTGTTTGCAACCGCACGTATGGTAAACAGTTACCGGTAGCCTTCGCCCCAAGTTTAAAAAATATTAACTTTATAAATTTGACTGTTTCTTTAAACATTATATATTTATGTTTGCCTCGGCTGCGTCAGTATTATTGTTAGAGACATGGATGTCTTGGCAGGGTTGTGGTGCGACAAGAATGTAGGCTTATACAGATTATAATTTTTAATTCACTCCTTTTATTAATGATTGATAGGATTTTAAATAACACTTCACTGATATAGAGAGCTGTGAGATTCTTTTATTAATTACTTGCACTTTTTAACACGTAAACTATTTTCGTCTCACACGAATACGTATTAAATTTCTGGAGGACACTTTTTGCGTCTGGTTAGTAACGCTGTCTGCAACCAACTGACTTCTGAATTTGTAAATGTTTCTCCTTTTCAGTTTCTGATTGGCTAAGCCTACTCCAATAGAATAGCTTCATTTAACTAAAGCTTTTTCTGGTTTTTGATTGACTATTTTATAAACTGTCACAAAAATTACATTATTTTTGCTCCAGTAATGACTAGTAGCATTATTAAACATTCTTACTCATTGATGCACTAATTTGTATCTCAAATTACTTAAATGTAAATAATGATTGTAATATGAATATGCATTTTTATGTGACATTGATTTGAGATGTTTATTGATTGTAATTATTGTTGGGAAGTAAGTTTATACTGCCTTACTGAAACTGACAATAATAGCGTGCAATAATGCAGCGAGGGGGTGAGCTGTTTATCATTATTGGAAACGAGGAAGTTACGTAATATTGGCGCGTTTTTCTTTTAGAATCTTCTGGAACATTTACCTAGAGCATATGTATTCATAATTTTCATTGGATATAAACAATAGACGCTAATGTTGGCGCGTTTTATTAGCCAATTGCAGCTCAGTTATAATCTTAAGGCATATCGGTGTGTAGGTGTATAAAAGGTAGGTTAGAGGTAAAGACCCCGTCAGTTCATCAAAATTCTTTGTACACTACACGTCGCATTCCCGTCAGTTCGTCGAAAGTATTTGTACGGCACATGTCGGATATCAATTTGCAGGTTACGCGTAACAGAGTTATGAAAAATCTCAAGTGTTATAAAGTTAATTATACAAAAAGTTGAAGTACGCGAATTAAGAATTATCAGTAATGAAGTTATTATAACAGTTTCAGTTTGGCGAGTGTCTAGATCAATGTGTAAATGTGATAGTGACAGTGTTCGACAATAAAAGTATAAAAGAAATTCTTTAATCAGTGTTATCTTTGGATAAGAGACTCCTTTCCGTTTACACAACCTGTATAAAGAGAAGTGCTTGACCAACAAGATCGTAGCTAGCCGGAGGACAGAGAACCAAAATTAAATAAAATAACAGTAGCATTCTTTCAAACGAACACTAATACTACCGCAAATTGCTAACACCAGATGGAGCTAACAAACCTAACAAATGAATCAGTCACAAGATGGATTCACCATGTTGAGTAAACAAATACAAACATATACAAATAAAGTTACTTCAAATTGGCTACCACAACGTGGGGCTCAACAACAAAATAAATATAACAGAAGTATACTACTTCAAATTGGCTACCACAACGTGGGGCTCAACAACAAAATAAATAAATAACATGAGAAGTATACCGCCACATCATTATTGCCTCAAGGTTACCTCATTGTTACCTCATTGTTAGCAACTTTTAACCTATTATTCTCACAGCTCCTACATTATTAAATTACGTAATATATTCACGTAACATTATTACACATGGATACAATAATATAAGCATATGCAATGACTGTTACACACATTTTACGAATTATTACATACACATATTGCTTCAAGGCGGGCTGTTATTGAATTTACATATTATATAATTAGACTGAAATTATTTAAGTGTTAAAAATACTGCCTCACATTCAAGGTGCCGGGTTCGGATCTCGGCTAGGGGAGTTACCCGGACAAGGTTCTTTTCGGGGTCTTCCCTTATCCTGAAAAGGCAAAAGTCGGGCAACTTTAAGCTCTATTGACCCCGAGCTCATTTGAACACATTTCACCCAATCGTTTAACCTAACCTGTTAAAGGACCCTAAGCTAAAAAAAGTAAAATCATATATATATATACTTATTAATTATTAAAATTATTTATTAATCGACACTCAAATTAATTAATTAAATAATTACACTATATTCATAAATTATAAATGTTACAACCTCTACTATTTTTAAACTCGACAAGTTATTATTTTACTTCTATATACCAATTACATGTAAGGTATAAAAGCAGCAATATTTTGTTTTCTTCTAAAAGCTTAAATTGCACAATGACGACTAAATTAATTATAATTACTCTTAAAGTGGATGATAATGTAATTACAATTATTATTATTATTATTATTATTATTATTATTATTATGCGATATATTATTAGCAAACAATATTGTGAAGGGTTTGACTTGTACGAGGTATTGTGTGTGAATCTTAGTCACTTGTTAAATCTTGAATAATAAGGTTTTAAATCTCCTTCCGCTAGTAACGTCATATAATAATACAATATAACAAATTTATGCTATTATAATGTGAGTAAAAGAATCGAAAAATCTTACCTAGAATGATTAAGCACTTTGGTGCGTCACGGCTATTTGTATGTTTTAGTGTCTATTAAAATCCTAATAATTACGTATATTGCATTTGCGTGTGTTAATGCAAATAGATTTACATTTGTTTCTTCATGCTGATTTAACCTTAAGCTGTATCCCAGATTTAGGGTTAGTTTTCTTATTAAATATAAATAAGTGATGCTCGAAGGTTATTGTATAGCATCCTTGTGAATTACGCATTAATGTAATGTATTGGCTCCATGAGCCGGTTTCTATAAATGATGCACAGTAATATTTAGAATTTGAGGATAAAAATTAATATTTTATGTTATAAATAACTCGAAAAGATAGTTCTTGCCTCATGGTTTAGGAATAGAAAACATGCGAAGGTATTCGGAAGCTTTAACTATGCTTTAATGATGGTAAGGACTTCTGCTCCATTGCGCGCCCTTTAGGAGAACTCAACTGAAAACATCAATACCTATAGAGAAGCGAGTATCCGAAACCTCTGAAGTCTTGAATTAGTGGTAATGTATTCTGTATATAAGATCGCTCAGAGCTAGAAGCACATCAGTTCTCGGTCTTCAGCATTAAGCATTCAAACCTTACTTCCTTTGGCGACTCTCGTCTCCTCTTAAATTTCAGATTATCTGGGAACAGCTCTGGACTTGTTTCCAGTTGAAAATCCCCAGGAAAAAGTAAATACAAACATTTCCCCCTCAGAGGAGAGTACAGGTTACCTACCTGACTTGCAACAGAGCACCTAACGGGATTGCTACTATCTGCTCTTGAATTTCGATCAACTTCAGTTGTTTACTTGATGATCAATGTACCCTGTAAATAAGACTATTTTTACTTTCCCTATACTATAGTAAGTAGGGGAAGCATTGCATTCCACCCAAAAATTTGATTTCACCGGAAATACATGTTTTCAGGCCTCCTGAATCCAAAAAAAAAGCATTTTACTTTCTCTACTACGAAGAGTAAGTAGGGGAAGTATTGTATTCCACTCAAAAATTCGATACCGAGATTTCACAGGAAATACATGTTTTGAGACCCCCTGAATCCAAAAAGAAGCCTTTTTAGAAACATGTCCGTGTGTGTGTCTGTGTATCTGTGTGTGTGTGTGTCTGTGTGTCTGTGAACAGCATAACTCAGAAACTCAGAACGAGTCGTATAAACACCAAACTTGGTATTTAGGTTCAATATCTTCCAGAGATGCGACACAAAGATTTTTAAGAAAATCCCCCACCCCAGATTACCCTTTACATGAAACATGTTTCGAAAATTTTGGTTTTCTCAAAAATTGCTCTAATGATTTTGATTAACATATCATACATTTAAGGTATTTTCATGGAAAATAAAATGCATATATTTAATTTTCTGGGAATGTCCCCAAAAGTCCCCTTCATTTTGAATGAGTTTTGTATAACTGGTAAACCGTAAGATATAGATAAATGTTTTCTGCACGAAAATGTAGATATAGTTAAAAGACATAATTTATCTTATATAATTTTTTTTGTCGATTGAACCATTTCCGAGATATTCCTTGTTATTTGTTTGAAGTTTTCAATACTTATACTTTTTCTCAAATGGGAATTTGTTATTGGGCTTTTTTTCTTTCTTTTTTTATGTCCTGGACATGCAAAGAGAATGGAGTGCTCCTCATAGCAACCAGCCTTTAAAAGATTTGACTATCGCTTAAAGCTTACCATATACTCCTTTCGCCTAAAAGAAAATTAGCAATAAGTTTCTGCAAATGTTTATCTCGATTAACATGAAGTAGATGCAGAATAAGCGTTAGAAAAATAGTTTGCACTAGAGTAGAGAAAGTCATGTGAGCGTAGCACATCAGATTTTTAACTAGTTCAACAGTCATGTATGTGCTACAAGACTATCGATTGTATCCCAAGGAGATGAGAAAAATTATAATAATTAAAAGAAAGCATAAACTTAAAATTGTACGATCTAGATAAAGAACTATAAACGATAAAACTACAAACGATACATATTTTCTATAGACCGTCAGGTTGTATGCACTCCTCGATCGTTTTAAAAAAGGAACGAAATGCGTTTCAGTGGATACCGCTGTCTAGCTATCTCTATCCCCTCACACATCACACATTCATATACCAAAGTTTTGTGCAGTAAAACTAGCCCGGTGCAAAGGAACATTATTTGATGTCGAGGATACAAAAATAGCAGCAGGGAGGAATGCTTTTCTTATACTTTTTATTTATGATCGATCAGCATTATAGAGCTTTGCAAGTTAATTTCCCTTATCTTTCGTTCGAGGAACCCTTATGGCCAATCTCAGCAAATTATGTACTTACCAATAATTATTTATGAACAGAACAAATGAATGTGTGCATACCGTGTTGCAAACGAAATAAATCTAAACTTATATATTGTCCCTTTACTATGTGTTGTATAGTGCTGCATAAGAGAAACTGACTTTTGCGCTTCCCCGTATGTAAACCAGAAATAGAGGGTTTCAGCAGCTTAATTAGAAAGGCACCAAAACATTTTATATCCTGCATTAGCCATTAATTTATTGACTCTTTTACACTTTGATCTATAGGTCAGGCTTGATTGTGATCTGGACCAAAAAATTGAAATAATAACAATTGTAACATATATTATTATTATTATTATTTGTACCATCATTTTTATTCTGATTACTGCCTGTTCTTATCACGTACGACACCACAGGTGGTTAACAATGATGATACGTGAAATGAAATCATAATTGGAAAAGGAAGTTTTGGAAGGAAATGTTTCAGGCCTAAGTTTAGGGTAGGTCCCCAGCATTTGTCTGGATGAGGAAAACTTGGAAACACCTGTCAGGGAGGACGGTCCTGGAGGAATTTGAAGTTTCAGTGGTACCCAAATGAAATCACAAAACGCTACCTTTAACGTTTTGCTGGTACTTTCTTTCTTTAAAAAAATACTAAATGTCTCGTTCTTTAGAATGAAACTTGATGTTGTACCTTCGAAATCTAAACACACAACAACACTAAAAGTTGAGAACCCATTTTAATTCAATTACAAATGTAGGAAAGGATGCCCCGCTCGTAAGTAGGAGGTTTCTCCGTAGATAAGAAATAATTATAAGATACAATATCTGCAAGAAAGTACATTCCGGAAATATCCTCTGAGAAATTAGTTACAACAAATTACTTAAAATTACTTACATCAATTACATAAAATTACTTAAATTATTGTATTATTTGGAGTATTTTTCTTTAAAATTTTCATAACATGCTATTATTTTGGCAGTAGATTTGGAAATATCATCGAATTAGGTTACTGTTAGGACAAAGTGACAAGGAAAGGTTGCCCAATAAAGTCTAGTAAGTTTCGTGAATCAGTTGGGATGCAAGAAGTCAAAGTCATCTACAGTGGACTCATTTCAACTCATATTGAAACAAACAAATCCATATTTGAAATACAAATGAATACTGCATTTGCTCATGAATCGTACTTCCAAATTTGCACTAATTTGAGATAGCAGTTCCTGTCATTATAATAGCTCAATTGAGAGCGATGACGAATTCAGTATTTTCCTTGATTGATTGTCCTAAGGTATCCCAGACATTCCCTCTCGTTATTCTTGACACACACTAAACATGTTGTACATCAAGTAAATCATTCTCTGTTTGGGCTTTATGAGAACGTGAGATATCCAAGAATGCAAATTCAGTCACTGTGCTATTGAAAGCCTCACAAGAGCCCTCAGTGCTTGTCTTCTGGCATTAATCTTATAAACTGGCGAAAATATAATACTATGCATGTATGTACAATTAACGCTTATCCTACTCAATCCATTATCATAATCGTCAACTACTCCCTTTAATAGAATACTTGTTTTGCAAAGGTAATCAGCATATAAACAGAAACTGAAATGACCTATAAATAATCTCCGCATTTTCTCACTCATTCAGGATTTATATTAGAGCCGCATAACAAGAATATAGTGAGAAGTCTGTTTGTATGGAAAAGTGCTAGTATATCGGTTATAAGAGTTATAAAGGTAAATGACAGTTTTTTTCTGGTTAAGTTTTGCAATTAAAATTAGATTTCGGCAATTTCTAAGAATTTTGATGATCCTCTAATGGTCTGGGTTAGCTCATTATTTCTCTTGGAAGTACCAACAGTATATCAACATTATCAGAACTACGCATTGATATAACTACTCAGTGATAACTAGTGCCCTGATATACAAAGTGAAAGAAACACCTTATTTCCAAAAGGTACAAGAGCCACAGAACCGTAGTAGGCTCATAAAGACAGTACCTAACAAAGAAAGGATATTTTAAAGCTAAGTATGGAAAGTTCAATAGGTATAAAATAATAAAAGCTACAACAGTTAGTATGTTTATCAGAGCGGCGAGTAAAATCGAATACTGGCTTTACTACTAGCACATCGTCTCCCAGAAGTACAGAAAGAAAGAATGCAAGTGACTGCGGAGTATGGCATACTTTTAATTTCTATCAGCCGATTATATCAAAAGCCTCGGAAATGGAAATGCTAAGACGTCGTTCATCCTTAAACCATAAATAAAAACGTATAGACGAACTAACAGACGTGGTCGAGGATTTGTGTGTTGGCGTTACATACCTCGCACTGAAGTGTGCAATTTCAAACAGGATCAACTATTACATCTAAATCTTTCTGGACCAAAAGTGGTTCAAAGATGCTAACGATATTATGTTGTATCCCATTGCTTTCATTAAAGGATAACGGAGTTCAGTGCTTTCTACTCCAACAATTCTGGCGAACGCCCAAATTTCACAGGAGCCTTATGAACTTTTCCATATGAGAAAGTTAGATCTTCAGAACGTAAGGCGGTGACATAGCCATTATAGTGGGTTCCTCGAATAGAGGGAGCCATTTGGTCTGTTCCTCTGTATATAAATTATGCATCATGACGGCTGCAAACCTTACAGCATTCTATCAAAGGATTTGAAACACTAAATGTTTTGCAGGTTTGGCTGCTAACTGGGAGCCAAATCTCAAGGTCATTGTCTCTCGATTATGGGAGTGTCAGTTTAGGCTTACAAAAATAAGAGCTTTTAGGGTGTCTCAGAGAAAAACCTTTTTGGTACTTTGTCGCTATCCACAGCGGAGAATTCCACTACCATCTCTCGAATATGTTACCACAGGACTATTTGAAGAAAGGAAAACTAAAGCTATCGTTAAAGTCCTCCCTCTACAAAAAGAAACACATTTCCTGGAGTTTTAACTTTTCCTCAAAACATGCATACTCGCTATTCTATGGCTATATTTGCTTCCCGTACAGTTTTTGTTTCAACACGTTAAAACACACAAACTATCCCCCTATGAAATCCCTTCAATCGTCACATTTAATCACTTTGATGACTTTGTTTAAGACTGCAACGTAATAACAATTTCTGAAGTTATTTTGTTAGAACATGGAACAGCTCATTTCCCAGTTTACGGAAATATGGATCCGTGATAAACGCCTGATTGGAAGCTATCTCATTAATGAACTACACAAGATGCCTATATACAGTACTTCTTGAGAGATTCAGAGAGAGGAAATGGATGAGTGTTGCTCATTAACATCTTGCAGGATTCCATTCCCTTAAAACGCTGTTGATGCGGGCGTTTAAAATATAATGCTTTATACTTAAGCTTCAACGTATGGAAAAATTACACCAACGGTAATCCCAATGATTCTAAAACCATGAAGAAATCTGAATTAATACAATTTAATACAGTATTGTCTAGGCATTCATTTCCAGTTTTTGCTGTAAAACATGATTATATAGGTTTAACTTTCAATCCACCTTGTTTTCTTCTGCATATGACTGAAATTTACTGCTACCGATGCTTTTATTTTATTTCATATATAGAACAAGAACACATTTACCGCCAAACTTTCCAACTTAATGATAACAAAGCTATGAAACAGTTAAAGCGCTTGGAAAGGATTTAAATTTACCAATCCAAACAAATTGTGATTTCATGTATTTAATTTCATTTTAATACGTTTCAGAACTTAAAGGTAAGGCAATCATTATATTTATCAGATATGCAGTACACTACGATACAACCCTTCAGGGAGTTCAGATCCCCAATAAGCATCTAGTTGAGGGGAACCTCAACTCTTTAAGAGAACAGGTTGGCTGAACTAGTTTAACTGTAAGAGATACTGCACAATAAGCCATCGGCTTCGTTGCGGGCAAGCTGGATAAGACCACATTGTTCTCCCTCCCAGGTTTAATAAATAAATAAATAAATATTTCAACCCTCTAAAGCAACCGTAAGATGGATATATTATTTTCCCTACCACGTAACAGGCAGAGTATTCCATTCCATCTTTCGTGCTCCGCCGGGCTTGAATCCGTAACCTCGGGAACTACAGGCTAGCATGGTACCCCTAGACCACGGAGGACAACGAAGATTTTCAAGAAAATCCCCAACCCAAAGTATTGCTCAATTGAAAAATAAAATATTTGTATAATTAGTAAACCGTGAGAAATAGAAATTGGCAAAATATTACTAAATAAAAATGTAGATCTCGTTTATGTCAAATAAATGTTTTGTGGTGTTAACAATTTTCGAGATATTCCTTATTATTGGTTTAAATTTTCAAAAACCCGCTTTTTACAAGTAATAAGTCGCTATTCGTTTTTTATTTTGGTCATGTAAGGAGCATGGAATTTCAAAACTATCACATAGCGATTCGCTTTTTAAAAATCCGACTATCACTTTTACCTACTGCATCTTTCTTAAACCTACAATGAAATGAGTCAATGTGCAGTGATACTGAGTGGGATGTCTCAGGCAGTAACGTCTGCATTTGGGAGGTCGTGGGCTCGATTCCCGTGGACGGGGAAAAGGATGCTCTGAGCAAGCCTTCGTCCCCCGCACTACGAGCGGTCTCCAGGTCCCGGGCCCCCCAGGAGATGTATAAGCCTAAAGGGAAAAGGGGTAGGCTGCACCAGTCAGCACCCGGGGAGTTCAAATCTGGTAAATGGTAGGGACCTTGTCCTCTGCCTGCCGTGCCGCCTGGTTCGACCGCCCTCTGTCTCCTCTCGCCTCATCCCCCCTCCCGGAGGCGCCCCGTCAAGGGCATAGGCACAAAATATCGAGGTGCTAAGTCCCCCTCCGCTTCTAGTCCTATCCTATCCTAAATCTGTAGTGGTAGCTTATCTTAATGTTAACAAGAAGTACAATAAGCTTTTGTAAGAATAATTTGCATACGAGTGAAGTAGGGGAAGTCATGTGAATGCAGCACATCTGTTTTATTAATTTTCATTTGCTGTTTATTTTAAATTATATTAATATCAACAAATTTAAGGAAGCTTCTGAAATATACGTGGGCGAAGATAGAGAATAGTCTAACTTTAAAAGTTTCCTGCATTTTAAAGTTAATGTCCATTGCAATTGGCATGGGGGTCTGAAGCTAATGCACAACGTTTCTACATATGTGAAAATATGAATTTTGGCTAATCTGTTGAAAACAGTCGACATATGTATCAGTCTTATAGTAAAACTAGTGCGACTAGTTGGGTGCATAAATTCAGGAATAGCTACGTTTCAAATTTTATTGGGCCTTTTCATTCCTGCAGACAATGTGCCACATGTTTCAAATAAAATTAGTACTCCGAAGTGCAATATTAGTGCTCTGTTGACGCATTTCTGCAAAAGTTCTGTTATCTGAAAAAAATATTTTCTGAGTCCTTTGTCATACACGTGTTGCTATTGGGATATTTTTTTCATTTGAATGCATTTCGATGTGTTAAATTATTAATGAAAATAATATAAAAGAATCTTAATAATTTAATAATTAAATTGAAAGTTGCTGTAATATATCAGTTGCAATGACAGGTGCGAAAATAACAGGTATGAAGTTTCCGTAATAAGTAATTAAACAAACCTCTTTAGATACCAGAGGCCAATGTAGTGTCTCATATTGTGATCCGTTGTATGCAAAAATAAATATTCCAAATAAAAGCCATTTAAAATAAAATTAAAAAAAACAATTTAAAAACTTTGGTCAACTAGCATATACGCTACATAAAGAAAGCACTCTTGATGGTGCACATAGGGGCTATTTCAGTTTAAAATAATCAAAATTTGATACCTTTGTTTTGCATCCCATCAATTCATACATAACTTTATATCCTATAATTTCTGGTTATAATCTTATACATAATTTCTTACTACATTTCGCAATGATAGATTCACTGTAAAATAAAATAAACAGAAAACAAAGAAGAGGAAAGTAATTAAAATGATCGCAACCTAGTTAAATTCTGTGTTAGCATTTTACATTCTCTATCGCGTACACCTAGGAAGCGAGCGAGTTGGTTCCGCGTAACGTGGGAGGCTCGCATTCGAGAATTCCTAGGCTCGATTTCTGGAGCCGGCCACTCAGATCATTGGTTTTTCGTGATTTTTCCTGGCGGACAGGCCTAATGCTGAGGTAGTTTCTCTTATACCACGAGTTTCCTTTCCCTCATTTCCTATCATTTCACTTACCCTTTAAAGCTTCTGGTAGGCTTAGGGGCTGTGCAGTGTCAGTCGATGTTGGATAGACGGCGAAGATGCATGCTCGTTGGAAAGTTACTCTCAACCCTGCCAGATGGTAGCCTTCTCTGAACCATATCCGGAGGGTCAGTTCTCCCCGTTTTCGCCAGTGAAGCCTCTTTGAGCAGCCCTCCGGTGTGACCGGGTCATCAAGCATGGGCTCGTTTGGGACCTCTTCGCGTCTCTGTCGGTGGACTTACTTACGATCTATAGCATCCTGCGGTTCCTTCACCTCATTGGTTCGTCCAGGGGCAAGTAAACACAAAACCTCGCGTTGGGTCGAGCTGCGAGGTGCTCCCTCCGATCCCTGCGCGCGCGTGTGGTATGTCTGTGGATAACATAACTCAAAAATTAATGTAATTGTAAATGCAAAAAAAGACATCAAACTTGGGTTTTAAGTTCAGTATCTTCCAAGACGTGACACGAAGATTTTAAAGAAAATCCTCCACCCCAAACTAAGGTATTCTTCACATTGAGGACTTCTTTCAAAAATAGTTCAAAAGATTTTGACTTATATTTAAGATATTTACATACAAATAAAATGTACACACACATACTTATGTATTTTTTGAGCAAACATGCAATTTTTAATGAAACAATGCCTAGTTACGTCAACACAATAAAGGGGGTAAATTGGAATGTCAGTGGCGTTTGTGGCAAGATTCTAGTGCAAGTGGTTTACGAGAAATCTTATTTTGAAACTTTTACGCGCCGACACTTGTACAACCTGTGGTAGCACAAACTAAAGAAAAACAAAAGGGAATTACAATACTTCTGTGGATTCTTACAAGTAAAGAGAATATATCCCTTCAAAGGTTGTATTCAAAATGACCACTGGCAGCTTCAATACAGGCTTCCAGTCTGCTATGGAAAGACAGCTGCACACGTTCTAGCATTTCAGCACAAATTTCAATGCAAGCAGCACTAATACGTCGTTTCATATCATCTGGTGTAGTTTGTACATCCTTGTAGATAGTGTCTTTCAGCCTTCCCCAGAGAAAAAAAGTCTAAAGGGGTCAGATCCGGTGAACGGGCCGGCCAAGGTACAGGTCTTCTTCGTCTAATTCAACGATATGAAAACAATCCGTTAAGACAAGCTGTAGTACTTCGTGCACTATGGACTGGACAGCCATCATGTTGGTACCACACGTTCCTCCTAGTCTGCAAAGGAACGTCTTCTAGCATCTGTGGCAGATGGTCTGTCAGGGGGCTTCGATACTTGTGCAAGTTCATTGATCCTTCTATGAACAAAGGGCCTATGAGCTGATGGTTCACTATTCCACACCACGCGTTTAAACTCCATGGACGCTGACGTCCCACATGACGAAGCCAACGGGGATTGTGAACTGACCAATAGTGCATGTTTCTGCGGCAAATTTAGTAAATTTTGCCTCATTACAAACAGAGATACATGATGAATCTGGAGTATCGTGTCTTAATGCCCATGTACAAAAGTTAACACGATTCTCAAAATCGTTTTCATGCAGCTCTTGATGGAGAGGTGTGATAGGGATGGAACTTATGTCGATGAAGAATGCGCAGTACACTTGCCTGACTTATGCCACTTCCACGTGCGATTGTGCGGGAACTAATTTGCGAATCTACTGCAATGGCAGCCAAAACATTAATTTCTACCTCTTCTCCACTCACTTGTTTGTTTCTGTTACGTTTTCTAGGTGTTACAATACCACTTTCACGTAATTGGTTGAAGAGGTTGATAAATAATTGCCGAGATGGTTGAAGTCTATTGGGATACGTTTCCGCATACATTGTACAGGAACGAACTGCATTCTTCCTACATTCTCCATACACCATGAGCATGTCGACTTTTTCTGCATTAGTAAACCCCATCTTCCCACGACTTACTGCTTGAACTGTCACAAACTAACTGACCAGAAAGTCGCAATGCAATCAATGAACAGAAAACACAATGTTAACAAGCATAATAAGATCGCACCTAGCAACTAAACAGGATGAATGGGACAAACAATTGTCGGGGTGGAAACTTTTCAGAATACAATTTCTCGTAAACCACTTGAACTAGAATCCTGCAACAGAGCCCGTTGACATCCTAATTTACCCTACCTTTATTCTGTTGATGTAACTATGCATTGTTTCATTTAAAAATGGTATGTTTACTCAAAAATACACATTCTCAGTATTATTAAACTCTGTTTATAGGATAAATGTACGAGCCCCTGACTACCAATCAATGCTGTCAAAACTGCACAGCAATAGCACTTTCCATTTCCGAAATATTTGCGGTGCAACGTTTAGGTGATTCACCCTGTATAATGATGCCAGGATGGTGCGACAATTTTGAAGCAGTTTACTTTACCTACTTCTGATATTGCTGTCGTTAGTTCGTAGCTCGTTCTGTTGTCTCGTGCGCCAACTGCTCCAGTGGTAGAGCTATGAGTACTTTCTCTCAGGGTATGAATGAATGTATTGTTAAAGGACATCACCAGTTTAATTTGAATGAGTAATTCAATGTGATCTAGTACTTGAGCTACTAAGCGAGTTGCCGACCGTTTGAAAATAAAGAATGAAACTGGTTATGAATTGTAACATTCGAAACGATATTAATTAAATTATTATACCTGCTAACTTCTACAGTATCAACTTTATAGTTCGAAATAACTGTTTCCGTTATAAACAAATTATAAGCTTAACTTGCCGTGAGGCGTTAAAATGCTTACCGGCTAAACCGCTCGCGATGGCCACTAAACCTTACTCACACAAGCGCGTCACTGAGCGCTTAAAATAACACACGAGTAATCACCAGATTGTCGTGAATGTGTGTATGTACGAAAAGAGTGTGTGTACGAACGAATATCGATCACTACCTCTCTGATTTAGTTTGCACGCCTTTGTATTAACTAAAGCTCCTCCTACATTATAATAACTATCCCAAGAAGTCCCTTCTCGTGCTGTCCAATACTTAGAATCCTACGTGCGCAGCTGCTACCTTGTTGTTATGGAGGTCTGAATAAAATCTCAGAAATACCTTTCACCTCTGTTTTTCAGAATTTTTCCTACACGACTTTTCAAACATGCTGAACTTAACTTTTAAACTGCCTTCCAGGAATTGTTATACTAACGCGTTCGCTCCTCGCTGTTGCTAATGACTGTTCTTAACATGACTTGCTAATTACTTTCTTCTTTCCGGACAAATCTTTCAACTCAAGCTTATTACATTATGCCTTAATTTAATGTACGGAAATTGTTGATTGCAATCATTTCTATATCTTACTAGTATTTCTTTATTTAATTGTTTATATCTTTCTGTCAATAATTATGGTATCAAGACTTAAAAAATTAAGCGACATTTTAAAAATGCATTGTTTTACTAAGTGGGAATTTAAGATCTACGGTTGTAACAATAATACTCGTGCCAAAGATTTCGAACACATGAAATTTTCTCATATCATTCATATGCGTGTAGGATGGAAGGCAACTGCTGTACCATACGCTACATAATTATATTGAAAATCACGAACAAATATTCTCAATAGAACTTTTTATTTAGCTAAAGCAGCTTTTAACCGAAAAAAGAGTTATATTAAATGTCTGGAGCGATACAGCGCGTGAATGGATCGGAATAAAGGTCTGATATCTTACAATATATCTATATCGTAAATACGAGCTTTGAGTGAAGAGGTTGTGTGTGATGCATCTTCCTCACGCGTAATAAAGAAAGATTTGTGCAATAGCACCCTGTTGTAGCATAATACAGGTAATACTAATGCCTCATTGTTTAAAGGCGGCCTTTGGTCAAATTTTGGCACATGGATGTCAGTATTCGCTTCTTTCGAGTATGGTACAAGGATACTATTCAGGTTGAGATATCGGAGGAAAGCATAGTAAAATCGTGGAAACTGCTTTTCGAAACATCAATTTTATTTTACATTACTGAAAAATATACTTATGCCGGCCCGTCTCCTACACTTCACCACATTCCTCTAAAACGTCAGTAATTACATCCACTTTGCATAAACCTTATCACATTATTTATGATGCGAATATTCTCCCTAGAAGGATCGCCTCAAGGCTAAATCCTGTTTCTTTTAACCTTGCCCCGCATACATGTATTCTTCCGCGCAGCGTTTCCTTCCCCTTCCCGTGGTTGACTAATGTACAACTTCGAATGGTGATGAACAGGGTTAGGATATTTAGGTGCGCACCTTTTTTCTTAGGGTAAGTTAAAGCTGTGCAGAAATATATCACAGTGTGAAATTTTGTTTCTAGTTGCGAAAAGAGGCATTTTTTCTGCACCTTTTTCCCTTTTTCGGACCTTTACCCGTTTTTGGCACCTTTATCCCATTTTCCCCCAACCATGCCCATAATCTCGTTTTCCCCCTATTTTCTTTTAAGTTTCATTCCAATTTATTCTTTAACTTTCAATTAACATCTCCTCAGCTTGCTGTGTACGTGCGAATAGTAACTTACCTCTTTCAGTGAACGCCGCGCGGGAATTAAAAGCACGCTCGCAACAATGGAAAATAATTGTTTGTTCGACGACAACCTCTTTCTCTCGCTTTACTGCTACAAAGTAGTCCGCAATAATGCAATTGATAATGAGTGATTCTATCCCACCAGAATCAGTAGCCTGCTCGTGAATGTGAGTTTGTTACTGTGAGAGACGTCATCTGTTTGCGTGGAGGCGAAGGCTGGGCACGCAGAGACGGCAGTAATCTCACCCGCGCACTTCCGAGAATTATTAAGACTGGGTTCTGCTCTAAAGTACTAGAAATCGCCAAGACTGAAGTTCCAGCATGAATGAGAACATTCTGGTAATTGTCGCGGTGTTATAAGAGAATGTGAACAGCGAATGGGCGCAAGAGTGAGTTGTGTGACAGTCGCATTGTGTTAGCAAGCTAGCAAACTATCTAGTGTTAGCTCTATGTTGCATTACCAAACGAGTGTACTAGCAGTATATTTTACCATGCCAAAGGTGTCCAGTGCTCGATTTATTGTTCTGGCTGAGGAATTCAAACAAGATTTCATAGACACTGATGGAACTGTTATGCGATGTACTATTTGTGATTCAGGAATTTTGTTAGATGAAAAACACCAGCGAGATCGCATCAAACAACACATTTCCAGCTCTAAGCATCAAATGAACAAGTCTCTTCAAGCAAAGAAATCACAGCAACCTCTATTACGAAATGCGTTTCAACAGAGTTCTTCAAAAAGCCAAAATTTGAAGGAATTAAACATTGTTCTGTGTGCAGCTCTTACACAAGCAGGAATTCCACTCAATAAGGTGAACCATCCAGTCTTAAAGGGATTTCTTGAAAAATACACAAAGATGTCAATGCCCGATGACAGTAATTTAAGAAAAAACTACATGGAGCCTGTTTACCAAGAAACCATAGAAAGAATCAAGGAGAAAGTGTCTGATTGCGATGTGAGAATCATTGTGGATGAAACCATAGACTCAATAGGACGATACGTTTTGAACATTTTAGTTTTTCCCTTAGCAGGGGAGAAAGTTAAGCCCATGTTGTTAAAAATGTACGAGCTGCAGAAAGCCAATGCCAGTACAGTAATGCAATCCATTATGGACTTCTGTCAAAAACTCTGGCCTACTGGTATCGAGTTTGAAAACCTTCTTCTTGTGGTTACGGACCAGGTTCCATACATGGTTTCAGCTGTTAACCAATTTAAACCTTTATTTCCTAACTTAAAAGATGTGACATGCTTGGCTCATACCATTCACAGGGTTTGTGAATCCATAAGAGTAGGGTAGAAATGACAGAGCTGGCACAGTTAATTTATGCATGGCTATTCATATGCAAATGAGCTCCCCCACCTCCTCTCCCCCCACCTCCTCTCCCCCCCACCCCCAGCTACTTGGTATGACAGAGCTGGCACAGTTAATTTATGCATGGCTATTCATATGCAAATGAGCTCCCCCACCTCCTCTCCCCCACCCCCAGCTCCTTGGTAGTTTTAGTTGCAGCTGCGGTCGTAAATCATGTTGAGTACAATGGAGGCTTGACAGTTAGGTAATTAAAGCTGTCAATCAACTGTCAAAACGAACAAAGGGGTCATAAATTTAAGGTTCTGTAACAAAGGCGAGATGTTTTTCCTACCCATTCCACATCCGGCCACTTCTGCACCTGGTCAGTTACCCACTCCACTCCTATTGTTCTCGAACACGTGGCAACCCAATAACAAAGCCGGTCCCTTTCCATTGTGTAAGAGATTCTATTGTGTGTGCCTTTCTATTGTCCTTGGCAAGCATTCTTTAGAAAGACCACCTGCAGCGTTCCCATCCCAATAACAAAGCCTGACCCTTTCCATTGTGTAAAAGATTCTATTGTCCTTGGCAAGGCTAGTTTAGAAAGACACTTTCAGCGTTCCCATTGTTTGGCCACCTGCTAGTTTAACAAAAGAATTCGAGGGTTGCTTTATACTCATCCTCTCCTTGTTTGTGTGAAAGAGAGAGAAACTTGTTTACCAACTCTGCGTGACGTCATACTTTAGAAAGACACCTGCTCCATAACAAAGCCTGACCCTTTCCATTGTGTAAAAGATTCTATTGTGTGTGCCTTTCTATTGTTCTTGGCAAGGCTAGTTTAGAAAGACACCTGCAGCGTTCCCATTGTTTGGCCACCTGCTAGTTTAACAAAAGAATTCGAGGGTTGCTTTATACTCGTCCTGTCCTTGTTTGTGTGAAAGAGAGAGAAACTTGTTTACCAACTCTGCGTGACGTCATAGTCGGCCATCATGATTTTGCCTGAGGGAGTTCTCTCCGATGTTTTACGACCTCCTACGAATATACCCGAGCATAGTTAACAAGCATTCTGTTTCAGCCAACGACTCCGAAAAAGCGTCTAATATACATTTCATTACGTGCATTAAACCTCTGAGTGATATCCATAGATCGGTGTTCGATTCTTACTGTAATCAAAAGTTTATTGCTAATGAGAAATTAATGATTGATATTATTATATCATTACCCTAATTAATAAAAAGGCGTTCAGAGAATTCTAGCTCGAGTCTTACCAAGTGAAACTCTAACGCGTAATAACTATTAAACTATGCAAGGTCAGATTAAAAAAATGTATTTATCAATTATAATTTAATTTTTTATATATCATTACCCTAATTAATGAAAGGGTGTTCAGAGGGTTCTAGTTCGAATCTTACCCAACGAAACTCTAATGCTTAATAAATATTAAACTATGCAAGGTCAGATTAAAATGCATTTAACAAATTTAATTTTTATATATCATTACAATAATTAATAAAAGGGTGTTCAATGGGTTCTAGATCGAATCTCTAATGCTTAATAAATATTAAACTATGTGAGTATTGCGCGGCCAGATTAAAACGTGTGTAACGAATATAATTTAATTAATGAAACGGTGTTCAGGGGGATCCTAGATCGAATCTGCGAAACTCTAATGCTTAATAAATATTAAACTATGCACGACCAGATTAAAATGTGTTTAACAAATATAATTTAATATACACGACATTACAATGTTTAACGATCTGTATTCTTAGGAACCAGAGGTCCATAGTTCGAATCCAACCCTGTGAAACGCTATAATAACTATTAAGTTATTGAAGCAGCGGGCGGTCGGATTAAAATTGCATTTAACAACTATAATTATTTATATTAAACCCTGATGCATACTTAGATATCTCGATGCCTAGACAACATTCTTTCTTCTTCTCCTCTCTTTTTCTTTCTATCTATCTCTTTCTTTCTCCACGACTTGTACACATTCAGGCGTTCACATATACACGAGCGCTTGTACACACATCAGCAAACATACACTGGTGCACGCATGCAAGCACATACACACACGCACATGTAAGTACACACACGCACACACGCAAGCACATACACACACGCATATACATACACCAGCACATACACACACACATGCACATACATACAACAGTACACACACATACATACACCAGTACACACACGCATTCACGCACCTCATGCGTATACATACATACACCAGTGCTCTTACACTCACGCATTCACGCACCTCATGCGTATACATACATACACCAGTGCTCTTACATTCACGCATACATATACATGGACACACACACACACGTGCAAGCACATATGCCTGTTCACTTACACCCAACAGCAGCAACCCACACACACACACACCAACTCACGCGCATGTCTTGAATGAAAAGAGACAAAATGATGCAATAAAAACTAATTATAGCTCGGGATGCAAGGCTCCATTTACGATTGCTCGAAACCGGTCTTCTAATAACTCCAAAACTAATTAAAATAAAGACAGTAAATAAACTTTATTACTTTTATGCCATTAGCTCGTTTCTTGTGCATGTATATTAGAGTCCGGGTGTCATGGGTTCGATCCTTAACTTTAAATCTCAATTATCTCAGAAACTAGCAGGGATTAAGGTGCGGACAAAGCACGATTTTTAGTTCCTACGATGAACAATTAATGCTTTATATAATTTCCAATCAGTGTCCCTAGCTCGAATCCCGATCTTTCAGTGACTTCCTTAATTTTCCACTGTGTTCTAGAATATATCACTTAGATCAATGTTGCAACTGCATACAGGTCTTTTAAACACATCAAACTAATATTATAAATAATTTTGTTTCTGGCGTTCTGAGTTCGAATACCGATTCATTGAAGTTTACTTATAAATTTAATAACAGTAAATAATTAAGACAAAGGTACCAAATAAACCTATTACGTTTATGTCATCAGATAATATCTTGCAGTGTATATTAGGGTACCTGACGTCCAGGGTTCGATCCTTAAGTTTAAATCTCAATTATCGCAGAAACTAGCAGAGATAGAGCTGTAGACGAAAGCATGTTTGATAGCTCATACAATGAACAATTAATGCTGTATATAATTTTCAATCAGTTGCCCCTAGTTCGAACCCCGATCTTTCAATGACTTCGCTGATTTTCCTCTGTACTCTAGAATACATCACTTAGATTGATGCTTTAACTGCATGCAGCTGTGTGAGAGAGAGCGAGAGAGGGGGAGAGAGAGCGAGAGAGGGAGAGGAAGTGAAACAAGCAGGGATAGAAGTGCTGAGGTCCCTCTGCGCATGCGTAGCAAGAGATGATGCCATTGGCTGCAATAATCACGTGACGTGTAAGCATCACAGCCATGATGACGTGCAGGCATCGCCTGGAGGGGGTTTAGATCCCTATATAAACAGACATCTGTCCCATGTTAGAACTGTTGTGTACTTATTAACTTTACATTCAAGTTTTAAAGAGCTTTAAAAGCAACGTGAGCTACAGGCCGTCTACACATTCAGCACATATCAAAACGGGGCAATGCAAGGTGAGTTTTAAATAACTATACAAAATCACTGTTGGCTTTTACAATACATTTAATTTTATTTAAACGTTACAGTACATGAAAGACGATTCGTTACAAAGAGCATCATATTTTCTAATCTGTGCTTTACATTAACATGGATTTCACTGCATACTCTTCTTAAGTTCACATGATTTTCGCCACACATTCTTCTTACATAAACATTCATACGACTTTCCCCACATTCTTTGTTTCACTATACACTCACATGATTTCCTCTACTCATTCTTTATTCCACCTTCAGGTTCATGCTTTGTTAACATTCACATGACTTTCTCTTCACATTCTTTGCTTCCATTAACATTCACATGATTTTCGCCACACCTTCTTCTTACATAAACATTCATACGACTTTACCCTCATTCTTTGTTTCACTATACACTCACATGATTTCCTCTACTCATTCTTTGTCCGCCTGCAGGTTCATGCTTTGTTAACATTCACACGACGTTCTCAGCTCATTTCTCTATTGACATTCACATGATCTTCTCAACACATTCTTCTTACTTAAACATTCATACGATTTTCCCCCTCATTTTTGTTTCACTATACATTCGCACACGATTTCCTCTACTCATTCTTTGGTTCTCTGCTGGCTCATCTTCAATGAACATTCACATGATTTCTGTACTTATTCTTTATTTCTCTACACCCTCATAGGCTTACTTACAAAACATACACACCCTAGTTCTTCAACTTGAATAATGTAGTGAAAATAATAATTCATGACAATGTCTGTTACAGATTGTTTAGCTGATAGACTTAACAAGATGGTGGAAGAGCGTAGTTTCCTACCGACTCGCCGAGTTCAAGATCTCGAAATGGGTCTTAACTATGAGATAAAGTCCTTAAAGAGAGTTCAAACAAGATATGGTACCAGGATCGTATCTTCGCTGGAGGATTGTCAAGTGTTCTTGCCAGAGCGCTATAATTCGTTAACCGATCAAGAGATTGCAGAAATACCTGGGAGCGTATACCTACAGTATAATGGCATGGCAGAGAAGGGGAAATTTAAGACATGTAAATTGTCTTTTTTACATGCAAAGAAGGTGCGTAGAAGTGTCAAACTTAAGTATTAAATGTTCTCCCATTTCACAATGAAAAATTCATAAATAAAACAACTGACTCATTGATATTACATATAAAGATACAAAAGATGCATATTATAGAATTTTATAAAAAATTAACGAAATTACAATATCACATGCTTGAGTTTAATTATATCTAGCGCATTGAAATAACTCTAAATATCCGAATGTTTATACAAATCTTTGTGCTTCTTTTTACATGTGCCACTGGCTTCATTTTACATGTATCATAACAAAAAATGTAATTCTTTACAGGTTGCCTTTACTTGACCAAGATAGTTTTCTAAGACTTTCATTGTGCAATGTTTCAGGGTGTGCAATAAGAGGAAGAAGAAGAAGAGGAATAGCCTGCTGGCATGCAAAGGATGCTGAAGCTATGGGAGGGTAGAATACCTACAAGAAACATTTCGGCAAGAAACGGGTGCTGAGACATCTACATCACCGAAACACATTAAGACAGGATCCTTATATAACATTACAGGGTATACAATGAAAAACTACGGTCAATTTTGTATACAATTCAATGCATTGCTGAGAGTTAGCTCGAACTAGTCTCCCTATATTCACTGAAATTAAGCATTGTGAGCAATAATTTAAGTGACTGTGAAAATACTTTAAGTAATTTGTATCCTAAAAGACTTGAGCCCTGTATACATTAACAGCATTAAGGCTGTTTGCCACGCTGGAATACAAATTATGAAAATAAAAAGACTTTCATTTAAATAATAAGGAAATTTGCATAACCTGCTGTTACAAGTGTAATGACATATACACAAACAATGAGTCGGACGAGAAAGTGATGGAAATGTAAGATAAATAATAACAATAAAAGAATTAAGGTATGCTTTTACATAGTGTTTTTATTCATTAAAAATCCTTGTATTCCTAATGAAAAATAAATCATTACAATGATTAGTTTAAGTTATATCACAATGATCAAAAAGAGAACCGTTTTTAGTGCATTACTCGATCTTAAGTCAGAGCACCAAAAAATGATAAATCACGGCTTCTCCATTTTAGATGTGGTGTCACTATTCAGGTAAATTCATGTAACACAACAGGTTGAGTATGCAGATCTGTGCTCCTAAATGGGTGAAACAGAGTCTTATCCAGCTTAACAGTCTTGAGATCTCACCATCAGAAAGTCGAATCACAAACCTTCTCCACTCGCTGAGCACAGGTTTAACAACAGCATTCTCTTCACCCTGAGACGATGTAAAGTATATAAATGTTCAACTTGACAAGGGATTCTAAACTGGTTGTTAGAGTCCAGAACTGATGTATTATATGGTGAAAACACATGTTCCTCTTCTTATCGACCTTGTCGTCGAATCTCGGTGTCGATAACATTGAAGATGCCCATGATTATAGGATTCTGAAGCCCAAAAACTGTAGGAACTGCTGATTGCGTGATGTTAACCTGATGGGCGTCAAGGGCAGAGCATGATGTGTGCGTCGAATCATTCCATTATTATATCCTCGACGTCGTTGACTTCTTCTAAAAACTATAGGCATTATGCTTATATCCTTGTTTCTAAAGGCAATGATATTGCTGTTAGGCTCCCCTGTTTGCTCTATGAAGCGGATGTTTATGAACAACAGGTAAAATTTGATTTGATGGTTCCTGTGAAATACGTTATCCAGCCGTAACAGATGGGAAAACTGGTAGATGGAATGTCCACTTTTACTATAGAGGAAGGAGACTGATGCAATACTGCGCTAAATTCGTATGATGCTCAACTTAAATATATTCACTAGGAAATCAGATTCAGACAGCTGATTAGATGGAATAACTTTGTCACTGAAGGGTCGCAGAACGTTCCTATAGAACAATCACTGGAAAAAATCAAGAGTGAAAGGACATTTTAATGACATTTTTATTATTATTATTATTATTCACTGATCTAATAAAGAAGACATTCGCATCCTAATATGAGGAATCTTAAACGTCGGGCGTACAAGTCAAGGTCTATGTTACTCAATGTTTTTTCCGGGACAAGTATAGCCCCCTGCCAGAGTTTTTTGAATTCCCTTTCAGGCTCTGTCTCCTCCTCGTTTCTGTGTTTCTTCCCTTATTCTTCTTCACTCGAAAACCTCTCCCTCTTGCTGACCTCTTTGCGTGACCAGCAAAGGGAAAAAGGTGACCAGCAAAGGGAAAAAGGTGACCAGCAAAGGGAAAAAGGTGACCAGCAAAGGGAAAAAGGTGACCAGCAAAAGGGAAAAAGGTGACCAGGAAAGGGAAAAAGGTGACCAGGAAAGGGAAAAAGGTGACCAGCAAAGGGAAAAAGGTGACCAGCTAAGGAAAAAAGGTGACCAGCAAAGGGAAAAAGGTGACCAGCACAGGGAAAAAGGTGACCAGCAAAGGGAAAAAGGTGACCAGCAAAGGGAAAAAGGTGACCAGGAAAGGGAAAAAGGTGACCAGCAAAGGGAAAAAGGTGACCAGCAAAGGGAAAAAGGTGACCAGCAAAGGGAAAAAGGTGACCAGTAAAGGGAAAAAGGTGACCAGCAAAGGGAAAAAGGTGAACAGGAAAGGGAAAAAGGTGACCAGCAAAGGGAAAAAGGTGACCGGCAAAGGGAAAAAGGTGACCGGCAAAGGGAAAAAGGTGACCAGCAAAGGGAAAAAGGTGACCAGCAAAGGGAAAAAGGTGACCAGCAAAGGGAAAAAGGTGACCAGGAAAGGGAAAAAGGTGACCAGCAAATGGAAAAAGGTGACCAGGAAAGGGAAAAAGGTGACCAGGAAAGGGAAAAAGGTGACCAGGAAAGGGAAAAAGGTGACCAGCAAAGGGAAAAAGGTGACCAGCAAAGGGAAAAAGGTGACCAGTAAGGGAAAAACGTGACCAGCAAAGGGAAAAACGTGACCAGCAAAGGGAAAAAGGTGACCAGCAAAGGGAAAAAGGTGACCAGCAAAGGGAAAAAGGTGACCAGCAAAGGGAAAAAGGTGACCAGCAAAGGGAAAAACGTGACCAGGAAAGGGAAAAAGGTGACCAGGAAAGGGAAAAAGGTGACCAGGAAAGGGAAAAAGGTGACCAGGAAAGGGTAAAAGGTGACCAGCAAAGGGAAAAAGGTGACCAGCAAAGGGAAAAAGGTGACCAGCAAAGGGAAAAAGGTGACTAGCAAAGGGAAAAACGTGACCAGCAAAGGGAAAAAGGTGACCAGGAAAGGGAAAAAGGTGACCAGCAAAGGGAAAAAGGTGACCAGCAAAGGGAAAAAGGTGACCAGAAAGGTTAAAAGGTGACCAGCAAACGGAAAAAGGTGACCAGGAAAGGGAAAAAGGTGACCAGCAAAGGGAAAAAGGTGACCAGCAAAGGGAAAAAGGTGACCAGCAAAGGGAAAAAGGTGACCAGCAAAGGGAAAAAGGTGACCAGGAAAGGGAAAAATGTGATCAGCAAAGGGAAAAAGGTGACCAGCAAAGGGAAAAAAGGTGACCAGCAATGGGAAAAACGTGACCAGCAAAGGGAAAAACGCGACCAGCAAAGGGAAAAATGTGACCAGCAAAGGGAAACATGCGACCTGCAAAGGGAAAAATGCGACCTGCAAAGGGAAAAAGTGACCAGCAAAGGGAAAAAATGTTACCAGCAAGGGGAAAAATTGTGACCAGCCAAGGGAAAAATGTGACCAGCAAAGGGAAAAAGGTGATCAGTAAAGGGAAAAATGGGACCAGGAAAGGGAAAAAGGTGACCAGCAAAGGGAAAAAGGTGACCAGCAAAGGGAAAAAGGTGACCAGCAAAGGGAGCAAGGTGACCAGCTAATGGAAAAAGGTTACCAGCAAAGGGAAAAACGTGACCAGCAAAGGGAAAAAGGTGACCAGGAAAGGGAAAAAGGTGACCAGGAAAGGGAAAAAGGTGACCAGCAAAGGGAAAAAGGTGACCAGCAAAGGGAAAAAGGTGACCAGCAAAGGGAAAAAGGTGACCAGCAAAAGGAAAAAGGTGACCAGCAAAGGGAAAAAGGTGACCAGGAAAGGGAAAAATGTGATCAGCAAAGGGAAAAAGGTGACCAGCAAAGGGAAAAACGCGACCAGCAAAGGGAAAAATGTGACCAGCAAAGGGAAACATGCGACCTGCAAAGGGAAAAATGCGACCTGCAAAGGGAAAAAGTGACCAGCAAAGGGAAAAAATGTTACCAGCAAGGGGAAAAATTGTGACCAGCCAAGGGAAAAATGTGACCAGCAAAGGGAAAAAGGTGATCAGTAAAGGGAAAAATGGGACCAGGAAAGGGAAAAAGGTGACCAGCAAAGGGAAAAAGGTGACCAGCAAAGGGAAAAAGGTGACCAGCAAAGGGAGCAAGGTGACCAGCTAATGGAAAAAGGTTACCAGCAAAGGGAAAAACGTGACCAGCAAAGGGAAAAAGGTGACCAGGAAAGGGAAAAAGGTGACCAGGAAAGGGAAAAAGGTGACCAGCAAAGGGAAAAAGGTGACCAGCAAAGGGAAAAAGGTGACCAGCAAAAGGAAAAAGGTGACCAGCAAAGGGAAAAAGGTGACCAGGAAAGGGAAAAATGTGATCAGCAAAGGGAAAAAGGTGACCAGCAAAGGGAAAAAAGGTGACCAGCAATGGGAAAAGCGTGACCAGCAAAGGGAAAAACGTGACCAGCAAAGGGAAAAATGTGACCAGCAAAGGGAAAAATGCGACCTGCAAAGCGAAAAAGTGACCAGCAAAGGGAAAAAATGTTACCAGCAAAGGGAAAAATTGTGACCAGCAAAGGGAAAAATCTGACCAGCAAAGGGAAAAAGGTGATCAGTAAAGGGAAAAATGGTACCAGAAGAGGGAAAAACGTGACCTGCAAAGGGAAAAAGGTGACCAGCAAAGGGGAAAATGTGACCAGCAAAGGGAAAAAGGTGGCCAGCAAAGGGGAAAAAAGGTGACCTGCAAAGGGAAAATGACCAGTATCTCCCTCAACTCTCGCATTCTCTGTGCTAACTATCAAGAAAACTTGTACTCTTACCTCTATGAATCCATTTCTAGCTACTTGAATCTGCTTGTGCTTAATGAGATAGTTATAATTAACGAAATTACAACTATTATGTGCGAATGCTACAATATTTTGCTTAGTCTAATTCGGCATGGCTGTTTATATGCATCAAAACCTGAGTACATATATAAATACATAAATGTTAAAAAATAGCTCAGTCTCGTGTTATCGTATACGAACTCAACATCTACAGTATACATTGACTAGTTTATATATACTGCTTGAGCATGAACACTCACAAAGGCGGTCAATTACAGTCAATTTACGAGAATCTTGATTTTTCGTATGTTTCCCAAGGGGGGAGTAATCGCTTTGTTAAGTGCTGCATATGTAATAGAACTTTAAAGAACAGGACAATTTCAAGGCTTAAACAACATAGGAGAAGATGCTGTAAAGCAATGACCAGCTGTGCATTGACTACAACACCCAAACGAGATCCTGAAATCTTCTCAAGTCCCGAAGAGCGGGATTCAAGATGTACCGTACTTGGAACCAGTTCAAGCGACCCTGTAATAACGTCAAGAGCTACCACTGATGAAGCAATGACAGCAGTTTCTTTGAATGAGCAAGCTCTGAATAAACACACCAATGAAAGCAAGCATACTAGTGTCAAATCACCTAGATTAGAAGATATATCCAAAGCGAATACAGAGGAGATGCTATACCGCTACACCGATCCTAATGATTTGGGAAACATGCTAAGGGTACTCATGATGCTTCATACACCAGATAAAAATGACTTTTCCGATGCGATTATCGACATTATTCAGGATTTAAAGCTGGGTGGTTTTATAGCGTGATTAGCATTTGCAAAACCATGAAAGAGTTAGAAAGATTCCTCATATTAGGATGCGAATGTCTTCTTTATTAGATCAGTGAATAATAATAATAATAATAATAATAATAATAATAATAATAATAATAATGTCATTAAAATGTCCTTTCACTCTTGATTTTTTCCAGTGATTGTTCTATAGGAACGTTCTGCGACCCTTCAGTGACAAAGTTATTCCATCTAATCAGCTGTCTGAATCTGATTTCCTAGTGAATATATTTAAGTTGAGCATCATACAAATTTAGCGCAGTATTGCATCAGTCTCCTTCCTCTATAGTAAAAGTGGACACTCCATCTACCAGTTTTCCCATCTGTTACGGCTGTATAACGTATTTCACAGGAACCATATAATCAAATTTTACCTGTTGTTCATAAACATCCGCTTCATAGAGCAAACAGGGGAGCCTAACAGCAATATCATTGCCTTTAGAAACAAGGATATAAGCATAATGCCTATAGTTTTTAGAAGAAGTCAACGACGTCGAGGATATAATAATGGAATGATTCGACGCACACATCATGCTCTGCCCTTGACGCCCATCAGGTTAACATCACGCAATCAGCAGTTCCTACAGTTTTTGGGCTTCAGAATCCTATAATCATGGGCATCTTCAATGTTATCGACACCGAGATTCGACGACAAGGTCGATAAGAAGAGGAACATGTGTTTTCACCATATAATACATCAGTTCTGGACTCTAACAACCAGTTTAGAATCCCTTGTCAAGTTGAACATTTATATACTTTACATCGTCTCAGGGTGAAGAGAATGCTGTTGTTAAACCTGTGCTCAGCGAGTGGAGAAGGTTTGTGATTCGACTTTCTGATGGTGAGATCTCAAGACTGTTAAGCTGGATAAGACTCTGTTTCACCCATTTAGGAGCACAGATCTGCATACTCAACCTGTTGTGTTACATGAATTTACCTGAATAGTGACACCACATCTAAAATGGAGAAGCCGTGATTTATCATTTTTTGGTGCTCTGACTTAAGATCGAGTAATGCACTAAAAACGGTTCTCTTTTTGATCATTGTGATATAACTTAAACTAATCATTGTAATGATTTATTTTTCATTAGGAATACAAGGATTTTTAATGAATAAAAACACTATGTAAAAGCATACCTTAATTCTTTTATTGTTATTATTTATCTTACATTTCCATCACTTTCTCGTCCGACTCATTGTTTGTGTATATGTCATTACACTTGTAACAGCAGGTTATGCAAATTTCCTTATTATTTAAATGAAAGTCTTTTTATTTTCATAATTTGTATTCCAGCGTGGCAAACAGCCTTAATGCTGTTAATGTATACAGGGCTCAAGTCTTTTAGGATACAAATTACTTAAAGTATTTTCACAGTCACTTAAATTATTGCTCACAATGCTTAATTTCAGTGAATATAGGGAGACTAGTTCGAGCTAACTCTCAGCAATGCATTGAATTGTATACAAAATTGACCGTAGTTTTTCATTGTATACCCTGTAATGTTATATAAGGATCCTGTCTTAATGTGTTTCGGTGATGTAGATGTCTCAGCACCCGTTTCTTGCCGAAATGTTTCTTGTAGGTATTCTACCCTCCCATAGCTTCAGCATCCTTTGCATGCCAGCAGGCTATTCCTCTTCTTCTTCTTCCTCTTATTGCACACCCTGAAACATTGCACAATGAAAGTCTTAGAAAACTATCTTGGTCAAGTAAAGGCAACCTGTAAAGAATTACATTTTTTGTTATGATACATGTAAAATGAAGCCAGTGGCACATGTAAAAAGAAGCACAAAGATTTGTATAAACATTCGGATATTTAGAGTTATTTCAATGCGCTAGATATAATTAAACTCAAGCATGTGATATTGTAATTTCGTTAATTTTTTATAAAATTCTATAATATGCATCTTTTGTATCTTTATATGTAATATCAATGAGTCAGTTGTTTTATTTATGAATTTTTCATTGTGAAATGGGAGAACATTTAATACTTAAGTTTGACACTTCTACGCACCTTCTTTGCATGTAAAAAAGACAATTTACATGTCTTAAATTTCCCCTTCTCTGCCATGCCATTATACTGTAGGTATACGCTCCCAGGTATTTCTGCAATCTCTTGATCGGTTAACGAATTATAGCGCTCTGGCAAGAACACTTGACAATCCTCCAGCGAAGATACGATCCTGGTACCATATCTTGTTTGAACTCTCTTTAAGGACTTTATCTCATAGTTAAGACCCATTTCGAGATCTTGAACTCGGCGAGTCGGTAGGAAACTACGCTCTTCCACCATCTTGTTAAGTCTATCAGCTAAACAATCTGTAACAGACATTGTCATGAATTATTATTTTCACTACATTATTCAAGTTGAAGAACTAGGGTGTGTATGTTTTGTAAGTAAGCCTATGAGGGTGTAGAGAAATAAAGAATAAGTACAGAAATCATGTGAATGTTCATTGAAGATGAGCCAGCAGAGAACCAAAGAATGAGTAGAGGAAATCGTGTGCGAATGTATAGTGAAACAAAAATGAGGGGGAAAATCGTATGAATGTTTAAGTAAGAAGAATGTGTTGAGAAGATCATGTGAATGTCAATAGAGAAATGAGCTGAGAACGTCGTGTGAATGTTAACAAAGCATGAACCTGCAGGCGGACAAAGAATGAGTAGAGGAAATCATGTGAGTGTATAGTGAAACAAAGAATGAGGGTAAAGTCGTATGAATGTTTATGTAAGAAGAAGGTGTGGCGAAAATCATGTGAATGTTAATGGAAGCAAAGAATGTGAAGAGAAAGTCATGTGAATGTTAACAAAGCATGAACCTGAAGGTGGAATAAAGAATGAGTAGAGGAAATCATGTGAGTGTATAGTGAAACAAAGAATGTGGGGAAAGTCGTATGAATGTTTATGTAAGAAGAATGTGTGGCGAAAATCATGTGAACTTAAGAAGAGTATGCAGTGAAATCCATGTTAATGTAAAGCACAGATTAGAAAATATGATGCTCTTTGTAACGAATCGTCTTTCATGTACTGTAACGTTTAAATAAAATTAAATGTATTGTAAAAGCCAACAGTGATTTTGTATAGTTATTTAAAACTCACCTTGCATTGCCCCGTTTTGATATGTGCTGAATGTGTAGACGGCCTGTAGCTCACGTTGCTTTTAAAGCTCTTTAAAACTTGAATGTAAAGTTAATAAGTACACAACAGTTCTAACATGGGACAGATGTCTGTTTATATAGGGATCTAAACCCCCTCCAGGCGATGCCTGCACGTCATCATGGCTGTGATGCTTACACGTCACGTGATTATTGCAGCCAATGGCATCATCTCTTGCTACGCATGCGCAGAGGACCTCAGCACTTCTATCCCTGCTTGTTTCACTTCCTCTCCCTCTCTCGCTCTCTCTCCCCCTCTCTCGCTCTCTCTCACACAGCTGCATGCAGTTAAAGCATCAATCTAAGTGATGTATTCTAGAGTACAGAGGAAAATCAGTGAAGTCATTGAAAGATCGGGGTTCGAACTAGGGGCAACTGATTGAAAATTATATACAGCATTAATTGTTCATTGTATGAGCTATCAAACATGCTTTCGTCTACAGCTCTATCTCTGCTAGTTTCTGCGATAATTGAGATTTAAACTTAAGGATCGAACCCTGGACGTCAGGTACCCTAATATACACCGCAAGATATTATCTGATGACATAAACGTAATAGGTTTATTTGGTACCTTTGTCTTAATTATTTACTGTTATTAAATTTATAAGTAAACTTCATTGAATCGGTATTCGAGCTCAGAACGCCAGAAACAAAATTATTTATAATATTAGTTTGATGTGTTTAAAAGACCTGTATGCAGTTGCAACATTGATCTAAGTGATATATTCTAGAACACAGTGGAAAATTAAGGAAGTCACTGAAAGATCGGGATTCGAGCTAGGGACACTGATTGGAAATTATATAAAGCATTAATTGTTCATCGTAGGAACTAAAAATCGTGCTTTGGTCCGCACCTTAATCCCTGCTAGTTTCTGAGATAATTGAGATTTAAAGTTAAGGATCGAACCCATGACACCCGGACTCTAATATACATGCACAAGAAACGAGCTAATGGCATAAAAGTAATAAAGTTTATTTACTGTCTTTATTTTAATTAGTTTTGGAGTTATTAGAAGACCGGTTTCGAGCAATCGTAAATGGAGCCTTGCATCCCGAGCTATAATTAGTTTTTATTGCATCATTTTGTCTCTTTTCATTCAGGACATGCGCGTGAGTTGGTGTGTGCGTGTGTGGGTTGCTGCTGTTGGGTCTAAGTGAACAGGCATATATACTTGCACGTGTGTGTGTGTGTGTGTGTCCATGTATATGTATGCGTGAGTGTAAGAGCACTGGTGTATGTATGTATACGCATGAGGTGCGTGAATGCGTGAGTGTAAGAGCACTGGTGTATGTATGTATACGCATGAGGTGCGTGAATGCGTGTGTGTACTGGTGTATGTATGTGCATGTGTGTGTGTATGTGCTGGTGTATGTATATGCGTGTGTGTATGTGCTTGCGTGTGTGCGTGTGTGTACTTACATGTGCGTGTGTGTATGTGCTTGCATGCGTGCACCAGTGTATGTTTGCTGATGTGTGTACAAGCGCTCGTGTATATGTGAACGCCTGAATGTGTACAAGTCGTGGAGAAAGAAAGAGATAGATAGAAAGAAAAAGAGAGGAGAAGAAGAAAGAATGTTGTCTAGGCATCGAGATATCTAAGTATGCATCAGGGTTTAATATAAATAATTATAGTTGTTAAATGCAATTTTAATCCGACCGCCCGCTGCTTCAATAACTTAATAGTTATTATAGCGTTTCACAGGGTTGGATTCGAACTATGGACCTCTGGTTCCTAAGAATACAGATCGTTAAACATTGTAATGTCGTGTATATTAAATTATATTTGTTAAACACATTTTAATCTGGTCGTGCATAGTTTAATATTTATTAAGCATTAGAGTTTCGCAGATTCGATCTAGGATCCCCCTGAACACCGTTTCATTAATTAAATTATATTCGTTACACACGTTTTAATCTGGCCGCGCAATACTCACATAGTTTAATATTTATTAAGCATTAGAGATTCGATCTAGAACCCACTGAACACCCTTTTATTAATTATTGTAATGATATATAAAAATTAAATTTGTTAAATGCATTTTAATCTGACCTTGCATAGTTTAATATTTATTAAGCATTAGAGTTTCGTTGGGTAAGATTCGAACTAGAACCCTCTGAACACCCTTTCATTAATTAGGGTAATGATATATAAAAAATTAAATTATAATTGATAAATACATTTTTTTAATCTGACCTTGCATAGTTTAATAGTTATTACGCGTTAGAGTTTCACTTGGTAAGACTCGAGCTAGAATTCTCTGAACGCCTTTTTATTAATTAGGGTAATGATATAATAATATCAATCATTAATTTCTCATTAGCAATAAACTTTTGATTACAGTAAGAATCGAACACCGATCTATGGATATCACTCAGAGGTTTAATGCACGTAATGAAATGTATATTAGACGCTTTTTCGGAGTCGTTGGCTGAAACAGAATGCTTGTTAACTATGCTCGGGTATATTCGTAGGAGGTCGTAAAACATCGGAGAGAACTCCCTCAGGCAAAATCATGATGGCCGACTATGACGTCACGCAGAGTTGGTAAACAAGTTTCTCTCTCTTTCACACAAACAAGGACAGGACGAGTATAAAGCAACCCTCGAATTCTTTTGTTAAACTAGCAGGTGGCCAAACAATGGGAACGCTGCAGGTGTCTTTCTAAACTAGCCTTGCCAAGAACAATAGAAAGGCACACACAATAGAATCTCTTACACAATGGAAAGGGTCAGGCTTTGTTATGGAGCAGGTGTCTTTCTAAAGTATGACGTCACGCAGAGTTGGTAAACAAGTTTCTCTCTCTTTCACACAAACAAGGAGAGGATGAGTATAAAGCAACCCTCGAATTCTTTTGTTAAACTAGCAGGTGGCCAAACAATGGGAACGCTGAAAGTGTCTTTCTAAACTAGCCTTGCCAAGGACAATAGAATCTCTTACACAATGGAAAGGGTCAGGCTTTGTTATTGGGATGGGAACGCTGCAGGTGGTCTTTCTAAAGAATGCTTGCCAAGGACAATAGAAAGGCACACACAATAGAATCTCTTACACAATGGAAAGGGACCGGCTTTGTTATTGGGTTGCCACGTGTTCGAGAACAATAGGAGTGGAGTGGGTAACTGACCAGGTGCAGAAGTGGCCGGATGTGGAATGGGTAGGAAAAACATCTCGCCTTTGTTACAGAACCTTAAATTTATGACCCCTTTGTTCGTTTTGACAGTTGATTGACAGCTTTAATTACCTAACTGTCAAGCCTCCATTGTACTCAACATGATTTACGACCGCAGCTGCAACTAAAACTACCAAGGAGCTGGGGGTGGGGGAGAGGAGGTGGGGGAGCTCATTTGCATATGAATAGCCATGCATAAATTAACTGTGCCAGCTCTGTCATACCAAGTAGCTGGGGGTGGGGGGGAGAGGAGGTGGGGGAGAGGAGGTGGGGGAGCTCATTTGCATATGAATAGCCATGCATAAATTAACTGTGCCAGCTCTGTCATTTCTACCCTACTCATAAGGAACGAATACGACATCGCAAATCAATTCATCGCTGCCCTGAAGAAGATTCTACTGAAAGCTCCGAGCCGTGTTGTTTACTACAGGGAAATCACTGGCCTGCCCTTTCCAAATTTCCCGGTCATTACTCGCTGGGGATCTTGGATTGAGTGTGCTGCTATGTTGTGTGAGAATTTTGAGAAAATTAAAGAGTTTGTGCTTTTTTTGGATCCATCCGACGCAGGTGCAATTTCCAAGGCATAGCAACTTCTGTTACCGGAGAAAATACATAATTTTCAGACAGAAATATATTGGGTCCATAGTTACAAGTACATGTCTGCAGCTATTAAACGATTGGAAGAACAAGGTCTGGAAAAGGAAAAACAATGGGGTATTTTTACTTCCGTGGGGGAGCAGTTAGATGGCTTTGCCAAAGATAAACTTGAATCTAGTCTTCAGAAGAATCCAGACATTGAGGAATTCACCACATCTGTAGAGTTGCCATTCCGAGTGAATACAAGGTTTGCCCCACTGGTTTCTGTGGATGTTGAAAGATGTTTTAGCATCTACAAAGACATTCTATCTCCTAATAGAAACAGACTTACTTTTAAAAATGTGGAAATGCTTAATGTCTTGAAGTACAACAGCTTCATGTTTTTTCCTTCTTTTGATGAGTGATAATTTTATGTACTTGTTTGTAGTTCAATAAATTAGAATAGAGAAAAGATAAATCGTTGAATTAGTTAAGGGAATGCACAACTGAAATTAACCCAAAATCTAAAAAAATCTAAAAACAAATGTGCTCCCAAAAAATTCTCCATTGCTTGTAGTCTTAGAATCCACTTTTATTTTTGACCTATCGAAATCTTCAGGATCGTTACGAAACTTTTTAAATACCCTTGCGCATTTGATTGCTAGCTGTTTATATTTTTAAACTTCATTTTAAGGCGTTTCTTATTTTCTGCATTTCTGCATGTTCAAAATGTTTCATCCATTCACATTGATATTTTTATGCTTATTTCAAAAACCCAAATAAATAAAACTGTCATATAATGTTTCTGTGTAATGAAAAGTTTTTGCGCTAGTAATTTTTGAAGATAACAATGTATACAAAAAAAACGAAAAAAATTCCAAATACAAAACTGCAAAACTTTTTTCTCTTAAACTAAGAATGGTATAAAAAGTTATATGACAGATTTGTAGTTCCTTGGCATAGAAGCAACATAAGATTTTTTTTGAAAAATGCATCATGTGTTGCATTTTGCATATACCCATAATTTTATATTTTGAAAATGAATAACTTGAAAACTAATTAATATTTTGTATTGAAATTCACAAAACAATTATATCTAAAGAAAACTGACATGTGGTTAAAATTTCAGCCCAATTGAATGGATAGTTTAGAAAATAGCAGTTTCAGTTGTGCATCCTCTTAAATAAACCAGCACCTTATTGTCCCTTTTTTCACGTTATTTGAGCACCTTTTCCATTTCTTTTTTCATCTGAAATTTGCACCTAAAAATCCTAACCCTGGCGATGAACAAGGTGTGTGCAACACAAGGGTAGGCGATAAAGACGATATAAACACATTGTCATGATAGATGTGCGTACTTTCATTATGAGAGGCAAGCTTAAACCCAAGGAACCTCCATTTATTTGTTGATACGAATTTACATGCATTCAATATGCTTGACCCTGTTACGTAATATTTTGACTAATATGATTATGAAAAGGTAAATTTGACAATTATCTTCGAATATATTAAGTTAAATGATCATGTTAAGGAACTATTTTGTATCGCATAACAACCTATTCCCCGACAGCAGCCCGTGAGAGGTGACTAGTGCACGTGACCGTTAAGAGATACAGGGCTAAGTTATATGGAATAGAGTTTAGTAGATATGTCTCTTAGGGGAGGTGACTTTATGTTTTGATATGATCTACTTCATGAAGCGAATGCCTAGGACCTGGAATACAAATTCGGAATCCGCCTTTAAATTTCCTCGTGCGATGTTTATAACGCGATGTGGAACTTAACTGGTGCTCCCGATTTTATTTCTTCTTATTATTATTGTTTCTATCTTCTGCTGCAGGAGAAGCTAACGCTAACAACAAAAATATTTTCATTATAAATTTCGAGTAAATATCGTATAGGGAAGATAAGACCAAAGATTAAAGCAAACCTTCACTACCGTGAATATATACCTATAGATAACTAGAAACAATTTAATTCCGCGAAATTGCGGCAAAAAATAGAATTTCACAAACCGAATAAGTGGACTTCAGTTGTGTAAGAAAATATCGGTAGCAAAGACCAAACAAAAACTTCAAATACAAATCAAGTTAAACAAAAGAAATAACGAAACAAAATCCTTCAAACTCACCGGTGAATTAACCATATTCTCTTATGAGTTACATGCACTGAAACAGATCTATTAACATATAAAAACAAAAGATACAACAATTTCATTATTTTCTCTGTTTCCATGAGTTCCATAAGAGCCATCACAAACCCTTGGGCTACAATTACACTAATACAGGATATTCACTTACTTTATGACCCACTCCAAAGTAAAGAAGAATAAGTAATTATTACCTGGGTATACTCTCACCGTTGTTTAGGGGACAACGAAGGAGCTGATGTTGCAGCCAAGAAAAGTTTACATGCCTCTATTATCAGTCCATCCCAGCTCCTCAATTGATCTCATTTCAACAATAAGCAAGGAAGTAAAAGTCCATTGGATCAAGCTCTGGACTGACAGCCAGCCAAGTAAACTGCAGACAGTCATAACGAAACCAACCTCCCAAAATTACTTAACACTCTAGTTCAGTTGGAAAGAAGAGAGCAGGTTAAATTCAAACTTGAATCGGACACACAAGAAATACTACTTACTCTCAAAAGAAAAACCACCTGAGTGTAAAATATGCAAGGTCCTCTGACAGTAAACTATATCACCCTAGAATGTCTACAATATACACAAGACAGGAACAATAGTTTACAAAATAACGCAAGGACCTATCCATAATACTAAATACCAAAGAGTATATTTCTACAGTTAAGTATTACCTACTGGACGTTTCATTGTATGGCCTATTTTGAATTCAACATTTATATAATTTTTAAATACTTCTCATCATTGTTACTTATCCCCGTTGTGCTGATTTATCTGGATGTATTCTTATTGTACGGCCAGTCACTGAGAATAGTATGCCTTGTAGTCTTAGTTGGTAACTCCGGCACGAAATTTTTTTTACCTGGTTGTCGCCTTGCCCTGTGTGGGCTGGTGCCTGCCAGCCGGGCGGCCGGTGATTGTCTTGGGGAGAGAGTCGTTGGGCTTCGTGAAGGAGAGACAGTGGAGTTACGGCTGCTCTTGGGTGGCAGTTGGGACAGCACGTGCCGGAGTGGAAACGCATTTAAATTTTGTTTGCCTGTCAGTACCTTTTGAAAGTCTGTAACATGGTTTAACGTTTATTAGCGAATGTGCTGGTTTCAAATCATTCTAAATTCTTTGGGTAATTGCGTCTCATTTCCGTGCGTTTCCCGGCGGAGTTTTCGACTTTGTTACACACAGGTAAGATTTGTTTTCAGCTCATGCATTCTAGTTTGAAGGTAATGGGGATGTTGAAGTCATATTTAAAGCCATGATATTTGCAGCAATTATTCTAAGTGACTGGCCCTCTTATTTTGTTGGTTTAAAGTGTCTCTTTGTGCTTGTAAATTTACACGACATTCGTGTACAGTTAAATTGCCCACGTGTTATTGAGCAGTTCCTTTGTCATTACATTAGTAGCAAATATGCTAAGTGACTAGCTCACACATTTAGCCGTTTTAAAGTATCCAGTTAATTTGTAAATGTTCATTTCATTCTCTTAAGAATTGAATGGGCCATGTGCTATGCAGCTGTTCCATTTTACTTGTACCGGTCCCTTTGTATTTAGGCATTATTGTTATAAACTGTAATTTCATAAAAGGGGTTTCCTTTAAGCAAGATATTTGAAACTATTGCAGTTTGGTAACTGATTTACATTACGTGAGAACCTTTGCTTTGAATTTGCCCTGCTATTTGCCCTTTCATTACATGTGTTTAATTTTGTCTTTCTTTCAGCAACAGTTTAATTAATATTTCCATGGCTGGTTATTTCTTTTCTTTGGCCAGAATATTATATCGTTTATTGTTTAAAGGTTTCAATTAACGTTTTTTGAGTATGATTTTGCATTGATGTTCGGTTTGTAATATTACAGTAAATTTCAAAATTAAGCTCTAGTAAATGTGTAAAATTTTGTTTCCATTTATTGAACAGTTTGTTGTTCAGTTAAATGGGGCATTTACAATGTGGCATATTTTGGCATAAAATAAAGCCAGTTACAATTATTGTGTTGTTTCTTAATTAATTTATTTTTGGGTAGATATTTCCTTCCTCTATGTTTTATTTCCTACATTGTTTCTTTTACAGCTTAAGGTCTTTATTTCCCTACGGCACTCGTTAGGGCTTCCCTCTTCGTTTTGCCGGAGTTCCTAACCTCAGACAAATCTTGGATTCTTTTGCACGATTTCGGTGGCCTCCTAAGGCTTTGTGCCTGAGGTCGGCGATAATCATCGCAAGTTACTGGTAGCAGAGCGTGGTTAATTTTGTCTGTTTTTGGCTTAGGAATATTTTGGAGACTCTTTTTTTATTGTCATTTACTGTTTTTGTTGGGCTGTTCCAATTTCTGCTTTATCGCATTAGTAGTAGGAAAATGGTGGTTTCGGTTCCTAATGTGGATCGGCTGAGGAAAAGTGAGTTGTGGGTTGAGCTAGTGGTTCGTGGATGTCAATGTTCTGTGACTGCTGAGGTTGCGGTCATGTTAGATATGTTTCATAAGATTAAGGATGCGCCGTTAATTACTGTAGCCATTGACCATCCGATTGTGACAAAGTGTGAGTCCACGTGCTCGGTTGCTTTAATGGAAATTCATGATACTGTGACGGATTTGGCGCGCGATGCACCCCCTTCTAGAGCGCAGTTACTTAGATTGCAAGTTAGAATTCGGCATTACTTGTTCTATTTAGATTATGTCTTACAGAGATTCCCTACTTTGCAGTCTTGTATAGCGTTGCAAAAGTTAAAGGATCAGTTTAAGGAATTAGCCCATAAGGTGGAGGAAGATTTTGGGACTACACAGAATGACACTGGGGCGTCTCCCTTGTATAATCAAGGATTGTCGGATGTGGTTCAGCCTGCGATTGCGGTATCTGCGTTTCGGCCACTTAGACTCGCTCATCCCCTCCAACAATTCGTGGAGGGCTTTCAGTTAAACGACATTGTTGATGTACCATCGGCTTTACAGTTTCTCTATTTTCTTGTTCGATTGACGCTAATGGCTAAGCGTTATTTGGTACCCACGGCTCAAGTGATAGAATTATTATCTGTCAAGGTGTCTGGGATAGTTTTGGACCTCTTAATGCGGTGTGCTGGTTTGGCCGAGCCTGTGACTCGCTTTCATTTGGCCCTATTAGACATGTTTATTCCGCGTAGGGAATGCGCGAAGTTAACGCAGGACATATATTTTCGTCCTCAGGGTCTTACTGAACCATTTAATGAATATTTCATTCGGGTTAAGGAAATAGCATTGGTTTTGGTACTTCCTGATAGTGAAGCCGAGATTTGTGAAGTAATTATGTCAGGACTTAATCCGGTCGTGCGGTCGGCATTGGTATTTGGATCTCGTCCAACTAATTTCCAGCAGTTGGAGGCACTGGTTCCAAAACTCAACGAAGTTATGTTGATTGATAGGCGAAGATTGTCAGAATATCCTGGTGCTTTGGAATCTCCTAATTCGACTTTTCCGGTGCCTGCCTCTACTGCCAAGTTTCAGATGGCGGGTCACTCTGCTTCGATTAAATGTTTTCAGTGTGGTCAGGAAGGCCATGTTCGACGAAATTGTCCCAATAGGATGACCGTGAATCGGGGTTTTCTTCGTGTTTCTAATCAGGGGCGACAGTTTCGACCTTTATCACGCCAGAAGGTTAAGCCGACCATTTGTTTGTCTCGGCGTATTTGTGGTTATCCGTTTTCGGGTAAACCCTTAGTTCAAGTTTCTCTTGAGAAGTTGCCTTTATTGGCGTTATTAGATTCCGGAAGTTCTGTCTCTTTGATTCAGCTTGATTGGCTTAGGTTAAATTTACCATGTATTATGTCGCGTGCAACCACGTGTCAGTTGGTTTGTTTGATGGTCAATGGTCAGACCTTTCAAGTTACTCAAAGCGTATCATGTACTATACGTTTCCCACGTTTTACGTGGAAACATAGTTTTTTCGTCGTTCCCAGGCTTCCTTATGCATGTGTCCTAGGTGCAGATTTTATGTCAAGGACTGGGATGGCTATTGATTTTTCCACTAGGCAGATCGCCTTTCATTTTGCTCCCCGGATAAAGTTGGATTTTGTGAGGGATTTTAAACCATCTCGGCCCCCTTTAACCTTGGGAGATATTAATTTGGTAACCCAAAATTGCGCAACTTCTTCTCTGTGTCATTTGTCTCCTGAACAGGCAAAGCAAATAGAGCATTTAGTTGGGGAATTTGATTCATTGTTTACAGATGTTTTAGGGGCCACTCATTTGACTCAATATGAAATTCAGTTAACTGATTCTCCTCCGGTCAAGTTATCTCCATATAAGCTCACACCACCGAAGATGGCTATATTAAAAGAGAAAATACAGAAGATGCTTGACCAAGGGGTTATTAGACCATCTACTTCAAATTACAGCAGCCCCATATTTCTAGTACCGAAGGGAGATCAGGATTTTAGACCGGTCATAGATTATCGTCTCTTGAACAAAAGAATACTTATTGAAAGTACCCCTTTGCCCGATTTGCATACAGCTGCTCATCATTTTTCGAAGGCTCGCGTGTTTACGACCCTGGATTTAAACAATGCTTATCATCAGATTTCTTTGGCTGAACATTCCAAGCATCTAACAGCTTTCGCTACTCCCTGGCGCCTTTATGAATTCAATAGGGTCCCATTTGGTTTGGCTACGGGTGCGCAAGTTCTCACTCGTTTGCTGGATAATTTGTTTTCTGACATAAAATTTAAATATTTGTATCATTACTTAGATGATCTTGTAGTATATTCCGAGGATTTTGACTCACATCTTGTTCATTTACGTGAAGTCTTTCGTCGCCTACTGAGCGCCGGGTTATCAGTTAAGCAGTCTAAAGTTCATTTTGCTACCTCTCAAATATCATTTTTGGGCCATATGGTTTCCCCTTCTGGTATTACCATAGACCCAGATCGCACTAAGGCTATTAGAAATTTTCCGGCACCCAAGAATAAGCGTGAGGTGGCTCGATTTTTGGGAATGGTTAACTTCTTCTCTAAATTTATTTCAAATTTTTCTACTCGCGCGGAACCGCTTAATTGCTTACGTAGGAAAGGGGTTACTTTTGCGTGGGCCGAGGAGCAGGAAGCGGCATTTGTTGATCTAAAAGAGGCTATTTCAAACCCTCCTGTCTTGGCTTTTCCAGATTTTGCTATGCCCTTTATTTTACAGACGGATGCTAGTGCTAGCGCGCTAGCGGCTGTTTTGTTGCAGGAATTTCCTGAGGGTCGTCGTCCCATTTATTATAGTTCGCGTACTTTATCTCCTGAAGAACGTAAATTTTCTACATATGAATTAGAAACCTTAGCGGTGCTTTTTGGATTGGAGAAGTATAGGGTGTACTTAGAACATGTGCATTTCTTTTTAGAGTGCGATAACCAGGCTTTAACGTGGGCATTAGCTGTCCCAAGGAAGACAGGTCGTCTTGCGCGTTGGGCTGTCCGGATAGGTGCCTTTAAGTTTACTCCTTCCTTTATCAGAGGTTCAGAAAATTGTATTGCGGATGCTCTTACCCGGGTATTTTCCAAACCTACTGAGGAGAGTGTTTATTTCGAGACTTTGGATGCTCCTGCGGATACTCAGATTGAGAGCTTCTCATTTTCGGCATTTCCTGAAATGTTTGTCAGTATACCTGAACTTCAACTTACCGATTCTGGGTTGGCCTCAATTATTGAGCAAATTAAATCAGGAGTTTCACTGCAGGATTATAAGATTCATGAGGGTGTTTTGATGGGAAGAGCTAGTTTTGATCGGCGTTATAAAGTCATAGTTCCGAAGGCAGCTATTCCCATGATTCTCAGTTATTTTCACGATTCTCCTTTCAGGGGTCATTTAGGCATTGCCAAAACCAGAAATCGAATTCGTGAACAGTTTATGTGGCGGGGCATGGATTTCGATGTAAGAAAGCATGTTAAGTCTTGCCGCATTTGCGCATTGTCCAAACCCGCGCAGGCTACAAATTGGGGATATTTGGCTTCGGAGGTTCCCTCCGCGCCCATGGAAAAACTATTTGTAGATTTTATCGGACCGTTCCCTCGTTCTATTAAGGGAAAAAAATTTTGCATTGGTGCTTACTGATGCTTTCTCAAAGTTCGTATGGATTTGACCTCTGAGTGCGGCTACTGCTCGCCTCGCTATTCGGGAACTTGGAACAATATTTGGATCTTTTGGTGCTCCTCAATATCTGGTCTCTGACAACGGTTCGCAATTTAAGTCGCGTCTCTTTCGTTCCTTTTGTTTTGATTGGGGTATTAAGCATTATACTACTACCCCTTATTACCCTAACCCCTCATTAGCGGAACGGGTCAACCGTAACCTTAAGTCCGCTATAATTGCTTATCATCACCAGCAGCACAATTGCTGGGATAAATACTTGAAGCAACTTCAGTTTGCTTTCAATTCTGCGAGACATGAGGTTCATAAGACGACGCCATTTTCATTGTTATTTGCCTACCAACCTTCGTCTCCTTTGGCTAATTTGTGGGCGTTAAATGATTTATTACCGGCTGACAATTCTCCGCATACCATTCGTACTAATTGGAAGGCTGCCTTGAATAATCTGCGCAGAGGCCACTCTATGAGAAAGCAGCGATACGATGCGTCCCGTCGTCCCTCCCCATTCAAAGTGGGAGATGTTGTTATGTGCCGTAACTATCCTCTCTCCTCCAAGGCATATGCGTTTGCAGCCAAATTAGCTCCCCGCTATTTGGGCCCTTATAAGATTCTTAAGATCTACAAAGGTGTATCAGTTCTCTTGCAAGATGTTTCTTCTTCCGTTCGCCGACGTGCGCATTTATCTCAGCTTAAATTATATCAGTCGGCGTAGTTTGGTGCTTAGATTATTTGTTCTACTGTTTTCTACAAGCCGTAAAAACATTTTTGGGGGGCAGTATCTATGGCCAGTTTAACTGTCTTTATTGTGTTCCAGGGTCAGTCACTTGCCAGAGCCGTGATATCTTTCCAAGTTATAAATGTCTGTTTTTTTTAACTGAGTTTGCACCTTAAATATAGAGTATAGTTGTATTGCATATCAGTTGTTTCTTCTTCTCCATTCCTATTACTGGCGTTTTGAGCTGTTTAACGGATCTTACCTTTATTATGTAACTTTCTTGTATCGAGTGGCTGTTTTAAATTTTGTTGTGTAATTTTGGGTTTTAACTTTAATTCGTGTTTGTTTTATTAATTGTTGTTATTGATTTTGGGGAATATTTTAAATATTTTTACTTATGTTTTTGTCACTTGATATTTGCTTGTTACAATTGATTATATTCTTCCTACTGGGTTACATGAAATATTAGCTTTCCACTCCGTTACGTGCCCCCTTTGTTCACTTGCCTTTCCCCGTTTTTGTTTGTTAGGGTGGGGCAAGTGATATATTTTATTGTATTTTGTATTACATTGTAATTAATGTGTTGTTGTCTGTTCATAAAACACGTTTTTTTTCGGGGGTTATTTCAAAATATTATTCAATTTACAGATACAAAAAAAATTGTTTGTTAATAACTTTAATGTTCCATAACTATGTGAATTAAATTGTGGGCATGTTGCCAAGGATGTATGGTTAATGTAATGTGAACGTTGTGTATGGCCTCCTCTGCTGTTCTGTGGATTGTGTTTCAGATTTCTATGGTTCCCGGATAATTTTCCTTCCTGTCTTTTCCTGTGCTACTCTGTGTGGCTAGTCTGATTCTGCTGGCTTCGTGACACGCTGCTCGTCGTCGGATTTCGTCTGCTTTTGGATGTGTGCTACTGGGTGGCCCCACGTGGGACTTTGCTGATGGATGCTGCTTGGCTGTTTGGAAATGACTGTGCCTGTGCCTCTCGTTCCGGAACCTGCCATCGATTGTACATGTGTTGCCCGGCCAGTTCCAGCCTCAGCACTATTTATCTACTCTGTCGCCGTATGGTGAGGTGATCTTAATCTACTTCGAATTATTCTGAGTGTGCCCAGTTTGCTGCAAGAATTGTTATACAGTAAGCAGCGAACTTCCAACGAGTTCACACCTCATTAAAAGTTTGTGTTTTGTCACTTTGTTGGCCGCCCGGTGGTGTTACCTCGTCAATTAAGTACTGAAAGAATAGTTTCCAGTTAGAACTGTCGTGTCAGGGCTCAAGTGTAACCTGTTCTGGACGTTGAACTGTGTAGGCGGTGTTTCCTGCCTAATGGAACTACAGTGTAGCATGTTTCCCCTAGTTTCCTTTTTCCTTCTTTCTAGTTATTCCTTTTAACCCTCTTTTACCCTTTCCCTTTTTGGTCTTCTCGCAAGCTCGCAGATTTGGGGGGGGGGCAGTTGTGCTGATTTATCTGGATGTATTCTTATTGTACGGCCAGTCACTGAGAATAGTATGCCTTGTAGTCTTAGTTGGTAACTCCGGCACGAAATTTTTTTTATCTGGTTGTCGCCTTGCCCTGTGTGGGCTGGTGCCTGCCAGCCGGGCGGCCGGTGATTGTCTTGGGGAGAGAGTCGTTGGGCTTCGTGAAGGAGAGACAGTGGAGTTACGGCTGCTCTTGGGTGGCAGTTGGGACAGCACGTGCCGGAGTGGAAACGCATTTAAATTTTGTTTGCCTGTCAGTACCTTTTGAAAGTCTGTAACATGGTTTAACGTTTATTAGCGAATGTGCTGGTTTCAAATCATTCTAAATTCTTTGGCTAATTGCGTCTCATTTCCGTGCGTTTCCCGGCGGAGTTTTCGACTTTGTTACACACAGGTAAGATTTGTTTTCAGCTCATGCATTCTAGTTTGAAGGTAATGGGGATGTTGAAGTCATATTTAAAGCCATGATATTTGCAGCAATTATTCTAAGTGACTGGCCCTCTTATTTTGTTGGTTTAAAGTGTCTCTTTGTGCTTGTAAATTTACACGACATTCGTGTACAGTTAAATTGCCCACGTGTTATTGAGCAGTTCCTTTGTCATTACATTAGTAGCAAATATGCTAAGTGACTAGCTCACACATTTAGCCGTTTTAAAGTACCCAGTTAATTTGTAAATGTTCATTTCATTCTCTTAAGAATTGAATGGGCCATGTGCTATGCAGCTGTTCCATTTTACTTGTACCGGTCCCTTTGTATTTAGGCATTATTGTTATAAACTGTAATTTCATAAAAGGGGTTTCCTTTAAGCAAGATATTTGAAACTATTGCAGTTTGGTAACTGATTTACATTACGTGAGAACCTTTGCTTTGAATTTGCCCTGCTATTTGCCCTTTCATTACATGTGTTTAATTTTGTCTTTCTTTCAGCAACAGTTTAATTAATATTTCCTTGGCTGGTTATTTCTTTTCTTTGGCCAGAATATTATATCGTTTATTGTTTAAAGGTTTCAGTTAACGTTTTTTGAGTATGATTTTGCATTGATGTTCGGTTTGTAATATTACAGTAAATTTCAAAATTAAGCTCTAGTAAATGTGTAAAATTTTGTTTCCATTTATTGAACAGTTTGTTGTTCAGTTAAATGGGGCATTTACAATGTGGCATATTTTGGCATAAAATAAAGCCAGTTACAATTATTGTGTTGTTTCTTAATTAATTTATTTTTGGGTAGATATTTCCTTCCTCTATGTTTTATTTCCTACATTGTTTCTTTTACAGCTTAAGGTCTTTATTTCCCTACGGCACTCGTTAGGGCTTCCCTCTTCGTTTTGCCGGAGTTCCTAACCTCAGACAAATCTTGGATTCTTTTGCACGATTTCGGTGGCCTCCTAAGGCTTTGTGCCTGAGGTCGGCGATAATCATCGCACCGTTGTTATGTAACTGAAGATACCTGATTTTTATAATGCTGTATACATAAGTTTTAAGTATTTACACTGGTGTGCAAAGGACGAAAGTAATCTTCGCATGCTGTGACACTGCCAAGTAACATAGCTCGATGAAACTTGAATCATACATAGAGGAAAGTGCTACGGTATATTACAGTAGGCAACTAAACGAAATATGCAATGAGACTAACAGAAATGACACTTTTATTCATATACCATAAGCTATACTAAAGTCAATACGACATATGATGGTTCTCTAGATTTACAGAAACAGATACATGGTGCTTAAAAGCGGTATGTTCACCACGGACAGCAATGCATGCTCTGCATTGTGCTCCCATTGGCCACAAGGTTGGTAAGCAGTTCTTGTGTTAGGGCGTTCCATTCCTCCACCAGCGCTGTTGACAACTGTTGGATGGTCGTTGGTGCATGTGGATGTGTTGCATCCCACATGTGTTCGATGGGATTTAAATCGGAGGAACGGGCAGGCCAGTCCATTCGCCGAATATCCTCTCGTTCCAAGAGATCCTCCACCTGCGCTGTTCGATGCGGTCGCGCATTGACATGCATAAAAATAGTCAGAGCCGACTGCACCCCTGAAAAGACGCACATGGGGTAGGAGTACAGTATCATAATAACGTTGATCAGTTCATTACGTGTTCCCACCTCTCGTCAGATGATCGTACGTCGAGAATCACTACTTAGACTGAATCTGCTCTCATCCGAGAAGATGACGCGACCCCATTCCTCGTTGATCCAATTTTGATGCTCTTGGGACCATCGCAAACGGTGCCGTCAATGTGCGGATGTCAATGGAACACAACATACTGGCCGTCGGGCAAAGAGACCACCTCTGAGTAGTCGCCCTGCCACTTTGTATCGTGAGATTGCGTGTCTAACTTCCCTGTTAAACGTGGTTGCAATTGCACCCGCTGTTTGGCGTAGATCCCTTCTTGCCTGTTGCACAATGTAGCGGTCATCTTCTGCTGTAGTTGAGCATGGTCGACCACCACCTCTCCTTGGGGCAGCGGCCTGTGGTTTGGAAGGTTCCTCATGCACGTGAAACAATGTTGTTAGCAATTCCAAACTCCTGAGCAACACTCGTCACACTTCGACCTTCTTCCAGTTTCCCGATGATTCTTCCCCGTGTGAAGTCATCCAAATGGTGTCTACGGGCCATGTTGCAATGAAGAACACCACTACAGTACACAGTAACAGCTCGCTAATTGCCACACACCGTCTTGTCCTGTTTCGTCAACTGCCGCGTGTTGCGGGACCAGACCCATTTGGCACTATAGGCTCGCCACACTCACGCCATGTGACGTCCAGCTTTCTGTGTACGTGTGAGAGACCTCTGGCAACATGCTCCCGCACCTTCATCTACTTCCACCAAGTAGTTCATTTGTTATGTTACTTTACCCATCTCATGAACTGAACACATTACGCAGGGGTTTAACACACGAAAAATCATAGGTGCCATAAATCTCGATTTTGAGCGGGCGTTCAACCGGGTATGGCACGAGGGACTACTGCGGAAGCTCAGCCAATACAACTTATAAGACACCGCACTCAAGCTCATTGCTAACTATCTACACAACCTCAAATTTCAGTCCTCTGTTAACTTCTGTCTCTCCTCGCTGCGCCTAGTCCTGGCCGGAGTCCTCCCGGGAAGTATACTGGGGTCCGTCCTCTTCACAATATACACGAATGACATTCCAAAAACTAACAACACGCTCCTCTCACTCTATGCAGATGACACTGCTGTAATGGCACAGTCCGGTGATTTAAAGTACATTAATTCTCGCCTTCAGCGAGTACTTTCAGCACATGAGGAATGGCTGACCAAATGGCGCATTAAAGTCAACCCAACTAAGTCACAAGCAATAATCTTCACCAAGCGAGTCAAGCACCGCCAGCTTGTGCGAACGCAACCACCAATACAACTCTTTGGCACTCCCATACCATGGACCAGCACCGTCACCTACTTAGGCATCACGATGGACCAGGGCCTCACCTGGAAAGACCATGTACTTAACGTTCGCAGAAAATGCAATGCGCAACTACGCAAACTGTACCCTCTTATCAACTACAACAGTATCCTTCAGATACGACTAGGCCTCACCCTCTACAAAACGCTACTCCGACCCATACTCACCTACGCGGCCCCCGCCTGGGGGTACGCAGCTAAAAGCCAATCAGCACGCTCCAATCCCTCAAAACAAAATCCTCCGTATTATAGCCAGAGTACCCAAACTTTCACCCTCCAAACTACTACACCAAGAACTCAGGATGCACACCATTAAACAATTCGTTTAAAAATTATTAGCCGATCTGTACACCAACTGCACCAAGAACATAAACCCCCTCATCCAAACACTAGGCACTTATGAAACCACCATCAATAAACACAAAGAACATTAGCCCTGTTTGACCGCAACCTGTCCGATGAAGTACCTATTGAGGGATCCTCGAATACCTAAACCGTCTTACACCCTCATAACTTTGTAACTTTGTCACATTCTCCCACACTATTAATACGTCTTCAGTTACAGGAACTTCAAAACAACGTTCTACCCCTGCCCCTGCGCCAGCCCATAAAGAAACCACCTATAAGCCATCCACCACGACAAAAACACTGCAGCAGCATCACGGTAACCAAAGGTAAAATCCCGCCACACCTCTCACTTCGACCACCTGCATGATGTTAACGCCCGCGCCATCCCATTTAGTTTTTAAGCCGAAGCTCTTTAACGCATCCCTAGCATTACCGCCCTAACCTAACCAGTACTAACCACCGAGTGCCAGCCAGGGCTTGCCATGGCTTGCGCCGGTAAACCCCACCTGGGACGCCTGCATGTTCTGCATGCTCGTATGAGTAGTTTAACGTTACTAACCGGGGTGCTTCCGCGGAACCCGATCATCTAACACACTTCATCCAACACGCACCAGCGCGTCACTACTAACAAAGCACCCCCCTAGTTGCATGTTAGACACTAACAGCATGGGGAGACGATGTAGCCTCTGAGGATGATCGCCACCGGGGTCGGCGGGTGTGGGGCCGCCCCTACAAAAAAAAAGTTTTGCACACCAGTGTATTATATTGCATTGCCTTTGTTTATTCAATATGATTGCATTATAACCCCGCAGCTGCGCTGCCTAAAAAATAAATTTAAAAAAAGTTTAAAAGAAAATTCGTCTTGAATTATTTCAAAAAGCTAGCAGCCGAAGCAAAAAGCTAATAAGCCGGCGATTCAACAAACAACGCAGCAGTCAACGCAATGAGGCCGCATTGCTCAAAGCATACTAGATTATAATATTTGTTTTAACTGTGCCGTAGCACTCGCGTTAACAAACATTTGAATAATTATTTCAAAATGGAGTCCAATGTGAAACAAACAAAAAACTATGTGTCGAATTTATTTTGCTTGAAACAGTAGACTTGTGTGTGTGTGTGTGGGTGTGTGTGTGTGTGTGTGTGTGTGTGTGTGTGTGTGTCCCCTGCATCAAAAAGAAGCATTTAGAAAAAGGTTCGCTCGCGCCTGTCTGTATGTCTGTGAGCAGATATCTCAAAAAGAAAGGTTGGTTAAGTACGACACTTGGTAATTAAATTCAGCGTCTTCCTAGAATGCGACAGGAAGATTACTAAGAACAACTCCTCATCCCAAACTACCGTTTACATTGACTTTGTTCATTATTTTTTGTTTTCAAAACTGTTTCTGGCGATTTTGATTAAAATATCATAGTTTAAGTTATTTGCATGGCAAATAGAACATATAGTTTGAACTTTTGCGAATAGCCTGGGAATTCCTCTTCATTCTGAATAAATTTTTGCATAATAGGTAAAACTAAAGAGCTAGACTCCACAAAAAATGTAGATCTCGTTAAAGCATACAGTTTATGTCAGCTAAAATTGTTGTGCTTGGACCATTCAGAGATTTTTTATATTGAGTTATATTATTGTAATTGTTATATTCTTCCATAAGTCGCTATTCACGTTTTCTCGTGGGCATACAAGGACATGTGAAAATTTGTAATAATATTTCATCTCGATTAAAACAAGGAGTGTGTATAAAAATAAGCTTTCGCAAAATACTTGCAGAAGAGTGCACAGAGAAAGCTATGTAAATGCAACATATCAAATTTTTAAACAATCAAATGACACCCCAGAAAATTACATATATCTATTTGACGTACTGTGTAACATTCCTTAAAATTTTAATATATCCAGACAGTGAAAGGAAAGGATGAAGCAAAGACGCCTGGCATTCGCATTGGAAAAAACCTTAATTTCATCGGTGGGATAGTGTTTATAAAACTGTAGTTAAATCTTGCTATACTTACATAGGTTGAATTAATTATAATTTTGGTTTTGGAAAAGAACTTAAAACCCATAAAAAGCATGATACCCTGCAACTACAAACATATGAATGTCGTTAGTTTGAAAATATTGCTAGGCGTGTATCAGTGATAGGGAAACAATAGCATTGATTTTTGTTATCTGCTAATATACTTTTTTCGACGAAGGTGTTTTTATCGAATTCCCATTCATGGCTTCATTCTTGGGAAGTTGAAATTCCTGCACACTATAATGCGCTGATTACACGTGATGTAACTGAATTATTATGTCATTCATAATACTTCAGCAACTCATTATGATTGTACTAGGCGGCGCTCGCAGTTCCGCTATCTCCCATACCTTTTAAGGCTACCGCTTACGAATGCCGGAAACGAGCTACCGTTTGTTTCATAAACATACTCGCGTCTTAATTACTATAGTTTTGTTGAATAACGCACTATTATCGGAGATGCTAATAGATGAAGGTTTCCACTTATTACAAATTACGTTCCTATCAAGGAAAAACTTCCACACGTATAAATATTATGAATTATTCCTTTTCTGCAATATAGCGCGTTTCACTTATCGCGGGATCAATGAATCATTTTCTGTTATCCTACCGCATGCACTTCTCAAAATTTGCAAGTAATACCAACTTTACATTTCGGCGCGCTTTTATCGTCGCGACTGACGTAGATTTAGCTAGGCAGCTGAAGAGAAATTGACGTGAATGTTTGTCTAACATAGGGCGTATATAGTATTACTACTTGGCGCACTTATTTAATCCTGAACTTTTTTCACTGACTATTTGTGGCCGCGCTCTCCAACTTTTGAAGACTTATTCAAATCTGATTCGTCGAACCAAAGTCACATGACGTAACATAATAGAAAAATACCCTTCTTCGTTATTTATGGGTGAAAAACCTGGCGTCCTAGCTTAAGTCTTTCTTGCTCTTAAAGACCATAACAGTCCTTTGTATCGAAGGTCTGCAGCGACTTTCTCCTTTACTGCTGCGTTGTGCTGTTATGTGTTTTTTTATGTTTTGTATCTGTATTATACATCCAGCCAGTCACTTTACGTTGCTTGTCCCCTTTGCTTAACGCTCTCTTTGGTGCTCTCATTTTTTTTTCCTCTGTGGTTTGCTGACGTGGCATGTGCTTGGGCCGTACGCGCTGAGTGGTGGATTTCTGTCCGCATTGCAGGGATAGCTCTCTGCCCGGCAACTACTGATGCGGATTGTGGAAGTTTTGTAATGAATTTTTAAGGAACGTCTTTGTGATTTTCGGTGGATCGACCTTATGTAAAGGTAGGCTTTATTATCAGTTTTATGTCCTGGTAATGGTGGGTGAATTTTGGGGCGGAAAACGTTATGTGTGTTTGAAAATAAGAGTTCGTAAAGTGACTGGCTCTTGGAGTTGTTCATAGGTTTAGTGTGTTTTGTTTCTTTTCCAGTTGAGTTATAATTTCAGTACGTGATTTTCAGTGTATAGTTAGTTTAAAATTTGTGATAAGAGCTTTACACAGTTGTGCAATTTGAAAATGCATATTTTGATTCATGAAGGTAAAAAGCATCAGTAGTGTGAAATTTGTGAGAAAAGCTTTTGGCATTTGTCGTCTGAAATTGCATAGTTTGATAAAAGGAGGGCAAGAAGCAATATAAGTAGAAATTTGTGAGTAGAGCTTTACATATTTTGGGCACTTTGAAAATGCATAGTTAATTCAAAATTACAGATATTCTGTTGTGTAAATTATGAGAGCAGTAATTGCAGTTAAAACCCAGTTATGCTGAACCCATTTATGCTGAACTTTGTAACTGAAAACGGTTGGGTTGTAAAGCTATCTACATCTAGCTTAGCTGGACTTTGAAGCTCTCGGTTTCCTGAATTTCATTAAAGTCTGTTTCGGTCTTGTTCAACATTCTTAGCTAGTCTTTGACTAGCTAAACATAATTAAATTTTTGGTCTGATGTTTATAGTGGCCTTGTTTTATAAACTTTCTAAATTGATTTGCCTTGTTGAATTTTTGGATTTACTTAATTTTGCTGTATTTAAAACTTGCCTTTACTGCTCTACTCAATTGATTTTGGTTGCTTTACTCTTTAAGCCATTTTTGTTTTACAGTTATTCTTTTATGGTTGCTTTACGGTTCTGGTTATTAATGTTTGTTTATTATTATCATTAAAGTACCCAAAAACAAACTTATCAATAGTAGTATATTTTTGAGAGTTCTGGTTTCCTTTTGTTTTCCCCTACGGCACTCGTTAGGGCTTCCCTTTTCGTTTGGCCGGGGTTCCCTAACTCAGTCAAACAGCGGAACCATTGCAAATTACTGGTAGCAGAGCGTGGTTAATTGATTTGTCTGTGTTGGTTAGGGAATATTTTTGGGTTTGTTGTTTGCTCTGTATTCTCCGGATCTCATTTTCTTACTTGTACCATATCCGTAGTTACAAGATGGCGGTATCGGTTACTAATGTGGAAAGATTACGGAAAGGTGAATTGTGGGTAGAGTTGGTTGTACGTGGAGGTCAATGTTCTATGACAACTGAAGTGGCTATTATGTTGGATGTTTTTCGACAAATTAAGGATGCTCCATTAATTACTGTTTCTATTGATCACGTGGTAGTGACTAAGTGTGAGTCCACTTGCTCGTTGGCCTTAGCAGAGATTCAGGATAATTTAATGGATTTTGGGCGCGAGGATTCTCCCTCTAAGGCACAGTTGCTCCGGTGGCAAGTTAGAATTCGACATTACTTGTTCTATTTAGATTATGTCTTACAGAGATTCCCTACTTTGCAGTCATGTATAGCGTTGCAAAAGTTAAAGGATCAGTTTAAGGAATTAGCCCGTAAAGTGGAGGAAGATTTTGGGACTTCACAGGAGGATACTGGGTCGTCCCCCTTGTATAATCAAGGATTGTCAGATGTGGTTCAGCCTTCGATGGCGGTGTCTGCGTTTCGGCCACTTAGACTCGCTCATCCCCTCCAGCAATTCGTGGAAGGCGTTCAGTTAAACGACATTGTTGATGTACCATCGGCTTTAGCGTTTCTCTATTTTCTTGTTCGATTGACGCTAATGGCTAAGCGTTATTTGGTACCCACGGCTCAAGTGATAGAATTATTATCTGTCAAGGTGTCTGGGATAGTTTCGGACCTGTTAATGCGGTGTGCTGGTTTGGCCGAGCCTGTGACTCGCTTTCATTTGGCCCTATTAGACATGTTCATTCCGCGTAGGGAATGCACGAGACTAATGCAAGACGTATATTTTCGTCCTCAGGGTCTAACGGAACCGTTTACAGAATATATGGTTCGGGTTAAGGAAATTGCTTTAGTGTTGGTGCTCCCTGATACGGAAGCGGAAATTTGTGATGTCATTTTATCAGGACTCAATCCAGTCGTCAGGTCGGCTTTGGTATTAGGACCTCGGCCGTCAAATTTGCAGCAGTTGGAAGCATTGGTTCCTAAACTCAATGAAGTTATGCTTGTTGATAGGCTGCGTCTGTCGGAACCTCCAGGCTCATTAGCAACTCCTAATACCACTGTATCAGCTCCTTCTTCGGCCATTGTTCCGGATTCGGGTCGTCTGGCCACTATTAAATGCTTTCAGTGTGGTCAGGAAGGCCATGTTCGACGAAATTGTCCCAATAGGAGGACCGTGAATCGGGGTTTTCTTCGTATTTCTAATCAGGGGCGACAGTTTCGACCTTTATGACGCCAGAAGGTTAAGTCGACCATTTGTTTGTCTCGGCGTATTTGTGGTTATCCGTTTTCGGGTAAACCCTTAGTTCAAGTTTCTCTTGAGAAGTTGCCTTTATTGGCGTTATTAGATTCCGGAAGTTCTGTCTCTTTGATTCAGCTTGATTGGCTTTGGTTAAATTTACCATGTATTATGTCGTGTGCAACCACGTGTCAGTTGGTTTGTTTGATGGTCAATGGTCAGGCCTTTCAAGTTACTCAAAAAGTATCATGTACTATACGTTTCCCACGTTTTACGTGGAAACATAGTTTTTTTGTCGTTCCCAAGCTTCCTTATGCATGTGTCCTAGGTGCCGATTTTATGTCAAGGACTGGGATGGCTATTGATTTTTCCACTAGGCAGATCGCTTTTCATTTTGCTCCCCGGATAAAGTTGGACTTTGTGAGGGATTTTAAACCATCTCGGCCCCCTTTAACCTTGGGAGATATTAATTTGGTAACACAAAATTGCGCAACTTCTTCTATGTCTCATTTGTCCCCTGAACAGGCAAAGCAAATAGAGCATTTAGTTAGGGAATTTGATTCCCTGTTTACTGATGTTTTAGGGGTCACTCATTTGACTCAATATGAAATTCAGTTAACTGATTCTACTCCGGTCAAGTTATCTCCATATAAGCTTACACCACCGAAGATGGCTATATTAAAAGAGAAAATACAGAAGATGCTTGACCAAGGGGTTATTAGACCGTCTACTTCAAATTACAGCAGCCCCATATTTCTAGTACCGAAGGGAGATCAGGATTTTAGACCGGTGATAGATTATCGTCTCTTGAACAAAAGAATACTTATTGAAAGTACCCCTTTGCCCGATTTGCATACTGCTGCTCATCATTTTTCGAAGGCTCGCGTTTTTACGACCCTGGATTTAAACAATGCTTATCATCAGATTCCTTTGGCTGAACATTCCAAGCATCTAACAGCTTTCGCTACCCCCTGGCGCCTTTATGAATTCAATAGGGTCCCATTTGGTTTGGCTACGGGCGCGCAAGTCCTCACTCGTTTGCTGGATAATTTGTTTTCGGACATAAAATTTAAATATTTGTACCATTACTTAGATGATCTTGTAGTATATTCCGAGGATTTTGACTCACATCTTGTTCATTTACGTGAGGTCTTTCGTCGCCTACAGAGCGCCGGGTTATCAGTTAAGCAGTCTAAAGTTCATTTTGCTACCTCTCAAATATCATTTTTGGGCCATATGGTTTCCCCTTCTGGTATTACCATAGACCCAGATCGCACTAAGGCTATTAGAAATTTTCCGGCACCCAAGAATAAGCGTGAGGTGGCTCGATTTTTGGGAATGGTTAACTTCTTCTCTAAATTTATTTCAAATTTTTCTACTCGGGCGGAACCTCTTAATTGCTTACGTAGGAAAGGGGTTACTTTTGCGTGGGCCGAGGAGCAGGAAGCGGCATTTGTTGATCTAAAAGAGGCTATTTCAAACCCTCCTGTCTTGGCTTTTCCAGATTTTGCTATGCCCTTTATTTTACAGACGGATGCTAGTGCTAGCGCGCTAGCGGCTGTTTTGTTGCAGGAATTTCCTGAAGGTCGTCGTCCCATTTATTATAGTTCGCGTACTTTATCTCCTGAAGAACGTAAATTTTCTACATATGAATTAGAAACCTTAGCGGTGCTTTTTGGATTGGAGAAGTATAGGGTGTACTTAGAACATGTGCATTTCTTTTTAGAGTGCGATAACCAGGCTTTAACGTGGGCGTTAGCTGTCCCAAGGAAGACAGGTCGTCTTGCGCGTTGGGGTGTCCGGATAGGTGCCTTTAAGTTTACTCCTTCCTTTATCAGAGGTTCAGAAAATTGTATTGCGGATGCTCTTACCCGGGTATTTTCCGAACCCACTGAGGAGTGTGTTTATTTCGAGACTTTGGATGCTCCTGCGGATACTCAGATTGAGAGCTTCTCATTTTCGGCATTTCCTGAAATGTTTGTCAGTATACCTGAACTTCAACTTACCGATTCTGGGTTGGCCTCAATTATTGAGCAAATTAAATCAGGAGTTTCACTGCAGGATTATAAGATTCATGAGGGTGTTTTGATGGGAAGAGCTAGTTTTGATCGGCGTTATAAAGTCATAGTTCCGAAGGCAGCTATTCCCATGATTCTCAGTTATTTTCACGATTCTCCTTTCGGGGGTCATTTAGGCATTGCCAAAACCAGAAATCGAATTCGTGAACAGTTTATGTGGCGGGGCATGGATTTCGATGTAAGAAAGCATGTTAAGTCTTGCCGCATTTGCGCATTGTCCAAACCCGCGCAGGCCACAAATTGGGGATATTTGGCTTCGGAGGTTCCCTCCGCGCCCATGGAGAAACTATTTGTGGATTTTATCGGACCATTCCCTCGTTCTATTCAGGGAAATATTTTTGCATTGGTGGTTACTGATGCTTTCTCAAAGTTCGTATGGATTTCACCTCTGAGTGCTGCTACTGCTCGCCTTGCTATTCGGGAACTTGGAACAATATTTGGATCTTTTGGTGCTCCTCAATATCTGGTCTCTGATAACGGTTCGCAATTTAAGTCGCGTCTCTTTCGTTCCTTTTGTTTTGATTGGGGTGTTACGCATTTTACCACTACCCCTTATTACCCTAACCCCTCATTAGCGGAACGGGTCAACCGTAACCTTAAGTCCGCTTTAATTGCTTATCATCACCAGCAGCACAATTGCTGGGATAAATATTTGAAGCAACTTCAGTTTGCTTTCAATTCTGCGAGACATGAGGTTCATAAGACGACGCCATTTTCATTGTTATTTGCCTACCAACCTTCGTCTCCTTTGGCTAATTTGTGGGCGTTAAATGATTTATTACCGGCTGACAATTCTCCGCATACCATTCGTACTAATTGGAAGGCTGCCTTGAATAATCTGCGTAGAGGCCACTCTATGAGAAAGCAGCGATACGATGCGTCCCGTCGTCCCTCCCCATTCAAAGTGGGAGATGTTGTTATGTGCCGTAACTATCCTCAGTCCTCGAAAGCAGATGCGTTTGCCGCCAAGTTAGCTCCCCGCTATCTTGGCCCGTTTAAGATTCTCAGAATTTATAAGGGGGTGTCTGTTCTTTTGCAAGAATTGTCTTCCTCCTGCAGGCGCCGCGCTCACCTGTCGCAGCTTAAATTGTATAACTCGGGGTAGTTTGTGTCTAGGTTAATTACGGGTTTTGTTTCTAGTTTTCATTCTGTTGGTTCATTCGGGGTAGCAAGTGAGTCACTTGGCATTGTCCTGATGATGGGTGACTCACTTTCAGGAATTAGCGATCCTGCCCCATGCGAGCTCTTGATTTGTCCCATTCCCTTAACCGGGATAAATCCTGTCCCATTCCTCTCCCAATCATCCTTTCTTATCCCTTCCATATTCATGAAAGCTCCCAATTATATTTTCCTTTCCTCCTACAGTAATGGTATCTTTTCGGATGTTAGCATATAGAACTCCAGTGATTTGTCTTCAGAACTTTGACACATGAGAATATCACTATTGCATACTTGCCAACTTTCACAGTTTGCCCGTAAAATGTATGGTTATGCCCGTGTGCTAGGGCTATTCAAGAGTCAGCCACTTGCAAGTTCCTGAATATTTTGGAGGAATTTATGATTTCCTTTTCAAGTCAGTGTGCAAGATAAATATGGTAACATGTATGGTTACCTAATTCTGAAAGTTTTGCCTCATTTCCATTCGCCCTTGCTGGGATATTTAGCTGTTGCGCAGAGCCTACCTTTGCTGTTGATCCTGTTATTTTGAGTGACCTTTTGTGTTCCTATAAATTTGGCTCGAATTTAATATCCTTTGTTCTTTTTTTAATTTTTGGGGGTAATATTTTAAATTATAATTATATATATTTATAAGGTCACTTAATTTCAGTGGGTGTCAGCTTAATTAAATTGTTCTTATTGGGAAAATTTTCATGCTTCCACACCGGTGATGCCCTGCCGGTATGCCCTGTTCACCTGCCTCTCCCCAGTTATAGTTTGTGTGGGGTCGGGGCAAGTGAATTATTATTTTGTTGTACATAGTTGTTATATAGTGCATTATGTCTCATAGCTGTTTCATTGCATACCATGTTTAATTCTTGTTCTATAATTGTAATGCTATACTTGTCTAATTTAAAAATGCACATGGTTTATTGTGAAATTCAATATTTATATGTCTATAAAATTATAATTGATTGACGATGATTTAGTTTGTATAAGTAAGTTTATATTTTGCTTTGTGAGCCCCCTCTGCTGCTTTGTTTTATAATGTTTCAAATTCTTATCCTTCTCTGCTACCATCCCTTTTTCCTTCCTCGTGCTACTCTGTGGGGACACGTTCTGGACCTTCTGAGTTGCGATGTGCTGACCGCTGTGCAAGTTTCTTCTGCTCTGGTGGTGTGTGCAACCGGGTGGTCCTACGTGGGAATTTCACCGTCGGACGCTATTTGTGGGTTTAAAATACTGAAGCCTGTGCCTCCTCTTCCGGATCCTGACTACTTTATACATGTTTTGGCCCGCTTCAGTTTCTGCCTTAGCGTCATCCGTCTGCTGTGTCGGCGTTATTAGTAAAGAAAAATCTATTCTCCTGGTTAGCGGCTTGTCCGCTGAATGTTGCTGCCAAAATCATGATGCAACTTTTCACCTATGACTGTTCCTGGGAGTTATATACTTAAGCTTTTATCATCACCTTGGATGGCTGCCCGGTTGCTACGTCGTGGGATATATACTGTTGGGGTTTGCTTGCCTCAATTATGGTCTTCTCCTTGTGTGTTCAGTGTCAGCTACTGAAGTTTGCGGACTGTATGTGTGGAGTTACCTTCTTCGTCTACTTACAGTGTAGCATGTTCCTTCTGTTTTCCTAGTTGTTTCCCCTTTTGGCTACTTATTGTTCCCTTTCCTCGAGTTCCTATAAATGGTTATTTTTTTTCTTCTCGCAAGCTCGCAGATTGGGGGGGGGGCTATTGTGCTGTTATGTGTTCTTTTTATGTTTTGTATCTGTATTATACATCCAGCCAGTCACTTTACGTTGCTTGTCCCCTTTGCTTAACGCTCTCTTTGGTGCTCTCATTTTTTTTTCCTCTGTGGTTTGCTGACGTGGCATGTGCTTGGGCCGTACGCGCTGAGTGGTGGATTTCTGTCCGCATTGCAGGGATAGCTCTCTGCCCGGCAACTACTGATGCGGATTGTGGAAGTTTTGTAATGAATTTTTAAGGAACGTCTTTGTGATTTTCGGTGGATCGACCTTATGTAAAGGTAGGCTTTATTATCAGTTTTATGTCCTGGTAATGGTGGGTGAATTTTGGGGCGGAAAACGTTATGTGTGTTTGAAAATAAGAGTTCGTAAAGTGACTGGCTCTTGGAGTTGTTCATAGGTTTAGTGTGTTTTGTTTCTTTTCCAGTTGAGTTATAATTTCAGTACGTGATTTTCAGTGTATAGTTAGTTTAAAATTTGTGATAAGAGCTTTACACAGTTGTGCAATTTGAAAATGCATATTTTGATTCATGAAGGTAAAAAGCATCAGTAGTGTGAAATTTGTGAGAAAAGCTTTTGGCATTTGTCGTCTGAAATTGCATAGTTTGATAAAAGGAGGGCAAGAAGCAATATAAGTAGAAATTTGTGAGTAGAGCTTTACATATTTTGGGCACTTTGAAAATGCATAGTTAATTCAAAATTACAGATATTCTGTTGTGTAAATTATGAGAGCAGTAATTGCAGTTAAAACCCAGTTATGCTGAACCCATTTATGCTGAACTTTGTAACTGAAAACGGTTGGGTTGTAAAGCTATCTACATCTAGCTTAGCTGGACTTTGAAGCTCTCGGTTTCCTGAATTTCATTAAAGTCTGTTTCGGTCTTGTTCAACATTCTTAGCTAGTCTTTGACTAGCTAAACATAATTAAATTTTTGGTCTGATGTTTATAGTGGCCTTGTTTTATAAACTTTCTAAATTGATTTGCCTTGTTGAATTTTTGGATTTACTTAATTTTGCTGTATTTAAAACTTGCCTTTACTGCTCTACTCAATTGATTTTGGTTGCTTTACTCTTTAAGCCATTTTTGTTTTACAGTTATTCTTTTATGGTTGCTTTACGGTTCTGGTTATTAATGTTTGTTTATTATTATCATTAAAGTACCCAAAAACAAACTTATCAATAGTAGTATATTTTTGAGAGTTCTGGTTTCCTTTTGTTTTCCCCTACGGCACTCGTTAGGGCTTCCCTTTTCGTTTGGCCGGGGTTCCCTAACTCAGTCAAACAGCGGAACCATTGCAGCGTAGAAAAAGAAACTTATCGTGGTGGAAGTATTACTTAACAATTTTACTTGTATAAATGTATATATACTTTTCTTATTTATAACAGATAACGACATAAATAATTGATAAAACATGATAAATGGTATAATAAGAATATGTTAATAGATAGCCTCATGAGTGACAAATAATATCATTTCAATGAGCATTTTAAAGTAATGGCATTCGGATTCAGATTCATACACGATTCACAGCGCTTACATTTTCTCCCCCTTATCGTTTTAAATTAACAAAAACCTATGCACAAAACATCACTTCCACTATTCTATGAATCTCTCTGTCATTCTTAGACAATCGCTGCAAAACCCTGTCTTGCCCTGCCCTTGCGTTACCTTGCCTTGCCCCATGCCTCGCCGCGCTTGCTCCTTGTCTTGCCCCTTACCCTGTCCTGCCTTGGCTTACCTAATCTTGACTTGCGCCTTGTATTGTCCTGCATTACTCTGTCTTACCTTGCCCTGTCTTGCATTGCCCTGTGCCTTCCTTACCTTTCCCTGCCTTATCCACCCTTCCCTGCCCTGCATTGCCTTGCGCCTTGCCTTACCCTGTGCCTTGTCCTGCCTTGCCTTGCTTTGCCTAGGCTTGCTCTGCCTTACCCTGCCATATCTTGTCTTCCTTGCCTTGCCCTGTCCTGCCTTGCGTTGCATTGCCTTATCCAGCCTTGTCCTACCCTGCATTACCTTGCCCTGCCTTGCCTTCCCTTCCCTTGCCCTGTCTTACTTTTCCTTGTCCTGCGCTGCCTTACCTTGCCCTGTCTTGTCCTGCCCTGCCTTGATCTGCCTCGTCTTGCCCTGCCCTGCTCTGTCTTGGCCTGCCCTTCCTTGCCTTTAACCTTTCCTGCCCTGCCCTGGCTTGCCTTTCTTTTTACTGGCTTGCCTTGCCTTGCCCTGACCTGGCTTGCCGTGCCTTTCTCTAACCTGTCCTGTCCTGACCCGCCCTGCCTTGTCGTCCCTTGTCCTGCCCTTTCCAGCCCTGTCTTGCCTTGCCCTGGTCTGCCCTACCTCGCCTTGCAACTGCCTTGTCCATTGGTTGCAAAGAGTTGACAGCAGCAAAAGGAGCGAGATCATAGGACGTTTCTCCCCAGACCTCAGAGAATTTTCGCTTAACCGCAAGATGGTCAAGAAATGGCTACACCGACATCAAGCGGAAGAGGTTGAATGCGCCAAGTCGTTACAAAGATCAGGAAGGCCTCTGGCAATTACCGCTGCACATAACGAGGTACTATCGGCAGAGATTAGGGAGCATCCCATTACACACAGGTCCGTTTTGCTAGATAAGGCTGCAGAATACGGATATTCTCACGAAACTGTGGAAACTAAAGGAGATTGGTCTTGAATTTCATCGCCACTAAGACAATCCACCTGAGGCTCACAAAGCGAGAGCCAAAGGGCCCAAAGAACCATCCAGTTACTGCAGGCCTACCGGGGTCTTACGATCTGATAGGACGAGAAGATGTTCCTATCTGAAAAGTAAGGTAAGGTGGTCTCTATAGGCCGCATGGCACAAGATACGATCTCAACATGTTGTGCGTGGAAATGATATTCTTTCTTGCCCTGAAAGAATATCATTTCACTTCTGGACCTATATGATCAAGATAATGACTCGCTTCTAGAATTTGAGTTAATGGGGTCAAGGAAACATCGTATATGCTTGGAAATAAACAAAATTGCAACGCTGTTAAGTGCAAACAGTTGCTTCACGTTCAGTTAATCTAAACTGCATTGTGTTCGTTTAGTATGCCATTAATTGCTTTATTCAATGGCACCCAGTTCTTGTAGCAATGGATTTTTATGAACCATTAATACCGTCTTTTTACTGTTAAATGTTTTCCTATGATATGTAATGCATTAAATTCCTTTGCTTTCGATATGTTGAGTCTCATTCTCACATAACATGGTATTTGTGTGGTATTACTGCATAATTAGCTATAAAGGAATGTAATCATGCTGAGTTTACTAAAATCTTCTAAAATAATTATTTTCGCTTCTTGTGCCGGAAACATTTTAATTTGCTTGTTTATCGAGACCTTCTAACGTGAAGGAAATATAATTCTTCCTTGTAAGCTACTGTAAACGTTAACGTAAATTCTTTAACATGGTGATAGTCTTCCAGGTTTATAGAAAGATGCCTTTGAATGTGCGTATTTAAAGTAAAATGTTATTAATTTCGGGAGGAATAATTGACAGTTGAGGTAGATTATTCCCTGTTTTGTTTGGAGCAATTGCAATTAATATTTTATAAAGCATTCGGTTGTAAAGTTTCAATCGTATTGCAGCGTCCGTAAGACGGCGGGAAAATTACAAAGCTATGCGAAATAAAACTATCCATGTCATTTACCCCTCTCGGGGAGGAGCTTTATCAGCAAGAGGTTTCATTAACTTGTATAATTTTGTATTTGGCACAGGTTATACAAATAATGATGTTCCCTTTAAAACAACAACACAGAAACCTACCCGTAAGATGGAATTCTATTCACCCTTCGCCACCACCGTTAATTCGCAGTAACACGCTTTATTGAGTTCAGCTATCCTAAGCAGAGGAACAACGTGTTGCTGATTAAGCTTACGTGTGTAAGCAAAGACCCAATACAGAAATCGTTTTTACTTCTGGTCGACTACTTAATCGAAACAAATAACAACATATTTTCTACAGATGTACTGAAGTTGAATTTCCAATATTTGCCCGTTAGTTTAAATGATTGCTGAAATATTGCTTTTCAAAACTACGAGGTAAGCCGATGGCTGTAATGCCCTTGCAAAACAAGGGAAGAATATGACAAATTTCATTCTCATACCATCTATGCAAGAACGCTTGAGAATTAGGTGACCCTTCGCGCAAGTCTCATGGAAGTTGACCATTTACTTTTGTGAAAAATAGCACATCCGGATTTCTACTCCTCTTGGCAGTCATTTTTAGCTTTAAATGAGTGTGGCACGCACACACCTGCGCCTGCGCGCCCACTCCAGGATAGCGTTATGGCTTACAACCCAGTGGGTCTAAGTTCAAATCTCGTTCCTTTCGGAGCTTTCTCCCTATGCTCATGAGACAAATGTAGGATAACTGAACTCATTGGATCCCGGGCTCATGTATAATTCCATTTATTTTCTCCGTCTGTCAATCTCATTTGTTAAAAATGACTTAAAATGAAACATTTTAACGTATACAGGTAAAACTGAACTTCAACCAAATCATAATATCTTTTTTCTTAGCTGAAAAAACTGACAAACGCAGGTTAGCAAACGAAAATATTTTTCATGCATGTTATATGCTAAATGGTGATTTTGAATGTTATTCAAACAATCCTGTTACTTTGTAGAGAATTATTATCAGGGTGATGTGGGTTAAAGCACAAATATCACAGACCCTCCTATTATATGTTGGTAAAAATCATCACGCCCCTCAGTCTTCTTGAAATGGCAGACAACTACAATATTAGTTATGCTCGATGTTTCTGTCTTTAACCAGAGCAATATTTTGAAACAGTAGAACAAATAAATCTTTACTGCATGCTCCAAGGCTTTTAGCGGAGGGGCACAGTCCGGCCGACAGCAATAATTCAAAGCTCAAGAAACTCTTATTACTGTTTTCTTTTCATCCTTGTCCTCATAGCATCATCTATGACAACAGCGGCAAGGAATATGTGTTGAAATTCCCAAGCAACGCATTTCGCCAAATGTGCAATAAGGATTATTTTGAAACGTACGTATAAGACCTTGTCGTTCAGTTAAAAAAAATTGAAAGTTTAATTTCCCTCCTGAGAACATACTTTCCGCTGAAATTTCTGAATTATGCATTTGAAATTTAAGCGTTTTTAACCCATCGTTACACGCGTGTTTTTTAAACCTCGAATGATGCTCTAATTAATTTTAGTTTACGTCCACCCCGTATGCTTTATGAAATTATATAAATCCTTCCCTTTACCCCCATAATTGTAAATTAGTCAGGCTCTGTGATATTCCAAATAATGGACCAAACATCCCCTGATATTCAGGGGGATGAGTATGAAATAACGGCGGATGTTCTATTTCTGATTTCTTTAACCCTTCTCCAGTAGTCTCCCAAGCCCTGGAAATGATATATAGCCCTTCAAGCGCCTTTGGTTGCAAAGGAATAATCGAGAAATTGTTCTAAATAAGTATTTAAATGTGTTTATCTTCTTTTTGGCCCTAATTATTTAATAATAGTACAAAGACTACACCGTTTTCACATAATACACAATTTTTAAATTCATAATTCAACGAAACAGATGCGAATTTAGTGAATATAAAGTCTCCATACTTCAACGCCACTCAATTAAACATTTTGTAAACAGCATAATCTGTAACCACGAAGAAAAATAATCTCAGTTATTGGTTAATATACTGCTTCACTAATATCTCCTGTTACGCTAGATGCGATTTCTATCTTTATATCATTATTTAGCATACACTGATAATGAACTGAGGATATACCGAGAAAATAAAATCTGGTTTTCATATACATAGGTTATTGAAAGAGTTTAGCACATCATACCATTACAGGACTCCATTGTATTTTGTTGTTGCGCCTTCTGTTTTTTCAGTTGCTAAATTGTAGCCATCTGTGTACATTGCTTGTAATGAATAATCGTGTTCTTTTTTTCCTTTTATATTGCATTTTCTGTGGTTTTATAACAATTATTTTCTACTTCTAGGAATTCTTAACAAAAGCTCAAAGCCTAGTATGTTCTTTTTTGACTCCAACAATGTCCGTTATCTGGTATCCAGGCATTTTATATCATTTAGGATTGAAACTATGAACACTTACAGCCTATGTTCGTCGGGAAATGAGGAAAGAAATACAAAAGTCGTTTGAATGGCTTCCAAAATTTCTGGCTCATCCTACCTCCCACCCCCTCCCTCCCCCTCTCTCTCTCTCTCAACATTAATAAAATGTTCCCTCTGTATAATATTAGTGTAGATAAGAACTTAAGTAACTCTCACTGCATATGAACCATCTCTTATAAAAATTATAACAAAAGAGTAGCCGTAAATCTAAATTTAATTGGGCAAATCCTGATACGTTTTGAAACAGTTGGCTCCTCCACGCTTTGAGTGCTAATTTGAACTCATATAATTACATTAAATTTGAATTTTAAATTAGTGATGGAGAGCTGTTGAGTGATGCCGTAGTGAAGATTTGATGCTGCCGAGTAACCGGTCTTAGGTGCCTACAATAAACCAGTAAACAACTTAAATAAGTTAAAATAAAAGTTTAATAAGCATAGTAATAAGTAATTGTTAGAAAGAGTATTAAAGAACAAAATAAATATACAAGCTTTATGTACAACTTTAAAATGTTAGAGGTCGTGGGAAAACACGCCTAATATCAGGAAGTATATCACACAACTATTATAACATTTCTTTCTGTTCACTATTCACTCCATTTGAGTCATCCACTTTGCTCTTTATTCTCCAAAGCACCTTAAACCAATTACCCTCGTTTACCTGGGAGGAAGTGCTATTTTCAGGCATTGAAGGGTGGGGCTGGTTCCAACGTCAAACTAGAATATCTAATTGTTTTATGTCTAACCCCTCTCTGGTTTTCATTTTCAATTATTTCATTAAAATAATAATCATCATTGTCTGTCTGTTTTCAAATCCATGCCATTTCTTCATGGTAATTTACCTGTAAATACACAACAAATGATGCTGCTACCTCCTGAAGTTCGTTCTACCTAGAGTATGACCATGATCTGTGTTTTCATCTACTTAGCGAAAGGTTCAATAACATCACTAACACCTGTGTTGTTGATAATCTGTTTATGTGAATAACCTATCTGAGCTCTCGTTGCAATTAAGAATGCACTACCCAGCAATATGTGAAATAATGAGAAAGACGAAGTCAAGCTCGATGTTTCCTATATTTAATGTTAACATCAGCTGTTGTTTCACATGTTGGTTAATAAAGCGAACGATTGCTATCACGCGGAATGGGTTCTTTACGGGTAACATGTGTAACTTTAATCCGCCTGTTATTAAATTGTTATATACTGCTGAAGTTATTACAGAAACAGAAGCACACTATCTGTTGCAGCGTAGGATGTAGAGTGTGTTTATCGGAGGACGAAACCTCGCGCACTGCGACCATCTTGATCTATTGTGACTGCATCCCCGGGAGAGGCAGGGATGAGGCGAAGTAGCCAGAGGGGGTCCCAGGTCCGCAGGCAGGCAGACCTACAGAGAATTTTGCAGAAGTCCCTTATATTTCCAGTTCTAACATCCGCGCACAGTAAGCGAGAAATCCTCAAGAGGGCAACGCAGTGATCATAACTGATGGGACAGCTCACTCTGGCGTACACGGGGAGAAATATTTCCAATAGGCAAGCATCCACGCCATCTGCCTGGCACCGCCGGACCTGAAATCACACCTGAAACGTGAAAATGGAGATGAAATGAGAAGAAAAGGATGAAAGGAGCGATAGTCGTAGTGTACTCAAACCCGGCATTTGCCTTGGCGACCAGGGTAAAACCACGAAAAACCTCATAATCAGAGTGGGAGGCCACCGGGAAACGAATCCGGGACCTCCTGAATGGAGCCACAGATGCTGCCGCATGAGCCATCCCACTCGGTTCTATTGCTGCGTGGTATTCTTCTTGCTATACCAGAACATTAATGTTCCGTGCCTCCATATGCCATATCTTTCCGTCATACCCTACTTCCCTGCATGTCTAATCGTACCTGTATGTCACCTTCCCTACCTAATCAAAAAATGTTGATATGATATTTATTTTGGTCCTGTGCTATGGATAATGTGTTGCTTGCATTGACACACTTCGTAAGCGCACTCGGAGATGCAGTGTGGTCTAATTAGAGTTTTCCAGCGGCACTCGGTGTCTTTTCTGGGCCTATCTATGATGTACTTAACTTGTTTCATCATGTGTAGGTGGGCGTGTTAAACGACTTCTTCACCGGGCGCGGTGAGCTATGCCCAGTTTTGCATTACCATGGATATTTTGTGTCGGCGGTCCATTCATACACTGCCTCATTTTATCTATCCCCTCATAGTTCTCCATGATCTGTGGTCCTCCTTTCTCTGTAGTCCAAAATCTATAAAATTTATTCGAGGATTCTGCCTGTTTTATGTCCTATTTATGTTTTGATCATAATTGCCATCTGGGGGTACATTTCGCCTGTAATTTTCCCTCTTACTAAACTTAGAGGGTTATCGCGTTATCTTTCGCGGACATGGTGGGCATAATGTCAACGACATTAAAATTATGTTTTGCGGCTTCCCAACCTACTAATAGAGTTCTTTTGTGTTCCTGGACCTACGTATAATGCTTGATGATATTGTTGACTTTGAAAAGGCGTCAAAAAAGCAAGAACTTCCCACATCGTTTGTGTTTTTGCTACAATAATTTCTTGATAGGCCATTAAGGCCATAAATTCATCCTCCTTCATCAGGTGGTCTTATAGCTGACTTTGTTGTGCCAGCTTCAGAACGTAGTCAACCATTTATTCCTCTGAATGTGGTTTTTAGTTTTCATCAATCTGATCCCTGACGTTGTATTGGGTGAAAAATGTTCGTACTTGTTAGGAAAGCTTGCCTGAGCTGCACATAAATCGCATGATCTTCTGAGGTTAATCTCAACCAACTAGATAACCCTTCCTTCAACCCTCTTTTGACTATTGCCATTCCGCAATATTGTAGCGGATCAATTTGAGTGCTGCGGATTACGTCAGATGTGGTAACCGAGCAGAAAGTGTGAAACGCAGTTACCTCAACACGGGCTTACTCAGGAATGCGGAGTCAGCAGTGCCTAATGTATTTGGACAGCGGGAGGTTAGGCCATGTGGTGGTCTGTCGTACGTCGTCTGTCACTGTAATCTGTCTGACCTCCGCCACGAGTGTGTGATCCGCCGTCTGACGTCCGCCCTCGACTGAAGTCTATAGCTGACACGTGCATCGTTCACCCCCGCCCTAAGAGCCACCAGCGTACCAGTGCTTCCGTCTCGACAGCAGTTATCTAGGTAAGAATGCTTCAACCTTAAGTTCTGCTTGCATGGGCATTCACCCTGTCACAAGTTGCCCGACTGCGGGTCTTATTGACGCTATAGGCAAATAAAACTTATAGGGTTGTACGTTAATTCCCCTGTACGTTAATTCGCTATCCCTATCTTGGAATGCCACTCCAGCCTACCCAACATCCTGGTACCAAAGCATCTCCCCTACCTCTGAGCTATCACCCTGAGCTAGTGTAAGCAACTACTGGGGTAACCACCACCGGTAGGGGTGTTACAATATTCCGGAATTCCCTTTAATATGAAACAGGATTCCAAATCAGGAATGCACCGCTTGGCATTGCCAATTTGATCTTCAAAAATTAGTACCGCTTTGGGACAGCTAATTGGCCACGCTCATAATTATATATTACTCACATTGTCTGGACCATTATTGCTACTCTGACATATTTTTGGCCAAATAAGATTGTAATCGGAATCATCTGTCAGTTTCTTATCATTTGGACCTTCTGAAAAGGTAGCAGGGACTGCACTCTGATGTTCTTTCAATTTCTAGGCGATTTATGGCTTCTCGAATTTCTGCTAAGTCCCGGGGAGTTTTCTCCCAAAGTAATTCTTTCCTGATCGTAAAACTTCGTTCTGCTTGTCTATTTGGGTCGTGTATTGGCTTATTTTCTAGGTAATTCTTCTGTTGTTCTGATAAGCTTGCTAACTTTTGATTTGGATGGCCATTATTGTTTGTCTGTTTGGGTCGTGCATCACCTATTTTCTAGGTAATTCTTCTGTTGTTCTGATAACCTTTCTAACTTTTGATTTGGATGGCTATTATTGTGTATGAAATTTAACATCTAGTGCTTCTCTTTGTGTGTCTGATTTCCGATCTGTTACTACTTTCTGCTATTCCAATTTCTGATTTATTTAACTTTCCTAATCTCTGATCTCTCATTCTGCTTTTAAAATTTCTGATCTAGATGCTGAGGCTGAGATAACACTTTTTTAGAAAGCTGGCTACAGTGATATTCTGACCATGCTGCTCACTAGTGGTAGTGGTGGTAGTGGTGGTATTTATTAAGTATTTAGTATTACATTAATTGCATAACACAGTCGCATGGGTCATAAGACCGTACATGCTCTCTAGATAAATACCTGGTCTGTATACGTGACTTGCAGTATCAACCAGAAAACAACTATTTTTTTACAATCACCGCACTATATACATACATACATATAAAATTGGAAAAAAAACACACACTGAATCACACACAAACACAAACACACACACACACACACACACAGTCGCGTACAAGTACTCAAGCACCACATATGTTTAAAGAAAAATTACATAAACACCTTATCTCTTAGTACACGTACTTCCATTAAGTATGTGCCCAAGCTTGGCCAGTTTTGGCTGTTTAGAATCATGTCCCAGCATGCTGTCCTCCGTCTGTTGGAAGCCAAAAATACTTCCGGTAATAGTTTTTTCCTAATACCCTCCGTCTGCCCGCATGCTGCCAAAATATGCGTCCAGTCTTCTTGTTCCCCGCATAATGGGCAAATCCTCCTGCCATCGTTATCAACAATCTTGCGAGCTTTCCAGCTTCCCAACCTAAGCCATGCTATTCCAGTCCTCTGTTTTATACTCAATTCCAAAATAAATGTTTCCTTACCCCACCTAGTTTTTATTTCATTTTGTAGCTCCAATGTTGATCTTTGTCTACATTCAGATTCGATTTTCTGCCTGTTTATATCGCATAGTCGTCTTTTGACCTTTCTTACAGCACTGTGTGTATTTTCATTACCCCTTTGCCAGATATAATTTAAGCCAATTTTTGATAATTCGCGTTGCAACCCCGTCGCCCACCATTTCGGATGCCCTATGTTGTTTATTTGATGACGATAACATATTGCTCTCAGAGTTGTTTGATCGCCTTTAATTATTCGCAGCCAGTATCTAACTACGTTTAGTTTAGCAAATACAGCATCTTCCCAGCATCCTACCTCCCGAAAAACTCCGTAGTTTGAAGTACCCCTCCCCAACCCTAGAATGCGCTTCCAGAAATTGCATTGTATTTTATTTACATTATCCACCCTCTCCCATCCCCACACTTCACTGCCGTATAGTAATGAGGACCTAACCATTGCTTCATACATGGTCTGTAATGTTTTTACTGGCATATCTGGTATCCGTGTCAATATCCTTAATACTTCAGAAAGTTGTCCAATCCCTTTGTGTTTTATAAACTCCATGTTCTTGTTCCATTTTCCGCCCATATCAAACCTTACTCCTAAGTAATCGAAGTGTTTAACATTTTGAATTTCTTCCTCCCCATAGGTCCACTTTTCATGTTGGCCGTACACATATCCATTTTTAAAGGTGACTGTTTTAGTTTTAAGAATATTTACCTCCATACCCCATTGCCTACAGTATTGTCGAAGAGCGTTTAAACCAGACTGCAAACCTTTTATCGTTTTAGAAAGAACTACAATGTCATCCGCGTACAAAAGAATTGGTATTTTTTGGTCTGCGATTGTCGGTGCACCTATGTCTTCCTCCGTCATCACGCTAACAACATCATCAATAAACAAATTAAAAAGTAACGGAGATAGTATACAACCCTGTTTAACCCCCCTCTGCGCTATGTTACATTCTGATGTATTGTGCTGATCGGTCTTGATAACAAACTTAACTTCTTTATACATTGCCCTAAGTGCTCTAATCATTTTCCCCGAAAGTCCTTTACGTGTTAATTTCTCCCAGAGAGCACTGCGTTCTACAGTATCAAATGCCATTTTAAAATCTACAAATACAGTATATACCTTACCGCCTTTATTTCTCAAATTGTCATCAATTATTGTTTTCAGAACAAAGACATTGTCAATAGTCGAGAAACCTTCCCTAAATCCTGCCTGAAATTTAGAAATCCTATGATGTGTCTTGGCCCAACACTTGATTCTTTCATATAAGATTCTACTGTAAATTTTTCCAAATATAGAGAGCAGCGAGATACCCCTGTAATTTCCTGGAATGCTGTAACTCCCTTTGCCCTTGTAAAGAGGTTGGGTAATGGCGGTTTTCCATGCTTCCGGATATTCTCCGCCTTCAAATATTTTATTGAAGCTTTTTCTATAGAAATCTACCATTTTATTAACTTCTAGCGAGATCTTGAAAAACTCAGCTGACAAGCCCTCTATACCAGCTGCCTTCCCGTTTTTTAAACATTTTATTGCACGAACAACCTCTGCTGTGCTAATTTCATAATCAAGCATTTGCACAATTGGAGCCCCAGTCATCCCTTCAGCGGCCAAAGTATTTAATTGTATTCTAAACTCCCCTCCTTCATAGACTGTTTTAAAGTGCTTTATCCATTCTCCAGCCGGGATAGTTACCTGAATGGACCTTCGCCTTCGAATCTGTCTAATAACTTTCCACATGTCACCAATTTCCCCATTTTCGACTACTTGACGTACCTCTTCTGCCTTTGCGTCTTGCCAAGCTGTTTTGCTCTGCTTTAGGACTTCCCTATATGACTTTCTTAGATTTGCAAAAGAAATTCTACGTTCTTCACCCCCCTCTCTTCTGTATTTGACAAGTGCAGATTCCGCTGCTTTCTTCGCTGTTTTACACTGATCGTTATACCAACTATTTGATGTTAAGCTGTTTGATGCATTACCCCTTCCTGTTAGCATGTGCGCACTTGCTTTCTGTATAATATTAGTTATGTTCTGTATAATTTCAGTTCCTTTGTGTTGATCTACGTCAAAAGATATAATTTCGTTTTCTAAAGTGTTAATAAAAATCTCCTTTCCTGCCTCCCTCCATCTATATTTAAACAATGGCGTCAATGTTTCGCATGCGCTTTCATCCCTTGTATAAGATACTAGCCGAGATACTTTTAAAGTCATTATCAGTGGAAAATGATGAGAGTCAATGCTGTTTTCAACTTTAAAATTTTGAACTAACGGCAATACGTCCTGTGAACACAGAATGTAGTCAATGACACTACTCCCATTTGTATGCACAAATGTTACTTCCCCTGACAGGTCCGAACCGTATTTTCCGTTCATTATTTCTAACTCGTAGGCGTCACAAAAGAACAATAACTCTTTTCCTCTTGCATTCAGGATTGAGTCCTTGCTGTTTCTGCCGGGTTTTCTGTTATCTAAGTCCCCTTTTTTAATTTTAATATTTTCTTGCCCTATCCTAGCATTCAGATCACCCATTATTATTAGCTTTACATCCTGATATTCGTCCCTGATTTCTACAATTGTTTCCCCTAAATCTGTAAAGAATTCTGGCTCAGCATACTGGGACGTAACCGGCTGGCGATATACAGTTATAACAACAATATTAATATTAGCTATATTACAATATATACAGGTTGCTCCCCTGAGATGACTCTGTATTTCCTTAATAGACTGTACATAATTACTCTTAAAGAAAGTAGCAACGCCCCCAGGATATCTCCCCCTTCTACCTCTCACTTCTGAACCACTAAAGACTCCTTGGAATTCACTTATGTCCACAGTTTCATTGTTTTTTAGCCAAGTCTCTGCTAACCCAATTATGTCCAAGTTATTTACAAAGTTCAAAAATTGACCACTAGCCAGTTTTCCCCTCAAACCTTCCACATTCCAAAACCCCACTGACAGCTGGGCATCTTCATCCTATCTGTTTGTTGTTTTCTTACCTCCTACTCCTAGTGTGCTGGTTCTCCCTATCCTTTGTGACCTGCGGGCTGGTTGCACTGACACCCTCCCCCCTGCTGACGTTGACAATGTTTTTGTCGTCTGGCCGTCTTGGTCCCTGCTACCTGCTGTCCCTTCCGGTAGAGGTGTAACCATACTGCCTTCTGGGGCTCGATGCTCTGCAGAAATGCCAACCTCCTTTCCTTGAATTTCTGCTATCTTCTTGTCGATTTCTTCCAGCTCTGCTTTGGTTCTTATTCGCCCGTTTATTAAAAGTTTGTCAAATTTGATTACTGCATGACAACCCTGTGATTTTGCATTTATCATATGGCGATGAAGAAATTCTCGTTCTCGCCGGATCTTTTCACTGAAATCCTCTCTTATAAACACACCTGTACCTTTAAGATACTTACTATCTCGGAGAATGGCGGATTTGCACTTATATGACAGGAGCTTACATACAATTGGCCGCCTGTTGCCTGCTTTACCGACACGGTGCGCTCTTTCAATGTCGTCAGGCCTGAGATGAACTCCAATCTGGGCCACAACGTCTAGCACCTTGTTCTCCGTGATGTCCCAGCTTTCATTCTCTTCTTCCGTTAATCCATATATAACAATATTATTTCTTCTTGACTGGTTTTCTAAGTAGTCCACCTTGCCCTCCAACCACTCACATCTTGCCTCCAACTCCTTCACCCGTGTCTCAGACTTCTCCAGGGATTCCCTCATGGAGTTAATAATTCCTAATAGCCCGCTGTGACGAACTTTACTTTCCGCGAAACCACTTTTCACTTCACTCCTCAACTTGTCCAACAGGCCTTCAATATTCGCCATATTTGCACAACGCTTCTTGAGATTACTACTACTCACAGAGCGGACCGGAAACGCGTCTACACCCGACCGCTGCTCGAACAAGACTCATGCTGCTCACTAGCTAATATGCTTATTATTCTTCTACTTGGCTATTTGACGCAGGTGCTAATTCTTCTACGTTTTTCACATAATTTCGTTAAGGCTGCCACTTCCTAACTACGTTCCATTTTAGTTTTTATTTTACAATTCTTTACAACTTTTCTACTTCTTGAGGCAGTACTTTATATCACAACACTGTGAATGCCAGAGTGATTGTAGTGTAAATTAACATTATTGTATGATAATGATTTTAGATGTTTGTTAGCTATAAGCATTGTTAGGAAATAAGTTTATACGGCCTCACTGAAACTGACAATAGGAGTGGGTAACAATGAAGCGAGGGGGTGAGTTGTTTATCAATTAGGAGAGACAAACAAATGACGTCAGGGTAGCGCGCCTTTCTTTAGAAATGGAGGGAATATCTTCCCTAGAGCATATGTTTTAGTAACTATGATTGGCTAAAAAAGTAGACGCTAATGTTGGCGCGATTTATTAACCAATAGCAGCTATATTATAATGTTTAGGCATATCGGGGTGAGGGAGTATAAATTCTTGAGCCAAAGGCAAGTATCGCGCAGTTCTACAGAATCATTCACGAGGTAAACTTCGCGCAGTTCTAAGAAATCTCTCTCGCGAGTTACACGTCAGGCAGTTCTAAGGAAGTATTCATGGGGTACACATTACGCAATTCTACAGAATCTTTCGCGTCGTAAAGTTAGTTACAAAATATGAAATACGCGAATTAATACTGCGCGGCAAATAAGTGATTGTAGTTACATTCCAAAATATAGCCGTTTCAGCCAGGCGTGTATCAAGATTAAATATGTGAAATTAATTAAGTGTGACGGCAATAAAAGTGTAAAAACAAATTCTTTTATCGGTGTTATCTTTAGTAGCAACTCCTTCCGTTTACACGCCCTGATCAGAGATATTTGCTCGACTGAGTAATAATAGCTAGCCGGAGGACAAACAACCCAAAATTCAGAATAGTAAAACAATAACAGGCGTCAAGCAAATAAGATAACACGAACAGATTACTGCTACATTCTCAAAATAATTGCCTGATAAAAATAATTTGAATAGATTACTGACCTAAGAAGTGTATCTCTTCTTTCGTATAGACTGATTGAATGATTCTATTTCGTATAAAAATGGCAAGTATTTATTGCATATAGCAAAGATGCTTACTGCTCTCCTGCTGTGGGCTGATGGTGATATAGAGCTTGTCATGTTCCACGGGATGTTCTCATGCCGTTATCTTCTCTAATCGAATCGAGTCCCGGCGTTAAGGCGCCAATTTGAGGTGGTATGCGGGTGGTGATGACGGGAGTTAATGAGGTGACATGAACCAGCTCAGTTGCAGGAAATGCCATGGAGCGACCGTTGAGTTCAGATCGTAGAGTGCTGTTTTATATATGTGACACAGGGAAGGGGGGTAAAGAAGAAGCCCACTGTTGCCTTTCAGTGTGGTTATTTCCTTCCCGTCGCCTTTTTTCTCACTTTTGTATTCAAACACACACGCACCGCACAACGCATCCCCATCTATTCGGCTCCTGCGCGGACCAGCCGTTAAACAAATTTGCCGCGTATTTTACTCATCGAAACTCTTATGGAATGCCCGAGGAAACAGATTTGTGCCGACACACACAAAGAAAACGTTCTATTACTGTGTCTTCTTGAATCCAAAAAAGTTATTTTCTCGTCAAAAAATCGTAACCTATATCTTCCTTTATGAGCAATGAATCTGTTTATTTCCCATTGGTTACTACGTAAGTTAACATTGTTACTGTCGGTTTCATAGCTGTAAAGGGCGCCCGAACATTCATGTTTTACGACCTAACAGACATACTTAGCAGATAAGTAGCCTCTCTCGTTCCCAAGATTTGGGATTCTAATGGTAACTAGAAATACTCCGTACAGGATTTCGATAACAAAAGGAATACGTTCACTAAACTGCGATTACATCCCTTTGAAAACCTCTTTCCCTCTTTGAGTAGTTCTATACGGTATACATATTTTCGTTATATACCTGCCATAAACATTCATATTATTCTTATTATTACTATTATTATTTTATATACGTTTCGTGTTACGTGGCGCATACCACCTGAATCTTCAGGATATTAAACAAATCCGATCTCTAACTAGATGCATTTAAGTTAAAAGCCCCGAAAATAGAAAGGTTGAAAAATTGGGAAGGTTTTCAAAAACCTCTGATGTGTTGCACATGACTTTCTCTACCCTCTATCGCTTTTAATGGGTATACAAATTATTCTTACAAAAGTTTATTTTCCTATTTATATATATACATATATATATATATATATATATATATATACACTACGTGATCAAAAGTATCCGGACACCTGGCTGAAAATGACGTACAAGTTCGTGGCGCCCTCCATCGGTAATGCTAGAAGTCAATATGGTGTTGGCCCACCCTTAGCCTTGATGACAGTGTTCACTCTCGCAGGCATACCTTCAATCAGGTGCTGGAAGGTTTCTTGGGGAATGGCAGCCCATTCTTCACGGAGTGCGGAACTGAGAAGAGGTATCGATGTAGGTCGGTGAGGCCTGGCACGAAGTCGGCGTTCCAAAACATCCCAGAGGTGTTCTATAGGATTCAAGTCAGGACTCTGTGCAGGCCAGTCCATTACAGGGATGTTATTGTCGTGTAACCACTCCGCCAGCACGTGCAGTATGAACAGGTGTTCGATCGTGTTGAAAGATGCAATCGCCATCCGCGAATTGCTCTTCAACGTGGGAAGCAAGGAGGTGCTTAAAATATCAATGTAGGTATGCTCTGTGATCGTGCCACGCAAAACAACAAGGGGTGCAAGCCCCCTCCAGGAAAAATACGACCACACCATAACACCACCACCTCCGAATTTCACTGTTGGCATCACACACGCTGGCAGATGACGTTCACCGGGCATTCACCATACCCACACCCTGCCATCGGATCGCCACATTGTGCACCGTGACTCGTCACTCCACACAACGTTTTGCCACTGTTCAATCGTGTAATGTTGACACTCCTTACACCAAGCGAGGCGTCGTTTGGCATTTTCCTGTGTGATGTGTGGCTTATGATCAGCCGCTCAACCATGGAATCCAAGGTTTCTCATCACATGTCTGTCATAGTACTTGGAGTGGATCCTGATGCAGTTTGGAATTCCTGTGTGATGTCTGGATAGATGCCTGCTTATTACTCTTTACGACCCTCTTCAAATGTCGGCGGTCTCTGTCAGTCAACAGACGAGGTCGGCCTGTACGCTTTTGTGCTGTACATGTCCCTTCACGTTTACAATTCACTATCACATCAGAAACAGTGGACCCAGGGATGTTTAGGAGTGTGGAAATCTCACGTACAGACTTCTGACACAAGTGTCACCCAATCACCTGACCACGTACGAAGTCCGTGAGTTCCACGGAGCGTCCCATTCTGCTGTTTCACGATGTCTAATGACTACTGAGGTCGCGGATAATGAGTACCAGGTAGTAAGTGGCAGCACAATGCACCTTAGATGAAAAACGTATGTTTATGGGATGTCCGGATACTTTTGATCACATAGTGTACTTCATTTTAATTGAGATAATCTGGAAACAGCCGCATTACACATTTCTTTATAGACACAAAGGGAATAGCGATAGTCAAATGTTTCAGAACTGTGCGTTATACGGCCTTAAAATACCACACTCTTTTCATGACATCACGAGAATCGACTGAATCAACTGAAAACGGAGAAACCACTGACAATCGATAGGACTTTAAAAGAATGGCTAAGTATTGAGCAATTCAAACCATTTATATCAGATATCTCGGAAATGGCTGATGCCACAAAAAAAGGTTATTTAAAATAAATTGTGTGTTTTAAAGGGATTTACATATTTTGTGAAGGTGTGTGTATATGTATATATATATATATCCTATTACAACAAATAAATATAGATAAAAATCGATGTGATACATTTACATGACTTTCCCTGCCCTCTATCATATATTAGTGTGTATACAAACTATTCGTACTAAAGCTTATTTTCCTACCTACTGCATTTTAATCCAAATAAACCTTTGCAGAAATAACTACATTATACATTTCATTAAGCTACAAAGAGAACACGATAGTCAAATATTTAAAAACTGGTCGCTATATGCTCGCTTTAAAATTCCATACTGTTTCCATGCAATCTTGAGAGACAACTGAATGTTAACAAGACTTTAAAAGAATAACGAAGTAATGAAAAATTGGAACCTTTAATAACGGATATCTCAGAAATAGCTGATGTCAAAAAAGTTCATTTGAAATAAATTATGTGCTTTAAAGAGATCCACATTTTTTGTGTAGTATGTTTTCGTCTACTGCTTAACGTTTACCAGTTATACAAGATTATACAAAATTCCTTCTGAATGAAGAGGACTTCACAGGCTATTATTTCCAGAAAATTCAAGTTATGAATCTGATTTGACATGTATGATATTCTAATGAAAATCGATGCAGACATTTTTGAAAAAATCCAAAATTTCGAAAAATGTTCCATGTAAACGGTACTTTGGAGTGGGGGGATTGTTTTGAAAATCTTCATGTCACATCTTTGGAACATACTGAATCAAAATACCAAGTTTGGTATTTATTGGACTTTTCGTGTTTGGGTTATGCTGTTCACAGACACACATACACGGACTTTTTTTTCTAAAAATGCTTTATTTGGTTTCGGGGGCCTCAAAAAATCTATTTCGGGGGAATCTCGGTATCGAATTTTTGAGTGGAATACAATACCTTCTCTAACTACTAGGTATGTGGTAGAGAAAGTAAATATAAAGCATATAAAATGCAAAATGTTGAAAATTGCCAAAGCAAGCAGACTATGTTATGGTTTGGAATTAATTGTTCTTCCACACAAGCTGTGCGTTGGACAAATTTGAAAAGGTACAATCAGACGACTGAAAAACTCAATGCCATAGCCGGGATTTGAACCACGGATTTCCCGGTTTCCGTCTGGTTGTTCTAACCACTGAGATACCATGCAACATGCCGGTACAGTTATTAAATTTTCCAACTGATTTGCATTTTTCCCGGTAAATTGACCTAATAGTGGTTGAAACTGTGGATCCTTGGACTTAAAGACAACAGCATTGTAAGTCGCCATTAGAGTAGAGTAGCGTGGGGCAAGTGTACGCACTTAAACTTTCAAGACCTCTGCAACGGTATCTATTCAACCAGTATATCTGAAATTTTTATTATGCAATCTTTATTCTATTGTCCATCCCAAACAGTGGTTAAAACCTATTTTTACATGCGAAAAATAGTTTTATAAATGTTCAATTAAAATGTGACCCATGCGAACTTTTGCCCCATAGATGGGGGTAAGAGTACGCATAAGGTGGGGTAAAAGTACGCAGAAAACACAAATGTTTAATTTTAATGCTTGGTACTGTAACTTTTATTACATTATAAGAATACACCAAGGACCTTAGTCTGACTAATATTGAACATCATTCTAAGAATAAGATGATAACCTAAATATAAAAATATTTGAATAAAGAAAAGATTGAAATATTCTCATTGTCTGTCATTTTTAACAATAGTCGGAGATAAATTTGCTGCCTCCCTCATGGGTGGAACAAGCTACATGCCACCATTCTGCACACTTTTGGCACTGAATCCAATCTTCTTCTGGTGGTTCAACATACTCCCCGTCGCATCCTGGACAGTGGATTTTCTCATTTGAAGTTGAAGTTGACGCTTTGGGTAGGACTGAATGGTATTTGGTCCTTTGGGGTCTCATATCGTTTTGTGCATATTTTGATACATCACGCTTGACGTGTTTTGAAGCACTGGATGATTTAAGGCTTGATTCATTTCCAATCTTCTTTTAAAGGGTGAGCTAGTCAGTACTTCCAATTTTTTACTTCTCTTACTTCTTTCCTCTGCAATTGAAATTGTGTTATTACACGTCCTGGGTTATTTAGTAACCGTTTGTCACACATTGCAGAATATAGATCTTTTAACGGCTTGAAAAATGATCTGTCAAGGGGCTGCAACCTATGTGAAGTATCGGGAGGAATCGATAATAGATGAATACCATTGTGTCTGCAGTAGACAATTGCTTCCAAGTTTATATGGGATATGTGGTTATCTAGCACCAGAAGTATTGGATTCTCCATGCTTCCTCTTACATGCTTCTGAAAATGCTTCAGCCACTCAGAAAATAGCTCACTGTTGATGTAGTCACTGTCTGAGCACATCATGATTGAACCTGGTGGAGTTCCGTGCATGAGTTCTTGTTTAGCTCTTTTTCTTGCAAATATTATGGCTGGGGGAACATAATTTCCACTGCGCTGACTGCCAAACAACAGTTGTTAAATTTCCTCTTTCTGTAGAAACAATTGTTCCAACCGGTTTCTTACCAGTAGGTGATACAACCTTAGAAGTCTTACTAGGGACAGTGCTTATTCTGATTCATCCATATTATATATTCTTGATAGACAGAACTTGTATTGATCCATCATTTGTTCAAGATTATCAAAAAACAAAGAAACTTGAGCTTTATTAAAGCCCATAACTCGAGCAAGACTTGTTTTGGTGGAAACACGGAGTGATAGTTTGTGCAGTTTCATAAATTTTAGTGCCCAGTCTCTGCCAGCTAATTTGCTGTCCTTGTTAAATGGATGGATTACCTTGTTAATGTCAGCAAACTAAAATGCCAGTTCTACGCAAATCCTTCAATGTTAAACTATACAAGTGAGAGTCAAGGAGTCTGCAAAGCTCTGCCAATTCCTTCGCATGCTGTTTAGTGCGTACTTTTGCCCCACTCCACAGTTCGTACTCTTGCCCCGTTGTCGTCTTTAACATTTCCCAGACCGTACTGCCATCTGTGGCCAGTTTCACACAATGGCCAAGCCACCACACGTTATTAAATTTGTCTGAGAAATGACATAATGCTAAAATACCTGTCCCACATTCCTAATAGCTCAATCACGTTTCCAAAACCACGAAAAATAACATCAAGATGAATGATTTTCAATCTTACCTCATAGTTTAAAGACGAAACACACCAGCACAACGAAACTATGTAGAGAGGCTATCGGCCATGTAATTCTTCCAACAGCATACAGTACTGCCAATTGCACGGCCGTCTTCATATAAATATCCCTTGTGCGTACTCTTACCCGCCGCGTACTTTTGCCCCGCACTACTATATGTATCTCAATACAATTTGAGATCTCCTTGTGTGCTTTACTGGCAAAAATGCGAATCAGTTGGGCAACTTTATGTCGTACCGGCATGTTGCCAAGGTAGCTCAGTGGTTAGAGCACGAACGGAAACCGGGATATCCGTGGTTCAAATCCCGGCGATGGTATTGAATTTTTCGTCGCATTCTATCTTTCCTATATTATGGTTTGTTCCTTGTGCATACTGCAAATCAAAATCTTTCTTGATTAATTTGATGCTAGAATTTTTAAAGTGCTGTAGGAATAATTGTGCTTTGATTGTATGCTTTTTATTTGGAATGATTTTGTGTTTGCGTTTTTTCTGTACATTGTACGTTTTAATCCGTTAACAGGTGTCCAAATTGATTTAAAATAAAATGTCAGCGCTTTTGCAGATGTCTTAGCTTGAAGCTATCGAGTATTCTTCACATCAGTCACACAACTAGAAGATAGCTGCTGATTTAAGTTATTGTATTTAAGTTAACGATATCGCTAGGAAGCGTTAAGTGTTTTGGAACGTAACCATGAAGCTAGAGGTTCAATAGCGTTTTTGAACCTTTGTGTGCAGCATCAGACAGTGGGAAATTCACCAGTCTCCAATTGTTTCTATTGAATTAAGATAGCATCCATAGAGGATATTAATTTTCAGACTCGGAAAAGCATTGCTATCCTTGTTTCACTTGCAGTATCATTTCAAAAGCTGGATAATGGATTCTAACAATTTAGTGTCGGAAATTGAAAGCGTGGCAATTAATATTCCAAAAAGCTTGCCCTCGGCACTACACGGTAATGACTCGGAAATCACTGCTGAGATACATCTCACCCCCCTCCGGAAGGAGCCCCTTCTGCTGTAGCCTGTGGCTCCATCTCCGTTATAAACAGTTCCCTAGGAAATTACGTGAAAAGAACGTTTAATAGCATACATGGACTACGTAAGCGTTCTCTGGTTTATACATAAGAAGATGACTTTGTTTCGAACAACACGTGGGCATCACGGTTTTTTCTTTTACTTTTTTTCCCCTTTCTACCAAGTGCAGTCGTGTGATTTTTAACTTTTATTTGTCTTGGTCTTTAATGTATTATAGGAGAACTTTGTAGTTACACCACAGTTGTACTTTTGAGCTATCCTCCAGGACTTTCTCGAATGATCTACTTCTCTTTTAATCTATGGCTTATTAAATTTCTTGAACTTTTACCAGTCTTGTATTGCCTATTTTATTTATAAGATTACTCTATTATGTTTTTCCTTTTCTACGAGACATGTTTTTTAAAGTAAGTACCGATTTTTTTAATAAAATAGCAGAAACTTATTTTCCAAATAATATATGCCTTCGTCAAAGAATGATCCGCCTATGATGAAAGTCAAGTCTATACTACTTGTTTCACAACAGTCCGAATTTCGCACCAAGCGATTTTCATCTGTTTCTTCATTTGAAAAAATTCTTTGATGGATGATTTTCTGATGATTCATCAGAAATGGAAGAAATGGACAGAGAAAGGGAAAAGAGGAGAGGGGGAGTGTGAGAGGAAGAGAAATACGGAGAGAGAGAGGACAATTATATAGTGAGAGGGAGAACAATGCTCATATTTAACGCAGTAACACGAGCAGAACTGCGAGTTCTGCTATTAGTTTATCAGCACAATTATGGAAAAGGTATTTCCTGATAAAATAATATTTAGTGATGTTGACTTGTAATAAATATATACGCCTTCTGAGGCAGTATGGTTAATTAATATCCGCTGGATACGAACCGCATAAGGACATAATGCAAACAAGCAAAAGAGGAACTGATAATACGTATTTTCAAGTTTCCCAGCAAATAAAGTAAAGAAAGCATGACGATATTGCGTATACATACATCGAATAACTTCCAAAATTAATGTTTCATTTATTTCCGAGATAATATGTTTTGAATATTTCTGAAGTTATCGTGTTTTATAGAAATTTGTTTAACTGGTAAAACAAATTAGTGAGACCAAAACAATAACTAGTAAAAGTTCTTCACATTCTTATTGCTAAGACCGCCGCTATCAAACAAAACACAAGCATTTTGAAGGGAGGTTTCGCTATTTACTATACCAAGAGAACACTAAGTATTTTTGTTTAGTACTACCTGGAATGTAATGTTTTTCCGTCTCCAAAAATGTGTAAAATTAGACTTTTCAGTTACGCACATGCTAATGTATTCATATGTTTGAAACTATAATTAAAGGGTAACTATTGTAAAAGTATTCCTAAGAAGTAGAGAATCGGAAACAGAATAAAACAAATTATTTAAAGCAATCTAAAACAATAGAAACAAAAATAAATTTAGAAAAGAACTTAGAGTAATATGTATCACGATTTGTCAAAGTCAAAGTTGTAAAAGCTGTAATTAGGCAGTCATGAAAGTAATAATGTATTAGATAGTAACAGACAATTATTAGCAGTGCATGCATACACTGTAAAACGAGCTTAGTAACAAAATCACTAATAGCGAATAGAATTTAAAATATATGTGTTACTATAGCAATAAGTGACGTCACGGTTTTCACTCACGTGACTGGCAGCCGAGCGGAAAGCTCGTGAGACACCTGCGCTGCACCGAGACTCCAACCCAGAACGCTCTTCGAGTGGTCGCTAGTGGCATGCATCCTGTGCTTCGCCAGCGAGCTGTAATAAACTTTCTTCCAGAACTTTCACTACTACTTCACCTATCTGCTGAATAGCTAATTGCCTCTACGCGAAGCGACCCTTTTAAGGACAGCTACTGGCAACTGAGCCACATTTTTTATCTCTGAGAACATCTTCGAGAACACTTACTGAGCAGACAGCGGTTCCAGGTAGCGGGTCGTAGCAAGGCTACAGCCATCTGAACGTTAGGTCCGGTTAGGCGCACTTTTTCAAATATCCGGCCCTCTGCATCGTCACGCCATTTGGGCCCCTGCTGCCTGCAGGTTAGGGTAATCTTAGGGTGTTTTGGTGCACTGCACCCTAACTATTCCTTGTTTCCCTAAATAAAGATGTCTTCTTTCCCCCTCCCCATGGCAAAGCCCAAGACGGGCTTGCCGGTCAGGTAGCAACTGCCATTGCCAGCACCAGCACTGGTGCAACCACCCCACCTCCCATGGCACTGCCAATTCCGGAGCCTGCCTCTGCCAAACAGTTGCAGCGGCTCCAACTGCGCCCACCCTGCGGCTAAGAGGGACGTTCCCTTGATAATTTTGGATGATGTGGGATCTATTAGCTTCCTCAAGGAAGTTATGCCGACCCTATCCGGAGCATGCACGGTTCGGCGAAACAAGATTTGTCTTTCCGGCCAAAGTGGCCGAGAATTATACACTCATCCTGCAACACATATAAAGGAGAGATATCCTCCACCTTATCTTCGGGGTGGACGAAGACTGTGACCTCCGCAGAGTCATGCACGGCTTATCTGTCGACACTTCCTTAGGAGATATCGAGATATCATCTGCCAGGTTATCATTACCAGACTGCTGAAGCAGCTCACCAGGCCTGCTCCCAATGGACAAGAGCCCAAGATGGGGTCACCTCCATCTGTTGCCTCCAGATAAATGTAGAGCTGCCCAGAGGCTCTGGCGGACCCCCTCAATGCTACAGACGCCTGGGATTTAACCAGTTCAGTCACTTCTTCCACCGTAACCTGCGCTGCTTAAGGTGCGGTGGCGCACACCCGAAAGAGATGCGTCCTCGGACTCTTGCCGATGTGCCGAGCACCTACCAGGAAGGCAGTCATCACCTCACGGAATACGCAGCCTCCGGCCACCCAGTCCAGGGAACCACATCCAGCTTCCAGGCAACGCCAACCGGCTTCTTACATCTCAGAGTACCCGAGCACAGGAGCAGCTACCACGCCCACACAGCAGGGACCGTCATGCGCCGTAGTCACGCAGAGGACTGCGGATGGAAATGTGAGGTTACGGGTCAACAGCACACACAACCCCCTGCATCAATGCCAGTTCCAGCACCCCGAACAAACTCCCACTCCGCCAGGATGAGGGGCCATTGGGCGGTCCAGGAGCTGAACTCGAACCCCTAACCCCCGCGTGTGCATAGGATCCCAACGCGCTCTGGACGCCGGGGACGAACAAGTCGCTGGCGGACCGGTGCTTCAGTGTCCATCCCTCCTACCCGTTCTCAACAGACAGCCACTCCTCTTCCTGCTTGCCGCACTGAAACATGCTAGCGTGGCTATAGCAGCTGCTGCAGACCCATGTCCGGCGTCTCTGTGATCTACTGGTCAGAATCCTCTCCGCTATCGAGCCATCCGCAAAGCTGGCGATTGCCATGGAGGGGCTCGCTCTTCTGTCTAGCGTCCTCCAAGCGACCCTGAATGGTGAATCGAATTACGTCTCGTACCTCATTTTGGTTCGCATTCAGGAACGCGTATGGCATGACGCATTTTGTCAGCTTGCATGTCCTGGACGCCATTTTTGTCTCGGAAACAGATCTCCGACCCAATACTCCCTTCTTCCTGCCGGACTAAAACTGTCTCAGGACAGACCGTGTGAGCCGCTGAGGAGAAGTCATAGCATCTGAAGATAGTGTAGTCCATCCATCCCTCCAGCTACCGTAGCTTCAAACCTTGGAGGCCACGGCCATCCTTGTGGATCTCAGCGGGACTGGAGTATTGAGGGTGTCTGTATACACCCACCCCCAAGGGAGTTCATGCCTAACGATTACCTTTCCATCTTCGCCCTACGTCCAACGTTATTATTGTCGAGGACTTGAATGCCAGACATCCGCGATGGCACTGTGGCCCTCGGGCAAATGTTAAAGGCAATGACATCATTCTTATAGTTGATGCGACCCCTTAGTTCAGAGTAAAGGGCTCCTGGCAACTAACCCAGCATCCACGAGTCAAGGGAGGGCTGCTGATATTGATTTCGTGATCACCAAGCATTTCCCCTTTCATACTTGGCTCATTTCGATCAATGTATTCACTCAGATCACAATTCAGTGTTACCCGAGATTAACACATGGGTTGCTAGTCGTGACTTTACAGTTGAACACCCGGAAGTCGACTGGCACTGCGAAAGCATTGCCTCAACGTCCCCATCCCTTCCAACCCTAGAATCACCGACTAGACCTTTACCTTCTTTCATTACCTTCATCGTGGTGAGAACTGTCCATAGCCTCATTGTTCATACCCCACCTCCCCTACATCCAGATGTTTTACATGTAGAGTTAATCCTTCTCATCCGTCGCTCCTGGGCAGCTTGCAGACTCTACCAGCGTCACCGCACGGTGCACAATCGAGAGCTTCTGAGGTGCTTGAGCCGCAAAGTCCGTCTCCGCCTACACAAGTACAAGGTGCGCACAAGGCGACGTTGGCAAATCACTTAAAGATTTCGGAACCGGCGAGGCCAACATACCTTAACCACTCCAAGACACCCAAGGCCTAGCCTATGATCCCCAAGCCAAAGTCAATGAGTTTGCGGGTTATCTTGAACTGACCATGCGACCCCGAGATGAGCCCAGGACAAATCCTTCTCCGAGTGGGTTCGCCGATCTCTTCGCCATTCTCTGGATGGGGATGCTCGTCCTCGTGTGAATTCCAAGGTGCACTCCGGCGTCTCAACCACAAAATGGTCGCGGGTCCTGACGGGCTTACCCCCCCTATGCCTCTGCTGCCTTCCCTTCAGGTCGTGCTGCTTCTGACCGAGGTCTCATTATGTGTCTCTCCCTTTGTCACATTCCGCGAGAGTGAAGAGAGGTTCGGGGGAGCTCAGGGGATTTGTATCTGATTCATTCTGCTAACTACCGATCCATTAGGCTCGAAGGTTCTCGAGAGGCTAGCCTTGTCCGCTTGTCTCCTGTACTGGCTGACATTCACGCCATCCCTGACCAGCAGTTGAGGTTTCGTCCTAGGCACTCGACGCCCCAGCAGCTGCTGTGGGTGGTGGAGGCTGCGCTCTGGGTTTCCAGGGGAGGGCCTACGCTGCTGCGGTGTCTGGGCGTCAAGAAGGTGTTCTCTATGACCAGGCATGCGGATCTCCTGCACAAGCTAATTCACCAGGAACTACCAAAACACTACATCCATCTACTTCACACATATATCAAACACAGATTTCTTGTTTCTGTTGCATAGAACAAATCCACAATTAGGCCAATATGATGTGGAGTCCCCGAAGGTTATGTGTTATCCCCCCCCCCCGCTTTTCAGCGTCTATGTGGGTGAACTACCTACAGAGCAGTACGTCAATAAAACCCAGTGTGCTAATGACGTGTTATACTATAAAGACAGAAACCCCAACGCATACAGGACAACTCCGCCTCATCCAAGAGTAGTGTAGGCGTTGGGAATTGTCCATCAACCCGTAGAAAAGTCGCCATTCTTTTAATGAAGCGCCGCTTTTCCGCCAACTTCCCCACATTCACATAACTCCGATGTAGGATTGAGTGCACAAATACCATCTCCTAAAGTATTAAGCTGGACAAGGGCTTAACGTTTGAGGGCATATTAGGAAACTGTCGCATCGGGCCACGGGAACCACGGCCTCTTCATTCCCATTCTGGGGTTCAGGATTCCGGTAGATCTTAAGTTGCGCCTTTTCCGAGCACTAATAATTCCCGTCCTTCTTTACGCCTGCGAAATCTAGGGCATGGCCGCAGACTTCAGTCTGCTCCGAGTCAAGCGGGTATAGAACAGGGACCTCCGAGCTAGCTATTCTATATGGCGCGCCTTCCCCGTGAGACTACTTCACGAAGCTTCATTTCTTCCACGCCTAGAGGATGAAATTAGGTGCCGAGCTGTAAAACTTTACGATTCCTTGTCATTCCATCGGAGAGCTCTCGTTCGATCTCTAGGGGACTATAACCCCAGACAACGCTGCTTGAGACGTCAAGGATTCCCTGGATAGCATGTGGGCAGCCCCGTAACCTAAGAACAAATCCGACCTGCAGCTAAAGCTGAGCTCCTAAATAGTCCTACTAAGAATAGCTTGGTACTTTCAAAATTAAACCCATAAGCAAACCTTTAGACAATCACCTTCCACCAGCGGTGCACTTGAACCGTTGCACCCTGATCTGCAGTCGTCGAGAAGCAACTCTACTACCTCCTTTCATCTCATCAACCTTAATCTCACCCGCCACCCTGTAATCACCTTTTCCTGTCAATGGGTGGTTAAACCCTAACAAGGGTAGGTACACCTAATAACATCTCTTCGGACTGCCCTCATCCTGCCAACTTCGACTGGATTGAAGCGACGTCAATGCCAGAAAAGCTTGAGGAGAAGCCAAGTGAAGCGAACACTTTTTACTGACTACGGGATGTATAGATCGCGTCAATCAGTACGTGAAAACGTTTGTACGTCGCTTACAATTTAACGCTGTATTTATGACGGATTCAGTTTAAAGAAATTATGTTGAGCTACAAAATGTCTTTCTAGTGAGACATTGCCTTCATAATTGTGAATTTTGATCAGTTAGTGCAATAAATGTGAATTCTTCATTGTTCAATTAAACACAGTGTCTTATCATACTCGACCGAGACTAATCGCCCTGAGAAACCCAAACCGTAGAAATACTAAGATATTTTTACAGATTAAACGACTGCTGCTACCACTGATTTCAGCTAGAACCGAAGCAACTACACAAAAATACAACGGAGCGACTCGTCACCCTTTACTACAGAGAGCGGCAACAGGTACGTCACAGAATATCGCTTCATATTGACGACCAATGATAGCGCTTTAGCTACATACCAGAAATTATTGTTCCATGTTCCAAAACCAACATATGTAGCTGTACGATAGCCCTGCAATGAGCGTATGAAACATATGACTGTGACCATGTCCAACATAATACACAGTACAATATTTAACCAACATATAAAGTATTTAAACATAGTATGGTGCAAATTATTGTATGTAACTGCAGGAAAGTTTTTTTTTTCAGGACTCAGTGTTCAGTAAACATTTACTCGTCCTGAAAAACTCAATTCCCTAAGCAGTTGCGTAAATAACTATTGTGTTACAATCATCTGGTTTGTATATGCTATTAGACACCACAAAGAGTAGCGAATTTTGCACCTGTAATAAAATTACTTCCTTCACATTTTCTTTGTATCTGAAGGACCTCCTAAACCCTTATACTTTCCTCTCTAAGCAATCCAAGTAAAACGTAACTCCCAATCTTATTAATGACCAATACACCTTCTCTTGGTTCTTTTATAAATATCACAGCTGTTTTATTATCAAATTGAACAGAAAATAATTTGTTTGCTTATAACATACATTACAAATGGTTTAGTAGATATTAAAAACATAGTGCAATAATCAAACGCACAACAGAGAAAATGTGCATTATTCTCATAAACCAGCGTTTGCAAATCATCGACATTTCCACTACACTGTTTACGTGGAACCTGTTTTCAATTTTCATTTTATCTTAAATCATATGCACTGTCTTAAATTTTCCCTAATTTTTTAAAACACTGCTTTCGTTTCTCAAATTTAAGTTTCAGGTTTAAATTGCAATAATTTTCTTAAAACCTGTTGTGTCATTATTCAAAACGTGAAAGCCCGCCTTGTGTACAGTGCCGTTTGTGAAAATTGTAACACCAATAAAGAATTTCCCGAATAACTCCAAAATTTGTGGAAGTGTAGAAGAGTGTGCAAGCAATAAGTGATTAGGTTTGTAGAGAGATTGGGGTACACATAGGCCGAGCAGAGCTCTCTCGTGTCGGTCTGACAAGGTCAGTGTTGCGCCCAGTGTAGTCAGTGTAGAGCTGTCAAACAATAAAGTGAGTGCCAGTATGCCTCGTCATATCGGCATGTGAGTGAGTTCGAACAGCACAGCATGATCGGTCTCCAGGAAGCGGGTTTGTCATACCGTGACATTTCGGCTCGTACAAGCCATGCTGCTACGACACTGATGGTGTGTGGAAGCAGTGGATAGTTGAAGGTCGTACGCAGCGAAGAGCGGGTACTGGACCACAGAACATGACTACAGCACGGGATGACCGTCATCTTGTCCACATGCCATAACAGTTTCATCCACAAGTTGGTTCGACGCTCGAGCACTGCAACAGATGTGAACTTGTCTGCATCAACGGTTCGTCGCCATTTGCTGCAGGTTGGATTGGTTGCATGCATGTCATTATGTCGGCTTCCATTGTCCAGAAACCACAAGCTCCTCCGACTGCAATGGGCACGTGAACACCGTCATTGGTGTGCTGAGTGGCAAAATGTGGTCTTTCGAAGGAGTTCCGCTTCAACGTGTCCCACAGTGAGCACCGCATACGTGTCCGGCGGTACCGTGGTGAGCACAACCTGGAGGGCTGCGTTGTTGAACGGCATAGTGGACAAACACCAGGTGTGATCGTTTGGTGCGCCATTGATTACAACAACCGATCTCGCCTCCTACGAATTGAGGGCACTTTGAACAGCAACCGGCACCTAACGGTGGTTGTAGAGCCTGGGGTACTCCCCCTGCTTCAGGCATCTCCACAGGCCACATTTCAACACGACAATGCCCGGCTACATATTGCGAGGAATGTACGAGCCTTCTTCGAAGAGCGACGGGTACCATTGCTTTCCTGTCCTGCACGTTCACCTGGCATGTAGCCCATCGAACATGTCTAGGATATGGTTGGTCGGCACCTGGTGCGTCACGGTCCTCCAGTAATCAGTGTCACGGATTTGTGGACTGGAAATCAAACTGCGTGGAGGGAAATCTCTCAGGAACTTATTCAGAACCTTTTTGATTCAATGCCGCGGCGTATAGCAGCTCTAATTGCAGCGCGTGGAGGCCACACCAAATACTGAATAATAGGGTTCAAAGGTCATGTATCAATTTGAAATGTTTATCATTTGCTACTTGTCATGTAGCTAATCTGTGGTATTAAATACATTGAATTCATGAGTTTCCTTCTTGGTGTTGCATTTTCATGAATGACAGTGTATTTTAAAATGGAAATAAAAACTCTTACATATGTGGGAAGTTATACTTAAAACAAATAAGATCTCTAGATATTTCGAAAAGGTTGGGCTTCTAGATTATCGAAAAACATGCAGTGTATAAATAATTCACATTTAAAGACCTAATTATGTTACTGTTAACAGCTTTTCATAGGTGTAGATATATTTACTACATACTTCGTATTACTAGGTGCAAATATCACCAGTCAAAATGACAAAATGTATCTGGCAATATAGATTCTTAAAACAGTAAAAAAACAAGGTATTTCAATATTGTTTTACATACCAAACATTCAAAAATCTAGGATAATACGTTTAAAACTTGCGCCGTAAAGTTAGTAAATGAATAACATGTTATTGATATTGATATAACACGAAATCACTGCAAACATTAAGTTGCTTTTACAAAACTCATGGTATCTGGAGGCATAACTCACAAATCTGCAAATGACAGATTTACAGAATTACGGAAATTATTTACCGTAATTACAAATTAAAATGACTGTTTCACTTAACTATTCCTATAATTGTAAACGTTACTCATCAAATACGCTTTTATTTATTTCTCAAAATAATGTTTGGCATAAAAATGTGATATATTACTACTGCATTGGTAATAAGGTTATTTATTTCTGTTACACCTAAGCACATTTTATACCTTGTTTGCATACGTGTCTATTGATCTGTAGAATTAACAGTTGTCCACTATGCTAACTGTAACCTTCGCAGGATTTATAACTCTGAATTTATAATTATCTTGAGGTTACGTCTTAGCAAGGCTCATTCCAAAAGAAATGCATTTCATATCAATAGCAATAACTGACTTCCCTGCGTTCTCTACACTTAAAATCTCTTTATTCAGATAAATATTAGAACAAATACGATTGTAGACGTATACATAGACATACACTAGCGTTAAAATTCAGGTGTGTTCGCAACATGCTGTGACATTTTTACTTTCTCTATTACGTATAATAGGGGAAGTATTGTATTGCACTAAAGGGTTCGATGGCAAGATTTCACTGGAAATATATTTTGAGATCCCTTGAACCCCCCAAAAAGAAGCATTTTTAGGAAAAGGTCCGTGTGTGTATGTGTGTGTGTCTGTGAACAGCATAACTCAAAAACGAAAAGTTGGATAAATACCAAACTTCGTATTTAGGTTCAAAACCTTCCAAAGATATCGCACGAAAATTTTCAAGAAAATCCCCAACCCAAATTACACTTTACATGGAACACTTTTAGAAAACTTTGTTTTTCTAAAAGACGGCTCTAACGGTTTTGATTAAAATACCATATCTTAAAGGTATTTATATGAGAAATAAAATGCGTATCTTTAATTTCCTGGGTCCCATTAATTCGGAAGGTATTCTGTATAATCTTGTATAACCGGTAAACGTTAAGCGGCAGACGAAAACATACTACACAAAAAATGCAGATCTCTTTACAACACACAATTTACTCTAAATAACATTTTTCTGGCATCAACCATTTCTGAGATATCCGTTATAAACGGCTCTAACTGTTCATTACTTGCTCATTATTTTCAATTCCTGCCAACATTCATGTGTTCCTCAATCTTGCATAGAAAGAGTATGGAATTTTAAGGCCAGCATATAGTGTCCAGTTCTAAAACATTTGACTACCGCTGTCCCCTTTCTATCTATAACGAAATATGTAATGTAGCTGTTTCTATAATGGTTTATTTGGATTAAAGTGAAGTAGATCGAAAAACAAGCTTTAGTAAGAATAGTTTGTATTGAGGCAGTATTTTCAACACTTAAATAATTTCAGTCTTATAATATAAATATACATTTGAATTACAGCCCGCCTTAAAGCAACATGTGTATGTAATAATCTGTAAAATGTATATAACAGTCATTGCATATGCTTATATTATTGTATCCATGTGTAATAATGTTATGTGAATATATTACGTAATTTAATAATGTAAGAGCTGTGAGAATAATAGGTTTAAAGTTGCTAACAATGAGGTAACAATGAGGTAACCTTGAGGCAATAATGAGTAAGGAAGCTTATATGCTACTAGTCATTATTAGAGCAGCAATAATGTAAATCTTGAGACAGTTTAAAGCTATCCAATCAACAACCAGAAAAAGCTTTAGTTAAATTAAGGTATTCTATTGGAGTAGGATTAGCCAATCAGAGACATGAAATACAGAAATTTACAAGTTTAGACGGTTGAAATCAAGTCAGTTGCCTCCAAACAATGCTCATAACCAGACGTGTTACCTGCAGACAGTGCTCATAACTGGATGCGTTGCTTTTGCGTCCTCGAGAGATTTAATATGTATTCGTGTGAGACGAGAAATAAGTTTAAGTGTTAAAAAGTGTAATTAATTAATAAAAAGAATCTCACAGCTCTCTATATGAGTGAAGTGTTATTTAAATCGTGTAAAGCAGTAATAAAAGGAGTGAAGTAAAATTACAATCTTTGTAAGTCTACATTCTTGTCTCACCAAAACCCTGGTAAGAGAAACGCGTCTCTAACAAATACTGACGCAGCCGAGGCAAACATAAATATATAATACTTAAAGAAACAGTCAAATTACAAGGTTAATGTACTTTTAAACATTTTGGGGCAAAGGCTACCGGAAACTGTTTACTATACGTGCGGTTGCAACTACTACACGTTCGGCTCCCCAACAGTTGAAATAACGTAACAAAATAACTTACTTCAGTGTACCCAGTAACAAACTATAGAAGATAGTGAAAGTTTGTGAATGTATTACATCATATCTTTTTATTTGTTTATTGTCGCTTCAACTATAGTCATATCGCGAACATTTTATAATACAGGCATAACTACAATGATAAATACAATATTTTGCAACGGTAATAATAGTTCAACATTAAATTCACTAGATAAGCATATCTACAATACATTATTGTATCATTTTTGTACCTTCTATTCTGGTGTTTATTGAATATTTTAGGAAACAATGCCACTTCGTATACGTTTAGCAGTCATCCCATATAAACTACTTTTCAATTTGAAGTATTCCAAACTATTACATCCTGAACATTCCCTTAATATTTGTTAAAGTTGTTGATTTGCGTTGTTCATTTCGTATGTTTTCTAGACAATTTAAAAGTTACCAGTATAACCCAGTAATGTCGGTTCATTACTTGCAGCAACGTGCAATTTGCACTTTGCAAGCCTTCCATCGGATAACATTTTTTCTTAAATCTCAAGTTTTTGGTGGCCTTATTATTGTTTTAATTGGCGAAAACACCCTTCATACCCAGAAAAACGTTGCACTTCCGCACAAATACTGAACCTGATTTTTTTAAAAGCTCTCAATGTATGATTAGTTTAAAATAAAAAGAGTGATTATCTCTTTTAGCCAAGTTTCAGCTCATTACAAATACGTTTGACTTATTTAAGGCTTAACAAGGTAAAATATAACTCCAATAAGAAATCGGAACCCAATCTTCCACTTGGCATGTGGATGCACGAATCATTTTTGACACTGATTGAGAAGTTAAACGTGTTTCGGCTACTCACTGCAGTGCGTCTTGTATATATTCCGCTTCTAGGCACAACAAAATTAGATAATTGGGTATTCACTTTCTCCTTGCGAGTTTCAGTTCATTTCGTTTGTATTTGATTGCAGCATGTCTTTTAGCTAGCGAAGGCTTTAGCCTCAATCCGGAAAACTTCGGATACGACCTAAATTCGCGAACGTTCGCAAAGTAACTGATAAATTATGACAGATGTTTTGGAGGTCCTTTACGTAAAACTCCCTTCATTTTGTATCCTTTTATATTCTTGTGTATACATTTCAACATTGTACGTGCAGGAATTCGTCTAAAAAAATGAAAAGCTTTAGACGTCTGTCCATTTAAATTGGTTTCAAATAAATCTGAAATGTGTCGACAAATGTCTCTGAAACTTTGTATGTAAACTCAACTCCGTACTGCAGCGGTTGGCGAGCTGTTTAAAGTGTACAGACGGACATACGAACGAAGCGATGCTAATGGGTGCTAGAGCTGTCGAGAACATGGGCTTTACTCGTTCGTTTCATATGGTACATAATAAGATTTGTTCGCTTATTCGAGCTCAACTCGTTCGAAAAGCATCAATGAATATACCGAACTAGGGTTGAGCTTCTGCTTCATATGCGCTCTCGTGGCAAATGGGCATTTACTCGTTCGAATATTCGCTCGTTCGACAGTTCACATCATAGCGTTGTTGTCACGCATATTGCTTCAATGCGTTAAGGTAAATGAATGGCAATATCATATATAATGTTATTTCATTTTTGACTTTGTTATTACCTACTGTTATGATCAAAACATGTATTATGTATTATGATACAAAAATTTCATTTTGTCACGCTTATTTCTATCATTACCCCTAAGGGAAGCATATATAAAAATATTCCAAAACAAACATCATACAAGTTTCATATACAATTTCATTCAGAACTTCTGTGAGGGGTAAAAAGAACTCATGTATATAAACATTCAGTTAAATAGAAATTACTAATTATATAATGGATAAATTAAGTAATGATTCTTCCTTAAACTCAAGATATTGCATAGCTGTCATTAAAGTAATTTGTGTTACTACCAACCTTTAACACAAATAATTAAGGTTAATTGTTGCTTTACATTAATGCTGTATACAATTGTCTACTACTGAAGAAAAAATTTGTTGTATTTAGAGTTACATTTTGTTTTAGCAGTTACAAATTAACAAAACTCGGTAATTAAAAACATCTCTAATGGAAAACTAATGATACTTGAGAGCACTTTGATGTTTTAGAATAAGTAATCTCAAATAGTATAAAACTAAAACCAAAGAAATTTCTTAAAAGTAAAATATCTTAGAACACTTCTTATTATTAAGATATTGTTATTATGATGATTATTATATCGTTTTCTCCACATAATCCCAAAGCACTTCCATACATCGGTTTTTCCGGGCTTGTGTTCTAACTGATAAACTCCTTCATTTAATTTTAAGAAAATATTTTCACTTGTATCTCTCGACTCCATATCGGAAATCACACGAACTTAAGACTGCGCATAAGGCACCGTGCGGCAACTAACGCCAGCGAAAAACACAGTGAGCCTTCCCCCATGCGCCTGGTCACACTAGGCGTCTGAACAACGAATGATACACCAATTTGTTTCATATAACAAATGTAATTGACTGAGAACCACACACCGCTCGAGCTTCAGTACCCAACTGGCCCAAATGCATGAGTTCATTTGCAATCGAAGACATGAATGGAACAAATTAATAACCAAAACTCATTCGATAAACGGTTCTAATAGGTGCTCCGCAGTAGCGAACGCACCTAAAAGTGAGCAATCATTTAGCTACATAGCTATTAATGAACAAGCATATTATGTTAAAACAAACACGTGCTTTCTACTCGTTTGCCGCAGAAGCTGGGTGCATCATGTCTCCGAGCCCTGATTGGTGAATGAAAATTGACTCAACCTTATACCTCACCCGTCGTCACTACAAACACCAAAATAAAATTCTCCATACATCTATCTACCTGTCGCAAACAATTTTGGACTGTGCTATGAACAAAGCTAATAGTTTGGTGCAGGGAATATTGAGAAATAAGCTAAATATCGTGGCATAAACTTGTGCCGCTATACAGTAACATCACTTTATATACACACTAACCTTAACCTTAGTTAACTTCGAATCAAATTTAGAAATCACAGGATCCACTGATTTCACTGCGATTCGATTTAAGTCTACTTTATGCATTACAGTTGTTAAAACAGACATGTACAATAATTTATTAAATTGCTATCTCATGCATTTGTGAGTTGGAACCCCTATAGAAGGATATTCACCGGAATGCTCCAAGATGACAATATGAGACCTACATTCTGTCCTTTAAAGCTTGACTCATTATCAAATATATTAAAATAAGATAACTAGAAGCAATATAAGAAGATGGCAGATAGGCGTATCATTGCATATTAAAGAATATTAGTAGCAATATGAACTCAGAGAACGAATAAATAAAATACCAACACGGAGAGGAGATTCTGCCCGTACTGTAGAAGAATGTCGCTAAACATCTGGTCAGTCCTCGCGAACAAACAGCAGGTAGTCTGCCCCTTTTCCTTAAAAGAATACCGGCGATTCGGACACTGTTCCTTTGTAGTACATCCCTACGTGTTCAGAGCAATACGTACATAAGTTAGCTCGGGTTCGAAGCCTGCGTGCCTTATCTTACATCTCAGACACCAGCGTGGGAAACCTAAACATCTGTGCCTGTATAATAAAATATAAACTAACCAACCAGGATAAATATAATAATTTCGATGAGCAAATAAATTTATAGAAATAACATCACGCGACTAGAGAAAGCCAAATCAGAAACGAGAGAACGGGAAAATCGTGCCATGACGATTTTAGGTTTTTCTTGGTAAGAACACTCTACAAAAATATCTTCGCGGACCAAAACGTTGTACAGCAGAGGGAGCACCTCCGACGTAACAGTATATTTAACTTCAAACAAATTACACACTAATGGAGATCCGACAGATGGCGCGAGCTCTTTCGGCAAGTAGTAAATCATCCATACGGCGCGAGACTGCGTAAACCTCGTAAGCCTCATAAACCTCATATCTGACGGTTACGGATCGACGAGCAAACATCTCATTACCATAGTCAAACCATCTTCATTACATCACGCGATGACGAGTGTTAAGACAGAAAAGGAATAAATCCATTATGATACAAAAGAACAAGTGCATTCATGTAACTGAGCAGCCAACACAATAGCCAGGGGGTACCCACACCTGAGACCATTCAGAAGAAACCTCATGCAAACCCAGAGACTCTCGAAACCAAAGAACCTGTCGTAACCTCCTAGTCCTCCCGTGTACCCTTATAACCACAAATTGTGAGACGACGAATGCACCGCCTCAAATTGCAGTAAATTCCACTGCATCCTAATATAAAAACAAATACTTTACATTTTATAAGGAAGAAGGTGCTTGAAATAGTATCTAAAAGTTGTATTACATTATAATCCGAGCAAGATGATTCCGCGGTAATGTGTGAGGCTCACATTCCGGAGGTCCCAGGTTCGAATCCCGTCGGGCCGACCACTCTGACCATACGTTTTTTGTGCTTCTCTCGGGAGTAGCATTATAGAGGGAAGCTGGCACACCTTTTGCGTTTATATGGGATGTGTATAAAGCTACTACCTAGGATGCCATGACAAAGTAAAGCATCTCCAACTAGCGGATGCAACCCCCACAGCTGTGTTTACCAAAGATATTTCTTGCCATATGGTACTTTAGTAACATTTTCGACAGCTGCATTTGTACTTAGTGTTAACTAGGAAATAGAAATAAGTATAAGAACCTTAAACAATTGTTGGATGAGTCAACATAGTATACTTTAGCTAAAATGTATGTGACTGGTGTTTGACATTGCTTCCTTCCTGTTTTGTGTATGTGCCAGAGCTCTTGCCCCGAGAAGTTAATACCTTGCCCCCTCCTATGCCATAGTAAATGTTATAAAACACCCCCGATCAAGAGAAAATGGCGGTTACTTTAGTGTATATTATCACTGTGTAACTCTGGCGGACCTTACGTCAGTATTCAACGAGGACTTACATCTTTAAAGTTTGCCTAATACACTTATTCTCATATTTAACTTGTGCCTTCTTATTTGCTGAACTGCCTTGTTCTCGAGCTTAGGCTCGGGGTTTACCTACAATCCCAGAAACAACTTAAAAAATCTACAGTCGTGTGCAGATCCCGTTACACGACATCAATTTTATGGTGGCAGCGCGGTGGGATTACAAGGCAATTACAAGGCGAAGCAATCAGAAGACTTCGACTCAACATTCTTCCTGATTCAGAGTGTCCTCTGAAGAACTGAATGCAAATCTTCATCTTCCGACTACTAGAACTTCTAATATAGTTCATCGAGGTGTTAGGCCTGCCGCACTTCAGGAGGGACGGCGTCCACGAACCTCCGAACGTCTTTACTTCCTCTAGCCGGAGGCCGGCGCAGCCCGTCCGCCTTCTGGTCTCGAGCTCGTCAACAAGCCTGGGCTCTGATTTTCAGCTGGGGTCCTCGAGGGGACATTGGCCAACTCAGCAAGCCTGCAGCTATCCTTCTTCGCGGTGAAAACTACACGTGGATAGTCCCGAGGGACGGCGAGACTCCCTTCATTCTTTCCAAGTAAGTCCTCAGCATCGTTATATCTGGCATTGTGCTTAATTTAAAGATAATCGTCTAAGTAAACCCTTGCCATGTCTTTCGCAAGTAGAAGCAGGGAGAAAGTCCAACAGAACCGACGATGACGTAGAGGAAACTAACAGTTTCGTGTCCGTAGCTATTGCAGTCAAATTGTTAGAAACAAAATTTGACGGAAATCCTAAAGATTTGGAGGAATTTATTAACAATGTTGAAAATGCTTGTAGCATTTTGTCTCCAGCAGATCATGCAACATTTTTAAAATTTGTTCCAGCCAAAATTATCGGAGATGCTAAACTAACATTAAATTTCAAGAAAATGACTGCTGCGGGGACTACCTGGGAAAATGTTAAGGAAAAGTTAGAAATGCACTATGCAGTTCAAAGAACCTTGGATTATTATGCTAATAAATTGTTCACTAGTAAGCAGACACACAATTAAAATGTAACTCAGTGGGGAGCAAGGGTAGAAAAGATGACATCCGATTTGATACGATCCACTTCAAAGGTTATGGATAATTGGAATTATGATAAGAAAATGGGAGGTAGACATATAATAGTGAATTTGAGTAGAGCTTGTTTGTACAAGGGTTAGTATATGAACAAATTAAAACTGTAGTCAGGGTAAAATATCAAATGTCAATGAAACAATTAATAGATCTTGTAGTAGAGGAGGAAAGTGCAACAAGATCTTACGAGAAATTAAGGGTTATTAAGAAGAAAGAAGGGCAATGGCAAGTAATACTTCTCACCAGTTTCAGGGTGCTCGCATGGGCGTAAAGAGCAGGCCTGAGAACGTGAAGCGCGGACCGTCAGGGGTTCACGCAGGAGCACCTATAATGTGTTTTAGGTACGGTAAACAAGGGCATGTTGCTAAGGAATGCAGAGGGAAGGCCTTCTGCAACACATGCCGTAAGATTGGACATGAGACGAGGCAATGTCTCGCACAGGGAAACAGGCAGTAGGACTACCTGTGCAAACTGTGGTAAGTCCAAGGGAAATTAAAGGTTGCAAAATAGGTGTGAAAGAGAAACTAGTAAACGAAATAGGTGGGAAAGAGAACCTAACAAATGAAATAGGTGTGAAAGAGAACCTAGTAAATGAAATAGGTGTGGAAGAGAACCTAATAATGAAATAGGTGTGAAAGAGAACCTAATAAATGAAATAGGTGTGAAAGAGAACCTAATAAGTAACTTTAATTCTGCTACTGAGATAAAGTAAAGTCCTTACGTAGTGTTTGTATTAAGTGATGATTTAAAGGAAGGTTATGCGGAAGCGTTGATCGACACGGGGTCGGCGGTTTGTCTGGTAAGACAGGATGCCTTAAATCCCGGGAAAATAAAGAGAGAAGTTAGTTTTCAGACAATAACAGGGGGAAAATTCAGGGTCTTTGGATATGCAGAAATAAGTGTAAAAAACGTAATGATTAGGCCTATAACAAATTCTATGTAGTTTCGCACCTACCTGAAAAATTAGACCTAGTACTAGGAAGGGATTGGTTAGAAGCACACAAGGGTGATTTAAGGGTCCCGTGGAAGCATGAGGTAATAAAAGTATAAGCAATGTGTGAAGCTTTAGTAGAGTTTGATACGTCAGAACAATGTGTGAGGTACCGTAAAAGACAGGAAATATGTGATAATTTAGTTTGCGCTGAAAGCACTGTAAACTGCAAGGGAGGAAAGTTTTGTTGTTTAATAATTAATTTGAATGAGGATGAGCGGGTAGTGGAAGTAAGTCCGCATTTGACAATACCTGATGTGAAAGGTAAGGAAATTAGAATTGACAAGATGAAGAGAAATGATCTGCTATTTTCTAAGTTAAGGTTTGCGCATGTGAAAGAGGGAGTAGAAAAGCTGAAGCAAATTTGTGTAGAATATAATATATTTAGGTTACCAGGAGATAGGCTTACAGAGACTAAGGCAATGACACATCACATTCCAACACCATCAATACCACTTGGTAGATCTATTACGTTAAAGAATTACAGGGTAACGAAACAGCACCAGCAGGAGGTGAATAAACAAGTGCCGGATATGATAGATCAGGGCATTATAACTTCTAGTTCGAGCCCGTGGAATTTTCCGATTTTAGTAGTGCCAAAAGAACTGGATGCTTCTGGTACTAGAAAATGGAGGATATTTATTGATTTTAGAAAATTAAACGAGGTGACAGTTGAGGCAGTATTTTATATCACAACACCGTGAATGCCAGAGTGATCGTAGTGTAAATTAACATTATTGTATGACAATGATTTTAGATGTTTGTTAGCTACAAGCATTGTTAGGAAAAAAGTTTACATTGATGCAGTAATTTGTATCACAAATTATTTAAATGTAAAGAGTGATTATAGTATGAATATGCATTATTATGTGACATTGATTTGAGATGTTTGTTGATTGTAATTATTGTTGAGAAGTAAGTTTATACGGCCTTACTGAAACTGACAATAATAGCGTGCAATAATGCAGCGAGGGGGTGAGCTGTTTATCATTATTGGAAACGAGGAAGTTACGTAATGTTGGCGCGTTTTTCTGTAGAATCTTCTGGAACATTTCCCTAGAGCATATGTATTCATAATTTTCATTGGATATAAAAATAGACGCTAATGTTGGCGCGTTTTATTAGCCAATAGCAGTTCAGTTATAATCTTTAGGCATATCGGGGTGTATGAGTATAAAAGAGCTAGGTTAGAGGTAGAGTCCACCAGTTCATCAAAATTCTTTGTACACTACACGTCGCATTCCGCCAGTTCGTTGAAAATATTTTGTATGATACACGTCGCCTTCAGTCCAGCAGAAATATTAACCGTCGGCTATCGATTCGCAAGTTACGCGTATAAGAGTTATGAAAAATCTCAAGTATGGTAAAGTTAATTATACAAAAGGTTGAAGTACGTGGATTAAAAGTGATCAGTAAGAAGTTGTTATAACAGTTTCAGTTTGGCGAGTGTATAGATCAATGTGTAAATGTGATAGTGACTGTGTTCGACAATAAAAGTGTAAAACAAATTCCTTCATCAGTGTTATCTTTGGATAAAAGATTCCTTTCCGTTTACACAACCTGTATAAAGAGAAGTGCTCGAACCAAAAAGATCATAGCTAGCCGGAGGACAGTGAAACAAAAATTAAATAAAATAAAAGTAGCATTCTTTCAAACAAAAACTAATACTGCCGCAAATTGCTAACACCAGATGGAGCTACAAACCTAACAAAGAATCACGTCACAAAAATGGCTTCACCACGTTGAGTAAACATACATACACAAATAACATTAATACCACTGCAAATTGGCTCCCAAACGTGGGGCTCAACAAATTAAATTAAATAACATTAAACCACTATCAACATGGCCTCACTGAAACTGACTATAGGAGTGGGTAACAATGAAGCGAGGGGGTGAGTGGTTTATCAATTAGAATAGACAAACAAATTACGTCAGAGTAGCGTGCCTTTCTTTAGAAATGGAGGGAATATCTTCCCTAGAGCATATGTTTTAGTAACTATGATTGGCTAAAAAACATAGACGCTAAAGTTGGCGCGCTATAGTAACCAATAGCAGCTGGGATTATAATGTTTAGGCATATCGGGGTGAGGGAGTATAAATTCTTGATCCAGAGGCAAGTATAGCGCAGTTCTACATAATCATTCACAAGGTAAACGTTGCGCAGTTCTAAGAAATATCTCTCGCGAGTTACACGTCAGGCAGTTCTAAGGAAGCATTCACGAAGTACACATTACGCAATTCTACAGAATCTCTCGCGTCGTAAAGTTAGTTACAAAATATGAAATACTCGAATTATTAGTGCGCGGTAAATAAGTGATTGTAGTTACATTCGAAAATATAACAGTTTCAGCCAGGCGTGTATCAAGATAATATATGTGAAATTAATTAAGTGTGACGACAATAAAAGTGTAAAAACAACTTCTTTTATCAGTGTTATCTTTTAGTAACAACTCCTTTCCGTTTACACGCCCTGCTCAAGAAATATTTGCTCGACTGAGTAATAATAGCTAGCCGGAGGACAAAGAACCCAAAATTCAAAATAGTAAAACAATAACAGGCGCTCAGCAAATAAGATAACACGAACAGATTACCGCGACAAATTGGCGCCCAACGTGGGGCGAAATAACCAGGAAGGAGCGAAATAACCAAGACGTGGAGTGAATGGAGCAGTGCAATTAAATACAAGACGCAGATCCCAGAAACAACCACCAGAACGACCGACGACGGATGAGAGGACATCAGTAACTACGAGAACAAAAGGCAACAGGGGAATTCAACTACAGGACACTAAGACAGCGAGACGACGCAGATCCATCGTAGTACGACGCATAGGCGACATATACATCTAGGAGAGAGGGGCAGGAAACTGGACATCAAAGCAACATCATCAGATAGCATCATAAAGGTTAGAAAATTGTAAATTTTATATGTATCCTAAAACAAAACAAAATTGTGAGAAATTAAATGTTGTTGAGAAGTGGAAGAATTAAGAAAACAATGTCCACTAATAATACTGAAGAAATAATTATGGAAGGGGATAATGTAACAGTTAGCTGTAATTCAATACAGGTTACGGAAAATAGCTCAAACGATGCAGGATTTGAGGGAGGAAATATCAGTGAAGAAAGTGAGAATAGAATAGTAGGTCATTCAACTCAAACATCTGGGATTGTAAACATTTCAGGGCAGGTAGCCGACGACAGAGATAGATATATTAGACATGTGGGTCAGAGTATTGTGCCAAACAAGGGTGAAGTAACTGTAACGGGTGATGGAAATGAAGGTTTACAAAGAGATGTAAATGCAGCAGGAAATGTTAATTTTGATGCTGGTACGATGATGGAAATGCTGAGAAATATTGGTGAAACATTAAATAAGAGTATTACAGACCAAATAGAAAGTAATAGGGAATTAAGGAAAGATATTGGTAGGAGCTTAGAACAAAAACTAACTCAGAATAATGAGAAATTAGAGCAAAAATTAAATCAAAACATGGAAAATATTGGTAAGAGTAATAGGGAATTAAGGGAAGAAATTGAAAAGAAATTTATGGAGTTAAATAGTAGTATGATAAGAATAAGAAATGAAAATCAGGAAATAATAGCAAGTGAGATAGGAAAAGTTTCAAAGAAAATGTCAGGTATGAGCAGGGAAATATCTAACCAAAGAAATGAGGTTAATAAGTTTAAACATGTTGATGTAAGATGTACAGGGTTAGGAAGCCGAATGAATAACATTTAAAGTGAGCTAAAAGAGATGATGGAGGCTACGAATACAGATTTAATTCAGGCACAAGTTAATTTCAGAGGATAGATATCTGAAATTCAGAAGGAATCGGAAACGCAAAGAAATAAGTTGTCCGAAGAAGTCAAAGTTTTGTTTATAAATTTGGATCAAAAACTAACTTCTGAAATTAACAAGCACCAAGCTGTTCAAAATGAAAATAGTAGAAAATTGGAACAGACAATAGAAAATCTGCAGGGCACTGTAAATAGGTTAGAATTGAATTCAAGGGTCAATATATGTGATGTCAATGTATCTGATGCACAAAATAATGATAAAGGTATTTCCTCAAGTATGACTAATAATGCGAGTGACGCGGCGGCTTCATCCATAGCCCACGCTGAAACTCAGAGTGCACAAGTAACGTTAGAGAATTTAAATATGGGAATAAGGGACATGCAAAACTATAATTATATCTTAAGTGATTTGCCACTTCCAAAATTTAATGAAAACTCCAATCCAGTACAGTTTATTGCAGACATGTCAAAGTGCTTTCAAATTAAAAAGATACCGGAAGCATTGAAAATGATAGTTGTTAAAAGATGTTTGGATCAAAAAACTTTAGATTGGCTACAAATGGTATCAGGTGGGCGAAATTTCATATGAATCGTTTAAGAAGTTATTCATGAACAGATTTTGGAATGTTATGATACAGCACAGAATACGAGCAATGCTTAGCCATGGGCGATTTGATCCACAAGAGGGAATATCAATAACTGATTATTTACTAAAACATGCAAGTCAAGTTAGGAGCTTGTCACCTCCGATCAATGAGGAAGATTTTGTGAGTTTGCTCACAAGGCATTATCCTTTAAGGATACAAAATTATTTATTAATTGCAAAACCACGTAGTATCTTTGAGATGACAGAATTAATGTCAGCCTTTGGAACAACAGGAAGAAGATATATCTCGAGAGTGGGAGCATAGAATTTTAGACGTGCGAGATAGACGAAATTACCAAGGTAGTCATTATCACCAATGCAGAGGACAAGACAGACGTCATGAGAATAATACCAGGCAACGGTACCAATCATACGTTCCAAATTTTGAAAGACCGAGGATAGATGGGAGACCAGGTCGGCAGGACCAAATAAATTACGTCAGGACAGAAAGATTGCCGGAAAGAGGTCAAGATCAAGGAAGGCGTTACGTCAGGCAAAGGGGAAATTTCACTCACTGGAGGGAAAGCACTAACCGGGAAAGATCCGAGGAACGGCAAGAAAATTACGTGCCAAGAGGACATAATTTCAGAAATCGAGGATTTCGGACTCGAGGAAGGGGAACTCAAAATAGTGGGAGCGAAAATGAGATAACTTTAGCGCCGGTTAGGAATGGTAGTCCCGTACATGAACATGGAAGTAACCAGGAAAACTGTCAATAGACTCCTGTGCAGTAGGGTCTCAGGACGTCTTTAATAATTCAGTTTCCATTACCAAAATAAACAATATGCCTACACAAACAATCTGTAAGAAGATTGCAGCAAAGAAAGATAAGGGGAGAAATTTCGAGTCACCTCATATTAAGATAGAAATCGCGAAGAAAGAGATCATTGCGACTATAGATTCCGGTTCATCAGCATCAATTTGTTCGCAGAAATTTTATATAAATTTGATAAATGAAGGTAACAAAATTATGGCTCTTCCCACCAGTAATTTAGTTTGTCGTGTTGCAATCGGAAGAACGACACAGGTCATAAAAACTCAAACTCTACTTAACATACTTATCAGCGAAGAAAATTTTGAGGTTATGTTTTTAATTGTAAACCATTTGATTTGTGACATAATTTTAGGATATGACTTCCTACATGAATATGAAGCACGTATAGATTTTAAATATGAGGAGTTAAAAATGACAAACGACAATAGAGAAATAAAGGTACCGTTTATAAAAGAGAAAGTTTCCGTGATTGAGATGACAAAGGATGAGGAAAATCTTTGTGATCAAGAACTTTTTGTGCAAATAATGGAAAACGGATGGAAACGATCAGATAAAGCAAGTAGTCACAACATATGAAGGGAACACCACGCCATATTTTCGACAGCTAGTAGAAATGTAGAGAAATTTACAACCCGAACAAAACACGACCATGTGAGTGAGACAGACAACAACTGGGAAGAGAGGAGAAATGAAGAAATATTACACAAGTGTGAAGAAGCTTATAACATTACGAATACACAAAAACAAATCCTTCGTGACGTTTTGATGAACAATAGTTCAGTATTTAGTAATATCCCAGGCAGATGCAACGTATATCAGCATACATTTCAGGTAGACGATGTGCCACCATATAGACATAAGTATGATAATTTGCCCATAAGTTTTCGGGACAAAGCTAGAAAACTAATAAATAGCATGTTAGAAAATGGGATTATTGAGCAAAGTAATTCTCAGTATATAAATTCAATCTGTTGGAGTATTAAACGAGATGGTAGTTTAAAATTAACATTAGATGGTAGATATGTCAACGAATATATGAAGTCAGATCATTTTCGAAGTGAAGGAATCGAACAACCCATCACAAAACTTTCAAGAGGGAGATTTTTGACATCCATTGACCTCACTGTGTCATATTGGCAAGTGGAATTAGATACACAAATGCATGATTACACTTCATTTCAATACTCGGGGATCCAGTATCGTTTTTGTGTAATTCTCTTTGGTTTAAAAAAACACAGGAAGTGGATTTTTGAGAGCAGTTCACAGTATTTTTGGAAATTCTGCAGACGACTTTTTATTAAGTATATTGACGACTTCCTCATCATTAATCAAACATTTGAAGAACATATGAATAATGTACATTACGTGTTAAATAAACTGCAACAACATGGTATGACTGTAATCATACTAAAATCAAAATTTTGTGTCAAGGAAATAAATTTTCTGGGTTATGTAGTGGATGAATGGGGTATAATATCAGACCAGAAGAGAATAGAAGCAATAATGAAAATTCACCACCAAGGAACGTAAAGCAAATTAGACGTCTCTTAGGGGTATTGAACTTTCAGAGTAAGTTCGTACCAAGTTATTCGGCTGAAATAGAACCACTGCGGCAGCTACTCCGAAAGAATATCAAGTGGAGATGGACAGAGAATCATCAGAAATGTTTTGAGAGGGTCAAAGAACTCTTTGCTAAGTCCATATTGCTCGAGAGGCCCAGAGAAAATTTGAAATACGAGATTTGTGTCGACGCATCAGTGCAAGGATTCGCCGGAATTTTAGGACAGCGAGACATCAACAATGAGTTTCACGTCATTAGTACAGCTTCTAGAGGACTTACAAATATTGAGCGGAATTCTTCGGTGACTCAGTTAGAAATTGGAGCACTCTATTTTTCATTAATTCGTTTCAAGACTTATATTTATCAGCAAAAGGTGAAAGTATATTAGGATCACATAAGCCTAACTTTCATTCAACGGTGTAGATTATGTAGTGGAAAACTTGCTAGATGCATTCACGCAATATCCGCAATTGATATTGAAATTATACAAACTCCTGGCAGAATCACACCTTCAGCGATAGTAAGTAGTAATAGTCCCGGATTAGCCAATTGGATTAACGATAATCCTGCCGCTAGGGGCGCTAGTGTCGCTGTTAATCCGTGGATTAAGAGCGACGGCGGTAAGTTTGAAAAGCGCCATGAGCGGAAGGATTATCGTTATCGCAATTGGTTAATCCGGGACGAGATAAAAGACTTGAGGATTAGGGAAAGATGAACGAAAAACAGGAAGTGACGTGGAGGGTTTTCATTGGTAAAAATAAGACGAAATGTGATTCGTTCGTTAATTCGGGTGGAAGATGAAGGAAGGAAGATAAAAGAGTATGGAGCACACGTGATGGAGAGGAGCGGAGCGGCGAGGTGTTGTCTGTGCGGAGGTCGGGAATGAAAGAGGGAAAAGATGGCGAACGAGGGATAAAAAGTATAACAGAAAGTGACGTGTGAAGTTGTGATTGTTGGGAACAAGAAGTGATGTTATTGGTGGAAAGGAACAAATGAAAGTTGTTGATTGGTAAGAATAAGAGAGATTATGATTGGTGGAAAGAAAAAGGTGTGGGAGTGGGGTATGTTGGAGGTGATGGGAAAGGTAAGTTTTCCTAGCAACAAGATTTGCAAAAGCCTCTCCAGAACTCATCAGCAATTTTTGAACGTTGGATGGTAGTTTTCTTGAGTGGATAGAGAGATGGGGCGATATGAGACGCGGTGGCGAAAATGGGAACTAAACAAGATGGCGGAAGCAAGAGCTTAGAAGAGCAGATTTTGAGGTTAAAATAGTGGGAACTAAAAATGGCGGAGGGTCGGCGACAAGGAGATGCGGTGGCCAACGTGAGAACTAAACAAGATGGCGGACGCAAGAGGAGGGTAAGGAGATTTGAGGTTAAGATTTTTAGGTTAAAACAGGACGTAAGCATGGGAACGAAATCCAAGATGGCGATAGCAATGGTGTGGACGAGGAGATGTGAGGCGCGGTGGCGAAAATGGGAACTAAACAAGATGACGAAGACAAAAAGTCTAAGCACGAGGAGATTTCGAGGTTAGTGGTCAACATGGCGGGCGCAAGAGGTGGGGGGCAAGGAGATTTGAGGTTAAGATTTTTAGGTTAAAACAGGACGAAAGAAGGGGAACTAAATCCAAGATGGCGGAGGCAAGGGTGGGACGAGGAAATGTGAGGCGCGGTGGTAAAAATGGGAACTAAACAAGATGGCGGAGGCAGGAAGTCCAGGTTAAAAATATGAGGTAAACGTGGAGGACTTAAACCAAGATGGCGGAGGCGTAGTGGTGAAAATGGGAACTAAACAAGATGGCGGAGGCAAGAAGTCGAGGGACGAAGATATTTGAGGTTAGGGTCAACATGCGAAAGATGCCGAACGCAACAGATGGTGACGAGGAGATTTGATGTTGTGAAAACTAAACAAGATGGCGGACGCGCGTGGTCAAGAAGATTTCACAAAAGAAAAAATAAATATCATACCTTGAACGAGAATGGAAGCAGCCAAGTAACTAACACGAAAGCTGAAAACACAAAAGAGCACAGAAATATAATGCTTGTGTAAAAAGGAAGGCAGGAAGTGACGTGGCATGTTATGATTGGAGAAAATAAGACGATTTGTGATTGGTGAAAATAAAACGTGATTGGATTGGACAAAGGAATAAATAAGGCGAAGTGAAGGTGATTTGCGGCGGTATTGATGATAGCCGTGATCGTTAACGCATCTGTTGGGATTGAAACCCAGTACCAAAACCCAACACATTAAAAGTTACTCTTTGAACCTTCGTTTTGAATGTGACATCACAACTTCGAATTAAACGTGAACTTTAACGGTATTTTAAATAGGAATGTTGGTGGAATGTGGACTTCTTTTTTACTTTGGGACTCAAACCCGGTACCAGAACACTAAACCATGTATTTCTACCGCAACGCTATTTTAAAATGTGGTGGAATGTGGAGTTTGTAGTTTGGGACTCAAACCCAGTACCAAAACACCAAAGGATATATTCCTACGCCAAGCAGGCCCGAAAAACAATTATGCGTGTGGTACTTACCTCTTACTGGTGTTGATGCGTCACCAAAAGCGCAGCAGCTTCACGCGACGCGAAAAAATAAAAGCAAACTTTTTTGAAAATGCTTAACCAGCTTTAAGATCAACCAACTTCACTACGCACTGATATACCTAGGTTTCTAAAGCGGTACAGACGCCCTTTGCACAGACGTAATTTAACTACACCAAAAACCTGGTACTGGACCATCGTAATGGTCGCTAGCGTACATAGAGCAGGGTTCTCATTGCCGGTCGAAAGCGGTCAAAAAAGTGTACGACGCAGCTGTTCACAGTAGCTACTGTCGAAGTCAACCGTCGAGGTGTGAATGAACGAAATCTCTTCTTGCCGGTAATCTAGCTCGGAGATGTGAGGCTTCGGCATCGTCTACATCCTGCAGAACGTGTTTCCGCAGGGTCAGAAATATCGCAACATCTCTCTGAATGCAAACTACGTCGTGGTCTTCAAGAACAACCGGGACAAGATGCAGATCGAGAGACTGTGCCAGGAGATCGAACCCAGGAACTCTAGGTTTCTCTTGGAGGCCTTCGAGAAGGACACCGAACGCCCTCACGGGTATCTCGTGTTGGACTGCACTCAGTACACGCCCGCCCGATACAGGTATCGAACCGGCGTGCTGCCGGGGGAAAACCTCTCTTATTTCGTACCCAACTGAGACCGCCGAGAGGGCTCGGGTTCGTTTCTGCTTTTTTGCGTGACTTATCCTGGCAGGGTCTTACCCAACTGAGGCCATTGATTTTAAATAAAAAGTACCGCTTTGGGAGCGAACGTCATTATCGCGCAAGCATGGCTAGAGGTAGGTTAAGGCTTGCGACGCTGACCAGTCCTCGCATAGCGAGACAGCACGGTAATTTGACGGCCCTGGCCAAGGCGAAGGCCCCTCTGCGCAAAAAGTTGTTAAAAAATGCCGATGGCGATCTGATCAAGGCCATTAGCGAATGTATGCTCAACGTATGCAGAGGTCACGTGCAACTTCCCGCAAAGCGCTTGGGTCGCCTAAAGAAGCACAAGGCTTCTTGGAGGAAGTTGACGGATAAACGGGTTCCTCTGAAGAAGAAGAAGAAGAAGAAGAAGAGCATCTTCGTTCAAAAAGGAGGTCTTTGCCGGCATTTCTCCTACCCGTCTTGGCTTCGCTTGGCGGCGCGCTAGTGTCGAAATTAACAGGATGAAGTACGGCAAGCAGATCCTCGTTGCACCGCAGCCAAAGACCGTCGATAAGCTTCACGCTATAGACCGCACCATATCCAGATTGGCTAAAGAAATTCAGAACCTGCAGAGCGCAAATCTCTCTGCCGACGAAAAGTGGCGGCTCGTAAAATATAAACTGGACAACTACCTCGATCTCGTGGCACAAGTCAGAAAGCCCTTCCTTGGCGAAAGCAAAAGCGACGACGACGATTACGAAGACGTGTACGAACGCGTGCCGGTGAAGCAGGAGGTCGAACCCCGAACCATAAAGGTCAACCTCCTCTCGCCTCGCAAAAAGAAGAGGGCAAACCCTGCCACTCCGAAAAAGAAATCGAAATCGCCTTCCGCGTCGTACCATTTTCGCAAACGCCTCTGGCAACCCCTGTACAAGTAAAGCATGAAGGAATGGAAGGCGCTAAGGCGATACTATGCCAAACCGGAACACTATGCCGGTTTGGGTACGGTCAAGCCCCTTCGAAAGGCCACGGGTGCGTCTAAGGCGAACATCGAGTCCTTCCTTCAAACCCAGGACAGTTACACTCTCCACAAACCGGTCAGAAAGCGGTTCCCCACCAGATATTATCACGTGACGAATATGGACGATTTTTGGGAGGCCGATCTAAACGTCATGAACAGCGTGAGGGAACATAACAAACCTTACGTGTACATTCTAACCGTTATCGACGTATTTTCCAAATATGCTTGGGCCGTACCCCTGAAATCGAAGCTGGGTACCGAGGTTGCGCAAGCGTTTCGCTCCATATTCTCCCAACGCGTCCCCAGGGTCCTCCAAACGGACAAGGGAACCGAGTTTACCAACAAGACTTTTCGCGACTTTCTGAAGAAACACGACGTGAAACATTACACAACCAAAAATAACGTTAAAGCCAGCGTCGTGGAGCGCTTCAACCGCACCTTAAAAACCAAGATGTGGAGGTATTTTACGCACAAAAACAGTTACAGATACCTGGAGGTCCTTCCGGCCTTACTCGAGTCGTACAATAGCTCGCATCACAGGTCCATAAAAATGGCTCCGAAGGACGTGAACGAATCTAACATTTTACGAGTGTACCGCAATCTCTACGGAAATAGGACCCTACCTCGCGCAGGGAAACCCAGATTTTCTGTGGGCAATCACGTGCGCATCTCTAAAGAAAAAATAAAATTCGACAAGGGGTACGAGCAGAATTGGACGGACGAAATATTTCGGATAGCCGAGGTGGTGCGCAGTCGGCCAGTGGTATATAAGTTGAAGGATCTGGCCGGAGAAGCCATAGACGGCATATTTTACACCGAGGAGCTACAAAAGGTCGCGCTACCTCGAACTTTTAAGATCGAACGCGTTTTACAGACCAAGGGCCGAGGGCGCAACAAGCAGGTCTTGGTAAAGTGGAAGGGGTATTCGGCAAAGTTTAACTCGTGGGTTCTGGCTTCGACCATCGATTCGACATGATTAAGACGAAGCCCTTCTCCATCACTCTCGTGAGCAACGCTTCCATGGAACACTTTACCGACAACACCACGGCCAGATTTTCTAACATCTTGCCCGAGAGAATCGTTCTGCAGGGAGAATGGGAGGTCGCCCTGCAAAAGGTCAGGTATCCGGTGAAATTTTATAGCCTTTCGCGAGACGATGCCCGTCTGGTGGGCACCAAGTACACCATGACGCTCCTCCCCACGCATTCCAAATTCAGCCTGGAAATGCCGCAAGGCATCGTGCACAATCCCAAAGACTTGGTGAACCTCGTCAACGCCGTTCTACTCGAACACTTGCACGTGGAAAACTTCTTCCTCTTCGACGAGCGCAAGAAGACGGTGGGCGTGAATGCCGCCGTCGCCCATCCCGAACCACTACCCGACATTCCGTTCGACGGGTTTGTGGAAAATGTCGCGCGCACGGCCGTACCGTACGCGGTCGGCGAATACAAAGCTCTGAACGATGCGCCCCACCAGAGACCCAAGCCGAAACCGAAACCGAAGCCCCCGGCTTCGGGGCAGCAGAAACCCGCGGCGGCTCGTCCCGTCAGACCCGCGACATCTACCACAAAACCCAAACCAGACGTTTCAAAATCGGAGGACCCTCCGGGACCTCTACACCGCATCCACAGTTTGCTCTTAACGCCCGCTATGGCAAAAATGTTGGGTTTCGAGCCCTACGTCAACGTCATTCTCGAAAAAGCTCCTAAACAACCCGTAGATCCTTATATGGGGTTTCCTTACGAAATGTTCATCTATTGTAATCTAGTGACCCCGCAAGTCGTGGGCGATAGCTTCGCCCAAGTCATAGAGAGCGCGGCCGTGGAATACGAAAGAAGCAACAACACTTACATGAGCGACGAAAAGACGTTTCTTCCCCAAAATTGGGTACCCTTGATTCAGCAAGACTTCAAGACGGTCAACATAGATTTAAGGAACGGTTACGGCGATCTCTTGCCATTCGCCGACGGATTTTCCTCTACTATAGTTCTCGCTTTTCTCCGAAACACGCGTAATGGACGTACACGGCAGCGGTCTCTTTTCAGCCCTCGGAGGACTCTTCAGAAAGTTGCTACCGTTTTTAAAGAGCGGAGCAAAAGCAGTCGGAAAGGAGGCCTTAAAGGCGGGCGCTCACGTTCTGTCCGATGTGGCTGTCGCGGGAGCAGCGCCAAAAAAAGCGCTCCAACGGAGGCTCAAGGAGTCCGGATACAATTTAAAGCGAAAATCCGACGAAAAGCTCGATGCCATGCTCGGTTCCGGCGCCAGGTGCCTCAAGAGAATAAAACCGAGCAAATCCAAAAAGAGCAAGCAGTCGAAGCTGAAACGCGGTAGGCGTAAGGTGCAAGACGTATTTTCGTAATGGTAGACGCGGCCGTCCACATGAGTTCCGAACTGGACCTCTTTACAGAAGTGCCGGTTCACATGAGCATCGAGGAGTCACGGTTCCTATACCTAAACCCTCAAAACACTTTAATGAAAAATGCCCCCATCACCTTTCATTATTCCGGAAATACGGACGATTACCTAGACTTGACCTACGTCGTACTCGAACTCATGGTGCGCATTGTAGATGACAAACGAGAGGCCTTAAACGCTGACGCTAACGCCACTCTGGTCAACAACGCCTTAAATTCCCTGTTTCAACAGGTGGAGGTAAGTCTCAATAACGTCATCGTCTCCATGCCGCAAGCCGGTTACCCCTATAGAACCTACCTCGAGACGCTTCTCAATTACTCCGAAGATGCCATGAACACCAAACTAGAATTCACCCTCTGGAGAAAGGACACGGCAGGCATCATGGACACTTTTATCGACAATGCGGGTTTTCAGTGGCGTCAAGGCTTTACCAAAGGGAGCAACGTCGTACAGCTCATCGGTCCTCTGTCCAACGCTCTGTTTAGACAGGATAAGCTGCTTTTGAACAACGTTAGCATGACCGTCAAGCTCACTCCCGTCTCTCCCCAATTTTACCTGTTTTCCGACGTAGATACCTTTAAGGGGTACGCCGACATCGTGTCTGCCACGCTGCGCTTAAAATCGGTGCGGCCCTCGCCGACCATAAAGCTCGCGCAACAGGCCGTGCTCGCAAAGGGCAACGCAAAGTATCTGCTCAAGGACGTCAGCTTTCACGCTCTCAGCATCCCCAAGGAGTCCAGGGCAATGACGTTTAGCGACGTGTGCGTAGGGCAAGTTCCCAGGAGAGTGGTAGTAGCCATGGTCACCGACAAGGCCTATTCCGGCCATTTTAACTCAAATCCGTACAACTTGAAACATTTTAAAATGAACTTCTTTCAGCTCTACGTGAACGGGCAACCCGTTCCCTCCCAACCTCTGCAACCCGACTTTACAAAGGGACACTATTTGCAATGCTTTCAAACCCTGCAGGACGGCCTAGGCATTCATTTCAAGGACGAGGGACACTCCATCTCCAGAGGTTTTCGATCTCACTGCAGACATGAGCGCTAACGAGTCTCACATCTCGGGTCAGCGCCACGGAACCGTCTCTATAAGCATCGGTTTTGCCGATAAATTGACAGAACCGGTCATACTTCTGCTGCTAGCGGAAATACATCGCACGGTCGAAATCGACGCCAACCGATCCATTTTGGTATCATGAACACCTTTCAAATTCAACGGTTTCTATCGACATGCCCTCTACGCGCTCTCACTTTTAGGCGTCTACCCCTGCGATAAACTACCCGTACTTCACGGCATTCGAACGCCTCCCTTGGCGCTAGTGGCTAAAACCGACCCCAGCACCAAATCCGGGCAACACTGGGTTTGCATCTTTGTGGACAAAAACTCGCATGGAGAATATTTTGACAGTTACGGCATAGGACCGCTTTCGCCCCATTTTCTCCGGTTCTTAAATTCGATCTGCGGGACGCGTTGGTCCACCAACGCCAGAAGGCTGCAAGATTTCGACAGTACCACTTGCGGTCATTACGTCATCGCCTACCTCACCCACCGCTGCTCCGGCTTACCTAAGCATAAATTCTTCTCAAAATTTCACGTCAGCAATCACGCGCATAATGATGTCGTCATTCGCAAAACGTACACAGACGCATGCCGCGCAAAGTGCTCTGACGCTCAGCAAACTTGTCAACCCTTGAAGGTGAGTACGTGTGTGTGTGTGTGTGTGTGTGTGTGTGTGTCACTATTCATCACATCTAACCTAATCCATCCTCTTGCACGTGCTTTCAGAACACGCTCCTGCTCATATAAAAAGCAACGTCACGGTGCCGCTCGCCTCATTCAGAGTGTGCCATGCAGCACGCGGATACAGTCATGCTGCCATGCAGCACGCCGACCAGGTAGGTCCGCACCTATGTATTAGCTTGCTTTTTTCTAATCCGTTTATCTCTCTATCCCTCACATTATTATTATTGTTTTGTGTGTTCCAGTATAACCGGATTTCAAACCCCGACCACCTCAAAACCCGGGGAAAAAAGGAAACTACCCATCTTCGACCTCCAACAGCATCCCGACAGCCCTGCTCCGCCAGCAAAGTTCCAACACAGTGCAGTTGTGGGTCCTCTGGCGGATATCTACTTCCTCAACCCGCAACAAACTAAATCGTCAGTGTGGGATTCTCCCCCCAGTCGCCGCACCATCTTGTCGTCACCATTGCCAAATGTGGACAGCACAACGCAGTCGTCATGAGTTCCTCGCAGTGGCACAAACTCGTCGAAGCCATCCCCATCATTCACAAACGCTTGAATGACCCACAGGGACGTCTACAGGAATTTCAATTCAGCGACAGCGTCACCATCGTGTTTAAGTTTGTGTTCGGAAAGCTAAAGCTCGTTTTCAAAGACCCGCAAGGCGCATCCGTTACGCTCAACCAACAAGAATGGCACGTGTTGCATGCCCTGCAGCGCATCATTACCGACATCATGTATCACAAAAAGAAGGAAGAGATGGACGTGCAAAATCAAATCATGGCATACCACAAGTACATGCTTTACAACCATGCCTCCAACGTTCCCTTACATAACATGAATTTCACGCAGTTCACCAAGTACATACGGTGCGCCAATTTTAGAACATTCCTCGAGGTGCATCATTTTCTCAACACCCATTTCGCACTGCGCATCTCACAAAATAGTCCTTAGTGCGCATGTATTTCTACCAGCGTTCCAACCGCACCTCACCCAATCATCTCGCGCCCTTCGCTCCCGCATCATGGGTTACAGAAATTACCTGTTGGTGTACTACCATGACAGTAAGGTGTTTTAAAAACTACGAGGTGGACGGTCACCCCCATAAAAATACACCTTATGCACATCGCTTCGTCGAGAGCACCTACGACGGAAAATCCGTCTCCGCCAGAGTTCACAGCTGCGGAACCAAAATTCATTTTGTGCTATCTAACATGTGCTTCAACGATATCCATTTCAAAGCAGATAAAGAAGACGCACAACATCAGTGGTTCCAATTTGTGCCCGCAAGAGGTTTATACATCGTTTTCTACGAACAGCAATACATTTCCACAGACAAAATGCAGCAAATGTTAAACGAAAACCCCATGTGCTACGGCACGTGCTTAGCGGCGCATTTGGGTCGCGAATCATCCTATATCATACCCGATCACATTCACGGCGTTTGCATGTTCAGCACCGTTCAAAATAGAGTTCTCCTCCAAGAGGAAAACCGTTAAATCAACGGACACAGTGTTTTTCCTGCGGATGTTGCGCAATAATCGCTAAGCGCTTCCGGCGGATGTAGTGAACCTCCAACGAACTTTTCCCCCACCAGTGCTTCCGCCGGATGTGGTAATTCTCCAACGAACTTTTCCCCCACCAGTGCTTCCCCCTGATGTGGTAAATCTCCAACGAACTTTTCCCCCACCAGTGATTTCCTGCTTCCGGCAGTTGTGTTATATTTATGCACGCGCATTCTTTTCCCCTTCATTCGGTGCTAGCCAGCCGTGGGGGAATGCCAGGACCAACGTGTAAAGACTTCCACTGCTCGTTTTACTTTCACCAAACTTGCAGCTGCGAACTTAGGCACCGTCTCACGCGCCTGTGCACGCAGTGTCAACTCGGTTTCTACGAAGACCTCGATCAACTCAACAAGCAAATTCAACAATTCCTTCGAAGGTACTCCGCTAGAAACACCACATGAACTGCTTCATCGTGCTCTTTCGGTATCTCGATAACGGACGAAGAATCCACCTGCTACTGCCCAGGGAACGCCAAGTGCTGCTGCAGAACGGCATATACATCTTTGAACGTTATCCCCCAAGCGACGTCGACCTTGTGTGGAACCAACTTCCCAGAGACGCACAGGTAGTTTGCGTACCTTATCGCAGGTGTAAACAACACTACAACCTTCCTCATCAAACCACTCATATAGACGGTCCTCCACCGTTTATCAAAAACTGCCATCTGTGCCGTCATAATGTCACAGGACGCCCTTAAAGAGCTAGAAGAACTTTCCCGCAGCGCCGACACTCTCAGCGTATCTACGCTTGAACAGCACGTACCGTATCGTGTCGTCGGCGTCAAAACACTCGACACCGTTCACGGTACAAAGCTCGTCGCCAAACTCGACAACGACACAGAAGTTTTCCTACCAACAAGATTTGCAAAAGCCTCTCCAGAACTCATCAACAAACTCAACTCTACCTCATTCTGCATCATATACGCAGGCGAGGAAAAACTACGCAGCGGGTTCAAACGTCACATCGTCACGTTCTCCCCATATGACTCTAAATAATGTCCGACGAAACCTATCCCGTCCCGGTGGGGAACAATCTTAACCTACAACTCATTCTCAACGCAGCATCACCTATCCGTATCCTCTGCATCTCCAACTCCTATTTCCGCAACAGCAGAGTTATCACCATCACACTCGACGTCCAAGGGGCTCACGCCGTCCACGTCAAATGCGTACCTACCAAAGTGCACCAGCATCAACAGGACGGACTATGCATCATATACCTCGGCAACAGCAACATTCCTGCTCTAACCAACAAAGTCACATCCACAGGATGCTTCTCAACCAGCCATTACAATGAATTTACCATCCCCATCTATATACCAACCTTCACCGAGTTCGTCAACGAAAGTTTCTCTCACCTGCTCGTCACCTGCATCACCAAACCTATCCACCAATTTACCGTCGATAGCAGCAGCAGCGATGACGAGGACTCAAAGTGCACCACGTACTTTAAAATCATTGTTGTGTGCGAAATCTGTGTGTCCTAGTGCCTCAACAAACTATGAATTTTAATGTGTTTTTTTTCTCCTAGTATTTCTTATATTGTTCATTTATTGTATTCATGTGTTAATCTCCTGTAATCAAATAATCCATTATGTTATTCTCAAACTATGTATTCATATGTTAAGCAAATAATACATCATGTTAATCTCAACTATGTATTCATATGTTTATCCAATGTACTGTATTCAAATTATAAATAAAGAAAACAGTCCCGGATTAGCCAATTGCGATAACGATAATCCTTCCGCTCATGGCGCTTTTCAAACTTACCGCCGTCGCTCTTAATCCGCGGCGACACTAGCGACACTAGCGCCCCTAGAGGCAGGATTATCGTTAATCCAATTGGCTAATCCGGGACTATTACTACTAGCGATTTGCTATCGAGATTATACTACAACCCACAAATTCCCGAGAATATTGAAAGGCCCAGAAATGAAGTCAAAATATTGACAATTGAAATTCCTTATGCAAAGAAATGATAACAAAATTGAAAAATATGGGGGAAATTCAAAATGAGGACGCAAAATTATTTGAACTAAAAGGAAATGCACCATTAATTGAAGAGGCAAAGAAAGAAATTGTAGCAATTCGGAATGGAACATTATACAAGAAGCATGAAAAAGAAATGCCTAGTTGGAAGGTAATTGTTCCGAAAAGCATGGAAAATTAACTAATTAAGAATTTTCACGAAGGGTTAGCACACTCAGAGACGGACCCTACTATGATTTCTGTGATTTTAGAAAATTTATATATATCCAAATTGCGTCAGAAAGTTCGGAAATTTATCTTGTGCTGCAACCTCTGTCAGAAGGCAAAGTAAATAAACGCAGCATATGCATTTGACACCAATTCGGTTATAAGGGATAAGCCGAGGTGCGTAATTAGTATTGACATTCATGGTTCTATGCCTCAAAGTCAATTTGGAAATAAATATATATTTGTCTGTTATGATATATTCAGCAAATATGTAAGAACTTACCCTTTGAGAAAACCTACAAGTTTAGCATGTTTGAATAGGCTACTCAAGTCGTATGTGATAGAGGAAGGACCAATCTAATCCGTATTGAGCGACAATGCTTCGTCCTTCACAGGAAAAAATTTATGGAGGGACTAAAAGAAAATGGCATTAAACAATATTTTTCGTCAAGATACAGACCGAACTCCAACCCAGTGGAGAGGGAAATTAAGGAAATTTCGAATTACCTAAGAGTGCTGTGTCATCGAAAACAAACCCAATGGTATGGATACGTGAATTTCGTTCAGAATCCACTCAACGAAACAGTAAACAATGTGACAGGATACAAACCATGTGAACTTAAATTAGGAAAGAAGATAAATGCAATATGTAAGAAAATTCCAGAAGCCATTCCAGATGAGCACTCGATACCACAAACGGAAGAAGAGATGTTCCGACGAGCATTTGAAAGGATAAAAAAGCCATGAAAAGAAAAAGGAAACATCAAGATAAGAAAAGAAAGAAATGGAAGACCAAAATAGGAGATTTAGTTTTGGTTAAAACTAAGAAATTGTCTGATAAGGCAAATAAACTTTATTGGCGAATGTTTCTAAAATACCATGGACCATATGAAGTTTTTGAAGTATATGGAACAAATACATATGAATTATGTAACCCACCAACCCGAAAAACCATTGGAAAGTTCCATATTGAGATGCTGAAACAATACAACATTGAGCATAAAGATGAAATAGAAGACCAAGAAGATGAAAAGCAAATCCAGGATAAGTAAGTATAAACTGCAGAACAAAGTATTGGAATGTAAGAGGGTTAACTATGTATATATGTCATAAGAAAGGATAAATAAATGCAGGACAGAAATAAATGTTTAAAGGGAAAAAAGAACATTTTCTTAGTAAACTGTAACCACATTTGAAATGAAGCATGTAATATTGGTAATTTAATGCCATATTAAATAAAAGTATGTAGATATAATTCAAAGAGTATTGTGAACATAAAATACAAAACAATAAAAAGGGTAAAAATAATTAAAGCAAAACACATGTACCACACATATAATGTGAAATTATGTCTTAGAATTAAAATATGTAAATATATTTGTGTAGAGGATGAATATTTTGGTAAATATTTTCAATAATTACAAAATGAACCAGGGTAAAAATCGTGAGTGTGTAAATTTTTATGTCAATAACCTAAGAAAGTATAACCATTTTGTAACAATGACCTAAATAGTTCAGAGTACAGTATTTGCTGTATAAAAAACTTGTAATGTCAGATGTATGTATATAAACACATTAGACCCGAGCCAGTGAATAGTGGCGAGAAAAAGGCAAGATGTATAACGTGTGTTAAATGCGTGTGCAGTGTTACGTGCAAGTGATAGATACCGTGTGTTACAAGATTCAGGAGACTAAAAACCCAATTATAAAATTTCCAAAAAAAAGGTTGTAAATATTTATAATTATGTTTCTAGTGGGGCATATGAGGCAGTATTTTATATCACAACACTGTGAATGCCAGAGTGATTGTAGTGTAAATTAACATTATTGTATGACAATGATTTTAGATGTTTGCTATCTATAAGCATTGTTAGGAAATAAGTTTACACGGCCTCACTGAAACTGACAATAGGAGTGGGTAACAATGAAGTGAGGGGGTAAGTGGTTTATCAACTAGAAGAGACAAACAAATGACGTCAGAGTAGGGTGCCTTTCTTTAGAAATGGGGGGAATATCTTCCCTAGAGCATATGTTTTAGTAATTATGATTGGCTACAAAAATAGACGCTAATGTTGGCGCGCTTTAGTAACCAATAGCAGCTCGATTATAATGTTTCGGCATATCGGGGCGAGGGAGTATAAATTCTTGAGCCAGAGGCAAGTATCGCGCAGTTCTACATAATCATTCACAAGGTAAACGTCGCGCAGTTCTAAGATATATCTCTCGCGAGTTACACGTCAGGCAGTTCTAAGGAAGCATTCACGAAGTACACATTACGCAATTCTACAGAATCTCTCGCGTCGTAAAGTTAGTTACAAAATATGAAATACGCGAATTAATAGTGCGCGGTAAATAAGTGATTGTAGTTACATTCGAAAATATAAGTTTCATTCAGGCGTGTATCAAGATAAAATATGTGAAATTAATTAAGTGTGACGACAATAAAAGTGTAAAAACAAATTCTTTTATCAGTGTTATCTTTTAGTAACAACTCCTTTCCGTTTACACGCCCTGCTCAAGAGATATTTGCTCGACTGAGTAATAATAGCTAGCCGGAGGACAAAGAACCCAAAATTCAAAATAGTAAAACAATAACAGGCGCTCAGCAAATAAGATAACACGAACAAATTACCGTGACACAGTAGGTGATAGTTATCCTCTGCGTAACATACAGAAACGTCTAGATAAGTTAGGAAAATCTCGTTACTTTTCTGCTCTAGATTGTGTAGTGGATATTGCCAAATTCCCTTAGCGCCAGAGGACCAAGCAAAAACTGCCTTCAGTACGAGTAAAGGTCATTTTCATTTTACAAGGATGCCTTTTGGGTTAAAATCAGCTCCAGCTACTTTTCTAAGATTAATGAACACTATCTTGATGGAGTTAATTGGGTTTAGATGCCTGGTTTATTTAGATGATGTAATCATTTTTGGTGAAACTTTGGAGGAGCACAATTCTCGGTTAAGACAGGTTTTTCAAAAGTTGAGAGAAAACCAAATGCAATTAGAACCAGATAAATGTGAATTTCTCAAAAGTTAATTGCAGTATTTAGGTCACGTAGTTACTGCAGGAGGTGTTTATCATGATCCTAAGAAAGTTGAAGCTATAAGTAAATTTCCAAAACCTAAGACACTCAAAGATATAAAGTCATTCTTAGGTTTGGCAGGTTATTATAGGAAATTTATACCAGCATTTAGCAAAATTACTAAACCTCTTAATGACGTACTAAAGAAAGGAACAGATTGGGAATGGTCGCAAAGTCGAGAACAAAGCTTTCAAGAATTAACGGGTAAATTATTACAATATCCAGTATTGCAATTTCCAGATTTTACGCAACCCTATGTTTTAACAACTGATGTTAGCAATTATGCAGTCGGAAGTATTCTTAGGCAAGGAAAAATTGGCAGCGATAGACCTGTAGCTTTCGCAAGTAGAACACTAAATGACGCAGAAAGAAATTATAGTACAGTGGAGAAAGAGTTACTAGCTGTAGTATGGTCTTGTAACCATTTCCGTCTGTACTTACTCGGTAGAAATGTCACAGTAGTAACAGATCATAAGCCTCTTTTGTGGATTTTTCCTGTTGAGGATCGGAGTTCTAGACTTCTTAGATGGAGATTGTTATTGGAGGAATATGAATTTCAAATAGTATATAAAAGCAGGTATCAAGAATGTAAATGCAGATGTTCTTAGCAGGCATCCCCTTCCTACATGGTCGAAGTAAACGCCTGCCTGATTGCTAATTATTTTTCTGTTCTAAAATCAAAGGAAGAAATCTCTAAAGAAAGAAAGCAGAAGTTATTGAAGGAAATGCACGAATGTCCTATAGGAGGGCATCAAGGTATTCAAAGGACGTATGAAAGGTTAAAGTTGTACACTTCTTGGCCTAATATGCTTAAGGATGTAGAGAACTATATTAAACTATGTTCGACTTGCCAACTAAACATACACTTCCAAACACTATAGCTGAATTACAAATCACAGACACACAATCACAACGTTGGAATAAAATATATTTGGATATTGTAGGTCCATTGTCCACCTCAGATTCTGGAAATAAATATTTGTTAACATGTCAGGATAATTTGACTAAATACTTGACAGTAATTCCCATGATAGACCAAAGTGCGAATACTGTGTCAGATAAATATATAAATGAAATTATTCTGAGATACGGAATTCCAGATCAGATTTTAACTGACCAAGGATCTCAGTTTATGGGTCAAGTATTTCAGGACTGTTACAAATTATTTCAAATTAAGAAGTTGCAACACAACTGTTTATCACCCAGAAACAAATGGAAGTTTAGAAAGGCCGCATAAAGTTATTGTCGAATATTTGCGTTGTTTTAGAAACAAGTTGCAGACTGATTGGAATAAATGGGTGAATTTTGCAAGCTTTACATATAACACAACCTCTCATACTGTGACAAAATACACACCTTATGAATTGTTATTTGTTAGGAAGGCAAATCTTCCAGGAATATTGTAAAGAGAGCCTCAGCCAATGTATAATTACGATGATGTAGTCAAAGAAATTAAACAGAAATTCCAAATAGCATGGCAACAAGCAAGGTCTAATTTACAGGAGCGGAAAGAAAAACAGTGTGAAAAAATTAATGCAACTATAAAAGCAAGGACATGTGATAAAGGATATTTGGTATTAGTATATAATGAGCAAAGAAACTAGATCCTTTATAGAAAGGCCCTTATGAGGTGACAAAGGTAAAGGGCCCAAACGTTTCGTTGAAAAAAGTATCAATAAAACCAAAAACGAAAATCCAAACCATGTTAATAGGACCAAACCTTATTTTTGCAGGTGCGGTACAAGATGAGGGTTAGGTTTCTGATCAACATGATCGTTTTGTTGTAGTGATGGGAAGAGCTTCAGGGAGAAGCGGTAGGAAGTGTGATTACAGAACAAGTTGTAAAAGCTCAGGTAAAAGTAATTAGCAATCAGGCAGGCGTTTACTTCGACCATGTAGGAACAATGTATTCCTATCCAGCAGAATGGAGTTTCTCAGCATATGTAGATTTAGAACCTGTAAAACAGCTATGGAAGCAGACAAAACAACATTAAAAATCTGGCACAAACATGTGACAAGCTACAGAATGAAACGTGGTATATGTATACCGATTGTAAACCTTCAATTCCGTATCTTCGTTCAAAACGTAAAGTAGTAGCTAGGCTAAAAGATATTTTGGGAGACTTAGTAGGATTGAATCAAAGTTCTAAACGCAAGCGCAACCCTCTCAATTTTATTGGTAATGCATTAAATCTTCTTTTTGGGTCAGCTACTGAAAATGAACTTCAAAGATATGCAAAACACTTTTGGTATTTAGAATCAGACCATAAAGATTTTTTGCGAATAGCTTCAGAACTAATGCTTGTTTTAAAATCTACACTGGTTACTATGATTTCCACAATTCAAGAGGTAGGCTTAAATGAAAATAAAATTAAAGAAGTAGTAGAGAAGTCATTAGAAACTAAAAATGCAGCTTTACGTTATGAACTGGAGACAAGTATGCTACTAAATGAGCGCATACAGCAGATTCAGAGAGAGATTGAAGAGTGTCAACACACTTTCGAATTTCTCATTAACGTATATTTAAATTCACAAAAGGGGATTTTACAACCTCAAATTATTACAGTGCAAAAGATAAGAATGCTTTTGAAAAAGGAAAGCATGCCAGATTTAACGTGTTCCCTCCTTTCCCTTCTTCACAACTTTTGTCCTTGATCCAACCAATAATTTATACCCAGGGATCAATACTGGTTTATGTAGTAAAGATACCATTGTTGCATGAAAAACAACTTCATTTGTATAAAATTTTGTCATTTCCAGTGATTATGCAATCAAATTTGACTGCAAAGTTCACTATCATAAGGACTATATTTTTGCGGACCATCTACGGCAACAATACGGATATTTAACAGTTATAGACTTCGAAAAGTGTCGTAAACCAAATCAGTTAACCTATGTGTATTCAGAAACAGTGCCCATTGTGACGTATGTTGCAGGTCAGGACTGTATAGCCACATTATTGCATCCAAACACTCAAGAATTGCCTGAAAAATGTAATGTAAAATATTTACTTTTAATTCATAAACTTGAATCCCCTTGTATATGAGTAATGAGTGGTTATTCGTGGCACCACAAGTAAAATTATTTACAACAATTTGTAATGAAATACGTGAGTCACATAGACTTTTAGGAAGAGGACTAGTGTCCTTAGGCATATTTTGTAAAGGTTTAACAGCAACCAGTGTGTTGTACCCAATGGCTCCTTTTGAGTCTAACAATACTAAAGAAGACATTCCTTTCTCTCCATTGGATACCGATTTTTGCATTACACTGCCTGATCAAGAGGAAATACAGAAAATTCCCTTAACCCTTCTTTTACACAATATAATGTCTTCAGTTACAGATTTAAAAATGGCTGGTTATAAAATACACGAGGTTCAGAAATTAATTAAGGAGCAAGAATCAAAAGAAGCCAATAGACCAGGAGATTGGTCAGACTTAATGTATTCTTCTTGGAGTTATGTATTATTGTATGTTTTATCTTTGTACTTTGGATATGTAGTTGTTATTGTAAGCGTTGTAGGGAGTGTAACAATGGTTATTTAAGCAATGTCCACCTAAAAGATGCGTTGATTCAGCAGGTGAACACATGAGAGCATTAGTGAATGTTAATGTCAATGGTGGGGAAAATGCTAGGTCTCAAATACTTATTCATGGGCAAGGTTATCACGGGTTACCTGTAATAACCTCACAACATGAATGGTCAGGCCAGGGCTTTGAGATGAGGTCTATATCTGAGGAGGAAACTGGATCACAGTCTCCAGTAGAATTTCGGAGATCCTCCAGGCTAAAAGCAAATGAAGACGTTGCTTCCAACGGATGCATGTCTTCAAAAGCTTGAGCTTGTCTTTAGATAGATACAGCATTTTTCTTAAGGGGGGAGGTGTCGTATAAAGACACAACCTAGGATGCCATGACAAAGTAAAGCATCTCCAACTAGCGGATGCAACCCCTTCAGCTGTGTTTACCAAAGATAGTTCCTGCCAGAAGGTACTTTAGTAACATTTGCGACAGCTGCATTTGTACTTAGTGTTAACTAGGAAATATAAATAAGTATAAGAACCTTAAATAATTGTTGGATCAGTCAAAATAGTATACTTTAGCTAAAATGTATGTGACAGGTGTTTGACATTGTTTCCTTCCTTTTTTGTGCATGTGCCAGAGCTCTTACCAGGAAGTTAATACCTTGCCCCCTCCTATGGCATAGTAAATGTTATAAAACACCCCCGGTCAACAGCAAAGGCGGTGACTTTAGCTTAGATTATCACTGTGTAACGCTGGCGGACCTTTCGCCAGTATTCAACGAGGACTTACATCGTTGAAGTTTGACTCTCATCTTTAACTTGTGCCTTCTTATTTGCTGAGCTGCCTTGTTCTCGAGCTTAGGCTCGGGGCTTACATACAATCCCGAAAACAACTTTAAAAAACTACAGTCGTGTGCAGATCCCATTACACGACAGGGAAAAGATATGAAAAACGGGGAGAGATGCGACAGTTCAAGAAGGAAAATGCGCTTATATGGGAGAGATAGGGAAAACGACGGTGGCAGCTACGTGGAACATGGGTGATGGAGGGAAATGCGTTTTATATGGGAGGATACTAAAACGGAGAGATGCTAGGATAGACAGATGTTAAAGGTAGAATGCTTGGCTAAGCATGGGTAGAAGGATAGGAATACGCTTTATATAGAGGTAGGGAATACGAGAAGTGCTACGCTAGACAGAGTTTGAGGTGCGGAGAATGCGTTCATATGGGAAATATAGGGAAAACGTGGAGAGATGATAGGCTAGACAGAGCTTGAAGAGTAGAATATGTCTTTTATATGGAGAGAAAAGGAAAACAATGGGAGTAGCTAGGTCGGAGGATCGTTCAAGGAGGAAAATGCGTGTATATGGGAGAGATAGGGAAAACGAGGAGAGCTCCGAGGTAGAGCAGGGTCTGATGGAGAGGGCATACCCTTTATATGATAGAGGTAGGGAATACGAGGTGACGTAGTAGGCTAGACAGAGGTTGAGGAGTAGGGTATACGTTTATGTGGGGAAGATATGGTAAACGGAGAGAGATTCTATGCTAAGGAGAGTGTTGAAAGATGGGGTAATGCGCTTATATGGGAGAGGTAGGGGATACGAGGAGAGGTGCTAGTCCAGACAGAGGTTGAGGAGTAGAGTATGTGTTTATATGGAAAATATAGGGGAAACGAGGTTTGTTTGTTCGAAGGTTCTACCGTGGGATTATCCCACCTTCTAAGCCCAGGGCTAGCGCCTCCTCAGAGATCTACTAACCGGGGTTTTCCCATGAGGCCAATACCTTACTTCTTAAAAAGGCCCCCTGCAGTGCAGGAGATGGAAGTGGATACGCCACTTACGCGCGTCATCCCGAAACGGGGGACTACCGAAAAATTGGTGGGATGGATGGCCATCTAGCAGACCATTCTACCAGCTATTCAGGGTGGTACCGGAGAATTTGAGGCGTCTCACAACCCCGCCTGCATGGAAAACCATACAGACGTACCCAATACCCATGGGAGTCGGGAACCACTGCCCCGTCGAGTCCAACCCATCCGAACAGCTCCCCAGTGGGGAGGGGCTCGGCACGTTCGGCCCAATGTACTTCTAGTATTGCCAGAAGTACCGCGAGTGGTAGGGGTCCGCAGCGCTCGCACCACGGCAGCTGAAGGGATCGGAACCCCTCCCCTACGGGAGGGAAACGGGGAGAGAGATGCTAGGCTAGACAGATGCTGAATTAGAGGGATGTAGCTTTATACCGGCGAGATAGAAAACCAAGGAGAGATCCTAGGATAGACAGATGCTGAAGGAGGGGATACGCTTCATATGTAGGAGGTAAGGAATACGTGGGGAGGTGCTAAGCTAGACAGATGTTAAAGATAGAATGCGTTTATATGTGAGAGGTAGGGAATACGAGGAGAAGTGCTAGGCTAGACAGAAGTTTAGGAGTAGGGTATGCGTTTATATGGGAAAGATAGGGAAAACGTGGAGAGATGATAGGCTAGTAGGCTAGGAGACTATAAAAGACATTTATATGTGAGAGGTAAGGAATACGCTGAGAGATAATAGGTTAGACGGATGCTGAAGGAGGGAGGGATACGCTTTATAGGAGATAGGAGAAACGTAGAGAGATGCTAGGCTAGACAGGTGTTAAAGGTAGAATGCGTTTTATATGAGACAGATAGCAAACTGAGGAGAGGCATTAGGATAGCAAGGGTTGAATGGTAGAGTTTGTGTTTATATGGGGAAAACGGAGAGAGATCCTATGCGAGAGAGTTAAAGGAAGAGAATGAAATGTGTTTATATAGGGGAGATAGGGAATACGAGGGTCGATGTTAGGCTAGACAGAGATCCAGGAGTAGAGTATACGTTTATATGGGAAAAGATAGGAAAACGTGGAGAGATGATAGGCTAGACAGATGCTGAAGGAGGGAATACGCTTTATATGTATAGGTAGAGAATACGAGGAGAGGTACTGGGCTAGACAGAGGTTGAGGAGTAGAGTATGCGTTTATATGGGAAAATATAGGGAAAACGAGGAGAGAGGCTAGGGAGGTTAGTGTTGACGTATGTGTAATGTTCGTCCATGTATAACATCATTTAGTCTCATTGACACTAACAAGCCTATATCACACACTAGCGTCTTGGATTCCCAGGATCACGCACCCTAAACGGCTGGAGCAAGCCGGCGATCGATTAATACTATTATTCCAAATAAGTATTTTTATTGATACGGTATTAAAGAGTAACTCGGATAGTATAGTTTATATTTAGGGTAAACCGGATAGTATCACATGTGTTCATGGTAATTCAGAGTAGTCATTGGTACCAGAGCTATTTAAGGTAATTTTCATATGATGCGGGTAGTATCACGGGTATTTAGGTCATTTTAACAGGTAATTTAGATGGTATCACTGGTATTCATGGTAATATAGAGAGTAATTATATTATAAAGTTTCTTATCCAATGTTACAACATTTTGTATACTTTTTTTCTAAATCTTGCAAATTTTATATGTTAAACAGTTGGTGTGTGAGACGTAGGGGGTTAAACAGTGTATAGGGTTACACTGAAGGTATATAGAAACAGTATAAACTACCTCATTCGCATGGTTGACGAGATATTGTAACGTTTTTAGTCAGCGTTATTGCTTTATATAGTTACATTTTTCGTACAAATGTAACAGCTTTATCAGCTTAATCATTACTTCACTAGTTAAGGGTTGTAAGGGTAGACGTCTTTACGCTTTATCTAGGCTTGAAATTAGCACTAGGATTTGCTCCTAATGGCAGGATTAACGCCTACCCTTGCATCTTGTTCTTTTTTCAACAAGTGTCTGCTAGCTGCATATACCTCACATGAGTAAACTTCATTTTTTTTTAAATATTGTAGACTCCCGGAGAAAATATTCATCTTGAGATCCATGTTACATTCTTTTAAGCACTGTTTGCAATACGATAATGTCCATACGCATATGTAATTATTCCATCCTCGGCAATAACTCTTTTATCATCAAAAGCAGTTCAATATGATTTTATTCACTTGCACTGTGCTAACAGCATGCTCCCGTGATAGGATCAGATTCCTGGGTGTTCTGATGATTTCTGTTTTAAGACAATCTGTATAGCTGGCAAATGTAATGTACTGCTTAGTGCTTAGTAGCACTACTTTTTATGCCTTTAATATTTTTATCATCGAGCCTTGAATATCTAAGGCGTACATCTTAGGTCGTAGTCCAACAAATCGTAGAATGATTTTGCTATTGGCCTCATCTTTAAATTTTACCAGCACCTTTTTGTTCTGAGTAAAGTGACATATATGCTTAACAGGGTAATCAGCTGTATCCAGATGCTCGATAAAACTAGCTTGTCCTGGTACACATCTTCAGTTGCACACGATGAATGAATGAATCAGTGTCCATATACATAAGTTTCAGGTTTTTAGTCCCATAATATGGCGACAACACATAGCTGAAGCCTATATATACGCTTGTTGAACACGATCCGTCGCGAGGCCATATGTACAGCGGCTAGATTAGCAACATATATCGTCCAATCGATAAACGTAGGCTTGGCGATCAAATTTTTCAGTCTCTTCTCGTTTATAACCAGTCGTATGTCCATACGATTATGCAGGTTCTTAATAGATTTTCCAAACATGGCATTGTTAAAGAGTTTGTAGAGGTCCTTCTCGAAATCATTCGCAGCCTGCTGTCGTAGCCTGTTGTTAAATTCCACATGAGGTTTTAACCACTGAGACTGTCGGAATTGCAGAACACGATGGATTTTGTTAGCCGTAACCCACGATTAAGAGCTTGCTTCAAAGTCATGTCCAAGATGAGGTATCAGTTTCTTTGTAGATGACTCCTTGGGCTTGATACACTCAGGAGGAAACGTAGATCGTTGTGTAGATCGTGAAGTTCTGCAGAATACTCGATGTCGATTTCTAATATGTATCCATGAGGATCGTCTTCTTGTAGTCTTTCTAAGTCAATTTCTTCAGGTGACACCCACTCAAATCCACAAAAAGGGAAGGCTTGACACATTGCCCAACTATATTGTTATTGGCGTCCTCGTATGTAATAAATTGGGTTGGTCTCGAAGGATCATGCTTCTCCATGTAGACGTTGTTCGCTTAGGCATACCGGTGGGAAACTTGACATAAATCTCCTCTAATACCGGATGCTATATTGAGTAATTTATCATGATCCTGTAGCAATTCCAACCGAATTCCAGTATACAGCAACATGGCATACCATGTAAGTCCTGGAGAGGTACAACAATGCGCAGGATCGGCTTTGTGTGTTTTGAGGGTTTGATCTCTAAATGTCTCAGAGACGTCAGCTAGAAGAAGTACATCTGAGGTTAAGTAGAGGCCGCTGTATTCGCCCAGGTTTCTCACATTAAACAGCCCCCATACATTTCTAGCACGATTGTAGCCAGCATCAGTAATTTCTTCTTCATTTAACCTCTTATAGAAGGAGTCCTTAGGAGGCAGACAGGTTTCGTTCAAAACATCCCATGACGTGACGTAATCATACGGAAATACTCTCTAACGAGTCATCAACTTCAACTTGCCTTCTCCGAAGGGATTCAGTGTTTTAGGATACGATGTTAGATTTTTCACCAGCTTATCCAAGCTTGTACTGAGGAATCGAAAGCTATCCACAAACCAAAGCTTTATATCTCCTACATACTTGGAGAAGAGCTTTTTTCAGAGCCAGGAATTACTTCCACCCGCGCACTTGTAGATCCCAGCTCCTTAACAATTAAGTGTGAGTCATACCCACTGAGGTTCTGCATGAAGACTGGAATATATTTAGGTGTTTTTTTGGCTAAATTACATTCATTATGTAAACTTCCGCGATATTCACTATTGATGTGATCATGATCGCGTACATTATAATTCTCTTCAGTAAAGGTTTTTCCACACAAGTAGCATACTGTAGAGGAGTTGAAATCCAGTTGCTGTTGATCTGTAGGTTTCAGAGACATGGCAGATTTGTATATATTATCAATTTCCTTTGCAAGGGTTGGCAGATATTCCATAAACTTCTGAGCAGCATCAACACCGCGATATGCATAGGGATGCTTAGGAAGACCAGTTTCCAGATGTTCAACAGATTGAGCAGGCTTCACGTAAACACCGAAACTCATAGGTACATGCTGCTGATAAGGGGTTGTATATGAAGTTTCAGAATTGGATATACACATATACATGGTGCGAGGAAGCATAGATGACGTAAGGTAATTTCAACATCCTTTTAAAACTTTAAACTGTACAATGTATTTCTCCTTTGTAAGCATAACTACCCTCGCAATACCATGCTGATTACAGATGGACGCACGTTCTTGTAGTTTTTTAAGTCCACTTCGTCCATATCGATCATCAAAATGTGTAAAACAGCGCTTATTAGTATAAACACGTTGCTTGCATTTGGTTTTCTGACGTCGAATAAGTTCTTTAAAATTCTTTATATATAAGTAGTGATGTTTTCCACTACTGTCACTCAATAGTAGGAGGTCACGGTGTTCAGGTAGTTCAACCTCATCAACCTTTATTCGATATGCCTCATGCTTCTCATCCAGTCCGAAGATGTTGGTAGACATCCTATTAAGCTTCTCAAACTTAGAATTTGAAGAAGTGGAGTTGGATAAGAAACACAGCTGAAGTCATATTTATTTTGAATTTCTCGTATTTGCTCACCCATTGTGCATTCTGCTCAACGAATTTGGCTAATACAAATACATGAACCATTGCTAATCGGTATAGATCTGGATGTTTATGCATGCTTTTCTTGCTACAATAGATGATGGTAATGGTATATAGCTACTTCCTCGTAACGGATTGTACTTGTTAATACGAAGTCTAACGCCTTCCACAGCAAACAGGTCCCAGTTTCTACCCCTAAGCTGTAGTTCCTCCATTTCAGCAACCAACTTCTTCAATTTCGTTTCCAACATACAGTCCAGATCCGTTTCTAGGAAAAAGATAGATTCCGGGTTTTAAATGTTTTGTCACAGGTTTCTCCGATACTGTTAACAAATCGACACTTAGCTAGCAGATTAATTTTCACACTTTTGTGAATACCAAGCTCTTTATGTAGAGCCTGGATTATCCGCTGTTTTGCCCCATGTAGGTACATATTCAGATCCTTAGTTGATTCGCATCGTATAAAATACGATTTTAAGTGCCCATCGAATGAAGTTTCATATTCTTTCATGTCGCAGTCCTCCATTGTAGATAATAACTGTTGTTTAGTACGTTCTAATCCACGTTTCTTCTCAGGCATGCTTATTTCGCATAAACCTTCGTGTCGCTGACCCTTATAACTATCTTTGAATGTTATATTACAATATTTACTTTTGAAGAGCTTCTTACAGCCCAGCTCATGCCTTCTTTTATCATATACCCGTTGAAATTTCTTTCCACATTTACCGCAAGAATATCCTGATGCACTAACAATGCTATCCTTATATGCGGAGTTATTCATGTTTACTTTGATGTAATAACGTATTAATCCTTCTTCAAGGAAATGTAGACCTCTTCACCTTGATAACACTTTAGAAAGCCGTTTATTTTCTGGGAGAGCAATGATGTTGACACCTCGAGAATAATTATCAGAATGAAGTGCTATGTCCGAAATCGCCCTATTTATAGAGGAGGCACGAATCTTTTTAGATCAATGATATACTGAAATTTAATACTAAAATGGTGATTAAGGTCTAAACTGTTTAATTTCAATACGTGTTACACAGGTATTCGGACGTATCCGTCGGTCTTCGTGTATGTTCGAGTATTTAGAGACGCATTCAGAGGTGTAATTGTACGTATTCGTAGGTCTTCGTATAGCTTCGTGTGCTAGGAGGAAGTTTTAGAATGTGTTGAGCATTTATATCTAGGTGTTCCTGCGTCTCCGTAGCTCTTAGTGCAGGTTCGGGTGCTTGTTGGAAGTGAACGTGTGTATCTGTGTGTTTCTAGATCTTCGTATAGGTTCAGATGCTTAGAGTGAGTGAAGTATTGTTAGCGTGTATGTATTGTAGATACATGAAATCATCCCCCGGGGGTCGATATGAGTACTTTAAAGTAATTGTCATGATAATGTTATTTCTAGACTGGTCACACTGCCTATTACATTTTATTTTCTCAATCTAAATTAGTTTATAAGCTATTAATTTTATAAGTAAATTTCATTCGAAGCCAAAACACTACGGACAAAATTATTTATAATGTTAATTTAGCATGATAAACATAGCGGTATGCGGTTTACGTCATCAACCTAGGTGATATATCCTAGTGACCACAGGAGGCTACAGGCAGCAATGGAGATGGACCATAGTGAGGCGCGGAAGTCCTAACAATTCGAAGCTTGAAGACCTGTCCCGTTGTCTGTTTACCTGTGGGCTCCAGGTCACCTTGGAACAATACGTCAATGACGCATCAACTCCTGTAACGGCACAGCAGCTACGGAATGAGCGCTGGCTTGCGTCTGCAGGACAAAAGGAAGACACGGATTTCAAATTCCTATTGACATGCTCCGCATGGGAAGGATTAAAGTAGTTAGGAGTGGTGGTAAAGTGCCTTACACCCCAATCAAATCACAAGGTCCTAAAGAAGCGGGAACAAATTGCGAACCATTATCCGCGACCATCTAGGTAGGAGCACAAAGAATCCACAGGTTCAAATTTTAGGGGTGATTACAACTTCATCTTCGATTAATATCTAATGTAATTCAGATAAAGATGCTGAATAAACGCTATTACGTTGATCTCATTGGGTAGTTTCTTTGTAATATATATTTGGGTACCTGTCGTCCTGGCGTTGATCCTTAATTTGTAAAATGAAATTATCTAAGAAATTAAGAAGGATAGGGGAGTGTACCAAAGCATAATTGATAGCTCCTATGACGTACAATTAATATCGTACATAAGTATTAATCAGTTGTCCTTAGTCTGAATCCCAGTCTTTCAATAACTTCCTTACTTTCCCTCTATACTTTGGATATATCATTTAGATTTATGGTGTAAAGTGTATATGAACGTGGTTAACATGGTGAATTAATGTTATAAATACTTATGACTATAGTGCCTCGGTTTCTAATACTGATTTCAACAGCCAGCCAAACAAATTTGTAAAATGCGTCCAACACAACAATGAAAAAGCATTCTCACGAGAACGGAGAAACGGCCTAAAGTCAACAAACAGTTTCTAAAGTGGACGTGCCACTGGCTCAGAAGGTGGCCCCAAGTTGTCCTCTGCAAAGGCTTAGCGATAGCACGCACCTGACATACTCTAAAACAAGCGGCAATGTCTCTGTCCATCGCCTCCAGATGAACTATTCTTTTATCTTACCCTCGGTCCTCATGATCCCGAGATACCCACCAAATGGGAAATCGTGTAAAAACGAAAATAACATGGGAACCAGAAGTTCTGGCATTACGACCTTTGAAGTGGAATTTTGTTAGCCCCACGTTTGTGCGCCAATTTGAAGTGGAATATTTGTTGGTAGTTGGAAGATGCTTCATGTTTATCTGCACAACGTATGGGAGCCAATTTGTTGCGGTCACTTCGTGTTATCTATTGTTGGGCGCCTGTTATTGTTTTACTACTTTGAATGTTGGGTTCATTGTCCTCCGGCTAGCTATTGTTTCTCGGTCGAGCACATCTCTTGAACAGGGTGTGTAAACGGAAAGGATTTGTTACTGAAAGATAACACTGATAAACGAATTTGTTTTTACACTTTTATTACCGTCACAATTAATTAATTTCACATATTGACTCTTGATACACGCCAGACTGAAACTGTTATATTTTCTGTTACTATAATCACTTATTTGTTGAACATTATTAATTCGCGTAGTTCACATTTATAACTAACTTTACAACGCGAGAGATTTTGTAGAATTGCACGACGATTCTCTTAAACTTTGTGACGTATAACCCACGAATACTTATGTTGAACTGAACGACGTATTACACGCGAATGCTTCTGTTGGACTGTGCAAAATCTGTCCCCCTGCTTCATCCTTTATACTCTCTCACCCGATATGCCTAAGGATTATAACAGAGCTGCAATTGGTTAATAAAACGCGCCAACATTAGCGTCTATTTTTATATTCAATCAAAATTACGAACACATTTGCTCTAAGGAAGATATTCCCTCCATTTCTACAGAAAAGCGCGCCAATCTGACGTCATTTGCTTGTCTCTAATAATTGATAAACAACTCACCCCCTCGCTCATTGTTACCCGCTCTTATTGTCAGTTTCAGTGAAGCCGTGTAAACTTATTTCCTAACAATGCTTATAATTAACAAACATCTCAAATCAATGTCATACAATAATGCTTATTTACACTACAATCACTCTGGCATTTACATTGTTGTGATACAAATTACTGCCACATATGCCTCACTAGAAACATAATTATAAATATTTACAACTTTTTTGGAAATTTTATAATTGGGTTTTTAGTCTCCTGAATCTTGTAACACACGGTATTTATCACTTGCACTTAACACTGCACACGCATTTAACACACGACATATATATTTGCCTTTTTCTCGCCACTATTTACTGGCTCTAGTCTAATGTGTTTATATACATCTGACATTACAAATTTTTATAGCAAATACTGTACCCTGAACTATTTAGTTACAAAATGTTTATACTTTCTTAGATTATTGACAAAAAATTTATACACTCAAGATTTTTAACCTGTTTCATCTTGTAATTATTGAACATATTTACCAAAATATTCATCCTCTACACAAATATATTTACATCTCTGAATTCTAGACACAATTTCACATTATCTGTGTGCTACATAAGTGTTTTGTTTTAATTATGTTTACCCTTTTTTATTGTTTATGCTTTATATTCACAATACCCTTTGAATTATATCTACATACGTTTACTTTAATGTGACATTAAGTTTTCATTATTACATGCTTCATTTCAAATGCTGTTATAGTTTACTAAGAAAATGTTCTTTTTCCCCTTTAAACATTCATTTTTGTCCAGAATTTATTTCTCTTTTCTCATGACATATATACATAGTTAACCCTCTTACATTCCAATGCTTTTTTTTTTAGTTCAGCTTTAACTATCTTGGATTTGCTTTCTTTTTTTTTAGCGGTCATGGCTATTCCCTTTCCTGGATCAAATTGTCTATGGGTAAGCATTACTCGTAGCTGTATCGTAGCATTCCAAAATCTGTTCATGAATAGCCTCTTAAAGGATTAATTCGAAATGTTGCCCCCTGATACCATTTGAAACCAATCTAAAGTTTTCTGAACCACACATCTTTTAACAACTATCATTTTCAATTCTTCCGGTATCTTTTTAATTTGAGAGTACTGTGACAATTCTGTAATAAACTGTACTGGATTTGAGTTTTCATTTTGAACAGCTTGGTGCTTGTTAATTTCAGAAGTTAGTTTTTTATTATTTATAGACAAAACTTTAACTTCTTCGGACAACTTATCTGTTTGTGTTTCCGAATCCTTCTGAATTTCAGATATCTCCCCTCTGAAATTAACTTGCGCCTGATTTAAATCTACATTCGTAGCCTCCTTCATCTCTCTTAGCTCACTTGAAATGCTACTCATTCGACCTCCTAAATCTGTACATTCGACATCAGCATGTTCAATTTTAGTAGTAACCTCACTTTTTTCGTCAGATATTTCCCTGCTCATGTCTGACATTTTCTTTGAAACTTTTCCTATCTCACTTGCTATTATTTCCTGATTTTCATTTTCTCATTTTTGGCATACTACTATCTAACTTCATAGATTTCTTTTCAAATTCTCCCCTTATTTTCCTATTTCTATTTTCCATATCTTCCCTTATTTTCCTATTTCTATTTTCCATATCTTCCCTTATTTTCCTATTTCTATGTTCCACATCTTCCCTGTTTTGATCTAATATTTGCTCTAATTTCTCATTTCTCTGAACTAATATTTGCTATAATCTCTCATTTCTCTTTTCCAGAATCTGTTTTAATGTTTCACCAAAATTTCTCAGCATTTCCATCATCATACCAGCATCAAAATGAACATTTCCTGCTATTCTATTCTGACTTTCTTCACTAACATTTCCTCCCTCAAATCCTACATTGTTTGAACTATTTTCTGTAACCTGTATTGAATTACAGATAACTGTTACATTATCCCCTTCATAATTATTTCTGCAGTATTCTTAGTATACATTGTTTTCTTAATCCTACCACTTCTTAAGAACATTTAATTTCTCACAATTTTTTAGGATAAAAAAATTTACAATATTCTAACCTTTGTGATGCTGTCTGCTGATGTTGCTTTGATGTCCAGCTTCCTGCCCCTCTCTCCTAGATGTATATATCGCCTCTGCGTCGTACTACGATGAATCTGCGTCGTCTCGCTGTTTTGGTGTTGTAGCTGAATTCCCCTGTTGCCTTCTGTTCTCGTAATTACGATGTCCAGTCATCCGCGTCGTCGGTCGTTCTGGTGGTTGTTTCTGGAATCTGCATCTTGTAGTTAATTTCACTGCTCCATTCAATCCACGTCCTGGTTAATTCGCCCCTTCCTGGTTATTTCGCTCCTTCCTGGTTAATTCGCCCCTTCCTGGTTATTTCACCCCACGTTCTGGGTGCCAATTTGAAGTAGATGGTTTGTTAGCCCCACGCTTGTGCGCCAATTTGAAGTGGAATATTTGTTGGTAGTTGGAAGATGCTTCATGTTTATCTGCACAACATATGGGAGCCAATTTGTTGCGGTCACTTCGTGTTATCTATTGTTGGGCGCCTGTTATTGTTTTACTACTTTGAATGTTGGGTTCATTGTCCTCCGGCTAGCTATTGTTTCTCGGTCGAGCACATCTCTTGAACAGGGTGTGTAAACGGAAAGGATTTGTTACTGAAAGATAACACTGATAAACGAATTTGTTTTTACACTTTTATTACCGTCACAATTAATTAATTTCACATATTGACTCTTGATACACGCCAGACTGAAACTGTTATATTTTCTGTTACTATAATCACTTATTTGTTGAACATTATTAATTCGCGTAGTTCACATTTATAACTAACTTTACAACGCGAGAGATTTTGTAGAATTGCACGACGATTCTCTTAAACTTTGTGACGTATAACACACGAATACTTATGTTGAACTGAACGACGTATTACACGCGAATGCTTCTGTTGGACTGTGCAAAATCTGTCCCCCTGCTTCATCCTTTATACTCTCTCACCCGATATGCCTAAGGATTATAACAGAGCTGCAATTGGTTAATAAAACGCGCCAACATTAGCGTCTATTTTTATATCCAATCAAAATTACGAACACATTTGCTCTAACGAAGATATTCCCTCCATTTCTACAGAAATGCGCGCCAATCTGACGTCATTTGCTTGTCTCTAATAATTGATAAACAACTCACCCCCTCGGTCATTGTTACCCGCTCTTATTGTCAGCTTCAGTGAGGCTGTGTAAACTTATTTCCTAGCAATGCTTATAATTAACAAACATCTCAAATCAATGTCATACAATAATGCTTATTTACACTACAATCACTCTGGCATTTACATTGTTGTGATACAAATTACTGCCACACCTTTAAACACCTATCTTGCGTTGCCTTAATCATTAATACACCATCACGAAGGAGATAAGGGGAACAATTTGGCCATTTTGCAGTTACGGAATTATAGCTGCCAACTTCATATCCAAGCATGATGATCAATGATGCTGGGGAACATCTCAGGAAAGGCGGCAAATGAAGCTGAAACAGGAAGCTGACGATCTTCAACTAACGGAGCTGAAATATCACTAACAGCCCTCATCAAGGCATCAGCAACACAATTATCCGTACCCCGGTAATGGCGAGGAGTGAACTTGAAGGCCCCAATCCAGACACTTCAACGAACTAATCTCCCGGCTTTGCGAGGGGTGGTCAAAGCCAAAGCGAGAGCCTAATATCGGCCTCCAGAATAAAAAAAGCACGTTCCAAGTAGGAAACACTTTTGGAAATCAAAAAGGAAAGCTAAGTCTCAGCTCATAAACCGAGAATTTATGGTCATCTTGCGATAGCGCACGAGAGCTGAAGTAAACCCATCGGCAGTCTTACTGAAACTCCTGTAACGGCACAGCAGCTACGGAATGAGCGCTGGCTTGCGTCTGCAGGACAAAAGGAAGACTGAAATCCGGGAACACCAACACTAGCGGTTTCGAAATAGCAAACTAAGGTCCTTAAAAGGCATGCTGCCGTTCAAGTTCCCAAACAAACACCGCGCCCTTGCGGCGCAGGCAGTTCAGTGGTTCACTGCGCTCAACAAAATTGGAAATTAATTTCGAAAAGAAATTAACCATGCCAAGAAATCTTGGCATATCCCAGCCATTGGGGTGGTTAATCCCCTGCGGTTGTAGCTGCATATTGCTTGTGTGTGCAACCTTATTGCGAATTAGGGGTTGCTACACGCTGCTTCCGGATGTACATCCCTGGGCAAAGCTGGGCAACGCTGTGTTAATACAGCAGTTAAGTGGAGCATTTAGGGAAATTAAGTGAAAGGTATAGTTTCCTTTCTTTTGTATTGTATATTTATCAATTTAATTAAGTAGATCAAGGGAAAATGTATTATTCTCCCCCTGGGAGGACGGATGGGAAAATCCTAAGCATCAGAAAAAGATGATAAGGTCATAGTCCAACAAGAGGACACAAATTCTGACATTAAATCTGATAAAACGAGAAGACTGAAAAAACAGGTTCAAAGGTTGATAAGACTGGAAAGACCGATAAGACTGACGGAACTATCATAAGACAGGACGTAATACTGGGGTATCCATTGAGGGTGGTTCTGAAGGTGAGACTTTAGCGGCTGCAATATAATTAATTAAACTACAAATATAATTGGATGAATTAGTTTAAAGCTGGAGATAGGGTTACTAGGGGAAAAAGCATCAATATATTGAAATTTTTGGTCAGTTATTACAGAGATAGTAATTTATTTACGTGCGCTTGTATCAACTGGAACGGGAAAAATCACAGATTAAGGAAAGAAAACGCGGAAATGCAACTAAAACAATACCGACGTATGCAACACTTGTACAACAGACCGTGGTAGGAAAGACTACAAAAGAGACAAAGATTCAACAGGCGCAAGAAAGAAAAGAGTATAACAAGTTTTTGTTCTTCTAAGTCCAGGAAATCTGTGGAGGAAACAAAAAAGATAGTAACGTCATCCATAAATCCGGCTGGAGATAGAGTTAAAATAAAGGATATGAGATATGCTGAAAAACATTTGGCAATGGAAATAGATTCGGAAGTAGACGCTGAAAAAATAATGAATAATGAGAAGTTAACGAGGGAAGTACAGGTAGAAAAACAAAGGAAGCTAAATCCGCCGCTAATACTTTATGAAGTTCCAAAATGGGTTACACCTGAAAGATTAACCAAGCTTGCATATGAACAGAATTTTGCAGATGAAATGGGACAGGAAACTTTTAACAATGATTTTAAATGTAGATTTATGACAGGGTCAAGAAATGAAAATACAGTTCATATGATAGTGGAGGTGACTCCAATAATCAGCGGACGTATATTAACTAAAGGCAGACTTTACTTAGACTTTACATCTTTGTGCGGTTACGGATTTTCTTGTTATTCCACGTTGCAATAAATGTCAGGATTTAGGTCACGTTTCAAAATATTGTGAAAGGGAGAAAATAATATGCGACATTGCGGTGAACAAGTTCATATAAATAAAGATTGTTCAAAGCGAGAAGAACCAAAATGTATAGCGTGTGATATTCTTGGGAAAAGTGGGAAAATTGTGTATAAAAAGCCGAATAGTACAGATTCTGAAACATATAAAGCCTTGTTAATGTGGCATATCTATTATGAAGAATAACTCATTTGTACAGATTGCACAAATTAACGCCGCTTGTAGTAGATTAGTAATGGATGGATTTCGAAGATTAATAGATGAAGAAATACTCGACTTAGTTTGTAGACAACAGCTGGACGAAAGGCTAATAACCATGCCTAAAACTGGTAGAATAGTTGTAACAAGAGAAGTGCTAAAGGCCGCAATACCTTTTTTTAAAAATGCAATTAGATATAACAATTTTAACACAGCTTTATACAACTCATGACAATTGTATAGGGATTGTCAGTAATACTTTTAGATGCATAACTGTAAACACGTATTGCTATTTTTCTTATCCCATTGATCGGTTTTTAGTATACATTAGAAATATTTTACTGTACACTGTAATAGTCGACTTCTATTTACATTAGATGATAATGCAAAATCGGTACTTCGGTACAGTAGTATAACAGATAAATGTGGGGATTGATGAAGGGATCACACACCTTGAAGGAAAGCCCAGCTAAATCCTTGCTACAAGAACTTTTATTATAAATGTAAAATTCAGGGAAAAATAACTGACCCAAAATATGGTCCAATACCGGAAAATAGATATATGTATGGTACCGAATTACAATCAAGGTTAGCATAATAAACACATCATTAACAATTATAAAACTCTATAAACAATAAACAACATCTAACTAAACTCAAACACTAATAGCTGTGAACAAATCTTCACCCTGTGTGTGCACGTGCGTGTGTGTGTGTGTATGTATGTATGTATGTATGTATGTATGTATGTATGTATGTATGTATGTATGTATGTATGTATGTATGTATGTATGTGGGTATGTATGTATGTATGCACGTATGTATGTATGTGGGTATGTATGTATGCATGTATGTATGTATGCATATATGTATGTATGCATGCATGTATGTATGTGTGTATGTATGTATATAAATATACTTCAAGCTTAGACTAAAGAACTGCGCTGAACTGACATGAAAGTGAAGTTAACTGCGAGAAAACTATCTCAAAGAGAGCCCTAAAGCACTAGTTAGCAAGTATCCCCTATTTTAATCACGTTGGCTATAAGCAACTAGCTGCCAAAATTATAAGTTACAAGAAAGCAGTAACACAGACGTAAATATGGTGCGCGTAGGTAATTGAACAATGCTCACCGACCTTCCCTCAGGTGCTCACGGAGCAGGCTCCTCTTAAGGGGAACCTCGGGAGTTTGGGGCTAGTGGGCAGACTTGAACGGCGTCGGATTCGTTCAATCTGGAAACGTTATGGACATCATCTGCACTTGCGCACGAGGTCTCCCGGGTATGAACGCCCTTCGGTCTCTCCCTAATATTCCCCTCCCTGGGTCGCGTTCGAAGCACAAAGGGCATATTGGCTCTGTCCCGGTTTCGGAGGTCCCTCCATGATATGGAGTTTGCTTTCTCTGCCAAGTACATAGTAGGTAGAAAAGGTATTGATTCCACCCAAAAATACTATACCGATATTTCACCGGAAATACATGTTTTAAGGCCCCCTGAATCCATAAAAAGCATTTTTAGAAAAATGTTCGTGTGTGCGTCTTTGTGTATGTATTATGTGTGTGTGTGTGTGTGTGTGTGTGTCTGTGAACAGCATAATTCAAAAACTAAAAGTGGATAAATATTAAACTTAGTATTTAGATTCAGTACCTTCCACGATGCAACACAAAGATTTTCAAGAAAATTCCCCACCCCATACTGTTCCTACATGAACATTATTCGAAATTTTTTTTTTATTTTATAAAAACTGGATTTTGATTAAAATTCTGTATATCTTGAATTTTAAGGGAATAGTTTGTGAAGTCCTCTTCATTCGGAAGGAGTTTTGTATAATCTTATATAACTGGTAAACGTTAAGCGATAGACGAAAACATACTTGAGAAAAAAATGTAGATCTCTTTAAAACACAGAATTTATTTCAAATAAGTTTTATTGTGGCATAAGCTGTTTCTGAGATATTCGTTATGAAAGGTTCGAATTTTTCATTACTTCGTCATGCTTTTAAAGTCCTGTCAATAATCAGTTGTCTCTCACGATTGCATGGAAACAGCATGGAATTTTAAAGCCAGCATATAGCGACCAGTTCTTAAACATTTGACTGTCATTGTTCTTATTGTATCCTAACGAAATGTGTAATGTATTTATTTCTGCAAAGGTTTATTTGGTTTAAAATGTAGTTGATAGAAAAATAAGCTTTAGTAAGGATAGTTTGTATACCCACTAATAAACGATAGAGAGTAGAGAAATTCGTGTAAATGTATCACATCAGATGTTTTTATCTATGTTTGTTTGTTGTAATAGGACATATATTTACAAAAATGTGCTGTTTACGCAGTTAAGTTATACTTAGTTCTTCGTTTACTGCTTCTAATATTAATTGTCAAAGACGAAGAAAATGCGGTTGGCGCTACATTTCGTCCTGAATATAATGCCGATGTTCAGAACCTGTGCTGTCTACCACTACCCTTTATTTATAGTTTAGACATTTAATCGATATGGTGTAAAATAAAAGAAAATGGATCACACTGCAAAAATGCTCATGCAATAGTGTTCGAAACTCACGTCCTCCGAATTTCGTTCTATTCGCTCTTCCTTTCCGATAATTGCTAGAACCAATGTTGTAATTTATTGAAGACTCGGTAGAAGGTACCTAGCTGTATCTGCCAGTTCTCGACTGTTCTCTCTTCCCCTGCTTACTTTATAATAGGATTTCCTCGGGCATCTCACTTTTCTGCACCTGAGAAGTTATAATTTCCGGCAGGGGAATGGAAAGGATTGGTTGCGCTATGTTACATTTTCAGGAGTCCCCTATAGACGATAACAGCTGAACAGTCTCTCTTTCCCTCTTGGAAAATTAGATTTTCACCTCCGTGCACGTACCCAATATCACATTATTAGCTAACAAAATTTGATGATTCTAATCCGTGAATGTTTATATGCGTAATTAATGAACTTCTAAGCGCAACATTTTCGAAAAGTAAAATAAACTTACCCTTCGAACTTTAAAATTCCTGTCGAAAGTACACAACTACTATGCAATAAGAATATAAGCATATGGCAGAACGAATACGTTCTTTTGTTTCCTGATGTGTAATTATTTTGAATTTTTGCGTCACGATTGGATACTACAGAACCATGTACAGGCATCATGATGAACAACCAGCGCGGTGGCGCCACGGTAACGTTTACGACTCGCATTGGGGAGGTTCCGGGTTCGATCTCCGGCGACCGCCCACTCTTACCCACGGGTTTTTCGTGGTTTCCACGGAGTCGGCAGACGAATACTAAGGTGGTTTCTTCTTACTATTATTTCTTTTCCATGATTTTCCTTTCGTTCTGTTTCCTTCTCATATTTCAAGTGTGCTTCTAGGTTTCGTGGCGTATGCGGTGCCGGGGAAAATGGCGCGGATGCATGCTTAATGGAAAATCGCTCTCTCTCTCTCTCTCTCTCTCTCGGTGGTTCCAGCAGGGGATGAGTCCGAGATCTTGAAAATGTTAGGGACTTCCGCGGTCTGTAGACTGTATGCCTAAGGCCTGTAGCCTGTTGTTTCTTCACCTCCTCCTCCTGGGGGGTGGTACTCGCAATAAATATGTGCAAGTCGCGAGGTGTTCCCCTCCGATGAATCACCTATACCTATACCTATACGAAGACGAACAACTTTGAGATATGTTAACAGATGTGCCTCTAGCTGAGAGACCTATTTGTGAAACTGTCATTTACATGATTAGATACAATATAACTTAGGTTTGGTTTCGTTTTGTTAATAGTACTTGTGATTGTGGCAACACAGTCTAATAACAGAAAAAGCCATCTTGAATACCTGGAATGTATTATGCAATGGCTGCATACAATCTTTCTGTCGGCTACTGAAGGACAAGCCATTGTAACTTAACGCTTTTGCGGAGAATTTGAATAACATTATCAATTAATAACATCAGTGTTTCTGAAATTATTTTTTCAAGCGACACCTATTTAATAGGTTGACCTTTTCTGCGAGCAACAACTTTTCTCTTGCCTATTCGAAAACCATTGCTTTTTACTCTTTTAGTTGCTAATCGATTAGCATAACAAAACTGTATTAATTACAGCTTCCTTCATTTAATATCAAAATGAATGGCTAAAAGAAAATACACATGTTTCAGGTCTTTAATAACCAAAATCTATCCTTTTATTTTTATAAGAGAATTATTAGAAGAAAATACTCATATCTAAGTTTCCTTTAATAATTAAAATCTATTATTTTATTTCTAGAACAGAACTTTTAGAAGAAAATACACTTGTCTAAGATTTCTGTAATAATTAAAATTTACAATTTTATTTTTAGAACAGAATAGTTAAAAGAAAATAACAGATATCTAACTTTTCTGTAATAATAATTAAAATATATCATTTTATTTTTAGAAGAGAATGTCCATCATCTCCAGCTTACAAAAAGAAAGAAACAAGCAAAAAAAAAAAAACAAAACAAAAGAAAGAAAGCTAATCCTAGATGTACTAATGAAAATGCTTCCATGTAAAGGACAGTTCGAGGTGGGGAAATTTTCTAGATACACTTCACCTGGCATCATTGAATGTATCTGTCACAAGTATTTTATTATTATTATTAATTATTATTATTATTATTCAGTTTCTCGTTGTTTGAGTTATACTTTTGATAGGTAGGCAGGCAGATAGACAGAAGTGCATGCGCTCAAACACACACAGACCATTTTTGAGGATCCAACATGTGCATTTCTGATTAAATCTTAATATCCAATATATGAAATAGAGCATCTTACCTACCTACTCTAAGCGCTAGAGAAATAACATAAGCTTTCTACTCTCTCCATTACTTGCTTATATTAAGTAAAGGAAGTATACCACCGAAAAATTGGATACCGATATTTCATGAGGTTCCCTTAATCCTAAAAAAGAAAAATGACGAAAAAGCTGTGTTACATTCACATGACTTTCTCCACCCTTTATCGCTTATTAGAGGGTATACAAATTATTCTTACGAAAGTTTATTTTCCTATCTACTTTATTTTAATCGATACAAACCTTTCCGGAAATAGCTACATTATACATTTCGTTATAGATACAAAGGAAATAGCGATAATCAAATTTTTAGAAATGGGCTATATTTGCTGGCCTTAAAATGCCATACTCTTTCCAAACAACTGAAAATTGATAGGACTAGAAAAGAATGGCTAAGTATTGAACAATAAGGATATCTCGGAAATGGCTGATACCACAAAAAAGTTATTTTAAATGAATTGTGTTTTAAAGAGATCTATATTTTTTGTAGTACGTTTTCATCTATCTCTTAACGTGTAACAGTTACACAAGATTATACAAAATCACTTCGTAATGAAGAGGACTCTAAGATATTCGCAGAAAATTCAACATTTACATTTTATTTAACACATAAATACCTTTAATATGTGGTATTTTAACCAAAATCATTACATCCATTTTGTAGAAAATCAAAACCTTCGAAATGTTCCATGTAAAGGGTAGTTTGGAGTCGGGGGATTTTCTTGGGGGGATGTTCTTGAAAATCTTCGTATTGCATCTTTGGAAGGCACTAAGCTTGGTATTTATCGACTTTTCGTTTTTGAGTTATGCTGTTGACAGGCAGATACACACACGCGCGCGGACCTTTTTCTAAAACTTAGATTTTTATTTCATATGACTTCAAACATGTATTTCCAGTAAATCTCGGTATCGTATTTTTGGATGAATGCAATATCTTCTAGGTACGTGGTAGCGAAGGTAAAATAGGTCTGTGTGTGTGTGTGTGTGTGTGTGTGTGTGTGTGTGTGTGTCTGTGTCTAAATGTCTGTCTGTGAACAGCATAACCCAAAAACGAAAGTCAATTAGATACTAAACTTGGCGTTTTAGTTCATACCAATATTTTCAAGAAGCTTTCCCCACCTTAAAGCATCGTATACTCATACATGGAAACATTTTGTTATTCTTTTATTTTCTCTTGATTAAAGTACTGCATGTTTAAGCCATTTGCATGACAAGATCTATATCCTAGAGTTCTCGGTGAATAGCCTGTTAAGTCCTCTTCATTTTGAATACTGAGCGGGATGGCTCTGGCGATGTCTGTGGCCCGCATTCGGGTGTTCCCAGGTTCGATCCCCAGCGACCACCCACTCTGACCCATGGGCTTTTCGGGGTTTCCCCGGGTCGTCAGGCGAATACTGGAGTGGTTTCTTTCATACCCCGAATTCTCTGTCCCTCCATTTCGCTCCATTAAGCATTGCATTCATTCTTCACCCCGTTTGATCTGTATGAGGGTTGGAGGTATCGCCGATGGTGTTTCGGTGCAGCGTGACAGGGGAAAAGGATGCTCTGTGATATTTCTCCATCCCTCGGCCTTCGGCTGGTTGCCAGAGTATAAGAACCGCCCCTTGGGATGGCGTTGAACCTTGTGTGGGACTAGGTCTCCGGTCTGCCTGTCCGACTGCCAGGGCGTTATAATCTGAAACCGTAGATACCCTGCCATTGCTGTACCGTCACTCCTGGTTCCGAGCGCCCGGTATCTCCCTTCACTTCATCCCTCCCTTCCGGCGGCCCAGCCTCGTGGGCGTGGGTACAATATCCTCATTCTTGGATCGGTGCCGAATCCTGTTCACTTCACAATCCAATCATTTTAATGACTTGTGTAATCGGTAAACCATAACAGACAGACAGTCTTACTACTCAAAAAATGTAGATCTCCATAAAGATAAAAATTCAGTGGCCTTAACCATTTCCGAGATATTCCTTGTTATTAGCTTGAATTTTCAATACTTGAAGGTAGTGCAATTCGGTATCGAAATTTCACTATAAATACATGTTTTAAATCCCCTGAAATCCCTCTCCAGAAGGTCTGAGTGTATGTGTGTATCGTAAACTGCATAATACAAAAATGAAAAGTTCGATAAATATCAAACTTGGTATTTAAGTTCAGTATCTTCAAAGCTGCGACATAAAGATTTTCAGGAAGATACTCCCATCCCAATACACATGGAAAACTTTTTCATTATTTTTTATTTTCTCAGAATTTGCTTGAACGACTTTGATTCAAGTGCCATGTGTTTAAGATATCCATGGCAAATAAAGTGTACGTATATCTTGAATTTCCTGCGAATAGTCTCCGAAGTCTTCTTCACTCTGAATGACTTTTGTACGAGTGGTAAACCATAAGAGACAGACAAAATCTTGTTATACAAAAAAAATGTAGATCGCGTTAGAGCACACAATCTTTGTAAAATTAGTTGTTTGTGACGTTAACACTTTCCGAGATATTCTTCGTCATTGGCATGAATTATTAAATAATTATACCTTTACTTTCTCTACTATCTGTAGAAAGAAGAGCAAGTATTGCATTCCACCCAAAGAAACTGATTCCGAGAATTCAGCGAAAATGCACGTTTTGAGGCTCCCTAAACACAAGAAAAAGCATTTTAGAAATTTGTGTGTGTGAGAGAGAGAGAAAGAGAGTCAGAGACAGAAACGCAGAGAGAGAGAAAACAAGTTGGTTAAATACCAGCTTGGCGTTTAAGTTAAGCATCTTCCAAGGATGCGACACTAAGTTTTTCGAGAAAATTCCCCCACCCAAAATACTCTTTACGTGGAAAACATTTTGTTAGTTTTGATTTCCTCAAAAATGGCTCTAACGATATTGATTAAAGTACGATATGTTTAGTACAAATGAAATATACATATTGAACTTCCTGCTAATAATCTGTGAAGTTTCCTTCATTTCGAATGACATTTTTACAATTGGTACAGAATAAGGTAGAGAAAATCTTAGTACGCAGAAACGTAGATCTTTTAAAGGACATACTTTATGTCAAGTAAATTAATCGCTTGCGAGACATATTTATTTTTCGTTTTAATTTCCAGTTACTTACACTTTTTTTCATGTGATAAGTCGCGGTTTGTTTTTTTCTCGTGGTTATGTAAGCAGCCTAGCGTCATGAAAACAACTCCTACTGCAGCAACGGAGACATTCTAGAACTGACTCCATTGCATTTAGTTGTAATGAAGGAGGCAAGAATGGCACTCTATAGACTGCAACACACTAAGCAACTGAGAATTCCTGAAATAGACTCAAGTTTACTAAGAATTAGGAAATACATAGGATAAGCATTTTTAGAAATGCCGTCAGTTTATGTAATTCCAATTAAACACTTTATAAAGAACTTCAAGATCATTACTGATCCTTAACGTTGGACGAATAAAACTCTGGAAACTCCTGAGAAAACTTTGATATGGTTTACAGACGGCTCAAAGAATGGCTCAGGAACAGGATCCGGAGAATATGGCATAAGACCAAGTCGAAAAGTTATTTCCCTTGTGTGAATATACTACTGTTTTTGAAACAGAAATGTATGCTTTTATTCAATACATATCGACATAAAAACATGCGCAGAGTTTACATTGATAAACACATCCTTATCTTCTCAGATAGCCAAGTTGCACTTCCGGCTCTAAGTATCGAACAAGACAAGATAAGACGAGGGGCCTGGAATTTCAAAGCCATCACAAACCGACCACACCTTTTAAAAATGTGATTATCATCCCTTTAGCCTACTGTATCCTTTTTATATCTACAAGCACACATCAGATATTTTAGTTATGCTTTCCCCCTCCCCTCTATCTCTCTCATTCACTCACCTATCTACCTGCATACATATTGATCTTTTTCTAAAAATATGAAGCTACATTCACACAACTTTCTCTACCCACTGCCGCTTATTTTTATATAGATTCCACAAACTAGCCTTACAAAAGCTTATTACTTCTCTACCACTGCCTAGTGGATAAACAAGGTATTGCATTTTTCCAAGAATTTTTCCAGCTATTTACGAGATATCCGTTATTAGCTTTTAAGTCTTACACTCCTTTGTCATTTTTACTTTTTCTATAACATATCTAGTAGTTAAAGTATTGCATTCCACCAAAATTTCGATGTCGAGATTTCAACGGTACGTCGTAGAGAAAGTAAAAAGGTATAAGTATTTGAAAATTCAGACCAACATCAAATAATATCTCGGAAATGGTTAACGCCACAAAAGAAATTGTCGTATTGCATTTATATCACTTTCTCTACTCACTCTTCTGCAAAGTGTTTTCACGAAAGCGTATTCTTCTTACAAACTTTCCTTCTAAAAGCTTATTCTTCTAGTTCTTGTTAATTTATTTAAGTGCGAAGTTCATACATGGTTATAGACTGAGCTTAACCCTAGTTATATTTCTTGTTAACAGAGAAATGTCATTACAAGCTTCGTTGGTGATACTGCAATAGGTCGTATACATATGCCAAGAAATTACGATTTTTAATTAGTGGTATTTTTGTGACGAGGTGGGGTCGTGGTCGAGTGGTTAGACGGCTCGCTTCCCACCGAGGCACCGCGGGTTCACTCCTAGAGAACCATATTTGCGGTGGACGAAGCGGCGTCTGTGCGGGTTTTCCGGTTCCACTGCTATTCATTCCAAATGCTCCATCATCACCTTTCCTTTCATGCATTTCACCGCCATTTCATATCACCTCCTTCCTCGCTCTCATACCAGGCTTCGGGCCAATCACCCATCCTGGTTCTTCTATCCGACATGCTGTCTGCTCCCCGAAGGCGTCTGACCCCAGGCGTTGGCTTGTAAGTCCTGGAAGATGTAAGACCTCCAAATGGAGAGTAAACCGAGAAATAGGAACATACTTTTGTGACCAAAACGAAGATCTGTATTCTTGTAAGAGATCATGTGTTTTAGATCGATAGGATGCGTGGAGCTTGTGCATTGGCAATAAAGTCAATGTCTACTGTCTGTAAATGTAGTTACTGTGATTTCTCGTATTTAAAGCGAGCGTTCCCGCCTACCCCAACGATGCATTAGTCTCTATCAGGCTTGAGGTTCTTTTGCGTACCGTAAATCTACGAAACAGGACCACCGGCTTTACGTCCCTTCCGAAGGGAAGTTTCCCTTACGCCCGAAAAAAATCCATCGCCCTTGATATCAGTCTAATTATATAATATAAAATATAATAACAGCCCGCCTTAAAGCAATATGTGATAATATAATATACAAAATGTATGTTACAGTTATTGTATTTATTTGATTATGTACTTGTATAATAATGTTATGTGAATGTATTACGTAGTTTAACAATGTAGGTGCTGTGAGAATAGAAGCAAGTTGCCTTCCGTATCAAACAGAAGTACCAAGTAGAAGCCGAAAGTTGATAACAATAAGGTAACCTTGAGACATCAATAAATTAGAAAGTTTAAAAAGGATACTAATAGTTCTTGGAACAATAATAATGTAATATTTAAAACAGTTTATAAATAGCCAATCAAAAACTAGAAAAGCTGAAAGTTAAATAAAAGTACTCTATTGGAGTAGGCTTAGCTAATCAGAGACTTGAAATACAAAAAATGTACAAATTCAAGTGGTAGATTCTACAAGAAAACGTACCCTATCCGTTTTGGTACGGTACGGGTTCAGTGTGAGACATGAAAATTCATTGCGGCGAGAATAATATAAAGTTTACGTGTTAAAAGTGCAATTAACAATAATCTCACAGCTATATAGTAGGATACATCAGTGAAGTGTTATCTAATCGTGTGAAGGATTAATAATAAAAAAGTATAATACAATTATAAATTGTATAAACCTTGTTCTTTAGCTATACCAGCCCTGTTAAGAGATACGTACTCTGCAAATTACTACTGACGCAGCCGAGGCATGCATACATATACATAAGTAAATAAATAAATATTAAAATAAAAAATTGATTCAATAACATGGGGCGAAGGCCACCGGAAAGTTTGTACCGTACGTGGGGTGAACACTCCTAGAAACAAACACTCCCGCAAATTGGCATCCATTACGTGCGTGGTCTAAAACAGCTTCAAATTGGTGCCTAACGTGGTGCAACAGCAACAATTAAACAACTTTAATTACTACCAGGAAATCCTTGTGATGCTTTGCGGTGCAAATGACCGCATCTGTGGACAGCAAACATTTGCAGCTCCATCATGATAATGCAGCCGCCCATTCTGTGCATTTGATTCAGGGTTCTTTCTTCACCACACACAACTTCCCTGTGGTTCACCAGGCTCCCTAATCACCCAACATGGCTCCATGTGACTTTTGGCTATTTTCCAAGCTGAAAATGCCGCCGTAAGGGACCCAATGTGAGTCAAGAGCAACATGCGGAATTCGATGGCCCGGCTGCTCACCATTCCAAAAACGATGTTCCCGAAGCATTTCCAACAATGGCGGGAGTGCTGGGGGAAATGTGTGCATCACCAAGGAGACTACTTTGAAGGGGATTAGTGTTTCAGACCTCCAAATCGATAAATGTATTTTTCCGACCAAAGGTTTGATACTTTTTGAACACACCTCATACACATTAGACAACGTTCTGTGATAGAATTCTTGAATGCAGAAGGTGAAACACCCATTCGTATTCATGAAAGACTGAAAAATGTTTATGGGGATGCAAAGTACATGTCCGCAATGCTAAGACGATGAGTTCGTCGCTGGTAGAGAAGCCGAAGAGCAAACATCATTGGTTGATGAAACAAGGAGTGGCAGGCCAGCAACTGCAGTGACCCCAAGCAACATTCGAGTTGACGAGATCATTCGTAAAAACTACCGAGTAACACAGATGAATTGTATCTCATGCTCTCCATTGGTAAAGGCAGTGTGACTGATATTATTGGAAAACTGGGATACTCAAAAGTTTGTGCATAATGGGCACCAAGATGTTAATCGAGATGTTATGTCTCATAATAAAGAGACATAAAAAACAATAGCCTCCATTCTCTTGCAGTGCTTCAATGTGAAGGGAGAGGCATTCTTAGCAAAAATTGCGAATGGAAATGAGGTTCATTTTTTCAGCACTCTCAAGAAGCTTAAAGCACGCCTTCAATGAGCTCGCTCATTTATAGCTATCTCAGATTTCTTTTGCAGAATACAAGCCCACACACCACTCAACAGAATGCGCAAATTGGATGGGAAGCCCTGACCTAGCTCCGTCAGATTTCCATCTATTCGGGCCACTAAAGGAAGTTCTCGTGGGATTTACTTTGAAGACGAGACCTTGAAAACATCTGTGTGCCAATGGCTAAGGAAGAAAGGCTGATTTTACCGCAGAATACATGCTCTTATTTCCACATGGATCAAAACAGTGATAAAAGATGGAGATTACACTGAAAAGTGACAAATTAAGCCTGAATTTTATGGCTATTGTGCTATGTAATTTTCATTTAATTTTAGTCAAAATCACAGAGCAAAAAAAAAAAAAATAGGAGGCATTACTTTCTAATCCTTGTATCTACACCATTAAAAAATGTAAATAAATGTTTTAACAGAATGTGTTGTCACTAATTTTGAATGCCCTATGAAATGTTAACCTTAGTGAAGTTCCAACCTCTAATGTGATTCTTAGTAAAATGTTCAAAAAGAGAATAACTTACATTATAAGAGTCAAATAATGTGGAGGAATTCAGTAAAAATGAAAGCATAAGTTTCGGAATTAGTTATTCCAATTTATACATACCATTGAAGACAGTAGTGAGTCACAATAAAAAGGGAAAAGCAGCTTGAATGACAAAAAAAGGAAAAGTAATATAAGCCATTACTTGCAGCACACCCTTAGCCAAGAAAATACCAAAAGCAGAATAGGGTAGAAAGCTATGTGTTATAATCAGGCATTGGTTTTGAGTCACGGAATTAGCAAACTGCACTTGGGAACGAACGGGGTTGAGTTGATGTCCTAGCCTGGTAGGTGGGGTAGCACTTCCACCCTACAGGTAGTTCCGTAGCAAAGGTCACTGCGGACATTGTATTGCTGCTTGGACTTGGTTGATGCAGTCCCCTTATGTACTCGAGATCCAGTGAGTAAGAACTATAGTCTCATGGTATTCACATATTCATCGATATTTGTGTTAGTGTTAATTGCTCTTATTTGTACTCCACCGTACTTTGAAACATGTCGAAGAATACGAGTACCAAGCATTCCCTTCAGGATGCACTTATAGAGAAGTTTGGAATGGAACATTTCTTTGTCAAAAGAAACAACACTGCATATTACAAGCGCTGCAAACAAAACATCAGGACAGACAGATCTCGATTCTTTCAAAAACACTGCAATAGCAAAATACACATGAAAAATATTAAATTACACAATTTACATCACAATCAAACATGGGAATTTTATCGAGATTGGTGTAGCATGTTGGTACATGCCAACATCCCTTTCAACAAGGTCGAAAATAAATATGGAAAAATAAGCTTTCGTAAGAATTAGAGGGTAGAGAAAGTTGTGTGAATGTAACATCAAATTTTTTATCTTTTGTTATAAGATTTCTTGCCTGAAATATCTACAGGCATTGAATTTCAATTTACTCATACTTTAAAGGCCAGTTCACAATAAACCAAGAACAGAAACTAGAACGGGAAGTGAAACAACATACATTTTTGTTTACAATACTCCAGGAACAACCAAATACATATTGATAGCAAACTGGAGTACATTTTGCTCGATAGGACATCATTTGTTTGAAACTGAAGTGATTTTTCACTTGCTTCCATTTCAGTCAAAAGAATGCAGGTTAGCCTGCATCAAAATTCATTAGAATAAATGCTAGCCTCTAGTTCCCGAGGTCACAGGTTCGAACCTGGTGGAGAGCGATCAGTAATTTTGCTCAGAGGCCTGTTTATCAGGCATGGGGTTCTTTTACGTGCCATAAATTCACGACCAGCTTTACTTCCCTTCCAAAATAAGCCATGCTAAGGATTTTTATGCTGAAAAAAAATCCATTGCCCTCCACCGGGTTTGAACCCACAACCTAGGTAACTAGAGGCTAGCATGATAAACCCTACACCATGGAGGACAATATATTTATTTTATGGGGTTAATACTAAAACTTAAAAATATTAGCTTTCAAGCAAAATTGCCACTGTGGCTAAATTGTTATATAATTTGCTTTTCTATTAAGATCAGCTGCATATTAAGTCAGTACATTTTTGGAAGCTTGAAAAATACTTCTGCAATAAACAACCAAGGAAATGGAATAGAAGTCCATACGGATTTTCTGTAGAACTTAAGTACCATTCTGAAAAATTCCCGTTATATTTTTTGCTACAAACACAAACTGCCAAAGGAGAATAAACACATTAAGTCAGAACATTGATGTTAAGTACAAGGGTAATCCCAAATGTAAGGTCTCCAAAGCGCTGGGATCGCAGGGAAACTGTTTGTGTGGATGTTAGCCATACTATTTTTTCCTTCCTCCACTCTCTTCAGAAACCACCGCACATCCCTTAGCGCCCTGTCTTGGCTTGGCAGCCAGTTATAATGGAGCTCCCGTTAGCCACTACCGCCAGGTGCGAAGTTCGCGCAGTTATTCGCTTTTTGGGTGCAAAAGGGGTTAAACCTGTCGAAATTCATCGACAGTTGATGAAAGTGTATGGAGAGTCTTGTATGGATGTCAAAAATGTCCGCAAGTGGTGTAGAGAATTTGCAAATGGTCGCACATAATTTCATGACGAGGAAAGAAGCGGGAGACCGTCCATTTCTGACGAAACAATCGCAAAGGTTGAACAAATCGTGCTTCAAGATCAGCAGATCACTCTCGATGAGCTCTGCATTGTTGTTCCCGAGATTTCTCGAAGCACTAATCATCGGACTTTGATTGAAGAGTTGAAATTTCGGAAGGTGTGCGCAAGATGGGTCCCAAGAATGCTGACAGAAGATCACAAAAGGCAACACGCTGAAACTTACCGCCAATTTCTTCAACGCTATGCAGATTAAAAGGACAACCTTTTTTACTCAATAGTCACAGGTGATGAAACCTGGGCTTTCCACTTCACACCTGAGACCAAACAACAATTATGTGAGCGGCGGCATTCCGGTTCACTCAAGCCGCGAAAATTCAAGAGAACACAGTCTGCTGGTAAAGTCATGGCAACTGTGTTTTGGGATTGAAAGGTGATATTGTTGGTTGACTTTATGGACCCTGGGACAACAATAAATGCCGACAGGTATTGTCAGACATTAAAAAAACTCAAGACAGGCAATTCAGAACCGTAGAATAGGAATGTTGAGCAAGGGCATAAGCCTTCTCCATGACAATGCTCGCCCCAACACCGCACGTCAAACCATGAATCTTCTGCAACAGTTTGGATGGGAAACCATCAACCAACCACCGTATAGTCCGGACTTAGCACCCAGTGACTACCACTTGTTTCCCAAGTTGAAAGAACACTTGGTTGGAAGGCGCTTTGGGACGACGATGAAGTGAAAAATGAGGTCCATCACTTTTTCAAGAGCATGCTAGCAAGCTGGTATGACATGGGCATTCAAAAACTGCCACAGTGTCTACAAAAATGCATCAACCGAAATGGCGATTATGTGGAAAAACAGACAAATGTTAAAGCTTCAAAACTATGTACCATTTGTTGTCAATAAAAGTTTCTTTGTATTTTACTTTTGGGATTACCCTCATATTTAGACGTAATGCACATGTACCTCAAACATAACACTACAAAGCATTTTGAAGTTTTTTTTCTTGCAGCAAGTGATGTGAGAGGATAACTAATTTTGGGTCGCAAATGCAAATCCATTGTTCACTTTTACGTGTATGTCACATTTTCTTGCAATAGGTACACCAAAATTAGAGATTACTGAACATAATAAAAAGTCCTGAACAAATTAAGGTAAGTCTTGAAATATTTACACAGGAAAATGATATTTTGTGAACAGTCCACATGTTCAGCTAATTTTTGTGAGCAGGGGCTAAATAAACAAAATTTTCAGAAATAAATGCCAAAATGTCAAACCAGAATCTCTTTGTTCACCTAATGCTGAAATATGTTTGTGAGCAAAGAATTCCCAAAGAAGGCTATGTATATGTAAAACACCAGAACATGCTATTACAGGAAAAAATTATGGTCACCTTTAATGCAGTCTTAGATGTCCCTTCTGAATGAACGCTTGGCTGTCCAGCATCTGACTGCTGCATGTTTGCCATCTATTTTCAAAAACCAACAGTAATCAGTCATCGTTGGTACGTCCCACCTCCCACCTCTCTTGGTACCTTCTTTCTGCCTCCTTGATGAAACCTCCCCCCCCCCATCTCTTCACTAATAGCCCAAAGATTTTCCGTAGTGATCAAGATGAGAATAAAGTGCAGTTTCAGATTCATTCTACACCACAATTTTCATGTAATCTAACATAGTTTTCACTATTATTTCATACTATTCATCCTTTACATTTCCTAGGAACTTTGTCATGACGTCCCTCATTGAAATCCATGCAGCAAGTTCCAAGGCACTCATTTGTTCAAAATTTTGGTCTTTCAGCAGCTTTCTAATTTGTGACTCATCCAAAATAGCTTCCTTGACCTTCATGTCTGATGTGGAAACGAGCTTGCAATATACTGAAAACAGGGGCTACTAATGTCCAAGGCTGTAACAAACTGCTTTACAATTCCCAGTTTGAAGTGTAGCAGTGGCAAAATAACTTTTGGTGGGTCAACTAAGGCATTATTTAACATTTTTTAGCCCCATTGTCTACACTTCTCTTATGCCAGGTAGATGTAGACCAGAGTTCGCCTGTCCCATTCACATAAATAACAAGGGAATTTAGTGTAGCCTCCTTGTTGTCCTAATAGAATACCATACTCTTTCAAGTCACTACACACATCCTACATGTGCTCACATTTGATTTTGTCCAAAACAGTTTGCATTGTGATTTTAGAGGAATCCACAAACGTCTCCAATCTTCCAACTGTTCTATCAGTCCTGGAATGTCACGGCAGCAGGTAACATATCCTCCTCCTTGAAATACTTCCTGAACTCCGTATCTACATATCTATACCAAGGAAATTAGTTCCAGAGGTAAGATGATTTGTTCTCTTTCGATAGTGGCCCAGCAGCCCACTTTTTTCCTTCGTAAGGCCAAGGGCTTGTATCAGATTACTTAACTACGACTGGTTAAGCAATTCTGGACTTACTTTTTTATTTATTATATATAAAAATTATATATAATATAAAGCTAATTATACTTTTTAGAGACCTTAGCCTGGTTATTTTTAAATATAGAAAAAGGTGAGATGCCTTGGTGGTCTGTCTGGGAAATAACTTAAGTCAACTGGGGAATTCAATGCCTCACTGGCATGTCACAGTAGCTCAATGGTTAGAGCAACCATTTTTGGTCCATAAGGGATGGGTCCCATCACCAACTTTACATTCTGGAACACAATACTGTCCTTGTTTTTAACAAATCCAGACACTTTACACAGGCAAAAACAGTCACTGTTATGGTCCTGGGTTCGTGCCAAACCATCCCTATCCCAAATGAAAGGGCCTTGTTTCCTAAAGCTCCACATAGGTTTCCAAGGTATGTTTTACAAATTATGTGGAAAGCCTATATCTTGTCCAAGTCTTTAATTTTACTTTAAAATACACACGCTTCACCAATGCAGTTACTGGCTGCCTCTACCCTTTGATTATGTAGCACCCATGCACCTAACGGAATGAGTCTGGCTTATTCACACATCTTCGAAATCCTGACACACTCCCATTTTCATAGTATAACACAATATAAAGAACAAGTCAGACTTCCAGCACACTCACAATGTAACTGTCACTGGACTAGGCAGCATTAAGAATTTTGCCGCTACTGAAAAGCATCTCTGCATTCCATCTGCAACAATTCCAAAAACAGACACTGATGTCGACAAGTTCAATGGAGTGGTATCAGATTAACACACACACAAGAACAAAGCAACCCATGGCCACACTAACAGCCAATTCGTTGTTACTGCAAAGCAGCAGAGCTGCAATGGCACATCTTCAGACAAATTGCAATTAACATGAAATCTGTAACAAACTGCTGCACAATTCCCAGTTTGAAGTGTAGCAGTGGCAAAATAACTTTTGGTGGGTCAACTAAGGCATTATTTAACATTTTTTAGCCCCATTGTCTACACGATAGAGAAAAACCAGTGACATTTCTGAAATCAGGAGACGTTATTTAGTTAAAATCACTTCAGATACTTTGCCGCAAAAATCATGCTGGGTAGTGTAATTTTAAGTAATGGTATAGAAGCTGACAGTGAAGGAATTCAAATAAAAGACAAGTAGAACTCTTTTAGTGGTGTGTAAATGAGATTTCCTACTCCTTGTTTACTTTCATTTCAATACATTAATAACTCATTCGGGTAAGTGAAATTGTAAGGCAGAAGGGAAGCATATAGGTCTCTCTGTGAATCCATTGTCCTTCACGAGCTGACAAACTTCCAAATATGTATAATCAAAGTTAAATTTGCTATCATACAAACAGCATCACAGTTATTGTTCTCAAAGGCTCATTTTATGTTATCGAATGGTCGGGGCATCACATATCATGGCCTGTATATTTCCATTTATATCTCATATAGCTAGGCAATTCTGATTTCCAAAAAGTATTTTGCTACTCTGAATGATTAGTAGTTCTCTAAGCAAGCTGAAATTATAAAAATGGGTGGTAAAGATTCACCTATTAGCATCTAAAAATAGTTTCCATTGTGTGTTGAAAACATATTTCCACTTTTATCAAAAGTTTAAAAATGTAATTAATGAGCATTAAAAAATTACACATTAATAAACTTAGTAAATTATTATAGCAGAAACATTTTCAATTATGAATTTATGGTTGCCAATACATATGAGATTATAAATTTGAAAAAAAAAGACAGCTTGAGTGATATGGAAATGCAACCTACCCTATGAATATATGAGCATTGTTTCAAAACGCGATAATTCCACTCATGATTGAAAATTAGTTTGAAGCGAATTTCAACTCTTTAGCATGCCCTGCATCGAGCTTAAGTCCCTGTTTGCTTCAAATCACGTTTTTAACCCTTTAAAATTGAGAACGAAATTGTGGGTTTGGTGCAAAAAACGACATGTCCAATACCTAGACTGGATCAAACCACAAAGTGTCCACTTTTTTACGCACATAGTTGTGCTCATGCAAAGGAATTCCTATCTCTTTTATCACTGCACGACAGAAATTTTTCGTTGTTTGACCAGATTGCACTGCCCACAGTTGTCTTGCTATTATTGTGAGCATTGTAAACAGTTCGTAGTTGTCTATGAATATGGAAGAAAGCGTGGTTGTAGGCAAGCGATCTACAGGATCCAGAAAGAGGCAAAAGGGTACAACAAAAAGGAAAAGATAACAATAAAAAAGGTAAATACTATTTAAACTTTATTAAAAGAATAACTGTTGGTATTATTTTAAAGAAAACACAGGAACTCTAAAGTATTCAGAGCTACTTTGCAATTACTAGAGTTCTTACCACATCATTCATTGGTGTGTTTCAGGTATTCTGATCAAAAGATCCTTGCTTGCTGGAGTTCGAGTGTCCATGTACGCACAGAGGGGGCAGATTTGAATGCTGCACCATTCCTGCTTTTCACCTTATTTAAACAAGAAAATTAATGTAAAACTATAGCAACAATTCACAAGATAGGCTTCTGGCATCAATGATGTCTGTATCATGTCCCTTTTGGGACATGAGAAAATCAGATAGGATTAATTCAGTGGTTATTAAATACGAAGTTACAGTAAACAACAAACCTATTCCACTTTGTTCCAAGTTCTTTCGAGCACTTTTTGGTATTGGCACAACAAGAGTAAACAGCCTAGCAGCTTCTCTAATAGCAGGTAAACCAATAATTGAAAGGGGAGGTGATCGGAAAGCCAAACTGTATGCCCAAAAGAAGGAAATGGTAATTAGCTTCTTATCCAAACTAAAAGCCAGAGAAAGTCGTCATTCGAGACAAAAAAAAAGTAAGCGACTACCTTCCTTCAGAGTTAAATGTGAATAACTTATTTAAATTGTACAATGCTAGTGTGGCTGAACCACTAAAAGTAAAGGAGTGGTTCTTCCACAGCACTTTTTCTAATAAATTTAACTTGGGTTTTGGTGAACCAGCTGTAGATGTTTGCAGTTATTGCGATAGGACAAAACATGAGCTGCAAATCACTGAAAATGCCCGTAGAAAGAAGGAGTTACAAGTTTAACTCACAGTGCATAAACTGAAAGTAAAGGCATTTCACAAAATGAAAGAGACTCATCTACCATGTCTTTATGCTTCAATTTGCAGCAGGTGCAGCCATTGCCTAAGCTTGCTATAGGCGAAGCCTATTATGCTCGACAGTTATAATTCTATGCTCTGTACATCATGAACAAGTTGTGCGGCTATTGAAGTGGCTCTTGCGTTAGCAATTTGAAAACGGAGTATCCAAATTAAGGCTCTTCTCTGATGGCTGTACTGGTCCAAACAGAAATGTCCACATGGTACATGCACTCTATTGGTGGCTTTTGAAAAGGTCTCCAGGCTATCTGAAGGTTGGCACTGTTCGCCAACTGGGCAAGGATTGGTATGTGTATGACGACGCTTTGTAATTACTTAAAAAAAACCAGATAGTATAAGAGAAATGAAAAGGGTCATGTTAAAAAAGATAATGAAGGAAATAAATTTTACATTTCTCTGAAAATGGAAATGTCGTATAGACTAGATGAAGCCAAGAAATTCCTATCCATGCTTAAACGAGGAATAAAAGTGGAACTAGCAGATCCCCCCGTTCTGCCTTTGGAACAGCCCATCAAATTGGAAAGAAAAAGAAGAGAGAAAAAAAAAAAGATTTTTGAACAAGCTTTTAAAACAACATTTTGGTTAAGATTTGTGTGGTAACAACGAGCTGAAACTTTATGCAAGGTTAATTCAGCACAAAGATGATGCAGGAGGGAGGGAAGTGAGAATGAAGACTGATTGTTTGAAAGAACATGGTTTTAATTCAATTTGATAGTTGTGTCAAAAGTTCAACATTGTTTGTCATTAACCCTTTGCTGTGCATAGAGTATTAGCTAGTTGTCTCCAAGCAGAATTGTGTCCATTTAAATTCCGAGCTGCTACTACGGATGTTAAACTAAAAGCGACCTATATACATGCATAATTATATCTTTTAGTAGCTAAATGAAATTGATTAATACCTCATTTAAAATTGGTTTGAAGTAAATAAGATTAAATATTATTTCAATAATATAAAACTGCAAACATCAACCCCTTTGTAGACAAACACATATACATGCACCCCTTATCAATGCATCTTTATAACTCCGCAATATTAATGGCAATGGAATTCGTTACTTTAGGTTATTAAAAATCTGAATAAAATCTACTATACTTAAATAAAATAAATACAATAATTTCTGCAAAACGATTATGGTACTCACCCTTAAAATGTTTACATCCCTGCCATCATTGCAGCATGTCCATAACATATTAGACTATTCTCTTGTACCATACAAATGTTATATATACACTCAAGATTATTAATGGTTTCGTATGTACACCCTTGTATTAGTTTTGAATTTCCACCCCCTTTACCTCATGATAATTAAGGAAGCACCCGATTCTACACAACGCAGAGTCACACTGTTTGCACTTGTATTGTGAATGTATGTCACGACCTGATGGTGTTTTCCTTTTCTTCACTATGCACTGAGCACACGATTTCACCCGGTCTTGAATTTTTACGAGGGTGTAAAGAGAACTTGGTGCAGGAATAGCAGAAGGTAGGCTACACTGAAATACCGCCCGCTTACATAACGTGAAGTCTGTGATTAACTGTTGCACTAAATTTTGCCTGCAGTAAAGAAGCCTATTGCCATGAGCTGTAGAAGTAGGTCTGTTCGAAATGTCATATATAATAAAACTTAACGATAGCAACATTCACTACAAAATAGAACAGATATTTCCATGTTTTGAGGGTCAGCCGACACCGTAATACTCCCTCGTTTGGTCTGCCAGATCAATCCCTGCAATATTAAGAGTATAGTTTATCACTGCATTAGGACAAGGTAACTTTATTTGTTCTTTTCCCTTGCCACTTTTCCATCAGTTCTAGGATCGGAATTTGTAGATAATAAAAGAACGTCCGTGTTATCATGCCAAACAACCACAGTTACACCTTCATGTTGCAGTTTGCGAGATTCGCCCCTTTTCAATTTCAGTTGTTTTGGCCAGTCTTTCCTTCCAGCACGAGTTGTACCGCACGCATATATTTTCCTGTCCAACAGTAATTTCATTAGCTACGTCTAAGTAAAAAAACTATCAAAATATACGTGATGCCAAAACCCCGTTTTTTTCACACATGTCTAAAACAACCTGTTCCCCAAGCAGAAGATCGCTGCTTCTCGCCTCTTTTTCCCCCCCCCCAGTTAGATTTTACATTCCAATAAATACTTACTTTTGTCTACAATACCCCATGCCTTTATCCCCCATTTTGTAGGTTCAGCAGGCATATATAGTTTTAGAGAGAAGCGTCCTTTGAAGCCTATCATCGCTTCAACAGAAAGTTCACGATTTGGTTTGTAGACACTCGCAAACTTTTTGATTATGTCTAAAGCAGGTTGTACTTTATACAGATAATCGTAAGAATCTACCCCTAATCGTGGCCTTGCAGATTCTCATTCAGGTGAAGGTACTGCGATATCTTTTGAAAGCAGAGCAACGTCATTGCTCGTCTTACAATTGGACAAATGCAAAAATCCCCCAAAAAGTAATCTCTGGTTTCAGGTAAATCCATCACCCTCATAGGCCTGTATCTCCCTTTTATTTGTAACCTCCCATTTTGGATCCGCCTTTTTAGCTTGAATCTGAACTGCATATCTGTTGGTTTCCTCCACGATTTTTCCACAAAAATTGGAATCTATAAAAAGTTCAAGATAATCTATTTCTGGACTTCCTGTAGGAATAGAATGATTTGCACCTCTAGGGGATAAAAATATTTCTAACTTATTGAAAGTCAAATTAAAGGTCCACTGTGCCGGTACTGCTTTAGTTTTAATTTGTCTTTCACTAGCTTCAGCCCCACTGTTCTGCTACCTGTCTCTCAGCACTCTCACTGTCACTTTGTTCCTTATCACTGTCTTCCACTAACTCACCAAACCAAGATTCGTCAGAGCTACCTTCGCGATCTAATTCCTCGTAAACTGCTGCAAGTATTTGCTCATCTGTTACCAATACCTTTTCACTACAGCATTCTCTAGACCATGATGTACTTGGAACTGCCTCCGTGGTACTGATATGGCTATAAATGCTACAGGAAACTGCTTACTTACACAACTGCACCCTGCTGTAAACAGTGCTATTTATGGTTTGCTATTACATTCTGGCTTGCGAAATCGCTGGAATAATGCAGCAGGAGTACGTTTACATCGACACAGCTCCTAAAAACTGAGGTCAGCATAAGCAGAACCTATATGAAACGATAAACACATTTACTACGTTCTACTACACTATGCGCAGCAGGGCATTTATCGCTTTACTACGCTATGCGTATCAAAGGTTTAATTAGTTTTCTTTCACTTTTATAACTATCAATCACAATTGTTCTAAGTGCACTCATAGGATGCTTTACTTTTTCCCTTGGGTTTGCTCAAATATGAGTATAGTATGGTTATAACACATTATTAACAAAACAATCATTATAAGGATTTTCTGCATGTATACATCTAATACGCATTAATTATATTAACTTGGTTTCAAATTTGTATTGTTTAAGAAGGCTGAAAGAGTTACATTGTCCTAGACAACACTAAGAACAGCAAAATGTGTAATTATAAATTACAATGGCATGCAAGTGCTAAAATTCTGCATTAAAACAATTTATTGAAGTTAACATTGTCTATATGGAAGAATGGTTGCAAACGCTGTGTGTCAATTTATTCAGTGCAAAACAGAATAAGTCCAGAATTTTTCATATTTTAACCCGCAATTATAGCTTCATACAAAGACTTATTTTTGACACTCAACACCATTTTATTCCTTCATTTTTTAAAGCACAACATAATTACGTTTCAAAAGTATTGTTTACTTTATGAGTTATTGCATTTTCGGCTTTCCTGTAAAATTGCTATTTGCAGACGCGTTTTGAAACGAAGCTCCTCATATTATCGTAACAAACAAATGTATGCCAAGCTCCCAAAGGCATTTGATATACATTTGAAAAAGCAACCTGGAAAACATGGAGAAATTCTGTGAACATGTGGTTATCAACAGCTAAGCGAAGAGTTATGTAGATCACAAACCAACAGGAAATCATCTTGCTCTTTGGAAGGGATTTCAGTTGTATTGCAGTCACGACTAATACCAAGGGATGATACATGAGGAAAGTAGGTATCTCATTCCTTTTTCAACAAAACAAGTGAATCTGCCTGATGAAGTGCTAAGATAAAGCAGTCTTTTTTTCCAATATGTCTAATTCATATTACCAAACTATTACAAAACCTTTGAGTCAAATCAACCCTGCATGAAAATAAAATAATGAAACACAAATGGTAAAAAGGAACGTTTAGGCATCAATGGTCAAATAAGGCATTTTAGAAACCACGAATCCTTTCCATATCTTTGTATTTTATGTAGAATGTGAAGATATTTAACTGGTTTTAGTTTATCCGTACACACAAAAAAATATGAATTAGCCTAAAATCCAAAATTATTCATTAGGTTTGTTCTCGAATAGTACCCAACATTTTACCAGGCACATCCTTTTGAACCAGATTGCATCAAATAGCAAGCAACTGATTCTGACTAACTACAGCTGCCAAACCAAAGTATGCACATTAGGCAATTGGAACCACAGCCTACATGAACAGATCAGAGACTGGTGTGTTAGAACACACATAAACAACTTGTTCCACACGTCTAACAAGCATTTAGCTATATACTTGCCTGGACAATGTGAATGGTGGCAAGCTTTAGCTATTGGAAATGTAAATATGAAGCAATAACATGATGCTTGTATCTCTGTATATTTTGCAATACCGAGTTTCAAATAATTTTAAGTCATATTTGCAAAATAAATTTTAGCATTTTTAAAATTCAGTAGACCATTTAACTGATCAACTGAATAGAAAATAAAAACTAGTCCTGCCAAGTCTATGCTAAATTCATGCCGATTGATCCTGTTCGAATCGCAAGTTTGTTGAAATTCCTGAATTCACCACGAGAATGAAGTTAAGAATTCTTATATGTGCCTTCTCAGACAAGCAGAGATAGACTATTGAATATACTACCGATGCTGAAACATCTATGTAGATCAACAGTGAATACTAACAAAATGGGATGTCCTGATATACATTGAAAGCTGCTCTTTTAGGCCGCAAGTAGTCTAAATTTGCATTTTTGTGTGGAAATTGTTATTTACATGAAAAGAAAACAATTTGCATTATTGTAAATTTAAAAGATATAAATCCCTAGCTATAATTTGTTTCCAAAGGAGACAGAAGCAAAATGAAAGGTAGTCAGAGGGAGGGGATGGGATCTGGTGTAAATTCAGTAATCTGTAATACAATGTCCTTTGTTATTCAGTTTACATCTCCCCATACAAACTTCTTTCACTTTCTCATCTAAAATAAAACATGTTTTAAGAAGTCTAAATTATATATTTTCTGTTTTATGAATAGACAACACATAATTATGAAGCTTCAAATTAAATATACATTCAAAAGTCTCTTCACTTATTAACCTGAAGATAACATTCTACATAGGAAACATGTCAAATTCACTCACTCATACATTTCCATTCACTGGCGAAGAGACTAGGTTATGCTATAATACTGTCCTACCATGGTCAGAATGAAGAAATGCAAACTACTGCAGAATTTCCACAGCCACTTCTATATACATCATCTGTTACCAGCACCAAATAGGAACAGAATTTCCTCTGACTCTGAAATGGCAGATATTTCTTCCTTTTTTAATGTTTGAGAAAGTTGAATGACAAACTGGTCACTTAGATTAAGTAGGTAGTCTAAACTTATTTGTATTTTTTAATGGCAACAATGGGTTGTCATTGGAACTCAAGTCATAGGAATGATAAAATTCGGATATCTTAAATATACACCAAGTGAGTTTAGAACATGTCTATTGCTAAAGTTTTCTAGTGTTAATAATGCTAATATAATCTTTTCCAAAAGTGTCAATGCAAACAAATGAAGAAACATTCCTTGAATGAAACCAAGCCTTACACTTCATTTTTCTCTCAATAAAAATGTTACACCACATAGTGGTAATCAGTGAAAAAAATTCTAATACACATTGTGAATATAGGACACTTAAGCTCAAATCTAACCAAATGTGTTTAAGAACAGATTATCTGCACACAGCATTACAGGCACATAGAAAACACAGAACCAAATGTGAGTGACAAATATCCTAGAACAGGAATCTTTCCAATGAATGAGCTATTTTAGCAAACTTGTACAGCAGTATATTTGTGTTCATTTCCCACTTTTTTCAGTCTCCATTTTCTCATCTCCCAAATCCTCCTTCTTGTCCTTCTTTCCATCACCAGCTGTAAATAAATGAGAAACATTAATTAGTCGGTTCTGTAGCCCATGCATAAGGCAATGGACTCTTAAGTAGAAAGTTCAGTGATTAAATTCCAGGAATGTCTGCTAATAATTCATATTCTTACATATATTACCAATCCCATCTCTTAAAAATGTTCCATCTACTATAACAGAAATAGTATATAAGAAAATTACTAAAGTGGCCACAACGGCTGCACAAAAGGAGACAAAATTGTGTAGTCCTCTTTCTATTCCACCCATTTTATATATCTCTGCATCATTCCTAACACTGTTCAGCTTTATTTGCAATAATTACTGTAGACGCTTGTATTGGTCTTAATGCATCTTAAAGAAAATTCCATTCATTATAACCATCTCTTCCTGATTCTGATGAGTTAAAACGTATTGAGAGAGTGAGGGAGCAAAGAAAAGTATAGTATATGAAAAGCATATAAAATGTTTTTAAACTTTGTTTTAAAAAGCTAAATAATTGAGTCCATTTCTTCTTTTTGCTTTCTGCAATGCTTATCTTGCAGAGGAAGAAATGTTTTCCAACCAGAAAAGCATTTTTATAAAAAAAATGCTCTGCTTGTATACATGAACACCATAACTCAAAAACAAACAAACTTGGTACGTAAGTTCACCATCTTCAAACAATATGACACAAACATATTTACGAGAAGCTCGCCCACCTCCTATCCTTGGCATGGAAAAAACTTTTCCTCTCCTCTCTCTCTCTCTCTCTCTCTCTCTCTCTCTCTTTTTTTTTTTTTTTTACTTTCCCAAAAATGACAAATGATTTGTCACTATGTTTAAGATATTTGCATGACAAATACAACATATACATTGAATTTTCTACAAATAGTCCATTTCAGCCTGAAGTAATTTTGTACAACTCATAAATCACACACAAAAAAAAAAGTTTAAATCTCGTTGAGAGAAATTTTTCTTCCTTTCCTTTTGGTATTTACTATTTTAAGGTATTCTTGCTTATTCAGGGCATAAAATGTCTTGAAGGTTTAAAATTTCCAGTATAGTACAAGTTTTGACAGAATTCCAGTGCTATATTGAGTCAGACTGCAGTAAAAATGCAGTAGTTTCAAATGAGTGTTGCTCAACATCTTTACCAGTTTTATTTGTTTCCATTGCTGCAATGTAAGCTGTGTTTATTACACTAGGTGCCATACCCAATGTTGAACAGGTGGTTGTTTAAATCTTGAATGATGCTAATTAAATTTACTCTGTACGAAATTGTACCATGATAAAATAGATTCTCCCCTTTACATCTTAAAGTGTAATTTCATAAAATTCATGTGCTATTTATAATGGACCAAAACTCACTGATATATATATGGGAATGAAATATCAACAGATTTTGTATTTGTAACCTTAGCCTCCCCTCCAACAAATTTCATAATTCTGGAAAAGTTATATAGCTTGTAAAAGATTTTAAGGTAAAACGAATATCATCTCGCACTCGCACTCTCACTCTCACTATCTCTCTCTCTCTCTCTCTCTCTCTCTCTCTCTCTCTGAGTGTAACAAACGCACTTCTGTTTTTTGTGCTGTATTAACAAGAAGCACATTGAAGAATACACTTTAGTAAGAACAGTTTGTAGAAGAGTTGGTAGCAAAAGAGAGAACGCACATTCCTCCCCCTTCCTCATATGCAGTGTTTTTCAGGACCTATGCAACAAACTCTGAGGAATGATAGATCTCTCAGGGGAACATTTTTTGTCAAGCAATCACTATCATCTTATGCATCATTACAGAGTTATTCACCCCTGTTTGAAGTGTACCGAGTTATTCACCCGTTTGAAGTGTACAGTTATTCATCACCCCTGTATAAGTGTATCTGGTAGGATAGGTTCGAGTATAATGCTAAATTTCTAAATCAAAGGGGTGATCTTGTATTCAGAGAAATATGGTAATTTCCTCACTCATGACATTCACAAGGTAATCTTTACAATTTTAACATCTTGAATGATCTACTTCATTAATAATGGTTTCACAGAAGCCCATTGCTTATGCATTATATCTCCAGAATCATATTCCAACATCATAAAGATAAGCATATTGATTTTTATCTTTTAAGGGCCAGTTATTTAAATGATAACCTTACTAAGGCATGGAAACAAGCCTCAGTTGTATTTGTAAAGAGCTTTTTGTGTTGTATAAAAGGTTTAGCAGAGTTAAATAACTCATATAAAGGTTGACTGTGTGGAATCAACTAGAAAAAGTCATGTGTGGAATCAACTAGAAAAAGTCATGGTCTTCAATGCCGTGCATTTCAGTAAGATTGCCTGGGATTCTGTGATGCAAGATACAATTTGGGGCAGCTTCAATAAAGCTGCCTTTTGTCGAGTTGTTGGTGATGGCATCATGCTAGAAGATGAGTTTTCCTAATGTAAAGAATTGCACAAAATAGCACAAGTATCTTTTTTGAAACGTATGCAAATATTGCCAATGAAATTCCGGGTGAAACTGTGATGATAGATGAAATACTTGTACAGCTGACAGAAGCAGCACCACTGCAGGATGAAAGTGACGAGCCAGATGCTGAGCCAATTCCTACTGTTGGAAGCAATGGAGGCAATTGATATAGTAAAGCGACATATATGTAATTTCAAAGTTTATAACTATGTAAACACAAAATGGACAGTAAAATTTTGGCATTAAAACCAACAAAGCAGTCAATCATATACAGTAAAATCTCGTTAGTACGTTTTTGCGGGGACCCAAGGATTTGGACGTCATAGACGGGAAAACGTGTTAACGAAAATACATAATCTGCAACTTAAGAACATATTTATGTAATAAAATCTAATAATACATCTTACCTCAAAAACGGATGTGAAATATAGACACTATTTACATTGGTTTGAAATACATATCGATAGTTGATTGCTTTGTTGGTTTTAATGCCAAAATTTTACTGTCCATCTTGTTTAGTAAAGTCACTACATCATCAACTTCGAAACTGCACACATATCGCTTCACTATGTCCATTGCCTGCATGGCTTCTGACACTGTAGGTACTGGCTCAGGATCTGGTTCATCGTCACTTTCGTCTCCCACTAATGCTTCATCTTTCACTTGTTCTTCAAGTATTTCATCTATCGTCGCTGTTTCACACACTGGAATTTCATTGTCAATGTTTACATAGTTTTCGAAAGACACGCCGGAATCGTCTGCTATTTGGCGCCATTCTTCACTCTCGGAAAACTCGTCTTCCTGCGTAATTTCATCACCAAGAACTCGGCAAAAACCGGCTTTATTAACGCAGTTCCTAATGGTATCTTGCGTCACACAATCCCAAGCAGTTCTAATAAAATGCATGGCATCTAAGACGGTGATTTTTCTTGTCGATTTCAGTGCAGCCAACCTTCTCTCTACCAGCCTCTAACGATACGCATGTTTCATGCACCGAATTATGCCTTGATCTAAAGGTTGTAGCTTACTCGTGCAGTTTGCTGGGAAGAAAATGATCTTTATGTTTCTTAAATTTGAAACAGTTGGTGGATGAGCAGCACACTGATCAATAAACAGTGCAATTTTCCTGCTTCTTATGCCCAGTCTTGCATCCCATGCTCGTAAGAAATTTTCAAAGACGGCAGAAGTTATCCAGGCTTTTGTGTTGGAAGTGTACTTACATGGAAAAGATCTCACATTCTTAAAACATCGCGGATTGCGTGCTTTTCCAATAACCAGTGGTACCAATTTCTCCGTTCCGCTTTCGTTACAGCACAACAAAACTGTAATCCTCTCCTTGTTAAGTTTCCCACCGTGGCACTTAGTGCCCTTAAAATCCAGGGTTTTGTCTGGCAAAAGATGGAAAAATAGTCCTGTTTCATCTGCATTATACACATCATTGGGGCTATGGTCTTTCAAAATTGGCGGGAGCGTTTTATTTTTCCACATTTCTATGTTTTCACACAGTGTAGCGTCAATATCTACGGCAGCAGCCTCACCTCGCAAACATCTGTAGACTAAGCCATGTCGATTCTTGAACCTTTCAATCCAGCCATTGGACGCTTTGAAATCATCCAGTCCCATCTTCTGTGCTAAATGTGTTGCCTGAGCTCGAATCAGAGTACCGTCTTTTGGCACATTTTAAGCTCTAGCTTGTGTAAACCACTTTAGCAGAACATCTTCTAATTCTGGAAACTGGCCAGGGCGATTACGTTTTCTTTTAGCATTTTTTCCTTCTTCAAAAGCAGTTTCAATTAGTTTACGTTTGCTAACAATTGTGTTTATGGTTGACGGAGGAATGTTTAACTTCCGCGCTATATCCACACGTTTCATATTTGGATTGCGATCTACTTCCTCAAAGATTTTCAGTTTTTCACTGTTGGTTATTTGCCGCACTTTCTTTTTCTCCATTGCGAACAAAAAGTTAAAATACTTTTACGTTTCGTCAACACTCAACAGCATAAACTAACCACACCAAGCCACTGTTAAACTAAAGCGTCACCGCAGAACACCAAAGAGCGTCACTAAAGCATCCCCCCCCCCACACACACACACACACACACACACACACACACACAAAACGCGTCCCACAAATACGTACATGCATGGTATTGGCTGCCGGTTCCACCCCGCCTGGTTTGACCAAAGTAGCGAATGAGAACGTCTAACTTTGAATGTAGTAAATCTACTCCCGCTGGACCGTTACTTTTATGTTCTCAAAAATGACTATTAATACCGACCGACCAAGCATTGGCATTGGCCAAAATAGCGAATGAGGGCATCAAACTTCGAACGTAGTAAGCGGGAGCGAGAAAACATACTAAACGAACGTTATTAATGCATTTGATGCATTTTGTGCCGGGACTTTTATAATTCAACGCAATACACGGGAAAACGTGTTAATGAGTAACGTGCTAACGAGATTCCACTGTATATCCATTTCAAATTAGTTCTTAAATTGTAGACTGTTTTTTTGTTAACATTTTCCTGTCTACGGCGTCAAATCTTTGGGTCCCTGCAAAAACATAAGATTCTACTGTGTTTACAGTTAATTCATCTCTGTTCCCACTGAAACCACCAGAAATGCAACTTAACATGGTTATTTTCATAGAATACCTGATGTTATTTCTCATAATGTGTAAGAGGTCAAGACCATTCTATCACAGAGGTAGTATGAATTATGTTAAGCTGGATATCTTGTTTGAAGCATTCTGGTCAGTAATTCATGCAACACTTCTTGTACTCATCAAAACTTAATTGTGGGGCAAGATGTACGAGGGCCGATCAATAAAGACTGAGGTTTTTTTTTTTCACAGACATTTATTACTCCATTTCAATGTTGACATGACCTTTTTCAAACTAGTCCCCTCCTAACTGAATGCACTTTTTATAGCGTCTCTGCCAGTCCTCAAACACAAGGTCATTCTTTGTCAGGTCTTTGAGAATCGCCTCACTTTTCTTTAGCACTGCTTCAGTGCTCTCAAATCGAATGCCCCGGAGCTTTGCCATTAGTAATGGGAATAAAAAGAAATCACAGGGGGTAAGACCGGGCTTTAAGGCAGATGCGGCACACAGGTAATGTTGAATTTAGCCAAAAATTCCTGGACTTGATTTGCGACGTGAGGCCACGCGTTGTCGTGATGAAGTCGCCACCCATTCCGATGATGTTCTGGACGTTTCCTTGTAATGTGCTTCCTCAGTGTAGCCAATACTGACGTGTAATAGCTGCTGTAACAGTAGTGTGAGGGGGGAAACTGTATGCTGGTAACTCATTCCATTCCGAAACACCAGGCCCACCTTGCTTAGCACAGAGGACTCGCCCTTCTTTGAAGTCCTTGAACCACCTAAACACCATTGCACGAGGTAGTGCATCTTCACCGTATGCTTGCTTCAGCTTTTCGAAAGTTTCAAGGCTGTATGATTTAAACGAAAATAAAATTTTATTGCGCTGTATTGCTCCACTCGTGTCACCTCCATTTTGTGGTATGCGAAATTCAAGTAGGGTCAACAATATACAGCATTACTACCAACCTACCGTTACCAGAGTGCTGTCGCTTATGGACATTATACATGAAACCCTGCTCTTTTCAAGTATTCGTGGTAGAGACATATCACGGAAACTACAAGGAAACTATCAAGGAAACTACAGAAAAAAATCAGTCTCAGTCTTTATCGATCAGCCCTCGTATTATTAGATTCCTATTATAGGACTATTAAGTTCTTAAATTGCAGATTTTGTCTTTGTTTACAGGTTTTTCCATCTATGATGTCTAAATCCTTGGGAGATTCTAATGTACCTACAGTGTGATTCAATTTCATTCCCAATGTAAACATCAGAAATACAACATGAAATATGTGATGTTATTTCTCATAATGTGGAAAAGGTTAAGACCATTCTACCACACAAGTAGTATGAATTGATTATATTAAGCTGGATAACTTATTTGAAGCATAATAGTAATTTATGTAATGCTTCTTGTACCATTATCAAAACTTAACTTTACTTGAATATACACATCTTCCGTAGTAGCTATATCTTAAATTTTACTAGTAAAACAATATATTAATGCAATTTAGGGAAGAAAATTACCTTCAGAATCATTTCCTTCTCCACTGCTGTTATCCCTCCTTCGCTTTCTGTTGAAACGTCCACGGCTGAATTTTGGAGGTGGCAATGGATCCATACCAAGTACCTTATGAATCTGACGGAAGGCTATCAACCTAAGGGCATGCTGCAAATGGAAAAATAAAGCATTCATCCTCTGAACTGTAGCAGCAACGTTTTGAGCCATACAACAATTTTCAAATTCCCATTTCAAAGGTTTCACATTATGCATATATGTATTTGAAAGAACAAGTGAGAAATTACATCAACTCAATTTTCCAATTCTTACTGAAAATCATAAAAGCTTCAAAGCTTTACGTTTAATAGCAACAACTGAAAGTGATAAACATGGAATATGTTCTGCAAAATTTGTCAATTTGAACTCTTAAAATATAGAATTGGGAAGGTTCACAATATGTGTGTGTACCTATTGTTTACTAGCTGAAAGAAGAAATTACCTTGATATATGTAAATATGGTAAACATCAAGGCATAAGTGAAGTTTTGATAAAACTGATGTTTTCTCTATTGAAGTAATGTTTTCTGAGAAACAATTACTGAATTCATGAATTATGACTGGTTACTTGCATTATGGTGCACTTATATAAAAGTAATTTAAAGTAAAGTGTTTCATTGTATACCTAATTAGTTTAAAATCTGCACTCAATTCTGATATTGGTAAACTGATAGGTTCAACCTTTTACAGGATGTGTAAGAGTTATGCCAACAAACTTTCTTAAGTTATTTAAAGACTTTTATGGAGTATTTGATCACTTTCAGTATCCACATGTTAGGCATTTAATGTCTCTTGGACTGTCAACTATAGTCTATTATAAATAAATTAATCAAGTAATTCACTTTTGATTATCATAATCGGTACACAAGAATAGTTTACCAAAAATCTGATTCACATGACTATCTACCCACCCTTTTACAAAATATTCTTACAAAACGATTTTTTCCATCTACTTTATCGAGATTAATGTTTGCAGAACTGGTTTCAACATACATTTCATTGTGGGTGGTGAATAAAGATATACTACCTACAGACAAGAGCGATTTAAGAGGCTGAAGTGATAGCCAAATCTTTAAATAGCAAGTTACCATGTCCTAGCTTTGAAATTCCTCTTTGCATGACCATGAGAAACAATTGCTACTTAGCACTTCAAAAAGTTATGAAGTATTCAAACCAATAACTAATACCTAGGAAATGGTAATGGTAATACTAACAATATTAGAAAAAGCACATCACAAAGTGTGTATTAACTGATATCTACATTCATAAGATTTTCTCCATCTCTTTGGTTTAACAGTCCTACAAAATTATACAAAATGCCTTCTGAATGAAGACTTTACCTGCCATTTTCAGAAAATTCAGAATATACATATGACATGCAAATATCTTAAAACTGTTTATTTTAATCACAATACTTATGAGCTATTTTTGAGGGGGAATTATTATATTAATTATTTGAGCATTACCATCTACTATATACCTTATTTTCCATTCGGCCGTTATTGCTTCCATCACAAAACTAGTTTTTCGAGCGATTAATTCACAGTTTAAATATTCTGTGTAATTGGGCAAACCCTAAATAGGATCAATGATTAAATAAAATAACTAGCATTAAGTTGAACTTTTTGCCATAAATGCTAAAAGCATGCACCGTTAGCAAATGTCCTTTGTATATGAAAACTTTATTTATAGGTTTCCAAAAGCCAAGTATGTTGATACATAAGGAACTTTGCACAACTCGAAAGTTTGTCAAAATTAACTTTTCAGAATTGCAGATCATTCTTACTAACACTGTACAATTGTCTTTTCTTTGGAAACAAAATTTCTACATTAGCTGCATAATTCAACATTCTGCTATTCCCAAAATGTCACAAGACTATGCATACCAACTACACCATTTAGGATGAATTTAGTTCCCTTGACAAATGCAAGCAAGCTCCAGGTGATAATTTGATCACATTCCCCCCACCCAATAAAACAGCACAGATAAGGGCACTAACAATTTTAGTGCAACCTGCACACGAATATTGTTGATATGCAGTGCATGCAGGTTCACCTACTCCAGATTTACAATACAGAGTATGTTACAAATATGAGCTTTAGTCTAACCTACGCTTCTTCCCAGCATTGTTGTTTTCTCTTACTCTACCAGATTTTGCTACATCAAACACAGATCTCTTTGGGTTGGATAATGGTGGGGGTACCACAAACTAGGTGATTCAGCTCATCTGTAAGCCTAATGTGTGTAGATTGCACCTATAGTGAAAGTGTGTGCAGTGTTTACATAAAGACTCAGCACTGCAAAAACAAATTTTGCATTGAACTAAACAAATCTGTTGAGACTTTTCATATTATTCACGAGGCTTATAAAGGCAAAGGTATCTCCAGAATAAGTGATTGCAAGTGGTATTAAAAATTAAAGAAATAGTCAGGAATAACTTAAAATGAGCACAGTGGAGTTCCAACATTGATACAAACCAATGAAATTGTGGCTTAAGGTCCATCACACTTAAAGAGAGATTGCCAAAACCTGAATCTTCACGACAATGCACCCAGTCACACATCGTATTGTAAGGGAGTTTTATGGTCTATGAAATAAATGGGGACTTCGAAAAGAATAGGAACTTTTAAGGACTACTGGCAGCACTGAGATATGTTTTTCATTGACTTCCATTTGGTCCCTTGGATCAAAAGGAACCTGTAAGGCCATTTCTGATTGAGGTAGTCCAAGTGGCTTTGACAGAGGGGGGTCATATTTTGAGGAAGTGTGTGTGTGCATGCACGTGTGCGTGCGTGCATGTGCGTGGTTTGTTTTTTTTTTCCAATAAATTTATTTTTATGACTTCAGTCCCAATACTTATTGGACAAACCCTATACTTTGTACCTTAATCAAACCATACATATAATTTCCAAAGGTTCATTTTATATGTTCTCAAATGATTGAGACATCATAGGTAAGTAGTGTTCTTTTGTAATAGCAGCATATACAAAATTTCTCCTAAACCCTGTATTTTTGCCTTTTGGTGTACATATTGCACAAGTAATGCATTTGGAGTGGATTTACAACCACGAAATGAACCATACAGCGCAAAATGCACATTTGCAGCGAAATATTGCAAAATAAGAATTACATCAAACACATGATGCTGACAAAGCAAAAAAGCTTTTAAATACTTTTTCATATAAATGCTATTAAAGGAGCACTTATCAGTGTCGTCACATGTCTTCTGGTGGCAGTGTGCTGTGGTGGTATCCCCATTAATCACATCTCTCATTGTTGTGTGTATACACCTTAACACGTTTAGTGCCAGAGCAGTCCCTAGGGCCTGCCGTATACAATTCTTGTCGGACCACATGGTCCATATGACTGCTACACTTCTAGAATAATTTAAGATTTCTACAAGCCACCAGTCCACAGAAACATTCAGTTTTACCTATAAAATGGATCCTCTGTGGCCCTTATCTAAACATTACTATCACTGGGTTTGGTATATCATGGAGATCTAAATTTCAATACAAAAAATGTCAGCATGAACAACAAAAATTTTAACTGTGTTTACATAGCCAGGCAATAGAATATGCCAGCAAGCAAAAGCTTAAATAGAATTTCTGTCAAAAAATGTGTTTAGTTCTAACATTCAAAGTATACAAAATATGGAATATAAGAAATGTTTTGTTTTAACTTTTTAATTATAAAAATTAGCAAAGCATGGCAAGCAAAAATGAGGTTTCTGTTGCATTCTTCACAATAGGTGGTTACTTTGACTATTTTTTGATAAATTTCCTACGAGTTTCTTTTTGTAATGGGAGAGCCAAGAAACTATGAACCGACTGCATAGTGTTTTTCCATTGGGCGTGTGGAAATATAATGCACTGCTGCTATAAACAAGATCATACTATTGACATGGTTTTGCTCTGCAGTGTGATGTGCAGTATTGAGTTGACGGTTATGTGAAGTAGTTCAATTAAGAGTTATTTATTATTTTGTCCTGTACTTTAGTCACAAAGTATATTATGGCTCAGTATATGTTTTCTGCTGCACAGCATGCATTTATTTACGATTTGTATGTGTTAACTCAAGTTAGCTCAGCAAGTGAAAGTAGGATTTGCAGAAAGATTTCCAGGTGTAAAGGTTCCAGGCTGTATAACAATCCATTAGCTTTGCAATAAATTTCAGGCTACTGGAAGTGTTCAGGCTAAGAAATCTAAAATACGGCACACACTTCTTCTGAAGAAAACATTAGATGACATCGGTTATCGTTTGGAGAATTCGGCCCAAACAATCACATCTTTCACAACAGGCATGCATTTCTTATGGCCCTGCACGAAGAGCTACCAAATTGCTGAAGTTAATACCATATAAAATAACTGTGGCACATGCTCTTCAACCAGGTGATCCTGTAATTACAGAATTTCAATAGTGCACACAATGGCAAAATAGACCCAAATATTTTTCACGGTTCCACCTTCATGAATGTGTGTACACAAAATAATCGTTATTGAAGCTCTGACAAACCTAATATTATTCATGCCAAAAAAAAAAAAAAAAAAAAAAAAAAAAATGGCATATGATGCACGAGTAGAGAAAGAGTTATAGGGCCAATTTTTTTTCAAGTCAACAACTGTTGTACAACTGACTGGTACAAATTTTCATGCATCTTAAGAACAAGCTGAAAACATTTAAAACTAGCCACTGTTGCCCACATCGAACTTATGCAATTTAGCTTTGAATATAACGGAAATATTGGATAATAAATGTTAATAATCCAATAGAAGTACAAAATAAACCAATAATCTATAATACTCCTACAATAATGTTAAAATGCTATGAAATTATGTAGTATGGCATGAAACATGTAGTATTGTGTCAAATATGGAAGGGGGAAGGAAAAAAAAAAAAGTAAAAATAAAATTTGTGAACATTCCTGTGTACCTGGTCAACATTTGCCTATTATTGGTGCATAAGTATTGCTCTATTCACTTGACATGGAACTTTAGGAAGATGCGCAGATTGGATGAGTTCATTTTATGTTTCTGGGGGAGGAAACATCAGTTGATTTTAACCCTCCGTCAGTCGCTAGGGGCCTGAGAGACCCCTGGCATTATATAAATGTTATAATTTTCGAACGAACGCACCTATGCAATTGCCTGACTAGGACATCTAACATTACACCTTGCGCGATTATTTGCTGCAGCGATAACCTTATGTTTATTTGTTTGGCTGGAGGAATGAATAATCAGCAGTTACGTGTCGCAAAAGGTCAACCAGGCCCCGCGCGCCTGCTCTCGTTACATATTGTTGACAGATTTGTTTCTCATCAGCTTTTGTGCAATATTGCTTTACTATTGCAAGGAGCTGTTACTGCTTCGTCATGAATACGAGTAAAAGGTACGATCTACACAATCCAAATGATTTTGAAGTACATTGCCTACTTTGCGATGATGATGCCTTGCCCGTGGATGACAACTTATATGAATAAGATGACTGATTCAGAAGATAAACTCGAAACGAAATCTTTAGATTCAGAAACTGAAGATGAAGAGGAAGACAATGAAAGCAGCTTGTGTGATAACATGTATTTTATAGGTAACATCATATGCGTATCATAGTAATTCTTCTTCTTCTTCTTCTTATTATTATTATTATTATTATTATTGACAATACATTGTGTTGTTATTCACAGGAAGAGATGGAACAAAATGAAAAAAAAAAACACCTTTGAAAATAACACAGACAAGGGCTCACAATATATTGACCAAATTTCCTGGTGTGGTAGGAGCTGCCAAAAATGGGAAAATGGAAATTGATTGTTGGAACCTTTTTGTTACCGAAGATATAGTTGATTTGATTGTTGAAAGCTCAAATACTTACATTAGCAGTGTGCAGCACAAATTTGATTGTGAAAGAGACAGTAGACCTACATATGTAATAGAAATAAAAGCTTTCCTAGGCTTATTGCACCTGGCAGGAATTTTTCGTGGTGGACGCCAGAATATTCACGAGTTTTGGAGAACCGATCTTGGTATTCCTCTATTCCGAATGGCTATGTCCGAAAAACGATTCAGTTTTCTAATACGCTGTATTCACTTTGATGACAAAAGCTCAAGACTGGAGCGACGAAGATTGGATAAATTGGCTGTTGTTAGAGAAATGCTTACATTGTTTCTAAACAACTGTCAGAACCATTATTCTCTCGGACAAAATGTCACTGTCGACGAACAGTTGCCGGCATTTCATGGTCGATGTGCTTTGAGACAATATATATCATCCAAGCCAAACAAGTATGGCATAAAGATATTCTGTTTGAGTGATGCAAAACTGTTTTACACAACTAACATGGAGATTTATTGTTGACAGCAGCCGGACGTACCATATTTGCAACCTAACTCGGCAGGGGCTGTAGTGCTGAGACTAACTGAACGAATCTCCACTGGACGAAACGTTACTGCAGATAATTGCTTTAGCAGTGTATCGCTGGTGAAAATTGCGCAAAAGACAACTTTCTTTTGTCGGTACAGTGCGAAAGAACAAAAAAGAGTCACCCACTAATTTCACTTCTCCAAAAGATCGCAGACAGCACCAAAGCATATTTGGCTTCACAAAAAATGAAACACTTGTTTCATATGTTCCAAAAAAGGGTAAAACAGTAGTTTTGCTCCCAAGTCTACATGTTTCATCCACATAGTTATCAGAAGGTGCTGAGAAAAAGCCTGAAATAATCCTGCATTACGACACTAAATGTGGAGTTGATGCAGTAGATAAATTGTGTGCTACATACAATGTAACCAGAACGAGAAGGTGGCCCATGGTAATTTTTGATCATATTTTGAACATTGCAGGTATTAATTCTAGGGTTATCTTCCTTGGAAACCAAAATAAATATTCCACAAGGCAGGAGTATTTGAAATCACTATCTTTAGCTTTACTGTTGCAACAGCTACAAAGGCGAGCAACAGCATCAAATCTATCCGATGATTTGAAAGGACTTTTGACAAAATATAAACCTGAAGAATCCGGAGTAGATGAATTGTCAAATACACCACTATGCACATTGAAAAGGAAACGATGTGAACCCAGCAAAAAAGACAAAATGAACTGCAAAACTAAATATGCATGTGGGAAATGCAACACCCCCCTGTGTTTGAGCAAACATGCTAAAATTATTTGCGATAGTTGCTTAGTCGGGAAAAACACGGGTGAAATAGTAGATGATTCTGAGTAACTGAACATTTGAAATTACAAGTTGTATGTATACCTGGAAATGGCAATGTATTTCTTTATACTTACTGTAATACAATTTATAACGTATATGTACTCATATCTTAGCTTGTATTTTTTTGTAGGATAATACCTATTAATGAAAGCCTTGTACGCTTAATCTAAATAAAGGTAAAAACAGGGGAAAAAAAAACGAAAGAAAAAACAAAAATATAGCGCGGGTCTACTAGGCCCCGCGCGACTAATGGCGTTCTACCAAAGCGCACGCCTGACGGAGGGTTAAGGTGCACATGGTACATAACCAGAGGTTGAGAATAACAGACAAGTTTTTAGGCTCATGTCCACAATATAAAAATTAGTATTACTTATTGTGTATGTTTGTATGATCCACATTTGTGAAAACATTCTATTTAATTCTTTCTTTATTTTCTACATGTTCTTTACTGACAATGTCATCAATGGTGAGCAAACTCAAGAGGAGGAGGCTACATTCACAGACTTGTAAAGTGATAAGCAATATGTATTGCTTCATGGCAAACTATGCACAGATTGGTGTGCTCTATATTAAACATTAAGAAAAGTGTAGCTGAAGCTACAGGCGAGTTGGAAAGAAGTGCTGGCTTATAATTAAGGAGACCAAAGAGATCAATTCCGGTGCTTCTACTTCTTACTTGATGCCGCACAAGAAAGAGCCTAAAAATCACAAGCCACCCTAGATAATTTCAATGAGGCTGTCATTTGTTGAATGGTCAATGTGCTATATTACTGAGAAGTACCTACATTAAGGAAGGTGCATGCCAAGTTAAGAGATGCCATTAATTTTGAAGGAAATGTATCTACTCTAAGAAGAACACTTCTGAGATTAGGCTTCAAATGGAGAAAGACTAAAAACAGAAAAATTTTAATGGAGCCCCATGAGATCAGAACAAAACAAATCCAATACCTCAGAATGAGGGCTGTCCTATTATATACATGGATGAAACTTGCTTCACACTTCCCATTCCTCAACACATGGTTGGAACAATGATAGTATCCATGGCCTTCTGTCACCTGTCCTAAGCCCCAACACTTGCTAATCATTTATGCTGGAGGGGGAGCAAGGGTTTATCCCCAATGCATGTGTTCAGTTTATCAAGACAGGCGACTTATCATAGTGAAACTTATGCAAACTATAGAAGTGGTTCAAGAAGTGACTGATACCCAACATGCGTCCAAATTCTGTATTAATTGTTCATAATGACCTAACCACAATGTTCACCTTCATAAAGTACCCACTCTCAGACCCAGAAGAGATGTAATGATAAACTGACTTAGATAAAATCTTCCAACAGAACAGATCCATGCCATTAACTTCTCTGCTCCTCACAATCCTGATGTTTACAATTTAACAATTCCTTTAAAACCACAACAAACCCCCTACAAAATCTATGGTCTTCTCCACCAACATGATATTTTGCATCTCTCACTGTATTAGCTTGAAGTCAATCCCATTGAACTGATTTGGACTACCATAACAAAAACTAGGTGGCAAACAGAGATGTTATGTTCAAAATAGAGGACATCATTTGGCTAGCTATGATAAATTTGCAAGCACTTCAGCACAGGATTGGCAAGAAAGGTATAAGTACATAAAAAAATATGATAGCAAATTATACGCAGAAAGAAGGCTTATTGGATCTGGGGCAGGGAATAGGATGTATATAACATTAAAACATGTGGTTACATATAATCCTTGTTCTAGTTACAAGTTAACTCGCAAATTAGAATTTAGCATTTAATCCAACAACTGCCATAACAAACCAGGGTGTCTACTGTCTTGAAGGTTTAAAATTCCAAGTATATTTCCAGTACCAGTTACAATAAAAACTCAGTATTCTATTGCGTGTTGTGGCTAGCTGTTTTTATTTGTTTCCGGAGCTGTAATACGAAGCTGTTTATTAATTGCTGCCGTAGCCAATGTTGAGTAGGTGGCATTTTAAATCTCAAATGACTTAAATTTACTCTCTGTACTCTTTATGAAATTATTGTACAATGATCTAGAGGATGTTTTATGCTGAATTCTCCCCTTTACTGTTTAGAGCTGTAATTTTATAAAATTCCATTCCATGCTATTCATAATAGACCAAAAATTCACTGATATTTGCAGAAATGGGAATGAAATGTCTGCAGGTATTGCATTTCTAATCTTAGCCCCCCCCTCCAGTCCCTCACCTGCAGCAAGCTTCATAATTCTTGAAATGTACACACTGTAAAAGCATTTTGGAGTGAAAGATTATCCAAATGTTTGAGTCGTTTTTAAATAATTAAGAAATTATAATTTCAGCACATCCATATGCACACACACACACACACCAAAAAGCCAACAAGAAAAGAAAGTATATTTTCAGTATCAGACGCCCTGTAAACACGCTAACCATTCAGAAAACTCCTCCAACCTGTTTACAGCTAAATGTGTCCTTGCAGAACTGTCATTACTATTAATCTTGATAGGCTGAGTGGATCAGAAGTTTGTTGTAATGCCTGAATTAAAAATACAAATATATTCTAGTCTTAAATTTGCATACTCCAGCACTCATCAACCATCAAATATACTACCAGTAATTGATTGTACCATTATGTAGATTGGCAGTAACATTAACATAATGGCACATCCATTTGAAATCCTGAAGAAATAAAATGGAAAGCTGTTCTCTCAGTCAAATGCAAATTGACAGTGTTTCACAAAAACTATTAAATTTTCATTATTGACAACAATTTGTATTAATGCAAATGCAAAAAAAAATGGTCTCATCACTGCAATGACCACTTCCAAGACATTGATTGATTTGAATTTGTAGAACATTTATAGAAGTGCTTCATCAATTGTTTCTCATAATGTCAAGTAATATGACATCAAAGACCACACAGCATATCGCAAGCTGCCTTTTTTCAAGATTTGACTATTGCTTCAGTTACTGTATACCTTGGTAACAAAGAAATGTGCAATGCAACTATTTCTGCAAATGTATATCTCAATTAATATAAAGTAGATACAACAAATTTTATAATAGTTTGAGATTGAGTACATAAAGTCATGTGATTGTAACACAAGATTTTTCGCTATGAAGAGCAACTAAAGCTATTGGAATACCTGTGCAGAAGCTGTGATATCTTCTCGCTGCTGTGGAAGCATATTTCCTGCAGCATCTGAAGGATCTTTCTCACATGGATCCAGCAAACCTGGTCCTCCAGGAAGGAGAATACCCGACGCCAAAGCTTCCATGATGCGACGCAAGGCATCACCTGGACTTAGGGGTTGTGCTGCTGAACTTATAACCTTCTCCACCAAAAGTTCCATTGCCTGTATGGAAATCCAATATTTCCTCAAGTGTTTAATATACTGACTACCCTTTCCCACTAGATATATGCTTAATAGGATATTAAATATGCAAGTACTGGATTTAACAAGTCTTGTACTCTTCTCAGGCTTTGCACATTTTGTATCATTGGAGAAATTAAGATTTCTATAAACTTAAATAGGCAACACACAATACTAAGACACGAGCTTAATGTAATCATTACACAAAACATGCATTATATTTAATGCAATTTGTAAATTTGTAGAGCACTATACAGTGGAATCTCGTTAGCACGTTCCTCATTAACACGTTTTCCCATGTATTACGTTGAATTATAAAAGTCCCGGTACCAAATCACCAAATATAATAAATAATGTTTGCTTAGTGCGTTTTCCCAGTCCCGCCTACTACGTTTGAATTTTGACGTCCTCATTCGCTGTTTTGGCCAATCCTTGATCGGTACAGTGGGAGTAGGCGTTTATTATAACACGTTCATAGTTTGACGTCCTCATTTGCTACTTTGGTCAATCCTTGGTCACGGGGTGGATATCGGCAGCCAATCACATGCATGCATTTAAATACTTGTGTGACACGATTTCTGTGGGCGGGATAGAGAATGCTTTACCTTGGTGTGGTAAACGCGGTAAACGCTAACGATAGTTTCTAATGTTGAGTGATGACCAAACAACCGTAGATTGTATTTTAACTTTTCATTTACAATGAAAAAAAGAAAGTGTAGTAGGTAAATAACCAACAGTGAAAAGCTGAAAATCCTTGATGTAATCACAATCCAAATATAAAACATGTCGATATAGTGCGGAAGTTCCAACAACCTTAAACACGATTGTAAGCAAACCTAAATTGATTGAAACTGCTTTTAAAGAAGGGAAAAATACTATAACAAAACTTTTCTCTTGGAAAATAGGATCAGAAGAGGACCGGAACGAAATTTGTTGCATGGAAACACCTCCGTATTCAAATCGTCTTGTATACACCAAAGATAATATCGTCTATTGTACTCGTAACACGATGCACGCTCATAATTTTTTCTTTTTTAGCAGAAATTATCACGTGTGTAATAAAACACACAGCAAAACCACTATTGCCGCTTCCACAATTCGCAATTTATTTTCTCAAAAACATTCATAACCTAAAAAATCCAAGTTGACCAAAATAAAAGCTTAAATTATTTATTCTCAGGCTTTGTGTATACCAAATCCATTTAAACATATTCAATTTAACATGGAAACGCGGATCGTATTCAGTATGAAATTGTACTCAAAATCGATTTAAATTGCCCATGGAGACATAGTAATTATTAGATTTTTATTACCTATGTTCTTAAATTGCAGATTTTGCATTTTCGTTAACACGTTTTCCCGCCTATGACGTCCAAACACTTAGGTCCCTGCAAAAACATACTAACGAGATTCTACTGTATATTCTTTTAATATATTTTATGGATGAAGCTATTAGCTCCTCTATACAATTAACAGAAGAGCAAGCATAGCTCATTAGATGAAAACAAACAAGAAAAAGAGCATTATGGCACTGTTACTGATGGGCATCTTTTAAGGGAATTTAACCATTCACATAATTCCCTGAAATTTTTACCTATCAGCAAATTTTTTCATCTTGTACCTTGTAAGCATATTCAATCTATACAAAGACTTTCAGACGTTTTGAATTCTGATTGATACTTTCCCATTATAAAAAAAATTGGTGTATTCACTGTTGATTTTACAATAGGCAAATTAAATCCAAATCAATTTTAGGTGTATACATTATAATGAATTTTCATTCCAAATTAAAACTACTTCAAAGAGCATATTAAATAGAATGTGTATTAAAAATGTGAAATGATGAAAACAAAAATTTTCCAAGACACACTATTCAGAACTTTTACACTTAATTACACATTAGTCAAACTAGTAATTAGTGTATTAAAATTCGTTAGAAGGGAAATTTTTAAGAGAGCCTCAACTAATATGTAAACTGAGAAACCTTTTAAACTTAGAAAGTGGTGCTCATAGAATTTCTTTGCACTGTCTAAATCAGGATTTCAAAGGGTACCTCAGCACACACTGCATGTCATAAAATTACTGGATTATGCTGCAGGGTATAAAAAAGGGAAACTACTTTGTATGAAATACTTCAGTGTAGTTATAAACTTAGAAAAATGACCATAAATGCAATACTCTAAACTTAGGAATGCTGTTAATATTACTCTTATTGCAGTTTAGTCTGAAATATGGACTTATTTACTTCTGCTCAATTGTTCCATACTGAGACCTCAGAGCCAGTCATGTTCATTTAAGTAGAATGCAAAATATGTTTGGTGGTTTCTAATGCTCTGGCTTTTGGGTGCTCTCTGTTGCCATGAAAGGAAAATACTGTTACAGTTTATGCTTCAGAACAGAAATATATTCTAAACTCTGACTGGAACAAATACCAATATCAGTTGTGGATGAAACATTTTAACTTCATTAAAAGAAGCTTTATTTCCTAAATGCGTGTTTTAAGTATCTTTAGCTTGCTCGGAACCATAAAGCAGGAAGTTGATTTCCAGATTTATGTAAATTCAAACCTTAAATAAGAATGCTAATACCTACACAGAGTACCAAATAAACAATTCTGCAAAACTAGCATACCACTGACACTTAATCACTTAAGTTCTTCGCTACTACTTATATTTCATCTTCATTGTGACTATAAACAATCAATGCACAGAGTTTTTCATATGTAAACCTCTCCATTTCAAACAGATTATTGAAGTGTAGGTGACTGATGATTGGTTTATATATATATACACACTCCTTTTTACACTGCAGTTTTCCAGAAACTGTAGCACAGAAATTGTAGATCAACTTTTATTTGATTTTTGTTCTCGAGTGATATACACTGATTTCCACCCTAATTTTTCGTAGAAAGTTTGCATGTGTAAATTAAAGGATGTTAGTTTCAGCTAATGTAAGTTTCTGAGCAGCCTTTTCTCATTGCCTTACCCTTTACTAGATGTCACAAATGAAAGAATAACCTGGATACAATACACTTTGCTTAGAGTTACAGCTTGAGTGATGGGACTACTCATTCACTGGAGTGAATGACAATCAAGTGTAAACTCCCATTTAAGGCTGCAGAATCTTTCTTGCTTTTCTGCAACAGGTTTGTTACCATTCCTATTTATCTCCTTTTTCTTAGGTCAACACTAGGAACTTAACACAATTTGTTTTAAATTTGATCTTACAAATACATGTAATTGCTGTGTTGTTGGTTGAAAGTCAATGGCAGAGAATTTATCAATAAGCAAATTGCAGTATCACAACCAGTTAATTAAGAATGGTTTGTTGGCAGAGTGCATAGTCTTATGCAAAATATCACAGGAATTAAATTAAGCTCGTGTTACTATTTTCTTTTGCCTACAGATGAAAATGTAATTACTTAATGCATCTAACAGCCACAATAATACTAACCCAACTATGTAGTGGAGCCCAAGTAGGTACACGCTGACAGAGATCACGAAGAATCCTAATCACCATCACACAGCTTTGAAGTCCTGTAGCCCTAGCCTGCATGAAATAATGTTACATTTGTGGAACAAGCATATGGAAAAGCACCACACATTTTAAATCCTATTTTTCTGTTACCTAATGTTCGTCCTACAACCATTAATAGTTAACCTATTGTGCATGCTAAACCAAAATTATGGTTCAATAATATTCTAAATATCTGAATTATAAATTTCCATCCTTCCCACTAATACACCCCAGTTCACTGCCATCAACTACAATGGTACACCACGTTCAAAACTTCCCCTACATTTTTTTTTTTTAAACAAAATGTCTAACATGCACAGTCTTCAAAAGTTTGGACGAACTGTGGTATAGCTACATTCACTCTTGCCCAAAGGAGACAATGCCCTGGGAACAAAGAGGTTTTCACTTCACCCTTTTGTATAGGTGCTAACTTTCCAGCCTCATGTATCTAATGATGATTACGATGGAAAATCAGATTCAATGCCTAATTCCCCACCACTATTATGCCCAAATCTCACCTATACCGTTAAATTTCCATTCTTTTCAAGATCCAACTCATAAAACTAACCATCTAACATTATACTGATAAGAATTACATCTACTATTTTAAAAATGTGTGGTAGTCATAATACTGTACATTGAAAGCACTACTAAATAGGCATACACTACATTAGTAAATGTAGAAGCAAAGAGCAAGTTCTGATTTTGCATTTAAATTAACTTTGTGCTTAAGGCAAGTATAAAGAATCATGGAATCACAGTATGTCTAGTTCAGATGTAACAATTGTATCTCCAATAGGTTTTCACATAACCAGCAGACATGCATGAATTATACTGATAGTGCAATTCTCTTATGTTAAGTAGAATAATTCTTAAAAACATTCAACAGATAAAGCTGGTTAAGCTTAAATTTTTCTCCCTAAATTGAGATATATGAACATATGAACCTGTCATCCTGTATTCCCATCATCCTTCAAATGAGAACTAAGAAAAACTTGACAGACACAAGGCTGAAAAGTATCAATTTTTTTTTTTTTAATTTTTTAAACAGAAAGGAAGAATTCCTTCAAACCTGGAACCACTTGGCATGCCTCAAAGCTGCCAGGGCATCCAAACATTTGGTCTTGTCGAGCACGTCTGGTGGATCCTTGGTCGCCTGCGCCTGACTCACAGACACTGAGTCTAGGGTCGGGGAGAAAGATGAAAAAACAGCCGATCAGACAAAAGTTACAAAGGGTGTTTGACCATCGCGGTTAACACACCCCACCATAAGCAGTTATTAAAACAGTTTCAAGTCTGAGGGAGTAGGTCATATTAAATGACAAACTCGATGACGTCTTCTGCTGCAAGTCTCTGGAAAGCTGTTGGCTTAAAAAGAGAATTAAAACATTACCACCTTAAATACAAATTGCAGAAACAGAAGCCAACATCAGAATATAATACAAAAAGAGAAATTTTTAGAGTGTGCAGGCATTCTAACACAATTTCTCTGTGCATTATATTGGACTTAAAAGCTCTTTTCTCCAATACCTACTTCTGCCACAGAACCTTTCCTTCTATGATGATACACTCCTAAGCTACTGAAACCCAGTCAAGGTCATGACCTAAACCCAGTAGCTCTGAAACTGTTTTGTTTTTGTTCCGCATGGTCAAAAATCCTTCAAATTTGTCCCGGCGTTCAACGATCCCCCTTCTCGGTGGCTGTAAAGTCAACAGGGTACCTAGAAACCTTAGCAGTAAGACAACAGGCTCATGAAAAGAACAAACATATCAATGACAAATTCATTCCAGCTATACATTAAAACAACAGTCTAGGAATGTAATGAAAGTGAACTATCATTCTAACTAACTTGCACATGAAATTTTTGAATTTTTATCCTTTTCTTGGCCTGGAAAATGCTAGCCTGTTAGTGATGTCTTTTATCCCATGCACCAGGCTAGCACATTTGGATATCATCCCAGGGGCCGCAGTGATCTCTCATGATATTATTTAAGCAAAACACTTTATGAGAGTACTAACAACTAGTCTTAAGTTACTGGAGAGATCTTCTCAGTTTACTTTGGAAAACATTTATAAAGCACAGCAAGCCAAGTTACTGCCTTTTTGCCTTTGTCAACTTTGCAATGGGCCCCTGGTTTTCTTAAGATTAGGATACCTGACTCCTCCAAGATTGCTGTTCTTACCACCAGTTCCTTCTTGCGGTGTAAGTAATTGCTCTCGCATGATTGGTGAGGTGAGTGTGATTGTTACTGTTATATGAGGTTCCTTAACTCCCATGACAATAAGAGCAGCTTCTTCAAGTTTCCTAACTACTTTGTACTGCTCATCTGGGGCAACAACCTGAAAAATCAATTCAAAATTTAGCTTTATTCTTTTTTGACCATCTTATCAACATGATTTATAAAATAGCTATAAAAGATGTTTCATTCATTCCCGCAGCACACTAACCCTTTTGTTGTACAAACAGACCTTGATCTATCATTCCCAGATGTTAATAAAACCCATAGTCTCACTACAGTTCCAGAACTATTGTAATAAATTCCCACTGTGTCAGAGTTACAACTGGTTTCCAAAAACGGAAACCTACTATGCATGAATGAAGTAAGGAAATGACAGTTACTGAACAGAAGAGGGTTTGTGGTAGCAATTTTTGACCTGTCAAAACATTTTACCAATTGCTATTTGATAACATATATAGGCTACAGAAAAGAGCAATAAGAGTTGTTTTGTACATATAAAGAGTGAACCAGAACTCCGACAAACTTTCAGAGATATTCAGGGATACCTTCAGAGTATTTTGGTATAATCCATGGTCTCTGGGAGTTCGTTACAGAGTAATAATGTAATTAAGATTTATTCAGTTTTTTACACCTATCAACCTTGTTTCTTAGAAAATATCTTCACAACAGTAAAGAAGCCTATATAATATGCAATAACCAAAACATACAATATAGAGCAAAGAGTAATCCTACATTCCACAGATGAAGCACATACATTTTTACCAGTATATGTAAAAATGTTCAAAATGTCAACCACCATGATCATGGCAGTGGGTACAGCAATACACCATCGACCATCTTACATGCTAAGGCATTCCAGAAGTTTGGCATACTACTTCCATGGCTGCGATAATCCTATCAACCAGGTCTATGCAAGTATTGGCCGGAGTCTCGTAAACCAAGCTCTTCAAATGCCTCCAGAATAGTAGTCCTTGGTGCCAAGTCTGGTGATCGAGCTGACCATGAACAGGACAGCTGCAACCAATACATTGCCGTCCAAACTGTACATCAATTTGGTTCCTAACATCGACTGCAAAGTGTGTTGAGCTCCGTCATATTGAAACCACATAAGCTGACAAATTCTCAGCAGTACATCTTCCGGTACAGTGGGAGGACACGGAGGAATGTTTTGTACACAACTCCATTCGGGGCATCAGGAAGTATATATTGTCCAATCACAAAATTGACAATACTAGCCCAAACATTCACAGCAAACTGCTGTTGACAGGATCAACACACAAGAGCATTTTCTTAATCCCATACGCAGCTATTCCTACTGCCCTCTCTTGTAAAGTTGGCCTCGTCATAACCACCACCAAAGCAGGAAAACTGAAGGACTTAAAAGTTTGTTACATTAGCAACCACCAAGGATAAAGTTTACAATGGAAAGGTCTAATGTTTTAGACAAGAGATTCCACTTTTTAAGAAAAATGAAACAATTAGGAGCCAGTGGATGACCAATAGTTTATCCTGAAACATGGGTCAATGTAAATCACACAAGAAGTTGTTGCAGATGTATGGCAGAGACTTGTGTTTAGGAAAAGAAAGCAGATTTATTGTAATGTCCACCTAATATGAAGAAATGGATGCTGCCATATTCAAAGATTGGTTTGTCAAATTCCTACCAAATATTCTGCAAAATAGTGTTATAGTTATGGATGAGGCAAAATATCATTTCATAAAGCAACTAAACTGGTTACGAAAATACGTTGAATTTGATCCAAAAGGAAAAAAAAAATTAAACAGTATGAAATAAGACAATTACGAAGCTGCATGGGCACACCTAGGGTGGCATGCACCAACCTGGAGTAAGCTCTACTTTCATAGTAAACTACTATTCAAGTCAACACTCGCGACTTCCATGCAAGAGTAAACTACTTCCGAAAAATTTTACTCCTTTCAGATACTCCCAGATTAAATTACCGTAGAAGTAAATGTCGGAGAGCACCATCATGTAGAATGTTACTACGGAATTAAATGGAGCACAAATATAGGTTACAATTTACTCTTGTGACCTGAATGGAGTAACTAACCTTCGATTGAACTAGAATACCGTATCATATTTGGAGGAAGATATTTTTTACGCTTTCATGGATTACTCAGATAACATTTATGATCTCGATGAAGAAAACAGCGATTACTTGATTACTTAGGTTACATTTATCTCGACGGAAAAAAAACACAACGGAAATGCGATAATGCTATGCAAGAACCATGATACTTATACAGAGAGAGAGAGAGAGAGAGAGAGAGAGAGAGAGAGAGAGAGAGAGTGTGTGTTCAATGAACATTTCGGATTAAGAAAGAACCATACACACGCCTTTTGAACCTGCTTGGAGAACATTTCAACAAAACACAAATTTACAATTGTAATTATTGTTATGCATCCTGTGTATCATGTGTTTCGTATCAGGATATTTCAGAAGCTTGAGTCGGCATTACGATGAATTTAACGTAATGTGACAGTCTTACACTGTATTAAATGGAGATATTTAAAAATTGACTTAATGCGATGTAACTTAAAAGTTTGGAATCAAACTTTTCTCTCCCATTACGTCAAGTTTGATTTCACATGGTAATTACAACCAATCGGTACTAATTCGAAGTAATAAGAACTATGAATTAAGAGTCATTCCCATTACATTAAGTGCATGCCAGTTATACCTCTAGTTTACCAGCATTTTCATGTCACGTTACGTAAAGTTCATCGTAATCCCGATATTACAGGCGATCTTATAAATAAACGTTCACCACGCATCTGCTGGCCGTGTATTTCAGTGTATTGATAGAGCAAGGTACCTACACACACAAATATAAACGAGTGTTAAGAAAATAAAAGGCAATTCTTCTTCACTTTCACAGATTTCCCACACATTGTGTGTGGAATTGACTGCAAGAATGTTACTATTTTGTACCCATCCGTGAATATGGTGAACTTTTCCAAAATCAGAAAGGGTTATTCTCTATCAACACACAAGTAATCTACGGTGCAAAATGAAGATTAGAAATATTGTTTCCGGAATTTTAAGCTCCTCCTCGGTACATTTCCCATAGCTAGAATTATTAAACTCGTCAATCACGACTTTCCAGCATCTTTATAACACGTTATGGCTTTCCTGCATTACTTGAGTCTTCATTGAAATTACCCTAACCTCCCGTAAATCAGAAACGTAAAAAACTAATAAACCTAAAATAAAAATTAAGAATGCATGTTGCGAGCGTTGGCGGTATCTCACTGGCTTTGAAGACCAACGTAATGCAGGTTATCGCATGTTTTTTTACACTCTTCTTGTTTAAATGGATTTTCTTTATTTCTACCAACAAACATTTCTCTTTCGCTGACGTCTCTCCAGTTTTCCTATCTCACACAACTTTATTCATGATTGCATCAAGTAACCGACGCAAATAAAACAATACCTTCGGGAGTAATTAGCTCTTACTTCCGTAGTCTTTAAAAGAGTAAGTTGTAATTGAGCTCTCCGTTACTTTCGGGGTAAATTGCTCTCATAGTAACCTACTTCCATAGTGGGGACTTCTTTGGTAAATGTTACTTTTGAAGCAATTTACTCCAACATGGTGCACACCACCCCTAGTGTGTCAGATGCAGTATCATTTTCAGTACAGTGCAATTGAGCTTATCTGAGCCCAGGTACACAATTATATCACCAAACACAATTTGTCAATCAATTTATCTTGATTTAGCACAACATGGAAATTAACAATTGAAAACAGGTGTTTGAAGAAAGAAGAAAAATTTTATTGGGAACCAGATGGCTTGAAGTACAATGTGGGTTCGTTATTAACTTGGGAGACACTGATGTTGAAAATGAAAACTAGGCCGACTGCTAAGTGGTTTAGGGGTACCATGCTAGCCTCTAGTTCCCAAGGTCACAAGTTCAAACCCAGGCAATGGATTTTATTGGGCGTCAAAATCCTTAGTGTGCCGGGAAGGGAAGTGAAGTCAGGTCTCATGTCTTAGATTTATGGCACGTAAAACAATCTCAAACCTGATAAAGCAGCCTATACCTCTTTCACTATAAGCTGAAAGGTGAAGTAAACAAAACTTAAATGTATCACTCCGCCGAGCACATGGCAGTACCACGTGGAGGATGACAGGAATTAAGACCCGTGAGAGGAAATTGCTTCATACAGAATGCGAATACAGTATATTGTGCAGCTTGGGGATCATTAGCTTTTAAACATTGTATGTCTTATTCCTATATTTTGCTTTAAATCCTAAACTTATAACACACAATACTAAGAGTAGACAAATAAAAGTTGTATCTGAAAAGTTCGGCATCTGTGATTAAAGGTACTGGATTAAACTGTGCTTACCTTCAGACTTTAGAAATGATTCATTTAATGACTAATATCAGTATACCACTTTTGCTTTAACCTTTTATGAGTCAAAAGTTAAATAACAATTAGCACTATAGGTTACAAACCCACAGAAAACAAATGCAAACCAAGCTATCTGAGCAACAATTCTGCATCACTAACAAAGAAGTTTAATTATTGCTAAACAATGGGTGACCATATTCATTGTCGGTTAAATGTGGGTGCTTTTTACAGAATTTGTTAAAAGCATATAACACAATTGTCTTCTTTCCATTTCCCTCGTTTATGTTTTCGACAGTGGCAGAAGATTCTCAGCCAGAAACCAGAAACTAACAACAGCGCCTTCGCATAGCCTCTTAAACCCTCTGCTGTAACGGTTATTTAGTTATAGCTGAATCTGAACAAACACATTTAGTTTCATAAATTGAACTGTTACAATAATGAGTTTTTCAAACTTCTCTGCACGAGAATAACCACAAAATGTTACACTATGAACCAAACTTATTTGTAGAGGAAGAGACAACATGCTAAGTTGTAATTTATCCACCAGCCAATGAGATACTGTCTTGTTAAGTGGTTTTGTTTACTTCTCCTCAGCTTATAGCGAAAAAGATATAGGAGTAAAATTTCCTGTCTTTCAGGTGCAATATACAACGGGATGCTTAGAACAATAGTAGTATACATATATAAATAAAACTTCTAAGAGGAGTACCAATCTGACACTGACTCGTGGACAACATGGATGCAATTTCCCAGTTGCCATAAAGTCCCAAACAAACATGACTGAATCAATCTGTTTTTCTAAAAATTCTTAAAAAGTAAAACCTCATACACTTTAAATACAAAATGCAAAATGACACTAACAAAGTCATTGATCTACAATATTGGCGTACCTTGTTTGATAGCTTTGGGATATTCACTTTGACAATAGGGAAGGATTTTGATTACCATTATGGCTAATAAGCCATACTTATACCCCCGCCGCTGTAACGTTGCACTTGACAGCTAGCGTTTAAGTTGGTAAAATTGCAAAAAAAAACAGATGAAAAGCTTCAACCGTTTGACCTCCTAAGCCAATCACAAGGCAGCATTCCGGATGGCCGATGACAAAGCGGAACCGGAACTAGATTCGGCTCTGTTGCTGGATGTAACTATTCCCAACCACGTACTTCAGTTTGTGAATCTCTAGCACGAGCAAGTTACATATTATTCATTGTTATTTATATTTGTAGCTATTGTTTGATAGTTTTGTTATTGTTCGTTTATACATATATATTTACAATTATCTATTTTATATATATTTCATTCATATTATTTATTTAAACAAAAATTAAGTGCGACAATGTCTGAAAAACGACGCCGATCGCCGAGTGATGATTCACGAAGTGAAAATCCTTTGCGCCGAGGTGTGCCACTTAATAGTCAGGCATTGGAACTATAAGGAGAAGCCGGGAATTCTTTGAGCAGGAAGAGGAATACGTGAAGCTTCATGGCAATCCCTCTATTCCTACTGATAAAGCCGTACAACGAACTGCAGCAGCTCTTGGACTAATCATGAGAACTGTTATACACAAGGGAGTGAAACTCCATGAGAAAGACGGCGAAATTCCTGAATCATCTGGAACGCAACAGGTATTTCTATCAACTTCAGGGAAGAAAAGAAAGCAGCCTCGTCCAGTCACAAATCTTGATGATTTCCAATTAGATGCCATACGTAGACACATTTATGCCTATTATCATAGAAAGGCGTATCCGACCATACCAAAGCTGCTTATATCGCTTATTTTCAATTAACAATAATAATAATAATAATAATAATAATAAGAAATAGTTATTATTCATTGACGTTCGCTACTTCCTACACTTTTTGTATGCGGCTTAGACACGATAGAAAGGAGAACAATCAGCTGTTGTTATTTACTAGCACTCTGGCAACGTCGCAACCGCAATGTAGCCAACCTTACGCAAAGCCGCACGAACTGTCAAGTGCAAAGATACAGCGGCGGGGGTATAGGTAGTTTTAAGTACCTTTCTTACCAAAGGGGTAAATTCGTTAACTTTTGTCCCCAATAGACACTGTGACTTTATTATACCATGTATTTTCCTGTATCTCATTTCCTCAGATTTCATTTTTCAGGGTTGCAGGGCATGGCACTATTGTCGGCGATTTTTTACACCTTAAGGAAAGGAATCTTGAAACTTATGAATTTGGCAGTATTACAGTTTATTTAGCGGAATCCGTTATGCAATCGATAGTCATTGTTTCTTCCTCAGCTCTCCATACCATTCTGTTCTCCGGATGGAGGTAGGGGCATCAGTGATGCTCTGGAACCACACTGAGGCAACCTTCATGCTCTCATCGCCTCATACCTTCCTCCTGGAGCTTTCTGCCTCTTAATTTTAACATCTTCCCTTACTTACAATATAAAGTGATAAAACTGCAGATTTTATCTCAACTGATTTAAAATAAGAGGAAATTCTGTTTTGCAAGAATTCTTGAAAACCACCACGTTCTAGGCTATACATAATTTCTAGTACTTGTTCTAACTTCTGAGGGATATTATAGTCTAATTAATTTAAATGTATTCATGAAGTACATATGCATAGGGAACACTTCAAAATGGAGTGATCGATAGAAAGTAGATGTTTATATCATAATTTGTGTTAATATGTTAATTAAGAACGTAAATTGTCAAGGTTATTTCTCAAGAGAAACATTTTTATATAATTAAATTCTTTAATGAATATCGTCGTAAGTCTAAAAGAAAAATATTAAACGTTTGTAAAATCCATAACTAACCGTAATGTTAAATATAGGCATGGAAAATGTCTTACTGGCTAAAAATCTGCCTATGGAGATCCTTCACTATAATTGCAAAGTGAGTCACCATGGTGTCAAAAACCTATACATATGGGTGCCGAGGATAGCCAAGCCACTTATTAGTGCCACTTCAATGCCGTAACCAATTTCTAGGCGGAAAAACGAGAAACCTTTTTCTAAACATACGTATTTAGAAGGATTGGCAGTAAAATGTATTGTAAATCTTTGTGAAACAGATAAAAACGTGTTGTTAATGCAAAGAAGTGAACATTCTAGTATTATTCTAAGAGTTTTGAATAAACCCAGAAAATTTAAAACCTCGCATATTTATTCAAATTTGCTTTCCCGTACTGCAACCCAAGATAAAAAAAATCTGATGTGTTACATTCACATGACTTTCTCCATTCTTGTACAAACTATTTTTACAAACGCTTATTCTCCATATGCTTCATGTTAATCGAGATGTTAATCTTATTGCTAATTTTCTTGTAGATGCAAGGGAAATATGGTAGGTTTTAAGCGATAGTGTAACCGCTGGTTGTTATGTGGGGCATTCCATTCTCTTTGCATGTCCAGGACATAAAAAAAAAAAAAATGAATAATGAATTTGAGAAAAAGTATAAGTATTGGAAAATTTAAGGGAATAATAAGCAATATCCCGGAAATGGTTCACTCAACAAAAAAAAAAATGTATATGACATAAGATGTGTATTTTAATGCGATCTACATTTTTTGTGTAGTAAAATTTTAGTTTAGTAGTTGTAACTTAAGTGATGTTAGTGTAACAATTCCGACTCACCTTTAAATAAATTCAATACACATCACTGTTTCTAGCTTCTTTTCATTACAATATCTACGTAAAATTTTATCTCTTATGGTTTACCAGTTATGCAAAAGTCGTTCACAATGTAGAATACTTTTGGAGACATTCCCAGAAAATTCAAGATATACATTTTATTTGTCATGAAAATATCTTAAACATTTTAATCAAAATTGTTAGCCATTTTTGAGAAAATTAAAATTTTCGAAAAATGTTCCATGTAAAGAGTAATCTGGGGTGGGGGGATATTCTTGAAAACCTCCATGTCGCATCTCTGGAAGATACTGAATCTAAATACTACCAAGTTTGGTGTTTATCCGATGTTCGTTTCCGAGTTATGCTGTTCACAGACACACACACACACACACACGGACATGTTTCCAAAAATGCTTTTGGAATAGTAATATTGAGGGTTGTCCCACTATTGCACTATTGCTCGCACATTTTTGCTCATGTTTTTTCATGACCACATTCCCTTTCGCCACCACCTATTTTGTTCAATGTGATTTCCACAGCTTTTAACTATGACTATGCAGCGCAATTTCCACTGAAGAAGGCTACGTCTAAGAACAGGAAGGGGGATGTTAGCCCACTCCTCCTGGCAGGCTTTCCAGAGTTCAATTGTGATGGGACGCTGAGAAGCAAGGCGCTGTTTCAGCAGACCATAATCTGCAAAAATCCATTAGCGATGCATTTAGTGACTTCACAAGGAATCCTTTTAAATGGTATCAATTGACACCCATTTCCATAACTTTCCAGTGGTAGTAATGCTGGGAAGACCGAGAAGTGCGACTGCATGCTTTATCCATGTGGATACAAACATTTGGAGTATCCTCACCATACAACCGAGGAATCTCTTCATAAAAAATCTGATGTGTTACACTCACATGACTTTCTCTACTCTTGTACAAACTATTTTTACAAACACTTATTCTCCATATGCTTCATATTAATCGAGATGTTAATCTTATTGCTAATTTTCTTGTAGGTGCAAGGGGAATATGGTAGTATTTAAGTGATACTCAAATCTTTTAAGAGCTGGTTGCTATGTGGTGCATTCCATTCTCTTTGTATGTCCAGGACATAAAAAAACTGAAGAGCCATTTTTGACAAAATTAAAGTTTTTGAAAAATGTTAAATGTAAAGGGTAATCTGGGATGGGGGGATTTTCTTGAAAACCTTTGTGTCACATCTCTAGAAGATACAGAACCTAAATACCAAGTTTAGTGTTCATCCGACTGTTCGTTTCTGAGTTATGCTGTTCTCACACGCACACACTCTTCCAAATTTTTTTTTGATTCAGGGGGTCTCAAAACATATATTTCCAGTGAAATCTTGGTATCGAATTTTTGGGTGGAATTCAATACTTCCCCTACTTACCATACATAGTAGAGAAAGTAAAAATTGGGTCCATAACATTCCTTTGATAGTAGGCTGCATTAATTTTGACATTTGCAACTCTGTGTATGCCTAGTTTCCCTCAAGAGCAATAACCTGCAACACCATGAATCCATTGAAAAACTTTTCCTTGTTCTCCCTAATAAAGCGCCCTTATTGGCCCAATTGATAAATAGCTTGGATTTTTTTTTTTTTGTGTCATCTAGATAAACCCATGCTTCAACTAAAGAAAATGCCCATTGCCACATTTTACCTGCCAGGTAGTGTTCATAGTTTTCTTGCATTGGTGAAGAGTTCTCTGATGTGCCCTCTTTGGTGCCGTTCCAGACCCAAATTGCTGTGTATTATCCGATAGACGGTCCCTTAGGATATTCCAATGTGTCGCGGTAACCTGTCATGTTATCTTATTTGCTGAGAGCCTGTTATTGTTTTACTATTTTGAATTTTGGGTTCTTTGTCCTCCGGCTAGCTATTATTACTCAGTCGAGCAAATATCTCTTGAGAAGGGCGTGTAAACGGAAAGGAGTGTTTACTAAAAGATAACACTGATAAAAGAATCTGTTTTTACACTTTTATTGCCGTCACACTTTATTGATTTCACATATTTAATCCTGATACACGATTGACTGAAACTGCTATATTTTCGAATGTAACCACAACCACTTATTTGCCATGCACTATTAATTCGCGTATTTCACATTTTGTAACTAACTTTATGACGCAAGAGATTCTGTAGAATTGCATAATGTGTACCTCATGAATGCTTCCTTAGAAATGCTGACGTGTAACTCGCGAGAGACATTTCTTAGAACTGCGCGACGTTTACCTTGTGAATGATTCTGTAGTATTGCGCGATACTTGCCTCTGGCTCAAGAATTTATACTCCCTCACCCCGATATGCCTAAACATTATAATAGAGCTGCTATTGGTTAATAAATCGCACTAACATTAGCATCTGTTTTATAAGCCAATCAAAATTACAAACACATATGCTCTAGGGAAGATATTCCCTCCATTTCTAAAGAAAGGCGCGCTACCCTGACGTCATTTGTTTGTCTCTTCTAATTGATAAACAACTCACCCCCTCTCTTCATTGTTACCCACTCCTATTGTCAGTTTCAGTGAGGCCGTGTAAACTTATTTCCTAACAATGCTTATAGCTAACAAACATCTAAAATCATTGTCATAAAATAATGTTAATTTACATTACAATCACTCTGGCATTCACAGTGTTGTGATATAAAATACTGCCTCAAAAGCAGCTAGAAATGCTTCTTTGGGTTGGTGGTTTTTCTTGAGTCACTGTTGCACTCACCTTGGCTACTACTGCTTTAGGTCGTCTTGGTTGTGGCCTTTTTCTTACTAGTTATTTTGCACATTGAGCCTCAGGTGGGAATCCATTTTTATGTAGCTGTGTTATACGCCCTACAACTAACTTACCTATGGCAAGACCTGCTTGCTTGCACCTTTCCACTATCATTGAAAGGCTGTAACGGGCATCGGAAAGCCCAACAATATACCCCTGCCACAAGTTGGCGATTGTTGAAGCCATTCTGCATAAACTTTACCTCAGACTGGCCCAGCAGACGGCTATCACTGCAATGAGCTGATGCAATAATAAACATAAACAGTTTCACCAATGACAGGAGTAGGAGGACGATTCAAAGTCGTCTGAGCTTAAGTGGGGCAACCCTCCGTATACCATGGTCGACGCAGTAGAATGCTTTAGAATTGTCACATATTAGGATGGCTGGCTGTTGTTTTCCATCTATCATTTTTGACACATCATTTCTAAGTTTCTTATAGCAGATAATGTTGAGCATTTTTTTTGGAAACCATGTTGGGAACTATTTAACTTGTCAAAATATTCTAGATATGAAATGAGTTGTGAGTAAACCATCTTTTTGAATATGATGGAAAAAGTAGGAAGAAGAAAGAGTGGTCCGAAGTTTTAAAATTCAGTTTTTCCAGAAGAAAGAGTGGTCCGAAGTTTTAAAATTCAGTTTTTCCTTGTGAGTATCGGTTTTACTAATGCATACTTCATTCTTTCTGGAAAACTGGTTGTTGCAAAGGAATGATTTATTGGCACCACTTACTTCCTGCTTTATTTCTTTGATTACGGATGGGTGAACTTCATCCCATCCACACTAAGTTTTAGGCTTAAGTTTAGTTATTTCTATAATTTGAAGGCAGTTATTACTATACAATCCCTTTAGACTTGATGGGAGACGTTCTCGAATTTTATTTCCTATATTTACAAATTAGTTATTTAGCGATTTAACTGTTTCCTTATCCATATTTTGTTCCGTAACTGTTGTTCAATTCTGTTTCTCCTTTTATTATTCTCCATACAGCTTTGCTTTTATTATCATAATATTTTATGACTTTTCCTATAGCTTGCTTTTAAATTTTTTTACTCCCCCCCCCTTTCACTTGCTTAAATATTTTGCAGCAGTTTTTATAGTATTGTATGAATTTTATGTCTATCGTAGTCTTATATATGTTGGGTTGTAATCTTTTGCGTGTGCTGGGTATCTTAATGCCCTTGGTACACCAATCAGAAGACTACATTTTAGTTGATCATGTACCCATGATTTTATGGAAAGCCTTCATTAAAACAGTTTAGCAATTCCGAAAGAAAGGAGTTAAAATTTGAGTCAATCAAACTAGCTGTATTTAAGGACTAACTGAATTTGCAAATTTTGTCCTTAAATTTTGAAGTATTCCCTACATTGTATTTACGCCACGCTGTTATCCTTTTGGGTTTACTTTTTGTTTTATGAATTGGCGATAAGGCTGCAAGGACAGCACTATAAGTTGCAAGTGAATTCAGGCCGGAATCTTAAATAAAACATTATGCAATAGAATTTAATAATTTGTCATGTCCTTGGTGAACCTCTGTACTATTTCAAATCTGCCTACAATGCCATAAAAGGGCCTCCACTCCCATAAATTTACTGGGGAAACCATAATAGTTGGCAAGTATGTACTACTCTATAAAACAAACTTAATTACATCAGATTATTATTATTGTTAATTATTATTATTATATTTTAAATTTGTCACTTTATTATAAACATTCACATTCTGGTCATCCCCAGGTGAAAATTAGCATGGTGAACTGTATGAATGTAACCGAGCTTATCTTCAGGATGTGAAATGTTTTACTGGGAAGGAAAAATGTACAATCACACATGACAGTCATTACAATGTACATAGACAAGTAACAACCATGGGCTTCACATACAAGGTAAACCTCATAAATCCTGTTTTAAGCTAAAATGAGTTGCATGTTATTTCAACTGAAACCACACTTTAAAAGAATATGCACGAACTAACTACAGGGTACTTTAATATTAACCACTATTTATTTTAAAACCCACTATTGTAAGCACGTGACCCCTTTAAATTATATAATGTATAATGTCTCTGTAAAAGTTGGCAGATAGCTTTATGTTGCTCAGATATAACATTGGGAACATAACTCTCATCAGTTCTCTTTCAAAGAGAGCTAGGTGTCTCATCACAGCAACAATTCAGCTCTGCAATTTGGTTCACTATTGCTCCAACCAACAACCCTACAACCAAAAATCTGATGTGCATTCACATGACTTTCTCTACCCTCTATTATTAGTGGGTATACAAACTACTCTTACTAAGGCTTATTTTTGTATCAACTATTTAATCCAAATTAACCTTTCCAGGAATAGCTAAATTAACATTTCATTATAGATACTAAGAGAATAGTCAAATGCTTAAGAACTGGATGCTATATGCTGCCCTTAAAATTCCATCGAGTTATGCTGCTCAGATACACACGGACCTTTCCCTAAAAATGTTTTCTGGATTCAGGGCACCTCAAAACATGTATTTCCAGTGAAATCTCAGTATCGAATTTTTAGGTGAACTGCAATACCTTCTCTACCTACTATGGATGTGGTTTAAATAATAACAATAATAATAATAATAATAATAATAATAGTAATAATAATAACAACAATAATAATAATAATAATAATAATAATAATAATAGAGAGAAGATGCAGTATTTTTAACACTTAAATAATTATATAACAAAATATAATAACAGCCTGCCTTAAAAGCAATATGTGTATGTAATAATATGTAAAATGCATGTAACAGTCATTGTATTATGTTTATATTATTATGTACATGTATAATAATGTTATGTGAATGTATTACGTAATTTAACAATGGAGGAGCTGTGAGAATAGAAGCCGAAAGTTGCTAACAATGAGTTAACCTTGAGGCAATAATGAATTACAAAAGTTTAATAATGCTACTAATAATTCTTGGAACAATAATGTAATATTTAAAACAGTTTAATAGCCAATCAAAAACTAGAAAAGCTCTAAGTCAAATTAAAGAATTCTATTGGAGTAGGATTAGCTAATCAAAAACTTGAAAAAAAAGTAAAAGTATAAATTTAGGCGGTAGAAGCCAGATGATAGAAGACAGTGTTCCCAACCGGATGCTAGAAAACAGTGTTCCCTAGCATTTTGATACGTATTCAGTGTGAGATACAGCAAGAATAATATAAAGTTTACGTGTTAAAAAGTGCATTTAATAAATAATCTCACAGCTCTACAGTAGGATATATCTCTGAAGTGTTATTTAATCATGTGAAAGGTTAATAATAAAGGAGTGAACTAAAAATAATTTGTGTAAGCCTTCATTCTTTAGCCACACCACCCCTACTAAGAAATACGGGTTTCAACAAATTACTACTGACGCAGCCGAGGCATTAAATAAACATTAGAATACAAAGTTGAGTTTTTAAATCTGGGGGGTGAAAGCCACCAGAAAGTTTGCAACACTACGTTGTTTTAACTACTTCAAGTTTTGGCTCCCCAACAGTGGAACTACAATACACCTTCAAATAGAGCTTGGTATTCCTGCTAGAATGACACCATTCTAGTAAGTGATGTCACATTGCCTTTGTAACATTAAACAACCTACTTGTTTACTGCATTATTTTCATACTAAAAGGATTTGTTAATTTTCTGAACAATGCAGTTAATACCAGGCATGAAAAATAACACAGCTTTTTTATAAAAAAAAATTTTATAGGTCCCTAATAATTACAATCTTAGCCTATTCTTCATAGCTGGATTCTCCTTCAGAGCTCAAGTTCCAGAATGGTCCAAGCATGGAGTTGCTTCAAAATAGCAAGTTCACACATACACACTTGAAACAGGACACCACTTATTGGATAGGAAGTGACAATGAGATGTTCATTACCTGAAGCTGCTTGGGAAGATTTTCAACTACTTTGTTCAACAATGTGCGTGTTGGCTTCTCAGCACACAAAACAACAAGGTTTACTGCAGTGTCTCCATGAAGCAGCAAACCCTTTGCTAACACTCCCACCCGCATCACTCCTTTCAGCACACGTGGTACTTGGCTATCATCTTTATCCCTATGAAATGAGAATCTGGAACACAATCAGGCTTATTATTATTTATTATTATTATTATTATTATTATTATTATTATTATTATTATTATTCGCTATCCAACAAGAATTAATATAAAAAAATTATTGAATACATAGATTACCTTTTTTTTGTCTTCCAAATTATTCATAATTTTCAAAAATAAAACTTCAATAACAATTTAACTGCTCCATATAGATCATTTAAAATACCAAGTTTTATGTAGCAGTTATCCAAGAACATGTATGCAAACTTTCAAAGAAATCTATTAAAAAATGCATTGCAAAGAGCGTTTTGAACATTAAAAAAACAGAAAAACAGAAAGCGAAGAAAAATGACTTTAAAGCTTTAAATGTATAGCACATATTTACTGCTTTAGAACTTCCCTGAACCATATGAAGGTCCTTGAGATAACTGTTTAGCTTCCTCTTCTTTAAATTTTAATACTCTTAACTGTTTTTTTTTTTGCTGATTTGAATGTATTTAATGTACTTAGTGCACTCTGCTTTAATCTTTGTCTATCCCTGCCACTACTAATTCCTTCTGCTGATTGGACTTACTTTACTATTGTCCATTCCAAACCAGAGTTCCCTCTGATGTAAACAGAAGCACGTGCTTCGGCTTGTCACGAACCCAAGAATATACTCTTACCCCAACGTAAATACTGTCAGTGACTCAGGAGATTGACTTTGTCCTTGAACTGCAAGCGTGCAGTGGACTGGGAGCTTTTTGCATAAGATGTAGATAGTGCAACACCAACAGTTCAAAAATATTCTCAACAAGTGCAGTCTTACTGCAGGCAATGTCAGAGGTTGCTACAGTGTTAAAACGCGATGTATCGCGAGTGTCAAATTAATATAATTCATTAGTGAAATGGCTAACCTTCGGAAAAAGGGAAAAACCATTCATAGCGAGGCTCGCGAAATAATAAACCATGTAAACGAGCAATGCAAAAAGGAAGCAGAGCAGAAACAACTAATTCTACCGATTTCGCGAGGGATGAGAGAACAGGCAATTAGTGTGGTGTGTCTGTGGGAACAATTAAGAATATACGACAAGAAATTGCGAAGAGAACAGAAGGAACCCTTTACGCACTGCAGGCAAGACAAGACCTCCAAATCCAGAACGAAATATAAATATAGGCGATTTCGACATGTGCTCATTAAGCGGACAATAATGGACTTCTACGTCAATAAAAAGATAGTTCCGACATGCAGAAAGTTACTCCTGTAGTTAGAAGTAAGATACAATTTCCTTGGGGGGAGAGTTAAGGAGAGTTATTCGGAAATTGGGATTTAGATGGCGCAAGTGCCAAGGAAAGCGAACAATCTTAATCGAAAAGCCAAGAATTGTTGAATGGAGATGCAAATACTTGGCTGAGCTAGGGGAATACCGAAGTCAAGGCAGGGATATCGTTTATTTGGATGAAATGTGGATGGGCAATAATTTAAGATTCAAGAAAAGTTGGCAAGCTGATGGAATCACAGGGGTGCTTACTGATGCTAGTGCAGGAAACACTCATTGACCAAGAGAAAAGGTATTTAAGATTGACCGCATCCTCAATGCACATGGACACTCCACTCTGTATCTGCCGCCTTACAATTGTGATCTTAATCCCATTGAGGTTGCATGGGCGACAGTAAAGCACTTCATAAGGGAGCGCAACGTTACTGGGGAATTTTCGTTATTTCGTTTATTGAGTTTAACCAACGAAGGAATCTCTGCGGTACCTGCAGAACACTGGGTAGGGTATCACCGGCATGTTAGAAAATTACAAGATGGTTACTGTCCAAGGATCGTGTGGTTTCTGATGTGATCGATCAGATTATTATTTCAAATGCAAACGACAGTACATCTGATGAGCAAGAAGGGATATCATCCGATGACTCGGACTCCGAATCATCTGCATCAGATCTTGCATACCCTTTGAATTAATGAGGTTATTAAAGTAACATTCCACATTTATAGTGTCGTAAATATACTGTTTTACATGTATACACGCTTTACAAGTTCACTTATTGAAATTATGATCATAATTGTTTTGTTTGATGCGGTAATAATGTAATATTGATGTTACTTCGCCTAATATTTGTTGTCGCGGAAAGAAAGGATAAGTACCTTTGGAACAGGGTGTAAACAATAAAGCGATAGGAAAGAATAACACAAACCTCTCTCAGGTTCGCTTACGTCAACCTCAAGGACAAAGCTAAACTCCTGAGTCACAGACAGTAGCTCCTTAATACATGTATTGTATTATGAAATATTAGAGCAGGAAAGGTATAGAACTGCACATTTTATTGCAGTTATCATAAGAACTCGTCGTTAAATATAATGGATATATACTAGCTGTTAAGAGATTACAAAATATGACTTTCGCCTGCTATTGCGCTAACGCCGAGAGCATCTTGGTTGTTAATACCAACCGTATAAACGACTGCCAATCTCATACATGCACAAGAAATGCAGCAATGAATTCCCAGAGGTGCTATCTAAGTACCAAATAAACACTTTGCGTAACACAGGATATATGATAAGCGAATAGTCCTTCAAAATACACTAATACACAGCTCAGCTCAGGTCAAATCTTGTGATTTAGTCAGTTGGTATTTGAGTTCATATGGCAGAGGAAGGTGCGTGTAGTGCGAATAAACTGGTCAAACACAGAAACGGGAAACAGTTAAAAAGTGGCTAAAAACAAACAATACTTCATAATTCAACTTGGAATACAAACAGACATAATACAAGATAGAAGAGGATAAAGTTTTAAGTGCGACAATGTTATGGAATTGTGGATAAGCTTGTCATTATTTTGGAGAGTAGTTCCGATTCCAATATGTCAGCTGAATTACCTTCGGAGAATTCGGATTTGGGTGTTGCACTTTTGCCCGAGGATTGTGATTAACGTAAGTGTTCATTGCCGCATACTTATAAAATCGATTGTTACTTCAGGTTGCATTTTGAACCATGATTCTCACGCAGGGCGCCTTTTTATAGATTAAATAGTGTTCAACAAGCACGGGGGAGGGGAACAAGCGGCCATTATGGGCGGGGATTGTGAACTACTTTCGCGCGGATAATACAAAGAGTTTGTTTTCAGTGAAAGGCACTCTGGTTTGGAATAGATAATAACTGTGACCCTTTCCTTGTCATACAGAGTACTCTCAAAACCCATATTAAATTCACTGATAGCTGAAGTCACAGCAATTTGTATTCTTTCCAGAAACAAAAACTTCTTTGGGACATTTACTGCATATCAAACTATGCGAACTCTCATTTGCATTTTGAGTTTATCCTTTTGTACACCTCTATTGGTTAATCTCTGATGTACTGCCATAATTGCACTGACTACATTGGATGAAAGAATTGTTCTGTTCCCTTCAGGTTTATGGATTTCCTCACTTTTAGCAACAGACAATTATAAAAGCACCAAGATGATTCACCTCCAGGACATTTAAAGTGCTATGGCTTCTCATCAGTTGGCATGCAGTGATAGAGAGTTGCAATTGCAGATCTCATCTGATCTACATTTGGAAGATTGTTTTTTTTAATTGCACATCTATAATTTTGCAGCTTTACAATGATTCCAGGTTTCAAACAGCCTAGTGAAACGCATCAATCATTTTGTTATTAACATCAAAAAGTGCTCATTGGTAATTCATTGTGCTCATTGGTGCTCCATATAACTTTTATGAAAGAAGAGCACTGTACAATTACTTTACTGACAAATCCTTTTGTATCACTAAATTTTCCTTATAAACCTTGCAATTCACAATCTGTGCATGTTAAACTGCTAAATATTTTACTCCAGACTTCACCGAGCACAAGTACATAATCTGGATTTGGCAGTTCCACATTCATTTCATCATGCTTGAAGAAATGTTGAAATTTTTTACCTCTTGAACTTGCTTCTTCAGGATCTACTGTAGGCCTAACTTTGTTTGTTTCCCCCCTCAGATTTGTCAATTTGCCATCTAGACATATTTTACCTTGCTGCAAGAGATTTGTCTGTCTTCTCTTACTAGGCCTAACCATTTTGAAATAATGTTATACCAATTAATAACAAGAAATTTATGGAAAGTTAGCCCACCTAATGTACAATTTTTACAACCTTATAGTAGATTCTGGCAGTGAGAAGAGAATTAGGTGCTTGCATGTTTACAAACAGCTAAACAAACCAGATTTTCTTACAGCAAGACACATGGGCATTTAAATCATGACAAAGGCCTTTTAAATGGCAATGCGGTGTAAACTACATTAGATTCTGAAAGTACAAAGTATAAACATAATTTTAAGGAAAAAAACAAAAAAATTGGATATTTCATCGAATTTCACCGATGCCTCCCCTTAAGACTACTACTAAAAAGAGCAGAGATAAGTACAAACTTTTAATGCTGTTCAGTAACAATGAATAAGAGCTAGAAATGTTAACTTCTACGATTTTTACTGCCTACACCTGCCTGTCCCAGCAGATAGTTTTCAGCAGGCCTACCTACATACAGGCAGGCAGCTTTCCTCAATAATGGGCAGGTCAAGAAAAAAATTGTCTCTCACACTCTTGACTTCTGCTAGCAATAACTAGGCTAAGCATTATTTCACGCATTCCCTTACAATATGACAACACCCTAGTCCTTATCACTGGTACATTTTAAGTTTTTTTCTATAATTCTAACACTCCAACTGCTAATAAAAGAAAACATTACTACTTTGAAACTGTTTGAAAACTTTTCATTGGGATTGTTTCAACTTTCGAGAGTTTATTTTCAAACATAGAAAGTAGAAGTAGTAAACGTTTAGTGAAACTGGCTTTTGAATTTCAAGCAAATGAAGATCGTAACACTAAAACATGAGAAGCACCAATGCAAATCATGGCCTCAGGTATGAACTTATTTCATCTCATAATCAGTAGAAAAATTCATTTGTAACTACAAGCTGAAAGAAACATACATTTCACATAGACATTTTTTACATTTGTTTTGCACACACTGTCAAATTATTGCCACCGGAAAATATTCCTAATAAGGGGCTAACAACAAATCCAATACAGGAAAACATTTCAAAAGAACTTGATGAAGACCTTGTTGCAAAAATATGTGATGGAACACAAATGGATTTAGGTATGTGCTGAACTTGGCAGAAAACATTTCAGTGCATACGTAATCGCTCAAAAAATTTGATTATTAATCCAGTAAAAAATATCCGCTTTTAGACTTATGTTGTAGACATTTTTAAGTTATTTTGCAGACGGCATTGTTATGCAGCCATTGGGAAAACATTTCTTATCTGGCACTAAAAAACCCAATATATATTTCCACAAAACATTGGGAAGTTCTGCCTGCTAATAATGTGGCAACTGAAAACACGTTTTTAGGTTTGTATTTGTAGAATAAAACATTTTCATTCACACCTAACCAACACAAACTGAAATTAAAGTAAATTTAATGTAACCACACAGTAAGCATTTTCACCCCCCCCCCCCCCCGAGGACCAAGCACTTCTGATGTAGCAGTGAAAAATCCAACAGAGAAAAATACCTCAGTGGTACATACCAGTAAACTTGCTCTATTACAGCCTTAAAAAACGAAAGTTCAGTTGTAGAAGATTGTGCTGACATTTTTGATGAAAACACCAAAAAGATGTGTTTACTGCTAGCAAAGGTAGTGAAGGTGAGTAGTGAAAATTCTACTGGTTACTTCCGCACAGATTATACTGAAGGATTCATTTCCAGCAGATTCAAGAAATAGTTCAGAAATGAAGAAAGGCACTAGAGGGTACAATAAGAATTTAGAGTTCATGGCAAAAAATATCATGGACTGAAGAGAGTTGATAGCACCTCAACTATAAGCGGGAGGTACTACTCCGAAAGACTTGTTCACATAAACAAGGAATGCCATTGAAAAGAAGCTTTATGTGTAGTCTAGCAGCACAGAAAGAGAATAAATTCACGAGAAATTCTGGCCTCTCGACACCTGGGACATAAAAAAGATTTATGTGAATGGCCTGGTGGACATAAGATAAATACTTCGGGGGAAAGACAGAGCAAAAGTGAACTCATTCCAACAGTATGGATTTCATTGTTACTTACAAAAAGAAGATGGAATAAAAGTGAGGGTATGCAGAAACTTCCTCTTATCAACCTTAGGACTGAAGAAAACACTTTCAATGTATGGATAAAAAACTTCAATAAAAGAAGCAGGAATGCAGCGAGCTGTGAAAGCAGCGATTCAGAAATTTAACTAAAAAGGAAAAGAGAGAGAATAGTAGAAGACCAAAAACTAAAATTGGAATTCTGAAATCAGATTCCGTCATCAGGTGACTTAAATTAAGTACCTAGCCAATACTGCACGGCATAAAGTTTTCAAGTGTATGTAGATTCAGAGTTTAGATCTACAAATAATATGTATTAATATAAAATATGCATCAAATATAAAGGAATGGTGGAATAAAACAGGCAACAAATCTGTGGAAAGTACAAAGTTTTGCAAGTTTTTGGAGAAGGAAAAGGTCTCATGTTTAAACCAAGGAAGGATCAATGTGACATTTGTGTGGCATTCAAGGAAGTAAACGATTGGAAAAGAATACAACTTGCACATTGAAAAAAAGGATCATGCATATAAAGCAAAGGAAAATCTTGTTTCTTCTAAATCAGAAGCTCTCCTTGTTGCCACGAAGTACAGTAGGTGGTGTTGTGTCCAAAATTGCAAGTCTCAAAACAGTATTATAGCCAAAAGTTACAATTTTACAATTTACATGACAAACAATAAAGATGTTCATCCATATGTGTGGCACAAAGGGGAGTGACCGCTAATGAGTTCAAAAGTTCTATTGTAAGCTTCATTGAAAAGAGCAGCTCCTACAGGATAGTGCTCATTTTGGATAGTTGCTCCTATAGAACAAAAACAAAGTTTTGGCAAGCACTTTAGCCAATATATCCAACAAATTACGAACTGAAATTAGCTAATACTAGAGAGGGAACATATTATGGAAGTACACAGTGCACACTTCACCCTGGAACATCTCTTCACTTCACCCATTTTGAGGCAGTATTTTTAACATTTAAATGATTTTAGTGAAATTATATAATATAATTAATTCAATTACAGCCCGACTTAAAGCAATATGTGAATGTAACTATATATAAAAAGTGTATATTACAGTCACTGTAAATGTTAATATTATTGTATCCATGTTTAATAATGTTATGTGAATGTATTACGTAATTTAATAATGTAGGAGCTGTGAGAATAATAGGTTTAAAGTTGCTAACAATGAGGTAACCTTGAGGCAATAATGAACTTGATAGTTTAAATGCTACTAGTCATTATTGGAGCAATACAGAATGGGATTGTTAAACAACCCTATCTGTAGTAGAAGTAGAGGAGTAGAGTAGAAGGAGATGAGACTGTTACTCATCTGCTATGTGATTGCCCTGCTCTTGCGAATCAAAGAGAAAATATTTTTTGGCAATCACTTCCCAAAGATAGATGAACTATCGAAAGCCTCAGTTAGCAGTCTGGTTAAGTTCATATCGAGCAACAGACTACTTAACTGATGAAAGGGGGCACGCGCAATAGATCTTTAAGGTCACAGTGCTTGGGGATAATACCCACCCCTTTTCAAGCTAGAACTAGAACATTATTGGGGGCAACAATAATGTAAATTCTGAGACAGTGTACAAGAAATTAGCCAATCCACAACCAGAAAAAAGCTTAAGTTAAATGCAAGTATTCTATTGGATTAAGAATAGCCAATCGGAGACTGAAATATAGCAAAATTTACAAATTTAGTTCAGTTGCTTATAGACAATGCTCATAACTGGACGCGAGACACATCCTCGAAAAGTATAATACATATGTTGTGAGAGACAAAAAAAGTTTACGTGTTAAAAAGTGCAAGTAATTAATTAAAAAAATCTCACAGCTCTCTATATCAGTGAAGTGTTATTTAAATCATGTCAAGCATTATTAAATGGAGTGAAGAAAAACTTCAAATCTGTGTAAGCCTACATTCTTCAGTCGCACCACAACCCTGCAAAGAGAAACGTGTCTCTAACAATAATACTGACACAGCTGAGGCAATCATAAAATATGATATTTAAAGAAAGTCAAAAATTACAAATATATTTTTTAACATTTGGGGCAAAGGCCACCAAAAAGTACATTTGGGGCGAAGGCTACCGGGCCCCATATGTGCAGTTGCAACTACTTCATGTTCGGCTCCTCAACAGTTGAAATAATACAACTCCTTCAATACAACCCACTTAAAAATTGACAACCAAAGCATGGTGCAAATAACAAAGAATAAAATATCTATTTCAATTTGTACACTAGCAAATTATGTCAGTAAAATGGAGTCAGCAAGAATGAGGAAGAAAGATGCCCACGCCTATACCCTGAACTATCTGGACCACACTTACATGAATATGAAGCTTCCCTTTCAATTACTCCTATTAGGCTTGGAAAGAAAGTAGGTGATTCAACTGTCAGACATAAGAGCGCTTCTATACAAAGAAGAGTGTTCTATAAAGTAAATCGCAAAGGATGAATGACATCAACTTCCACAGTTACGACAGTTGAACCAAATAAGTCACAAACAACTTTACCAAGTACAACGCAAAATAGAGAAAACTAAATTTGAAAGTCTTCAGGTATTGAAAATGTTCATGCATAAGGAGCATCATGCATTTTATGACAGTCTTAAATGTAAATAATCTAGTGATGATGAGATGGGGTTTAAGGGCGCTCAACTGCTAGGGTTATTAGCGCCCTTTCTATGTGTAAATTATAAATGCAAAAGTCAAAAAAGTGAAAAACCCCACACAAAACGCCTGGACAAAAACTCTAAAAAAACACAACAGACCAAATACTAAGATCTACACACTAAAATCTTGGTCAACAAGAGAATAAAACAACGTGTCAAGAACTGTAGAATGCGAGGGGCACGAGCACCAGATGTCCACTGGGGAGGAGTGCCCCCATTAAAAGATAATGTAAAATCAAATAACTAAAAGGCACTCAGCGCATCAAATGCGATTACTAAAACCAATGTCACTTATAAAATGTAAAAGACATTCTACAGCATGAGCGTCGTCTGCCAAAACGTTGGCCATGCCAACAGGCAGACCAACGCGAACACGCAGTGGAGCTAAATCTTGACACTCAGTTAAAATGTGGCGCACCGTTAAGGGCGCACCACACCGCTGACACAGTGGAGCAGGGTCACAACTGAGAAATTATCTAGGACTAAAAAGGCAATGTCCAATTCGTAAACGTAAAGTACCTCTTCCCGACGTGTAGAACGAGAAGAGGTACCCCAGACTAACGGGACAGGTTTAATTTCCCGCAATTTGTTCCCCCGGAGGGCCGTCCACTCATCCCGCCAAAGCGAGAGGGAACAGAGGTAAAAAAATCACCCATTTCGCAGCGGCGTCGGCCGACTCATTCCCTGAGATGCCCACATGACCTGGAAGCCACATAAAAGAGACGCTGATGCCAGAGGCACCAAGCGAGTGGACCAGGTCATGTATGCGCTGTACAAGGGGGTGGTAATTGTACAGTGCGCGAATACTTTGAAGAGCACTCAGGGAGTCTGAACAAATAAAACAGAGTCGTAGGTCGTACCGCTGGACATATAAAAGTGACTGATAAATACTAAAAAGTTCGGCGGTAAAAATCGAACATTGCCTGGGTAAACGAAATATAAAACTACGATTATCATCAACAAAGGCACACCCTACTCCAACATCAGTCTTAGACCCATCAGTATATATAAAACGAAAGTCCCCGAACTGCGACCGAAGTTCTAAAAAGGCCGATCTAAGAACTGAAGAAAGGGTCTCATTCTTCGACATCGACGTCAACCCAAGGTGACACTGGGCCTCAGCGCGCAACCATGGAGGAAAGCGCGTTTCCCCCCTGGGAAGGGCCGGCGCTGGCTTAAGTCCAAATGCCGAAGAAGCTTTCGAAATAGAACCCCTGGAGGTAGTAATGCAGAGGAGCTAACGAAATATTGTCGATCAAGCAAATCCTTGTAAAACAAATCGAAGGACGGGTGGTTAGGCAAGCTTGAGAGCCGACAAGCATAGCTGCACAAAAGCCTCTCACGCCGGAAGGACAGCGGAGGCGCTGCAGCTTCTGCGTACAGACTGGGTACAGGGCTAGTTGGAAAGGCCCCTGTAGCCACTCTTATGCCACGATGGTGAATGGCATTCAATCGACGTAACACAGATGGACGTGCCGACGAATAAACAATACACCCGTAATCAAGCTTGGATCGGCCCAAGCGATAAAGGCGAAGGACGGCCTGATCAGCTCCCCAGGATGTGCCACTTAAAACACATAAAATATTAAGAGAACGGTCACACTTTGCTTTTAAAAAGGAAACGTGAGAAGTCCAGCTCAGTTTCCGGTCAAAGACCAACCCCAAAAATTTCACTTCGTCTGCAAATGGAAGGACCTCCGATCCAAGATGGAGAGAGGGCGGAGGGAAAGCCTTCCGGCGCCAGAAGTTGATGCAGACGGATTTCTCGGCGGAGAAATTAAAGCCGTTAGCGTTACTCCAGGCGTAGACAGTCGATACAGCTCTGGAGACGGCGTTCGAGTACAGGTCTGCCGTGAACTGCAATAAATGGCAAAATCGTCAATAAAAAGGGACGATGACATGCCAGGTGGAATACAATCAACAATGGGGTTGATAGCAATCGCAAAAAGTGTGACATTGAGTACAGAGCCCTGCGGTACTCAGTTCGCTTGAATAAACCGACGTGATAAAACCGAGCCCACACGTACATGAAAAACGCGGTCCGTCATGAACTCCTGAAGAAATATGGGAAAATGACCACGGATATTTCAATCGTGAAGTGTACGTAAAATGCCGCCCCTCCAACAAGTGTCATAGGCTTTCTCCAGGTCAAAAAAAACAGCCACGGTTTGACACTTTCTCAGAAATCCATTCATAACATGTGTCGACAGGGACACCAGATGGTCGACGGTAGAGCGATAGCGACGAAATCCGCACTGAGCGTTCGCTAGAAGTTTCTGAGACTGAAGCCACCATGTCAACAGCCCATTGATCATGCGCTCCATCACCTTGCAAATGCAACTGGTGAGGGAGATAGGGCAGTAGCTGGAAGGTAGTTGGCGATCCTTCCCAGGCTTAAGAATAGGGACAATGGTGGCTTCGCGCCAAATGGAAGGAAAAATGCCCTCTTGTCAAATACGGTTATAAACCATTAAGAGCAAGAGTTTACCGTCGGCTGAAAGGTTCTTTAACATCATGACATGAATGCCGTCCGGCCCAGGAGCGGAGTGCCTAGAGCAATGAAGAACGTGATACAGCCCCCTGATTGTAAAAAGTTGTTATAACATTCAGTAGTAGCAGACCTAAAATTATATGTTGCGGAATCAAGCCAGTGTTTAATAGAGCGAAAGCCGGCGAAATAATGGTCTGAACTGGAAACCGCCTCAAAGACAGCACCCAGTGTTAGCAATGGCAGCCGGATCTACTATGGTGGCATTGGAAACCTGAAGGCCAGAAACAGTACAATGCGACACTTTACCTGAGAAGCAACGAAGTTTATCCCAAACAATGGATGAAGGCGTAAAGCGGTTAAAAGACTATACAAAACGAGCCCACGACGCCTTCTTGCTATCCTGAATAATGCGACAAGCCCTGGCGCGAGATTGTTTAAGTCACCAAATTATCAAGCGTAGGGTGTCGCCGAAACACCCTAAGTGCAGTCCTACGAGCACAAACGGCGTCCCGACAATCTTCGTTCCACCAAGGAACAGGTGGCCACCGAGGTTGAGAGGATGAACGGGGAATTGCACGTTCAGCGGCAGAGAAAATTGTAGACGTAAGGTGCTGCACTAGTTGGTTAATGTTGGCGAAGGGCTGATCGTAAAAGTGCATGAGGCTGGAATACAAGCTCCAGTCGGCTTTTGAGAATATCCAGGTAGGTACTCTGGAATGCTGTACGTGGTGCGACAAGAGAAACGATGCAGGGGTAATGGTCGCTGGAGTAGATGTCAGCGACGACATTCCACTGAAGACGACGAGCAAGCCGGAGTGAGCAAATGGCAAGGTCCAGGTGAGAGAATGTACCAGAAGAATCGGAAATAAAAGTAGGTGCACCTGTATTGAGGATGGAAACATTGAACTGGTAAAAAATGTTGGAAAGAAGAGCTCCCCTCGCACAAGCCCTTGGCGAACCCCACAGTGGGTGATGGGCACTAAAATCTCCGAACAGAAGAAATGGTGTTGGGAGAGAGGACAGGAGAGCTCGAATGTCCGAGGGAGCGAGGGGAGACGATGGAGGTGAAAACACAGAGCAAACAGAAAACAAAAAGCCGGGTAAGTGAAGGCGAACGGCAACAGCTTGCAAGTCGGATGTAAGTGTGATAGTTTGAAAATGAACGTCGTTACGCACCAAAATCATGACACCACCATGAGCAGGAGTACCCTCCTCCGGTTCAAGGTCATAGCGAACCGGAGTATATCCCCGGAGATCAAAAGGATCATGAGGGCAAATCTTGGTCTCCTGCAAACACACGACCATAGGCGAATGGGAATGCAATAAAAGTTGCAGTTCCGCCCTATGCGATCGTACACCACGTACATTCCAGGTCAGGATAGCCATTAAGAAAAAGGGATAAACTGTCTATTTAGAAGGGCGGCTTAAAATTACCTTTTGTTTAACCTTTGGGCTCGGGCTTTTGGTATGGAGTTGGTCAGACTCCATAGCCTCCTCGAAGGGAGGGCCCACGCGCTCAGAGCCAGAAACCGATTCAAGCGCCGTGAATCGGTTCTGGGTGGCGATGGGTGAGGGGTGCCGCTGAGCGCGGCTTGTCCCAGGAGCGACTAGCGAGGAGGAGAAGGTGAACTTTTCTTACCGCGCGCACGCGGAGGGTCCTTCAGAAAATCTTCCCTGCAAAGTTTCTGCTTGGGTTTCTTTTCAGCGACTTTGCAACTTCATTGACTTTGGACCAGGTTTATACGGCTTGGTAACTGTAGCCTTAATGGACAGCCGGATGGTAGTGGCGGTTAATGCAGTCATGGTCCAGGTCTGAGTTTCGGCATCTACTCGTGGTACTGGCGAGGCAACAACAGAACTAAATGTGCCATATCGCAGGAGTGAGGTTGGCACGCATGGTAACGCCTCCGGGGTTCAGCGAAGGAGAGTTTTTCCTTTACCCAGATCTCCTGGATCGCCTTCTCGTCCAAGTACCGCGGACAGTCGGCAAATGATGCAGAATGAGACCCTTTGCAGTTAACGCAGACGGGGGCTGTGGTACCGGTACCTTCGTGTGACGGCTGGCTACATGAGGCACAGATGGTAACGGTACTCTTACAGGAGACTTGCGTATGCCCAAAACGTTGGCATTTGAAACAACGCAGAGGTCTAGGTATATATGGCCTCACAGCAATACGCTCGTACCCTGCTGAAAGACTCGTGGGCAGATCGACGCCGTCGAAAGTGATAAACAGGGTACGGGTAGGTACCAAAATTCCGTCGCGTTTTGCCTGCACTCGAACAGCTGTCACCTTTTGATCAGAAAGATGGCCGACTAGTTCTTCGTCGGACATACCATCGAGGCAATGGGTGGTAATGACGCCTCGACAGGAATTCTAGGTGTGGTACTTCTCGACACGGATAGGATAACCGTGGAGAAGCGTGGCGCGCAACAAGGACGTACTTTGCTGCTCAGTTTTGGTTTGAACCAACAAGGAACCAATTCGAAGACGAGTGCTGGACTGAACCGCACCTGCAATAGCGTCAATGCCCTTCTGAATAATGAAAAGGTTCACCTTCTCAAAACTTAGTCCTTCTTCTGTTCGTGAAATAACCAAGTAACAACCAGATGTCGGCGGTGCTACATCCATTACATAGACCTTTCGGCACTTGTTAGTAATGGAGAAAGTGCTCCATAGCGAAATAAATCCTCCACCATTGCAACTGTCTCCGACCTCGGGCTCTGACTTCCTGGGCGTTACCGCAGCTTGGGTGAATGGCCTATCTATACCTAGCTCACCCCAGGGTCACACCTCCCAGAACATAGACAGAGGGACCCAATCGCCGTCGGAAGTCAGCAGCTCATGCAATGGCCCCCCCGCGGGACTGCAGTTGAACAGCGGATACGAACACAAACCCTACATGACGACCCCAGGTGGTGGGGATGACGCCATTACCCACTCACCCAGCTGCGCACCCAGTGCACGGTTATCCGTCAGGCTGTGTCCACGGAGGATTAAAAGAAAACGTTAAAAGAAACTAAAAGTGTGTGGGCATTTCGCACTCAAGGTAGGCCGGCGAAGAAGTAAAAGAGAGACGTGTAAATGAATGGATGTGGGGTGCAATGTGCGGAAATTGAAGAGAAGTAAGAAATGACAGCGACGGGCGAGATGTAATGATATGCACAGAACGCACGAGAGCCTACCTTGAATCCCCCGGTCACGAGAACGAACCCACCTCGACCGGACGGGGATGAAATGATGAAGATGGCGATGAGAGGCTCGGGAACCCCGGGTACGCCAACACCCGTACTCACATAAGGTGAGCCCCTGAGGGGGTAAATAATCTAGAACCTCCAGGTCCCCATTTCAAGTTGAATTATTAATTATCCATTAAAAAATTAACCATTTGTTTCCGAGACATCTAAGCATATTTCAATTGAACACTAACGCTTAGTGTTTATTTATATCTTGATTTTTAAACTGGTTTATAATTGAGCCGTGATTATCAAAAGGAATTTCCGTCTGACAGAGAAATGACAGATTATATCACGTTAGTGGGATTGCTAGCAATTTTACTTTATAATTTTTATTTTATTTCAGTGTATTCAGAAATTATGTAAGTTATATCTTGTGCCATTTACATAAATAAAAGCTATAAAATGCTCTCTGCAACAATTTATTTCACTACCTTTCAAAACCCTACACTGTAAACATTTTGCACAGTATCCAACAGTAAATCAAACGTCAAACCACTATGATGGAGAATTAACAGCTATAAAAGCAGCATTACAGGAACATTTTATATAGACCATACATAAAACAAAAAATACTCATCTTATCAGACTCAAAATCAGCCATAGTGGAATAGTAAATTACAATAATAAAATAAGAAATATTAAAGAAATAAGAAGCCTAATTAAAGCAGCTGAAACTAGAAATCATGTCGCTCAACAATGGATCCCAGCACATGTCAGACTTTTTAGCAATGAACATGCGATCAAGCAAAGAAAGGTGCAATACAACAAATAAAACCTATAGAACAAATAGAAATAAACAAACAATTAAATAACATTAAACAACATTTCAAAAGACAGCAAAGACTTTATGAAGATAAATTAAAATATAAAGATTATAAGAATATTAAAGATAAGAGTTGATATACAAAAAATGCTAAGGAGGACTGCAGTGGCCTTATTTAGGATGGAAACCGGCCAAGATTGCCTCGCAGAACATCTCTACAAGATACGATGCCTACCTACACATAAGAGCACACACTGTGAAGATGTCATCCTGAACAAACATCATCTCGTCAAATGCAAAGGCCTTAAAACTTGCAGACTTTATATTGGGAAGCCAAGACGAAAATGGAGATCAATTAATCCCCAGTGCCATTAGTGAACAACAAAATACTATAGGAATGGTAAATAAGAATAAAGCTATATCATGATTTCCAGATATGTTGACAAAAATAACACTTGGCCAAATCTTTCCTGCCTCCTGTAAAATTACCTCTAGATCACATAGCCGATTTTGCAGGTGCAACAATATTTTTTTACATGTAGATTGCAGAGACTGAATATACGAGGAGCATCCAGAAATAAAGTTTTCCTATTTTTTTTTAAAAAAAACAAACAAAACACAGTTACATAAACTTTATTGCCAACAGGTGCAGCATGTTTGAGCTTATTTTTTGACATAGTCAACACAAAAATTGAGACATTTATCATATTATGGAATAACTTTTGTATTCCTGTCATAGAAGTCTACTGCCTGTGAATGGAACCAGCGTGTGAGTCAACTTCAGTTCTTCGTCAAAACTCTGACCGGAGGACAGGAATTTCTTGAGGTGGAAGAAAAGATGGAAATTGCCAGGAGCAAGATCAGGACTGTGTGGTGAATGATCAAACAGCTCCCAGCCGAACTCCTGCAGAGCAGTTGCTGTGCATCAAGCTGTATGTGGACAAGCATTGCCATGGAGCAGCACACTTGCAGTAAGCTTTCCACACCACCTGTTTTGAATGGCATGTCACAATTTCTGCAGTGCTTCACAGTAACAGCCAGCATTCACTGTTTCCCCTTGGATCAGTAATTCAATGACAGAATGCCCTTCCTGTCCCAGAACACCATGCACATCACTTTCTGCACTGACAGTATCTGTTTGAATTTAGTCTTGACCGGAGATCCACTGTAATGCCAATGCATTGACTGTTGCTTGGTTTCCGGCATAAAGTGCAAAATCCACATCTCATCGGCCGTGACAATTCTGCAAGGGAACTCGTCGCCGTCATCATGATTCCACTGGAGAAATGTCAGTGCTACTCCTGAGCATTTCGTTTTGTGCTCGGGTGTCAGGTTTTTCAGCACCCAAATTCCTGAACAGCAGGTGCTTAGTGACAATTCCATGCAACAAAGATTGCAGTATCTACGTAAAATGGCTGCTGAGCTCCATAATCATGAAGCGGCAGTTCTCCACAATGCGCTGCTGCATCAGTTCAACAAGGTCATCATTGATGCAGGACAATCACCCACTACTCATCATGGACACTTTGACAACCTTCGAAAAACTGCCTACATCAGCAACGCTCCATCTGTTTGCTCATTATGTTTGGGTCGTAGACCTGACAGAGCTGACAAATTTCAATCAGCACTATGTTTTGTGCAGTAAGGAATTTTATCATGACCAAACTTTGCAGGTGGCAGGAGAATAAATAAGAGCCGCCATTTCAAGCCACTGCTGCCATGCTACCGGCACCAGGCGGAACCTGACCGGCTGGCATATGATTGATACGCCATAGATCTGTTACGCATGTGCAATTTTCCCAGTTAAATACGTTTACTTTATTGGAAACAAAATCAGGAAACTTTCTGGATGCGCCTCATAGAACCACTGGTTTTGTGTTAAGTAACAAATTTGCAGATTTTCACATGAAATATGAAAATTTATTTTTATACTGAAATTTAAATTATTTAACATAAGATTCCTAATAAAATGCACGTGGAAAAGCCTTTGCCACCTTTAATAATAAGTTATTCGTATTTTGAAGATTTAGAAGCTAGTAACAGTGATGTGTCATAATTTAAAATAAAGAGAGTTCAGGGTTGTTACACTACATCACTAAAATATTCTTACTTGAACACGTTTCGGGAGATGGTTTGTTCCCATCGTCGTCAAAATGCTGACGATGGGAACAAACAGTCTCCCGAAACGCGTTCAAGTAAGAATATTTTAGTGATGTAGTGTAACAACCCTCAACTCTCTTTATTTTAAGTTATTCCTAACTTACAGATTTCCATCACGACCATCCTCTTTCTTGTTATCCTCTTTAGGCTGCTCCACCTTTGGTTTATCTGGTTCAGTTTTAATTACAGGTGTAGATGTAGCAACAGGACCTTGGCCTGCTGGTTTTGCAGGTGCAGGTGTAGTCACACCAGGTTTAACACCAGGCTTCACACCTGGAATGGGCTTGCCAGCTGTAATATTAAATTTATTAAAACATATGGGATATACTTTGTTATTTGACTGTTTACACTTAAAGTTTACATGAACTTTCCAACTTCTTAAAGTGGAAACAGTCAACCCAATAACATTCGTGGATTATACAGCTTCACTGTTAATAAAAAGTTAAACATTTTAAATAATTTTTTACATGATATGGATAATTCATATCAGTTTTAAATATATCAGCACATAGTAAGGTTACAGCAATAAGCCAGTGCATTAAATTAATAGAAAACTGAAACTTTTAGAACAATGAGGATGTAACCTGAAAGTTGCTGCATATGGCTTTTGATAAGAAAAAAATTGTCAAGAGTAAAAGCTGAGTCAATTAATGACAAAACAATACTCACCGCCAACTTCCAGTATAAGATAAAGAATCCTTAGTTTATAGATTATCTACTTTGATAGAGCTTTGAAAGATTATTTTATAAGTTTTGCTGATTAAGGTGCCATTAGGTAAGGTTTTCACTTTTTAAACATTAACCATTATTCCTTACACGAATGCTATCCGGGGAATTAACATTCACTACAGCAGTAGTACATTTGAGTCATTTTTCCTACGTTAATTTGAAAGGTTTGGAAATTCCTTTCCAGGTTCTATAACTTAACCTTTAATCACTAATCTATTACAAAGAGCAAGCTTCTTTGCTATATAATGCCCTTAAATGTTTGCAACAAATACCAAGCTGCAAGGGAGAAATGTAATTTAAGCTCAGCTGAGCTCCCCTAACGCATTCAAAGCCATGTTTCTATGCACCTCATTTCACAGTACTAGGAATACACGCTTCGAAGCTTTAATGCAAAAAAACCCATAAACTTTTAGGCAGTATTCAGAAATTCTTGTTATGGTCAGTCTTATATAACTTCAGGTATATCAACATTGGATTAAAATGTAAAGTGTTTATAAACTGCAAGTTGTCTGTTTCAAGCATTAAAGGCTATGGTGCAAGTTAAAATTAGGTGTCAGTAAGCTATCATTGTGAACCACCTGACTGTTGAGTTTTGGAGTGATCTACAGAATGTATTACACAAAGAAGTGTACCAACGTCACAACCTATATGCATTACACATACTCGCTATATATATATTTAAAAAAAGGTATGGAACTCCTGCATCTCTACCTTTATAAGATCAAAAGTTTTATCAAGATGTCTTGCAAGCTTTGCCTGTACAACATAATAATGCCGACTTATGCCATCACTTAGGCACCACGCCAACAAGCTATTTGACAAATGTGTGCAATATTCTGACTGCCAATACTTTCTCAATGATATGGTTTCCAAATGAGTGATAAATAATAATGGCAAGGAAAATAACAGGAATTAATTTGTTCATATTTTAAAACTATACACCCTCCTTTAATCGCACTAAGCTTTGAAACAACTGGTAGATGATGTAGGAAAATCTGTGTTGTTCATGTGGTAACATCTGAAGGCCATGCTGTGATGTATTTACTGAGTTGATCTAGAGGCAGGATTTCAAAGTTCATCACAATTTCTACCCCCCTCCCCTCCCCAAAATGTCAGTTCAGCTACCATCTCAGCATATTTTAGTAGTTTGATCAATTAAATTGCATCATTGAGGAAAACAGATGTGTTGCTACTGGTTATTTTTCAGTGTGTTGTAGTCTGATAAACCTCAAATGTTATTTTCTACAGGGAGACTTCATCTTTTAGAGATATGTCTATAAGGTTCAGGTTGTTGTTGTGCCAAATTAACTGGTATTCATTGAAGAGTCTTTGGAATTTTGTCTGCCCAAGGATATGTGAACTTTTAAAATTGTTGACCGTTTTTAAATATGGCAGTAGGTTTTACTGCTCTGTCTTTAGAGTCCTGCTACTGTTTTGCCTATGAAATTTGAACTAAAGCCATTGTGAGTTGCTGTGTTAATGATCTGATTATATTATTTTTGGTGTTCTTTGTTGACTCGAAATTTCATATTAAACTATGAAATGCTGCTGGTAACAAAGCAGTTGCATTTGATGTATTGTCTTGAATAGGGATGTTTTGGGGCCCAAAAAGGGCAGAACAAATCTCCCACTTTTATTGTAAACTGTACAGCCTTATCTTGGATGAGTAATTTGAGTGCATCATTGGAGCATTTCTTTGGAAATATGGCAAATACATCTATACAACAGAACCAGGTTTAAATATTAATGGCTCTTCCAAGAAAAGGAGAAAACAGGTTTCCCGTAGCTAGTCTCATATTTAGTGAAACAAGTTTGCAATGCTGTGTTTCACTCCAAGTGGACTTCACTATGTTATCATTTATGATTTCTTTGCATTCATTAGCAGAAGTGACATGCTCACTGATGCGACTTCCAAGAATAAACAATGCATACAGTGTGTGTTATCGAAGACGCTATTAAAAACAAAGGCAAAGCACATGTTAACCAAAGAGTAACACATTGCATGCAAAGTTGTGCAAGCTAGTCCTTATTCAGTCTCCTGTAAATCTATGGATTTTAATGGGTATTTTTGGTAACCTCTGATTTGGAATACTCAGGAACAAAGCTTGGATATCAAATTAAACCATATCTTCTGGTGTAATTGAATCGGTTGGAACTGAAAAGGCATCAAGTCAAAATTTGCACATATTTTTACTTTTTCTACTACATATAACTAGGGGAAGTATTTCATTCCACCCAAAAATTCAATACCAAGATTTCACCATAAATACATGTTTTGAGGTGCCCGGATCCAAATAAAGCATTTTTTGAAACATGTCCGTGTGTATCTGTGAACAGAGTAACTCTCAAACGAAAAGTCGGATAAATACCAAACTTGGTATCCGAGTTTAATATCTTCTAAGAATGCAACACAAAGATTTTCAAGAAAATCCCCCCCCCCCGCAGACTACCATTTACATTATACATTTTTCGAAAATTTTGGTTTTCTCAAAAATGGCTGTAATGGCTGATTAAAATATGTGTTCAAAATATTTTTATGGCAAATGAAATGTATAGCTTCAATTTTCTGGAAATCTCCCCAAAAGTCCTCTTTATTCTGAATAATTTTTGCATAACTGTTAAAACCATAACAGCTAGACAAAATGTTACTGCACAAAAAAATCTAGATCTAGTTAAAACACAAACTCCCCCCCCCCCCCAGAGCGAACCATTTCCAAGCTATTCCTGGTTATTTGTTTGAATTTTTCAATACTTATACTTTTTCTCAAATGGGAATTCATTTTTGTTATGTCGTAGACATGCAAAAAGAATGAATGGAATGTTCTACATAGCAACCAGCTCTTTAAAGATTTGACTATCACTTAAAGCCTACCATATTCCCCTTGAACCTACAAGAAAATTAACAATAAGATAGTTTCTGCAAATAGTTATCTTGATTAACAAAGTAGGTGGAGAATAAGCACTTGTAAAAATAGTTTGTGTAAGAGTAGAGAAAGTCATGTGAGTGCAGAGACTTTTTTAATACTGTGAACTATTTCAACAAAACTCTTTAAACGGCACTGAAAAGCATTAGGTCATTGACTTTTGAGCTTTTAGTCCTGTGCAGTGGCAGTAGGCTGACTATACTTTCCCACACAATTCTTATCACGTGTTTTATATACATTTAGCTTTTGTTTGTCATGCTGAAATGGTTGTTTCATCATGTAACCAGAGGAAAAGTAATTGTTCTATTCACAGTAAAACAAGCTTTTACTAAAGGTCTATCTTATACGAGCCACAGTGGAAAACAAACCTGAGAAAAGAAACCAAGTGACAATTGTAGGTACGTACAAACTGTTTAAATACAACAATTTTGACAATGAACCTTATTTCCACTATACTAATTTCGAAGTTACATAGCATTTCTTTTAGTACTTTCTAATGCTTATTGTAGAACAATATTTGATCAAATAGGCAAAATTTGTAAATACTCGTTTTAAATATAGATGCCAGAAATGCAGAGAGAATGTGACAAAAAATTCATATACTAGCAAAATTTCATGACCTTCCAAACAAGGATGCTGTAATAAAATGAATTGGAACTTTATTTGGACGCTCTTTAACTACTACGGTTCTTAGCGTCCCATTCTATATTGGGCTTTAAAGAACGGAAATTTTGCTCCGAGGCCTCTTATCAGGCTTGAGGTTCTTTTTGCATGCTGTAAATCCACAACACGGGACCACCAGGTTTACTTCTCTTCCAAAGGAAGCCATGCTAAGGATTTTTACACCCGAAAACATCCATCACCCTCCACCAGGTTTGAATCAGCGACCTCAGGAACTAAAGACTAGCATGGTGCTCCTTGACTACAGAAGACAAGGATGCTCAAAATTTATACTTAATGGGTCCAATTCAGGCATATGTCAACCAGCACAGATCCCAGGGCTCCGATCAGGATGAACAATATAGGCACTGTTCCAGTTTTTTATATTTTGTAATGTATGGGTCATATAGAGTGTCTAGTTTTAACTAGATCTAGATTTTTTTGTGCAGTAACATTTTGTCTAGCTGTTATGGTTTTAACAGTTATGCAAAAATCATTCAGAATAAAGAGGACTTTTGGGGAGATTTCCAGAAAATTGAAGCTATACATTTCATTTGCCATAAAAATATTTTGAACACACATTTTAATCAGTCATTACAGCCATTTTTGAGAAAACCAAAATTTTCGAAAAATGTATAATGTAAATGGTAGTCTGCGGGGGGGGGGATTTTCTTGAAAATCTTTGTGTTGCATTCTTAGAAGATATTAAACTCGGATACCAAGTTTGGTATTTATCCGACTTTTCGTTTGAGAGTTACTCTGTTCACAGATACACACGGACATGTTTCAAAAAATGCTTTATTTGGATCCGGGCACCTCAAAACATGTATTTATGGTGAAATCTTGGTATTGAATTTTTGGGTGGAATGAAATACTTCCCCTAGTTATATGTAGTAGAAAAAGTAAAAATATGTGCAAATTTTGACTTGATGCCTTTTCAGTTCCAACCGATTCAATTACACCAGAAGACATGGTTTAATTTGATATCCAAGCTTTGTTCCTGAGTATTCCAAATCAGAAGTTACCAAAAATACCCATTAAAATCCATAGATTTACAGGAGACTGAATAAGGACTAGCTTGCACAACTTTGCATGCAATGTGTTACTCTTAATGGTTAACATGTGCTTTGCCTTTGTTTTTAAAAAGCCTCTTCGATAACACACACTGTATGCATTGTTTATTCTTGGAAGTCGCATCAGTGAGCATGTCACTTCTGCTAATGAATGCAAAGAAATCATAAATGATAACATAGTGAAGTCCACTTGGAGTGAAACACAGCATTGCAAACTTGTATCACTAAATATGAGACTAGCTACGGGAAACCTGTTTTCTCCTTTTCTTGGAAGAGCCATTAATATTTAAACCTGGTTCTGTTGTATAGATGTATTTGCCATATTTCCAAAGAAATGCTCCAATGATGCACTCAAATTACTCATCCAAGATAAGGCTGTACAGTTTACAATAAAAGTGGGAGATTTGTTCTGCCCTTTTTGGGCCCCAAAACATTCCTATTCAAGACAATACATCAAATGCAACTGCTTTGCTACCAGCAGCATTTCATAGCTTAATATGAAATTTCCAGTCAACAAAGAACACCAAAAAGAATATACAGTAAAATCTCGTTAGTACGTTTTTGCGGGGACCCAAGGATTTGGACGTCATAGACGGGAAAACGTGTTAACGAAAATACATAATCTGCAACTTAAGAACATATTTATGTAATAAAATCTAATAATACATCTTACCTCAAAAACGGATGTGAAATATAGACACTATTTACATTGGTTTGAAATACATATCGATAGTTGATTGCTTTGTTGGTTTTAATGCTAAAATTTTACTGTCCATCTTGTTTAGTAAAGTCATTACATCATCATCAACTTCGAAACTGCACACATATCGCTTCACTATGTCCATTGCCTGCATGGCTTCTGACACTGTAGGTACTGGCTCAGGATCTGGTTCATCGTCACTTTCGTCTCCCACTAATGCTTCATCTTTCACTTGTTCTTCAAGTATTTCATCTATCGTCGCTGTTTCACACACTGGAATTTCATTGTCAATGTTTACATAGTTTTCGAAAGACACGCCGGCATCATCTGCTATTTGGCGCCATTGTTCACTCTCGGAAAACTCGTCTTCCTGCGTAATTTCATCACCAAGAACTCGGCAAAAACCGGCTTTATTAAAGCAGTTCCTAATGGTATCTTGCGTCACACAATCCCAAGCAGTTCTAATAAAATGCATGGCATCTAAGACGGTGATTTTTCTTGTTGATTTCAGTGCAGCCAACCTTCTCTGTACCCTCTGTACCAGCCTCTTACGATATGCATGTTCCATGCACCGAATTATGCCTTGATCTAAAGGTTGTAGCTTACTCGTGCAGTTTGCTGGGAAGAAAATGATCTTTATGTTTCTTAAATTTGAAACAGTTGGTGGATGAGCAGCACACTGATCAATAAACAGTGCAATTTTCCTGCTTCTTATGCCCAGTCTTGCGTCCCATGCTTGTAAGAAATTTTCAAAGACGGCAGAAGTTATCCAGGCTTTTTTCCTTCTTCAAAAGCAGTTTCAATTAGTTTACGTTTGCTAACAATTGTGTTTAAGGTTGACGGAGGAATGTTTAACTTCCGCGCTATATCCACATGTTTCATATTTGGATTGCGATCTACTTCCTCAAGGATTTTCAGTTTTTCACTGTTGGTTATTTGCCGCACTTTCTTTTTCTCCATTGCGAATAAAAAGTTAAAATACTTTTACGTTTCGTCCACACTCAACAGCATAAACTAACCACACCAAGTCACTGTTAAACTAAAGCGTCACCGCAGAACACCAAAGAGCGTCACTAAAGCATCCCCCCCCACACACACACACACACACAAAACGCGTCCCACAAATACGTACATCCATGGTATTGGCTGCCGGTTCCACCCCGCCTGGTTTGACCAAAGTAGCGAATGAGAACGTCTAACTTTGAATGTAGTAAATCTACTCCCGCTGGACCGTTACTTTTATGTTCTCAAAAATGACTATTAATACCGACCGACCAAGCATTGGCATTGGCCAAAATAGCGAATGAGGGCATCAAACTTCGAACGTAGTAAGCGGGAGCGAGAAAACATACTAAACGAACGTTATTAATGCATTTGATGCATTTTGTGCCGGGACTTTTATAATTCAACGCAATACACGGGAAAACATGTTAATGAGGAACGTGCTAACGAGATTCCACTGTAATCAGATCATCAACACAGCAACTCACAATGGCTTTAGTTCAAATATCATAGGCAAAACAGTAGCAGGGCTCTAAAGACAGCAGTAAAACCTACTGCCATATTTAAAAACAGTCACCAATTTTAAAAGTTCACATATCCTTGGGCAGACAAAATTCCAAAGACTCTTCAAAGAATACCAGTTAATTTGGCACAACAACCTGAACCTTATAGACATATCTCTAAAAGATGAACTTATTGAACATGTACACCTAAGAGACTGCAGTGCTCGCAGAGAGTTTTGCCAGACAAGTGGAAGAATGACTCCACAATAAAGGACACCATACAAAGTACTGAAAGTGTGTTGTATGATTCCTACATCTGTGTTCTCCATTATAGTAGAAATTAGTTATTGTAAAAAAAATTTTTAACTAAGTTATTGTTAAAAATGTGAAGGAAGAAATTTTCCGTCCACCCTGTATATTTAGGCAAAGTCAGAAGACATTTTATAATCTTTACTATTCTGTTCAATGAATTTATGTTTTAAAAATATATATGAACAATATAAGCATATTAAATTTAAATAACACAGAACTTGAATTTAATAGTAAACATGGCATTAAGTCAATTTTTTAAAGACAAAACAAAAACCCAAATAATTAGATTAGATTTACATTCATCCTGTATGATCACAATGATATAGGACATGTCGCTTACATAGTATATGAAATTATATTTTCACTTAAACAAGTCTGTTTCATGACATTACTTTATAGAAAAATAGATTTAAAATCCATATTTACTTGGTTTATCTGCATATATACCATTTTTTCCTTCTCCCGAAAAGTTTCAGAAATTGGCTTAAGGCCTTTCAGCTCTAATCAATTCAATTTAACTCCCTGTAACTTGTGGACAAGCTCACTTGAGTTCTTAATTGCTAAGGATTCAAACTTCCTGAACCTGTTGAATTTGTTTCCAAGTAATTTCGAGAGCCTGTAGCTTGGTGAATCCATGTTGTTGATTAAAGGTCACCTGGTTTGTGGATTTCAGGGAGAGCATTGATTCTAGGTACGATTGGATGCCTAGGTTTGATTTTGAATATTTCTTTTTGTGTGAGCATTCCGGTTTCAATTGTTTTCTTGAACTCATTCAACAACTTGTTAAGGAGATTTTTCCAAAGTGTTTGTAATCTCCATTTTCTAATAATTTCCATTGTGGCGATGTAATCATCCTTATCGAGTGTAACTACTGTAGTAAAACAGAACCAGTATACTTAAAACACAAAAGAGACTTGCCAGTTTTAAAGACTCTCATATCACACTTGATCAGACAAAATATTCCAAAAAATCTTTCAAAAATATCAAATCAATTTGGTGCCACGCTACAAATACAGTAGAATCTTGTTAGTACGTTTTTGCAGGGACCTAAGGATTTGAACGTCATAGGCGGGGAAAACGTGTTAACGAAAATACAAAATCTGCAATTTAAGTACATAGTTATGTAATAAAATTTAATAATTACGTCTCCATGCGGAATTGAAATCGATTTCGAGTACAATTCATACTGAATACGATCTGTGTTTCTATGTTAAATTCAATATGTGCTCAAATGGATTTGGATACACAAAACCCGAGAATAAATAATTCAAACTTTTATGTTGGTCAACTTGGAATTTTGATGTTGTGAATGTTTTTGAGAAAATATATTGCGAATTATGGAAGTGACAATAGTGGCTTTGCTGTGTAGTTTTATTACACATGTGATAATTTCTGCTAAAAAAGAAAACAAAATAATTAGCATGGATCATGTTAAGAGTACAATAGACAATAGTATCTTTGGCATATTCAATATGATTTGAATACGGTAGGCGTTTCCATGTAACAAATTTCATTCCGATCCTCTTCTGATGCTATTTTCCAAGCGGAAGTTTTGCTTTAACATTTTCCCTTCTTTAAAAGCAGTCTCAATCAATTAAGGTGTGCTAACAATCGTTTTAAGGTTGATGGAGGAATGTTAACATTCGCACTATATCCACATGTTTCATATTTGGATTGTGATCTATTTTAAGGATTTTCGGCTTTTCAGTGTTGGTTATTTACTACTTTCTTTTTTTCATTCCAAATGAAGAGTTAAAATACAATCTACGTATGTTTGGTCAACACTCAACAATAGAACTATCGTTGGCATTTACCATGCCAAGGTAAAGCATTCTCTATCCCGCCCACACAAATATTTACATACATGCATGTAATTGGCTGCTGCTATCCACCCCGTGACCAAGGATTGACCAAAGTAGCAAATGAGAATGTCAAACTTTGAATGTGTTAAGCGCCTATTCCCATTGGACCAACCAAGGATTGGCAAAACAGCGAATGAGGACGTCAAACTTCAAACATATTATGCGGGATCGGGTAAACGCACTCAGCAAACGTTATTTATTACATTTGGTGATTTGGTACCAGGATTTTTATAATTTAACGTAATACACGGGAAAGCGTGTTAATGAGGAACGTGCTAATGAGATACCACTGTTATAACATTCAATACCTTATATACACATCACTCACGACATGTAGGCCCACTGCAGAAAGCAGGTATATTGTGACATTTGTAAGCATTATTGCGTATGTGACCTGTGCTTATTGGTGTTGCTGAAACGTGCCCAGTATAGCGTGTGTGATGTATTCACACGAGAGAGTAAATGCAATGAGTTGAATGCAATGAGTTGAATGCAATGAGAATAATTTTTTTTTTGTTTATGCAATAAGTTTAATACCATCTTATATAGCGAGTTTTAATACTATCTATTTTCCAGCTTAATTTTGATTCGGAGGATGTGGATGCAACAGTATGATGCCATGTTATGTGTCATTCCTGAAATGTTAATGTGATTACTTTAAGTTTATGCCTATGTCAGGTATTTTTGACTTTGCAGCCAGCTGAATGAGACACGTCAGTGAAGATGTTTTATTTTCTCAGTAATTACTGTATACAAGAAAGTTGAAAACTAAGATGATGACGATGATTGAAATAATAATGATGATCATAATGAGGTGGATGAGATAGAATGTAGAGGAGAATTTATATTTGACAGCAAAGCATGAATATTGTAATTGAGAGAATGTAATGAGGTGTAGTTTGACGTATGTACTGTGGATTTATTTTTGTAGTCTGCAGCAATGCACATAGTAGTTTTGGGTAGTTATTTAAGTGAGTGTTGTGTATTATTTGGGCCATGGTCAGTATGAATGATTTGATTTCATTGTCATGTATGGATGTATTATAAGTGCACTTATTTCTTTTCTTCATCAGTAGTACCAGCTGGTTAAATATAATATTGGGATCCCAAATTTCTATATGTGTGTTGTGTTATTGTATGTAAACAATGAATGTAAGTGATATAATGTTTAAGTATTCTGGCCCTTTTATGTCTCTGTATTTGGATTCTAAAGCAGTTTTTGTTAAATTTTGAATAACCCCTTGTAAAATTCAGTTTTTATGTCAATGTGTAGTCACTTTTTTTCTTTGCCCAACACTAAAAAAAATTGATTGTTTGTAAACTTTTTGGCATTTTCAAATCTTATTACTGTAAATGACATACTACTTGTTTTTTATGTATGACGATCTTCTGGAGCACAATTTCTATTCTTCTGCGATTTATGTTATAGTTATTTTGCTGATTCCGGAGCTCGGGTGTCCAGAGGAGTAACCACGCTCTACAGACAAGCCAGAGGTTCCAGATACACCACAGGAGAGCTGTCTTTCATCCACTACACTGCAGTGGCATAAGGAGCCACTATTTTGGGGGGCAGTCCAAGCTAGCGATTGCTCCCCCCACATCTTCCGCGACTTGCAACACAAGAAACACTCTGCAGCTAAAAGTTCGCCGTTGTGGGTGATGTGGAAATTCTGCCCACAAACAGTTACGTCGGAACAACCAGGTGCAGTGTAGTGCGTATGTAACAGTGGCAGTACGGTGTAGTGTGCATGTGCAGGGTACTCATAATTAGGCAATATGTCTTAAACTAAATCGTCGGTGGCACTCGAGACTCCAAAATGTTTGAAAATGCCTCGCATATCTGTAACATAGGTTTTAGCAAATCTAACTTCTCTGAGAGACATTTCTGCTCCATATTACCTTTGTAAATACCCAGATAGTGTTAATTTTTTTTTTTTTTAAATATGTCATATTTTTTTCTGTCTTTGTAATTGTCTACACATGAACCACAAAAAAAATCCTCCTTGTGTCGACGGGGACATCAATCTGGGTAGCCAGGGGGAGATGTGACGTTCGTAAGCATTATTGCATATGTGACCTGGCAGCCCAGATCGGATACTGCGCAAGAGTGGAAGGGATAAACCCGTTCTAGCATAGCGTAACCACGCCGAGTTAGCGTGGGTCAGTCAGTCGAGGCGAGTTACTGCAAGAGGCAAGTTGTGTGTGTATGCACTGTTCATGCAGAAGCATGGCGTCCCCCACCGACAGGCAAGGAATAAGAAGGTAATGTAACCCCTTTACATCATTAAACCCAATAGCCATCCATAAACATTATGTTTAAATTACTATCATCCACACCATATAATACTACTATTACTAAGTATATTCTGACATTTTCATAATTTCCCTCAGCTGCGTCCCCCGTCTGACCTCGTATAATGTGAATTATTAACTTTAGGATCTTTCGGTACCTTATCGCTCTACCCCCCATTGAGCTAGATTGTTAAGAGGTCACGACAATATACCAGATTGACTTTGCAGAATGCCCACAGATCTACACAGGAAAAACCAAACAAAATCTGAAAACTAGATTCAAAAGAACATTTGGAGCATATCAGACTAAAACACGCTAAAAAATCTGACTGTTGCATTCACATAATTTTTAACTCTATCGCCTACAAACTATGCTAAAAAGCTAATTTATCTATGTACTTCCTGTTATCAAGATAAACTTTCACTGCACTTTTACACATTTTATTGAAGGTAAAGAGGATAAAGTAGGCTAAATCAAAATTCAGATTTTTAAAAGGTGGATTGCTCGGTGGTGGCTTTGAAATTCCAAGCTCTATTTGCATGTCTTGAGAAAAAACAAATTGCAACTTAGCACATGCAAGTAGTAAAGAAAGTGTTTAAAAATTTAAACCAATAACAAAGCATATTTCAAAAACAGCTAATTCCACAAAAAATGTATTTTAAAATTTGTGCACATTAACAAGATCTACATTTTTTGTGTAATAAGATTTTGTCCATCTCTAAAAGTTTACCAATTATACAAAAGTCATTCAGAACGAAGAGGCCGTTTGCAGAAAATTGAATATATATAATTAATTGCCATGCAAATATCTTTAACATATATTTATTTTAATCAAAATTTTTATTTTTGAGAAAAATAAAAAAATATTTTTCCATGTAGAGGTTAATTGGAGGCGAGAGGATTTTTTTTGAAAATCTTCATGTTGCATCCTTGAACAGTTCTGTACAAACCAAGTTTGGTATTCATCCAACTCTTGACTTTTTAGTTGTGCTGTTCAAAGAGATTTTTTCAAGTGTTTTTTTTTATCCAGGGGCTTCTAAATATGTATTTCCAGTGAAATATCTGTATCAAAATTTTGCGTAGAATGCAACACTTAGTGTGTGTGTGTGTGTGTGTGTATATATATATATATAGAGAGAGAGAAAAGTAAAAATTGGCAGTAACAGCACCACTAAAATCTAGAGGGGATGCAGCTGAACTAACAATTTCGGAAAATAGTCACATTCATAAGATATATGATTAACTTTGAAATCCTGCTGCAGATACACACACTAGATTCATATTAGTGCCGCCAGATGTCTCCACATGAAATACATTCAGAGTCATTATACACTAATCAGTCCAAGGTTGGTCCAAACTTGTTGAAAAATATGTTGGGTTGAAACAAAGTGAAGAAATTAACCTACTCATTTATCAATCTAACATTGTTTTGGTTCACTATTTCAAAGCTTCCTTTCTGAACTACAGTTAGCTTTATGTTGCTCAGACGTACAATAGGGAACAAAATTTTCATCAGTTCTCTTTCAAAGAGAGCTAGGTGTCTCATCATAGCAACAATACAGCTCTGCATCTTGTTCACTATAATACAAAGATAATTTTTTATGGGAATTATGAAGGCATGGAGCAACTACTTAGCTACACCTTGCAAGACAGTATGAAAAGCAGTAAATAAAACTCATTGTCTAGGATTGCATGTCATTCATTTCAATAGCTGTAACACTTAATTTCTGATTTTTAAATTTTGCAAAAAATACCAAAACATGTTGTCACTAATTATAAGGCATATGAAATAAATAGCTAATAACTTGTTTTTTCATAATTGATTTTGTAAGGACCCCTGATTTTCAGTAAATAAAAACTTGCATTATCAACACAAAAATAGTTTGAGTGGTAAACCAATAAGTATTAAAAACTTCCAGATTAGAGGGCTATGGTCCATTCATTAAAGTAAAAGCACTTTAACATTTTGAGCTACACTTCTTTGCCGTCTTCAAATGATGCATCACCTCAGAACAGCATATTGCAAGCAATTTACAGCTTTGAGGTAGTTCTATAAATTGCAGATCATTTGACTAATTTTGAAGATTTGGAAGCTAGTAACAGTGATGTGTCATAATTTAAAATAAAGAGAGTTGAGGGTTGTTACACTACATCACTAAAATATTTTTACTTGAATGCGTTTAGGGAGACGGTTTGTTCCCATCGTCAGCATGTTCTCAACTGATTTTTCCGGTCATTGTCTGGGGGATGTATGTGGCTAGTGGTGTTCTCTGGTGCTGGGCTGATGAACCTCCAAAGGCTGCTGGGTGGCGGCAGTTCGAAATTCATTAGGTGTTTGACAATATGTATTTTTTCCCAGATGTCCAATTCATTGCTGCTGTTCATTGGTTTTAAGAGTTTTATGTTCGGAGTGATAGCATGGTTTGAAGACCAGAAATGATGTGCTACTGCTGATTTATCTGGCTGCTTTTGGTAAATGCATCTCATATGCTCTTTAAGTCTTATTTCAAGATTTCTTTTGGTTCTTCCTATGTGTACAAGGTTACATTCATTACAATCAATTTGATATATACCAGCTGATTTATCGTTTGGGATAGGATCTTTTGTTTTGTTGCATAGTAGTTTCAGTATATTGTAGTTATTCTGTGGAGACAGGGTGGTTCTTCAAAATCCTTTGAAATTTATGATGTGTGCAAGGGTGATAAGTGAATTTTCTATATGCTTGTGGTTTTTGTTCTTTGAGTAACATAGTCATTTGTTGGATGTATTTCTATCTTTCAAACCTTTTTATCTTCTTATCTATTGCTTTTTTCTGGTATCCATTCATAGTGGCTATGTTGATAAGTGTTGGTATTCTTTCTGGCATTCCTCTTTCTCTATTGGTATATGTACTAACCTGTTTGTAATACTATTTAAAATTGCATGTTTGTGGCTTGTAGGATTGTAGCTATTGTTTTTAATATAATTTTCTGTGTGCGTTGGTTTTCTGTAAATGCCGAACGTTAGTTTGTTGTGTGCATTATTTCTGATGATCCTGATGTCTAGGTAAGGTAATTGGTCATTTTCTTCTTTTTCTATGGTGAATTTAATAGATCTTTTTTTTATTCAATAATTTCAAAGCATCTTCTGAAAGTTTTTTGGAACAGCAAAAATATCATCTACATACCTATACCAGGTTTTAAATAGATGTGGGAAAGATTTAGTAATATGGCATTCAAAATGGCTCATATATAGTTCTGCTAAAAATGGTGAAAGGGGGTTTCCCATAGTTAGGCCTGTGGTTTGTTTAAAGATTTTGTGATGGAATGTAAAGAAATTCTGGTCCAGACATAATTTTGTTAGTTTTAGGTAATCTTCTGTTTGTGCTCTAGGTGTGCCATTGTGCCACATCAGTGCTCATTACTCCTAGAGGAATTGTTTTGTTTGCGCGATTTACAGTAGAATCTCTTTAGCACGTTTTTACAGGGACCGAAGGATTTGGACGTCATAGGCAGGAAAACGTGATAACGAAAATTCAAAATATGCAATTTAAGAACATAGTTATGTAATAAAATGTAATAATTACTACGTCTCCATGGGTAATTGAAATCAATTTTTAGTACAATATGCGTTGAATTCAATGTGTGTTCAAATGGATTTGGATACACAAAGCCTGAGAACAAATAATTCAAGCTTTTATGTTGGTCAACTTGGATTTTTGAGGTTATGAATGTTTTTGAGAGAATAAATTGCGAATTATGGAAGCAACAAGAGTGGCTTTGCTCTGTATTTTTATTACACATGTGATAATTTCCGCTAAAAAAGAAAACAAAATAATTAGCATGGATCATGTTACGAGTACAATAGGCGAATGTATCTTTGGCATATTCAATACGATTTGAATACGTTAAGTGTTTCCCATGCAACAAATTTCGTTCTCATCCTCTTCTGATCCTATTTTCCAAAAGGAAAGTTTTGTTTTTGCATTTTTCCCTTCTTTAAAAGCAGTTTTAATCAATTTAGGTTTGCTAACAATTGCGTTTAAGGTTGACGGAGGAATGTTTAACTTCCACACTATATCTACATGCTTCATATTTGGATTATGATCTATTTCAAGGATTTTCAGTTTTTCACTATTGGTTATTTACTACGCTTTCTTTTTTTCCATTGCAAATACAATCTACGCATGTTGGGTCAACACTCAACAGTAGAAACTATCGGCATTTACCACGCCAAAGTAAAGCATTCTCTATCCCGCCCACACAAATCGTGTCACACAAATATTTACATACATGCATGTGATTGGCTGCTGGTATCCACCCCGTGACCGAGGACTGACCAAAGTAGCCACTGAGGATGTCAAAACTTCGAACATGTTAAGCGCCTTCTCCCACTGGACTGAACAAGGATTGGTCAAAACAGTGAATGAGGACATCAAACTTAAAACGTAGTAAGCGGGACCAGGAAAACGCACTAAGCAAACGTTATTTATTACGTTGATATTGTAATGAAAAGAAGCTAGAAACAGTGATGTGTATTGAATTTATTTAAAGGTGAGTCGGAATTGTAACACTAACATCACTTAAGTTTACTCACTTAACATGTTTCGGGAAACCGTTGTTCCCATCCTCAGAAGGTTAATTCGACTGGCCCGTGTTGTTGGTGTTTCCGTTTTTTGGACTGGATCCTGTGGTGGCATCTTGTGGTGGAGAAATGTACTTCCAGAGAGGATTTGGTGGCAGCAAATCAAAATTCATTAGATGTGTGTTGTGTTTTAGAATGGTGATCTTCTCCCATGCATCTAATTCGGCTGCAAATTTGGCTGGTTTGACTAATGCAATATTGGGTTTGATGTTGTGATTAGTGATCCAAAAATGGTGTGAAACTGCAGATTTGTCCATTTGCTTGTATTTAATACATCTCATGTGCTCCTTTAGCCTAGTTTCTAGGTTTCTTTTTGTCTTACCTATGTATACTTTATTGCAATCTGAACAATTGATTTTATAGATTCCAGCTTTTTTGTCTTGTGGAATGGGGTCTTTTAACTTGTTACAAAGTAATTTCTCTATGTTAAATTTGTTCTGTGGAGCTAGGCTGATGTTATGTTTCATGAAAATCTTCTTAAATTTGTGAAAAGTTCTTGGGTGGTATGTGAACAACAACTATTGACAAAAAAATTGCAAAATTCAAACGACAGATGCACATCAGAAACACAACAAATCTCAGCCAGCAAGATAAAGAGCTAAAGTTCAAGAAATTCACATACCACCCAGGAACTTTTCACAAATTTAAGAAGATTTTCATGAAACATAACATCAGCCTAGCTCCACAGAACAAATTTAACATAGAGAAATTAAGCTCAATTTTTGAAGATTTAGAAGCTTGTAACAATGATGTGTCATAATTTAAAATAGAGAGTTGAGGGTTGTTGCACTACATCACTATGATATTCTTACTTGAACGCGTTTCGGGAGACGGCTTGTTCCCATCGTCAGCATTTTCTCTCAACTGAGAGAATTTTTTTCTCTCAATTCTCTCAGTTGAGAGAAAATGCTGACGATGGGAACAAGCCGTCTACCGAAACGCGTTGAAGTAAGAATATCATAGTGATGTAGTGTAACAACCCTCAACTCTCTATTTTAAAATATAAAATAGAGAAATTACTTTGTAACAAGTTAAAAGACACCATTCCACAAGACAAAAAAGCTGGAATCTATAAAATCAATTGTTCAGATTGCAATAACGTATACATAGGTAAGACAAAAAGAAACCTAGAAACTAGGCTAAAGGAGCACGAGATGTATTAAATACAAACAAATGGACAAATCTGCAGTTTCACACCATTTTTGGATCACTAATCATAACATCAAACCCAATATTACATTAGTCAAACCAGCCAAATTTGCAGCCGAATTAGATGCATGGGAGAAGATCACCGTTCTAAAACACAACACACATCTAATGAATTTTGATTTGCCGCCACCAAATCCTCTCTGGAAGTACATTTCTCCACCACAAGATGCCACCACAGGATCCAGTCCAAAAAATGGAAACACCAACAACACGGGCCAGTCGAATTAACCTTCTGAGGATGGGAACAACGGTTTCCCGAAACATGTTAAGTGAGTAAACTTAAGTGATGTTAGTGTTACAATTCCGACTCACCTTTAAATAAAGTTATTTATTACATTTGGTGATTTGGTATCAGACTTTTATAATTGAACGTAATACACGGGAAAACGTGTTAATGAGGAACGTGCTAACGAGATTCCACTGTACTTGATGCGATCATAAATAAGCTTATGTGCAATAGGAAAAGGGGAGAAACGTCAGCGAAAGACAAATGTTTGTTGGTAGAGATAAACAAAATCCATATAAAGAATATGAGTGGAAAAACATGTTATAAAGAAGCTGGAAGAGAAATGCTGGAAAGTCGTGATTGACAAGTTTAATAATTCAAGCGACAGGAAACGTACTGAAGAGCAGCTTAAAATTCTGGAAACAGTATTTTCTAATCTTCATTTTGCATCACAGATCACTTGTGTGTTGGAGAAATATCCTTTATGATTTCAGAAAAGTTCACCACATTCACAGATGGGCACAAAATAGTAACATGTGTGCAGTCGATTCCACACTGTGTGGGAAATCTGTAAAAGTGAAGAATTGCCTTTTATTTTGTGAAGTGTAAATTTATATGTATAGGTACCTTGCTCTTAACCTCAAAAGCACTCTGACAACACATGACCAGCAGATGTATGAGCGTTTATTTATAAGATCGCCTGTAATACCGGGAAATCGATGAACATTACTTAATGTGACATGAAAATGTTGGTAAACTAAAGGTATAATTGGCATGCACTTTGTGCTGATTTATTTGGATGTATTCTTATTGTACGGCCAGTCACTGAGTAAAGTATGCCTTGTAGTCTATGTTGGTAACTCCGGCACGAAATTTTTTTTTTTATCTGGTTGTCGCCTTGCCCTGGGTGGACTGACTAGCCCTTGCAGAAAGCCACCCGAAGTTGCCCGACGAAGTTCGAGCGAATGCCGAAAATGAACGAAAGGGAACGATCTTCCAGTTCAAGGGAGAAGGTAGTCCATTCCGGCACATTTTGCTCCCATTGGCTGTGGTCAAATACGTAACGTGGAACGTTGGCGCGCGCATTTCGACTGGCTATTGAAAGTGAATACATAAAGCCATGCGCTTCAAAGCATGAATTTGTACATACATAGTACAAATCGGTTTAAGTTCAGTACCTTCCAAAGATGCAACACAAAGATTTTCAAGAAAATTCCCCATCCAAAATAACCATTATACTCCTCCCCATTCCTGACATGTCTTTTGTGATATTGTCATCTTGCTACAGTGCCAGTCTCTATAGACATAGCAGGTTTGATATTGGACTTTAAATACTTAAGCTACCATGTAAATATTATTGCTGGATAGAAAGTAGTAGGAATACCGGTAGCACACAGTGATTGTATAATTGTTAGTCAATGGGATAGATGGATCTGTTGCATCCCAGTTTTATATGTTATAATGTGTTATGTATATGCAAACTCCACCATTTTCTAAATGTTTTCTTATACAGGGTGAAAGGTATTGCTTGAACTGTAATAAAATGGCTAATAGACACAGGCACAAGGAACATCACTATGTTTCATTTTTGTAGGTTTAATGACAAAAATTGTATTGGACATATTTGCACTAATCATTATATAGAATCCATGATTAACGTACAGTTCAAGCAGTACCTTCCACCCTGTATACTGTCTTCCCAAATAATACCCATGCAGTAATAATGAGAATTTCTCGTTTCAAATGATGTCTTTCTCAAACATATCTTCAAGGTAATAGAAATTACATGGGAAATTGAAATTTAAGCATAACAAGTATAAAGTTATAATTTCGAGCTTATTCAAAGTGAATTAATCATCATAATAGTATCAACCTCATGTAAGCACTTTATGTAGGGCAGATTGCATGTGATGGTGATTAACACTTATTTGCTATTGTTGTCCTACTGTAATGCGTGTCGAGAAGTTTACTGTTGAAATGGTGATGGTTTACAAATTTTTCTCTCTTAGATAATGCATGATGGGGAGGGGAGCATCCCCCCCCCCCTCCAAAGGCTGTTCTTGGCTTTGGGTATATTCCTACTTACTCTGTATACTTCATAATTGTATGATGTGTTCAATTTCCCTGAGCATTGCTCACAGTGGAGCCAAATGAACAAACACAAACAAACATCACTGTATGGGCTCAATTTGTTTTTTTCCCATATGACCTGTCAATAAATTTAAAGTTCCCATGTGCTGTAGGACCTCCACTGTGTTATACCAAATGTTATATATAGAACCTTTCCCAGGAAAAGGAATCAAAGTGTATTTTCTATTCAATAACTGTAAGTTTTATTAACTAGAACTGGCTTTGTGTATGCATAAGTGACTAAGTGCAATTACCTATAAGATCATTCCAATAGATTGTAATAACAGACATTCAAGAGGTTAGAATTTAATGGACATTTTAATTGGGTAGGCCATTCAAATGTATATTAATGTAGGCACATGTTCCTTAAAATACCATACAAATGTTTTATACAGTATTATTAAATATGAATGTGAATACAATGTCTCTAAATAAGAACAATGTCTCTTTGTGTTTAGCCATATCACACCCACCGTTCATAATTGTCAATCACTTTAACATGTAGTTTAGTGTGCCAGTATTAATTGTTTTTTCATATGTTGACTGCAGAAAAAATGTAACAGCACATGCTGGTTTATAAATTTGGGTGGCTGGATGAGACACTCGTTCATTACTATTGCTCTCTGTCCTCCATAGTATTTTTAATTTTAATGTCCCTTTTAACTTCACAGGTTTACAGAGATTCGAGACTGGTTGGAGGGGGGATGACAATGATGAAGATGGTGCAATTGATGGAATTATGGTGGGGAAAACCAGACAACATTCATCCTAAGTGCCATTTTATCTACCACAAAATCCCACCTCTGATCCCTAGGATTGAATCCAGGCTTTTTTGTGAGAGGCCATAGTGCTGCCCAATTAGAAGTATGAATGAGACAACATTTAAAACAGAGATAGCATTACTCAATACTATCAAGTAATGAAACCAAGAAGTTGTTTTACAAGGCAGCTCCCACTATGACTTCACAAATGAGAGAATAACTATTTCAGCAGATATTTTGCCGTGCAATATATATTATACATTTATATAATTTAAGTTGGGTGTTTTGTCATAAATATGGTAGCTGACATTTCGATATGTAGAAATCATTCAGCAATAATGTGGTAATACACAAGTTTTATGTAACAATTTGTGCTTCCAAGGCCAGCGCTTAACCGAGTTACCCAGATTGACAAAAAATTCCCAAAGATATACAGTACATATGGAGAATTTTCTGTTTATGAAATGCTTTAAGTTATTTTGCAATGAAAAGAGCATTATGTCCTAATTTATTTATTTGGTATAACAGCAGGAAATAGTATTTGAGCACAACACTAATACACATCCAAAATCAAACTATGGATCCCAAACTATTATCATTACATCACATTCAAAATTGAAATAGGTATCAGATATAACCTTTGAGCACGAGTTCTCTTGTTCGTTTTACGATATTAGTGTGCAATCCATAAAAATAAACTTTTCGAAATACAGTCCCTAATTCGAACACATTTTAACACCTTAAGATACTAAGTTATAGTTTATATTTAAGGTTAGCTTGTTTTCGCTATATATATATTTCAATTCTTCATTAAAACCAACTAAACTTTCGATTCATAACCTGTCTTCTACCTTACTAGGTTTTCAGGTCATGTTCCAGTTTTAAACATCGAATGCGCGTTATTTGGTACTCAATATTAAATAAGGTATCACTATAAACTCCTACATTTACACAATTGCTCGTTGATACGAAAATTCTGCTTAATTTTTTTTATTTTCGGCATTGCTATTTTATCAGCTGACTTCCATCTTAGTTTAGTTTCCAGCCTCAGCAATCAGCATGGCAGAGGTCGCGACATTCGCTTTGGAAGCGTGGTGTTCGTACACCTTCGGGTGGCTTTCTGCAAGCGCTTGTGGTGGACTGGTGCCTGCCAGCCTGGCGGCCGGTGCGAGTCTGGGAGAGAGAGTTGTTGGGCTTCGTGAAGGGGAGACAGTTGAGTTTCGGCTGCTCTCAGGTGGCAGTTGGGACAGCACGTGCCGGTGTGGAAACGCATTTCAATTTTGTTTGCCAGTCAGTACCTTTTGAAAGTCTGAAACATGGTTTAACATTGATTAGCAAATGTGCTTGTTTAAAATCATTCTAAATTCTTTGGCTAATTGCATCTCATTTCCATGCGTTTCCCGACGGAGTTTTCGACTTTGCTACACAAAGGTAAGGTTTGTTTTCAGCTCATGCATTCTGGTTTGAAGGTAATGGGGACGTTGAAGCCATATTTGAAGTCATGATAATCGCAGCAATTATTCTAAGTGACTGGCCCTCTTATTTTGTTGCTTTAAAGTGTTTCTTTGTGCTTGTAAATTTACACGACATTCGTGCACAGTTAGATTGGCCAAGTTTTATTGAGCAGTTCCTTTGTCATTACATTAGTAGCAAATATGCTTAGTGACTAGCTCACACATTTAGCCGTTTATAGTATGCAGTTAATTTATAAATTTTAACTTCATTCTCGTAAGAATTGAATGGGCCACGTGCTATGCAGCCGTTCCATTTTACTTGAACTTGTCCCTTTGAATTTAGGCATTATTTTTACAAATTGTAATTCCATAAAAAGGTTTCCTTTAAGCAAACTATTTGTAGCTAATGCAGTTTGGTCACTGATTTACATTACGTGAGAAACTTTGCCCTGCTATTTGCCCTTTTATTACATGTGTTTAATTTATTTTTTCTTTCAGCAACAGTTTAATTAATATTTCCTTGGCTGGTTATTTCTATTTTTTTGGCCAGAATATTATATCGTTTATTGTTTAAGGATTCAGTGAAAGTTTTTTTTTAGAGTATGATTTTTCATTGATGTTTGGTTTGTAATATTACAGTAAATTTCAAAATTAAGCTTTAGTAAATGTGTAAACTTTTGTTTCGATTTATTGAGCAGTTTGTTATTCATTCAAATGGGCGATTTATAATGTGGCATATTTTGGATTAAAATAAAGCCAGTTACAATTGTAGTGCTGTTTTTTAATTAATTTATTTTTGGGTAGATATTTCCTTCCTCTAGGTTTTATTTCCTACATGGTTTCTTTTACAGCTTAAGATTTTTATTTCCCTACGGCACTCGTTAGGGCTTCCCTCTTCGTTTTGCCGGGGTTCCTAACCTCAGACAAATCTTGGATTCTTTTGCACGATTTCGGTGGCCTCCTAAGGCTCTGTGTCTGAGGTCGGCGAAATCATCACAACGTAACGTAATGGGAATGATTCTTGATTGATACTTCTTTTTATTACTTTGAGCCAGTGCCGGTTGGTTCTAATTACCATGTGAAATCAAACTTGACGTAGCAGGAAGGAAAGTTTAACATTGCAAAACATTGCGTTAAGTCAATTCTAAATATCTCCATTTAATACCGTATAAGACTGTCACATTACGTTTAATTCATTGTAATGCCAGCTCACGCATCTGAAATATTATGGTATAAAGTACTCATAGGACGCATAACAATAATTACAGTTTGGATTATAGTGCTGAATGTGTGTCTGAGTTTTGTTGAAACGTTCTCCAAGCAGGTTAAAAAGGCATGTATAAGATTATTTACTAATACCAAAATGTCATTGAACTTTCTCTCTTTTTCAGTGTAAGTATCATATGGTTCTCGCATGCCACTATCACAGACCCATTGTTTTTTCCATCGAGATCAATGTAGCTTAAGTACATTTTATATAAAACGTTGTGACACTCCATGTGCACAAGAGAGGAGAAATGGGAAGAAGTGGTGGGGAAGCAAGGCACTAGAAGTGATACCAGAACTCTGAGGCAGTCACATACACAACTACACAAGGTATTGAAAACAACTGTGTAAGCTTTCAATACCACACACCGCAGCTGGAACAATGATCCCCACTACTTTTATGACATAGGAAGCTGGTCAGTGCTATTGCGCATCTATGCTTCAGGAGTGGGGGACTGTCACCACATTTTACACAAACTGTAATCGTTTTCTTTATCGATATCATCAATGTAATCTAAGTAATTCATGGACACGTCAAGAATATCTTCCTCCAAATACGATATGGTATTCTAATTCAATCGACAGGATAGTTACTTTATCCATGTCGCAAGAGTAAATTCTAACCTATATATGTACTCTATTCAATTACGTAGTAACATACATGATGGTGCTCCCCGACATTTACTTCTAAGGTAATTTAATCTGGGAGAATCTGAAAGGAGTAAAATTCTTCGGAAATAGCTTACTCTCGTATGGAAGTCGCCTAGTGTTGACTTGACTAGTAGTTTACTACGAAATTAGAGCTTACTCCAGGTTGGTGCATGCCGCCCTGAATCTTTCAAATTCTAGTACAGTTTAAATGTGTAAAAGCACAGTATTCTCACGAGTTTACCGGCCATTAGCAGCAAACACCACAGATACTGCAGGTACCAAATTCCACATGTTAGCAACTCAAGTAGAAATTTCTTCTATTAGGGACCCCCTTCACTCAGCTTTCCTTAATTTTATTAAGCAGCTCAAGTATAAATTTCTATTAGCAACCCCCTCCACTCAGCTTTCTTTTATTTTATTAAGCAGCTAAGTATAAATTTCTATTAGTGACCCCCTCCACTCAGCTTTCCTTTGTTTTATTAAACTATGGATAAAATAAGACTGAATTAAATATTTATTTATACCCTAAATACCATTTCATAAGTGCAAAGAAAAGAAATATTTTTACAATTACAACTAGAGTGCTTAACAAATTTATAATCTGGTATGTCTAACATCCATCTATACAAGAATTCCTTATACACAACCCCAGGGTTATCTGTATAATGAAGCCCCCTCCCAACTATTTACACTATTTTATCAATTATATCCCAATTCTCTTATCTTAACTGCTATAATCCATTTCTCCCTTACTTTTCCCAAATATTCTTCCATTACTTTATTCCTGTGTACTCCCATATCAATCAGCATTTTATGTGCTACACTTCTTTCTGTAATTTGTCCCATTATTTTTCCACACTATGATTCCCAAAACTCCAAATGGAAAGAATTAAAATCTGACAAGTTATATTAAATTTCAACGTATCTAGTTTCTTCACAAAGCATTAAATTTCTGAAATTAATAGATTACATTGTCTGGCATTTGGCAAAATGTGGTACATTAAGATTGTAAGATTTCAAAAAAGTTCCTACTCTACTAAAAAGCTAGGTAGTCACACAGCCAATTTAATTAAGGCTGAATGCATTTAATTCTTAATCAAGCTAGAAGTATTCAGTCTGCACCTTTCTGGAAACTAAGATTATACATATGAACATACCTGCTGGGCCTATTTTTGCAGGTGGAGTTGCAACTTTGGGGCCTACACCAACAGCAGGCTTGGCACCTACACCAGCAGCTGGTTTTGCTGCAGCAGCCTGCTTAGCTGCTGCAGTTGCCATATCAGCCAGATGATCCGAGACAAACTTCAAAGCCTTTTCTGTGTGAGAGACAATTCTCTGTACTGCTTGCAACTCATCTTCCTTGGGATATATCTCTGCATGACGAGCAATTACATGGCGGTCATCACTGGAGTCAGGACGGCGTACTGGCTGAGGGGAAAAAAAATGAAAATGCCATGATGACCAAATCGACTAACTATCTGCTCCAAATTTCTCTCTCTTTTTTCCCCCAACCCCAATCTTTAATCAGAATGATTAAAATGGCAATTAACCACATTGAAGTAACAGGATACTCCAAATGATGGAGTATCTTGGAATCAATTTAAAGGCATGCATACTAACAGTTTTTTCTTAAGATGTACCATCAATTTCTATTGTCTGTAAAAATGAGCTGATTATGTAACAATTTTTTGGCCTCGATTTGGAATCTTTCTTTATTGGCTCAAGTTTGTGTTATTTGCTTCCCTTTCATTTTGAATTGATATGCCGAAACCCAGTAAAATGAAGTTGGATGCAAATTCACCCCTTATTTATTTGGAGCAGTTATTTAACTACACTACAGAAACGTCTAAAACATATGTGCTTATTATACTGCTGATTCTACAACTGTCAGCCACATTGTGCAAATAATACAGTAAGCATTAATATTTTAGCAACTGCATGTGATCAACATTGTTAGTATCAAGGTGTATTTCCGTAGTATTCAGACTATGAACCACAAATAAAGTATATAGCCATGATGCATTGATAGGATGATTTTATAAAATTAGTTTAACTGAATTTCTTAGTAATTTCAACTGGAAACTGCTAAATCACGAAAACATAAATTAGAAATATAATTCACAATAAAATTGGTTTGGTGGACTTTGTGACAGTGATGTGTCTATAATTAGTAATAGTTGAGTCGTCGTAACACTACATCACTTGTTTTTATCAGGAAACATGTATTCGTGATAAAAAACAAGTGATGTAGTGTTACGACTCAATAATTACTAATAAATTAGAAATTTTCTTTAACCGTTCTGCAATTCGTAACATCTCAATTTACGAGAATTTTTGTACAAACTACAAAAACACATTAAATCTGCTGTCAGTTAATAAATCAAATTTAAAAAGTCTTAAAAGAGCAGTCCAATCCAAAAAACTTATCAAGGTGGTTATCTAGAGAAAAAAAGAGGGGGGGATTACAATTCAAAATTGTATCCAAACTGAGTATGATTAGCTTTGAAACAATTCATTGCCAGCTGTATCTGGGGCATTTATATACATGCTGTATAAGTTTTAAATAAACATGATGGTAACATAAATCAATCAGGAAATTGGGTAATATTGCTTCAAACCTCCCAGCATAGCAGACACCTGAAATGTGAATGTCATTCAGGCAACCTTACAGAAAGAAAGCAATCAAAACCTTAGGACAAAAAAACCTACTATTAGTTTCAAATGGGAAGAGTTCTGAGCTACAGCGAATGAGGTGCATTTGCGTGCACAGCGTTGCCACCTCGTTACCCCCACTCTTTTCATATTTCCCTCTCACTCACACATCGGCCTGGCGCTAGAATGGTCGACGTAAAGCAACCCAAACTGAATTATCTAAACTTTTATAATTCTCCTGGTGTTTAAATTCATAATTGGGAATATACTCGCATGCTACGTACGTATTTTTTAAGTGTTATATAATTATAGGTTATGAATTACCTGTGCTTTTAATCCAATGGAACTGCCAGTGGCTCATCCGTACCACTGTCATCAGTTACGTGAAGAGGCAATTCGTCACTGACACTGTCTTCATCGTCTGAGTCTTGCAAATTTATGATGATAGGTTCCAAAATATCGTCACAGCCTATTTCTTTCCAAAAGTAGTCGTCTTTTAGTTTTTCTGCATGTCTCACGCAGGCTTCCCAGTCTTGTTGAGTTACCTTGTTAATTTCTTCGTGAATAAGACGTTCAACGTCAGTCAGTTTAAAAGTGTTATTTCTGTTTGCAACCCCTCGTTTTATTTGAGCCCATACTAACTCAATTGGATTATACTGGCAGTGATAAGGGGGGAGGCGGATTACCTCATGTCCCATTTCCATTGCAAGTTGATCCAGCTGATACACTTTTCCCTGGTTTTTAAATGGAAGTACTCGTTGCAGTAACTCATTTTTAGTTTCTGTTGCCGAAAATTCAACCCCCTTTTTTTGCAACCATTCAACAATTTGGTTCTTTCTACTGGCACTATTCGGTACTTTGTTTTCAATAACCGAATGATATGGTGCATTATCCATTATAATTATGCCTCCCTCTTCTAAATAATTTAGGGAATCTGTTCAAAAACCATTCTTTAAACGTATCAGCTGTCATCTCTTCGTATTAATCTGAGGTGGTTTTGGACAGAAAAATCCATTTGCTTTCAGGTACAAATCCTGTCTTAACGGACCCTACATGACAAATGATAAGTCGACTGCCTTTTCTAACAGGTACCTTCAGGCCACCCTTTTTTGAGGAATCTTGCCAGATTGAATTTTGAGTGTGGTTTTTATTTACCCATGTCTCATCTATGTAAAATATAGGTCTCGTATCGCAAGAATTTCGAATTTCGTGCATTTTGCGTAAGAATTTTATTCTTGCCGCAACAATGTCACTCCTCTCCATTAAAAATTGTCGCCCATCATTTGTCTTTCTGTACCTGAACCCTAATCCTCTCAAAATTCTATAAGTAGATGAATTTGAACCAGTGTATGATATTTTAGTTCTAAGGGCACAAGTTATTTTCTGTATTGTTGGGAATTCACCTTGGTCATAAAACTCGAACAGTTCTGCGTACAACGTCCTTGTCAAAGTCAGTTAAATTTGTAATCCTCTTCGGAGGTCCAATGTGCTTTCTGGGCGATACAAACACTGGAGTATCACTGGGAACAGATTTTCTTGCCTCTCCGCAAATGCGAGACACACTTGCTTTACCGACACCACACGCTTTAGCAGTAAGCTGTTGAGGATTTTTTAAATCAAGTTGATTTCTGTGTTCCTCATTGTTACATTTTTTAAAAAACGAGTAGACCCTAAATATAATACTTCGAGCCTGACTTCGCAATACCTGCCTCTTTGACTCGCCACTAAATTCACCACAATAAGCCATTGCACTATTTTACTCTTGCTGCTTGCTCTCTGAACAACTGAATACTGATATTAACTGTGTAGGGTAAATAAACTCCAACCCAGATTTAAAAACAACACACAATCATAAACATGTGACGGCTCACGTTCTGCAGATTCTACAAGTAACACAAGTGAGCTGTGTGGGCTGTTTGCTCTCTCTCAGCTTTAACAAACGCCTTGGTTTTACAACATAATTCTTTATCACCATCAAGTCAGTAGTTCTGTATAATTACAAATATATATATATATACACATAATGTATACAATAATGCATACATACAAATAATGTGACCATTACAGTGCTTACGTGGTTATATTATAACATATGGGAATGTTTATTTGTTTGTATTATGAAAACTATTTGAGCTAAAATATGTGGTTTTTACGGTTGTGTTACGAAAATTACTCCCTACCTTCTAGTGGGTTACTTTTTGCAAAATTTGAATTTTTGTCTTAGCGCAAATTATATGTATTAGAAACACATTCGCTTAGCACGCGTCACACTTAGCTTACGGCGAATGCAATATGACAACACAGCGGAACTCCGATTGGTTGCCGCTGCTCTGGCCGCGCTCAAGGACAAACATCATCCCATTTGAAAAACACAGTAGATAACCATCGAAAAGTTTGGAAGCATCACTCATAACCCTTACCAGTTAAGAGAAACGGATATGGTAGCAAAACTTAAGTCCTTATGAAGTAAGAGAACAGAAGTAAAAGCAAAATGGATCAAGGAATACGCTGTTTGAGAGGAGATAGGCAGGTGAAATCACATGAACATGGTGCAAATTTAAATGCAATGTAATGGCACTATGAGCCCCTCAGTCATATCGCAATGAGTGAAATACTGATGGACAGTATTGAATGCTTTTGAAAATCAAGTATATTACCATAGTGAGAAATGACTATCAAATGAATTTTTTCCCCCCCTTCAGTTTTAAAAACCGTTTTCTTTACACAAAATACATAAAGTAATAGCATAGAGAACTTACTACTTAGTTTTCACTGAGATTTAAAATTATTGTAATAGGCCCTCTAGCATTGGAGTAATATATTAGGGGCATACAGAAATTATTTACAGTAGTAATATTTTGTACCTTATTCATGAACATGATTCAATGCACATTGGATCTCTCAATTTACTCCCCTACCAATGTCAATACTGTTGCCAACTTCATCTTTGCATCATGGAACCATTGTTTAGGGTACTATGCACTTGCTTACAGACAGCTGCCTGCAATCCTCGTTGCCAAACCTTTTACTTCGCAGTGTTTCTTTCATGTTGCCAAATAAAGCATAATCAGATGGAGAGAGATCCTGCAAATATGGTGGATGTGCAGAACAATGTACCCCAGTGATGTCAACAACAGTTTCTGGTGTGGGGCCATGCACTGTCATGCTGGAGGAGCATTCCTTTCAATCGCTTTCCCTGTTGCTGAATCCTGTGACTAAGTCATGTAAGGATGTCACAGTATACCCTGCTGTTGATAGTTGTTCCTTGTGGAAGCCAGTCCATTAGCAGTATGCCACATGGTCCCAAAAGACTGAGATGGAGCAGTATAAGATTTCTTGAGCCAGTGACTGCCAGGATGTTACCATTGCATGCATTGGTATTTCTTCTCAGGTGTATGGCAATGACACCACGATACATCACAAGTCACCACATTGTCCAAAAAATGGATCTTCATTCATTTCTCTAGTCGACGACAGACTTCAACTATGTACTACTTCTGGGCACATCCCGTGGAACCCTATGTGCACAAAATTTTTCATATCCAAATCATGAATAATGGTGCGCAGGGTTGCTTGGCCAAGGCCTGACTGCCATTCCAGTTCATCAAAAACTATGCGCCTATTAGCTATAATCAATTCAGACAACTACAAATGTTCCTCCGAGACCACGATATTGACTAATGACCAGTACTCGCATTCTTGCATGCAGATTCCCTCCCACTGGCACATTCAGCGCCCAGTTTTGAAGTCTTTTGTGCAGCAGCTTCTTGACCACATACCACAGTTAAACGTTTATGAATATCTGTTTTGACTCCTTCCTTCCACAAAAACCATGCTACCATCTTTGTTCGTTTTCTCCGCTTAACAAACAAGCCCTGTATTTTCACTATACACTCTGTACACAACTGCATCTGCATGGTGTACTACCATCAGTTACTACTGGCCCACAAGAGGATGTGCCCTTAGATTGAGCAGTATTTTTAAAACAATTGTAAATAATTTCCACATGCCCCTTGCAAATACGACTAATGCATTTATACTGTAATGTTAAAACAAAAACATTGATTGCAATAATTCTCTAGTACTTAACAAAAATTAACTCCATTTTTATCGGACTGTTGAAATATACTGTTTTTCAATCATAATTATATCGGACTGTTGAGGTATGCTATTTCTCAATCAGATTATACTTTTCACTCTGACCTTAAGTCAAGGACATTTGTCCTGCACTCCTCACCTAATCTGGCCTATCCCTCTTGACTGCCTTTTTCCCTTTCCCAGTTTGTCCGCCCTTCTTTAGTCAGTGCAATTAAAATTTTATTTAATTGTGCGCAAATTTGTGTGTTAAATTACTTGTGCATAACGATGTCAAATCTGACTGGTATTAAGGCAGTCAAAAGACATTGTGTGTAAAGTGTATAACTATCTGGAAAACTATCAAGAAAAGGTTGTTTTTTTTTAATACACAAAACGTAACTGCAGAAGCATACCAAGTATATACAAGAACAATGCAACCTATATGCGAGATAGAAAAGTAACTGAAAATGTAGAGGATCTAGGGCCATGCCTTTCCTCTCCAAGAAAAAATGTTAGCCTATCAAAAATCTGTCAAGAGTTGGACGATTTCTAGATAGACATAATACACCACTCCGAGGTTTTTATAATCATGGTGAGCAAAGACTATACAGGGGGTATTGCTTCTTTACACATTGAGAAAATTTTACTTTAGATATACAAAATGTTCAATGGGCAACAGTTTTTGATGGAGAGGTAAGAGATTGTGGTGAGGGCTGCATTTTTTAGAACGCTTGACATAAAAAAGGCCCCCCCCCATTCTTATTACAGTAAAACCAGTCTTCAGCAGAATTGAACAGGACTCTCTAACATTTCTGTCAAAGATAGCTTTCTGCTTAACAAAAGTAGTCCTAAGCTACTAAAATTAAACCATACACATACATAAATGGACGGACTGAGATAAAAAATATGTATTTATCTTATCCAGTTGTGTATTTAAATATTTCTGCTACAATATAACACACACCAAAACTTAGAATGAACAAAATAGCTGTATACACAATTTGTTTATTTTTCCCAGTAGTCGAGAGTTTTCTGGACACATTGCTGCTTAGCTGCTCACCTTTCCACAAATACTTTAGCCTGAGAAATTACACCAAACATACCAGTCATTTCGCCATAGGGCAAATTGCTGCCGTTCCTTTAAACTTTTGAGAGCATCATGATAAGTCTTTAGCTTAAACTCTTCTCGCAACTCAGGGCCATATTCCTCTTCGTCTTCCTCCATCTTTTCTTCTTCTTTCAGACTTTGCATATAATTCTCAATTAAGGCATCTATATCCATTGTGTATTTCAGTTTACACATCACTGTCTATGTTGACATATCCCATGGCATTGCAATTGAAAGCACCTTCATTGATGTAGTTTTATAATTCTTGTTGCTGATCCTCATTTTCTTCACTATCAATAACTTGAGCCGTTGGAAATCCTGCTTTTCGGTAACACTATGTCACTGTTTCTGGGTAGCTAATAAAAACAATGATTTATTAGGTAATGCACGGAAGAATAGTCCGTCTCCTTGCCAATTGCTATTTTCAGGTTTGTATCTTCATTTACTGAAGGTAGTTTAGCAATCCAATCTGTGATGGTTTCAATATTGTCATTCGATTCACCACCAAGGTTAAAAAACTATCTAATGTCTCTTGCGGAAACTCTCCAACCATCCATTAGATGCTTTGAATTCAGTCTTACCAGTTTTCCAGCTAAGTTATTAGCATATTCCTGTAACATATGCCCCGATATACAGTGATGTTTTACCCGAACACTAACGAACCACTCCCACACTATTTCATTGATGTTCTGGTTTTCAGTTTTCTGAAGTTCTCTATTTTCCATTAGCACCATTTTCCCATCGCTTCAAATTTCTGCTTTCTTCTTTAGAATCTCGTAAACTTGAGTTTTGCCTACGTTGAACACCTGCATGATTTGCTTTACACTCAATTTATCACGTTCACAAGCATTCACTCTGGTGTCAAGATCTACCACAACTCTTGCTTTCAAAGCCATAGTGACTACTGCTGAACTAAATCACCACCTATGTAAGTTTAAAGGTGTACTGTTAAGAGCTGTATTCTATGCTGTCTGACAAGCCATTAGAGCAGGAAATGGAGAGGGAAGAGGCAACAATAACAGACAATCAGCCATGCTTATTGTTAAGTATGCAGTGGATGAGAGTAACAGGTTTCTCAATATTCAAACCATCATTAGTGCACCGCCCCTCCTAGAAGGTCAAGTAGCAGCAAAATGGTCATGTTTCAACTTAGTGGTTATCATCATTAAGAGATAAATAATGTTGAGTTTAGGGAATGGTTTACCAATCTCCTTTCTAGACTGGAAGGATACAAGATAGTAATGGAGATGGGAGCTATCACTATGCTTAAAGAAAAAAATCCCCAATACAAGTTCTAGGCAAGCTGAAATTTTTTTGTCATGGCTTCAAAGCAAGAACATCTCACAATCCTACACACACAGCCAAATAAACTAAACCTTTTTCACTATAAGCTGAAAGGAGAAGTAAACAAAACCACGTAACAAGATAGCACCTCATTGGCTGATGGACAAATTACAACCTTTCCCGCTTAGCATGTCATCTCTTCCTCCACAAAAAACAGTTCAGTTTATATCGTTAATATTTTGTGGTTATTCTCATGCAGAGAAATTTAAAAAACTTATTATTGTAAAGTTAAATTTATGAAACTAAATGTATTTGTTCAGATTCACCTATAACTACATGAACCATTATATCAGAGGATTTAAGAGGCTATGCGCAGGCGCTGCAGTTAGTTTCCAGTTTCCGGCTGAGAATCTTCTGCCACTGTGGAAAACATAAACGAGTGAAATAGAAAGAAGACAATTGTGTTAAATGCTTTTAACAAATTCTGTGAAAAGTATCCACCTATAATCGACAATGAATATGGTTGGCCATTGTTTACCAATAATTGAACTACTTTGTTAGTGAAGCAGAATTGTTGCTCGGATAGCTTGGGTCGCGTTTGTTTTTCTGTTGTGTTTTAACCTATAGTGCTAATCGTTATTTAACTTGACTAATAAAAGGTTAAAGCAAAAGTGGATATTAGTCAAATGAATGATTTTAAAGTCTGAAGTTAAGAACAGTTTAATCCAGTACCTTTAAACACAGATCCCGAACTATTCAGGTACAGCTTTTATTTGTCTTTTAGTTCCAGTCATCCTCCACGTGGTGCTGCCATGTGCTTGGCAGAGTGATACATTTAAGTTTTGTTTACTTCTCCTTTCAGCTTATAGTGTAAAAGGTATAGTGCTGAAACATCTGACAAAACTTGCTATCTACTTATTGCAGAATGAAGTGCAGTTATGGTTTAAGAGTTAGAGGTTAAATGGTACCTAAGGTTATGCTAGGTTTTATCACATTTCGTAACCATTTGGTTTGAGATTAAAATGAACGAGTTGAGTTTATTCCAACAAAATATGGGGAGAACCCAACTTATTCTAATTGCAGCACTCTGTCTTAAATTTCAGTACCTGATATTTTTGGTTGAGTTGCAGAATGTAATGCATAGGTAACTAACATTCTAAGCTTCATGCACTTTTTGATTTTTATACCAAAAAGCTGGGTTACTACAAGTCTTTAGGGCTATTAACTATATGCATAATTTGGCAAATTTGTATTCTAGTTCTCCAAAATGCAGATGTGTCAATTCCTTTTTGTATAACCTTACACCCTAATTAAACTAAAACATCTGCCTGTGTAAAATATGTGATGGGAGACTGTCCCACATGACTGCCTTAATCCCTCATGGAAATAGTGCTTAAACCATGTCAATCAATTCCTTCACGCAGAAACAAACAGCATTTCATCTCTTCACTAGTGATATTTACTATTCCATAGGTTGCCAGCATAACATGCAGGCAAAGGAGAGGTCCGCAGCAACCTTACCGGAAATTGAATTAATGTGCATCAATTTAATTTTTTCACGTTTTACAGGAATAACTTACAGGTAATGCAACTTCCAACTTAAATACAAATTCCACTAGGTTCGCAGAAGCAGTTTCTTGTATACTCACTACACAATTTTTACAGCCCATTACCATCTATATGCTAAACCAACATTCTAATTGTTTATAAGCTACAAATCTTCACGTTATAGGTTGCTTTATAAAACTGTTTTTATTTTAAACTTAAGTGATTAAAAAATTATCCTCATATGTTTAATTCAACTGACAGCATACCCATCACTCCACAAATACTGAGGTACAAAAATCAGGTAAACCACATTTCCATTAGTAATAGATGGCATATTACTCCCCATTTTGCCGGAATCAGTTTACATTCCTGATATGCACTAATCATACACAGAATTACTAAAGTGCTTGCACTTCAGTATCAGCATGCTTTATTAAACACACTAAATTCTTTACATTTTGTCCTACAATGAAAAGTACTTACCATAAGGGGTGGTACTCCTGGGCCAAAGGGTCTTGGTGGTGGAGGAGGTAAGCCTCGAGGATCTCTACCATAACGCCGATACCATTCAAAGTATTCTACTTCCTCTTCATACCTGCGTCGTTCTTCCCAGTACAATCGCTCCTCTTCTTCCATCATCCTGTTCCAACATAGATTCATAAACATTCGTCCCAAAAAAAAAAAAAAAATCATTAAGTTTCTCTAGGGAAATGTTAAATTTTTGTTCCAAATGTTCAATAAACCTTAATCACTACCTTCAAAATATTAACAAAGATGTCAACTATTACATAGAACTATTTGTAGTAAAGATAACCAAGGGAAGTAAGGTGACAAATGCAGTTTGGATATGCCAAGCAATGAAAAACTTGCTACCAAGTGTTTTCACCAAGTATCAGCAACCATATTTATCTGAATACAAGACAACCTGCATTCTCCAGAAACCAATTTTGGAATTTAACATTTATGATTACTTCGTCATTTGCTAGTTCTTTTCTACTTATCAGTATCCTACACTAGATGGTAACAAAAGAGACATGGATGATAATGGTAGATATAATGCTCTATCTCGACATTGTACATGCATTGCTGTAAACAAGTATGATTCAGATCAGTGCAGAAAGAAATATGATAGGTGAAGAAGGTTGCCAGGGATGGGAGTATGGAAATGTAAATCTGCCTTTTGTTGTGTAACCATCATACACCCATAGAGTATTACTGCCATGCATGTGGGAAGTAAATCCTCCAATTTCTATTTTAGCTTTATATGCAAGCTCTTTGATAACAGGAAATCTTACAACCCTTCTGTGTTGGTAAATCGCTTGTTTATGAAATGCACAAAATCTGACCAATACACCATGCCTTCAAAACAATGTTCCGCATTTCCTGCATGCTTCTCCATTGCAGACAACCATCCCATACCCACAAAATTTAAAGCTTACTTTTCCAGCTTTCCTAATTGGAAAACGTATCTCAAACCGCAATGCCTATGGGTTTCAAAATTAAATCATTGTCTTGCATTCCGATAAATATTTATTATTTCAAAATCCTAAGATATGAAAGGTGGTTGAGGTATTGAGTCACTGCTTCAATTAGTAATATTTTATGAAAAAATCTGAACTTGCAGGAACTACCTTATTGCAGATTTTCTTATAGGTACAAAGGGAATATGACAAGCTTTAAGTGATAGTCAAATCGTTTAAGAGCTGGATGCTACGTGGAGCATTCCATTCTCTTTCCGTGTCCAGGACAACAAAACAAAAAAACAAAAACTAACGGCCAATAAATTCCCACTTGAGAAAAAGTATAACTATTGGAAAATTCAAACAAATAACAAGGAATATCTTGGATATGCTTCACAAAACAAATAAATAAATATGCAAGACAAATTGTGTGTTTTAATGAGATCTACATTTTCTGTGTAGTAAAGTTTTCTCAATATCTTATGGTTTACCAGGTATGCAAAAGTATTCAGAATGAAGGACTTTTGGGGACATTCCCAGAAAATTCAAGGTATACATTTCATTTGCCATGAAAATATCTTATGATATTTCAATCAAAATTGTTAAGAGCCAGATTTGAGAAAATCAAAATTTTCGAAAAATGTTCCATGTAAAGGGTAGTCTGGGGTGGGGGATTTCCTTGAACATCTTTTGTGTCGCATCCTTGGAAGATACTAAACTCAATACCAAGTTTGGTGTTTATCCAACTTTTCGTTTTTGTATACCAAATATGCATCAATTCTTTTCATATTTAACAGCAACTGAACTTTCTGTATACTAAGAACAATTTCTGAAAGATCAAGCTGTACGCCTCAGGAATTAATGTGCATATACCTTCCTTTAATTTTAGATTCCACGCATCTTCCTTTACAGTTTATTCCAGAGAAAAAAAAATAATAAATAAATAAATAAATTGGGGTTCTATGGTTAATAATAGAAACCCCTTCTTTTACTATCTCCATTGCAACAAACGTCAGCATCAAATATTCTCTTCATATTAGTCAGCTTAGTTGCTGGTTTTGCTTCCCTTACCGCTCTTATACTCTTTCACAGTACTAGCAAACAAATGGAAAGTTTTCTGTTTAACCGAGATTATGGATGAATATCATAAGGTAGGCAAAACACTTATTTTGAAATAATTCCTTCTGCCAAAAAGCAATCATGGGATACTTGTCAATTTCCTGAAATTTAAATCTTGATAAACTTTTCCTTGTCCAGCAAAGCATAAAATTTTGCAATGAAAATCTTCAGTGCAGTAAATATACAAAACTTAAAACTAAATGGAAATTTGTTTTATAACTGCTTGAGACCTAGTAGTTTTGCAAATTACTTTCACACATGTTGGTATTAAAGCGAAGACCAACACTTCTTAGGCTATACACAGATTTCTAGTCCATATTTTACTCTTCATAATATGGGCTAAAAAAAAAAAGTCCTATGCAGATGATAAAACTGGTATTTGTTCTGCTGATAGTAATGGTGATCAGGATATGACCACTCAGGGAAAACATTTATTAATTTTTGGGGGGTACAAATAACCTCAAATGCACCATGGAAAAAAACCCTCATCAATGCAAATTAACCTGACAAATAAGACTGAGCTCAATATTAACCTACAGATAAATAATTTAACATAAAAGACGTAAATGTACATAATTTCTCAGGAAATACACGAATAACAAATTGACATGGCGTACTCAAGGATGACTTATGTAAAAAAATTAGTATATTAATTTTTCTAATTGCACGTTTTAAAACAATTGGTGACCAACCAAAAAATGCTATACTATCAGGTTATCTATCCAGATCTATTAAATGGAATTGAAATATGGGGAAGTTGTCCAGTAGCTTATCTGGACAGAGGACTCATCCTTCAGAGAAGGTACATTACGATAATTTTTTATTTTAAAAAAATATTGACTTGTGTAGACATATTCAAACAAAATAAAATGTTGGCACTACTCACTGTATGTATGTCACACAATTCTCTTTGTTGCAAATCAGCTAAATGTAGATGGCCACAATATCACACACAACTACTACTTTTGAGAAAAGATCACCTAAAAAGTCTAGTGATGTTTTTCTAATACGACAGATTTTATTTAATAGGCTGCCAACAGCAATAAAGGAACTAAGTGCTAAAAAACAATTTCAAAGCAAATTAAAATACTTCTTAATTGAAAAATGTTTCGATAAAGTTGATCTCTTTTTATATTTGATTTATATACTGTATTTTTGACAATGCCAGAAACTTGTATAAGTACACTGGAAGCTGATAAAATAAAAAAAATCAAATTAAGATGTAATAATTTACATAAGGGAGCCCATTTTACATTTGTCGTCCATTATTAAAATGTTCCTGCCCATTTACTGCTGATTACTAGAATAAGTGGTGCAATCAAATTTTAGATCCGCACACCATGCATTTCTTGCAGCCCAGTGAAAGGCCATTTATTGTGAGGAGTCATACAGATAAATTCTGAAATATCATAGCACCATATACCAATTATTAGTAAATGCATTTACTCTGTAACCTTAAGTTACAATAAAATGCTTTGCTATGCCCATGGTGAAAATCTGAACTCTTGAATCTGTCCACAAAGCCAGAAAAATGTTTCCTTTGACATCTCTCCACAAAGCCAGAAAAATGTTTTCTTTGAATCAATAGGCATCGGCACTGAACATTTTATGCGCAAACCGTAAAAGCAGTAAATGTGTCATAGGTACAGTTACACAGTTGAAAATAATTTCCCAACATTGCACAAACCCGGTATAATATGACCAATTTGGAAAGTAAGTTTGACTGTGTACAATTTCTTGCATTACATAGTACAAGAATGTATATGATGTGAGACCTTGGAACCATTACAATTAGTTAGTAACCTCCATTATGAATAGACTGTATAAAAGATGGCATCTCTCTATTCACATTAACAACTGACAATCCTTCCTAGCATGAATGAGTGACAACTGCAAATAAAACAGGAGTATTTCAAGATTTCTTTCAAATATGCGCCAACCACAAATTTGAACCCTAACATCCATGTCATTAGTTATTTCATATCACAAGGAATATGCTAGGAATCAATTATCAACCTGTTACCTTTCCTCATCACGACGCCTCCAATACTCATCTCGCATCTGTTGTCTACGTAGCTTCTCTTCTTGCAGCTTACGTTGACGTAGTGATGGTTTCACATCAACCACTAATTCTGGATTCACCTTTTTCTTGTATTGTAAGCGATGTCTCCTTCCCTTCATGTGCATCTCCTTTGCATTAGGATCATTAAAACGACATTCACACAGTTTGCAGTTGAAACTCACAACTTTACCTGAAAGTGCAATTAAAATAAAGATAACTGCGCCGTTTGAGATCTCCAAACTGCTAGAAAAATATACCTATTATGTTGTCCTAATAATTAAATCACTTGCCGCAAGCCCATTCTGAAAGCAATTACGAATAAAATGCAGGTGGTTTACACACTATTAATTTAATGTTTTTAAAGCAAACAATAGCAGAAGTCATTAGCATCCAAAGGAGCAATTAATACACGTGAATACAAGAACCAACCAAAATTCTGGAGAATATTTTATATAATTAACCCTTTATTGCCAGAATTATTTTGTTACATATGCCACTCCTCCAATTCCTAAACCGGCTTTTATATGCCTTTCAACAGCATCACAACCAAAGCGATTCAAATAGCCATAGATGAAATCGACCTTCTATCCATTCAAAGCCAAACGTCCAAAGTTCCAGTCCCAGTGTCTGCAGCCAAATGTGTCTGTGGTAAAGGACATGAAGGACCCAAGTAAAATAACTGGTGTAATGGTATGCTTGGATGCTGGTGGGTTACATTTCACTGCAGTTGACCTGTCTTATTAAAAAAGATTTAATATTTTTACAATATAAAACAGCTATAAATAGCTTAATTTTATTGCTGAAGGTTAGTATAAAATGAACTTAATATTCATTAAACAAATTTAAAAAAAGCACCCTTATAATGAATATAGTGCACCAGGCTATCAAGGGTTTAAAGACCTGAATTTATGCTGTAAAACCAATACAAATACTATTTGCACCTATAGAATTCAATGGTACCCTGTGTAAAGAAAAATCTGTTCATTTAAAATAAAGAGAGTTGGAGTTGTTACACTACAGTACCTTTTAGTGATGTAGTGTTACAACCTCCAACTCACCATTTTAAATTATGACTCACTGTTACCAGCTTCTTAATCTTCAAATTAAGAATCTGTTCACGAACATTTTAATTTGAAATACTCTGTTCATAAAGAGGTCAACAGGCAGCTGATGATGTGAGCTCATGCTCATTATACATGTTTTTGCAAAACAAATGAGTGAAGTTATACCTTTTTACTTTCTCTACTACGTATAGTAAGTAGGGGAAGTATTGTATTCCACCCAAAAATTCGATACCGAGATTTCACCGGAAATATATGTTTTGAGACCCGCGCGGTGTGCGTGCATGCGCGTGCGTGCGTGTGTGTGTGTGTGTGTGTGTGTGTGTCAGTGAACAGCATAACTCAGAAACAAACAGTCGGATAAACACCAAACTTCGTATTTAGGTTCAGTATCTTCCAAAGATGCGACACGAAGGTTTTCAAGAAAATCCCCCCATGCCAGACTACCCTTTACATGGAACATTTTTCGAAAATTTTGATTATTGATTTTGATTAAAATATATGTTTAAGATACTCTAATGACAAAATGTATATCTTGAATTTTCTGGGAATGTTCTCCAAAAGTATTCTTCATTGTGAACAACTTTTGCATACCTGGTAAACCATAAGAGATGGACAAAATTTTACTACACAAAAAATGTAGATCGCATTAAAATACACAATTTTGTCGTATACATTTTTTTTTGTAGAGAACCATTTTCGAGATATTGCTTGTTATTCCCTTAAATCAAGGATGGCGAAAACGACTTCCTTCCGCAAGTCACCAAATATGCAACATGCACTGCATCACACATGAGCATGTGAAAATCAAACGGACGGTTGCAGAGAGGGAACGTGCGCCTGCGAGTCAAAATAACTTGCAAGTCACGTTTTCGCCACCTCTGCCTTAAATTATCCAATACTTATGCTTTTTCTCAAATTCGTTATTCATTTTTTATATGTCCTGGACGTGCAAAGAGATTGTAATGCGCCACATAGCAACCAACGCTTAAAAGATTTGACTATCGCTTATAACCTACCATATTCCCCTTGCATCTACAAGAAAATTAGCAATAAGATTGACATCTGGATATCTCAATTAACATGAAGCATATGGAGAATAAAAGTTTGTAAGAATAGTTTGTACAAGAGTATAGAAAGTCATGTGGGTGTAGCACATCAGATTTTTCATTATAAGCTGAAAGGAGAAGTAAACAAAACCACGTGACATGACAGCACCTCATTGGCTGGTGGACAACTACAACCTTTCCCCGCTTAGCATGTCGTCTCTTCCTCTAAATAAACAATTCGGTTCAGATAGTAACATTTTGTGGTTATTCTCGTGCAGAGAAATTTAAAAAAACTCATTATTGTAACAGTTCAATTTATGAAAACTAAATGTGTTTGTTCAGATTAACCTATAACTAAATGAACCATTATAGCACAGAGTTTAAGAGGCTATGCGCAGGTGCTGCATTTCTTTTTTTGTTTCCAACTGAGAATCTTCTGCAACTCAGGAAAACAAATGCAGGAAATGGAAAGAAGTCCATTGTGTTAAATGCTTTTAACAAATTCTGTGTAAAGTACCCACCTTTAATCGACAATGAATATGGTTGGCCATTGTTTACCAATAATTTAACTTGTTTGTTAGTGATCCAGAATTGTTGCTCGGATAGCTTGAGTTTAGTTTGTTTTCTGTTGTGTGCTAACTATGGCACTAATCGATATTTAACTTGACTCATAAAAGGTTAAAGCAGAGGTGGTATGCTGATATCAGTCATTAAATGAATGATTTCTAAAGTCTGAAGTTAAGAACAGTTTAATCCAATACCCTTTTACTTTTATTTGTCTACTTTTAACATTGTGTGTTACAAGTTTAGATTGTAAGGCAAAATATAGGAATAAGACATACAATGTTTAAAAGCTAATGGTCCCCAAGCTGCGCAATATGCTGCATTCTGGCGCAGTAATTTGTATCACAAATTATGTAAAAGTCAAGAGTGATTATAGTGTGAATATGCATTGTTCTGTGACATTGATTTGAGAAGTTAGATGATTGTAAGCATTGTCGAGAAGTGGGTTTATACGGCCTTACTGAAACTGACAATAATAGCGTGCAATAAGTAGCGAGGGGGTGAGCTGTTTATCATTATTAGAGACGAGCAAATGACGTAATATTGGCGCGTTTTTCTTAGGAATTTGCGGGAACATTTTTCCCTAGAGCATATGTGTTCATAATTTTCATTGGATATAAAAACAGACGCTAATGTTGGCGCATTTTATTAACCAATAGCAGCTCAGTTATAATCTTTAGGCATATCGGGGTGTGGGAGTATAAAAAGAGCCACGTCAGAGGTAGATCCCTCCCAGTTCATCGGAAACATTTGTACATTACACGTCGGCTTCAGTCCATCGGAAACATTTGTGCATTACACGTCGCCGAGTTCAACAGAAACAGTCGCATAGTTTATCGATTTGCAGTGTACGCGTAGCAAAGTTATAAAAAAGTTCCAAAAAATCTCAAGTGTCAAAGTTAATTACACAAAAAAGTTGAAGTTCGCGAATTAATAATGTGCAGTAAATAAGTTATTATAACAGTTTCAGTTTGGCGAGTGTCAAGATTAATATGTGAAAGTGCATAATGTGTTACGACAATAAAAGTATAAAACAAATTCTTTTATCAGTGTTATCTTTGGATAAAAACTCCTTTCCATTTACACAGCTTAAGAGATTTGCTTGACCGAGAGATCATAGCTAGCCGGAGGACAGTGAACCCAAAATTAAATACAATAATAGGCGCTCAGTAAAAGATAACATGAAGTGACCGCGACAAATTGTCTTTTATACGTGCGGCAAATAAACAGTAGCATTCTTTCAAACAAACACTAATACCATCGCAAATTGGCTACCACAACGTGGAGCTAACAAACTTAACAAAGAATACCGTCACAATTCGCATTCTGTCTGAAGCATTTTGCTACTCTATTTTCAGTCATCCTCCACATGGTACTGCCATGTGCTCGGCGGAGTGATACATTTAAGCTTTGTTTACCCCTCCTTTCAGCTTATAGTGAAAATAGTAATGAGTGTTTAGGTTGACTCCGCTTTCATGAAATGTATTTTATCAATTGCTTCACTGTGTGAGATTCTACTACATTTTGGATATCATAAAGAAGGTTATAATCTGAAGTTTCCAGTCCAAAAGCCAGCTTCCAAAATTCACTGCTTGTGAAAATTATGTGCATTCCTACTTATCTTTCAACAAAGGATGCCATTATGAACTCAAGCTTTCAAATTGCCTGCCCACTCTCTTTCTCATGTGATACATAGTATTTTAATGCTATCAATTTTTTTTTTTTTTTTTTTTTAGAGAATTGAACCTGTTGACTAGCCATTTGGAAAGGTTGTATGTAGTCGAGTGTATACGGTTAACTAAGGGTCTCATATGAGCAGGAGCGACAGAGACACTCTTGAATTGGTCGAGTATCTTCAAAACACAACCATAAACACAGAAATATAAATTAAATCGAGTTTTATATATGGAGGCTTTTTAACTGCTGTGGTCCTTAGCATCCAATTCAAATGAATATTGGGTGAAAAAGACTGGGAATTTTGCTCAGAGGCCTCTTTTACATGAGGCCTCTTACTACCAAATTATCACCACCCCTAAAACTTTGGCTTTTTGACATTGGAATCTACCCCCACTAACTTTTAAATGCAACAAAACTTCTTTCAGTTCAACAGGAAATTTTATAAACAAACATCTGGATTGGCTATGGGAAACCCCACTCTCACCATTCTGTGCTGAACTTTTCATGAGCCATTTGGAAACAAGAATTACCAAAGCCTTCCCATTGTTCAACACCTTGGTCAGACTTGTATCATAGTACCTACAAAACTCGCAGGTGATACTCTAAAACTCCTCAACCTACAAGACAGCTCTATACAGTTCACATTTGAAATAGAGAAAGGCAGGTTCCTCCCATATTTGGATTTAATTAGGAAACAAAGCCACCTCCCATTTGGCATTTTTAGAAATATATATACACATACAATTACATAGAGTGTCAGGTTCAATACAAAATCTCATCAATATTCCACTTTCTACACCCTTGCCCATATATTTTAACCTCCCCCTCAGAAAAGAGGAACATGAATACTACATCCTCCGTATAGAAGTAAATGGCTACAACTGCAATATAGTCCACAGAAAAATAAAACAAGCTCCAGAAACAATAAAGCATTACAGAAAATACAACCCTCTAAATACAGGAACCAAAACAATTCTTAAACTTCACACACCATCCTCAGCTTAATCACCAATTTAGTAAAATCTTCAAAAACTTACAACATATCTTTGGCACCACAGAATAAACACACAATTCAGAACCTACTAGCTTCCAAGTCAAAGATAAAATACCACAAAAACAGAAATCTGGTATATACGTAATTATACTGTGAAAATTTTGACTTGGTGTATGTTGGCAAAACAAAAAATATTGAAACCAGAATAAAAGAACCCTTCAAATGTATACCCAAAATAGATTGACAAATCTGCAATTGCAAACCATTTTCAGACTACAAACCACAGTATCAACACCAAAGTCAGACAACTGAAATACACCACCAATGCACCAGAACTTAAATTTGGGAAAACATACACATAATAAAACACATGAAAATGGTAATGAACTTTGAAATCCTGCCACTCAACTATCTCAGCAGCTTCATCATGGGACACAAAAGATACCACTTCCATGCCACCTGCATCTATGGACCCGAATTCCCAGCATGCGCAGTCAAAAAAAGGTTGAAAATGAAAGTTACAGTGCTTTCGAAACATGTTTGATTAATTTAAGTGAAGTTTTAGCATATCCAGTGACTCGACCCATTATGCATTTACATCTTCTAATTTTCCTTATTGCATATCGTTCTCAACTTCTTTTCTAGCGTGTGGTGCTGAAATCCACCACCTTCATAACTTAAGATTCGCTCCTAAGACTCTATAAAATTAAACTTTCTTGTGTTTGTATTCATGTTTTACCCATTGTTTCACAAAATCTTATCTTATTAACTTTATGTCTATATCATTATCCTAAGGAAGGGTTTACAAAGCTGTAGTTGAAGCAAAAATGGACTATGGATGAGAGATTTGGGGAAGTGACAAAGGATGGAAGATGATTGAAAAAGTACATAGATCGTTCTGTAAATGTATGTTAGGTTTATCTATTTCATCACCTAATGGAACAGCAATGTTGGAGTTGAGAAGAGTAGGTGGCAAGGGCATGATAGTAGAAAGGATACTTAAATACTGGCATAGATTGAAATCATTGGACGAGCATAATATCTTGAAGCAATGTTTAATAATACAAGAAAAATCCAATGATGGGATGAACTGGGCTCAAGGAATAAGGAGAATTTTACAGGAAATAGGAATACGTAACTTATGGGAGGAGTTAGTTAAAGGTTTCTAGAAAGAAGTGAGGAACAGAGTAGAAGATACAGAGAAACAAAAATTATTTCAATGTCTGGAAGGAAAGAAAAGTTTGGAACTATATAGACAATTAAAGGTGGACTGGTGAAGGGAGAAGTATGTGGATGTAGGTAATAGGTTAGTGAGAGAAGGGTGGACCTGTCTAGATTAAGTGCACATAGGCTAAGGGGAGCTAGGAAGAGAGCGAATTTGGATAGATGTCCTCTTTGTGGAGAGGCAGATAATGATTTGCATTATATAATTGAATGTAAAGAAACTAAGTTGTGGAAAGATCAGTTTTTACCTAAAGAATGGGAGAATGTTAACAAAGAAATATTAAAAGTTAGGATAATGAAAATCCAAAAGGTTAAGGATATAAAAAGAATAGAAAAAAAATCTGATGTGTTACACTCACATGACTTTCTCTACTCTTGTACAAACTATTTATACAAACGCTTATTCTCCATCTACTTCATGTTAATCGAGATAAACATTTGCAGACTCAATCTTATTGCTAATTTTCTTGTAAATGTAAGGGGAAAGTATATTTACAAGGGCAATATAGAAATACAGTAGCCTTTTAGCATATACATATCTCTTGATAGCTGGTTGCTAGGTGCAGCACCATTCCCTTTGCCACAGATTAATACTCTTTGCATATCCAAGACAAAAAAATCTGATGTGTTACACTCACATGACTTTCTCTACTCTTGTACAATCTATTTTTACAAACGCCTATTCTCCATATGCTTCATGTTAATCGAGATATCGAGATGTCAATCTTATTGGTAATTTTCTTGTAGATGCAAGGGGAATATGGTAGCTTTTAAGCGATAGTCAAATATTTTAACGCTGGTTGCTATGTGGCACATTTCATTCTCTTTGCATGTCCAGGACATAAAAAAAATGAATAACGAATTTGAGAAGAAGTATAAGTATTGGAAAATTTAAGGAAATAACAAGCAATATCTCGAAAACGGTTCACTCAACAAAACAAATGTATATGACATAAGTTGTGTATTTTAACGCGATCTACATTTTTTGTGTAGTAAAATTCTGTCTATCTCTTACGGTTTACCAGTTATACAAAAGTCGTTCACAATGAAGAATACTTTTGGAGACATTCCCAGAAAATTCGAGATATACATTTCATTTCTCATGACATTATCTTGATACATATGATATTTTCATCAAAATCGTTAGCCATTTTTGAGAAAATTAAAATTTTCGAAAAATGTTCCATGTAAAGGGTAGTCTGGGGTGGGGGGATTTTCTTGAAAACCTTCGTGTCGCATCTCTGGAAGATACTAAACCTAAATACCAAGTTTGGTGTTTATCCGACTGTTCGTTTTTGAGTTATGCTGTTCACAGACACACACACACACACGGACATGTTTCCAAAAATGCTTTTTTTGGATTCAGGAGGTCTCAAAACATGTATTTCCGGGAAATCTCAGTATCGAATTTTTGGGTGGAATGCAATACTTCCCCTACTTACTATACGTAGTAGAGAAAGTAATACATGGGGAGAGTAAGAGAAAAATGGTTTAGAAAAATAAAGCAATATGAATTTGTTATGACCCATCATGCATAAATAATGACGGTGTTAAAATGCATGATGGATCAAAGAAAGAAAAAATAGCAGCTCAAAAGTAACGTATTAAAATTTGTAAGAATTTTGTATAGCATTATGGAAATAAAATACAAGTAAAAGGGAGACAGCTGCCTAGTTAGTTAAAATTCTACTCTAAAATTTGATCCTGTAGCATGATTTTAGCCCTTACTGGATATTTGTAATGAAATGCCAAGATCTCATCCCACCACTGAACTCCTCAAATTATATTCCTTTTCAATTTATATGAGATAATTCGCCTGCAGCAATATTTCCCATTAATACATCTACATATATGAACATGTGTTAAGATCTTAATGATTATACAACTGGGTTCCAACCAGTGCCTTCATTTTTGTGGCATCTATTTAAATACTGAAGTAGGTGGCAAAGCACCCTTGTGATGCTCCTATTTCAATTCTTCCACTCAATATGCCAGTAATAAGTACATACCTTAATAGATATCTAAACTTCCACTTACTTCCTTTGCTTTTATTCCTCAGGATACCCACTGTACTTCAAATCACATTTGAATTTGCTACAAGGGGCTTTACATATAAAGCCTGTTCTGTCCCACTTATAACTTGACACACACTAATAGATCATGAAATTCCATACTTGATGATTTTTTGAAAATGAAAACATGTTAGACCTAATAGGCAGAACTCGCTGAAAGGGTCTCAATAAAAAAAAAAATCTGATGTGTTACACTTGCATGACTTTCTCTACTCTTGTACAAACTATTTTTACAAACTCTTATTCTCCATCTATTTCATATTAATCGAAATTTTGCAGAAACAATCTTTTGACATGCAAAGAGAATTACATTTTACACATAGCGACCAGTTCTAAAAATATTTGACTATTCCTTAAGGCGTACTATGTTCCCCTTGTTTTGTATTTGCAAGGACAATATAGAAATAAAGTAGCCTTTAAGCAAATACATCTCTCTTAATAGCTGGTTGCTATGTGCAGCACCATTCTCGTTGCCTCAGATTAATACTCTTTGCATATACAAGACAAAAAAATGAATATCGAATTCCCATTTGATAAAATAAGTATTGAAAAATTTAAGGAAATATCAAGCAATATCTCGAAAATGGTTCACTCAACAAACAAACAAAAACAAAACAAAAAAAAACTGACATAAATTGTGTATTTTAACGCGATCTACATTTTTTGTGTAGTAAAATTTTGTCTATCTCTTATGGTTTACCAGTTATGCAAAAGTCGTGCACAATGAAGAATACTTTTGGAGACATTCCCAGAAAATTCAAGATACACATTTTATTTGTCATGAAAATATCTTAAATGTATGATATTTTACTCAAAATCGTTAGCCATTTTTGAGAAAATTAATTGTTTATCCGACTGATCGTTTCCGAGTTATGCTGTTCTCTCTCTCTCGCACACGCTTTCCAAAAATGCTTTTTTTGGATTCAGGGGGTCTCAAAACATATATTTCCGGTGAAATCTCGGTATCGAATTTTTGGGTGGAATACAATACTTCCCCTACTTACTATACGTAGTAGAGAAAGTAATAATTGAATTGTGCCACAGCACAATGAACACCAAATTTTCTCCTTAGTACATCACTGTCTCATTTTTCTTACCTTCATCATTCTTGATCTCTTCAATATAATCTTGTCCAACAGGCTGCACATCTTTATCATTCAATGTCAGCTCAGAATCAGACATTGAAGGTTCATCTTGTTTGTCTGGCTTTGCATCTGAAGATTCGGTCTTGATGCCTGCAGCCCCAGTTCCGACTGTACCTAAAGATCCAGCTGTAAGAAGAAAGCACGTTCAGTACATAAAACAGATTTACTTCCATAAGAATTATACTTTAAACATGCAGCTGCTAACGATCTCCTCCAAACTGAAGACTAATCCCATGAAAAAAATTTTGATAGTGGTGTCCAAAAAGTTTTTCCTATCGCGACAGATCAGACTGACCTGCTACAAAATTTATTTTTGGTGCAGCAGTAACAGTTTTCTGGACAACACCTGTTACAGTTGTCTTGACTGTAGTAACAGCAGTAGTTTTTGAAGCAGCTGTGGTAGATGCTGTGGTTCCAGTTGTAGCTGTCTTTGAGGCACCCACTACCACCGGCTCTGTTGAAGGGATCGGCTTGCCAAGTTTTGTGTGGAGTTTAACCACCTGTAAAAATAAACATTGAAGCTTTTGAAAATCTCTACTTACTACAATTTCATATTTTGCAAATGTTGTACCAATATCTGTTCAAGATCAAAACACATATTTACATTACAATGAAGCATACATTTCACAAAATATGTTTTAAATACTAAAAATAGAGCAATGCACTTGGAAATGCTAGAATCAAGAATATAGGTTAACAGAAAACTGTAGCTTATAAATCTTCTAAGAAAGAAATGTTAGCAGTTTGGTTGACTAGCTAGTTATAAGTGGTTATAAATGCAAGTTGCTATGTCAAGTAAAACAGCGTTTTGTTAGAACTTAATATCCTTTTAATACATTCAGCATTAACCCATACTGCAAGAGAGTTTTGCCAGGAATTTTTGGGCATACATGCTTGGATAAAAGCAAAGCTAGCGATACTCCAATTTTTTTTTATCCCTCTCTTGATTTAAAGAACAGCCTGTTCTAATTTTGCACTCAAACCTGCTACTGTGTCTCGACATAGCACATCCAATGGCATAGTTGGTTACCATGCTAGCCTATAGTTCCCAAGGTCATGGGTTCAAACCTTGCAGAGGGCAATGGACTTTTTTGGGTGTAAAAATCTTTAGCATGGTTTCCTTCGGAAAGGAAGTAAAGCTGGTGATACTGTGTCATACATTTGAGTCATTCCACATCAAACCAAACACACACAAAACATCACTCTCTCAATTTTTTAATTTTAGTTTACATGTTCCACAAAAAATAAATCTACACGTATTTTATATTTTGTGGAAAATCAAATTATTTTAGGATTTACAGTATACTTAACATTTTTCTTATATGCATGCAACATTACATTAACTTAATTTATTCTCAAAATACAGAATGATCAGCATAAGAACAATACATCGTTTTGTAGATAAAGACATTGCTTTCTTTATATAAAACACTACTTTTTCAGAATAAAAAAAAAAATAACAGTTTAAGTATGAATATTTTAAAACACAATATCATTTAACTCCCTAATATTAAAATCTGAGAGAAAAACAAATACAGCAGGAATCTGTGACATATTTTGTCTTAAATCTTTTAATATCAGGATGGGATCTTCTAAACAGTTTGTGTTAGCGCATAGCGTTTTAATACAGACTGCTGATAGAGCTTTACGTAAGTCAACAAATTGCGATTTTCGACTTGATGTTGCAATTGCTGTTGGAAGCAAAGAAATCTTCCTAGTAGCCTTGGAAAGTGCATCTTTGTGTTAGGTTGTACTGATATGTTGAGAAATTAAATTTCTTTTTGTAGTTCGGCTGTTGAAATATTTTGCATGGAAGTGTTTTACCATCAGTAGAAAATATGTCGAATCCGAAAGTATTAATGTAACTTTGCAATTTACTGCATAAAGGAACATTGAATTTCGGCATGTTACTAGCTACCTTGCACGTCACAATGAAAACTGAAAGAAGAGAAATTTAGAATAACCACATTTTAGCTCTGCACTCAATGTTGCTTTTGAAGGAGGTAGGATCTGATAGGAAACCAAGTTAAATACAAGTAATGATAAAAACCCTCATCTACTGTTACCTCTTTGACAGCGACACTCATTGTTGCTTGTAAACAGAATATGAACTGACTGGAAGGCAGTAAATAATATAGTTTCGGTGCACATTCACAGTGCAGTCACATTCCTTGTAATGGTTACAGAAACAAATTAAACACAGATGTAGGCAACTTATAAATAATAAAGGCAACAAAAGGCACTTATTTCGGCAATTAGCAATTTTTATATATAATAAACAAACTAAACAAAAAAAAGGCAGAAAATGCAACATAAAAGTGCAACATTTCAATCACAAACATGTAAATCATACAGATTCACTTTCAAATTGAAGATAGATTTAACACATTTAAAAAAGCATTCTGCCAAAGTTCCAATCTCTGGTTATGACTTTGCATTCCATGCTTATTAAGCTTATTGACAGGCATATCAGGGAATATGTATTGAGGAATAATTCCCTACACTTTAACCAACTAACATATCAGCCTGGAAGGCTTGTAGAAAGTATATTGCACTATGACACAACCAGACCTTGGATTATAGGCTAAATGCCAATTTTTTGGGTGTACGAATAAACTAGAACTAATTAAATATCTTCACATTTTATGTAAAATATAAATGTATTGAATGTTTTTTCTTGCCTATTTTGACCATATGTTATTTCATGCAGCAATATAAAATAAAGTATAGGGGCAAGTGGAGTATTTCCCACCGTTTCATGACTCACATGCCTCATCCCCTTCATAACATGCACACGTTTGCAAGATTTCTCCATGCTATCTCTGTTGCTTTTTCAAATATACTTCAGTTCTTTTACATTGCTGTTCTTAACAATATACTACTGATGGTATATGATGCAATTCCAGTCATGTATTCATTAAGTTTTGAGTGTGTGTGTTTTTCAACTTAGTAAGCTCATATTATGCATCAGCAGCCTTAAATTCATAATTTCAGACTTAAAAATATTTCTAGTAAATTTAGTGTTTTTGTTACGGTGAAATTTTAATGACCACCAATTAATTGTGCTTTTAAAGATTTTATTTTAGAACATGAAATTATATTATAGAACATTAAAACAAATATTTCGTATGTGGAAACAGTATTTTTAGGTTCCTAAAACTGCATTTTGAATGCCTATTTTGACAATTTCAGAGCTTATTTTAGGTGTTTAAGAACTGGTTTTTAAGGACCTAAACATTTGAGGTCTAATTATAACATAAAATACTTTGCACCATGGTGAAATTGATTTAAAAGCATTTCTTGATCTCAAAAGTGTCAATATAAATTGACAAGGCTATCATGAAAAATCCCATACATCAGAGTACCTTATACCATGCGTACATTAATCAAATTCACGTTAAAAGACCGAATACTTTCCACTTTATGTAAGGAGGCCATTTAAGTCTCTGTGGCAAGGAGCTGTCTGCTATGATGCCTTGGGTGGAATGCATAAAATCCAAGCTTTGTCTTGAAGATTAGTCTTTAAGTTAAAGCGAAAGCTTTAAGATTACTCTACAAGATTAAGCTTTGGCTTGTTCAACTCATGCATAAAAAGAATCTTAATCTAGCAAGCTTTCGCTAGACGTTTTTCCAGCAAACGCCTGAATTAAGTTGCGCACGCAGCTGTCGTCTGCCAAATGCGGCTCATAACTGTTGTCTCGTGTGGCGAGTACAGAAGTGTTTTGCGAATACGGTACCTAACCTATATCGAAGTTATATGCGTAATGGTAGACGAAGTGAATATTCAGAATACCTTTCTAGCAATTCTTAAGCAGTTTCCAATACTGTTGAATAAATCGCAAATCCCGAGCATCAAAGAAGAGAAAGTGAACGCTTTGCAAACCACCTGCATCAAACTGGAAGAAATTTTAGGCAGAAAATTCACTCCACAGCAGGTGCAGAAAAAGATTCAGAATATGAAGACTGAATTAAAAAGAAAAACTGACCGTAAGGCCACGGGAAATCAGAAAATAAGGTTAAAAAGGTGGGAAGAAGAATTTCTGCAGCTGCTTGATGGAGAAAGTAACCCAACCATTGGTAGGATTCCAGGTAAGAATGCAAGTCGATCTCAGGAGCCAATTATTTAGAAGTTTCTGTGTAATTTTTTTTTTTTGCTTTGGTTTATAGTATCAAATGCAATTTAAAACGTATTCTGTAATGTGATACATGTTATACATAACTGCTATAAAATATAAATATATCGGAAAATTACAGCGAATGATAAAGTACGTAACAATATGATACTACTTTGGCAAAACAGGACAGTTTCAAATTCTTTTTTTGCTTCATTATGAATTTTATCAGGTTCTTCAAGACAGTTTACAAACGGGTTTACACATGACTTTCCTGTAAACAACACTAAAATTGCTTATTTTAGTTGCCTTTATTTCTGGTTAACAACTGGACGTTGCTGAGTTTACCATTTATATAAGTTTTATTGGAAAATCTTTCTTTTCTATTGTGGCTCCTCTAGTTTGAAGAGTTCCAAAATGTAACTGTCTATAGCTCTTGTTTGATGGAGCTAGTTTTACCAGCTTATAACTAATTTCTCTTAAGAAATTTCTCATTTTCATTGAGATTTGAAGTTATTATGAGCAAAAGTAATCTCAGCATTTATACGTAAGATGTTAATTATGGAAAGAACAATGACAATTGACATCATCTGTATCCCTCTGCTACTGAAGAAATTTCACTCTTAGGCTCACCTCTGAATAATCTAATGAAGGTTACATTACTAATAACTAAGCCCCGGATTCTTAGGTTCTGACCTATTTTATTCCTGACCTCCTACACTCCAAACTTCGGTTTATATTAATGTTTTAGTTACCAACGAGTAATATACTTCAATTTTATAGAGCCTAAATTGACCTAATTTTACGTTAGGACCTAATAAAACCTATTTTTTGTGATAGAACCTAAAAGTGCCTAATTCGCTTATTTCAGCAAATAACAGCAGATTTATGAATATAAAAGTATTTTTAAAACGAAGGGAGACCGAATAAGGAAACTATTAAATAATTAGATTGTGAAATCTTGCGCAGTACCTTACAATAATAAACTTTAATTAAACCGTCCGCCACAATAATAAAGTAATTAAAACGTTCGCCGCCTTCAGTTATTTTCTAGCTATGGTCGAAAGAGGTGGTCAGTGGCATGCTGCATTTCTGAAACGTGAGATGTTTATATGCCGTAATAATAGGTGAAAACTAGAGGCAAACATTTTAATAGCGCTGTTGAGTAGTATGCATTATTGCTTCTTCCGTTATAGGGAGCTTCTAACACGATATTTTTGAATTTGGTACTTTCAAATACATACTAAAGTTAGTTAATTTAACTTTTTACAATTTAAAGTTAGTGTTTTAAACAAAGTGTCCAGTGATTTGCATGAATATAATATATATATATATATATATATATATATATATATATATATATATATATATATATATCAAGGATCTTATAAATTCCTAAATTCAACATATAAGATCCTATAAAATCCTAATACACTGATACATAGAACCTAATTTTAACCTTTTAGAACCTAAAAATCCGGGACTTACTAATAACATGGGGATCAGCTTAATCTGTAAACACGACCTTGTAGCACTGGCAGCAGAGCAGTCAGCAATAATTAGGCCACAGCTGAGCGACAGAAAAGTAATGCAATACCTTACAGCGTCATCAAATCCAAACAGTATAATATATCACTAACTAAATAAACTAGTTGTCCTTTTGACTCCCTTACGGCTAGTTTATTTGGTTTTTTGTTTATTTAGGTGGATGTGCTGTGGGTGGGGAAGGTTTGGAAGAACAGCTACCAAATGATGCAATGGAGCAAGTTGAAGTTGAATCTGGAACTACAAATAATGAGAGCATTGCCCTAAATCCCAATAAGAACGCTAATGAAAAGGGTACGCAATCAAATAAATCTAAATTACCTGAGACCCCTGAAACAAAACACCTGACTACGCATGAACTGCAAAGATTGGTACTCTTAGAACAATTAAAACTGATACGCATGCAGCAGGAGATATTAAACAAACAGAGCGTGCTTCCAGTAATAGAAGTACAGGGATCAAATTTTATTCAGAACCTGTAACTATATCCGATAAGCATGTTAAACACTACAGATGGTATTTATTTATATTTCACTCAGCGCTGGATAACCATTTGCATTTGTATGTATAAAGTTTAAGATTGCCATCAAACTTGGACTGTATAGTTTATATTCATAATAGTATGTAATTTAACCATTTGCAACATGTTCATACAACAACTGTGAAATTTCGTTTCTTCTTTGCATTCCACGTCGTCTCCAATCTTCATTTTCATTCCTATCTTCCCCTTCTCCCGCATATTCCTCTTCATTTCCATTGTTGCCATCACCAACCTCTTCTTCTACAGCATCGTCTCTCAGATGTTTTGCAACATTATGCAACACAAAGCAACATACAACAATACGCGGCACTTTCTCCGTAGGAATTCTGATGGTGTTCATCAATATAGGAAATCGCCTCTTTAATTGCCCGAAACATCTCTCTATTGTAACTCTACTTCGGGCATGTTGACGATTATAGTATTCTTCCACTGCATTCATGGGGTTTCTGTATGGAGTTAGTAACCAAGGAGCAATCCCATACCCGGAATCGCCCAGCAGTATCGCCGTTCCGTCTTGTTCTCGCAATCTTTCAAAAACATTTGAATTTCTGAATATGCGGCTGTCATGCACACTGCCAGGCCAGGTTGCGTCCACACTTGTAAACACTTCATCTGAACTGCATGTCGCTTGAACATTAATAGAAGAAAAAGTTTTTCTATTTATGTACTCGTCGCCGTGCACTCGTGGCTTCAGAATTGGCACATGTGTGCAATCTATTGCTCCTATTACACTTGGAAAATTAAATCTATTTTGCCAGTCTTGTTTTGCAGCATTAACTTCTTGCAGTCGTGATGGAAATGTTATCCACTGATTAGCTTTTTGAAAAATTCTTTCACTCACATAATGGATGGTTCTACTTACAGTTGATTGATGAACTCTAGCATCTTCTCCGACACCAGTCTGAAATCCCGGGTCGCCAACGAAACGTAGAAATATTTGCATCCTTTGCTTCGATGTCAGTGCACCTCCTCGTGTTTCTGCGTTCTCTCCCAGGAAATGGTGTGAAATAAACTCGACATTGTCCTCATTGAAGCTATAAAATGACTTGTACACACATTCTCTGCACTGTCGCTTCGCTTGATACACTTTTCTTTGACGGATATTCATGAACTGTGCCATTTTGTGTGATAAAACAACTCTTAAGACTTCTCTTGTATGAATTAAGTCACCTACTGAGGTAGCTTGAAAAAAGTCAAGATTAATCTAGAGGAAGTGAAGCTTTCGCTTGTTTTATGCATCAGATTTGCACTTAAAGTCAAGTCGTTGCTGGAAAATTCAAGCTAAAGCTAGGCAGCTAGCTGGCTCCAAAGCAAATGCTAGACTTAAGTCAAGTCGAAGCTGTTTTATGCATCAGAAGCCAAGATTACACTTGAAAATTAGCAAGGTAAAGCTTATGCTTGACTTTATGCATTCCACCCCTTGTTTCGACAGATCTGAACAGTAGGGGACATTTCCCCATTGGCTATGCTGATTTTTTTCTTTTCTTAGTAGTGATTAACATCCATTCTTATTGCAGACCGCACCACCAGGGTATGCTGCTGATTTGTTAACATTGATCAGAGAGAAATTTTCTGTAAGTCTCAGGTGCTACAAGCAGCTCAAGAGTACAAAAGTAACCAGCTGGTGTGTTGGTTGCAACTTATCCATTAAACTCAGTAAAATGCCTATACCTTCTACAAGCCAATACAAATTAGGGGACCTGAAGGAACCCAATATTGGAGGAACAACAGTGCAATTCTCCACCTACATTAAATACTTAGGCCTAATATTAGACAAAGATTTGACCTGGAATAAAAGGTGGAGAGAAGTGTAGAAAGAGCATTTAATATTTTATTATAATAATCATAAAATATAAGTCTCAAAAGTTCCTGTCAACCACGCTCTATGGAAAGGATTGGGAGCAGTAGTTCAATAGCAGAGCTCATAAAATACAGTTACTTGAAATGTCTCTGCACTCAGTAGGTGTGTCAGCTTCCAAATCTTTCTTTCAAGCACTTTCACGACACATTCCTAGATACTATGCTTCTAGACATGCATGCTGTCACATCATTACAGTGACTTTCAAACAATAGCCTAAAACATTCAATGCAGATTTTCCAATAAATCTGGTTGTGGTTTGTTTACCTTCTGATGTTTAGCACCCCTAATATGTGCAGCATATGCATCAGATCCTGTGCAAGTAACATCACAAAGTTCACATCGAAGAGCATTTCCTCCACGTGCTGCTGGTGCAGACCCAGCTTTCAGGGCAGATTCCTTTTTCTTGTGCTTCTGTCCTTCCAAATGCTCTCGATATGTCTGAAATTCAACAAAGATTGTTAAATGCACATCAAAATAAAAAAAAATACTGCTTTCCAGCATCTTAGGACTACTCAGACTAGTTAATGGGAACAATAGCTTTCATCAGCACTACATCATAGCGAGCTAGGTGGATCATCATAGCAGTCTTCTTAAAATATGACCCTTCACATTTACAGAGAATGGGCAATTTTAAAACTGTTAAGTTATTTATGTGTGTAAGTATCTGCAGTTTGATTTTGCCATTTGTAAATAGGTTTGCTATTTCCCCCCCCCTTTCTTTCCTTTCTTTCTTTTTCAGGACAAACTGTAAATGCATTCATGGAGAGACACTGGGGAAACTATTAGTTACAACTACTAGGACTAGGAAGTGTAAGACCTATAAACTACATAAAAAGGCCCTATAAAGAGGCCTAAAAATATCCTAAAAAGGACCCAATAACTGGAAAAAAGAATGCCAACATGTGATGTAAATTAATATTTTCAAATAATTTTAGTTTTAATTAATATACAAAAGTGATGTAATGCTCGAGACATTTATTATTTAACACAAATGTTATTCTTTGAAATAGAATCTCATTATTTTAACTTAAAAAATACAAAATTCTGGCAGTATGAAACACAGTTTGAGAAATTTAATAAAATACTCATTCTTTGTCATACTTTTTAGATTATGTTAATCTGTATAAATCATTGTGTCCGAAATTAGAAACAGTAGTAAAAATGCAGTCAAAAGAAAGTGAAGCTGAAAAAAGCTACAAGACCTTTAAAAATACTACTTAAAAAAATCTGATGTGTTACACTCACATGACTTTCTCTACTCTTGTACAAACTATTTTTACAAACGCTTATTCTCCATATGCTTCATGTTAATGGAGATAGAGATGTCAATCTTATTGATAATTTTCTTGTAGATGCAAGGGGAATATGGTAGGTTTTAAGCGATAGTCAAATATTTTAACACTGGTTGCTATGTGGCGCATTCCATTCTCTTTGCATGTCCAGGACATAAAAAAAATGAATAACGAATTTGAGAAAAAGTATAAGTATTGGAAAATTTAAGGGAATAACAAGCAATATCTCGCAAACGGTTCACTCAACAAAAGAAATGTATATGACATAAATTGTGTATTTTAACGCGATCTACATTTTGCATGTAGTAACATTTTGTCTATCTCTTATGGTTTACCAGTTATGAAAAAGTCGTTCATAATGAAGAATACTTTTGGAGACATTCCCAGAAAATTCGAGATATACATTTTATTTGTCATGACAATATCTTAAACATATGATATTTAATCAAAATCGTTAGAGCCGTTTTTGAGAAAATTAAAATTTTCGAAAAATGTTCCATGTAAAGGGTAGTCTGGGGTGGGGGGATTTTCTTGAAAACCTTCGTGTCACATCTCTGAAAGATACTGAACCTAAATACCAAGTTTGGTGTTTATCCGACTCTTCGTTTTTGAGTTATGCTGTTCACAGACACAGACACACCGACACACACACGGACATGTTTCCGAAAATGCTTTTTTTGGATTCAGTGAGTCTCAAAACATGTATTTCCGGTGAAATCTCGGTATCGAAATTTTGGGTGGAATACAATACTTCCCCTACTTACTATACGTAGTAGAGAAAGTAAAAAGAAGAGACCAATAAGCAAAAATTGCCATTTAACCCACCCACCCCCAAGACAAACCCACCATTTTCTGGCCTACAGTGATCATAAACATGTTATTTTGGGTCTTGTGTTCAAACACTTGAAAATAAAAAAGGATTTTTCCTCAATTTTCAAGCCTTGGTGATAACTCAGTTTTAACAATATATGTACATTTGTTCACTTATGAATGACACATACTTAAGTAGTTCTAAGCAATAAATGGATACCTTGTTCAAACGTGCATAATTCTACAAGGTCTTACTATCCTTTCTGCATCTCTGGGAACTGTTTCACGTCAAAATTAGCCCAGCAATAAATGAATGCCAAAAGCACATTTCCTCACTATTATTTTGAAACAACTCGGTTGAAAATTGTCAATATATAACACTATCAGTCTAAGACTATTTATAAAGCAGGGGTTTTCAAACCTTTTTGGTTTGCTGCACTGCTTTACCATGCAGCAAATAGCACATTCCTAATGTAAAAGCCACCATGTCTACACAATCATTCAGGAAATAAGATGGACTCTCTTTCAATCACATATGCTTTCAAAGTAAAAGAAGCCAAAGTACTGAGTGAATTAAACTTAAGAAAAAATACTAGCAGCTAGCTACAAGTAGCAGAAATAATTACAGTAGGATCTCGTTATGCTTTTGCAAGGACCCAAGGATTTGGACGTCATACAGGAAAATGCAAAATCTGCAATTTAAAGACATAATTATGTAATAAAATCTAATAATTACTTTGCTTCCATGGGGAATTGAAATAGATTCGAGTAATAGCATACTGAATACGATCCGCATTTCCATGTTAAATTCAATACGTACCATGATCGATTTGGATACACAAAATCCAAGAATAAATAATTCAAGCATTTATGTTGGTCAACTTTGATTTCCATTGGCAAACCTGTTAAACATAAGTTAGTTTGTTTCTCTAATTTAAGCAGGTTTGGAGGTTAGGGAATGTTTTTGAGAATAAATTGCTAATTATGGAAGCAATAAAGTGATTTTGCTGAGTGTTTTATTACACGTGGGATAACTTCTGCTAAAAAAACAAAATGACAAGTGTGCAGCGCGTTACTAGTACAGTAGAAGATTTGAATACGGTAGGTGTTTTCATGCAACAAATTTTGATCTAATCCTCTTCCGATCTTAATTTCCATGGGAAAAGTTTTGTTTTAGCATTCTTCTCTTCTTCAAAAGCAGTTTCAATCAGATCACGTTTGCTAACAATTGTGTTTAAGGCTGACAGAGAAATACTTAACTCCTGCACTATTACATGTTTCATATTTGGATTGCGATCTACTTTTTCAGGATTTTTGTTTTTCACTGTTGGTTATTTGCAGCACATTAAACAGAAAGTTAAAATACAATCAATGTATGTTTAGTCAACACTCAACATTAAAAACTACGTTGGCGTGGTAACCAAGCAAGAACATTCTCTATCCAATCACCATTGGCATGGTAACCAAGCTAAAACATTCTCTATTCCACCCACACAAATATGTACATACATGCATGTCATTGGTTGCCAGTCTCCACCCCATGACTAAAGGTTGCACAAAGTAGCAAATGAGGACGTCAAACGTGTTAAGTGCCTACTCCCACTGGACCGACCAAGGATTGTCCAAAACAGCAAGTGAGGTCGTCAAACTTTGAACACAGTAAAGTGGGAATTACAAAACATACTAAACAAACGTCAATTATTACATTTGGTGCTGGAACTTTTATAATTCAATGTAATACACGGGAAAATGTGTTAATGAGGAACATGCTAACGAGATCCTCTGTACTAGGAAAGTAGTTATCACATAGAGCAGCAGAACATTTTAAACTTGCCTGCTTTAAAAAGAAATAGTAAAATAGATAGTAGGAGAGGCTGCCAATAGGTAGATATCAAAAGTATCTTTGTCAAATGATACTACTGCTCACTGCATAAACACACGTCAGCTGATCTTCAAAAGCAAGTAGCAGAAAAATTACATGGTGCAAAATTGGCACTTAAACAATGCCAAGGTTCACAGAAATTTTAAACTGAGAATTGCTTGCAGAGCAATTCCTATCCTGCAGAATTAACTTTACTGTAACAGAATACCGGCTGTATCGGACATCCAGTTAGGAAGAAAATGGGCTGTATTTAAAAATGTTATTTTAGTGCGCACATATGACACACCAGCAAAGACTGGTCGAAAGAAAGGCTTTATTTCAAGATGAAATAAAGATTTTTCCTCACATCAGAACCACACACTTAGATCAGCTTTGGTGACCAAACCATTCCTTCAGCTCTAAAATAATGGCTCATTTATTGAAATGTTAAATTACATTAAAAAATAGAGCTCCAAAAACCTGATTTTATCAGTATGTTCATCAAACTCCGGTCCCTCAAAGCAAAATTTATCATCAACTGTCAAGAGGAAATGTATTCTCCAGGTTAATAAAACTAAAAATTGGGAACATGCACAACAATGTAATTATGCACATGAGTTATACCGATTTAAAATTTCAGAGAGAATCTTAAAAATATCAAAGCAAACCTATTAACTTTAAATATCATTAAATTACAACTTAATCTAGAGATCATGTGAGGCAGTAACACATCCGTAATAGCCAGATACCACTGTCTTATGTTTGCGCTTTCAAGCAGAAAGAATTAAACAAGTTGTACTATGTAAAACGAAGAGATGCTGTTTACTTCGCTGTTTATTTTGGTGTATGGTATACTTTGTGTAGCATATGTAGCAGAATATTTTGATTTTGGGATCAACATGAATTCCAACTAGATGTTAGAACTGAGAGGCTACAAATCATGTTTAGTTCTTCTGTGTACCAACATATTGCATACCTCCAACAAACTGCTTATACATGTGCCAAAAATCCTGATATCAGCAAGAAAAGGATTTTACTATAGCAAAGGAATAATGATATCTGAGAAATTTACAATTTCTTTTGCGAGAATCATTTTAATGTAAGGTAAACATATTTTAACATTTTTCTGTTTATAAGCTTAATTTCTTGTGTCGTCATTGAAACCATATATTTGCAACATTTTAGGTGACTGATGCGTTCAGTAAAATGTACTATAAATACAATATTACCCAAACGTAACCTATCATTTCTTGTGGAAAATTAAGAAACCACTGCATAAAAATTAAAGCATCTGATCATTCCATGCTAAGCAATTAACGTTCCTGATTATAATCCCTATCTTCATGAAACAATAAAACCTTACTAATTTATTTGCTGCTATCTTAATGCTATCCAGACACCATAATTAGAGGTGCCTTGGAGCTTTTTAAGCATTACATTTGTGTTTCATAGTGTCGACATCTTACATCTATTTTCATTCACCTGTTCTGCATTTATGTAACATTAATACACAAACGTGCTTATGTAATACAAATACTACATAAATGCATTCTGCATTTATGCAATACAAATAGGCAAAAAAATCTGGTACAATGAAAAACAGTTTTAAGTCAGATGTCGACTGATTACTTCAGTGGTGAATGTGAAACACTACTACTAGCTTCACTGTTATCTTCTGAAAACTAATAACTAAGATTGGGGATGGGACCTCGATACTCTGTAATATCAAAGTATGTCTAATACTTTTGAGTTAAAACCTCGATATTTTTTCAATACTTTTAAATTTTGCACTATTGAAAGTTGTATCATTTAACTTTAAGGAAGATAAGGAATGAAAGGAATCAAGACTTCACTTCATTGCCTGGCATATGGCTTCTAAGATTTGCTGGATTATAGTTCTTGATAAACCTTGACTGCATTTCCTGTTGATTCAATTTAATATTCCACACTCGTGTCTAAACGAAAAACTCAAAATGGGGGAAGGGGGGGGAAGGAATAGAGGTCCTCATGTAATATGTAGTGTTAACTGAGTTGTGAATGAATCTGATTTAGCTGACGCACTAAATCATGTTTCCACAATAGCCTGGTGACACTCAGCCATTGCATTTGCCTACTCCGGTGATCAAAATCTGTTAATCCAGTAGAAACAAATCCGAAAATGTAAGATAACACAGTGCATGAAAATATTTTGATCCTTCCATGTATTAGTTTGTGTTTATGCAAGTAAAACTCTTGTCAGAAGCATAGCTTGTAGGTACACCATACAACTAATTTTCACAAGGATAGAAATTGCTTTGAAAGATAGTTTTCAGCACAAAATATAGTTGCACAAAACAAGAAGCAAAGAAATTACCATTATTTTTATTATCTAAAATTAGCCTTGGCTAACAATAGGGGTTATATAACCTGTGGCATTATCAAGATGAAAAAATTGCTGCCAATTGGAGAATGTCAAACAGGAACAATTTTGTAATCAGCATACAACACAAAATTGGTTAAACATGTTTTTACAACAAAAAAAAAAAAAAAACTACTAATAACAATTCAGTGAACAAGCTATCGATTTGACAGTTTTTTTTATAAAATAAGTATTGAGCATCAGTGCTCAAAATCAGTATTGGTAGAGAGTTTTGACAGTGGCACTGACCCATCAGTAAATATAAGCACTAGATTTGTTGCTACGTAAAACTTTAATATATAGGCGATTATAGATGGGTATGCCAGTTAACAATATCCTTCAGATCCACAAATTTCAGCAGGCACAAAAGTCCTTATGCCTTAAAAAGTATACTATCATTAATACATCCCTGCATGGCAGATTATCCAATCGTACCTTTTTAAAACCTTCATCTATCATTTTGATTTAAAAAATGCTACAATAAAACTTCAACTACCAATATACGTCCACCATCAATGCAAGCATATTGTGCAATCAGTTTATACTAGACAGTCACATCGCAACTCAGTTGCTTACATCAGAGGCATTTTCGAGAGCCTTGTAAAATGGTACTTTAGATTTTTTTCACCTGTTTTCAATAAAATGTAACATTACAATGAAATATCCTTCTCTTAATTTGAGGATAAACTGAAAATATTTTTAGCACTCATGCAAGTTTGCAAATTACATAAATATTTGCCACAAAAATCTCTAATCCTCATTGTGACAAACCATGGGGTTCCCAAATTGATCCAGCTGATATTTTTCGACATCAATATTCTTAATGCTATAAGGTATGCAAGAAATGAAGATTCTTTCATCGAGCAACAGGCTGAATGGGTTCTTTAAGAAAACAAGGTCTAAAGCTGAAAAAGATGAATTTTGAATGTTTCAAGCTGTTACCAACATTTGTTCCAGCATGATTTTAACATATTTCTGTTCTGTAAGATAAAACTGGAACAGTATTTTCTCTGCATCAACATGAACAATTGCAACTAGGTTAACAATCCTTTTGCCATTACTGAAGACAAAAAATACCTAACATTATAAGAGGCAGAAGAGTTAACTGAAATTCAAGTCAAACTGTAAAGCAGAGGTGGCGAAAACTGACTCGCATCATTTTGACTCTTAGACGCCATTCCCTCCCTGCAACCATCTCTTTGTTTTTCCACATGCTGCCAAGTGATGCAGTGCATGTTGCATATTTGGTGACTCGTGGAAGGAAGTCGTTTTCGCCACCCTTGCTCTAAAGCTTACTTTCTACCTACTGTGCTGATCAGGGTAAGTATTTAACGTTTCGTTACACACTTTGTTGCACGTACAAAGGGGATATACGAGGCTGAAGCCATGCTCAAAACTTTGCTACAGCCTTGCTTTGAAATTCCATGGCATGGCAAGAAACAAAGGTGATATCTTCAAAAAATTACAAAATATTGAAAGATGCATACCAAGAACAATACCTCCAAAATGGCTGATGCCACAAAAAAAGTTATTTGAAATCAATTGCTTGTCACAGTTTACCAGTTATAGAAAATCATACAAAATTCATTTAAGAAAGTGGACTTAGAGGCTATTTGCACAAAATTCAAGATATGGATTTTATTGGGCATCTTTAGTGTACAGTTTTAACCAAAATCATTTGAGCAATTTGAGACACATACCTAATTTTTAAAATGCTCTTTTTGGTTTCAAGGGATCTCAGAACATTTTCGGTAAAATCCTGATAATGAATTTTTGGGTGAAAAACAATACTTCTTTTACTACTACAAGGCAGTGCTAGACATAGTGATAGCAAACATGAGTAACTTCCTTCTGTAAGATCAAGAATTGTGAGTTTATCTTCAATACCTCATCACATTGAACAATTTTATCAAAGTAAAGAAGCCCACAGTTCAAACTCAACTGCAACAATAATGGAAATTAAGAATGATCTGTATTACAAGTTTTTTTCTTCATATCATAGCACATTAGTGCGCCAAGAAACATCCTTTAAGAACTCCTGCAATAGAGCATCAAAATGACATACTGTACTATACTCAAGAGGGAAGTTGAATGCACCCATAAGGAGTCATTGAAAACCAATTTATTGTATTGCTGTTCCTTCCCTCATATCAAAAATATTATAAAGATTGTATTTATAAAAACTTGTTTGCAATTACTTAAGTACTGGCAGCATGTTATGCAATCATGAAGGGAGTAAAACAGAAACAATATGAATGTCAATTTAAGAAAAGCAGATCACATCAGAATTTCCAGAATGGAATAAAATTATCAATGTATCTCACCTGTGGTCCTGCACAGCTGATCTTGCACACATCACAGTAATGCAGTTGCTGTGGTTTCGGGGGTTGTTTCGGTTTCATAGTCTTCATGCCACCTGGGATAGGTCCCTTCTTGTAGCCTTGCCATGACCCAGTGGATTTCACTGTCCCAGTATTGGTGGTGGCAACTGTGGCAGCAGCAGTACCTGCTCCTGTCTGTGCTTGCTGTGCTACATACATTGTAGCAGCACTATAGAGCGCTGCATCGTAACCGGAATATGTTGTATTCGCAGCAGCTAAACAAATAAAATTCATAGGAATCAAACTAAAACTAAGCTTGAGGCATGTATTAATGAAAATTCCTAGCTAAATATTGATACACTTAAGAAATAACTTAAAACAAAAATGTCTAAACCATAACCAACTTCCTTGGATTTATTGTAGCACATGGATTCTTATTGCAACATATAAAATGTTTAGGAAACAAATTTATGTTGTTCAAATAAAATACCCCCCTGCCTTTTGACTTATTTGTCTTTAACCAGTTTGGTCATATCAGATAGCAAATGAATAAGATCAGTGAAATACGTAAATGAGTCCAAGGCCTATAGAACTCAAAGAATTACCAGACTTTTGTCTTCTCTGGATAAGAAAAAAACCACAAAAAAACTTTATCCACCTAATTCACCCCAAAAGACATTTGAACTCTTGAATGTTTGAAAGTCATGCTATATCCCCATAATGTGGTGGACGACAAAAATCATATTGTGAGCATACCATGCAAGAACTGTTCCATTTATGAAGTATTTAATCATGACTATTATTAGTTCAATCTGTTCTCTTTGTATGTGCTTGTCAAGTCCTAAACCAGTGTAAAGAAAATCATTCAAATATAATTCCCCATTCTGGTATTAATTTTCCAACTTTTTCCTGCACCAATTAAAATTAGAGGAAAAATGTAAGCAACATGCTATGGCCTATACTATTGGTTATTTGTTGCATTCGAGGTTTCCCCTACATCTGCAGTTATACACATTTACCCATTAAAACCACCTCTATTAAAAGTCGTCTTGTAAACTTTGCAATACCTAGTCCTATAATAAATATTGTTAACTTTTAGAAAGTGGCTGCACTTCCCCCCCCCTCTGAAACTGCCTGCACATTCCTGAGTTATGGTACTAATAGCGAGCCATTGACAGTTCTGCTGCAGAAAGCTCTGTCAGTTTTCAAGATGGACAGGGGCGATTACAAAAATCTAATAGCTGTGGTAGCTTTGCCCAAGGTAGGCATATCCCCAGGTGAGATACTCAAAATTCTCCAGAAATTGAAAAATAAACAGCAGTTTTGTGTACTGCACTGTCCAGCGCTTCCTTGAGCCTGGGTACCACACTGCCCAACACTCCCTTGAGACTGGAACTGTGAACCATGCAAAAAAGACCATGCACTGTGCACGCTCCCAAGAGTTGGTAAAGGCACTGTTGGCACATGTTCAAAGAAATCTAGTATGTAGACAGTCAGTGATGAATCAAGAGCTTAAGATTTCTAAAATATATATGTCCTGCACATTGAGTGACCTGTGTCTCCGTGGCAACAAATGGCAGAAAGACCCCACCTCACAAGTGTGCTGAAGTGTCAAAGGCTCTTGAAATCCAAATGCTTACTTCAACATTATGCAACAAATGATAACAGAAAAATCCTTTTTTTCTGATAAAAAAAATGCTTAGTATTGAGGAGTCCTTCAATGCCCAAACTGGTAGGAAACATGCCAAATCCTCTAGAAAAGCTGCAGAAAAATGTTCCAAGCATCCAAGGGACCATCATCCTGCATGTTAAGGTGAAATGGGGGGGGGGCCACTATAAAGGTACAATTGAGCTCCATTTCTGCCCTCCCAAAAGGGGGGAAATCAAAAGATTGACCAAAGTGTACCAGGAGACAGTGCTGGAGAGTGGTCAAGAACCTCAACACCACCCTTATCCATGGGCAAAACTGGTATTTCCTAGACTTTACAAAATTTCTGATCCAAGTTTTATGCTTCATAACCATTACTGCTGTTCATTCACATTTGCCACTGGTTACTAGAGACCACTAGTGGTGCAACAAAAATTTTAAATCTACATAATATGCATTTTGTAACAAACCAGTGAAAGGGAAACATTATCATGATTGATACATACATAAGCTCTGGCCTATCATAGTATACCATATATCAATTAATGCAGTATGAAGTGTAGGCTTTGGATAACCATCTGACTATATAGTATATGGGACATTCCAAGTGAAATCTAATGGCAAAAAACCTCGCATTTTTTGTTCCTGTTGTAATTTTTCCTATTAATAAGGGGTGCAAAGGAAAGCTTTATCAAATATTTGCATCTAAAACCAAATGGTTGTCACATTACTGAATGATAAATGTATCGTATTAATTCATTGTCGCATTTAAGTGTGCATAGCTCTGGAACCCTTTATTTCAGAATACTGTACCGAATCTCATTTTGTAGATAAAGTCCGTATTTCGTTACAGCATAAACTAATTTTTAAAATATTCACAAAATCTATATACAGTTTTTACCTATCTTAAGCATATTGGGATTTTTATAAAACTAAAACATTAAGATTGAGAATAATCCATAGTTTAAGAGAAGCGGCAATATTGGTAAAATCGTAATATGGATGTCGTTATGACAAAAAGTTAATAAATGCAGCAATTTCGGTGGTTTATGCACAATGTTTGCCTGGCACTCTGCTGCTGCTGCATATGTGTGATGTAAAGAAGGCAGGCTATTCAGCAATGTGACAACAAAACTCTTATTTCATGGTTACCTTTGTTCACTTCAGTCTTTCTGAATGCTAATTGTGAGTTAAGCACAATTGGTTATTGTATTTTTGTCACTCATACATTCTTTCAAGCCTTTCCTAAAGGTAAGAAAATTAAAATCTAAATATGCTTTAACTAAGTTAAGGTACATCGTAATATGTATATACATTTTCTGCATTACGGTACAGATGCCTCAAACTAGGAAACTGCCGCGAGAGGGGTGGTGGTGTCACACTTGGAGGGGTTCACTCCGCTAAACCTCTATGCATGTAGTCACAACTCAAGCTTTAAGTCCAGAAATATTTTTAATTCCAACATGCTTTATATATAAAAAAAAAAATTTAATTCAAAAGTTTTTATTTTTTACATTTTTTATATTTTCAATTAATATAGATTTTTGGGTAAAGTTACAGGAACTCAAATATATAAATATTTACATAAATAAATGTATAAATATAAATAAATATATAAGTATATAAATCGCAAGGGGTTCGGTCGGGGGACCGAGGGTGACATCTCTACTAATAATTATGTCCTCAAACACGCTTTCTCTCATCGAAATATTGGCCGTATAAGCTGTTGCAGACTTTTTTGACAAAAGGCAATCACGCTTCCAGCAATATCTATCTCTGGAGCAACTTAAAAGTAAGTGTACAAGACAAACACACACCCTAGAAGAATTACAACAAAATATCCACCAGTATTTCTGAACGTGAACTACGGCAAGTGATGGATAGTTTCCTAAAGAGGTGCCAAAAATGTATGGACAACGGTGGCCATTTTCAGCATCTCCTTTCATAAAGCTGGTAAGTAAAGTCTTTAAAAGCAGTTTTAAAATTGTTGTATGGTTTCAACCGCACCTTTCTATGATAGCGGCAGACGGGAATGAGCGCCGAGGAGACAGAAGAAGCGAGCAGTCAGTTCGTAGTTTTTTGGCTCTCCCTGTACAAATGTACTTATTTCTTTTTCTCTATACAGACATTTTTCTGCCTTTTCAGAGCACACAGAAAACTTAAAGACAACTGAAAAGTATTCAACTTCTGAAGTATCTCCATGCAATTATCCATTATCCTCCACCTCCTCTTCTTCTTGTGGGTCATCTTCATCACTACTCTCTGCGCATAATCGAATAATGAACGTTTCGATAGCTTCCTCTGCTCGAGATATTTCCTAAGTATTGTATTTCATAGGACAGGATCTTTTTGCACTTTTTATTCGAAGATTCTTTTTATTGCATTAAATTTCTCTGTTTTTTTCCATTTTGAACATGGTGGTGTTTGCCGCCAACCACTTTTTTTTTACTTAGGCCCAAACAGGTTCTATAGGACTGAGTTTTTCGATATGGTGGCAGCCATGGAACTTTGTGACCATGTTGCTGAAGCAAGGAGTCTATCAGATATTGTTTGTGAGCTGGTCTTTTACTGTGCAACAGGTTTTCTGCATCTATCCATAGTGTTAGGAAATTTATCTGCACACTGTGATAGGGATATCTATCACAAACACACTTTTAGGGAAGATTGGGGGATTAGCTTTTCTTGTAGCCAGTTCATATAATTTATGGAATTCATTTCATTGTGGCATTTCCTGTTGATTGAGCAGATTTCCACATTGTCAAGCAATTATTAATAAAACCCATCTCCCCTCATGCATCCATTTTAATGAGCTTCCCTCCTTTACAAATAGGCATGAACAAACCTTTTGATCCATCTAACCATGATTTGGAAGCGACATGGGAAGAATGAATGTAAGTTTCATCTATGTAAACCATGGGTCATCCTTGAGATCTGTAGTTTGCTAAGCTTCTCTGGTAATTATATTGCTGAAAAGATGTATGCTTCTTTTCAATGTAAATGCACCTGTTCCTAGTTTTCTTCTACTTGTAGCCCAGCTCTTTGACAATTATTCTCAAGCTTACTTTACTGCCCTTGACACACAATATTTCACAAGCTTGGCATGTAGTTTCAGTATTGTTGGAAGACTTTTTCCACTAGGCAGAATTTGTTTATCCTCCTTATTATCCCTTTATCATTCTTGGTTTGTTTCTTTTTTCTTATTTTACTGGATTTCAAACAATGGTTCAACAGTTTTCTCTCTTTACATGACGTATCCACATTAATGCCATTTTAGAAATTCCTTCTGTCGCAGGCACTCATTCCCTCACGTTTTTAATATCTACAACAAAATGTCCCGGCTTCACTTTCCTTTTCGATAAATTCCATATTATTTATAACCTCACGAATTTGGCTCTGCAGAACTTTACACAACAATCTGCTCATCTTAATATGACTACAGTTACATAAGAAAAATTACAATTTCACTACTACTTGACCGAACACAGCAACTATTCTTGGAAAGGATGTATACCCTTCAGTCAGATGGCAGTGGGCAGGGTTGAGGGGGGGGGGGTGGCGCTTTCATGTACTTGCGCAAACCAGACAACTTCCTAATTTGAGCCATTAGAAGCATACAGCCATTTAAGCTGTACTACTTTCTTAGGTTGTCTAAAATGGAATACAAATCTTACACTAGTCGCAGCTGCTTCAAACTTCAACTTTATTTGACAAATAGGACAGACAAATATGCCATTTCCAGAACATACTGAAATACATTGTGTATTTGTCTCATACAGAATTAAATTAAAGAAAATCTGATGTGTTACACTCACATGACTTTCTCTACTCTTGTACAAACTATTTTTACAAACGCTTATTCTCCATATGCTTCATGTTAATCGAGATATCGAGATGTTAATCTTATTGCTAATTTTCTTGTAGATGCAAGGGGAATATGGTAGGTTTTAAGCGATAGTCAAATATTTTAATGCTGGTTGCTATGTGGCGCATTCCATTCTCTGTGCATGTCCAGGAGATAAAAAAATGAATAACAAATTTGAGAAAAAGTATAGTATTGGTAAATTTAAGGGAGTAACAAGCAATATCTCGAAAACGGTTTACTCAACAGAAATGTATATGACAAATTGTGTATTTTAATGTGATCTACATTTTTTGTGTAGTAAAATTTTGTCTATCTCTTATGGTTTACCAGTTATGCAAAAGTCATTCACATTGAATACTTTTGGAGACATTCCCAGAAAATTCAAGATATACATTTCATTTCTGACAATATCTTAAACATATGATATTTTAATCAAAATCGTTAGCCATTTTTGAGAAAATTAAAATTTTCGAAAAATGTTCCATGTAAAGAGTAGTCTGGGGTGGGAGGATTTTCTTGAAAACCTTCGTGTTGCATCTCTGGAAGATACTGAACCTAAATACCAAGTTTGGTATTTATCCAACTGTTCGTTTCTGAGTTATGCTGTTCACAGACACACACGGACATGTTTCGAAAAATGCTTTTTTTGGATTCAGGGGGTCTCAAAACATGTATTTCCGGTGAAATCTTGGTATTGAACTTTTGGATGGAATATAATACTTCCCCTACTTACTGTACGTAGTAGAGAAAGTAAAAAAGTATATAGTAAGGCATTAGAAGAAAATGCGTAACCAATAATTTCTAGTGTTCAAGTGGAAAATTATAGTCTTAGCGATACAGATTAACAAAGTGAAATCCATTGTGTCAAGTCCCTACATAGCTGCCTTAAACGAAATGCTTACTGTGACTGGTTCAGTCCAATAAAGAAAAATTAGCGGAAATAAAATACCCCAAAAGTAAAGTGAAAACCATAGAGAAGGATCTAAAAGAAATGGTTTTTCATTAGGCTGATATGAGTGAACCTATAATGAAACAGACAATGAAATCTTAGAAAGAACCTTAAATAGATGTTCAAGTTGGCAGAGGACAGCAAAGCAAAAATCAGTTCTCACCATTCTTCCCTTGTTGTGGTTCATTAAAAAGATTCAGGTTAACTTTGCAGCCATTAGGCATATGATTTGCATAGCAGCATAAGTGAATACAAAAGGTGCAATTATGTCTGCTGTGGGCAGAAAGATATGTCATGGGCTTTCAAAGGAAACAACTAAATTATTATTAATTATTATATTATTAACAGTAGCAGCAGGTTTAGGGTGGCGCAAAACTGCTGAGGTCAACGCCACATTGGCTATACATTTATTCATATCTGATACAAATGTAATGCATACAAAGCAATTAGTGGAATAATACAAAAGTGGAAATATGAAACCAAAACTAAATTAGGTAAATACTTCTATCAGAAGAATTAGCAGAACTATTCCAGGAGAAAGGATTTTGTTAACATGGCAAAAAGAGTAGATCTGAAGTGACTATCTGCAGAAAGTAACAAAATTAAGTTAATGCTTTTCTCAGTAGTTTATCAATATTATGTCATGAATCTACCTGTAACAATGTGAATCTGTGAGGAAATACTCAGTGGCACAATGCATACTTAGTATGCATTCTCATTGTTTAACCTTACTTACAACAGCTTGTTTGACCTTCAGTTAAAACAAAATGTATGCGAGTGAACATGAGCACACAAAGTAATTTACTTCTTTGGCTATGTAAGACAAAAACTTATCAGTCGTCATTACAGTAAAATATATGTTTGTGTTAATAAAGTTTGATTTAAATAATTAGATTTACAAGTTTCAGAGTTATAACAGCTTGCAATTGAGAATTGCAAGAAGATACAATAAATTTGAACAATTTTAATTGCAAAACTACAATATCTGAATTTTAAGAGTTCGCATAGAGCAATGTACCGACCGGCTTGTCTCTAAATTTAAAGTTTTGTTTCATTTAAAGAATGCAACGCCATTTTCGTTCTACCTTTTGGAGGATTTGAAATGGAATAGCCCATATGCATTACATTCAGTCTAATCTTATGTTACAATATAATGCAATAGAATTTAACAATTTGTGTCGGTGATGAAAATCTGTAATACTCGAATCTGCCCACAAAGCTAGAAAAATGCCTCTGCACTAAAGTCATAAAAAAAACTTCCGGTCTCACACATTTTATGGGCAAACCATAAATGTTGGCAAGTATGTGAAGGTAATCCAAGTATGTAACCTTAATCTATTTAGTTTTCCCATGAATTGAAGCAATTAAATACATTTTTTCTTGACTCATGACCACATCGTTACTGCTGCCTCATTTGTAAACAGTCACAATGGAGAGTTGTGACAAAATAAGCACTGAAAGATGTGCTACAGGCCCTTGACAAAAGTAATTACAAATATATTTACACACACATTATACATGACATGCTGCCTGCTACAAAGCAGTGTTCGTATTTTTCCACGAGATAAAAGCAAATTCTCTAATAGGTGAATGACAGTTTTATTTATAGTTTTATATAGGTAGGCTCCCCAATGAAGGCACACAATCTATGGGAGAAAGGGCAGTAGAAATGGGAGGTAATGAAGGCAGTTTATTAATGCACTTGTAAGTATTTGGTTTAGCAGTATTCACAATTTCATGTGCAAGCTAATCTTCCAGCTTTCCGATCTGAGCAAGTCCTGCAGCTTTACAGGTAGCTCCCTATTCTTTCCTTTACTCAAAGACAACTAAGGATGCATTCACATATCACCCCAGTACTCAACTGAACATTTCTTTCCATGTTAAAGCATCAATTATTTACTATGGAAATAAGGAAATTGTAACTATGTATTAATTTAATGTTTGTAGCAAAATAATTTCTTTAACACAAATGCTCCATTTGCATAATGTTTAACCCTGATGCTCAGCAGTCCCTATAGTTTTTGCATTTATACTCTGGGAGCTTACAGTGTAGACTGGCAACCTGATAATCCCTAGCAATGTGGTATTTCTCAACTGTTTTCTACAATATTCTCTAATATATAATGTTAAAGCTAAAAAGCTATATTATAGGGTAATGAAGTATGGACAGAAAACTGATGTACATGAAACATTTGGCAGCAAAATCCTAGATCTACCAAGTACAACTGCAGAGTAGCACCAAAACTCAAATAGGATGCTTTTTAAGAAAGATTATTACGGAGGGGGTTTATACATGTTGGTTTAGAATTATGAATCTAGATAAGTAACTTCTGACAATGCTTAGAATATCAAGCACAGATTAAGAAATAGAGGAAGGGTTATTGGTGTTCAAAATAAGTTACAGAAGAATGGGATAAGGGAAATAGGAAGGAGAGGAAACTATGTTAATGGCTTCTGCGTAGTAGTAAGTAGGATACAGAAAAAAATCTGATCAGCGAGACAACTGAAAAAAAAAAAAAAATCTTGCATTGTGCATCACATGGCTTTCTTAGAACCCACTAATGTTTATTACATAGCTTAAACAAAGTATTCCAATAAAAGCTTATTTTTCAAACTGCTTCATGTTAATCAAAATAACATTTGGAGAAATAGCTTTATTACACATTTTGTTTTAGGTAAAAGGTGGTTACAGGAGATCGAACCAATAGCCAAATGTTTAAAAGCAGGTCACTGCATGCTGGCCTTCCAAATCCATACTCTCTCCACATCATCGTGAGAAACAACGGAATGATGCCAGCACTTAAAAAAAAAAAATGACAAAAGTATTGAAAAATTAAAACTGAAACCAGAACTGATTGATGCCATAAAAGTATGTTTTGAAACAAACTGTTTTAAAATATATCCACATTTTCCTTCCACAAGATTTTGTTAATCTCTTATGGTTTATGATTAAAATTCTTTCAAATGAAAAGGACTTGGATATTCACAGAAAATTCAAGATATGCACTTTATTTTTCATGCAAATAAACTGAAACACATGGAATTTTAACCAAAATCCCCAAGAGCTATTTTCTAGAAAATAAAAAATAATTAAAAATATAAGGGGTAGCATTTTGGGGGGTATTCTCTTTGTGGCACATATGTGGAAGATAAACTACCAAGTTTGGTATTTATCACACAGTTTTTGAGTTACACTGAACACGCATGTGCACACATAAAATGCAGTCGTTTTAAGGTAAGGCCACTGACCGACAATATGCTTAACAGGCTGTACTGCAGTGACCTCAGTACTTTTTCGATGCACAACTGCTGGCACACGATGCATTCAAGGTTATCTTTAGCAGCTGTGGTTTCAGCCGCTGTTGTGTTCATGCTATAGAGTGAGTCGACACTGTACATCTCAAAGGTGAAAGTTTATTCAAGACATCTGTGTTATGCGAGAGATGCCTAAGAGTGTTAATTTCTTGTTATTAGTCCACTGCAATGCCTGCCAACAAATTCAAGCTCTGCTTGAACAATGAATTTTTATTTGCAATACATTCATAAAAACCAAAATATGTACACAAATGCATAGAATTTCAGGAGAAATTCTCTGGTATTCCACTTCCAGGTAGAGAAACTGTTCTGTTTAATAAGTTTAGGAAAACGGTACCACTAAACATAAGAAGCAACAGCAAGATGTTCTAATGGAGGAAAAAATTAAACGAAATGGGTGCATCTATTAGTGGGGAATCCTGAAAAATAAAGTTTATAAGAACAATCCCCACATCAGACGGACTTCAGGCCAATATAAAATCAAATTATAAACATTACGCAAGAACTTAAGCATATGAATGGAAATTTCATCTGAAGATGCTAGGAATGTCTTTGCACAGACGGTCACCACTTCCAACACCACTTATAGCAAGGTTAGTACTCATTATAGTGCATATTACTATCACTCTTTAAGTAATGCAGGAGTTACAAAATGAAAAACCACCACTGTAATAGCGTAGAGCATGTACACGCGTGATCTGTGGTATCACCATAAAACCACACTAATATCCACCCACCTCTCTCCAAAAGTCATCCTCCATGGTCTGGTGGTACCATGCTAGCCTCTAGTTCACGAGGTTACGGGTTCAAACCTGATGGAGGGCGATGGATTATTTTCAGGCATAAGAAAACCTAGCATGGCTTCCTTCGGAAGGGAAGTAACGCCGGTGGTACTTTGTCATAGATTTATGGCATGTAAAAGAACCTTAAAGAGGCTTCTGAACAAACTTCCGGTCTTTCATGTCCAAAATATGTAGAATGGGTTGCTAAGCACCATACCAGTTAAAGAGCGTCATAAACAAAACTCAATTTTTTTCTCTCCAAAAAATTCCTTTTTTACATTCAAGACTGAAAACATGAATTTCAAATAAATCTCCGTATCAAACTAGGTATGTCGCAGGAAAAGCAAAAAGGAGTCTACTGTCCATTCCAAACCAGAGAGCCTTTCACTGAAAACAAACTCTTTGTATTATCCGCACAAAAGTAGTTCGCAATCTCCGCCCATAATGGCTGCTTGTTCCTCTCCCACGTGTTTGTTGAACACTATTTAATCTATAAAAAGGCGCCCTGCGTGAGAATCATAGTTCAAAATGCAACTTGAGGTAACAATCGATTTTATAAGTATGCGGCAAAGAACATTTTACTTCCTCGGGCAAAAGTGCAACACCCGAATCCGAATCCTCTGAAGATGACTCAGCTGCCATATCAGAATCAGAACTACTCTCCAAAATAATGACAAGCTTATCCACAATTTCAAAGCACTGTCGCACTTAAAACAAGTTCCCACATTTTATCCTCTTCTGTATTCTGTATTATGTCTGTTTATATTCCCTGCTCGCTATCGTTACACTTCTCACCGAAACGCCTGTAAAATCCAATTGTTTTATAATATGCAATAATGCAAGTGTCGGGTATTTTCGTAATAGTGAGTTGAATATATTGTTTGTTTTTAGCCACTTTTTAACTGTTTCTCGCTTCTATGTTTGAACAGTTTATTTACACTACACGCACCTTCCTCTGCCATGTGAGCTCAAATACCAACTGACTAAACCACAGGATTTGACCTGAGCTGAGCATGTGTGTGTTAGTGTATTATGAATGACTTCGCTTATCATATATCCTGTGTTACGCAAAGTGTTTATTCGGTACTCAGATAGCACTTCTGAGAATTCATTGCTGCATTTCTTATGTAAGAGAGTGGCAGTCGTGCTTATGATTGGTATTAACAAGATACTCTTGACGTTAACACAATAGCAGGCAAAAATCATATTTTGTAAGCTCTTAACAGCTAGTATATATCCATTACCTTTAACGATGAGTTCTTATGATAACCACAATAAAATGTGCAGTTCTATACCTTTCCTGCTCTAATATTTCATAATACAATACACGTATTAAGGAACTATTTACGTTGGCGTAAGAGTATATTCTTGGGTTCGTGACAAGCCGAAGCACGTGCTTCTGTTTACATCAGAGGGAACTCTGGTTTGGAATGGACAGTAGTGTTCGACACATCTATTAAAAATCCTTGTGTAAGGCAAATTTAAGGCAAAACGAACAGAGAGGGTACTTACGGACATTAGTTGGTGTATTAAGATCAAAAGGCCTAATAAATTGTTCTGAAAATGATGCCTCAACATATATTATGTTATGGGAGTATCTAAGCAAACTGAAATTGCACACTAAAAACTTTATGCACAAGCTAACTCTATGGTGGTTTATTTTTAATCTTTCTATATATATTTAAGAAGACATCACAATTTATATCAGTTACATTTTGTGAACTTGAATATGACTTGACTAGGAGCCTGGATGAATGCCAGGTCACAGTCTAGTATAAATATTTTTGCTGCACCAGATAAATTAAAATAAAGACATACTTCATATTCAAATTTGCATAAAGAACTACAAACAGAAATAAAGGAAGTCACAGAAAATAAACTTCATGGAAGACTAGAAATGTGACTGCATTCATTGCAGTCTACCCATATGTTCCTGTACTACCAACAAATTTTAAAACTGTATAATATACAGTTTAGTAACGTTTTGCAATAAATTATTCCCAATATGGTAACTATTGGTTCAAAACTTACAACACTCTGCATTTGTTTACTTCATGCCTTGTTAACTGATTTTCCGAATCACCAATACAAAAATTTGCAGCTATAGAAAGAAATAAAGCGGTTTTAAAATTAGACACCTGAAAAAACAAACTAGATATCAGCCTACTGTTGAAATTAAGAATGATGCTATTATGTGGAAATAAGTGTAGTTTACTACCACTTTTTTAATATTTTTTTTTCAGTGTCGTTTACTACCACTTCATTATTTTTTTTTTTTTCGGCTGTATTAAATTTTTGCTATTTTCCATTTTAGTTAGTTGATTTATGATGCAAACTAATACATAAAAACAGCAATTTTTAAATGAATTATTTTCTAAAATGGTTATATTCCTTTTCTAATTGGCATTATTTGTAAGTATTCCTATTAAAGATTTTGAAGTGCGTTACATCTGCATAGATACAAAAAGTCCCTTTTTTGGCAGAACCTTATAAATTCAATACGACACAAATTATGTTCTTTCATTTCTGCCAGGTTGCTCATTATAGCTCAATCATTCAATTAGCTAATGCAGAAGATATTTTTTCACATTGTGAATACATGAAAGTGTTTGTGTGCATTTTGAATGTGCTTTCAAAAAAATCTGCAAGGCCTTGGCATTTCACACACTTTTTAAATAGTCTGTGTGCTATATTCACACATCTACGATACCATCATACAAAACAGCAATACTGTTAACAGCACTGGGTTGCAGTCATGTGCTGCTTCCCTCCCAAGGGCAGCATGCACCATGTTGGAGTAAATTGCTTTAGAAGTAACACTTACTAAAGAAGTCTGTACCAAGGAAGTAGGTTATTACAGGAGCAATTTACTCTGAAAGTAACGGAGAGCTCAATTACAATTTACTGTTTCAGTTACAACTACAAAGTAAGAGCTCATTGCTCCTGAAGGTATTGTTTCATTTGTGTGATTTACTTGATGCAATCATGGGTAAGGTTATGTGCGATAGGAAAAGGGGGGAAACGTCAGCGGAAGAGATAAGTTCTGTTTGTACAGGTAAAGAAAATCCATTTAAACAATATGAGTGCAAAAAACGTGTTATAAAGATGCTTGAAGAGAAATGCTGGCAAGTCGTGATGGACAGTTTAATGCTTTGAGCAATGGGAAACGTTGCTTAAAATTCTGCAAGCAATTCTTCATTCTGCATTGCAGATCACTCGAGTCCTTTCCAATTTTGGAAAAGGACACCATATTCACCACGGATGGGCACAAAAAGTAAACTAGTTGCGGGCATCCTTTCCCCAACCGGCTACAAAGTGAAAGGAAAGCTTTGAAGCCTGACCATAAACCCATCAGTAAACGATTAGTAGGGTCCTCGCATCCCTCAACTACAATGTGTGGTCCTTTCTTTAGCTCCACCAAAGCAAAGCGTTGTTGCAATGTCATTTCTGTTGTTTCTTCGGTTTCAGTACGTTTTAGCAGCTGTGACAGTTAAGCTTATATCTTACTTCTTTACAGAAGTTATATAGTGTTTTACTTAGTGCAGTTTTGTAGGTTTAGCAGTGTTTAATAGTTATTAGCATTTAATAGTTTAATTAAGATGTGGAGACCTTGGGAAACGAACCAAGTTGCTGACCCTCCGGCCGCACCAAGAAAGGAATCTGCCGAGTACCAGTAGTGCCAAGACCACGAAGAAAGGGCTACAAAAACTTTGAATAAGCAAAGCCAGATTTTTGTGTGTAATGTTCACGAACATGTAGAAAAGAACCATTTACGTGGAAAATGTTTGCTATTGTTCTGAATTTCTCAAAAACAGCTATAACGATTTTTAGTAAAATACCGCATGTTTAAGATATTTGCATAAAAAATAAAATTATCTTGAATTTTATGTTCTGGGAATAACTTGTAAATTCTTCCTCGTTCTCAACTTTTTGTATAACTGGTACACCGTAAGAGGGAGGCAAAATCTTACTGTGCATAAAATGCAATCTCAGTAAAGGACACATTTTAGGTCAAATTATGTTAGTCATTTCCGGGAAAATCTTTGTTATTGGTTTGAATTTTGAAATACAAGTTGAAAGTCCGTATTTGTATTTTCCTCATGGTCATGCTAAGAGCATGGAATTTCAAAGTAATCATCTGGTTTTTAAAAATCTGACTATCGCTTTGGCCTATGAATCCTTATATATATACACAATGAAATGTGCAATGAAATTTTATCTCGTTTAAGAAGTAGATAGAAGAATAAGCTTCTGTAAAAGTAATTTGTAGAAGAGTGCATAGAGATAATCATGTGACTATAACACATAAGATTACTTTTTTATTTTCTTTCTTTTGCCTTCCGTATTTTTACTTATCCTGTATTTTATAATAAAGCTATTCATTTAAGTAAACAGAAGGTGTTATGCTTATAAATCTTACATCTTAAGCAATTCACCTCTTCTTATATTAGCTTTATATTAATAAAAACATTGTTGTGAAGCAAAAACCTGCGTTCGCTTTACGTTTTTCACCTGCTTCTTCTTTTTTAATTTTACATATTTACTGTTTTTGTTTACATCTTCTGCACCTTGGTTTTTCTAACATTCTGTGGTTACAGGACAAACAAAATAAAAAATACTTTCACCGTAGCTCCACACACAATAATTACAGTAAGCAAAACTGCAAACATGCAACCCTTATTTATAAAAATTAATTTTAGGTTAAATAGCATAATCAAAAATGAGGTTTTGTTTTGGGAGTAAGAATTTTTTTCAAAATAAATGCATATTTATGTATTTTAATTATTTAATGATAGTCCAACAATGTATAGTTTATTTGGAACATGTTTCTAAGTTTCTCTCGGATATTTTAACATGCATTTCCATTCTTGTACCGTAGTATATTAGTTCAGGTCATTCTCAGTTATATTTTAAAGCATTTGTAACATAAATGTAATCATTATGCAATGCATAGTTGTTTACTGCATTTGTGTATAAAGCAAGCAGACAAACTGCACGATTGTATTCTGTACATATGGAAATCAGCTACAAAGTTTTGCTTTTAAATACTATTTTTAACTGTGGCAACAACGCGCATGTGCACATGGATGTCGCTAATATGTTTATGATGTTTGTGGTTAGGGAGGGTAGGGAACAAGTGTTTGGCTACTGCAAAAAGGCCACCGCTTGGTGATCCTTAGACTGCGACGACCTTAGCATGCGTGCAGTCAATTTCACCCACAATGTGTGAGAAATCTGCAAAAGTAAGAACTGCCTTATTTTCTGAACACTCATGTATATGTATATTTATATGTGAAGGTACCTTGCTCTTTAACCTCAAAAGCGCTAACAATGTGATGAAACACACGACCAGTAGACGCACGGTGAACATTTATTTACAAGATCACATGTAATGCTGGGATTACAATGAACTTAACATGACATGAAGTTAAGAAATGCTGGTTAACTAAAGGTCTAATTGGCATGCACTTAACGTAATGGGAATACTTGATTGATAGTTCTTTTTATTACTTCCAGCTAGTGCTTCACGTGGATTGGTTCTAATTACCATGTGACTTAATGGGAAGGAAAATGTTGACATTCCCAAACCCTCAAGTTATATCACATAATGTCAATCTTATATATCTCCACTGCCATGTTACTTTAAATTAATCGTAATGCCAGCAGAAATCTTCTGGTACGAAACACTCACAGGATACCTAATAATTGCACTTTGGGTTACAGAGCTGAATTTCTGTCAGAGTTTTGTTCTAAATGCTCTCCAAGCAAGTACAAAAAGCCTGTAAAGGATTCTTTCCTAATACCGAAACATTCATATATATAAATAAAATGGTTCTTGCACACCACTATCACATTCCCAATGCTTTCTTTGTCAAGATCAATGTAACCTAGTAATCGCTGTTTTATTCAAGATCATTACAACGTAATGTATAAATGCATCAAATATCTTCCTCTAAGTACACACAGTATTCTAGTTCAATCGACAGGTTAGTTACTCCATCCAGGTCACGAGAGTAAATTCTAACCTACATTTGTGCTCTATTTAATTCCGTATTAACATTCATGACAGTGCTCTCTGAAATTTACCTCTGTGGTAATTTAATTTGGGAGTATCTTGAATGGAATAAAATGCTTCGGAAGTAGTTTATTGTCATAAGGAAGCACAGTGTTGACTTGAATAGTAGTTTACTACAAAAGTAGATCTTACTCTAGGTTGGTGCACACCAATCCAAGACTTCAATCCTTGCTACTGCGACGGAGTGATTAGTTAGGGGTATGACCCGCTCAATCCCTAGACCTCACGCCTGCAATGTTTTACTTGTGGGGCAATTTAAAAGACAAAAGTATAACAAAAATTCCCAAACATTACAAGAATTGAAAAACATACGGGAAGAAATAATCAATATTTCCCAAGAGCTGCATTATGTGAATCATAATTTAAGACACTGCAATGCCTGTCTTTGAGCACAAGAACATATTTGAAAAGTTAAGCAATGCAACGGCATTCAATATTGTAATTTGCAAAATAATACTAGTTGGCCTTGTTCATTCATCCTATTTGTTTGTATCAATGCATATGGCACTTTGTGCAGGAATATGATGTCAGCAGGCGAGTGGCTTGCACCCGCAACCCAGGTGATGCTCGCAGTGTTGCCACTTAATTTGATGACCCTGTACAAACTACAAATTCTACTATTCATATAAACACAGATTCTTCTAATGTGATCTTGTGATAATTTTTGCTTGAGTATAATTTCAAATTAAGGAACACATGCTTAGAAACAACATGTGGAACAGTATTGAAATATTTGTTCATGATAAGCTCTTGAAATGGGAAAAATATAAATGGGGGACAAAAAGTAAGAATCGCAAACTTTCAAGCATGTCCATTAGATGACTCAGCATGGAATATTAACAAGAAATAATAAGAAAACGTCTAACACTACAAAAAAGCACACACAAATTGTGCATTTTTATGATCGCTAGACTTTTCCTGTACATCTTCATTTATCTTTAATGGTTTCCTTGTAATTCAAAATTATACAAAATTCAATTAAAAGGGATTCACAGGCTATTGAAAGAAAATTCAACTTAAAATTAGTCATCCAAATGTCTGAAACAGTTAAAGTCATTAAGAGCCTGTTTTCAGAAAATTAAGTTTTACAATGTAAAGAGTAGTTTAGATTGGAGGGGAGGGGGTTAAATAGAAAACTCATCCACTCTATTTCTAAAACTGCTTTTTATTCAGGGAGCCTTTAAAACAAGTATTTCCAGCAAAATCTTGATATTGAAGTTTCGTGTGATTGTAACACTTCCTCTGCCTACTATAGTTAAGCAGTAGACAGACAGTAAAAAAATCTATTATAAATTCTGGATATAAATTATTCTGCAACTATGTCTAGTTCAGAAAAATAATATTCTGAATATGATAACTGTTGCTGCATTTCCTCTAAATTCTTGTGGTCAAGTGATGCAACCCACAAATGGAATTTCTCTTTAATTGTTAGAGGCATGGTTTTTTCCCCATGAACGATAAAGTGAATTCACATACAAAGCACTGAACTTTTGTATTTAAGCATTTGCGAAGTTGTTTGATAGATATCTGATGTTTTTATAATGCAACAATCAAAGAAATTGAATAGTAAATGTGATATTCGGGTCATTGTATGATATAAAAATTTATTTTGCCGTTTTATATTTGTTCTGGATTTTCTATTTCAACATTTTTATTTGGTTCATGTGTTTTTTTCATAAAAACTGTCTATTGTTGCGCAGGGATGAATTTTGTAGTGGACATGTGTCACTTTCAGCTTGGAGCGTGTCCTTGATCACGTGAAGCAAAGATGAATGCCAGTGACATAATACATCCTCGGCCAATCACATAACATTTCTAATGTCATTACACCAAATGCGCCACTATCCAGTGCTGCTGTAGACAATTACACAGCTTGTACTCAATGCCTCAGTGGAAACTGGAAAGGCAAACCTACGTGGCTCAGGAAAATAATTTTGTGAGTTATTTAAATAAAATGGTTAAGCCACTGATATTGAAAGAAGGAAAGAAAGGAGGGAGAGAGAGAGAGAGAAAGAGAGAGAAAGAGAGAGAGAGGGAATTCAGTGAAGATAGTTTTTTTATTAGTGACGTAAATGTTTTTATGTGTAATGCAATTCCCACCTAGAATGGAAGAGACACACACATAAAACATTGTAAATCATCTGACTATGTGAAAAATAAGTTGGAGCAATGCAAAGTACATTTGAAAAGCCAGACTTCAACTGAAACTCCACTTCAAACTCCAGAAAAGACAAAAGTCGGGAAACTCTACTTCATCAAGCAAACAGCAGAGATGGCCCTGAAAGCAAACATTCCTGTTGAGAAGTTGTATCACCCAGCTTTTCGTACCTGGATTCAAAACTATATTCCAGGTATGATTAATTTAATTTGATATATTAATATAAATTCTATGTATCGTATGTGATATCAGAAAAGTAGAATAACAATAAGTTACTACTTTTGTGAATGTACACTGTTATTGAATGTTTTATTTTTTCAAATTATTAAAGTTTACTGTCACAGTGGTGAAAAATTTCTAATGCAGCATTTATCTGCTTAATGATCTTGCAGATTACATTATTCTAAATATTTCAGGTTCTGGAGTTCTGCCAATAATAAACACATTTGGCATAGTGGCTAAAATAGGTGAAAATGCTAAGAAAAGTCAAAGAAGCCATTGGCTATATTGTGTAATGAAACTATGGATAGAAAAGGCAGGGCAGTTTTAGCAAAATCATTCTGCAGAACCATGATCCACAATACCTTCTTGTTGAGCTGCAGTTTTCTATAAAATGTAAACTTTAAAATTTGTTAATAAGCCATTCTAGGCACGCTTAAGCAGTATGAAACACAGTATAAAAATGTACTTTGTTTTTTAAGACAGTGCCAAGTACATGATTAAATGCTTCAATAGCCTTGCAGTGCTCACTGGCTCACAAATATTGTTTGCACCTTGCTGGTCCCATAAATTAAATTTGATTGGTGAAATTTGGCAACGTGTGTTATGGGATGTTAACTTGGCGAGCAAGACAAAAAAATGGATTTCTCAATACACATGAACTCAAGTTCTGGTACGTGGCTTAATTAAAAGAATATTCTCTTCAACCTAAATAAACATATTTAACAGAATTAAAACGAATTTTTGAAGGAAAATCAGTTTCAGGTTTCAATGTTGAATATGGGAGAGGGGGTTTATTTCCCCCCCCCCCCTACCTACAGTGAAAGACGTGCTTAAGAACAATTCAGAGAGAGGTACGTGTGATGTGTCTTGAGTTACTAAATGCATTTAAGAGGAGTGATGGAAATTTGGAATTTGGGGTGAAAGCACTCTCGTCAATTTGGCTACCTATTAGCAATGTGAACAATGAAAGGATTTTCTCCTGACAGTCTGTTAGTGACAGATAGGCATACAACAATGACCGAAGATACTGCATAAACTTGCAATATGCTACAGCATATCTTTGAATGAATGATACGTGATGAATTTATGACTATTTATCACAAACAAATTGTTCATATTTGACATCAGTTTGAGGTGAAAATTTATGTTGGTATGACCGTTTCTTAAAATTAATTTTATTCGGTGTTTTTGACACACTTAAATTGGATTTTGAGGGGAGTTTGATTCCTATATAGGTTAGTATAGATCTATATTACATGCATTGATATTAATGTATCTTTTGTATTAGAAATATTGTAGAGCAGCTAATTAGTTGTATTTACTCACTGCATTACACTTTCCAAAAAGAAAATAGACCATTTATGTTTGTTGTCAAAACTTGTTCTATATGTTCATTTTTTCAAAATACTACAAAGTGCTAAATTTACTTTCGAAATTGCTAATTTTGGGACCTAATGCCAATTTTTTCCATTTTAAAGTGCTAAAATAACATGTTACTAAAGGGAGGGAACACTTTTCCTTCAAAAATTTAATTCAGAAAACCTGTTACAACTATGTCATGCAGCATTTAATACACAATGACAATACACGAAGCCAAACTGCAAAACTAGCCTTATGATTCATCTACATCAGAAATTTCTTCTTTGGTAGGTTTTGTTGCTTACTATGGGTAAGTGGTACAGAAAGTAGGGTCTATAAAGTTGCAAAATAGTGACGTTTGCTAAAATATCAGTTATTGGGTTTTTATGATAAATGACTCAATTACTTTGATTTTCCCAGATGACGCAAATTATGAGTTGCAAATGCAGCCAGCAACCTTGCCATAGCTTAATAGTTTAAATGCAACACAGCATGTTCTTGTTTTCATTCTTAACATTTGTTTTAATTCTACACCGATGAATGCAAGTTCACCGACAGCAATTACAAAATGAGAGAATGTTTGAATATAACATAACCTCATTTTGTTCCTTAAATCTTAAGCTGCATATATACAGAAGATTATGTCAATTTCTAACACAATACTCTTTATCGCTTAATGGCATAGAACAGAAACTGTCAAAATGTCTTGCAATACATTGTTTTATTTATTTACAGTAGAACTTAAAAACTTCTTAGAAATTTAGATCTATGAGTGGTGGTTTATATTTTGCACTTATGTTATTTAGTAGCTTGGTAGTGATTTTGTGATCACAGCATGCCACAAAAACTACCCTGTTTCACTAAAAAGCTTGCTCCAGCAGTGATTTATTAAATTGTATAAATTAATCACCCAAAAACCAAAAGTGGTATATGAATGACATTTGGTGCTAATTTATTCAGTGAATATAATTTTAATATTCTAATGCAGTATTCTAGAAGAAAATGAAAGGTGTGCGTGCGTGTGCGCGTGCACACACACACACATTTGGGCCACAGACGTTGCCAAAATGACAGGGAAAACAGGCAAAATTACTATTTTATGCCAAAATATCAGGGAAATGAGTTAAAATTACTTTTATGTCTTTACAAATGCTCATAGTTACCTTTCGGATTAAACTGCCAATTTTCAAATCCAAAATTAATGTAATCATTCATAAATTTTGAGATATTAAGCATTCATTTAAGATCAAAGTAATATCCGATTCAAATAATTTTAACTTTTGGGCCATAACTGATAAAATGTTGCTAATTTCATAATAGGATCCTTTTAGATCAATATACGGGTGAAATGATTTGTCAACCAATGAAGCAGTTCCATGTACAGAGGGTTATGAAAACTTAGGCTACTATATGCTTATTTCAGTAGAAAAAGCTCTATGTACTTTTTATGACAATAATACATGCCTGACAAGTCCATACTGAAGTATACAATGGTACACAAAATGATTACATTGTCATTTTAATTTTCTTATTGAAGTGATTTGTATAAATCATAATTTATGTTAAAGACTCTTCACAGCTGCTTGAGAAGTGAGCTGTGTTACTTCTCAGTATCACACATCAATATTTTTTGTGTGAAGGGCTTGACCAATGCAAGCATTGGCCACTTATTTTATTAGTTTACAGTTGAAGTTTTAACTTATAAGAATTTAAATGCATTTACTTAGCATTTTTGCATTTCTCAAATTGCTAAATAAAAGTGCTTATTATCCTATGATTTGTTTTTGTGAATGCTTGAACATTTATGTATACAAACCACTGCTCTTACTTGCTTTTTACTTTTAAGTACACTAAGAAATACACTGTTCAAGTAACAGCCTGTACTACAATTACCAGATATGTACACTGCAGTTTACCCAATTAAAAGATAAATGTTTTCTCCCGTACTACATACTAGCACATTAGTATCTGCAAGATCTGGGATAAGTTTTATGTTGGCTATTGTTCATACCCCAAATATATAGTAATTTTGAGCTTGTTACTAGGTAGGACAACACTTGTTTATTTTCTTCCAATTTTTCCGCACTAAATACGTACTTCAAAAGCATGAATAGGTTATTGCAGATTGAAGCATTACTTCATTTTAACTATTTATAATAGCCAAAGAGTATTCATTAAAACATGTTAAAACCAGATATCTTAAGACCAGCCACTAAAACATGGAACACAAGTGCTCTCTTCAATCTAAAAATGCCAGACACTAAAACAATCTAGGATAAGGAATACTTCAGCTAATTTTCAGGTATAAAAATATTCTTATAAAATGTAGAAATGCAAAGATACAGTAATGAAAAGAAAAAAAAATTCTTTTCAGCATAAATAGTTTTAATAAAGGTCATGAAGTATTTCACTATGAATTTACACGCAATCACGAGGCTGACATTTTTAGATTACAGCCAGATAAGTAACAGGAATGACATTTTATGCATGTGTGTGAAATATAGGATAACATATTGGAATAAAAATAAAGTACATGGCAAAATGAACTCAAACACTAACGTTTGATCTTAACCACTCAGATAACCTAGCAGTTCAAGGTTAGCTTCTTCATACAGTAACAATTTCTATCTATTGAACTTAAAACACTGCCACACTATGTTTTATTCAGTTTTAATCCAAATTAAGTAGTCAGCAGTTCAGCTACAGACAAACTCTAAATAGTTCTGCAATATTTCATGCATACTTGGACACAAAAGGGGAAATATAGTTTCAGAAACTTAAGTGGTGAACCTACTACAGCGACTTCCACCACCCAACTGATTTGAATCTCAAAACCTCTAGAAGCACACCAAGGAAAATCAATTTAAGTTTCAGATTTCAAGTATAGTGCAATGTACAAACTCATAAAAATGTGTTTGCTATAGCATATAGGCTACAAATCTAATACATTACAACCATCTTTGTTATTGTTTTATCTTTATTTGCCAGAATGCAGGCTAAACACTGCTTAGTCTTTTGATTAGGTAATCTAGATTGATTCTTCCAGATTGTGAATTACAAAAGTCATAGTATGCATTTTCAATTCAACTTTCAGATAAATGTGCAAACTGCAAGATAAGTTGAGTTTATCTGCTGATCAAAATACAGGTATCTTTAACATTTCTTTTATCTCAAAAGCTTTTGTATTGCTTCCATTAAACAAAGATTTTGCTGCAAATGTACAAAAGAACTATTTAAGGGAGTTAAAATACACTAGCAGAAGTTACTACCGTCCTTGAATGCAATATCACCTCGGCCAACTTGGAAACTGTGCACATCAAGGAAGACTTTACCTACCTGCAACAGAAAACATGCTGTTGCCAAAAATTTCTATATTTCAAAGCATTTTCTACAGATCTATGAGATAGACATACGCATAAGCTTTGCAAATGCATCCATAGACACCGCTCTGGTTTTAAGGATGACATTTATACCCCTTCCACTCTATATTTTATTCCCAAATGCAACATCTAATAGTTTTTCGGAACCTTTTTTAGTTTTGACTCCACTAAAGCTAAAATTATATTTGGTCAACCAACAATAATGAAAGTAACAAACGACCAAATCAGTGGAGCAGAACACACTGAAAAATTTTTCAGTATTTTCACAGTAAAATAACTTCATGGGCAGTATACTGTTTTGCTAAATATTTTATTTCCCGTGTAAACTACTATTTTCTCAGAAAATTTATGTATCTGTTAAAATGTTACTCTCCACATCAGTACTCTCAAAAACTCCAGTTGCAGTTTTACTCTTCCAAAAATTATAATTCATCATCCCTTAAGGGACATGTACGTCAAACACAGGGGCATTAATGGTTCATACAATTTTGTTCACACAACAGATGTTATTTGTTGTGAATGGCTACTTGAGTTCCGTTATCTTATTTAAGTTATTTAGATTTAATAAATGTTTATATATTGAAATTCTATTTTCTGCAAATTCATTTTCTTTTTTTTTTTTCTTTTTCTTTTCATATTTAGGAACATGTTTCTCAAAAACAAGCCGACTAGTTAGAACCTTCAAATTTTTCCTGAAATTTAAGCTATTCATTTTAAACTGGTAGAACATTTTCAACTGGTAGAAAGTTATGTTCTGCTTTAAGTAAAAAATTCTTTTAAAAAAATTGTCAAACTTTGAATTGCAAGAAATATTTTTTATTTCCTCAGTTTATATTAAAGTAGGCAAAGTTTACTACAGTATGTTGATGTTTTCTAAATGTATAAATTTGATGAAGCTCCATTGGTATAATCAGTAAAAATTGTTCCTGAATAGAAGGCTGTGTTTACTTACAATTATAATTTACAGAATATTAATATATCTAAAATATTTAAAAATAATTCAAATCACAGAACCCTTTAACTGAACAGTATTTAACATGCCTGTAAAATCAGTTAGCTTTTATAGTTCATGTCAAATATGATTTTATGTAACGCCTTGCAAAGCCTGTTTGACGTACATGTTCCGTAAGTTAGAGACAGATAAGATTATGTTTTCAGTATTAGCAATCTGTTACTGTTGATTGTTTTCGTTGTTTTTCAATTCTAGCTTGTAAGGTCCAGTTATTTTCAAATGTCTTATCTGCTGATTGACGGTCAGCATCCTCTTGGGCGAAGTTTTATGCGAGATTTCCTGAGAGAGCTGACACATAAGTTGCAAATTATCCATGCACCATTACACTGCACCACAAATGTGTTCAGTGGCACATAAAACTTCATGAAGAGTAACTGTTTTCCTAGCAGGTACAATTACTTATTCTAAGTAACTGCATATCTGGCAGCATATTATAATGCAGAGAAGTAAATTCATTCAGAATTTGTGTGTACAAAACATTGATATCAGAGTATGTATAATGTGCATTTCTGAATCTAGAGATCAAAATGAATAGAAGACAAATGTGCCACCTATACTTGAAGAGAGAGAGTAATCAGGAAGAATGAATGATCCTTGAACTGACCAGGTCATATCTAACAGCGAGCAACTAAAATGGGTGAAATTATGCTCAATGATCCTAGAATTCAATGAGATTAGAACCATACAACATTCATCTTTTGAAGATAGGAAAAAAGATGAGGAAAAATCTTCCAGCTAACTCACCCTCAGTCCAAAGAATGCCATTTCTACTACCAAGCTCCAAACAATGCCATTGCTAAACCGTTTTATCCTTTTTGCACACTGCTCAAAGAAAAACATTTTAGAAGATGTAACTTTCCAACACATGTATATTGAAAAGATGTCACCACTATCAATTAATTACTCAATACAATAACATTAAGAACTTCCTATAAATTTCATTTTGTCACTCCTTTTGATTAATATAATGAACTAAACTTCTCCACACTAAGAAGTTAATGTTATATTTTATAGAAACAAATGTCATAACAATGAGGCCAATTATGAATAGCGTGAAATAGCAACAAAACAAATATTTTATTGCTACCATGTCATAGTAACAAATCATGAATACCTCAATGCTATTGATAATTCTGGGAATATTGGTACCGAAAAAAGTAAAATGTGTAGCACATACACATTGCACTTGGTAAGATTTAACAATTCACATTTTTGCAAGCAAATTAAAAGCAAAACAAAAAATCCCTCTATCTGGACCCATTTCATAAATAGTGATTCTCTACTACGTACTTACAATAAGTAGAGGAAGTATTGTATTCCAACAAAAAACTTCCGTTAAGGTTTCACCAAAAATACATGTCTTGGCACCCTCCTGAACCCGCTCCCAAAAGAGCATTTTTAGGAAAAGCGCACGAGCACGTACACATAAGAGCTGTTATGAAACTTGGTATTTAAGTTCAGGGCCTTCCAAGTATGTGACCAAGATTTAAGAAAACTCCCACCCCAAACTATCCTTCACATGGAGAACTTTCAAATAATTTTTGTCTCAAAAATGGCTTAATTTTTATTAAAATAAATGTTTATGCTATTTTCATGATAAATAAAATGTACATCTTTAATTTTCTGGAAATAGCCTTTTAAGTCCTTTTTATTCTGAACCACTTTGGTAGAATTGGTAAACTGTAAGAAATGAAAAAACTTTACTACACAAAAAATGTACATTAATCTCGAAGCACACAATTTGTCAAGTAACATTAAAACGTGGCATTAATCGAGATATTCTTTGTTATTGGTGTGAATTTTCAGATGCTCTATGTTCTTCCCAACTGCAAATAGTGTTTTCTTTTTCTTCTTTCTTTCTTGTCATGTAAAGTCAACAGGATTTCTAAGCCATTACTTAGCAACCAGCTTTGAAGGTCTGACAATTGCTTTAGCTTAAAGTATTCTTCTTACGACTAAAAAGAAATGTGTAATGAAGCTATATTAAGAAGTAGAACATAGAATAAGCTTTGGAAGCAATAGTTTGTAATAATAGAGAAGTCATGTGAATGCAACAAATCAGATCTTTTTTTTCACCTAGAAGTGATGTAATTTTGTGCTAAGTTTGTTTTCACCAAGTATTACAGTAGGTAACATTTAGCAGAAGTTGTATTATATCTAATCTATACCATGTGCCAACATTATGTTATTCAAAGATTCTTACCATTAGCATTTAAATCCATTGTTTTACAATCCTTTGGATGTAAAATCTCAATTTTAGCATAACAAATTTAATGCATTACATTCACAAGACTCTCTTTACCTACTATTGTTTGCTTTTATATATTTCCTACAAACTATTTCTGCAAAAGCTTATTTTCCTATCTGCTTCAAGTTAATCCAGATAAACCTTTGCAGAAATAGTTTGATTACACACATTGTGGGTACAAGGGGGACAGAGGAAACCAAATCAATAAGATATCTAAAAACTGGCATCAGAAAATGCAGGCCTTGAAATTCCATACTCTTTCCCCAACATCATGAGAGTCAGTCTGAGTGGCTCAGTTGGCTAGGTGCTGGCCCTCTGATCCCAAGATCGTAGGTTCAAACCTGGCCCAGACAGATGGTTTCAAAGTGTGCTTAAAAGTGACAGCCTGTCAGCAGATTTACTAGCACATAAAAGAACTCCTGCAGCACGAAATTCCAGCATACCAACGGCGCTGATATGATCCCGGCAATTGACGGCATCATTAGCAAACAAAATAATCATTTTTGACATTGTGAAAAACTAGTGAATAAACCACCACTTAAACCAATAACCATGGAAATAGCTAATGCCACAAAACAAAAATTATTTGAAATAAAATGTTTTAAAGAGATCTACATTTTGCCTGTGGTACATTTTTGTCTACCTCTTATGGTTTACCAGTTATACAGAATTACACAACCTGTTGTGTGAGGCATCCAGGTTCGATTCCTGGCTGGAGGATTGGAATTTTTCTCTAGCCATGATTATTCCGTAACCACCCCAGTCTGGAAGTATGAGAGAGAGAGAGAGAGAGAGAGAGAGAGAGAGAGAGCAAGCAAGCGTGTGTGAGAGTGAGAGCGAGCGAGCATGTGTGAGAGCCTGAGTGAGAGCGCCAGCGAGCGAGAGAGGGTGGGAGGGTGGGTGGGTGTGTGAGAGATATAATGTACAAAAACCAGAAACCCAATGACAACTGTGCACGAGTCAATACCATTGCTGATAGGAAATATGTTCAAATGGTAAATGGCCCCCAATATGACCATTGCATTTAAAGGCAGGGTATAAATGGAATATAATAAAAAAAAATTATGCAGAACTCCTTCCAAATGTAGAGGGCTTCACAGGTTATTTCCAAAAAACTCAAGATAAAACATTTTTGTGCATCTTAAACATATGATAATTTTATCAAAATCATTAACCATTTTTTAGGAAATAAGAAAATGGGACATTTTGTTTCTGGTTATGCTTGCTCTTGCGCTCTCAGAATGCAGACCATTCTTTAAATAAAATTTTAAAAAACCTGGCATACTCAGGGATATGAAATCATGTATTTCCAGTGAAATCTCCTCAATATTGAATTTTTCGGCAGATTGCAACACCTTCTCCACATACTAGGTGTGTCATGGAGAAAGTAAAAAGCTGATTATAAAAAATTAGAACACAGGGGCAGTCTTAAAAGTTCTCTACCTAGCTCGAGATTGGTCATGATAATGGTCAAATTAATACGGTAGTCCTAAAGCATCACCCTTCAGATGGTGCAGTGTCAAGCTTCAGATGTGCAAGTGTAGTCATTTGTGATGACCGTGTAAACTGAGTTAAGACTTTCTACAAAATTTATAAAACCTGAAATACTAGCTGTGATAAAGTATTTCGTTTTGGAAGGTGTTTAACCCAAACAGAAATACAAAGAGTTGAGATTCAACTTTTATTTCTACTATTAGAAGTGCATTCAAATTATGAACCTGATAAAGAGTGAAGAGATTGTGAAAAAAATTAACAATGCTTACTCAAAGATTGCCAGCTGAAGATACAAGAATTGGTTGACATTGAAAAAAAAACTTCAATAGGCCATGTTCACTACAGTTTACACAAAGTTTTGGGTAAGCTTTCTGTTCAATGGGTGTCACATTTGTTAATACACTAAAAATGTAAATGAATGAACATTTATAAAGTGCTTAGGCTTGTTTAAACACAATTACAGTGAATTTTCCAACATTTTATTGATTTATCACTAAGCTACAGGGATGAAGGAGCAGGGAGAATTAATGGCAACAGGCGAAGAAAGCAAACTTCCATTTATACAAAAAGTCATGGCTATGGTTTTCTGGAATTCTCATGGTGTGGTGCTGAAGTTGACAAATGCTCACAAAGATGCCTCTATACTCTTAGATCAGTTGGTGGGCTGTATTGATGATATGTCTTGCATGACTTCACTCAGCTTGGTCGGAATATGCACACGACTTTATCAACATTTTACATACATACTTGCCAACTTTCTGAAATTTAAACCATAAAACTTTTCATTTCCTGTCCCTCAATTCCTTTTCTTCCAGGAATTGGAGAGCCTCGTAATATGGTCAATGTATGTGGTGCATGCTGTGGATGTGCTTTAAGGAGAGAACTGTTTCTTCCCCGGTATGGAACCTTCTGCACAAACTGTTAGTCCATTCTTCCAGAGGGGTGATGCAGTGGATACGCTTTAAGTAGAGAATCTTCTTCCCCTGGCATGGACCCCCCTTTGCAAACTGTCAGTCTGTTCTTCCAGATAAGAGGTGGGGGCATCGAAGGAGCATCCAGGATGCTCTATTTAAAAACAAAATAGGACCTTGCAGCATCATCCTTCATTCCATCTTGCCTCGTTCCTTCCTTCTGTGAGGTTGGTGCTTCTAAACCCTAATATCTTCCCCTACTTCCAATGAAGTCATCAAAATGGAAATTTTAATATGATTTTAAAATAAGACAATTTTATTTCATAAGAATCCTTGTAAACCTGGTAGTGCTGCTTTCTGTTGCACATGCTGAATTCTACCTGGGGCCACAACAAAAATCTATTAAATAGAAAAGAACACCACTTCCTAGCATATACAGATATTTCTAGTCCATATTTTACACTTTAAAACTATAAACAAAAACGTTCACTAAAATGGGAAACTTGTATCATACAGCCATAGTACACAAATAAGATAAATACTTTGTGAGGGAGTTGACTTTGCAATTCACATCATTGATCACTGAATGTTCATGCCCATTTACTGCTTATTGGTTACTGCTGGTAAAAATTAAGTGTTTTCTCATTGTGGTGAAAATCTGTAACACTCTCTCCATAATGCAGCAAAATGCAAGCATTGCCTTAAAATCGGAAAAACACCAACATTATTCAGACAAACTGTAAAAGTTGGCAAGTATGAATCTACAATTTCATTATTTTATGCAATACCTACTTAACTTCATTATAAAGGTGTGTATTTTGCACATTTTAAGGCCAAGCATGGTCAAGGGTACAACTCTTTAGATAACTGAATGAAAGCTGTTATCAGTAAAGAAATTACATGCAAAATACTTCAAGACCAAATTTCTGGACATCTGGTAACTACTTGACATAAGGGAGAAATATAATATTACAAAATATGATAGATTTTTGTAAATCAGTGTTTCCTTGCTATTATAGGTGCCAAAGTGTTATCCTAAATCAAAGCACCTTTTAGTTTGTGCTTATTTCCATCACATAGTCATCCTCTGTGGCCTAGAGGTACCATGGTAGCCTCTAGTTCTCAAAGGCACAGGTTCAAACCCATTGCAGGGCGATGGATTTTTTTTTGGGGAGGGGGTGTAAAAATCCTTCGGAACGGAAGTAAAGCCGGTGGTCCTGTGTCGTAGATTTACGGCACGTAAAAGAACCTCAAGTCTGATAAAGAGGCCTCTAAGCAAAATGTAGCCTTTCATGTCCAGTAAAAATGGGACGCTAAAAACCAAAGCATCCATAAATAAAACTCAATTTAATTTTTCCATTACATTTGAAGGGACTCATTGCAGTTTCATGAAACAATGATTTACTGCCTACATCTATAGCATTTTCAGAGGACTTTAATTAATGTAAATAGAACTGCAAGCAAATGGTTGAATAAAAGCAGCAAGTTCAGTTTAAATAAAATAAATAAATTAAAAGCACTACAAAGAGCCAATTTCTTCTTTAAAACGAAAAGGCTCTCCTGTCAAATTTGCTTAATATTCATCAGGCCTTTCTGCATTTGCACTCTTCACTGGCTCTTCAAAATGGAGCATTAACAATAATATACATTCTGCTACAATGAAATTTAAGTTACATGCTGCATGTCTGCCTAATCAGTTGCGCTACCTGCATTCACAACAACAGACATTCATGGCTCAAACCACAGAACTTCAGAAGGCAAGAGCAACAAGCAGCTGTTAACTCTAACTGCTATCACAGCAAGACATCTTTCTCAAATCACGAGTTCTACAATTTACGTATTTGTAGACAAGAGAGCCTTAAAGAGATTCACTACAGAAGAAAAGTTATAACTTTAGCAAATAAGCTACTGGTTCAGAGAGAATTCTCAAATTCAGAAGCACATTGAGCTTATTCAGTTTTATGATAAATTGCTTTTGTATGTCACTCACCTTTAGTAGTATTTGTAGTTTGTGCTGCAGCAGCTGTGTAACCAGTGGTGTAGTTTGTTCCCTGCGTCCCTTGCGTTGTGTAGGCTGATGTATAGGAAGCAGCCTTGGGCGTTGCTGGAGTAACCTGCCTTGTTGTTGCAGTATATGTACTTGTAGTGCTGAATGCTGGCTTTGATGCTGATCAAAATAATCACATGCAAAGGTATGCAAATACTCTTAGCTCTGAAAATTAACCTACACAAATTCAAAATGGGAAGTGCACCACCTTCAAGTCTTGATGTAATCTGATATACGGAAGGAAAAAATAAATTGTGTGTATGTGTGTGTATACGTGTGTGCATTCATAAATGGCACACTTGCTAGGTTCAAAGCACATCCATGAAATAAGAAATATTCAAATGAATGTTCCTCAGCAGAGCGCATTTCATACCAACTTGCAATGTTCTTTTCATTAATTTTTTTGTGGCAGGGAAGGGTAGGGGGGTGCAGAACTTCAATCCTCCAAGAGAAAGTAAATTCTAACTTCTTATGGCTTTTTCTCGCCAAGTTTTGCTTTATTAAGTAGCATTTAAATTTTACAAATTTTGTCATTTGTGAATACACACACACAATTTTCTCAGGTTACAATTAAAGTATGAAACAGAATAAATATTTTTTTGCTGCATTAGCATAGCCATCACTATTCTGTCAAACACCACTGAGCTTGAGTAAGCTACAGTTCTAACTATGGGCTCTTAAACTACAAAAATATTTTCATATGACCAATTCTTTTGTTCTTACATCCTATTCATTGCTGAAAACAGACTAAGATATTAATTTGGGAAGTTATATATTTTTTATCAATTGTTACAATTTTTTTTACACTAAATGCACAAATATACAAAACCTATTTTGATATCTTAAATACCGTTGGTTTATTTACTTGAATTTCTTGGCTATACTTGACAAGACAGAACTCTCTATTAGCAATGAATGATTATAAGTCTCGGATTGTTGCCTTGCATGAATGGACATATTTGAACATACAGTAGCAATATACTTGGCTGTGAATCACAGTGGCACAATCTGCAATAAGCTCTTAAGAGATGTAATTTAATCAAGTAATATACAGGGTAGACCACTTAAGTTGAGATGTATAATATCTCCAAAACTAAACATTGTAGAAAGAAATGTAATAAAGGTTGCTTGATATGTGGGAAAGTAAATGCTGTTAAGTCATGTTTTGTTTGGAGGACATTATAATAAGTCATTTTAAGGGTCAATTTAATGTTTTTAAATTGGAACTTACAATTAGGGTCAAATTAAACTGACCCTAAAATGACCATGATGTCCTCCAAATCAAACACGACTAATGGCATTTACTTTCCCACATAATATCAAGCAATTCTTATTTAAGACATTTCTTTCTACAGCATTTAGTTCTGGATACTGTACAGTCACAACTTAAATGGTCCACCCTGTATGGGCAGGAAAAGCTTTTACGATGGAAAGATTGTGAAATATGAAACAATGGAGTGAGCAAATTAACAACTTGTTAGTTAAAAACAAAAAACTAATGGAAACCACTGAGAATAAGTACAAACTCAAATTCCTCATGCATCGTTAATAAACTTTTTTAAATATGCAAGAGCCATTTGAGATACATCTCTATAATATTAGTTACCAGAATAACTTAATTGGTTAGAACTGAAATGAAGTGCAGTGCACATAAAATGTAATGCTCAAGTGCAGCTGCTTCCCTTTAGCTAAACCAAGTCTACCCTCCTAACTTGTTTTTCACATTCTTTTTATGTTACAGCCAAATGTCTATTCTTCCAGTGTTTTCTTCTTGGATAATAAACGCTCTCTGAAATCTGGCCAAAGTAGTTTCATTATAAAGCAAAGAAGTTGCTTTCATATAATGTGCATGACCAAAACTGCAGTATTCCCACAAAAGCTTATTCAGCTACTTCTTAATACAAATAAACCTTCATTATTTACACATTTTGTTGTAGGTATAAGAAGAATATAGTAGGCTAAAGCATTAGTCAAGTATTTTCAAAACCACTCCTATGTTATATCTTTGAAATTGTATTCTTTCAATAAACACAAAAAAAAAAAAAAAAAAAAAAAAACAAAGGGGAGAAATAAATGAATAATGATTTGCACCTGAGAGAAATATGAAGTACAGTAGAGATCCGGTATTTCAAGGTTCTGTGTAATTCCAGCTGGTCTTAAGAAAATTTAAAATGTTACATAAAACTAGAGTAAAATCCTGTTTTTATATGTTGTCCATATGTACGCTTTACGCACTTCTGAATGTGTTACATTTTGAACTTTCTTTTAATTTTCCATGTACAATGTCACTCTTAGGGTTTTTCATTTATAATGCACAGAAATAACCTTGGCCTCAGATTGCTAATGCATTTCTATTACAGATGGATAGGTACCATTCTGTTTCAAGGAGTGCGCTTGCTCTTTCTTTTTGTTGATCATTTACTAATTGAGAACGCCTAACAACCAGTTGTACAGTGCATACCATCCTTATTGTTACCCCTATTATTGTTCCTACTCAGTGACAGTAGTCATTAAAATACACATAAGTAAAAATACACCTTTTACAACATAGGCTGACCGTTGCTGTATGTAGATGGTTGTATAGTAACATCTGTACTGTAGTGAGCCCACCTGTGTCACAGAAATTTTAAAGTTGTACATATGTAACTATGCATTTCTTAGTGTTTTAATTCATACATTACAAGGAATGGTAGGAGTAAGAGAAAATTTGTGCCACTGAATGTGAAACTGGAGGCTTTGAAAAGACTAGAATAAGGAGAAACATTAAAAAAACTTGCTGCTGAGTTTGGAGTCTGTGAAGTGACAGTTGGAGATTGGCATAGAAACAGACAAAATTGAGAAGTTTTGAGAAATGTAAGATAAATTAGTTGTATTTGTAATTAAAATGATTACTTAATTTTAATATTTTAATTAAGTTATTCAATATAACTTTTTATTAACCCAAAGAATTTAAAATTTCATTATTTTATTTCATCATTTGAATGGAAGTCAATGAAGGAATCCGAGCATGAAAAAACAAGTGAAGCCTTGTTCATTTGGTTTACTCAACGAAGACAAAAAGGAAATCCAATTTCGGGCCTATTCTGTAAGAAAAAAGCTGCATTTTTTAAGAATGAGTTCAAGGTGAGGACGACTTTACTGCAAGTTCAGGATGATTGGATATGAGAGATGCAATGCGGTATAAGGCAGCTTGAAATTTGCAGTGAAAAACTTTTGCAGATTAGAAACTGTTACAATCCACCAAAAATCTGCTTGGATGGGCAAAAATATTTTTAAGTGGTTTCAAAGATTTCGTTCCAGAGGCCAAATGATACTTATAAAAAACTGCTTGCCTTCCAAAGCAATCTTAATGCTTGACAACACTGGTTCACACGCTGATGAATTACAAAGTGACAGTATTTGCGCATTGTTCTTATCCCCTAATGTGACGAGTTTCATACAACCTATGGACCAAGGTGTTTTAGAATGCTTGGAAAAAAAAGTATCGTCGTTGTTTGCTTCAGATGCATCTACAAACAACAGAAGGTAAAGGAACTACCAAAGAATTTCTAAAAACACTACGATAAAAGACAGTTTACTGGATAGCCGATAATAAAGGTGGAGAACTAAAAGTCTTGGAACCAGATTTTACGGAATGAAACCGATACCAACAGTACAGACAAAGATTATCTACCATTGGCAAAACTGATGAAAAAGCTTGCTGGATGTGAAAATGCGAATGTGAGTGAGGTTTCAAAATGGATGAACAGTTTAAAGCGACTGGTCTTGCAATTGTTGAAATGGTTAGTGAGCCTGCTGAAGACAGTTGCGACGAGGAATTGCCTAAAGAAATTGTACCACTGATCACTCACACCAAGGGTTCTAGATGTGGCATCGCATTATATTGAGCAGTAAGCAGAAGCTACTCCAACTGACACCATGCTTCTTAGAAGATGCCATGACACTGCTGCTAAAAAAACGAGATTCTATTTTAAAACAAAGGACTTTAGACAATTTCCTTAAAATGTAACATATTTTTGCAACTTGGAAATGTGTGTAAATATAACACAGCTATGATCTAAATGGTTTTTTTTTCACCATTATTGTGCTCATTAAACATTTATTCATGATTTATCCATTGATTTAGTGATATTTCTGTATAATCCGAGTCTCTTGTAATTCAAGGTAGCCTAAGTCCCAATTAGCAATTACCGGGGTTCTACTGTACTTTAAAATTGAAACTAACAAAGAATATCCCAGCAATGGTAAACGCCACAAAACACACACAAATTGTCTATTTAAATGAGAGCTACCTTTTTTGTGTAGTGTTTTACCACCTTTTACAATTTAATCATACAGAGCATTCCTTGTGGTTCTTTAGGCATATACTCATCAGGTCAAGAAAAAAGTGGCATCTTTGATCTTTTCTGCTTCCGACTACATGGGAAGCTTTGCAGAGGCAAAAAATAGCCCCATGTAGGACTTTTCATTACGCGCCAAAAGAGAAGCATATAAGCTGGCTGCTACACAATAATAAACTATTGTAGTTATTTTATATAATACTATATATATATATATATATATATACATACACACACATATACTATACCACATATTTTATACTTTCAAGTTATTTTAATGAAAATATTCCAGGTTTAAATTTGAAATATCGCATTGATTAATTTGCTTCTTACTTAAATTAATAATAAAACTAATATACCTCTAATTTAGTTTCAACTAGCCAATGTTAACTATTTAGAAAACTATCCCGAAAGATACATAATGCCCCTATCAGTAATCTACAATAGTAAGGGTAATATATGTAAAACAAATTATATTTATACATTATACCCATCTGTACATTATGCGTCAGTTGTACGAAAGTGTTAGTGATCTCATAGGTTGGCAAAACTGCTGAAAGATTAAAATGGCAACAACCATGTGTAGTGCGATGAATTATCTCAGTTGATATTTTAAAGCAAACAGGAGTGGCTCAAAATTAAGTGCCAGTGTAAAATTGTTTTGAATGTGTACAGCAGGCTATCAGATGAAAGTAAGAACTAGACTGTGGATGAAATTGTGCAAAAGGCAGCTTATGAAATGGGAGTGTCTGTTTCCACCATTTACACGGTTCAATGATTTTTAGAGTGCATGGTAGATTTCTGCAGCTAAATCACGTTTTGCAGCCCAAGATAAGAGTGCGCAGAAAAATAAATATTCCGAGCATGTACTAAATTGTATTTTGAATTTTTTCAGAAAAATTCGACAGAAAAGTGACTTCAAGACTAAACAAAATAAATGAATCGGACATGGACAGTGATTTCCCAAGCTTTAACGAGCCCACTGTTTGAAGGTTACTGAAAATTTACGGTTCATTTCAAGAAGCCCAGCAAAACAACAGTGGAATGTTGAGTGGCACAATAAATCCTCAGTTCAGAAACAGGGGTATTATTTGCTATTTATGAGATAATTTTCTTTCTTGTTTGCTGTTATTTGAAAATTTTGGAGCTGTGCAAAAATAAAGCAATATTCCGAGCATGTACTAAATTGTATTTTGAATTTTTTCAGAAAAATTCTGACAGAAAAGTGACTTCAAGACTAAACAAGATAAATGAATCGGACATGGACAGTGATTTCCCAAGCTTTAAGGAGCCCACTGTTTGAAGATTACTGAAAGATTTATGGTTCATTTCAAGAAGCCCAGCAAAACAAGTCAATGTTGAGTGTCACAATAACTCCTTAGTTCAGAAACGAGGGTCCAATATATTTTCTTGATGAAACTTGGGCAGATGCACGCATACTGTAATGGAAGTCTAAAAAAGATTGAACAATGAAAAGTAAATACCAAGCATTTATTTACAATGAGACTGAAGGCATCTAGGACTAAGTATTTGCATTGTTTTGCCATTTGTATTTTATTGTTTAGATTGTGCACTCATTTCATGAATCTTAAGTTGTGTTTAAACCCAAATAGCTTAACCTAAACATATTAATAAGAAAGAAAGCTATGCACAACGAATGAATATTGTTTCAATACGCTTTGTTAGGCTTTAGTGGCCAAATGCAATTTGGTGTACTGCATTAATTTAGATATGGTTTGCTATTTACGAGTTAATTTTCTTTCTTGTTTGCTGTTATTTGAAACTTTTGGAACTGTGCAAATATAAAACAATTTCAAAAAGTTTGATGAAAATAGGATCTTATACAAATTTGAATCTTCGTAGGCAAGTTTTGGGAGCCAGCCAAGAGCCAGCTGATGCAAGTAGTGCTGGTGAGGAAGAGGCGGCAGGAAATCTCAGAGTAATACATTTACTCTTTTCTTGACCTGACGAGTGAGTATATGCGACATGTGGTCATTGCACTAGTGGTCTCATTTGCCAGTGTAGGTCCACAACAATCTGTTATTGACCCTCTCACTGCAAATATAACAGTTCCATCAGCACTAATCACTGCTCTTCTTGCAAATGATGTAGCATTGCTGACACCTTGATCTCAACAAAACAACTCATGGATAAAAAGAATTAAAGCCCCTTGTACACGATCAAACTTTTTTTTCAGTTCAAGAGTTTACAAGAAAAATTGTGAGATATTTTTCAATATGTGACAAGACTGGAAAAGATTTCGCAAGACCTGGCAGGATTTGACAAGACTTGGCAATGTCAAAAATGTGTATTTACAAGTTGCCTCTTCGACAAACTGAAAACCTTCAGAACATATTGATAATTTATCACGCGCAAAGTAATTTAGTATTTCCGTCACAGTATAACAATTCGCAATGAAATATTGTTCTTTACTAATATTATGTAGCACTTTCATGTATTATATCCAATTAAATCCCATTACGAGTGTGGAATACAATGAAAATAACACCAACCGATAGGTTAACCACACTATATAGCATTGCATTAATGTATACTTAGCTCGGAAAACTGCCTGGCAATTATTTCTTTATAATCGCCTTCATCTGCTCCATCTTGTGGTAATCCATGGAGCTCTCGATGTACAGACATGGCCAGCTTATGTATAACCTAATCAGTTCACATACGACATACCTTGGCCGGGTAGCCATTTTTGTGTTTAGTTTTCGCTTTCAGCCATGTTGCAGATTTTGTGACGCACTGTGAATACTCGCATTTCATTGGCCAAAGCCATCAAATCATTCTGAAATCTTTGACTGTTTAGAGCATGTCCTTATTTGCTTTCAAGACTTTCAAAGACTAAGTATTGGAAGCAATTTGAAAAGAAAAGTTGTGAAGTTGTGACAACTCTTCAAAAGTATTGAATTTGACAAAAATTTGATCGTGTACAAGCGGCTTAACAGTCTTCTCTAAACAGTGTTGACATGCCATCTATTGGGACTATATTTACTCAAGCTGCAACTTGTGTGGTGCTACCTATAGCAAAAAAGCTAAAGCTCTACACAGTTACTTTCTTTCTAACATTTACATGGTGCAGAAGCCCATCAGGTGACTGGGAATCATGGGTGTACGAAATGGCTTCTTTAAAGCATTATCATCCGATTTTTCAGGTTTTGAGTTTGATAACAGTGAGAGAGAAAGCTGTATTGATGATAATCTTATAAACAGTAGGAGTGACAGCAGTGATGTTTAATTAGAACCCATGCCCACCCCTTCTCATGAACTTTAGATTTTCTTGGGCTTCAATGCCCAAGATCAGAGTAAAGAAACATACAATAGCAGAATATTGGACAAATTCATTGCCATTCCGCAATTTTTGGACTGTATGTCCAGGTATTGATAACTTTTACTTCTAAGACTTTTGCACTTCAATGACAATAAAACACAGTCTAAAGGAGACAGACTGCATAGATTGACACCTGTTATTGAACATTTCAGATTTCACTTTCAGCAAGTTATTCACACCTTTTGTTCAAACATTACATCTCTTCCAAAACACACAGGTTCGGTATGAAAGCATTTGTGCTGTGACTGAGACTGGGTACATATTGGACCCAGGAATCACCACAAAATTGTTCATGACCGTGACCTTGGGGCTGTAGTACAAACCACCACAAAGTACCTGTATAAAGGGCACAACTTGCAGTTAGATGGTTACATGCAAATAGAACAAATGCTTGTGGCACTGTCAAAGGGAACAGAAAAGAATGAAAAACTGACAGCAAAATTAGACAAGGGACAAGTGGAATCTGCACATACAGACAGTATGTTGGCATTTAAGTGGGAGGACAGATGAGAGGTGTGTATGCTAACTACTTTCCATGCAGACTCAAAGAGACGGACACGCAAAGTTGACAAAAAGACAATCATGCAAACAATAAAACGTGGCCATGTTATGGACTACAATAAGAATATGGGTGCTGTGAACAGGACAGATATGATAGGTTCACATTGTCACATTGGCCAACTTTCAACTTAACTCTAATTACAGAACTTTTCCAAGTGTTCCATACATGAAGACTAACCAGTAAAGCTGGGAGGCCTTTATCTGGTGACCAACCCCTAAGACTGACTGAAAGGCACTTGATCTCCCATACCAGCAACACTAAATAAGATGCCATGTACGCCCCAACACCGTCCTTGGCCAGAAAAAGAGAAAGTATGTGTGCCAACTCTGTATGTTTACACCCCTGCATTGAAATGTACAAAGTCAGATTTTGAAAGTATTATGTAGAGGTGGTAACTTCTGTGTATAATTTATAGACATATCTACTTCATACTCCCAGAAAACATTCTTAAACATTAAAGTCTGGATACCCCTGAATTGTTAATAAATTTCTATTCATTAATATTTTGAATAAATTTCTGTTCATTAATATTTTGGCAAAGTGCAGCTTAAAAAGTTAGACCCCAACATTCAGAATGTTATGCAACAGCTTTCCATTGTTTCCTTTTTTTCTCTCTCTCTCTCTCTCTTGCCCATAGACAACCGTTTATAAAGTGTTGTGTTATTCCCCCCCCCCTTTTTAAAGCACTCCATTTTTTAAATGTGACATTAACAGTCATCTACATCTTCTTTGGCGAGTGTTTCAGGATATTTTATAAAATATACTAATTAATGTATAGTTAAAATAACTCGGCAAGAAGAGTGAGTTTTCATGTTGTTTACTACTGATTACAAAAGGTGTTTAAAATGACGTCCACCTACTGAAACACATTCCTGAAGTCTCTGAATGAAATTGGCATTTGCATATGCAAAGTTAGTCCATTGCAATTCTCATAATTTCTCACAAAATACTACTTTTAATTAACAGAATGTGTATGGGTTATCTTTGTATAACTTATTTTTTTAGATTTACCCATAAATAGAAAACACAGGCCAACAAATCAGGGGGTCTATAAGGCCATAATCCACTAAAAACCACCCTGTTCTTGGATCTTTCCTTTATGAAATTTGTTCATCTACTGTGTGGGCAATTGCAAAATCATGCTGAAAAGCACTTGATAACAGTTAACTGTACAAACAAATTTGAGTATTTGTGCTCTGTATCTCTCACCATTGATTGTATCATTTAAAAAAAAAAAAAAATACAGGGCATTTAATCTTATGTGCAGCTATAGTACACCATACGCCAACCTTCTCATCATAGAAAGGAGTTTTGTGAATGGGATGAGGATTTTCAGCACTCTAGTATCTATAGTTTTGCATTATAACATGGCCATGTAAGTGAAATCATGCTTCAGCTGTGAATATAACTTTAGGATTCACACCATCAGCAACACTTTGTAGAACTCAGCTACAAAAATTTGAATCACACTATCTGTAAGCTTTAACTAAAGTACTACTGTCAGGACTTAAATTTAATAATTTTAATGGCTCTAAATGCTATGCTTTTCAAAACACTCATTTCTTGTAATAGGCAACAGAGTGTTTCAAGGAGAGTGTTCTAAAATTTCTATCTCATACTTCTTTTCTTAAAGTACGCTTTATATATATTCTGATTTCTTCTTCCTTTCCAGTATTAGGTCCTAATGACCTGCTACAACCTCACAGTAGAATTTTTCAATCCAGAGTTTCCTTGGACAAGCTAAACCCACTCGAAAAGATAAATCCTTTGTTGTAATTTAAACTTTTGTGGTGCCATATTAAGTCACAACTAAAACCTATGCCAATAACACCAACACAGGTTATACACAACTAAGCAGCAGAAAGAAGGCAGAGACAGAGATAAAGGCAATTGTAAAGGTAAAAACATCCATCAGTACTACTAACCCCACCCACCAGCAAATGATAGCACTGATGCAGGAACCACTTCGCCACCTAGTGCTGTAAAGAAGCCCAACAAATGCTCTGTACTAAGTCATTCAGAACAGAGGACTTCACAGGTTATTACCAGAAATCATTAGCACCTTTTGATAAATTAAAAATAACAAAAAATTTAAAGATTAATTTAGGATGGGGGAATTTTCTTCGAAATCCTCATGTTGCATCCTTGGAAGGTCCTGAACTTAAATATCAAGTTAAATATTTAACCAACTTTTAATTTTTGAGCTATGCTGTTCTCGCACATGCACACACGGACCGTTTTCTAAAAAAAAGCCTAAACATTTTTGGTGGAATACAATAATTCCTCTACTTACTGTATGCAGTAGAAAAACATGAGATGTATTGATATTATGAAATTTAGATTTGCACTTTCTGATAATACTATGGGCATAGCAATTTCATCAAATTGTAAAAATACAAGGTTTAAAAAAAATTGCCCATAAGCTGGACCTGGGAAAACCTAGCAAAAAATTGCTTAAACTTAAAAACAAAGCACCATGAAAACATCACAATTTCATAAAATCAAAAGAAAATGTCTAAACATATGGAGATGTTACAAAGTATATAAAATGCTCTCAATGTGAATCCATTTAATATTGGAGTAATAGTGAATTATATTTTGATTAATGGTGATAATCAAAATATAAGCACATATACATACATGTCAAGAAAACACTACACTGATATTTAAAAGACACGCGGCAGTTAAGGGGCGAGAGTAGGTGGGGATGGGGGGGGACAAACAAAGGTTTCCACTTTGCTCACAATGTTCACTCTCAAATCTCTCAGGTTAGCCTTAGTATACCTGTAAGTTGAACTTATTTGTGCATTTTCAGTTATTAGATGCATTGTTAGCCTACTTTGTTAGAACTGTTTTATAGCACATTGCTAGTTATTGAAGCATATGTTCAGTGTAGCAGCAGAAGAGGACTCCTAGTCTAAGAAAACGATTGGTTTCTCATATGTACGTTAGATTTACATAGCGAAGCCCAGAGTTTGTCTAAGAGATTTCTTTAAATGTGAAGAAAAGAGTATGCACCTCTAAAATGAACCCTTTATTTCAATCAATGAGAGCAAATAAGTCCTAGTGTCCTTAAAAATAAGTTATGTAACTGTTTACAGAATTTTCAAAAATGGATTCTAGCTGGGCACATCGCAAAGTTTAAAACTTCAGGGACAAAGAGCATCACACAGCTAGGTAGCTTTCAATTACATGCCACTAGTAGGTACATCTATGGCTACTATACGAAGGAAGAATCCTACCACATGCAAACTGCTGTCTCCACATAAGAAACAGAGTTACTTAAGGGCAATCTTAGCTCTTTGAACAAGGTCCTCCATGATCACAGGAATTCAAGACTATAAAGAGGAAAATATTACAAAGATTTGATATTGTAAACCTAAGAGCATTATTTTTTGACATACAAAAGAAAAATTTGAGGGGAAATAGCATAGTTGGATGAAATGTAGACAACATTGACCATATTGTATCATAGAACCTTCAATTGATACAAAAGAAAGCTCCATGAGGGCACCCATTGGAAAAGGCTGCCACTATATTTATTGCCATGCTGGAACATCATGACATATAGCAATCTTCCTGAAATTCTAACCAGTGAAACTTCTCATTGACCAGCAAAGTGTTATTTTGTAATAACATAATTTAGAATGTGTAAAATCTCCAGTGCAGTAAATGTACAAAAATGTCATGTAATATAAGCAACACTGAGATAAAAACACAAATATTCACTAGTTTTTTCAAACAGAAAACTAGTACAAATACATGCTGCAGATTGTGAAGATCAAGTTCAACAGGCAAGTTCGATAAAAGCAAGCATTGGCTCATCTCACTAGTTTCAAGCAGTTGCTCAGTTTAGAGCCAGGTGGAGTTATTAATGGAAGTCTTGAGTGCAAAATAAAATATTTATAGAAGACTTATGAACTCAGCTGTGGCTCTTAATGTGTCGCCCTTATGTGTTTTCACATTGCCTGGGTACAATAATGTTAAACAGAATGCCAATAAGGTCATTATGATCCACTATTATGACCAGAAGACTGATGACAAAGCAATTTACATATCTGCACACATACTGGAGCAGAATGCATGTACAAACCAAAATGGGATTATAGCTATAGAAAGTCCTATAAAACTGACCCCTAACTTTTGCATTTTCAACAAAATGAAACACGTTCATCCACTAAAGCTTTAATTCATGACACCTTAAAAATACTGTGATATTTTATATTGATTTTGCTCACTTAATTGCATAGGATACCGATCTAATGCTGCAAAAACACTAGTACAAATAATCTACTTTCAATATATCATTTGGCAAGTGACAGATTTGTACAACTAAATTAAGGAAATCACTGATTAAATTTAGGAGACAAACTATGATCTGTTTGAAGTCGGGCAAATCTCGAATGCTACTTCATTTGTCAAATCTTTAATTTCGTTTGTTATTTAAAATCTGTATGTCAATTAGGTTTATTCACTGAGTGTGCTTAACATGATCAAGTATACAAATATTTACATAAAGCAGAGATTTTAATCCCCTCCTGACAAAAGATGGTGGTGGTGGAGTGGAGTTTAAGGGCCCGTCGACAACTAGGTCATTTGGGCCCCCCTGACAAACTGAGGCATGATTGTTTACTCCGCTGATGTTCCATGATGGTCACTTGAGCATTTACTTGGTAAGCTGATAGCATTAGCTCAGCAAAGAGGGAAATCTTTATTTACACCAAACCACATATGAAGCTGGATTCTTACCGTCCTGCTTGTTTTTATGTATACTGCCCATTAAGAAGGCACTATTCCTTACAGCATGTTAGCTCGTCAGAAAATATTAAAACTCTTAATTACACATAGTAGTAGTACTGCTGGATTTCAATTGAGAATTTTTCCAAAGTTTATTACATACCAGCAACGTTAACTCCATTCTATTCTTTCCCTCCAGATTGGAAACTGGTTCACACTTGGCATTACTGTGAGAAACAGTTATAAATTACCAACACATCTTATGCTTAATTTACCATATTTTATCATTACATTTGATCCCTGAATATCGGCTAATCTTGCCCATTTATTTTCTTACCCATAAGGAGGATGGTTCAAATAGTATATTCGAAGGTCCCAGGTTCAATTCTTGGACCAACCACCCTGGATGGGATTTTTCGTGCATTTTCCAGGTTGGTATGTGGATGCTGGGGAGGATTCTCCACCATATTTTCTTCTACCTCATTTTATTTAATTTCAGGAACTGCAGGGCCTGGCACAGTGGTCAGGGGTATGCAGAATAGAGTATTATCTCTGGCGATGTGGCACATGCAGTGGATGTGCTCTAAGAAGATAACTATTTCTTCCCTGAAACGGAACATTCTGCCTGAACTTGTCCATCCATTCTTCCAAATGTGGGGGTATCCAGGGATGCTCTATACAGAAAATCCAAATGCACCACCTTTCAACTTTCTCGCCTCATCCCATCCTCCAGGAGATTTCCGTTCCTTAGCCGTAATATCTTCCCTTGCTTTCAATGAAGTAATAAGAATGGTTTAGCACCCTCATCCGATTTTAAAATAAAAGGCAGCTACATTTTATATGAATCCTGAATATCTGGCGATACTGTCACATGATGAAATTCTTTATGGTACCACAAACACGTACTAAAAAATAGCAAATGCCAGTTCCTAAGCTATACACAGATTTATAGTCCATATTTTATGCTTCATAAAATCCACTATAAACAAAGACTATCACAAAAAATAGGAAATTTATATCCCACTGCCATAGAATGCAAATAAGATTAATTTTAATGCAGGAATCAACTTTAGAACTCAGTTCGTTATTTTAAGTCCATACCCATTACTGTTTATCGGTTACTGCTGGTTATCTTTAAGGCAAATAGAGCGCAATCAAATTTTAAACCCCACAAAATGAATGAAGCCTGCACTTTGTTGCAGACCAGTGAAAGGAGACCATGATCATGAAAGAAATGCAGATGAAGTCTGGTCTATTATGGCAGTGTATACCAACAAACACACTACATTCAGGCTGTAATCTCAAGTTAACAAAAAGCCTTATATTATCAACAAATTACAATAAAATGCAATAGAATTAAATGCCTTGTCTTGTCATGTACATCATTAAAATCTAACATTTTAACCCTTAAATGTGTTGCTTTGCAGATATGCAAAGTGCATATAATGAATTTATTTTTAGAATGTGATATTTTTTTTGTGTGTGTTAATTTCATATTATGCAAACCTTCAGGAATAAAGTTAAGGTACTTGTAGCTCTTTTTATAGTGTGAAGATACTAAATTTTTCTTCATCATTATTATTATTATTATTATTATTTTACTTGGGCCCTCTTTTTCCTTTATCACAGGCACATTTGACTGCAGTCACTGGGACTCAAACTCATTACCATTAGGCTTTGAATGGCTGGCCAGTTCATTTTGTATCGGATGAACAATCATGGCTATTCGAAGCACTTCGGATGTGGTGCCGGTGAAAGGGATATAAAAGCTGGTTTAGGAATTAGAAGAGCAGCATATGTAGCAAAATAATTTGTGCATTAAAGGGTTAAATCTGTCCCTAAAACCATAAAACTGCCTTCTTTGCCATAAAGTCATAAAAAGGCCTCCAGTCATGTACATTTAAGGAGCAAACCGTAAAAGTTGGCAAGCATGATCATGCTCTTGTTAATGGTGTTCTATTGCTCTTATAAAGGAATCTGGGGATTATCATGAAGACATGGGCTATGCTAATTTCTACAGGTGGTTTAACCCTCCGTCAGTCGCTAGGGGCCTGAGAGACCCCTGGCATTATATAAATGTTATAATTTTCGAACGAACGCACCTATGCAATTGCCTGACTAGGACATCTAACATTACACCTTGCGCGATTATTTGCTGCAGCGATAACCTCATCTGTTAATTTGTTTGGCTGGAGGAATGAATAATCAGCAGTTACGTGTCGCACAGGTCAACCAGGCCCCGCACGCTTGCTCTCGTTACATATTGTTGACAGATTGGTTTCTCATTAACTTTTGTGTAATATTGCTTTACTATTGCAAGGAGGTGTTACTGCTTCGTCATGAATACGAGTAAAAGGTACAATCTACAAAATCATAATGATTTGGAAGAAGTACATCGCCTACTTTGCGATGATGCCTTGCCCGTGGATGACAACTTATATGAATAAGATGACTCTGATTCAGAGGATAAACTCAAAACGAGATCTTTAGATTCAGAAACTGACCATGAAGATGAAGAGGAAGACGATGAAAGCAGCTTGTGTGATAACATGTATTTTATAGGTAACATCATATGCATTCTTATTTTTCTTTTTCTTCTTATTATTATTGACAGTACGTTCTGCTGTTATTCACAGGAAGAGATAGACAAAATGAAAAAAAGAACACCTTTGAAAATAACACAGACAAGGGCTCACAATATATTGACCAAACTTCCTGGTGTGGTAGGAGCTGCCAAAAATGCGAAAACTGAAATTGATTGTTGGAACCTTTTTGTTACCGAAGATATAGTTAGTTGATTTGATTGTTGAAAGCTCAAATACTTACATTAGCAGTGTGCAGCAAAAATTTATTTGTGAAAGAGACAGCAGACCTACAGATGTAATAGAAATATAAGCTTTCCTAGGCTTATTGTACCTGGCAGGAATTTTTCGTGGACGCCAGAATATTCACGAGTTTTGGATAACCGATCTTGGAATTCCTCTATTCCGAATGGCTATGTCCGAAAAACGATTCAGTTTTCTAATACGCTGTATTCGCTTTGATGACAAAAGCTCAAGACTGGAACGACGAAGATTGGATAAATTGGCTGTTGTTAGAGAAATGTTTACATTGTTTCTGAACAACTGTCAGAACCATTGTTCTCTTGGACAAAATGTCACTGTCGACGAACAGTTGCCGGCGTTTCGTGGTTGATGTGCTTTTAGACAATATATACCATCCAAGCCAAACAAGTATGGCATAAAGATATTCTGTTTGAGTGATGCAAAACTGTTTTATACAACTAACATGGAGATTTATTGTGGACAGCAGCCGGACGGACCATATTTGCAAACTAACTCGGCAAAGGCTGTAGTGCTGAGACTAACTGAACCAATCTCTGGCACTGGACGAAACGTTACTGCAGATAATTGGTTTACCAGTGTATCACTGGTAAATGAATTGCGCAAAAGACAACTTTCTTTCATCGGTACAGTGCAAAAGAACAAAAAAGAGTTACCCACTAATTTCACTTCTCCAAAAGATCGCAGACAGTATGAAAGCATATTTGGCTTCACAAAAAATAAAACACTTGTTTCATATGTTCTAAAAAAGGGTAAAACAGTAGTTTTGCTCTCAAGTCTACATGTTTCATCCACACAGTTATCAGAAGGTGCTGAGAAAAGGCCTGAAATAACCCTGCATTACGACACCAAATGTGGAGTTGATGCAGTAGATAAATTTGTGCTACATACAATGTAGCCAGAACGAGAAGGTGGTCCATGGTAATTTTTGATTATATCTTGAACATTGCAGGTATTAATTCTAGGGCTATCTTCCTTGGAAACCAAAATAAATATTACACAAGGCAGGAGTATTTGAAATCACTATCTTTAGCTTTACTGTTGCAACAGCTACAAAGGAGAGCAACAGCATCAAATCTATCCGATGATTTGAAAGGACTTTTGACAAAATATAAACCTGAAGAATCCGGCGTAGATGAATTGTCAAATACACCACTATGCACATCGAAAAGGAAACGATGTGAACCCAGCAACAAAGACAAAATGAACTGCAAAACTAAATATGCTTGCGGGAAATGCAACACCCCACTGTGTTTGAGCAAACATGCTAAAATTATTAGCGATAGTTGCTTAGTCGGGGAAAACACGGGTGAAATAGTGGATGATTCTGAGTAACTGAACATTTGAAATTACAAGTTGTATGTATACCTGGAAATGGCAATGTATTTCTTTATACTTACTGTAATACAACTTATAACGTATATGTACTCATATTTTAGCTTGTATTTTTTTGTAGGATAATACCTATTAATGAAAGCCTTGTACGCTTAATCTAAATAAAGGTAAAAACAGGGAAAAAAGAAAACGAAAGAAAACAAAAATACAAACAATAACAAAAATATAGTGCGGTTCTTCAGATAGTGGTAATTCAGTTTGGAAACAAAAATATCCTCCTAAAGCCAATAAAACCAATCTAATGTTTACACTTTAAAGCACGTGTTTTCAACACTCTCTCTTCAAAAACTCTAATGCTAATCTTTGACATATTATTCTTTCCCCCTCCACTACTAAATTACACATGCCAACAATTTCATTTCATTCCTGTATAGTGCCATCAGTTTAAACAAGATCACCCCTCAGGGCAATGTGACGGCTGGGCACACAGTCCTGTCATCCGACACACACTCCCCATACAGCCAACACTAGAACATGGAAGGCTAAACGTAGTAACATGATTCATTATTACAAACATTTAATGTGTGTGTGTACATTGCTTACCTGTTCCAAGATGATGTTGAAAATGTTCTTGTACTGTGACACATGTGTTACAGCATCAACAGGTTTGAATTCCCACATAACTTGTGAGATGTTGGCTAATTTCTTCCTGTATGTTACGTTGCAGTTTATTTAATGTTCGGGGATTTGTTTTATATACCCTGTCTTTTAAAGTGCCCCAAAAATAATTGCAGGGTGTTCGGTCTGGGCCACTTCCCCACACTAATTACTCTGTAATCATTCCCCACACTAATTACTCTGTAATCAACATATCCGCAATAGCAAGTTCGAGTTGTATGGGATGCAGCCCCATCTTGTTGAAATACTCCCTGTGCTCGTTCATCCATCAATTGAGTGAAAAAGGTTCCAAAATTATGGCTTGGGATCGTTCTGCATTAATGGTTTCATGAAAGAAAATATGGCCAATCATTCTCGTCACAATCAAGGTTCACCATACACTAACCTTAGGATAATGTAGCGCACCTTCCCGTATGAATCTCAGATTTACTGCTGCCCAGTAGCGATTATTTTGCATATTAACGTGTCCACTGAGATGAAACCACACTTTATCACTGAATAACACTACTTGCAGGTTTATGATATTGACACACATGGACTCAAGAAACCAGACGCAAAACCTTATTCTAGTCTGGGGATCCTTTAAGGTTTGTACCTCTGTTGTTTTGTAAGGTCGCAATTTTAGCATTTTTGTGGCCTTCTGTGATCCATAGCTGACACCTGTTTTCTGTGCTAACTTAGAGACTTTCGGAGCAATGATTCTAATCAAGCACTGATATGATCAAGCTTTTCTACTGCGAGCAAGTGGCATCTTCGCTTTTTTTTCGGGTCTAAAACCAATCCTGTAGTATTGAATTTGTGGATTATTTTATGCACTGTACGTCCATTGCATGGATCAATGTCAGAAAACCTTTCCCTAAACTTTTGGAACTGTGCAAAAATAAAGCAATTTCATAAAGTTTCTTGATGAAAATAGGATCTTATACTAAATCGCAACATGACTCAAGCAAATACACTGTAACACAACCTGTTGGCAACACGACCAATGCTCCACTGCCTTGGCTGACCTCGCATGTGCTTCAATGGCATGAAATAGTTCTGCCAGCCACAGGGAGTGGAGTGTTGGTGGATGGATGCTGTATGCCCCGCCGTCACGGTGCTGCAAGAGCAGGCCTCTTTAAACTGATGGCATTGTATTTAATCATTCTATATATGATGTGTATCCTCCAAGCATACACACAAAAACCACACGTTGCAATGCCGAAACTACACTAACGCAAGCCTATAGTTCACAAATTTCTTTGGTACCATGGAAAACAGAGCTGCAACTTCTAGGATAGAGAGATCCGTGCACTCAATACACAAATTCTGGAAGAATTTAATAGATAGATAACTGGCATAGAAACTGAAAAAATCAAAAGTACTTTACATGAAAGGAAATAAAGTGCTGTTCATTTGGCCTTCACAGTTAAATGGCAAAGTTCATTTTTATTAAAAATTAGCAACATATAATTACATTATTTACATATTGGTAAAATAATAAAAAAAAAAAAATTAGGAAAACTTATACATATAATTGACAGTGCAAACCAACAGGGCTGACAGCACACACAAATAGAAGCATAAATAACATAGCAAAAGGGTCCGCCAAGAAGCCATTTTTGAGAGAACTGCAAACAGTGGCTACGAGTCGCCAAGACTTCCTTGTTTCGAACACTGTATGCTTAACTCCTTGCTTGACACAGTACAAGTTATGCCCTTTGTTTTCAAAACTGAACTGTGGAGAAGTTGTGTTTTATCAAACTACAGAACCCACAGAATGGATATCAGCACGGTCTCAAATGTAACAGTCACATCTGTCGGAGATGTACCAATTGTACTGTACTGTAAACAACATGGAACTTTACAGCTACGAAGAGTATGTGTACTGTCTGTGACTCAGGAGTTTGGCTTTGTCCTTGTGGTTGACGTAAGCGAACCTGAGAGAGCGTTGTGTTATTCTTTCCTATCGCTTTACCGTTTTACACCCTGTTCCAAAGGTACTTATCCTTTCTTTCCGCGACAACAAATATTAGGCAAAGTAACATCAATAGTACATTATTACTGCATTAAACAAAACAATTATGATCATACTTTCAATAAGTGAACTTGTAAAGCGTGTAAACATGAAAAACAGTATATTTATGACAATATAAATGTGGAATATTATTTTACTAACCTCATTAATCTAAAGGGTGTGCAAGATCGATGCAGATGATTCAGAGTCCGAGTCATCAGATATACCTTCTTGCTCTTCAGAAGAACTGCCGTTTGCATTTGAAAAAATAATCTGATTGATCACATCAGAAGCCACACGATCCATGGACCAGTAACCATCTAATATGCCGGTGATATCCTACCCAGTGTTCTGCAGGTACCGCAGAGATTCCTTCGTTGGTTAAACTCAATAAACGAGGTAACGAAAATTTGCCAGTAACATTGCACTCCCTTATGTAGTACTTTACTGTCGCCCATGCAAGCTCAATGGAATTAAGATCGCAATTGTAAGGCGGCAGATACAGAGTGGAGTGTCCATGTGCATTGAGGATGCGGTCAATCTTAAATACCTTTTCTCTTGGTCTGTTCATTTCTATCACGGAAAAAAGTTTATGCTTTAGCATGCTTTCTTCGCAATGAACTCCATTTTTCTAAAACCATGACATGTTAACTTTAGTGTCGTATTTATTTGGAGGCTTATCGATCTAAATGGTGTGATAAGGAGCATTATCTAGAATGATTACAGATTTTTCCGGAAGGTTTGGAATCAAGCGTTCATTCACCCATCGTTCGAAGTTGACACCGTTCATTTGCCCATGGTAATCACCAGTTACTGATCCTGCCTTGTAAATCAGCAATGCTCCAGAAATAAATCCATTCTCGGAGTATGCGTGAACAACAATGAGCCTGTTTCCTGCATTACCATCAGTAAGCACCCCTGTGATCCCATCAGCTTGGCAGCATTTCTTGAATGTTAAATTACTGTCCATCCACGTTTCATCCAAATAAACGATATCCCTGCCTTGTCTTCGGTACTCCCTTAGCTCAGCTAAGTACTTGCATCTCCATTCAACAATTCTTGGCTTTTCGATTAAGATTGTTCACTTTCCTCGGCACTTGCGCCATCTAAATCCCAATTTCCGAATAACTCTCATTAAAGACTGTACCCCCCAAGGAAATTGTATCTTACTTCTAACTACAGGAAGTAACTTTCTGCATGTCGGAACTATCATTTTATTCACATAGAAGCCCATTATTGTCCACTTAATGACACACATGTCGAAATCATCTATTATTTGTTTCTTTCTGGATTTCGAGGTCTTGTCTTGACTGGAGTGCGTAAAGGGCTTTCTTCTGTTCTCTTCGCACTTTGTCTTATATTCTTAATTGTTCCCACAGACACACCGCAGTAATTTGCTGTTCTCTCATTCGTTCGCGAAATCGGCAGAATTAGTTGTTTCTGCTCGGCTTCCTTTTTGCACTGCCCGTTTGCATGGTTTATTATTTCGCGAGCCTCGCTATGAATGGTTTTTCCCTTTTTCCAAAAGTTAGCCATTTCACTAATGAATTATATTAATTTGACAGCCACGATACAATGCGTTTTAACACTGTAGTATCCACTGGCACTGCCTGCAGTAAGATTGCACTTGTTGACATTATTTTTGAACTGTTGGTGTTACACTATCTACACCTTATGCAAGAAGCTCCCCAGTCCACTGCACGCTTGCAGTTCAAGGACAAAGTCAATCTCGTGGGTCACTAACAGTACATGTATCTCATGTATGGTAGGGCTAACAGTAATGTACACGAGGCTGCATGCTTGATTCAAGAACATCCTTATCAAAGATATCCCAAATGTGTGGTTAGGGTTACAATGAGCCCACATTTTTCCAAGAAAACTAAATGGAAAGATACATTTGATTTCTGAAGCAGCATCTTCCAGGATTGCTCAAGGATGTTCCCATGGAGAGTAAGTGGTTTATGCATGGAGCATCAGCATATTTTGCTGCTATTGTGAGATTACCTCTAAGGTGTGGGTATGGTACAAGATGGATTGGTAGAGGCACACCTGTACATTGGTCTGCAAGATCACCTGCTCTAAATCCATAAGATTTTTGTTACTGGAGTCACCTCCAAAGCATAGCATACACCACTCCCGTCATCATGTAGGAGAACTGGAGCCAAGAACTGTGTATGCTTGTCAATTCCAAAAAGATCCAGGAGTGTTCAAAAGAATTTATAACTCACTGCAGAAACGAACTTTCTTGCCTTAGGATCACACATCACATACTTGGTTTAAAGGGAAAAGTGTACAGTAAGGGCGCATTTCACCAACCAATGTTAAATTATAACACAAAGCCAAAGTAATTTAACACTGAAGTAAACAAATTCAGTTTCTATCAAAAAATGTTAGCTGTAACATTGCATTAACCCTCTATTGCCAGAATTATTTTGCTACATATGGTGCTCTTCCTCCAATTCCTAAACTGCTTTTGTATCCCTTTCAGTTCCACGGCAACTTCAGCGGCTTGAATAGCTATGATCATTAATGCGACACTAAGTGGACTGGCCAACCATTCAAAACCAAACACCGCAAGTCCGAGTCCCAGCAAATACAGTCAAATGTGCTTGTGGTAAAGGAAGCAGAAGGCCTAAGTAAAATAACTGGTATAATTGCATGCTTGGATGCTGATACAAGTTACATTTGACTGCAGTTACATGGATTTTGCTGTTATACAACAGCTAGTTGTATTGCAAAAATATTAATATTTTTACACTACAAAAACAGTTATAAATAGATTAGTTTTATTGTTGAAGGTTAATATAATATGAAATTAGGGGGGGAAAAAAGGGTGCATTCAAAATCCTAAAATCTAAAAAAAAAAAAAAAAAGCACCTTTGTAACAAATAATACACAAGGCTATAAAAGGTTAAACTTCATGTTAACATTGCTGCACCCTTGTGTTAAGGTGTTCAACAAATGTATTAGAATTTGGAAAATGGTTGATGCAAACCTAGCTATTGATGCTGTATTTGGAGTTTTGAAAGCTCTTCCTAACCAAAGAAGAGCAACAAATTTGAAAACCTGCAAAAGCAGGACTTTTTAAGTGATACAGACTGTCCGAAGCAGTTATGAGCAGGGCTGAAACAGGAAATATGAGGTGTTAATACTATGAACAGAAGCATGCCTCTTTCTTTTATGCTACAAGTGTTACTCGAGAGTTTATGCTACTAGCACTTTTCATTTCATTAATGGATTATTCCAAAGGATTTATCCAAAAGGTTTCAGACACAATTACTTCAAGAAGTGAAGTTATTGTTGGGGCCTGCTTCATCCCTAATCCATGGTAACACACTTTCATTCACTTTAGTTTCAAGTAGTATCCCCACCAGTTTGAAATCATTCCATATGCTCTTTGCACCTGGCATTTGGACGCTCTTATGTTGTAAAATATTAGCAGGTGCTTACTGGACTGGGAAGAAACACGTGCATTGCAATTAAATGCCCTGCAGTTTTCCACCATGTTACATTCTTTTTCTTTAATTTAAAGTCTGCTTTTTTTGGATATAGTTCCTCTACACTTAGTAACGAGTTTTATAATTAGCATCCTTAGTGAAACATTGGTTCCTATGCACCTAGATTTTTCAGTTCACATCACAATTCTATACCTCAATCAGGAAAGATCTGTCAATTGACAATGAGCATTACTAGTTGTCTAATTGTGCTGTACACAAAAGTACATTAAAGCATGTTGAGAAGCTGTGTAGTTCAGTTACCAAATTCCTAAAAGATTGTTTTAAACTTATAACAATGTTAGCAAGAAAGACGAGCATTTTTTTAACTTCAGTTGGTGAAACCAGCCCCAATTATAATATGCAACAAATTAGTAATGTAATTCCTTGTTAAGCCACAAGTAAAATTCCAACTAAATTAAATGGGGAAATTAAACAAAAAGTCTATATTTTAAATTAATTTTGTACCCACTAGGAAAATGTTTTAAACAAAGTCAGTGGGGGCTTGTAACCACACATTACTGATTAACTTGCAAACAGCCCACTTGCAGACCTATGTTTACTGGAATTATTTTGCTTCTATTCACATATACATAGTGTCAACAGTTTGTACCACCAATTACAATGCACACTATATATCTATGTCATATCAAATGCTTTATGGGTACAGGATGCCTGAAAGTCGTCATGGAAGCTATCAAGAAGGCTAAGGTTGTGCACCTCCCAGTAACCGCTGCAGACTTCACACACTAACCCAAATTTCCATTTCACCAAATAAAATCATGAATAAAGTATTTACAACAGTGCTTACATCTCTGAATTGGTTGAACACTTTTACACACATACACACACTTAAACTCTGCACACCTTTTAAGAGATTGGCATTTGCCAAACATGGGGGATAGAACTTTAAAATGGGAGGTGATTGAAGTGGCATAATGGTCCTCATAACATGTAGATGAACAAATTACAGCAGGATATTTGAGGACCATCAGAACAAAATGCACTCTCCACCCAGACAAAATACTTTTCGATGGATTCCCCCTATTTCAATAGTGCTGAATCGATCTGTGCAATACATTTCTTTCAAATAGCATTCCTTATTGTAAAATGGCTTTGAAATAGTGTTTGGTTCAGAAACCATAGTTGACCGAGATGAACAGAACAAAATGCACCATTTTACACAAGTAAATAACTGCTTATGCGACACAGTGTACACAATGCCATTGACTACGTATTTGCATTCTGTAGAACTAGAAATGCTGCCAAACAATATCATATTGCTTTCTGGTCTTCTTAGCAATATTACATCAGCTAAATAACAAATAAATGAAAAACAATCTTTGAACAAAAGGAAACCAGACTCCTTATTTCAAGGTCTGGGATAGGGAGCTGTGTCAAGCTAGAATTAATAGATTTGCTTAAGCATTACAGCATGAAAACAATATTTGCACCAGAAGCAGAATGAAAATGCAAGAAAACTACAATTGCTTGTGGCTGTGGCATGTCATTAAAATCTACTTATTGTATTACATGCAAATATATGCAGTGGAATGCCTGCAAAGGATACTGACAAGACAGTTTTGTCTTGCATGCTAGTTTTAAAAAAAATAGCAAGAAATATTACATTCCCTGTTTCCCTCATTATCCTTCAGGTAAAGATACAAACCCAATGCACTTTTTGCCATTCCCTAAGCCATTCATATCTCCACTGAAATGGGGGGGGGGGTTTATGCTCGAGTGTGTATCACACGTTCAGGCTTTAACACTCCAAAGCAGTGTCAATTACGCAAACAAAGAGGATGCTGACACACTCTTACAGAAGAGGTTCAAGAGTGAACAGAAATGTAGAAATTTGAGGCTGAGCTTAAGTTTTATGTGAAGGTTGTGGATGAAGAGTCTGCATTCTGTATTTAAAACCAGAATGAATAATGTAACTGGAGGAAGAAATGGGCAAATACAGTTGCTTGTTGAATAAAATGTTGAGGTAAAAGTGTTTGCAGAAAAAGGGACAAATGAAATTAGAAGACTCACTTATGCACAAAACCGAGTATAAAACTGTTTTTGAAAATAAAACTTAGTTGTTTATTAAATCAATATATAATTTTTTGCCATTTTTTTTTCTTAATATCCATTACCCTTTTCAATACAATTGGTTCAAAATGCACTAAGTGCAAAACACTTTTCATTATAATTGTGGTATTAAAACTTTATTTTGATGATAAAAGAGTATTTAGGAAACTTAACATTTGCATAGTTAGGTACGAAGCACCTTAAGTTCAGGAGAGATCAGTTCTTCCTCTCTCCTAAAACTTTATTGTGCACTTAGTGTTTTTGATTCCATGCTGATTTATACAGCAACACAGTGGCGGTCACCATGTTGATACATGACACACGATTAGCATGTACCTGGCCTGCTTAGGTTAATGTAACAAAACTTCATGCCTTATTATTGTGGCATTACAAAGGATTATGCCACATTCTCTAACATTGATTCTATTGATTTGTGACTGAAGAATGCCCTTGTTGGTTCTTAACAAACGTGAACATGAGTGCGCACACAGCCCTGTTCATTTTCCCCTCAAGTCTTCACACAACCATATTTCCTCTTATGTGTTAAAAGCATGGGAGATTCATCAGCTTGAAACTAGTAGGTGGACTTTGTGCAGATAACACCAACACGAACTTTGGTGGTTTATCTAGAAAAGGATCTAATAATATGCATTCGATTAATCAGTGAAGTGCTCACATCGTTAACAATGCTATACAAACTGCAGTGGATTGTATTCCAATTTTCCTTGAAAATGTGGTGCAGAAAATGTATTCCTATTTTCATATATACACTGTACACCAAGCCTCCTTGATGGAGTTTTGGAATTTTGTAGATAACCGACTATGTTAAAGTACTTGGTTACAGTAGGACAAGGTGGCTGTCTGTTACCTTCAATTGATCGGATGTTGAAATTGTATCCTGAACTGAAATCCTATTTTTCAGGACAGGATACAAGACTGGTGTCCAACTGTAACTAAACATTTTTTTGAAGATGCTTCGAGGTATGGATACATTTAGCATGTAGCCAGGCTACAGTTTTTCCTAACGTCATTCAGTTACTTGAGGGGCAACATGTTGCTATGTTAGATGCGTGTAAATTGTTTGAAAGAAATCAGAAAGAAAGTCTGTGCGCACAAGTAGGTGCACGTCGTCGGTTATTCAGACAAAACTAGATGTACTTGAAAACAATGGCCTGGTTAATGTTTTACATTTCAAAAGAAATGTAGAAAAATTTTGCCTGTAGTATTTAGATCAATGGATCTTGCATTTTTTTTTCGGAATTTGAATGTTTTGAGTTGGACAAGTCTTGGTTTCAAACTCAAATGGAATGAAGTCCTTGGATTTTGTACTTAATACACGAGGAAAGAAATGTAATGCAACCCTTTTTGATGAAATTTCAAATATCAGAGAGTATGTCACTGTTTCTAAACTTAAAAAGTGGAAATTAAATCGCATACCAATGCATTTCAGATGGGTGGAAATATTCTCAAAGTTTGAACAGAGAAATATTGAATTTACAAGTGTAGGCAATATTGCAGAGTTTGCATTATGTCTCCCTGCTACAAATGCACAAATAGAAAGATTATTTTCAATAACGAACAAACTCTGGACAAATGAAAGGTCCAGAGTGAAACCAGAAACTGTCAAACACATAATTACAAATTGTCATTAGAATTTTGACTGTGTACAATTCCACGATATGCTCCTTAAAAACCAAAGCTATTGAAAGCCATTTACTCAAGTGAAAAATACGAAACAATGCAAGTAGTCAATGCAAGAAAATTGGTTCAGATTAACTACCCATTTTTATAACCTTGAAAAATCCTACTTATTTAGCTTGGCCTAAAAATCACAGTTCTATTCTAGAGGAAATAATATAGTTTTAATTATAAATGTTCATTATTGTCTTTTACTTGTTTTGTAAAGAATAAATAATATAACTTTCATCCAACATTTTTTTGTTTCTACAAGTTTCCTTTGTTAAATTGTATCAAATAACCAGACTGTAGTCTTATTTTGTTGTAATATTGAGTCATATTGCTATACTATATGCAATATAAGGTATGTTAGGGCGAAAAAGTTCTGGTTTTAAGCCAGACCGCTTTTACAGTTGGGTTCAGCATTTTACGTCTGAAATTTTGGCCACCCTAGTTCAATACACCAGATCGATATGAAAATGCAAACTAGACTTACTTTGGAGAAGGGCGAACCTATAAACATGTTACTTTGTTGATCTGTGTGTTAAGCAAAGTTTTTGAGATTAGCTCATTTTGTCTTTTTCTACAGAATATATGTTAATATGAACATAAAGCAGCCCTGGCGTGTCTTATTGCACCAGTTTCAGACACGTTTATTGTTTCTTCACAAAAAGCTGAAGCATGAATGGGCACAACAAAAGAAAACTAATTTTATTGCAAAAATTATACCCAAAACTTTTATTTCACAAAAATGATTCAGAAGAAATGGGCAAAACAGAAGTCTGTTGACCTACATTGTTTTACAGAAAGAAGCAAAGATTGGTGAGAACATTACTTTCATTTTAAGGAGTAAGATTGTCTTGAAGATTTCCAAATGAGGCATACCAGGTTAAGTTCATATACCAGTGGCTTGAACCATATATATAGCACAGCACAAGTTTATAAGAGTTTGTAATGACTATCGGGGGGGGGGGGGGATGCACAATCAGCATATTATGTGTACAATACTTTCTAAGCGGATAGAATCTAAGATTGAGTTTGACCTGAGTCCATAATTCCATGCTGCATTCAGTACAGAATGTGTACTCAAATGGATTTCAATTCCACATGGAAACTTCATAATTGAATACATAATGAGGGATGAATTCATAGTCGTCGCTTATGTGAAAAGGAGATGCTTAAGCAATAAGTATTTCCTTCTGATAAGGAATTGCTTATTACCATTTGGTATACATACAGTACTTTTATGCTCAACGCTTACTTCTTAAGAATATGTGACATGGTTCAGCTGTTTCACAACCACTTGGATGCACAAAGGAATGTGTAAACGAACATGCAAGTGACCACATAGCCAGCCGCCATTTCCATATTTGTTGTTTTGTTCACACAGCTGTTGAGCACATGGTAGAAGTTTGCAAGTTTTAAATGGTACATTTATTAATTGGATGACCCTTAGTTTAAAATGATTGTAAATTTAGTTAAGGATTTGTAGTATTAGTTATACGTTAGATAAGTTAGGTGTAAAACACGCCAAAAGGAAAACATTTCAGTGGGCAGGAAAGAAACTAAGAAAGTTGGTGCTGAGATACAAAGGCATCATCAAATGCAGGCAATGATGCTGTGTGATGTACTTGCCTAGTGGACCGTTTTAAAACTGAAAACCTGGCTTTCTAGCATAAAGTGTTAGTAGCTAGAAGTGTTTACAACAATATGCTGTGGATATGCATGCAAGGAAGCAAACCACAAATTTAATCAGAAAAGCAAAGTAGCCAATAACTTTCACTGTTTGGCTTCAACAGCGGTAAACCTCTGTTCAAGATTTTGATAACCCAACATATATTTGCAAATTAATGGTAAAGACGTGTGACTTGTTAAGTGGTCCATTGCACCTTAGTGATTATAAAATAGGCAATTTGATCATGGAAAGCACTGCATAGTCGAACTTTATTTATTGCAGAAATATTTCCGCATTTTATTTTTAGGATTTTATTACATGATTCTCAATAAATGCAGCAGAATCTCATTTTCTAGGAACCTAAGGATTTTGGACAACATAAATGGGAAAATGTCTAAACAGAAAACATATGAATAGTGTTATAGCACTGAGATTCCATACATTATCTTTTAAGTAAGCCTGTCTCACGTTGAGACTTCATAACCTCTGTTTGTTAAGATTACATTGTTTAGCAAGGCATTACATTACAACAGCAGCTTTGGTAAACCATTATTGCTTCTTAAATTCAGCATCCCTAAATGTTTATTCATGCACAGTACAATTTTGTTATGAAATTCCATACACCCCACGAAATCACTATTATCATTAGCCTCCTTTGTAGGCAGTTGATGCAAGATGGCATCTGCTCCCCTTATTGCATATACACAGAGGTCGGAGCTTCCTTATATGAATAAGCACCTTATTATATTCACCTTAAAGAGTAGCATCCATGTATTGAAAACCGCTGCTTAATGACTTCCTTGAAATAAGTGACTATGAATTCGACCCTGAATGTGTATGTATCCTAGTCAAGATGCCCTTCAGCAGTATATTACTCAAGTTTTAGTTTCAAATCACAAGGTGGTCATGCAATCACACAGTAATGATCATTTATGTACTGTTGAGCCTAGCAATGTATGGAAAGTAGAGGAAAAATGGATAAGTGAGTAAGCATGTGCACTCATAATGGTATAATAGTAACAAGTGTTACCCCCTGCCATGTAGAGGAAAAATGGATGAGTAAATACGTGCACTTATAATGGTAATAGTAACAAGTGTTACCTCCTGCCTTGCAAACAACTATCATCTTTATTACAATTTTTTCTAAACAAACAAGAAATGAAATATAGGACTTCTGTGTTAGTGAGTTTTTTGTGTAATTGCTTATTAAACCTATTGTTTATATTAAGAAAGATGGATTATCAGTTAACCGTCAACCACATCCCCTCCATTATGATTAATGGAGGTTCTACTGTACCACTATTAATTTCTGATAGGACAATAGAACAAATGATAATTCAGTGGCTTATTCACCACAATGTTCCAGTGGAGGAATTGCAAAAAATTTGCATTACTGGAAATTATGAGCGCAAATAAACCACAATTTCTAACTTATGTAGTCAATGGCATTGCTGCACATCATGGACACAAAATAATTACCATATTTATGTGAATCTAATGTGCACCCCATATTTAAAATTTAAAATTATGGAGAAAAAATTGACACCACAATAGATTTATCGTATATATAAACCATCAGATTATAGAATTGAAAGTGCCCTCTTGTTAGGCGACACATTGTTAAAGAACAAAATTAGTATTACATGCTGTTTTTTGCACCCTGTTGTATTGTTGATAACTTCCTTTGTCCCCTTCTCAGTAATAGCGTAGTTCCAAGGCATTTCAAACCAAATTGGCATCTCATCAGCGCTGCCTATTCCCCCATGGAAATTTTTTTTTTCTTCTGAAGCGTAATGATATACTGCTGAAACATTTGTAGTTCGTCCTCAAAATCCGCAGGAAGCTTGACACGTACGGCATCTTAAAGATAAACCCATCTGCTGCACAAAACGATCCACCCATCCATGGCTAGACTTAAACTCCTGTTTCGGAATACCAAGACTTTCAGCCTCCTCTTTAGCTTTTTATCGTATAGTGTCACTAGTCACAGGTTGCCCAATCTTCCTCCTTTCACGCACAAATTCCAACACTTTTTCATCAACTTCAGGATGTCTTCCTTTGCAAGGACCCGTAAATTTCTTCCTACTAGCTTTAGTAGCAAATAATGCCAATTTCTATTTTTGCCACAAGCACACATTGCTCTGATACATTGAACTTCCTTCCTACCTTTCTATTACCATTTTTTTTTCAGCATAAAGGACTATTTACACTTTAAAAAAGCATCATAAGACGTTTTCTGTTTGCCCTTGCCCTCCATATCATAACTAAATATAATGCTCAATAATAGGCCAATGATAAATGAGCGGTTAGCTTGAAGCAAGTTTGTGTATGCATTTAACTCCAGCAATCCACTGTGACGTAATAAACTAAAAATTTGAATGAAGTTAATGGCGTTCTACGCAACGGATTTGCACTCTAATATAATGTGCCAGCAAATCTACATCGCACCATGATTATGAGTACTACATTTGGTCCAAAAAAGGTGCACATTACATTTGCATAAATACTGTATGTCCTTGTCATTGATATTTTAACTTGGTTGAGATTGTTTGGGCTGAAATAAAACAGTTATGTTGGGCAAAACAAATATTTCACTGTCATTCATAATAAATCTCACAGAAGTTGTGCTGAAAACTAGAACAAAGCAATGAGCCGCACGAAGGCAAATAAGAGCAGCATTAGTCATTTCCTTGGGAAATAACAGCAGCTCTTCAGGTTATGATGGCAGCACTATCACACTAACGCAGGATGTGATGACAAGTGATTGGATACCAATGGAATTTTCCCCATTAGAAAAAGCATCAATATTTCACAGGTACATTTCTTGTTAACATGCCAATTTAGACTGATAATTGCTTGCTTATTTTCAACTGTAGCATGTAGATACCCTATTTTGCAACAATCGTGTACAGTCAATATAATTATAATGCAAAATATAATAAATAAATAAATAAATAAATAAATAAATAAATAAATAATAATAATAATAATAATAATAATAATAATAATAGTGCTCCACAATGCAGTTCTTTCATTAAAAAGCAAAACGCAATTGCCTTTCTATGCATGTATTCCTATGTGCTATCCATGTGCTCACAATTTGCCTCAACCAGTGCCGACTATGTGGGGAAAGAGAAGATTTAGAACATATCGTTTTGATTGTAAAGGTACACAGCATTGGAGAAAGCAAGCTATAAATGGGAAATGGTTAAAACTGGACAGGAAAGTAGCCTTAAGCAAGATTTTTAACAAGGTTAGTAAAAAGGTAGGAGAGTACCTGTCCAAAGTTAAAAAGAAATGGTTATGGACAATAAAGAGAGATGTGAATTAGTTTTATCATGTGATGCTAAGTTATGTAATTATATCATCATTATTATAATATTAGTATTATTAGATTATAATTTTGGTATTACTACTACTATTATCATTTTTATGTTATAATTAAAGTAATATGGGTAGAATATGGCAAGATAACAGCTTGGGCTGATGTATAGCCATATTCTAAGAAAGATTGCTAGCACAAATAAATAAATAAATTTGCCTCACCTGTTGCTCTCCGTGAAATATCACTTTCTTGAATTATGCAGCTTATAGCATTAACACCTATTCATTATACCATAAATTTGATCCTTTCATAACTTTTATTGATCTAAAAACTGCTATCAGCAAATATCCATGTTCATGGTTGAGATCCACAGATAGAAACAAATATCTACAATACATAAGAGAGCTCGCTCTACATTGAGAGGCTAGCAGCAAAAATGAAGTAGTGATGCAATCTCAAACTCTTGTGTGCAACAAAAATGTATTAACCCAAAGCTATCACTACACCTATTCTGATCAGTCGTAACTGCATAATGCTGTTTAAATATTTCTCACATAACACTCTCCATCTTAAGTCATTCTAGCAATCTGACCAACGTATTATGCTAAATTTTAGAGGAAATGTATTGTTTATGACATTTGTACAGATATAATTTCAAGAAATTTTTAAGGGGGTCCAGAATGCCTTATCTTGCCAATATCTAAATAGTGCTTATAAAGTTCATGTTTTCTCAAAATGTATTTAGAGTAGAAGACAAATTTTTATAGACTCTATGAAGGCTTTGGTTTCATTAAACACAATGTTTTTTCAATTACCTTTTTGCTACAATATAATTTTTATATAGCAAATTCATTAATAATTAGAAGAAAAATCTCCACTTATGTCAAGTACAAAAACTTCTTAAATATACCCTAAAAATGTGAAAGAGATCCATTCAGAAGATCCTGAGAAAACTTGCACTTCAAATGATTGGAAAAAATTTGTTGCTATTATTCCTGCACATAAGCCACATACACTAAGTTTGTTCAGCGTTATTTCAAACATTTCATTCACATCCGATTCATTCACAAAACATTTCTATTTATCTAGTTTGTTTTGTTCGAAGTGCTAGTTTGTATAATTACTTGGCTGGGAGTAGTTGCTAGGTTAGGAACAGACATGCTGCTGTTAATGACCATATAGTTGGTCCAACCTTAGAACCGGGCTTGATGTAAACAAAACATCTTGTATCCATGTTAGCCTCATGTTCGTATCAGCTGCAAGATGCAAACAAATAAATGCCACATAGATGCATTTCTCATGTTTATAATGCATTAGAACCATGTGCTATTCAAATGATAATTTATGAACACCGAAACAAAAGCTGACTTGAAATTAAATACAGATAATTAAAATCAAAACATATTAATCTATAGTTGCAGCACTCGCACAATACTCTGTCAATAATTACATTCCTTTTGTTTCTCCTTACCAAACTAAACACATCTTCTAGCAGAATTTAAGACTGCCTGACTAAGAAAAGTTGATGCACTTTCCAATGAATAGCACAGTTGAAGTCTGTTTCTGCTCTTCCATGGTGTTTGCAAAGATCCAGTTCGTTATGCACATATGTAACACTCCACTCGGAAACACCAGTATAATCTGCAGTTAATTTCACAATGTTATTCACAATGAGAGTCAAGTTCTCTTGCATTATACAGTGTATGGTTTTACAAGGCATATGGGGTAAGCAAATGCATACCTGCGATGGCTGTACTGCTGCCAAGTGATGCACCAGAGCACAGAAGGTGGGGATAAAGAGGAAAATAACATTCGTCACATCACAAACTGCTAGAACATAAACTTACGCAGCAAAGGATGCTTTTACATAGCATTATAACCTGCAATTTAACATCCAATATTAATGTGTTTATTTACAAAAAAACAATATTCCTGAATTTGTAGAATTGATTTCATGTAGAGGAGTTGCTAGCTCGCCATTATCTTCTTTCTCATCCTCAACTCGGAATCTGTTTGCTGCAGATTTGTAACTAATTTTTGTATGGCATTATCTCAGGCCGCTTATTTATGGAAATTTCCTTCCTGCAGTTTTTCCATGTGCAACACAACTAGCACAGTCTTGTATTGTTACTCTGTAAAGTGCAGCATGCACAAGTCTTAATATCCACAAGACAAAAAGCAATGTCTTCTTCAGCGATTTCCCCTTAATTTTTGCCATAATTAATTCTATGGAATTGTATTGGCAATGATAGGTGAACATTGATCTAGCTCACTTTTTTCTTCCATTTTGAATCAATTTCCTTTTTTAACAGCCCTGCTCTAGTTTCAGAAGGATGGAACGCTATGTTATTACAGCCAGTCCTGAATATCTTGTTTTGGAATTAGTAGAGGGATGTTTAAAGGTTTTAAAATGGTAGCTTGCATTATCGATAACGACTGACTCTTCCCAATCTGTTAAAATCTGCATTCATTTCAGAATGATAGTCAACATTTTTACTTCCTAGTCTGGAATGAAAAACCCACTTGCTTTCAGGAATGAAATCTGTTTGTGCAGAACCTGTATGAAAAGTTATAAGCCTGTTTCCTTATCCTATATAGAAATCTTGAGTACTCCTCCCATCAAATCTTGCCATAAGTTTTGCTTGCAATGATTCCGATTTACCCACGTCTCAACATAATAATTGGGGCAGGTTTCTCCAGATTCCCTAAGCATGTGCACAGTTCTTAAAAATCACATTCTCATAGCAAACATACCACCTCTTTCTAGCAAGAGTTAATGCACATCATTAGTTCTTTTGCATCTGTAGGCCAAAATGTTGCACTATTAATCATCTGAAGTAGAGGAATCCATATAATCTATTCTTTCCCTCATAATATGAACCAGCATTTTAATAGCGGTTATTTGCCATTGTCATACATTTCATACAGTGTGTGGCAAAGTACATCTTTTTAAAACTCATCTAAATTGGCAACACTTGTTTGCTTTCTGGCACACCTTCCTGGAGATGAAATAATAAAGTTTTGCCCTATTTAGTATGCGTGACAATATGTACACTTAGTTGCACACCAAGTTCCAGGCTTAGAGAAAAAATTATCTGATCACACACTTTCTAGATAATTCCTTAAAGAAAAAGTACACCTTAAAAATATTTCTGCCCTTAGTAGTTGCACCGCTGGTACCCAATTTTTAAAGTGACATTAACATTTCACAAAACCCAGAATGTAAACTAACATTATGCTTATTGTCACAGTTACACAAAGCACTTTGGTCTTCAAACTTCAACTTACATGCATTTCTTCCGGACTGCAGTGAAATGTTCAATTAATTTATAAAAGAAATACTTGCAGCTCAAAAGGTGCTGCATAAATGTCTCGACTACACATGGGCAAGGCTGAAGTTGGAACATAATGTAACAAAAACACAAGAGTAAGCAATGTTTATTCCTAGAATGATAACTCGAGAAGTATACGGCATAGAAACACAGCCTTTGGACAGGCTGCTTCAAATGGTTTTGCTGCATATACCTAGGCACATTACAATGTTGAATTCCCAGTAGTAACTTTGGATGCATAAAGAAGAGGTAACACTGCTCACACTTGTGCCATGGATGTCCAAACTAGGCAACACTGTACGACTATAAGCCAGTTGCTCTAAGCAAGTCCCTCCTAGTACTACCTCATGTGCCTTCCAATACTATCTATATGCTATATGGTTCATTAAAAACATTTAAAAAAAAAAATTGTTTTCACCACTCTTTAACTGCTTACCTTTAGAATCCTTCACTATTTCACCTCCCCAATAATGCAGCACTTTTAAAACCAGCCATGTTTGTCTTGCTGATATTCAGCTCCATATGAATGCAAACATACAAAACAATTCCTTTCTTGCCGCTTTTTAACTCTTACCTTTGGAATGCTTCATTATTTCATCTGTATTATCATGCTACAACCACTTGTATAAGCAGCCATGTTTATCACTTTATGGATCACTCATCATATGAATGCAGGAGGGGGTTGAATGCCATCAGACAGAATTATGTAAACTACAACCTCCTTTAGTTTCACTATTCATATTAATAAAAAATTTCAAACCATAATTAAAATACTTTTTGAAAATCCATAGATAATCGCACATAATGAAGGTACTGTAATATATGGCATGCTTTGGTTTTACTGAGGACTGGTTAATGACATGCATTGACATCAAGTTTCGTTCTAAGAGTGGAGCAATTACTTTCTGCGCTTGTTACACTGACAAACTTCTTTTTTCAGTTTTCCAAAATTATTCTTCTTACAACCCTTTCAAGGATTCTTTGTATTCTAACCCACGAGTCCAAAAAATGCCACAAATTTCTTTCAAATTTAAATAAATCAGTATAGATTGGTAACAACACTTAGATTCTCTTACTATCCCTAAAAAATTCAATCACAAAATGTCCCTCATGAACGGATAATTTGAAAAGCAGAAAATTTGCAAAAGATTTCACATCTACAAACAGAGCCACACCTCATGCAGGATTCATATTAACCATATTTGAATAGGGTTAACAAACAGCATGAACTATCAAATCATTTGAAATTGATATCATAGCTTTTTAATAAGCTCCTGACCCCTTAAATTGCATATTGTATAGCATGACTTAAGACTCCTTTTATATAAATCTGTATCCCTTATAGAAAACGTTTCACCATCATGACTGGAGCAGAAGTAAAGACCTGCCAACTGCCACACACACACCATAATGCACTCTTTGACCAATAGCCAACAGCAGCTGCTATCAACAGTGTACTGTTAGTAATTATGTCATTCTGTAAAGCTAGTCTACACATACATGGTAAGCAGGAAGAACTTCCCTTTTAGTCTGTGTACAGACCTCCCTTTCCTGCCTTACATGTACAAAAGACATTACACCTACAGAACAAGAGTTGCAATGGTGGTTGAAATGTAGTCAACTACACTGACTACAACTTTCTTTTCAATGTAGAGGAACTACAACAACTGTTGTTACCGAGTCATATCACTGACTGATAGGATGGACTACTGCCAAACTTAGAACACTTTCACTAAAAGCCTTCCTCACTGTGGATAAAGTTCCCTTATGTACTGCATATTAGCAACTAGTTTGTACTATTTTTAAGATAAACTATTTCTTAAAGCTATACACACATACTTTCACAGCCTGTAGTTAACATATACCAGCAGTAACCATTTAACAGAAATATTACTTTCACTCACGTGAAAAACTCCAAAAGCAGAGGTAGACAATGAACTTCTGTCCTTTGTCTACCCAAAATAATCAAGCTGGAATTGCTTGTTTTAATCCTTTACGCTTTTTAACATATTCTATGAACACTAATTCCAAGTTAGCCATACCTTGATAGAAACTGCTTATAATCACAATATGATCTAAGAAACCAGGCCAAATGTGAATTTTGTTTACTTTACCAAGGAATAACATTGCATTCTATAAATAAATGCATTTTTAAAAAATTGCATACATTGCATAATTCAAACACAAAATGTTTGACATGGTTATGGCAATAAAAACCCTGAATGACCTATTGAGTCAATTTCTAAATCTAACTGCAACTTCCTAGATCTGCATTTAAATTGAATAGAAGTTAATTTAAAAAAAAATGAGTAACTATACTTTTAAAATTCCATATATTAATGATAATTTATAAAACTGAGATCTGCAGAAATGGATCAAATTATGATCTCACACGAAGGTGCTTATGTGATCTAATCAAATGCACGAACAGTAGGTTCTGCACAGCATACAAATTTTCATAGCAATTTGAATATCTCTCAAACATTGCAAATAAATCCAGCATTTGAAACTCTACTTTACATTATGTACTGGATCATTGGTGCCGAGGTTACTGGATTTTTGCCTTTGTAGTCCATTAATGAAGAAACTTGTCTCGGGGCTTGCATTACAATCTATGGTTAATGGCAGAGGTTTGTTAACGCATGGTTATTGTTGGTTAAATGGAGGGAACCGTATTATAAACACTACGTAACTGTAGCTTAGTTAACCTGGAGTTTAAAAATTTTGTATGGTTTGCAACATTTTTATGCAGGATTTCATGCCACTTAAGTGGAAACTTGTAGCATTAGATCTACAAAATACGCATTCTACTGTAATTTTCTTGAGCCTGCTGTCCGATTGATTGTATAATAAAAATAATTATTTTTTTAAATTAGTAGGGTGTGCTTTCGTGATTAGTATAGATCATTTCAAGTAGCTTAATATAGGCTGGATGCATTTAAATAAAGTTAAAAAGACTAATTGCTCTTAATATTGCAATTTGTGCAGATTAGGTAGTCGTCCTCCGTGGTCTAGCTATACCATGCTAACATCTGGTTACTGAGGTCACAGGTTCAAACCCAATGGAGGGCAATGGATTTTTTTCGGGCTTAAAAATCCTTAGAATGGCTTGCTTCAGAAGGGAATTAAGCCAGTGGTCCCATGTCGATTTACGGCATGCATAAGAACCTCAAACCTGATAAGAGGCCTCTGAGCAAAATTTCCGGTCTTTTACACCCAATATAGAATGGGACGCCAAGAACCGTAGCAGTTAAAGAGCATCCATAAATAAAAACTCAATTTTAGGTTAGGTAGCAGTGCATTTCTGAATGTTAGGCTATATGTATAAGGATTATGCCATTAGTGGAGTTTGCATAAGTGAGTTTAAGATTTGTTATTAAAATATTTTTTGGAGGTAGTGTAAATTAACAGCTACAAGTGTAGTGTAATTTGAAAATAGATTTGGGCATATCAGAGTATTGGGTTATATGGAGTTTCACTCAAAGTTTATTTAGATTAATGGAAAAAATTTGGCTTACATAGGAACATGGTAAATTTTCACTGTAGTGGAGAAGACTGGAATCTCTCTCAATTCTGGCATACACCAACATGTATTAGTGTTACCGTTAAACAGAGTAGGGAAGTGGTACATGTGATGAACAAGTATTGTACTCACTATTTTTTTTTCTGCCAGGTGTTTCATATATTGAGGTACTATCCTTGAGACTTACTCCAATACACTGAAATTTTAGCAATTATATTTAAGAAATAGTATGGCAAGTCTGTCAAGTTTAATAAAATACATACACCCAAGAAGAAGTTGTGATGCTACTAGAAATTATTACAGATCATAAGTGCAAAAGAAAATAAAATCATAATCCAGTTTTTGTTAATCTGACTCGTTTTCCAATTTCCTTATACCTCTCCTCAATATATATACATTTATATATTTATTTTTTTGTGATCAAATTTCTGCTATACATGTCTCAGTGCTTCATTTTCGTATAGATTAAGGCGGAAATATGTTTGGTGCTTTCAGAGTATTAACTTATATGGATTTTTGCTTTCCTTTCAACTTCCTATGGGTTACTACACATTTTGGAATATAAGGTAAAATAAAGTTTTGGTGTTAATATACTTTTTAAGGTTATCTCCAAATTAGTACCCTAACCTATACCCAGATGGTAATTAGTTCAGTGATAAGAATGACTCCCAATTAGCTATTAACTAAGTCGTTAATACAAAAATTTGTACTTAACTCGCATCAAGCATCTAACCAGAACATCAACAGGAGAACGTAATAAAGGTCTTCAGTAAGGAATTCAAACTAGCCTTACCAGATGACTAACGATGCTATCCTATTTTGTGCAAATGTGGAATCACTGACAATACATGAAGTTTTCAATCTAAACTCTCCAAAACCACTTTCCGTACTGGTTAACTTTAGTTAGCACATTTGAATTATTTTTAAATTATTGGTTATCTATACCTAAACTGGCATCTTTCATTTCTAATGCATCAAACCTCTTGAATAGCATTTAACATCTACATTATCTTGTCCTGCATCCTGTATTCTTCAGACTTAAACTCTGCCAGGCATTCAATTTCTTATTCTATGGTATGTGGAATATATTCCATACAAAAACCTGTATCACCTTTTCATCAAAAACACACATTTTGAGGTGAGCACTTTAGAAAAACATTGGCACACATTGAAAAGCATCTTTAGAAGACACAAATCAATTTTCACAAACTACCTTTACTTGAAAAGTTTCAGATATTTATTTTATCAATGACTACGGAATTTAAAACCCAAGTGACATTTAAATCTAACATATGTTTGTTCATCTAATTATGAAATAAATTCATACTTGCCAACTTCTTAAAATAAATTGAAACCAGTAAAACTATTTCATCCAGCAAACTTTATAATTTTGTGATGTCATGAAATTTAGAATGTGCAAGACGTTCAGCATAGTAAGTTAAAAACTGACATATAATATAAGCCTCAACATTGAAATATGAATAAATTATTCACCAAAATTTTTCAAGCAGAAAGAAAGCTAGTAAATATACATGCTGCAGACTGAGGATGAACTTTGTTAGGAATGCACTATTCACCAAATTATACTAAGAAATATGGAGGTGATGTTTACAGATACATCAGGGCACAGTTATGTTTAAGGCTGAAGCAGTATACGCAGAGCCTTTTTAGGCTTTCTGCTGTAACTCTGTTAGCATGTCAACTCTTGTTCATAAGTAGTAGTGCTGCATTTGAATTGAAAAATTTATTCCGGTGTCTTAATAGACATTCATAATTCAGCAAAATTCTTTCTAACAAGACTGAAAATACGCTTATATTTAGCATTACTGTGAGGAATAGGTAAAATTGCCAATACAGTACAAGCTATTTTATTCTAACATACTATGAAAGTTAACATAGCCACAAGGTGGGATGGCTCAGATGTATGTCTAAAGCTGAAATATGTGAGGTGCAGTGTTTTATTTCTGTTGGACCAGTCACTCAAATTTTAGGGTTTTTTATGCTTTTCCAGGTTGGTAGGTTTATGCAGGGGTGGATTTCTACTCCCATATATTTTCATGTCTCTCATTTCCTCTCATTTGATTTCTTTTCAGGGATGCAGGATCTGATACAATAATTAATGGTATGTGGTGCATTGGATTTGATTTAAGGAGAGAACTGTTACTTCCTTGGCACAGAACCTTCTGTCCAAACTTGTCATGTTCTTCCAAATAGGGAGGAGCACATCATAAGTGTGTCTGAGGATGTTTGATCTGGAAATGACAGGGACCCTGCTGAACCAAACTTTGTAATTCATCTCTTCCTCCCAGAGGTTTCCGTTTCTGAACCTTAATCTTTCCTACTTCCAATGAAGTGATCAAAATGCGAATTTTATCTCCTTTTCTGATTTTAAATAAAAGGGAAATCCATTTTTATAAGAATCCTAGAGGACCTGATAGTACTGCTTCCTTCCATCACACATGCTGAAATTCTTTCTGGTACCACAGATACACATGAATAAATTGTAGCAAAGCACAGCACTTCCTAAGCTGTATACAGCTTTCTAATCCATATTTTTTTGTGCTTCATTACTATAAACAAAATTGCCTCAAAAAATGGGAAACTTAAATCCTGCAGCCGTAAAACAACTAAGAAATAATTTATGTAATGGAATTGACTTTACAATTCACACTGTCCATTACTGAATGTTCGCAATGATTTACAGCTCATCTGTTACTGGTGGTTATCATTAGAGTGCAATTAAATTTTAAATCCACAAAACAAAATCTGCAAGTTATCTATTTTGTTGTAGCCCACTGAAGGAGTATCAAGGTGATGGACTGACACACTGATAATATAAGGCCCATTGTAGCACTGCATACTAATTAGTGAAGTACATTTGAATGTGAGAAGTCATGTCCAACAAATTACAATGCAATAAAATGTAATGCTGTCATGTATACATGTAATGAAAAGCCATAAAAAATGTCTCCCTCAATTGGCTTAAGAATGCAGAAGGCCTCTGCTCCCATACATTTTATAGGTAAACAGTAAAAGTTGGCAAGTATGTAAACAAAAAAGCTGGACAGCCTCCATGGTGGAGTGATAAGCCTTCTAGCTTCTCAACCTAGTAGTCCTAGGTTCAATTTACAATTGAAGTGGTACATAAAGCTGATATACTTTCCACAGATGGCTCTAGTATCATGAACAAGTCACCTGGCACCATTACTCTAAATGAGTCAAATTAGCAAAGTAAACAAATGAAAACAGCTGAGGATTGTAATTATTTGCAAAACATGACCCACATGAAATAACAAAGCAAAGCCTAAAATTGGTTAGTTACGCATATATTTGCAATCCCATTCAGGTTAGCCAGAATGAGAACTTTACTCATTTCCATCTAAACTTTTTCTGCCAAGATATCTTAATTGCAGCAATTTCACGCTGATCCTCAATTACCCCAATAATAATGAAATCTGTACCTTTTAAACATGAAAATGGAATACATTGATTTTTCCATTTAATTACAATCAGATTATCTGATGTAGCCATTACATCAATTAACATACCAGAGTATGCAACAAATCCTGGTATCCTTTATCTGTTGTATCCATTACAACCAGTAACATACCAGAGTATGTAATGAATCTTGGCACCCTTGAGGTTTGAGCACCCACTGTGGTGGAGGATAGAGATGAGCTATTTTAACACCAATCCAATGTGCAATTCCTTATCACAGAATGTCAAAATTGCTTTGTAAATACAATCCTGGCACCTTTGAGGTTTGAGCACAAACTGTGGAGGATGGAGCGAGGAACTATTTAAATCCACAAGAACTTATGAAAGAACGTCAAAATTGCTTAGTGACTATAACAGAACATTTTCTAGATTCATTAGGGGCACTACATTTAGCAAATGTATGTAAACAACTTGCATTCTGCATCTCGGAGGTTTCCATTAATAGCAACTGCAAACATATTCAATGTGTCCATTGAGATCATCGATTCTATTGCTGCAATTCAGTCTCATAACCATCACACCTGAATACAAAAGGACTAAAGCACTTCTATGTACTAATCCCTTAATGGAGAAAAAGGAAGTTTTACACTAATGCACAAAAAAATCAACCACCTATTCAAGTGCATAAAAAAAAACAATCTGCTGTGCCTTCCTAGCCACATGGGCCATAATATAACCTCGGAAATTTTCTGGAACATTTGCAATCACAATATACTACCTGCTACCAAGTTAAAATCTATACAGAAGCCAGGTTAGTAATACCTTCTGGAACCTTCTTGTCCAAAGGCTGACAATGCCAGACTGATGACAACTCTTTGGGTTGAAGTACAGAATTAATTATAAAACATTTTCTGGCTTTTCTCTCACATATGCTCTGGTACAAGCCTTATAAGCTGCCTTCCATTCCACCTTGTGCCCATGTCTTCGGCATGAGCACTTATCATACCAAGTATATATTGAAAGATGCACTACTTACATTATCTTTTCCAAGATTCAATTAAGAACAAATTCACATTTTACATTTATACTTCCTGTACAAAAAGACCTTTGCATTTCATTTCCAATGTATTTGTCCTCCCATTAAACATCATGCCCTTTTTTCATCTTTCAAATGCTTACATTTGTCAGCCAAAACAAGATCTAGAAAGGTCATAAAACTTCAATTTTACATATTTTCATGCCAAATATATTCCGGGTCTGAAACATCAGTCTGACAATGTCAAGTGACAAGTCTGAACACCAGAGCTCAACACTGCTTTTCAGCAAGTGCAATACAGTGAAGTTACCCAGCATTTCAACATTGTCTATGATTATCATTCATATATCTATTAAATTGTTGATGACAATTACCTTGATAATGTGTATCAGTAGTCGAATATGTTGCAGCCGCTGCTGCTGGTTGTTGGTAGTATGTTTTGGTACTGTCATATGCAGTTTGCGCTGTGCGCCCATAGCCATAGTCATAGGTTGTAGCCGCTGCTGGTGTCCCAGCACCCACTGGAATCAACAAACATCTGACATTTAGTAAAAAGTTACATCGTAAATAGTATGCATTGCATATTTGTGAATAATAAACTCTAAATGCTAATTTTTCATGTAAAGCAGAGCCTACCTTACATCAAATGTTATATCAATTTTAATCTTTCACTGCCTTATATGAAGTTGGAATGTAAATAATTTAGAGAAGTGCAACTTTTCTTATAGAGAGATAATGGAAAAAATGTTACATTATAATAAATAGTGCAAAGCGAGAAAGCAGTGAATGAGCAAAGGAAGATTTGGGCTTGGTAATTAACCTGCACGAAATTGTCAGACTTTCATCTCTTGTGGTCGTATTCATTTTCATTAAACAAACCCTTCAGGGACCTTCATCTTACCGCAGTAAGAATTTCACCAGGTTAATCAACACACAGTGTGTCAATGTATACCGCAGTTTCAGCCACTCACTTGGTTGAGCACATCACTCATTACAGATAACTTACTGAAAGCACTCAGAAATATACTGTCCTTTTTTCTTTTTTCACTTGTTCTACCTCTTTGTTGAAGCATGTGCAACTACTTGTTCAGTATGCAATTAAGGAAAGCGAAAGTAGTCCCAAAATGTGAAGTAGATGTTATTAAATTGAAACATGTGATTTTTAAGAAACAATATGAAGTAAAGAGATAAAATAACTTAAGGCAATAAGTATCCCCAGACAACGTTTGATCTCAGAACCTGTTGAGTATGGGATGCACATGCTACCTCCACACCATGACGACTTCCAACTTTGGTGCTGGCTGTTGGGTTGCCACATTATTATATATATGCAGTTAATGAATACTAACATTCTTGAAAATGCACTAATTGCACTAAATCCATTTATTGCTACCCTTATTTCTGCATTGTTTTAGGAACTATGGTTCAACTAATATAATTATATTGTCATAATTGTGCAATTTTCGTTACATCTTCGGTCAGAATATTTAAGACATCTGTTATTTAAAAAGCCTTATGGCATACTATCACAGACTAACTTTATCACAATGTATTCATTGGCATAAATGGAGTGTTTCTTTTCGCCGGGAATTATAACCTACATTGTTCCACCATTAAAACATTAAAATGCAAGTGAATTGGAGGATAATTAACACAAAAAAAAAAAAAAAAAAAAAAAAAAAAAAAAAAAAAAACCGCCGCTAAAATCCTCAAAATGTTAATGTAGCCGATGCACCACTGATGATTATTCATTGCAATGAAGGCAGTAGTTTACCACAGTAAAATCTTGGAACAAGAATTGTGCGCACTAGGGATAGGCAGAAGATGACAACAGTTACATTGTAATGGTTACCAGTCACTAGTTACACAACAATAGTTATCAAAGTAACAAAGACAACCACTTATGATAATGTTTAATAAATTAACCAGTTATTGAGCTTGGGTGACATTCACTGCACGAGTATTCACTTATCAGGAATTAGTTACCTCAACTAGTTTACACCTTGAGTCATCCTTGCACAGAATATCAAGTACACATTTATTACGCATTGCTATAATCGCTCACAGATGACAAATTAGTCAGCACTCAGGCAGCAAAGATGCATGCATTGCATTAAGATGGTTATTCACAAATAATTAAGGATACAAAAGTTTTTATATACACCGCAGGTAGATGGGTATGAATAAACAATTAACGTTCCTCAGTTATGTGTGGGCAGCTAAGCTAAAACACCACCACATAGATTTTAACAGTGATTAATTTGGAACCAAAGTTGAACAATTTTAGCAAGTCTATCCTCTAAGATTGCTTAAAGTGCTAAATTTCTCCAACTTTCAAATTCAAAAGTGCGAGTGAAGGTGTGTGTTTCAGCTCTTTTGGATCTGCTATCCAAACAAACCTCGCATGGCAAAGAATAACAAAAGGTCTACATATTATTACGTGCTGGGGCGAAGGCCAAAAGGGTTACCAGAAAATGATCAATTTAGATCACCCCAACACGCACATGGGAGGGGGGGGCCACACAACCCCCTAGCAGCTAGAAGTCCAGGACCTTGGTGTGTAATTAAGGGGAAGGCATGGGTTTTATATTACACAAAAACATTACATACCACACATTACCTGGGATTTATTCACAAAAACGCTTGGCATTCTGCGTAGGAAACAATGAAGGGAGATGCCACAGACCGAAGACCAGCCACACATGCATCTTGCCCAACGACCACTTACTCTCGAGTGATGCTAACTTTCCCCAACACCAACCGTGTCTAGCCAAGCCAGACAGGGTTGTCTTACCAGACAATATGAAACAGATCCCTCCCTGTGGCATGGTCTGTGCCAAAAGGAGAGACCAATAAGCCGAACTAGAACTAGAGAGACCCAATAATGCTACATCTGGTAGCAACACAACAGTGCATCTGGTAATGACAAAATTAATAATAAACCACAATATACGACATGGTTAAATCAGTATTTCCCAAATCAAACTTCTAAGTTTTTATTATTAAACACACCATAATCTTAAGATAAATATTGTTTACTACAGCAAACAATAAATTTAATGGTAGATGGTGGAGGGAGTTGGGTATCACAAAATCCAATGAGAGGCTTGCTTAGCCTTGCAGCATTGTATAGTTAGCTCACTGTGAAATCCTGCTGTAAAGTTGGTGATACAAATATCATTTATGTCAACAAAAATTTACATGCACTCCAGTAATGAGCCTAAGAGGATTTTATTTTGAAGCTTGCAGTCTAAAACCCAATTTTCTAATTAACGGGTTGCAGAGACATGGAGGTGCATTGAACTCATCTTATAACAAGGGATTCTGCTAAGATGTTTTTAAAGTTTTCAGTCCAGCTTCATTTATGCCCCTTTTGTTATTGTGTCAGCAGGAGATTTAAAAGAGATACCAGAACCAGCATGAGGTAAGCGATAAGCAAAAGGCCCAAGTTGATGTTATAGCTGCAGTAGAGATTTTTACTCTTGCCTAGTGGTGGTAATTTCAGTTACCGTAGTTCAATTATAGTGATTTTGTGATTCTATGTGGCTTAAAGAACAAAAGTACAAGTTGTGAAAGTCAACCAATAACACAACTGGCAAGTGCTTGGGTCACCAAAGTGGGAATACAAAATTGTATTCTTTGTATACTATGTATATTCATTCTTCCTTTTAGCTGGTTTGCAAAAGACTCTTATTGTTACTAAGATATGACTTTCAGATTACTTATTAACTTAGCAATGCAAACCAAGTTTGTTTGTCTGAGTACTATAGTAATACTTTATAAATTGTTTTACAGTAGTCAGCTGCTAGGCACCTTTTAAGTTTTGTGTCTGCTATAATACTGTACAACTGCATGCCTCCAAAGTCAATTTGCATTGATGCAGCAGTAAAACTCAATATAGAAGTACAAAGAGACCAGCAAATACCATCCCTGAATCTAAAAATTAAAACATACAACAAACTGACATTCTCCACACACAGAAAACCAACTCTCGCATTTACGGCACTAAATCCAGTAGCTACAACCCCAAACATAAGTGCACCATTTTCAATACTTTACTATACATACTTCATTCTCTTGGGAAGAAGCAATTTCCAAAAAGGAAAGCCGTTCATATTCATTTAACAATCATACCATTAATCACAGCAACTGAAAGCATAACACAGTTTTAACAAACAAATCAACGGGTGCACTCTTGCTCGACGAGCATTTGCAGTATGGCATGCTGGCCTACTGAAGAAAATCAAAACAATAAACACATACAACTCCTTAATCAAACCACTGAAACAGAAAATTTCAAACCAGGGTAAGCAATCACCTCTGAACTGAGAGCCCAATTAAAGGAGTGCCACAATGCAGTTTGCTTCAGTCGACCATTTAACATATACAGTGGAATCTCGTTAGCACGTTCCTCATTAACACGTTTTCCCGTGTATTACGTTTAATTATAAAAGTCCCGGTACCAAATCACCAAATATAATAAATAATGTTTGCTTAGTGCGTTTTCCCGGTCCCGCTTACTACGTTTGAAGTTTGACGTCCTCATTCGCTGTTTTGGCCAATCCTTGATCGGCAATTCGGCACAGTGGGAGTAGGCGTTTAACACGTTCATAGTTTGACGTCCTCATTTGCTACTTTGGTCAATCCTTGGTCACGGGGTGGATATAGGCAGCCAATCACATGCATGCATTTAAATACTTGTGTGACACGATTTCTGTGGGCGGGAATGGCGGGTTAGAGAATGCTTTACCTTGGCATGGTAAACGCTAACGATAGTTTCTAATGTTGAGTGATGACCAAACAACTGTAGATTGTATTTTAACTTTTCATTTACAATGAAAAACAGAAAGTGTAGTAGGTAAATAACCAACAGTGAAAAACTGAAAATCCTCGATGTAATCACAATCCAAATATAAAACATGTCGATATAGTGCGGAAGTTAAACATTCCTCCGTCAACCTTAAAAACGATTGTTAGCAAACCTAAATTGATTGAAACTGCTTTTAAAGAAGGGAAAAATACTAAAACAAAACTTTTCTCTTGGAAAATAGGATCAGAAGAGGACCGGAACGAAATTTGTTGCATGGAAACACCTCCGTATTCAAATCGTCTTGTATACACCAAAGATAATATCGTCTATTGTACTCGTAACACGATGCACGCTCATAATTTTTTCTTTTTTATCAGAAATTGTTATCACGTGTGTAATAAAACACACAGCAAAACCACTATTGCCGATTCCACAATTCGCAATTTATTTTCTCAAAAACATTCATAACCTAAAAAATCCAAGTTGACCAAAATAAAAGCTTGAATTATTTATTCTCAGGCTTTGTGTATCCAAATCCATTTAAACATATTGAATTTAACATGGAAACGCGGATCGTATTTAGTATGAAATTGTACTCAAAATCGATTTAAATTGCCCATGGAGACGTAGTAATTATTACATTTTTATTACCTATGTTCTTAAATTGCAGATTTTGCATTTTCGTTAACACGTTTTCCCGCCTATGACGTCCAAATCCTTAGGTCCCTGCAAAAACGTACTAACGAGATTCTACTGTACATAGACGACATCCCAAAAACACTAACATACATATACGCTGACGATACAGTAATAATGGCACAATCAGGCACAACCAAATTCATAAAGCAAAGATTACATAGCACCCTCAAGCTCTTAGCCACTGCTGAGGTAGCCCGAGAGAAAACGTCTCCCACCATGATCGACGTGGCAGCAAATGATGGGCCGCTGCAATATGGAGACGATTTCACAGGCAACATTGGCATTTTCACAGACATTGAGCGTGACAACAGAGCGTCGGATCTGTACAAAATGACAGGCGCCTGTGTACTACAGAGAAACAAGGATCACCTGCAAAGATCAGCACAGGAAGCTAGAGCATATGCTAATACATCAATATTTTTCATTATAATTAAATAATACACTTAAGCGCCCAATTTAATAGAACAATAGTTCACTAGCTCTTTAGCTTAAGCTAAAATGTCACTAGCAGGTAATCCCTGCAATGCATGCCAGGAAATTAGGTTGACACAAGCTGGGGTGTCATGCAGTACGCGGCAAAGGCACGAATATATACACTTACACAGCAATACACATGTGGAGGGGCTTTTAGCGGGTATTCCACCTTTGAACAGCAAGCCCCACATATCCCCCCCCCCAACTATTGCACACCGGCTGGGGGCCAAATGCAGATTTAAAAAAAAAAATGCATCATGAAGAAATACGTAGAAATATTCAGCAGTTGCAGCATATTTCCTGATAAAAACATTGCGATATTGTTCCAGAGACTATGTTGCTTAAGAAAATATATTTTGTTTCATTGTTGCAGCAATCTGTTGGTTTCATCTTATTTTCTGAGCACCTGTTATTGGTTTACTATTTTGAGTTTTGGGTTCTTTGTCCTCCGGCTAGTTATTATTACTCAGTCGAGCAAATATCTCTGAGCAGGGCATGTAAACAGAAAGGAGTTGATACTAAAAGATAACACTTTATCAAAGAATTTGTTTTTACACTTTTATTGCCGTCACACTTAATTAATTTCACATCTTTAATCTTGATACACACCTGACTGAAACTGTTATATTTCCGAATGTAATTACTGTCGTAGTAGTAGTCGCGTACCTACTTCACATTTTGTAACTAACTTTACGATGCGAGAGATTCTGTAGAACTGCGTAACGTGTACATCGTGAATGATTCTGTAGAACTGTGCGATACTTGCTTTTGGCTCAAGAATTTATACTCCCTCACCCCAATATGCCTAAACATTATAATAGAGCTGCTATTGGTTACCAAATCGCGCCAACATTAGCATCTATTTTGTCAGCCAATCATAATTACAAAAACATATGCTCTAGGGAAGATATTCCCTCCATTTCTAAAGAAAGGCACGCTACCTTGACGTCATTTGTTGGTCTCTTCTAAGTGATAAACAACTCACCCCAATGCTTCATTGTTACCCACTCCTGTTGTCAGTTTCAGTGAGGCCATGTAAACTTATTTCCTAACAATGCTTATAGCTAACAAACATCTAAAATCATTGTCATACAATAATGTTAATTTACACTACAATCACTCTGGCATTCACAGTGTTGATATAAAATACTGCCTCATCATACTATCCAGAATTCCATGTTTTTTCAGTCTCCAAACCAGTGCAGAAAATTGTACTTTCCCGTACACTTTTTGTACTCCAACACCAAGCTTTCAGTACTCCCTTCAACTGTTTAATCAACTTAGCTGAAGCATAGGGCTGTATCCATGTCCAACACAATATGCAGTACAATATTTAACCAAAATTATAAACTATTTTGACTTAGTATGAAACAAAATATTGCACATAACTGCAGGAAAGTTTGTTTTTTTCAGGACTCATTTCTATATTCCGGCTTCAGCCTAACTTTGGCTGTTAACATCTTATCCTGAAAAAAAATGTTCTTTGCGGTTACATAAATAACTACATCCTCAAGCACAAACACCACATGGTCATACTTTTATGAAGTTTATCTAGGTACCACCAGAGAACAAAATTGCCACACTCACAATAACTCCTCTGCAAAGCAGTCGGAACTCAGTGTGATGGAAGGAACATCTTCAGAAACATATCCTTATTTTTAAAAATGATATGTAGTCTCCAAAGCAGACTTATTTTCCTAATTATGTTAGTTCATACTTTTATTTTTTTTATCCTGCAATGGCTGGTGCAGATAGCTTTATAAAGTACAGATTAGTTTTAGGATTTCACCATAAACTATATTCTTTGTGAAATATCCTTAAATTCCTGGAAAATTCCCTTGATGCGAGGTAGGAATCTTAATTCTCTCATCACTAATGGTTTTCACCCTACTGAAGGCAACAAATGTTTGATCAGAGTTTTCATTAATAAAAGCAATAAATAAAAAATGATATAAATATTATGGGATTTAGGTTAAAAGAAGAAGCTGTATTACATAAGAACAGTAGATCATGCAAAGTATCACAAAAACTGTTTTATACATCAATTTACTATAGATATTATTTACAACTCTCTCTCTCTTGCTAATGATGTACGCTGTTGCTTCATTTCACGTCATTATCATGATCATTATTTTTTATTGGTGGAATTGTGGATGTTTTATGTTAACCTATGTTTGTATTTGGAAAATCAATTTATCTTGGTAGTAATCATGACAAACTTTGGTTAAAAAGTAATATGTGAAAAAATCTGTGCAAGGGCACATACATGGCCATGGAATATGCAAATTTGTTTATTCCATGAACGTGAAGGGTTACAACAATAAATATTACCATGGAACTACAAATAATTTTCTTCTTTCAGTAATTTAGTTCAGTATCTAAATGGTACTTATACAGTGCATAAGTTCTTTATGGCTGTGTATCCCATCAGTACATTAAGCATAGCAATATTTATCAGCATTAAAGACTTGGTCTTAATATTAAATTGTAAAACACCAACAGAGGTTTCAAATAGTAAAGAAACATGTGAAATGTAAAAGAAAGGAAAATAACAAATTTAACCTATGGAAAGGAGAATACATTTCATCTTTGATACTATATCAAAAAAGATAAATCTTCCTCTTAACATGCCATGATATTGGAGATATCTCTCTCATTACTTAACATTAGGTATTTTCCACAAACCTACATTAATTTCCAAAAAAAATCCCACAATTATAAGACTCATCTTCCATCAAAGAGGAGACCCATTTAATAATGTACCTGTCACAGGTAGAAAGTGACATTAGTCAAATGTTTAAGAACTGGATGTAATATGCTGGCATTAAAACTACATACTGTTTCCATGCAATTGTGAGAAACAACTAAATGTTGAAAGGACTTTAAAGAATGAACCAGAAATGAACCATTCGAACCATTAATAATGGATATCTCAGAAATGGCTTATGCAAAAAAGCATTGGAAATAAATTGAGAGTTTTATACAGATAAGTTTTTGTGCAGTACATTTTTGTCTTATCGCCTAACATTTACCAGTTAAATTAGATTATACAAAATTCCTTCAAAAGGTCATCAAAGGCTACTCCTGGAAAATTCCAGATATGCATTTTGTCATGTAAATATCTTTAATACATAGTATTTTAATCAAAATAGCTAGCCAGTTTTTAGAAAATCAAAATATTTGAAAAATGTTACACGTAAAGAGTAGTTGGGTGTGAAGGCTTTCTTGAAAATCTTTTGTCGGTTCCTTTGAAGGTACTGAACTTAAATACCAAGTTTGGTACTTATCTGACACTTCAATTTTGAGTTATGCTGTTCAGACATACATACAGACATGTTTCCAAAAATGCTTCATTTGGATTCAGTGGGCCTGAAAACATGTATTTCTGGTGAAAGCTCGGTATCAAATTTTTGGGTGGAATGCAATACCTTCTCTACCTATTATGTACATGGTAGAAAAATTAAAAAAAAATATGATACATTCACAGGACTTTCTCTACCCTCTATCTTTATTAGTGGGTATACAAACTATTCTTACTAAAGCTTATTTTTCTCTACTAAATTTTAATCCAAATAAGCTTTCTTTATGAATACAAAGGGAACAGCAATAGCCAATGTTTAAGAACTGGGCATTATAAGCTGGCCTTAAAATTCCATACTGTTTCCATGCAATCACGAGAAAATTAAAAATCTGATGTGTTACACTCACATGACTTTCTCTACTCTTGTACAAACTGTTTTTACGAACTCTTATTCTCCATCTACTTATATTAATCGAGATAAAAATTTGCAGAAACGATCTTTTGACATGCAAAGAGAATTACATTTTACACATAGCGACCAGTTCTAAAAAATTTGACTATCGTTTAATGCTTACTATGTTCCCCTTGTTTTATATTTGCAAGGGCAATATAGAAATACAGTAGCCTTTAAGCATAGACATCTCTTAATAGCTGGTTGCTATGTGCAGCACCATTCTCTTTGCCACAGATTAATACTCTCTGCACATCCAAGACAAAAAAATGAACAACGAACTCCCATTCGCAAAAAGAAGTATTGAAAAATTTAAGAGAATAACAAGCAATATCTCAAAAATGTTAAATGACAAATTGTGTATTTTAACACGATCTACATTTTTTGTGTAGTAAAATTTTGTCTATCTCTTATGGTTTACCAGTTATGCAAAAGTCGTTCGCAATGAAGAATACTTTTGGAGACATTCCCAGAAAATTCAAGATATACATTTTGTCATGAAAATATGTTAAACATATGATAATTTAATCAAAATCGTTAGCCATTTTTTTCGAAAAATGTTCCATGTAAAGGGTAATCTGGGGCGGGGGGGATTTTCTTGAAAACCTTCGTGTCGCATCTCTGGAAGATACTGAACCTAAATACCAAGTTTGGTCTTTATCCGACTGTTCGTTTCTGAGTTATGCTGTTCACAGACACGGACATGTTTCCAAAAATGCTTTTTTTGGATTCAGGGGGTCTCAAAAGATATATTTCCGGTGAAATCTCGGTATCGAATGTTTGGGCGGAGTACAATACTTCCCCTACTTACTACACGTAGTAGAGAAAGTAAAAATTGAAAGGACTTTTAAGCGAATGAACAGTTCAAGGCTTTTAATAATAGATATCTCAAAAGCAGCTTATGCCACAAAAAACCTTTTGATGTTATATTTTAAAGAGATTAAATTTTTTGTTCAGTATGTTTTTGTCTATCACTTAAATAACTGGTAAACGTTAAGATAATACAAAATTCCTTCCAAATGAACAGGACTTCAAAGGTTGTTCCCCAAAAATTCATGAGACATTTTTCATGTAAATATCCTTCACATATGGCATTTTAACCAAAATCATTAGCTTTTTTTTTTGAAAACCAAAAACATCAAAGAATGAAGGCTGTGTTCAAACTGAATGTGGTAAACCAAGCTTGCTGCAGGAAAATCCATTATTGTTAAAAACAGTTTCAATGGCATGTAGTGCCATTTGTTGGGACTGTGCATCATAAAACATGAGCAAGTCTTCAGACAGGTGATGCTTGTAATCAGTCCACAGAGCTATTGATGAAGATGACACAAATAACAAGGAAATATTTTGTCATTATGAAAGAAATCACTTCAGTTACAGTGTCACACCACTGTCATCAACCAAAACCCTCGCAATGGCAGCTTCTCGGAAAGTTGGATAGATTAAACCAAGGGTGGCGAAAATGCCTCTCTTTCGAGTCATCAAATACCCAACACGCATTATACCACTCAGCAGTACATGGAAAACAAATGAATAGATATCTAGAAAAAGAGTTCCGCCTGCGAGTCATTTTCGCCACCAGTGGTTTAAACAATTAACTATCATAGATTTTCAAATGGATTCTCATTTAATGTGTAACAAAAATAGTATAAAACAGCATTCTGGGTCATTGGGAGCAACAACATTATGTTCAATAACCTCATTGCCACCATGCTTCCTTTTTCTCCATACATTGGTATAAATATTATTAGGTGCATCCATGTGAAGTAGAGATCACGCATGTTTATCTATACTGTTAAGTTCAAACCAAGCTTTAAGTGTAGTATGCTTATTTACAAAGGAATAAGTGGCCTGTTGCTTGGATCCACGCCTAAAACATTCAGATGTGATTTATGAATGCAAGCAGGTAATAGTATGCAACTCTTCTTACATCTCATTCTCAAACAACCGCCAGCAGCTTTCATGGTACGCGCATATATTACATTAAGGCCCGGTTGCATAAAAGTCAATCTGAGTTCAACCACCTGAAAATGATCTCAAGTCAAGCTGAACTTAAGAATTTTGGTTGTATAAACATTGATCTAAGTTCATGGCACCTTGATCTAAGATCAAATCTGACTGGTGAATTTTCTCAGGTTAACTTGATTGAACTTAGATCATCAGAATACAGAAGGTACATAACAGCTGTTTTTTTTTAAGGAAGAAATAAATAGCACAGCTTTAAATAAAATGGTAAGTATGAATTTTTTGTAGTTATTTGGATAATTGAATGCCTGACAAAGAAGGGGTTATACCACACTATTCAATATTGATTTACTTTTGTAAAATGTTATTCCCATAAATTCGGTTTTTAACCATTTTTCCAAACACCCAGATTACTCTTTCAAGAGGAAATAAGCCATTTGTTAACATGTTATGTATTTTGTACTTTAATGAAACTGTTTTTTCAAAATTCAATTAACCTCTTTATTTCATAATTGCCTTGATAGGATGCATTGTTTTGCATTTATAACCTATGCTTACATGTTATTTTCAGGTGTCAGATTACTCTGATATCTCCGACAATGAGGATTTTGAATTTGAAAGGTAACATAGAAGGAATGCCATCTTAGAACTTAACAAGAGACAATTTAAAATGAGGTTTCGACTGTCAAAACATGCAGTCGCAGAACTGGAGCATAGGCTACATGCACAATTAAGGACACAAACCCTGAGGAATTATGCACTTAATCCAATGTTTATGCTCCTTCTCACATTACGGTTCTATGCAACTGGGAGCTTCCAGATGGTGATTGGCGATATCTTTAATGTGAATAAAGGAACTGCAAGTAGGACTATTCACAAAGTTACAAGTGAGATTGCAGCCTTAAGACCTTATTTCATCAAGATGCCTAGGGAAGAGGGTGAAATAAAAAGGGTTATGCGAGAGTTCCATAATATATGTAATTTTCCAGGAGTTTTAGATGCAATAGACTGTACACATCACAATTATATCACCTGGTGGGAATAATCCTGAGATTTACAGAAATCGCCATGGTTGGTTTTCTTTAAACGTTCAAGCTGTCTGCGACTCACAACTTCGCTTCCAGAATGTTGTTGCTAGATGGCCAGGTTCAGCGCATGATAGCAACATTTTTAGAAATTCTAGAATTTCCCCGAGGTGTGCTCCTAGGAGACAGTGCCTATCACTGCTGTCATTACTTACACCTACAATGCATGAAGAATCTCCTGCAGAATGGGCATATAACAGGGCTCATAGACAAACAAGATCAGTTATTGAAAGGTCTTTTGGCGTTGTCAAAAGACGATTCCCATGCTTAAGAATGAAATTAGCTGTGAAATTACTTTGAGTTCCTCCTATAATAGTAACAACATTTGTATTACATACCTTGGCCATTAATGCAGAAGACGACACTCCTGACGTAGACGTTGCTGTTTACAGAGGAAGGAGAATTTACCAGGAACTGCCTATACCTGATTTAAATCAGATAGAAGGGAAAACACAGCACTGAGAACTGCACTAATTAACAACACTTTCAAGTATTCACTTAACTTTATTATTACGTAGCCTCATTTACCCTCAACCTTTTACATTTTTTGTGATTTCTTAATTTCCATTTTCAGTTCATGTTCTTCTAAACACTCCAACATCCTTTTGTAGAATGTCTACCTGTCTTCTTTCCAGGGAATGACGTGGATCTGGGTGTATCTGCAGTTGATGTTGAAGGACCTGGCTCCACAAACTGCATTTCTCCCTCCTGTGAAGTGCAGACCTCCAGTTGGGCACCATTTACATCTTGTGGTGAACTGCAGACGACTTCCATTCCTACATTTGCAATTTCTTCGGCATGGAAGCCCACATCATCATCGAAATCGCAAGTAACCGGCACAAACTGCGGCTTCAGTGCTGCAATTAGTTTGTGGCCAGTTTCGTCTAAGGAAGACGGCACAAACATACTACCTCCTGTTTTGTAAATTTTGACTTTGTCTTCTGCATTTATTTTTGTTGTGCGCTTTTTAATGTTTTCGTAACAGAGTTTCAAACATTTCCAATCACGTGCAATAAAACTTCTTGAATTGAATTCCGAAGTTATTTCCTTCCACGCCTCTTCCTTATTCTTTGTGGTGTTGCTGTCTTTTTTTTTTTTTTCTATTACACCTTTATATTTTAAAACAATGTCCACTAGCATATCCTTTTCTTTGCTTTTAAAATTGGCAGAACGCACTTTTTTCTTTCCCTGAACTTCCATTTTATGGTTATTTATTAATCTGTGGGTTATGCTTTGCAAGTCACAGTATTGCAAACAAACTAAAATAAAGAGGTACATTACACGTTTAATGGAGATAAAGTAACCGAAATAACTTTTTTTAGGAATATTTTAATTTTGAGTAAATGTCTATACTTTCCATATAAAACAACGGTACTAAAAGCCATAAAGAGAAAGTTTAATTTAGTTTTTGTTATGTCTATATTGGCTACCCTGTGCAGTAGAATCAAACAGAGTCGAATAGTTCCGATTATTCTCGAGTCCTTTCGATACAATACGAAAGTTGCCACGTTTGTTTTTGTGTTCTCGGATCAACTCTGAACGGAGTTCAACTGACCTAAGATCAGCATTATACAACCCACGTCGAGAAACAAACTAAGTTCATTTCTGATCTTCAGTTATAACTGAACTACAGTTAGCAGTTTTTATGCAACCAGGCCTAAGTAAGGTTAAATAGAAATGGTACGTGGCATGAACAGAGGGAAATGGTACTAGCAAAAGGGAAACAGACATTAAAAGCTATTAAAGCATGTGTGGACAAAATACCAGGGATGAAAATAAAATGGTTAGAGAAAGTTTACATCAGAACCGTTGAGGCAAGGATGCTCTTTGGGGTGGAGATCTGGGGATTGGAGGAAGGATGGGCAAATATAGATAGGATACAGAAATTTTTGCAAAAAATTTTGGGACTGCCAAGAGCTTCGCCCAATGGGGTGGCACAAGCAGGATTAAAAATTTTGGGACTGCCAAAAGCTTCGCCCAATGGGGTGGCACAAGCAGGATTAGGAAGAATTGGAATTAAGAGGAAAAATAGTGGAAATAGTCCTGAAATATTGGACTAGAATAAGAAAGGTAGACGAGCATAATGTTTTACATCAATGTTTGGTAGTACAAGAAAGATACTTGGCTCAATACAATAAAGGAAGCTATAGTAAAGTCAGGTTTTGGAGATGTGGGAAGATGCGGATCTTTAGAAAATCGTTTCTGGAAAGATATTAAGACAGACTGGAAGGTATTGAAAAACAAGAAATATTTGCAAGTTTTAATTTGAAAAGTTCTTTGGGAACATACAGACTGGAGCAGGGAAAATTATGTTGACATCTGTGACAAAGCAGCAATAGGCCTTGGTAGGTATCGAATTTTAAGCTGTAAGTAGGACGCAATAGCTCAGTGACCACAGGATTAGTATTTTGGGCCCTAGGGGCACAGCAACTCCATTGTAAAGGCAACAAGGTTAAATGTATAATTAAATTATAAAGCTTGTTTATGGTTTATGTTGATATTCTTATTCTGATTGTATCAAGAATCAGTGCATGTAGTATCACAATAAATTACTTACTACTTACATTAAGTATCTCATCATAATTTTCTGTACTATTATTATTAACACACATACTTGCAGCACAATATCCCTAACAAAAAGTACTAAAAGATACTTCACACTCTTTATAGTGAAGACAGAGTTGCCACATTGCCATTGTTGATTTGAAGTTTCCTTCCTCTTAATTGTGCAGATTAATCGCTGCATTCCCTTTCTTGCAGGTAAAACAAACTATTCTAACAAAACAGGTGTTTTGGCAGATGAGAACTTTCAAGAGAGGATGAAGTATTTCGACAATTTTTGACCAAACTCATTATCAATAATGTTCCAAAGAATTTTGTTGCTTGTAACTTTAACAAGAATATATGATCCTAGCAGTCCTGAACATTTTTCCCTTCCTTCAATTCTTTTAAAAAATGGTATTTAAAACTGGCAAGTGACAACTGACACTCAGTACCTGTAGTTAGTGTAATCCTCTGTCCTACAATTGTGCGATGCCACGTCCATTTTGCAAATACTGAAACTCCTTCATTCCCACTGTTGAAAGTTTGAAAAGCTCTGCAGATTAATAACTAAGCCAAAATTATCCTAACTCATTCACTACTTTGCAGAGTGGACCATTTATTATATGTAACATGTCTTTCCAACATTAAAACTGCTGGAAGAAAATTTTCCTTACGTTTACCATTACTAACTGTTGAAATTACTGTCATTACATTGAGTCCATTAATTCCAAGGGCAGAAAAAATATTTTAAGACAGAAATTCCCTTCATTGATTTCACTGTTTTACCTACACACCTTTTCCTGTAGCTATTAAATAGAAATGACAGAATTCACAGTTTTAAAGTTTGAGTAAAATACAGTAATAGAGCTTAAAAGGCTTCCACTTAAAGTATTTAGTCATGCTACATAAATAAAAAGTTTATGGCTTACCAGCATATGTGCCTGCTGTGGTATGCGTAGCTGCCGTCTGGTATGCTGTTTCATAACCAGTACCTGCCCTCTGTGCTGTATATGTGGCAGCTGTGGCAGCAGTTGGAGTCACTGCATATCCAGTCTGGCCTGTTTGGTATGCAGCTGCCCCTGTAGCACTGCAATTTTCAAACATAGTTTCAGATTTAAAAAAAAATTAGACCAATAGCACACTGAAACATGGGAACCACACAAAGCAGAATAAAATTTCTTTCTACCTACAGTTCCATTCAAACAACCTGAGATTTCTGACATTTCGCTCAAAGCAGAGAAGTGAGAGAGAGCTGCATTGCCACATTGTGTTAATCAGCTGTTTAGCAAAATGCCAAATAGCAAACATCTCACTGGGATTTAGGATTTAGTAAGTCCAATATAGTTAGAGCTACGGTCAAACTAAATTACAGCTTGTGCAGCACATAAGCTAAGTCTAACTTTTTTTTAAATTTATTCCTAACATTTTGCATTTAAAATTCAGAGCATCCTGTTTATAATATATTTGACGGCTATGCCACTCCTAATTTATGCAACAGAAATCTAGATATGCAGCGTACGAAATATGTAGAATATAACCAACTTTCATAATCTATAATAGGGATAGACTTAACTCAAATTACTTTTTAGCTACAGTGAATTAAAAGCTAGAGGTGTCTGCCAGTCTTTCTAAACCTAAATTGCTACTGCTACTATTAAATTATACATGTTCATGATAATGGAGTGCCTCCAAGAGAAGTCACTTTCTTCATCAGTAGAAGAGGAAGAAGAATCATTGGTGGAGATGATTTTATCACACTCGTCTAGAATTCATTCTTTTTCCCATTGTTCCTCGACAAGTCTTTTGCCATATGATACCACAGCTGCCCAGTTGTCTGACATCACTGTTTTATTGCTTTCATGTCAGCTCCTCCACTTTAGTGATGGTGAATCTTTTAATATTTTTAGCCACGTAACATTTCATTTAAGCCCATATATCTCAATTGGATTAAGGTGACAACGGTAGGGAGGAAGTCTTATCACAAGATGCTCAGGTTTTCTTGCTAATTTCTCTATTTCACATAATGGTTCCAGTTTGTATTGTGATGATTTCCATTAATTTGGCTTTCTTAGCATCCTTGTTAATGACAATGTCCTTGTGTTTTGTTAGCACGTGCTTCCCTAGCCACTTGAGCATGTGCTTCAACCATTGCATGGTGGGTGTCTTGTTTTCTACTACAGAATAAGGGGCATTATCCATCAATATGGTGGAATTCGAAGGGATGATTTGAAGTAAGAGTTCTGGAACCATCCTTTGAAAGTTGCAGCATTTATTTTCGTGTGTTAGTCCCTTTTTTTTTTCCAAATGAAATATATGGAAAGAGTTGGGGACAAACCCATGGGAAGTCTGATCATGAAGAACAATAACTCTCCCTCCTTTTCCTGTCAGCATCTTCATTGTTGCACTTCTAGAATGGTCAGTCCATCCTGTAAACAATACCCCACATTCACCCTGATCTCACCCAGCCAGACAATGTTTTCATGTGTTTCCTTTCTCACTGCTCTCAAATAGCGACAACACCAAGCAACAATATCTTGCCTTTCCATTATCAACGAGCGATTTGAGAATTTATGAAAATGAAACCCCAGATCATACAAACAGGTGCAAAGAGAGAACTCGCTGCCAATGAATGAATATCTTTAAGGCTAGTGGCAAGCTTCGTAAATGTCTGGTATTCTTTTCTCTCAAAATAGGCATAGACATACTACCAAATAGCATCTTGTTGGAAGCAGTCTAGATCTGTGACCCGTTTTGTATTTTCAGGTTTTGCCTGGGGTTTCTAATCTTTATGTTTCAGTTCCTGCTTCTGTTTCCTCCTACCAATTGCCAAGCACCTGAACTTTTTCTTTTCCTATTATCACAGTAGATCTGGAAATATTAAGGGCAGCTGCTGTTCTTTCCACTACTTTCTTGATACCAATTAAAGGTCCACCTGAGAGCTCTCCTGCTCTAAGTAATCATGCAGGGAACACACCATTTCAAGAACATGACCTTATAATGCCCATCCATGCCATCTGCCAATGTTCACCTTTTCTCGAGCACCATGTATTGCAGGTCTTCTTCGTTTGCGCGGTGTTTGAGACATTCTAAGACAATATTAGGTACAATTGCTGCAATAACCTAACTTTTACATGGCGCTACTCATAACATATTGCATGCTAAAGGCTATTTAATAATTGTTATACACTGTTATTCTCTCCAAGCACACGACCACTCAACAGTAAACACAAATAAAGGGAACACACATTAATGCTAACGAGCAGTACAAAATCACGTGTTACAATGTAAAGTAACATGGCAATGTGTTATGTTCAGCTTGTAGGTGAAGGGAAAGCAGGGTGGTGGCACCTTATGGCTAGGGCAATAGTGGAGGGGAGGTTGCCATGGAAGCAAACCCCCTCCAAGAACTATCAGAAATCTTAGTTTATTTAAATCAAACCATAGTTCTATTTATGGAATATAGGGAAAAATTTATAATAACCATTCACAAACCAATGTTATAAGTAATAACTGCAAAGAGGTGCAACTTCAGAATACTGATGGCAAGTAATGATTAAGAATTGGCATTAATGCTCTCCAAAGTTACCTCATGAGTCTGTTAAGTTTTCTCATTGATAGTAAATGTTTGTTAGCTCATTATTAAACAAAATCCTATCGGTTTTCAAAAAAGAAACAACAAAAATTGTAAAAAGCACCCACTAATATTCACAGTTGGAAGTTGTAACAAACTTTCACACTTTATGATAAATTCTTCCACACAAGGCATGTGTAACCAAGATGCTAGACTCAATGACATTGACTTTTTCATTGTTTCCATCTTTCCATTTATATTCCATTTAGGGAATAATCTATCCAAGCAACTTAGATTTACATGGGGATTTAATTATAAATTTTGTATCAGGCTGCCATGGAATTTAGTAACACTGCACTTACTGATATAGGAATGTCTCACTTCTCACTCCATGTGTCCTAATAGGTTTCTCATAAGTAGAGCCCCGAAGTTAGTCAAAATGCCTTTCTATTTAGATGGATATAATTGAGAGTTCGATAGAGATAAACAAGTTTCTGTAAATTTAGGGATGGAAGGGCCAGTTTTTATCGTGTCGTTTTTGATCACTATGGCTTTTCCTGCGATTACACATTTAATAAAGCGCAAATAATTTTAATGTAATATTTATTTCCATCCTTATTACAATATACAAATAAAGCTTACTCTAAAGCTTAAAATCTAGTGCTTCAGTTCTCTAGCTCTCCCATATTTAACCCCTAGGCTGTATATATGGAATAAAGCTACTATACCAACTCACCACTTTCTAAACTGTGCCCATTCTGCTGTACCTTTAAGCTCCTTATCCCTTATATTGCCTAAAAATGTCCCTGTCATTTTAGTTGTTTCTTCTTTTGTACTTCAACATTCTTAATGCTACTATTACTTCATGGAGGCTAAAAGGGCTAAGACAGGGTATTCCCCAGAACCAATGTCCGATATGTGGTGGTAATGAAGACATTGAACACATAGTATTTAAGTGCCAAGGAACAGAAAATTGGAGAAAAGAATTTTTTAATAAGAAATGGTTGAAGGGAGATAGAAATAAACTTATAATTGAAATGATATGCAAGGACGCTAGAAGCATGGAGCAGTTTTTGTGTAAAGTAAAAAATAAATGGCTTTGGACAGTGGAAAGAGAAAAGTAAGAGGTAGTGCATCTTACTTTGAAAGGAAAACTATAGTGATTGTCTACTGAATAAGTGACCAGGGTCAAAATGCAGTAGACAATCTAATTTGTAAAACCCTTAGCACATTAAATACTATACTATTACTTTATTTAGCTTGTCTCATTTTTATTCCGTATAACCTCTCTCCACCTTTTAACCTTATCACATTCTATTAGCCAATGAAAAGTATTACCCAATTCGTCACACCTAATACACATCCCCAACCAATTATATCCATTCCTTTTTAAATATTACTTCTGTGTGCATCCACGCAAGACCTATTCTACCAAATTGATTGCATGTATCCATACTTCTCCCTTCCCCAGTTTCTTTTAACTATTTTATATAAGATCAATGCACTTTTACCCTCAACTAGCACATATCTCTTGTTTCTCGATTTCTCCCTCAATCTCACTTCTTTCCAAAACCCACTGTTATTGTCTGTCTAATAGGAAAATATTCCTCATGCCTATTTCGTTTAGCACATATCCCATCTCCCCAAACCAACTCTCTTCTCCTAGAACAGCTTTTTGGAACTGTATACATTCTTTTAATATATTACTATCTTCTAGGTTTAAGCATCTATACCAATACTTCAAAATTCTTTCCACTATTATACCTTTTCTCCCTACCCTTACACTCAACACTTCACACATTTATTTCACTGTTCTTGTTAATGAACACTCCGATACAACCGAAGATCCTCCCTCTTTTGCTTTTGCTTTTACCATGATCTCCATATATAGTCATATCCTACCATATCTATCTTCTCACTTTTATTCAAACAAGTTTCCACCTTACTATTATTTCTCCTAACTTTAACCCTTCAAATACTTCGCCATTTATCACTTTCGACTTTAGCCCTTCCACATTAAATGACACCTTCGGATCTAGTCCCTATCTTGAATCCCTTCTCCCCCCTCTGAATTTTTCTAACTTTGCCCTATATCTAGTTTTCCTCTCCTGCACCGCCAGATCTTTTTTCTCCTCCTCTAGTTCCGAGATACTTCCTTCTTGACACCACTTTGAGGCCACTTCCGCTCGCAATCTTCTGTTTTTCTCAATCAGCTGCCGCCAGGGTCAATGCCTCTTGCTTCTCTCGTTCACTGGGTATGACGCATTATAATTTTAATGTTTATGAAAGTTTTCACCTATTAAATGACATTTTCACATTCCAAAAATATTTATGAGGAGCTCTTTAAATAGCAGAACCTATGAATGGAATACAGGCCCTTTACATGAAAAAGGCAGCTAAAGCCTTCAAAGTTCTCTTCCAGAAAATCTCTCATATCTAGCCCACGGGTTGCACAGTATCACCGAAGAAGTTTTATCTTCTTATGGACAAGTTGGTTTCCAACACCAAGGTCTTCCTAAAATCACCCTCTCTTTTACAGATATGGCACCAGAGCTTTATCTCTGCAGCCACACATTACAGCAACAATTTGGGCAAAATGTGACATATTTGATGCTTTGTCAGAAGACACAGCTGCTTTAGTTTGCGAGGTAAAGAAGTTGTAAAATGAAGTCAGCAATGATCTGGTGTTTATATCAGCACTAGTGCGCTACCAGAAACAATCTTGAAATCCGAGAAAAAAAGTGATACACTATATTTGTGATGGCCTGCATATCCGTGAACATTCTGTTGTAACTGTACGAGTCCTTCGGAAATAGCTTCTTTTAAATATGATCCAGTCATTTCGTGGACACAGAGCGCTGTTTTTCCACAATGAAACATTCAGACAGGCAGCTGACTATGCCTGTTGACACTTTGAAAAACATCTTATTGATTATTGTAATCAAGGAAAGTAAAAGTCTTTTTTGTGATAAATTATTAAGTATTTTAGATAGCTATTTTCATTAGTGAAGAGTGGTTTACTTTCCATTTTCACTTTTAAGAACACTATTTTAATTATATTACTGCCTATTTTCGATATTTTAAGTGGCTTTTGCCTGCATATTTTAACCAAAATAAATGCCTCTACCTCCGAGCTCTACCCATAAGTTATGAAGTTGTCAGAATTCAATAGTAATATATGGTAACTACTACACATACTGAAGATCTGAAGTTCAAAAAACTGTCATAAGGGTGTTAAAAAATATGTATAATACATACACATGACTTTCTCTAATTAGTGGGCAATCAAACTGCTTTTAGTAAAGCTTATTTTTCTATCTACATTTTAATCCAAATAAACATTTGCAGAAATACCTACATTATACATTTCATTTCAGATTCAAAGAACAGCAATATTCAAATGTTTAAGAACTGGAGACTATATGCTGACCTTAAAATTCGATACTGTTTCCATACAAAAACGAGAAAAACTGAATCCTGAAAGGATAAAGAAAAGTAATGAAAATTCAAACCTTTAATAACAGATATCCCAAAATGGCTTATGCCACATAAAAACTTATTTGAAGTAACTAGTGTGTTTTGTGTGGCAAGTTTTCATCTATCGTCTAACGTTTAAAAGTGATACAATATTATACAAAATTCCTTTCAAACGAAGAGTAATTCCTGGGCTATTCCCAGAAAATTCAAGATAAAACATTTTGTCATAAATATCTTTCATATACAGTATTTTATTTAAAATTGTTTGCCATTTATTTTCGAAAAATGTTTCATGTGAAGGGTAATTTGGGGTGGGATTATCTTCGTGCCACATCTTTGGAAGCTATTAAACCTAAATACCAAATGGTATGTTCTTGTTTATTGCTTAATGTTTACAAGTTATACAAGATTATACAAAACTCCTTCCGAACGAAGAGGACCTCCTGGGCTATTCCCAGAAAATTCAAGATATATATTTTACTTGTAATGTAAATATCTTTCATATGATATTTTAATCCAAATCGTTAAGGCCATTTTTTTAAAAAAAAACAAAAATTTCAAAAAATGTTCCATGTAAAGAGTAGTTTGGTGGGATCTGGGAAAATTTTCTAAAGCCTTCATGTCTTATCTTTGGAAGGTATTGACAAACACAAAGTTTTGTATTTATCCGACTTTTCAGATTTTAGTTATGCTGCATATACCACACCCACACACCGTTTTCTAAAATGCCTTTTTTACTTTCTCTACTACATATAGATATTCCCCTTGCGCCTACAAGAAAATTAGCATGAAGTTTCTGCAAATGTTTATCTCGATTAACATTACGTAGATCGAGAATAAGCATCTGTAAAAATAGTTTGTACAAGAGTAGAGAAAGTTATGGGAGTTAAACAATATTCTTTATATTCAGGGGCCTCAAAACATGTATTTCCAGTGAAATCTCTCAATATCAATTTTTGGGTGGAATGCAATACCTTCTCTGCCTTCTATGTACACGATAAAGTAAAAATACACTAGAGCCTTTATGAATATTACTTTTTTTTAGAACCTGGTACTTTCACAATATTTTAGCTATCGAGATGACATGTGTAAAAGAAAGCTAATGGATCCCTGGCATCCTTAATATACAGTATTAACACTCGACAAAACATTGACCCCAAAAATACTTATTTCTTGTAAACACTAATTGGTAGCTTCACCAAATTTTATGTACTTTGAGACCAGAGTGCAATTTGTATGGAAACAAAAAAGGGAAGTTGAAGAATTTTTAATTAACCTAATTTAATATTCAAAATGGCTGCCTTTCACTTTAATAGTAACCACCATTTAACATTTTTGTCAATAAAGCAGGGTTTTCTATATGCATTTACTATATTTAGTATGTTTCCATACACAAACTTATTTAAATCCAAAGCATTTGTTAAAAGGCAGAGACCAAAATGCTCATGGGGACTGTTTTTGACACAGACTTGTATCTGCACATTGGGGGTAAAATGTAAACAAAACATCACAGCAAGCCTCTGCCCCAAACTGAGGGTCGCTGAATTAGGATAGCAGCAAGGTCAGTATGTTGGAGCAGACAAATACACAAGTGACAGCATGGGTAGGAAAGGAAACAACTCCAGAAAAGAGCTAATGGTAACTTTAGATGAGGTTAAATCATATGCTGAAACTGCAAAAATTGTTAAGCCATTATACTGTGTGCATTGTTAAAAATTATAAAAAAACAAAAACCACGATAAATATGCATCAAGTTGGAAGACCACAAACAGAAAAGAAGAGGCAGATTGTAAGGGTTATTCAGAAGACACCTAAACTAAGTTCATCATAGATTGCTGCACAAATACAAGAGCTTTATGGTAAACAAGTTCACCCCAAGCTGTCAGGAGGATTTTCCAGCCAGCTATGATGCTCGAGTTCCAAGAAAGTCATCCCGCAAGGAAAATAAGGGGAGGGGGGAAGCTGCAATTTGGAAATGAATATGTGACGGACTTAAGAATTCTGGAACAGAATAATTTTCTCTGAGAGAGCAAGTTCAGCCCTTTTCATTGCGATGGGATGCATTTTGGTGTAGAGAAGACGAAATACCAAGCTGGAACCTGCTAATATGGAGTGTGCTATGAAACATCGTGTGGTCTCATGATCTGGGGGTGCATGGCTGTTTCAGGTGTGGGGCAACTGGTATTTATTGATGGAATTATGGATCATTATGTAACTGGATATTTTAAAGAAAGATTTGAAATTAGTGCCAAAGAACTAGTTTTGCAATACTGACTACTATTTCCAACAGGATAATGATCCAAAACATACAGCATAAAATATACATGCTTGTATTCTGTAAAATACTCCCCACACGCATCTCAGTTCCCAGACATTAACTCTATTGAGCATTTGTGGGGCAAGTTGGAATCGGAAGGCATATTTCAAGTAAAACACACCTGAAGATGTAATTATTTATAGGTATATTTTATTTTTGTAGAGTTTAAATATTTCCTATTGTATCCCGCACTAATTATATTTAAACCTTTCACTATTTCTTGAAAAGGTACCACATATATTTGTTCGTAAATAATTTGTGTGCAGATTATATGCCCCAAGAAGTTTCATTTTGATCAAAGATGAAACTGAAAAGATACAAAAATGTAACATCCAGAAAATTTGTAACAAAATACATTTTCGTATTCATTTGGTCATTAATATACATTGAAAGTTTAAACTTGGAACTTTCGTCATTCTCAAGTTATTAAACAAATTTGACTTAAATGTGATAACAGTCAGAAATCTTGGCCACTGTTCTCTAATGCAGGGTCAATGGTCAAGTTTTCCATAGCTGTAAACATTTTAATGTTGCAGTAAATTATGTTTTCTGATAATCCTCAGGTCTTAGATTTTATGTCCTGTAGAAAAGCACAAATCAACTTTAAAAAATACAGAGTTTCTAGGAACTAATAGTATGTCAGGTCTAGTAGGCTACATGCATGATGAAGACTGTCCATGAGAGTGTAGAAACATCTTCACTTCATTAGTTGCTTCAATATTTAGTACACATTCAACCACCATTACCGACCAATAGCACAAACAAATCCATTGATGTTCTCAAGCTCAACTGCCTTTGTTGAGGACAGTATATGGCAACGTTAATGTCACAGGCTGACTTCAGCTTCAAGGAGTCACTAGGGGCATGAAGTTTCCAAGTACCAATAATGGCTTGGGTATTATCAAACCTTTCTTTTAGAAAAATATTTCCTTCATTGCATCATTCAGCTATTAAGTTTTCTTTGGACCAATCGCACAGATGTTGAGTAATATGGCCTTGACACGGTCCCTGCAAACTAGCTCTTGCTGCTAGTCGTTTAGTAGTTCCACTTGTTCCGTTACATGGACCTTTCCAATGGACATTGGCAAAAAATGCCACTATGCTTTCACAATGAAGTCTTTCCATGTTGACGCAGATTTACAATTTTAGCTGTTTCTACAGCAAGCTATTGCACTGTTCAGAGAAATAACTCATATTTAGGGTGAACATGTATTCGATCAAATGCCTTTGAAATAATGTAAAGCAACAGTGTCATGGTTCAAGATAATTACACATGTAGCGATTTAAAATATTGTTTTTTAAACAATAACAAAGGGATAAATTCTGGCCTGGAAATTATTTCAATGAAAGGATTGCATCTCACCTTGGAAAAACAAGAATATAATTTTCAGCAAAATCACAATGCACTATGTATTCATTTAAACCTAGCCTACGCTTAAGTTCTCTAAGGAACACAATTGCTTAAAGAACCCAACAAATGTTCAGAAATTCAATTGCATGTGTGGGAGTTTCAAAGGGTGACCTGTCAGCAGTCACCCACTTTTTATATGCAATTTCATCAACAATTATCCTCCATGGTCTAGGGGTACCATCTAGCCTCTAGTTAGAGGTTGCAGATGTCCAATATAGAATGGGACACTTAAGAAACATAGCAGTTAAAGAGCGACATAAATAAAAAACTTAATTTCATCAACCGCATTAACTTCAAACATCTGCATTTTTCATCTCCAGGACAGTTAATGCAATTGCCCAAGTTACATTCATGGATATATGAATTGTATATCTGAGAAAGGCAGAGTGTATGTCTGTGTTGCATTTTCCAATTCAGCACTCAATTCTTGAATCCTGGCCCCTATTACCATGAGTTTTACATTCTGACGTATACTGCAACATACGTTTACAAGATGTCCCTGCTAGGACAATTTTCTTTATCCATAAATCACAAAATTTGGAGAACCTAATTTTGGGATCTGAGAGATGAAAGCAATGGAAATACCTCAATTACAGGTTTAGGAGAAAAGTGAACAGTTAGTAAGCCTGTAACCCAACCTTCCCGTTTTAAGGCACTTTCTTGTTATCCTGTATAATACCAGCCTGTCTTCTGCTAACAGTGACATGTGCATGGCCTAGGCGGCTGTTGTTAACCATGCAAACTGAAAACAAGCATAAGCATGACATGTTACCAACTCTTGCAATGTAAAGCGAGCCATTGTTTGTATACATACATGCCACATGTTATTATATCCAAATAACAGCTGTTTTACCGGTTTTTATCCATTGTGTGTGGGGAACAAAATAAAAAAAAATCTGATGTTACACTCACATGACTTTCTCTACTCTAGTACAAACTATTTTTACAAACTCTTATTCTTCATCTATTTCATATTAATCGAGATAAACATTTGCAAAACCGATCTTTTGACATGCAAAGAGAATTACATTTTACACATAGCGACCAGTTCTAAAAATATTTGACTCGCTTAAGGGCTACTATGTTCCCCTTGTTTTGTATTTGCAAGGGCAATATAGAAATACAGTACCTTTAAGCATAGACATCTCTCTTAATAGCTGCTTGCTATGTGCAGCACCATGATGCAGTAATTTGTATCACAAATTATTTAAATGTAAAGAGTGATTATAGTATGAATATGCATTATGTGACATTGATTTGAGATGTTTGTTGATTGTAATTATTGTTGGGAAGTAAGTTTATACTGCCTTACTGAAACTGGCAATAATGCAGCGAGGGGGTGAGCTGTTTATCATTATTGGAAACGAGGAAGTTACGTAATGTTGGCGCGTTTTCCTTTAGAAATTTCTGGAATATTTCCCTAGAGCATATGTATTCATAATTTTCATTGGATATAAAAATAGACGCTAATGTTGGCGCGTTTTATTAGCCAATTGCAGCTCAGTTATAATCTTTAGGCATATCGGGGTGTAAGAGTATAAAAAGGGCTAGGTTAGAGGTAGAGTCCGTCAGTTCGTCGAAAATATTTGTATGATACACGTCGCCTTCAGTCCAGCAGAAATATTACACGTCGGCTATCGATTCGCAAGTTACGCGTATAAGAGTTATGAAAAATCTCAAGTATGGTAAAGTTAATTATACAAAAGGTTGAAGTACGTGAATTAAAAGTGATCAGTAAGAAGTTGTTATAACAGTTTCAGTTTGGCGAGTGTCAAGATCAATGTGTAAATGTGATAGTGACTGTGTTCGACAATAAAAGTGTAAAAGGAATTCTTTCATCAGTGTTATCTTTGGATAAAAGATTCCTTTCCGTTTGCACAACCTGTATAAAGAGAAGTGCTCGACCCAAAAAGATAATAGCTAGCCGGAGGACAGTAAACCAAAATTAAATAAAATAAGTCACATTCTTTCAAACAAACACTAATACTACCGCAAATTGCTAACACCAGATGGAGCTACAAACCTAACAAAGAATCACGTCACAAAAATGGCTTCACCACGTGAAGTAAACACACATACACAAATAACATTATAAATTTACCATCGCAAATTGGCTCCCAAACGTGGGGCTCAATAAATAAATAAATATAACATAAATACCGCCGCAACCATTATCTTTGCCACAGATTAATACTCTCTGCATATCCAAGACAAAAAAATGAATAACGAATTCCCATTTGAGAAAAAGTATTATTGGAAAATTTAGGGGAATAACAAACAATATCTCGAAAATGGTTCACTCAACAAAAAAAAAAGTAAATACATTTTGGTTCTCTTTATAACACATTCTTTCATAAATGCATAGAACATTTCCATCATAAAAGCAGTATTAATACAGTGGAATCTCGTTAGCACGTTCCTCATTAACACGTTTTCCCGTGTATTACGTTGAATTATAAAAGTCCCGGTACCAAATCACCAAATACAATAAATAATGTTTGCTTAGTGCGTTTTCCCAGTCCCGCCTACTACGTTTGAATTTTGACGTCTTCATTCGCTGTTTTGGCCAATCCTTGATCGGTACAGTGGGAGTAGGCATTTATTATAACATGTTCATAGTTTGACGTCCTCATTTGCTACTTTGGTCAATCCTTGGTCACGGGGTGGATATAGGCAGCCAATCACATGCATGCATTTAAATACTTGTGTGACACGATTTCTGTGGGCGGGATAGAGAATACTTTACCTTGGCATGGTAAACACTAACGATAGTTTCTAATGTTGAGTGATGACCAAACAACCGTAGATTGTATTTTAACTTTTCATTTACAATGAAAAAAAGAAAGTGTAGTAGGTAAATAACCAACAGTGAAAAACTGAAAATCCTTGATGTAATCACAATCCAAATATAAAACATGTCGATATAGTGCGGAAGTTAAACATTCCTCCATCAACCTTAAACACGATTGTTAGCAAACCTAAATTGATTGAAACTGCTTTTAAAGAAGGGAAAAATACTAAAACAAAACTTTTCTCTTGGAAAATAGGATCAGAAGAGGACCGGAACGAAATTTGTTGCATGGAAACACCTCCGTATTCAAATCGTCTTGTATACACCAAAGATATCGTCTATTGTACTCTTAACACGATGCACGCTCATAATTTTTTCTTTTTTAGCAGAAATTGTTATCACGTGTGTAATAAAACACACAGCAAAACCACTATTGCCGCTTCCACAATTCGCAATTTATTTTCTCAAAAACATTCATAACCTAAAAAATCCAAGTTGACCAAAATAAAAGATTAAATTATTTATTCTCAGGCTTTGTGTATCCAAATCCATTTAAACATATTGAATTTAACATGGAAACGCGGATCGTATTCAGTATGAAATTGTACTCAAAATCAATTTAAATTGCCCATGGAGACGTAGTAATTATTAGATTTTTATTACCTATGTTCTTAAATTGCAGATTTTGCATTTTCGTTAACACGTTTTCCCGCCTATGACGTCCAAATACTTAGGTCACTGCAAAAACGTACTAACGAGATTTTACTGTATTTGTTATTAACTTAAAACATTCCTATTCATTGCCGTGCAGTTATGTGGTAATTATTAAAAGTACATGTTTACAAGCAGCAGATACTGGTATCTTGTGGCATTTAATTATTTTTCTGCTATTCTCTAATAGTTATGTTCCTAACATATTCCTTTTAAAAGGATTCTAGCTTCACTGCAATGGAATAATGTAATAATTTTCAGGATGTTTCGTGCAAGGAAGATGTTAATGTTAGCTCTAAGCAATGAGTCCGAAAATCACAATATGGACCCGCAACAGGAAAGCAGTAGTTTATTAAACAAATCCATGCAACCTGAGCTAGAAATTCAAGGTCAGTACATCTTTGCTGCTATTATTCTGTTTGTTCCTTTACAACCTATTATTGTGTAACTTTGGATTTATTTGTTAATGAGACTTGATCATTATCGAGTAACGTATTTACAGCAATGCTGAGTTCTGTTTCAACTATGCTGCAAGGAGAGCCACAGCATTCCAGAGATAATGGTTTGGTAAGCTTTATTTTATGTTTCTAATGAAAACTTACTTGATCCTAGCTTAGTCGGTAGATCACCCGCCTACTGCAACAGGCATCCCGGGTTCAATTTTCAGCTCCAGACATTATTTTTAAAGCAAAAAGGTTCCTTGGTATGCTCAGAGTCTGGTGTGTGGATGTGAGTGTGCTTGTGTGTATGTTATCAGCTATTTAGTAACCAATTCACCTATTATAAATATTTCAGGATTGCCACTGGGCATAAACACGAGCACATGTGCCAAAAGTCATATTTATATGCCAGTTAATCTACAGTCAGCAGAACTATATGCCACCAATAAGTTCCACAAGGTTAACTAGATTATAAAAATAATGCTTTGTACAATCAAAGCCATGTGATTTGTCTTTAGTAGATTAAACTCACTTAGAAATATTAATATTTCTGAATGTATTCCTTAGGTAACAAGATCGCCACCCATTACATCTGATGATTGCTTTCCTCTAGTGGACCACAATTTAAGACTGGTTGGAGGAACTGAGGCAGAGAACTTCAGTGATATAGACAATATTGTCCTGGATTTACCTGTTATTTATGACCATAACTATTTTTCTATTATTTCTGCTGAACCAAGTGATGCTGTTGCATTAAAAAATAAAACGCAGAGAATGGACGTTGGCGAGGGGGAATTAGTCGATAATCACAAAGACAGTAATAAATGTAATGATAGGGAAACAACTGAATGTGACATATGATACCTTTCCTGATGAAGAGGAAGTGGTAGATGATCCTGACTGGTCGCTTTGTAGTGAGAGTAATAGAAATGCAACACATGATGAAATGAGAGATACAGAGCAGATATGTGGTACCGGTAATGAGAATAGCATAGATTCAGATGTTAAAGGAAATGGTGTGAGCAAGGGCAAAAGGAAGAGAAGAGGTATGACAATTCCAAACGAGTGGAAGGGAAACAAGAATAAGATTCATGAAAAGGGAGAAAGCTATCTGGGATATCATAGAAAGAAACATGAAAAGCATACTCAAGATGCTCAGCAAGAGGCCAGGAAGATGGGACTGACCTGTATGTCACAGATGTGCTTAAAATCTAAAGTTCGCCGGTGTGCTCAGATTTCTGAAGATCGAAAAACAATATTTGAAGCATTCTGGAAAGATATGAACTGGGATCAACAGAAAGTGTATGTAGCTTCTCTCAACTCAGACAACCCCATGTCGAAAGACCACAGAAGGGGATTCAAGGTGGAGTGGAACCTATTCCTACTCACTGAAACTGAGAAACGGAACAAAATACATTGTCTGCAAATGGATGTTTCTCTCCACCCTAAATCTTAAAAGAGTGGAGTGTTCATCATTGGGTAAAATCTTCAGTTTGTGGCACAGCTGCAAGTTCAAGATTTATCAGAGAGAAAGAAAAGAGGTGGATTCTCCCAGGGCAAAGGACAGAGCATTTCTAGCAGAGTACATCAATTCTGTCAAAACTGCCTTCGCATTACTGCAGGAAATTGAAATTGAATTTTTTTTATGGACGCTCTTTAACTGCTGTGGTTCTTAGCGTCCCATTCCATATTGGGCGTGAAAGACTGCTAATTTTGCTCAGAGGCCATAGATTTACAGCACGTAAAAGAACCTCAAGCCTGATAAAGAGACCTCTGAGCAAAATTACCGGTCTTTCATGCCCAATATAGAATGGGACGCTAAGGACCACAGCAGTTAAAGAGCGTCCATAAATAAAACTCAATTTCATTTCAGAGAATAGTACTTAGTAGATTTACATTTGACTCCATCATGAACGAGTTGAATGTGAGCTTGTATACGCCAAGAAAAGATCAATGTAATACATGTTGTGAGTAGATGAAGAACATTGATGAACAGACTTGGAAACAGCATATCGAAAAGAAGGATCGTGCCAGGAAAGAAAAGGAGACAAAGAAGAAGCAAAAAATAATGTCACCTACTAACAGTAGATCTGCAAGCTGTAAAAGTTTGTCCATATTTAAAAGCTAGTGCTCTATACTACAAAACAAAACTTGCCTGCCATAATTACACAGTATACGACTTAAGCACACACGAGGCAAAATGTTACTGGTTTTCTGAGAATGAAGCAGGGCTGACAGCATCTACATTTGCAACTTGTCTTCTGGACTATCTGACAGAAAAGTTCCAAGAATCAACAGTACCCATTATTATTTATAGTGATGGATGTTCATTTCAGAACCGTAATTCTGTAATATCAAATGCTTTGTTAAGCTTCACTATACATAACAATGTTACAGTGCATCAGAAGTTCCTTGAGAAAGGTCATACTCAAATGGAGTGAGAGTTCGTTCATGCTACCATAGAAGGGAAAATAGAAAAATCAAGAAATTTACTTGCCACACGACTATGTGAGAATAACAAAGCAATCTAGGAAAAAGCCATTTCCATATGAAACTTTTTTCTTGACTCATGACATTGTGAAGAATTTTGCAGTGCGATCTTTGATGAAATATGAATCAATACGGCCAGGTCACAAGGTAGGGGATCCTACTGTTAATGACATCAGAGAAATCAGGTATACGCCTTATGGATTTATTCACATCAGGCTAGACTTTGATGGCCCTTACCTTGACATTCCAAAGCGTCCAAATAAGGTCATATACCACCATGGAGACAGTTTCCTACTTTATACAAGGAGCCACTTCAAATACAGAAGAGCAAATGGCTGCATCTGCAGGAACTAAAGAACGTTATTCCAAAAGACTTACCTTTTTTACGACAACCTACCACACTCTCATTGATTTTTTCCAGGTTTGTTCTTATTTTAGTGTTCTTTTGTGTTTTTTAAATAAAAGTATTGTATTAAGTTGTATTGATTAAAATGAAAAACGCCTGTACAAATCTCATAACATAAAATTTAATGTAACATTCAAGTGTAAGCTTTAATAAATGCTTCATCATAAATAGGGATACTTCGTAACTGCTTATTTTCTGAAAAAATCCCTGCCCATAAAGCTCGTAAGTTTATAAAACGTTCTCATTTACTAAAATATGCAACCATAAACAGATAGAATAATATGTATAACTGCAAAAAATCAGACCCATAGGTTAATTTACTCAGATATCAAGTTTTTTGGCTCTCCTGTAAAATATGTGTTTTGTTAGATACGTGTTCTCCGTTCTTAACTCTCGATATGACAAATTGTGTATTTTAAAGCGATCTACATTTTTTGTGTAGTAAAATTTTGTCTATCGCTTACGGTTTACCAGTTATGCAAAAGTCGTTCACAATGAAGAATACTTTTGGAGACATCAAAAAATTCAAGATATACAATTCATTTGGCATAAAAATGTCTTAAATATGGCATTTTATCCAAAATCGCTAGCCATTTTTGAGAAAATTAAAATTTTCGAAAAATGTTCCATGTAAAGGGTAATCTGGGGTGGGGGGATTTTCTTGAAAACCTTTGTGTCGCATCTCTGGAAGATACTGAACCTAAATATCAAGTTTGGTGTTTATCCGACTGTTCGTTACTGAGTTATGCTGTTCACACACACGGACATGTTTCCAAAAACACTTTTGAACTCAGGCCTCAAAACATGTATTTCCAGAGAAATCGTGGTATCAATTTTTGAGTGGAATGCAACACTTCCCCTACTTACCATACGTAGTAGAGAAAGTAATAAAACCCAAAATACCTCACATGATATTCTTAAACTCCTTAATTTCTACAGTTCCATTAAAACAAGTCCAGTCTGACAGCTACAGCATGGCTGCAACGCACATGCGCTGGGTTGCCAGCTCCACATCAGTTGAGCTGCATGTCACAAATAGAGAACAGCTACAAACACTTTATAAAGCTCACTACAAAATACATAAAATGCTGCAAAACGTTAAACATGTCATTTTCTAATACATAAATAACCATACACTTTCTGGTAATTGAACTATGACTATGGCAACTAAGGCAGGCTTCAAAACAGCTTTACAATGAGGGAATGTGAGGGGTGGAGTGTAACAGCAGACTGCTGATCGGCAGAAGCGTTGGTTGTCATGGCAACTATTTCAAGTGTACATCTGCACCTAGCTGTCAGAATGGACTGTTTTAATGGAACTGTAAGTACTATTTTGAGGGGAAAGAAAACCTTTAACTGGAAAATGTTTTGTTTTATTTTATTTATTTCATGCACAGCTTCTGAGATCATTTAGTTATAACAATGACAATGCAGTTTGTATACATAGATGGCCTGTGTTATATTTTATCCAAATAACAGTTTTACCTGTTTTTATTCCTTGTGTGTGAGAGGAGTGAAACAAAAATAAAACTTCAAATGCCTCAGATATTCTTAAACTTTAATTTTTAAGTATTATTTTGAGGGGAAAGAAAACTTTTACTGGAAAATGTTTTGTTTTAATTATGTACATATTTCATGCAGGGCTTTTGAGATTATCATTTAGTTATAACAATGACAACATGCATTTACAAGAAATTGGTTAGCAAATGTTGCAAACAAAAAGTTGGGTCTCCAACACATGGCGGACTCTCAAAGGATTTTATTCATTGAACTTTTACAGAATGCAATTTTTGCCAAGTCTCAAAGTGTAAATATTCAAAGTTCCATTCGTATCTGTTAATTTTTATTTTCTCTACTAGGTATAGTAAGTAGGGGAAGTACTGAATTCCACCCAAAAATTCAATACTGAGATTTCAACATAATACATGTTTTGAGACTCCAATTCAAATAAAGCATTTGTGGAAACATGTCCATGTGTGTGAACACCATAACTCTAAAATGAAGTCTGATAAATACCAAACTTGGTATTTAGGTCCAATATCTTCCAAAGATGCGACTAATTTTTTCAACACAATCCCCCCACTCCAAACTACCCTTTACATGGAATATTTTTCGAAATTTTTGATGTTCTAAACAATGACCCTAAAGATTTTAATTAAAATACCATTAAAGATATTTACAAGACAAGTAAAATGTATATCTAGAATTTTCGGGGAAGTCTATGAAGTCTTCATTCGGAAGAAATTTTATATAATGTTGTATAACCGGTAAACATTAAAGTGAGAGACGAAAACGTACCACACAAAATATGTAGATCTCCTTAAAACACACAACTCACGTAAAATAAGTTTTCTGTGGCATAAGCTGCTTCCGAGATACCTGTTATTAAAGATTTGAATTATTCAACACCTGTCATTGTTTTAAAATCTCATCGATTTTTAATTGTTTCCTCACGATTGCATGAAAACAATATGGAATTTAAAGCCGGCATATAGCGTCCAGTTCCTAAACATTTGACTATGTTCTCTTTGGCCCGGTTTCACCAACAGATGCTAATTTTTAACACAATATTAAACTGATTTAACACTGAAGTTAACACAAATTGCTTCATCAAACAATGTTAACTAACAATGCGTTAAAGTCGGTGTTGAATAAACATCCCCATACCCGTGTTAAGGCGTTCAACAAATGTTAGAAATTGGAAAATGGCTGCTGCAAACCAAGCTGTTGATGCGAGTTTGCTACAACTGGCCCTTTTGAATGCCATTCCCAATATAAGAATAATTGTACGTCATAATAAATTTGAAACCCTGCAAAAGGAGGAATTTTTAAAGCAATATAGACTGTCGAAGAGGTCTTGAGACGGAAGAGTGTTAATTAGGTACTTAGATTTTATGCCACTAACATTTTTCATTTGCTTGTGATAATGTTGGTATTTCCGAAACTACCGTTTGTGGGTTTATCCGAAAGGTTTTTAAAGCAATTGCTTGAAAAAGAAAACTATTTTTTTCGTGTCTGCTTGATTAATCAGCAATAACACGTTTTCGTCCACTTTAGTTTCAATGCAATGTCCACCACCAGTTTTAAACCAATTTAAATGCTCTTCGCACCTAACGTTTCTGGTGTAGCACTTTATGTCAGCATAAAACTGCCATAGTTGCTTACTGGACTTAAGAGAAACTGTACATTCCAATTAAATTACTCATGGATTTTGTTCCAGGCTGCAATCTTATCCTTTAATGAAAGACCATCAGCTTTCTTCACTTGACAATACGTCTATACTTATTAACCAGATGTTAATTAATGCATTTCAAACAGTGAAACATTTATTTCAGTTCACATCGTGATTCTAACTTCAAACAGGAAAAACACATGGCCATTGCCATGAATGTAAATAGTCGTCGGCTACTGACACAGAGAGCACGACGATACGTAAACAAAAGTACGTCAGAGTACGTTCAGAAGCAGTGTAGTTCGTCCACCACCTTCTCGAAAGTAGCTTTGACAGTTGTCTTTTGACGTTAACAAAATGTTAATTTGCTGTAAAAGCCTGATGAAACGCAAAAGTTTTAACTTTGAACACCTTGTTAAACTAGATGTTAAGAGTATTTTTAACATCGGTTGGCGAAACTGGCCCTTTGTGTCTATAATGAAAAGTGTATAGTAGCCACTTTTGCAAAGATTTATTTGGACTAACATGTAGATAGAACAATAAGCTTTAGTAGGAATAGTTTGTATATCCACTAATAAACATAAGAGGATAGAGAAGGTAATGCGAAAGTATCACATCAGATTTTTTTTTCTATCTACTACATTCACACTCACTACAATCACACATTCTACTACATTTCATCCACTACATGAAAAGGACTTCACAAGCCATTCACAGCAAATTCAGGATACATATTTGTCATTTAAGTATCTGAAATAGTCTATTTTAACAATGTTTTGGAAAAAATGAAGTGTTATGGTGGGAGACATTCTTTAAATTCTTGGTGTCACATCTTTGGAAGATACTGAACTTAAATACCAAGCTTGTAATTTATCCTAGATTTTGTTTTTCCATTTATGTTGTAGACACACATTGGTGCGCACATTTTATTTATTCAGAACTCAAAACATGTATTTTTGCATATATTGATACCTAATTTTTTAGCGAAATGCAATACTTCCTCTACCCATTATACATTAGTGCTAGAGAAAGTAAAATTAAAGATTTAACTTACAAATGTGCCTTCCATGATGCACCTCTGAATTGCACTTTCAATCTTTTGTTTTCAGCAACCTTTATTTTTTTGGGAAAGTATTTTCTAGCTATGAGGGCAGCATAAGCTTTTGAATGAATCATGCAGTAAAACAGGCATTGGTGTTAAAATGTACAGGTAGTTTTGTGTTAAAGTCACATGTATTTCTCTATCCATTATCATTTATTCTTATCTTCTCATCTCAGTATCAAATTTTTGGATATGCAGTACTTTGCTTACAGATAGCCACAGTACTTTGCAACAGATAAAGTGAAAGGACAGATAAACAAGTAAACAAATTAATGTGTGTTGATGTTCTAATTTATCAGTGACTGTTCTAGAGGGGGAAGAGATATACTATCCCTCTACTCTTTTTCCAATGCTTTTGTTTGGGAAAGTCCACCTTGGATTGGCAACCTCAAAAATTCACATTTCTCCCACTTTCCTTTCAACAACTAATCAGTCTCTGCCAGCTCCAACCCTTTTGCTTTAGAGTGGTGTCCATCCTGGTAGCCAGTTAGAAATTTAGGGATTGAAGGACTTCAGCCTCACTTTTACTTCTAACATTACTTCTCCAAATGTTATTCCGAGAAGTGCAGACACCCAGTTGTGTTGCTCTGTTAACATGACCCATAATACTTTAACAATTGTGCCTGAAGAAATTCTTGACCAGGAAGGGCGGATTGACGAAGTCTGGTGTTGCCATTCTGCTCTGCAGAAGACGGGATACTGACAGGTCTGCAGTGGGTAGCCCAGAGGAGACTGCAAGCAGCCATGTGCGCTGCACAATTACAATGGCAGTGTCAGTGGGAAGCAGTAGTCATGAGGATCATGCGGAAGGAGGAAGTCCATCCAGATGGACCGTTCTTCTCGAAGAGCAAGCTGCACTTGGAGCAGGTGATATTTCTGGTATACACCTGGGCTTTCGAACATCAAAACATGGTGAGCCAGGAAGCCTCAGTAGCCAATTACCATACCTCTGTGGACTGGTGCAACTTCCTCAGAGAAAAAACCGAGTGGTGGCTGGAAGAAAATTAAGACTTCATTGGTGGCCTAGATGAAAAAAGCCCATCACCGTTTAAATAAACAACTCGAAGTTCCTCCACTGCAAGTACCACAGAGCGATGTGGCATGAGGGCCACTGAGTGTTTGGCGGTACTGAGAGGGGCTCCAGGAAATGCTTCATGGTGGAAGTGCCTAACAACAGGGCAGAAACCTTGGAGGCCATGATCATTGAGCATATTTTGCCTGGAAGCCGCACCATCATGGATGGGTGGCCTTCTTACACCATTGAAAACCTATGTCGCGGCATAAATGATCATATTATCCATGAGCAGAACTTTGGTGATCCTGAAGACAACTGCATCCACAGGCAAAATGTGGAAAACTTGAGGATATAGAGGAAAATTTGGCATTAGTTTGGTGCAAGTGACGCCGTCTTAATGTCCCATCTTCATGAATTCCTATTCCAGAATCTTTTTCGGGGACAAGACATGTTTGGTGTGATAATGCATGTCATGCGCAGCATTACCCATGTAATTTAACAAGTTGGAATTCAATCAAAGGTGCATACTTCTGTTTATTCTTTTTAAGGACATAAGTTTTTCACTATTGTGATATTTATTGCAGTAAATTAATACAATGTGTTTGTTGGCTCAAAGACAACAACAATGCTGCCACTGCTTCTGTGCAATAGTGCGCACCTTTTATTTTATATTTTATATGTGCAACAATGGGTTTGCTCTGAAATTAAAAGCATTTTCACGGGTATGAATCAACATGCAGGTTTTGTTCATTAAGTACAATAACTAGACTTCGATGCAATATATCGAAAAACTCCCTTAATCTCCGAGCTGCCTCCTGTTTTGCTTAATGACCTTTGTTTCCTTTCTTTCTAGATATTTAAAATAACTTTTGCCTTAATGGCCATTTTGTCCAATTTCCTGAAGCTTTTACTAGTATCAAAAAACCAAAACTTTGATATTAAAATCCTACTGCACCTACATAATTTTTAGTTTCCCTGAATAAAAAGATTTTTTAGAAGAAATATGTTACTATTAAAAGCCCATTAAGTACATAAACACTGAATGTTGTACAATAAATAAAAAAATCTGATGTGTTACACTCACATGACTTTCTCTACTCTTGTACAAACTATTGTACGAACTCTTATTCTCCATCTCTTTCATATTAATCGAGATAAACAATTGCAGAAACAATCTTTTGACATGCAAAGAGAATTACATTTTACACATAAGGACCAGCTCTAAAAATATTTGACCATCGCTTAAGGCGTACTATGTTCCACATGTTTTGTAATTGCAAGGGCAATATAGAAATACAGTAGCCTTTAAGCATTGACATAACAGCTGGTTGCTAGGTGCAGCACCATTCTCTTTGCTACAGATTAATACTCTTTGCATATCCAAGACAAAAAATGAATAACGAATTTCCATTTGAGAAAATAAGTATTGAAAAATTTAAGGAAATAACAAGCAATATCTCGAAATGGTTCACTCAACAAAAAAATGTATGACAAACTGTGTATTTTAATGTGATCTACATTTTTTGTGTAGTAAAAATTTGTCAATCTCTTATGGTTTACCAGTTATGCAAAAGTCGTTCGCAATGTATACTTTTGGAGACATTCCCAGAAAATTCAAGATACATTTTATTTGTCTTCAAAATATCTTAAACATATATTTTAATCAAAATCATTAAGAGCCATTTTTGAGAAAATTAAAATTTTTGAGAAATTTTCCATGTAAATGGTAACCTGGGGTGGATTTTCTTGAAAACCTTTGTGTTGCATCTCTGGAAGATACTGAACCTAAATACCAAGTTCGGTGTTTATTCAACAGTTTGTTTGAGTTATGCTGTTCACAGACACACACAAGGACATGTTTCCAAAAATGCATTTTTGGGATTCAGGGGATCTCAAAACATGTATTTCCGGTGAAATCTCGGTATCGAATTCTTGGGTGGAATACAATACTTCCCCTATTTACTATATGTAGTAGAAAAAGTAAAAACTACATAACTGATGACGTGGAGGCATTATGAAAAAAGAAGATAACTAGATTAAGGGAGATTTGAGGGGGGATATGTTCGGAGATGCAGTACTGTTTACAAGGTCTCAGTGAAGAAAGCTGGCTCAGAGGTGTACATTTTTGTGTTTAAAGGAGTCTTGTCAGACATCACAAGTTAAGAGTTAATGCCCATTGGGCACACTTTCTACAATTTCATAAGTGTATTACACTGCAATAGTAAGAATATTGGCACTACTTCCGCTAATTCTGTGCTACAACTATTTACTATGGCAACCATGCGCACGGCCTTATAGAAGTGCCAACAAACGAACTGTATATTCGTGGCATCCCAGCCGCTAGCAATGTAATATTTAACATCTCTAGACATTAAACAAACATGGAACACACACACATTATGTTGAAATGTCCATGATATTTTGAAATGCGCATTTCGAAAAAGAGACGAGTCTGGTTAACCAATGGATGTCACATGCAAGACACGTGTAAAATAACTATAATTTATGTTTACTGTAAGGGGAAATAAAAAGTGAAACGTGTATAAACATGGGTATAACACACAAATGAGCGGACTGTGTGCAAAAACACAAAAATGAAAAGCAATGATGCCAAAAAATAAAACACGTAGGTGAAGCTAAACAGAAATGTTTAAAACAAAGCATGTAAACTATACAATAAATATGCATCATTTTTGGAAAGCCTCCAATATATGAAGTATTCTAGTGTATTTTTTAAAATTCATTATTACTTATTCTTTTTCTCATTCATTATTCTACTACGTACATAATAGAGGTGGTATTGCATTCCACCCAAAAATTCTATACCGAGATTTCACCGGAAATATGTTTTGAGGCCCACTGAATGAAAAGCAAAAGAACTTTTACTTATTCTGCCATGTACCTAATAGACAGAGGAGACATTTCACCGGATATACATGTTTTGAGGCCCCAATAAAAAAAACCACTTTTACCTATTCTACTGCATACCTTAAAAGGTAGAGGAGGTATTGCATTCCACGCAAAAGTTTCATACCGAGATTTTCCGAAAATATATGTTAAGGCGCCCTGAATGATCAGAAAAATAACTTTTACTTGTTCTAGTAGATAGAGGAGATATTGCATTACACACAAAAATGAGATACCGAGATTTCACTGGAAATAAATGTTCTGAGGCACCCTTAACCAAACAAAAGCATTTTTACCTTTTCTACCACCTACCTGTAGGCAGAGAAGGTATTAGTTTTGCTTTCTAAAAATGCATTTCTTGGATTTATAGGACCTCAAAGGTACCTTATAGGTACGTGGTGGAATAAATTTTATTTTCTTTTATTTTCTTTCAGGGGTCCCAAAACATGTATTTCCAGTAAAATCTCTATAGAATTTTTGGGTGGAATGCATTTCCTCCTCTACCTATTATGCACATGGTAGAATAATGAATGAGAAAAAGGATAAGTAAAAATGAATTTTAAAAAATACGACTAGAATACTTCATATATTGCAGACTTTCCCAAAATTTCATGCATATTTATTGTGGTTTACGTATGCTTTGCTTTAAACATATATGTTTGGCTTTACCTACGTGTTTTCTTTTTCGGCGTCATTGCTTTTCATTTTTGTTTTCGCATTCAATCCACTCATATTTATGTGCGTTATACCCATGTTTATGCAAATTTCACTTTTTATTTCCCCTTAAAGAAAACACGAATTATAGTAATTTTAGTGTGTCTTCATTGCTTGACATCCATTGGTTAACCAGGCTCTTCTCTTTTTTCGAAATGCACATTTCAAAATATCACGGACATTTCAACAATGTGTGTTCCATGTTTATTTAACATCTAGCAATGTTAAATATTACATTGGTAGCAGCTGGGATGCTGATAACATGCAGTTCTAATGTTGGCATTTCAATTAAGCTGTGCGCGTTCACCATAGTGAATAGTCGTGGCACAGAATTACCCTACTTCCATATTGGATTAAGGTAAAAAGAGGCATTTTACTTACAAAATTGTTTTTTTTTTGTTATCCAGAATAATCCTTGATTAATGAGGAATGTTTTGTATAGATGTTGCTCCAGCGTTAATGTTCCCACCCAACCTTTTATGCAACTGTTCTTTTATAGTCGATTTTGGTGACATTTACAATTGCTGCTAATGCGAATCATTCGAATTTTAGACGCACAGATCCCTCGGCTACGCAATGTAATCCTTTTTGGCTGCAACTGCTCCACTCCTCTCCTTCTAAAAAACACCCCTTGGCTACCCTTTGAGGCTGAGGGCCCTCAATCGTTTTTTCAGCTATGTTGATATTTCAAATGTTGGCAGCAGAAAGACAATGCAACCAACTTTCCCAGGATGTCATGGGCAAGATGCATGCAATGCGACTTCTGATAGTAGTAGTATGGAACAAAAGCGACAAAATATGCCATAAATTCATGAAAGTGCCTGAAGCACCAGGTTCATTTATATTATGTGTAATGGATGTATCAAAGAAAAAGAGCAGTGCAGTGTATGTGTTACACATATGTAGTGATTTCTCCCATAAGCCGATATGGCAGAATGGCCGATAATGTAGCTCCAAAAGCTGACGTGCCATGGCTGGTGCCGCACGTCAGGCAGGCTACCCTGTAGAAAAAACCATCGCTAAAATTTCGCGAAGGTATGGCATTTGGCCTTTTAAATGCCCCAAAGTTGTTTAAGCACTTTGGTTATGTATACTGTCCAATTTATTGAATTAGTTATGCATTCTGGTGTGATTTTGTCAACATGGACAACTTACGAATTGTTGCGGAGAATGAGATCTTAAATAATGACGCTGTCCTAATGGAAAATTGGGTCATAGAACAACTTGCAGAAGAGCTAACTACTCCAGAGCTAGCAAGCTTAGGAGGCAGTTCAGCACTTCTCAGGAGTTCAACTCATACTTACACGAGTTCATGTACAGGAACAGCCGTCCCATTCAGAGTGTTTCAGAATTTTCTTGACACTCAGAGATTTATGCTGCGACATAACATCTTCGCAGCTCTCTTTTGGTTCATCTTCTGCCTCAGAACTTCCTTTTCATCTTTTTCTTTCAAAATTTTAGAATTCTTCATTGTCTTATATGCATCAATGCAAAACAGCCTTTATTAAGGCTAACAATTGCATCGTGAAAAAGCAGATATGTCCTACATGATTATAGTAGCATTCATTATTATTTAATTATATTACATTTGCTGATTGCGTCACAGTAATTATTTAGTTCTGTTACATCTGCTTATTGCTATGCAGTAATTTAGTTATATATTTGCTTACTGTTGCGTGGTAATCATTCAGTTGAAACATTAAATTGAATTTTATTTATGGATGCTCAAACTGCTGTGGTCAACGTCCCATTCTATATTGGGCGTCTGTTTATTTGGTTTGAGGTTCTTTACATTTAGTAGTGCACGAGCGCCAATAGTCATTACTAAACGCCATGCATTAGACTATTTTTTACTGCTTCGCAGTTATTAAATTTTATTGCATCTATTTACTGTTTCGCAGTTAATATTCAGTTTTATTGCATTCGTATACTATTTCCTGTTTTACTAACGCAACAGCGGTTTTTCCGTTTAACAGTTGGTACCTGACATTGCACATTTACATCGTCTGCCATGACACGACCTCTGGAGCAACATTACCGAATGGCCAAATATATAACACTGAAAAGGATGTGTCTTACAAGCATTGATATTAATGTAACTTGTATGGTAGATGTTAGGGACTTTCTGCTTTTAGTTGGTCTTCAACAGCGACAGAAGTGAAGCAGCAACTGCTAAGCAACAACAGAGTGTAGCCGAGGGATCTCCGCATCTAAAACTCTGATTCACATTGGCAGTTCCCACTGCACATGTGTATTAGCTGGAAGATGGCTAAGTTTGTTACGGTAATATCGCAATTTTCCTATAAAAGTAAAACACCTAAGAGGGGCAGACACCAACTATTGAAGAGATCACATCTACTTCTAAACTCCCTCATAAGGTAATTTATTCCCTTTCCTTTCGCTTTTATAAGCATTTTCAATGAAGACCAACTAAGTTCAGAATTGCCGAAGTTACAGCTACAGTGAAATATTTAGCTTGACGTATACAGCAAAACTTTAAAAACTATGTTTATACTTGGGCTAACATACTCTGGGTGCATTATCATAAACTAAGTATCTTGTTTGTTTCAGACACCTATTTGAACAAGATTGTGCGCATATGCTAGCCTCTTTTATTTACAAATTAAAAATATGAGGGTGCTAAATACATCGAAAACAAAGCTAGTCAGATATTCACTAAATCCTAACATTTATTCTCTAAAAATAGCAACATTCTGCTGTTAGTGCTCTTCCTTAGTGATGAAAATGATGTGTTAAGTCCAACAGATGTCACACTATGTCATGCGCTAGCTCTAACGCAATGCTGGCAACATATGAATAATTAATTGCGATAGTATTTATTGTTATTTATATTTGACATTATTGTGTAGCGCCACGTTGTGGTAGCCAATTTGTTGCGGTATTGCTTACGTATGTTTGTTTACATCACGTGTTGCCATCTAGTGACGTCATTCATTTGTTCGGTTTGTAGCTCCATCTTGTGTTAGCAATTTGCATCAGTGTTAGTGTTCGAAAGAATGCGACTGTTATTTGATTTAAATTTTGTTTACTGTACTCCGGCTAGCTATTACCTCTCGGTCGAACATGTCTCTTGATCAGGGTTGTGTAAACGGAAAGGAATCTTTTATCCAAAAATTACACTGATGAAGAAATTGGTTTTACACATTTATTGTCAAACACGTTAACTATCACATTTATACATTGATCTTAACACTCGCCAAACTGAAACTGTTATAATAACTTCTTACTGATCACTCTTAATTTGCGTACTTCAACTTTTTGTATAATTAACCTCACAACACTTTAGATTATTCATAATTCTGCTGCGCGTAACTTGTGAATCGATACCCGACGTTTGCCGTACAAATACTTTCAACGAATTGACTGACTGAAGACGACGTGTAGTGTACAAAGAATTTTGATGTACTGAGCATGAAGCTACCTCTAACCTACCCTATTTATACTCCTGCATCCAGATACGCCTAAATATTGTAACTGAACTACTATTGGCTAATAAAACGCGCCAACATTAGCGTCTATTTTAATATCCAATGAAAATTATGAATACATATGCTCTAGGGAGAAAATATTCCAGAAGGTTCCCAACAGAAAAACGCGCCAACATTACGTAACTTCCTCGTTTCCAATAATGATAAACAGCTCACCCCCCTCTCTGCATTATTGCGCACTATTATTGACAGTTTCAGTAAGGCATTATAAATTTACTTCCCAACAATATTTACAATCAATAAACATCTGAAATCAATGTCACATAAAAATGCATATTCATATTACAATCATTATTTACATTAAAGTAATTTATGATACAAATTACTGCATCATAATGCTGCCAAAGTGCCACAACTATAAAACACAGGGCTTAGCCGAGGGATCTTATACACGCTCAGGTTTATGAATAGGTTAGGTTTTTTTATATAAATAAGCTTAGGTTTCTGAATTCACGGAAGGTTAGCCTTAGGTTAAGCTTTTTTTTATATAAGCTTAGGTTTCTGGACTGCAGGTTCTGTAAGTTCCAGATGCCCAGGTGATTGGTTACAATGCTATATACTGTATTCTCGCATCCTGTGCACACCATTTTGATTCGTATTATGCACTCTTAATATGAATGCCTTGCATTTTTTTCAGTGGCAACACTGAACGAAGAAGAAATAGTATACCCCCGCCACTATAACGTTGCACTTGACAGCTAGCGTTTAAGTTGGTACACTCGCGAAAAAACAGATGAAAAGCTTCAACCATTTGACTTCCTAAGCCAGCGAAAAAACAGATGAAAAGCTTCAACCGTTTGACTTCCTAAGCCAATCACAAGGCAGCATTCCGGATGGTCGATGACAAAGCGGAACCGGATCTAGAATCGGCTCTGTTGCCGGATGTAACTATTCCCAACCATGTGCTTCAGTTTGTGAATCTCTAGCAGAGCGTCGAGTTGTTCTTTGCAAGCTACATATTGTTCATTGTTATTTGTTATTTAGATTTGTGGTTATTGTTTGATAGTTTTGTTATTGTTCGTTTATACATTTATTTATTTATATTTATCTATTTTATATATATTTCATTTATATAATTTATTTAAACAAAACTTAAGTGCGACAATGTCGGAAAAACGACGCCGATCGCCGAGTGATGATTCACGAAGTGAAAATCCTTTGCGCCGAGGTGTGCCACTTAATAGTCAGGCATTGGAACTATTATGGAGAACCCGGGAGTTCTTTGAACAGGAAAAGGAGTATGTGAAGCTTCACGGAAATCCCTCTATTCCTGCTGATAAAGCCGTACAACGAACTGCAGCAGCTCTTGATTTAAGCACGAGAACTGTTGTTCACAAAGGAGTGAAACTACAAGAGAAAGAGGACAAAATTCCTGAACCATCTGGAACACAACAGGTATTTCTATCAACTCCAGGGAAGAAAAAAAAGAAGCCTCGTCCAGTCACAAATATTGATGCTTTCCAATTAGACGCCATACGTAGACACATTTATGCCTATTATCATAGAAAGGAGTATCCGACCATACCAAAGCTGCTTATATCGCTTATTTTCAATTAACAATAATAATACGAAATAGTTATTATTCAGCGACGTTCGCTACTTACGTACACTTTCTGTATGCGGCTTAGACACGATAGAAATGAGAACAATCAGCTGTTGTTTACTAGCCACTCTGGCAACGTCGCAACCACGATGTAGCCAACCTTACGCGAAGCCACACGAACTGTCAAGTGCAACGTTATAGCGGCGGGGGTATAGTAACAACATATCGCATTTTTAGCGGATTTAAACTTTTCCGACAATCTGCTCTCAGTTTTCTTCCTTGGTGATGAAAATGTGTTATATGTCCAACAGACAAATATTTAATGCCACCATAGCCAGCAAGATACTCAACCTCAAGGCATAGCTGAGATTGAGAGCCCTCAGCCTCAAAGCGTAGCCGAGGGATGTTTTTTTAGAAGGAAAGCAGTGTAGCAGTTGCAGCCGAGAATAAAAAAATGGTTACGTTGTGTTCATAACGCGATTTGCTTATAAAAGTAAAACACCTAAAAGGGGCGGGCAGGTGGGCACCAGCTGTTGAAGAGATCACATCCACTTCTAAACTCACTCTTAAGGTATTTTATTCACTTCCCTATTGCTTTTATAACCATTTTCAACAAAGAGAACTAAGAGCAGAGTTTCCCAACTTTTCATTTAGGTTGGCAGTTTCCCACTTTACATGTGCTTTAGCAAAAAAATGGCTACGTTTGTTGTATTCATAACGCGATTTGCCTATAAAAGTAAAACACCTAAATGGGGAAGGCAGGTGGGCACCAGCTATTGAAGAGATCACATCTACTTCTGTACTCACTCCTAAGGTAATTTGGGTAAATTGTTTTTAGACAGCCCTCAATAGCGATGGAAGTGATGTGTTATAGGTCCTACAGATGTCACTGTATGTCATTCTCTAGCTCTAACGTAATGCTGGCAACATATGAATAATGCTGCCAAAGCCAATAAGATACTCAGCCTCAAGGCGTAGCTGAGGGATTGAGGGCCCTCAGCCTCAAAGTGTAGCCAAGGGATGTTTTTTAGAAGAGCGTAGCAGGCCGCAACTGCGAAGCGACGACAGGGCGTAGTCGAGGGATCTGCGCGTCTAAAACTCAAATGATTCAAGTTTGCAGAAATTCCTTACTTCGCGGATTTCACTTATATAGGTTGGCACTTCCCATTCAGCGTCTATTTTAGCGGGAAGATGGCTACGTGTGTGTTCATATCGCTTTCCTATAAAAGTAAAATACCTAAAACGGGAGGGTAAGTGGGCACCAGGTATTGGCGAGATCACATCTTCAATCGCTCCTTAAGTAATTTATTCCATTATTTCTTGCTTCCTTCCGCAATTTCTAGGTGGGTCCTCTGTAGCAGATCGGGTTAGAAGCCCCTATTTCAACATGTACTTACATATATTTTGCCAATATAACAAGCTGAATGGTACCCCTTTGATCTCGTACGAAATCACACTACCCTATATTGGGTAAAGGATCACCCAGAAACTGAAGCTATGCACACAACCAATAACATGGAACCGCTGGATTTTAGTAGGTAAATGGTTTGGTTATATACAAGCTTGGAAAAATAAAACCGCGAAAACACAATTTCTTTGATTTAATTTTATCCAGGAGTTTTATCCATTAAGGTTCAAACTACAAACTGGGATTTTAACTTAAAAGTTGCGGATCACATAGAACTTAGCTCAACGATGTGTATTTTCACGACAGCGAAGTATTTAAAATTGATGATTATACACTGAAAATGTGAGTTTCTAAGCTATTGTGCACAACCATCAGAACATGAATACAAACATACAACTGCAAAAACATGATTGGGGGTTGCTTTTGGCAAGATTCGGCATCATGGCGGAAAGGTAGTGTTTGCTATTGCAACACTTCGATGCTGCACCGTGAATTCTTCTAAAAAATGCATTACTTTACAGCAATAAAAATCCACAGCAATTGTCCGAATATTTGTTCGCTAAGCTTATACATATGAGAGAAAAACTAAGGACACCAGTTTGCCGGCCGGGTTGATCACCCTCACCCAAGCCTGAAGATACACGCCGCCGAAAACTTCCAGATTCTCGCTTAAAAACATTAATATCCTATTCTCTAAAACCATGCAAATAAAGATTACATATTACATATGCAAATGCTAGTAATTGCCAGCCTATTACTCACCCATATTGAGTACCACCATGGGTAAATCCGAAGTAATTATTTGTAGCCATCCTTCTGTCCTTAATCAGAGAGAAAGAGAAACAAAATGGCGTGCTCATAAATGGACGAACTTGTTACCTTGACGTTGATTGGTGGAATTTCAAAATCAAGATATTAAATATAAACTGTAATATGGTAAATCTATAAGGACTTATTGCTCTATACAAATTTATTTGTAATGTCTTAACGTTTAAAATGCAATACTAAATAAAACATTTTCATTTATTGTTTTTATGTCACCTTTGGTTTTAGAAGCCACCGCCAGATGGCAAAGTGTACACTGTAATACGTCGTTTGATACCTGTGTTTGATACATTCACATGACTTTCTCCACCGTCTATCGTTTATTAGTGGGTCATAAACAAGTCCTATTAAAGCTAATTTTTATATGTACTTCGTTTTAATCCAAATAATTTTTGCAGAAATAGCGACATTACACATTTCGTTATAGATACATAGGGAACAGCATCAGGTTTCTTCCTAAATGCAAGATATAACCTGTAAAATGCAGTGATAACGTTGTTTTCTTACTCCGCCACATCGTTATCACTGCGCTAGCGAAATAATAAACGTCATCAGGGATAACCGTGCGCTGGAAGCATTTGGGTTACCAAAATTCACAGATTAGTCATTGCTGCTGATGCAGTAGTATGTTTTCATAAATTGTTATTGTAAATGGTATTTAAAATCAAGAGTAGTGCACTTTTGGTGGTGTTCCTGAGTCAATTTAGCATTATACAAACAACGTAATATTGTGAAAAATAAAATGTATCACTGTTGTGCGTATGGCTGTAATGTGAGAAGGGAAACATACAACGGAACTCATTTTCACGCGTTTCCAAACAGAGACAAATCTCCCAAAAGATATAGGATATGACTAGAATTTTTTAAAATAAAATATTTTTGTCTGCTCCCGGTGCTCGTATACAATACTCCATTTTAACGACTCAGATTGTAAATAGACACAGCAGCTTATGCGGGATGAAAATTTCAGAAGGCCTTTTTTTAAAACCTGGAACTATTCCTACTATAAGGAAAACTGAAGACAATTTCCAGATATCAAGCTCTAGTAAGACAATTCATCCTTCAGCATCTTCATCCAAAAGCAAGCGACAAAAAGAACACTATGAGGCTAGAAATCGTAAACGCATAGTTTCTGAGCTGTGCGATAGTGTTACTTGCAATAAGATTGACAACGAAGGCGATGATGATTAAAGTAGTGAAAAAGAATTCAGAATAGAAGGTGATGAAAAAATCAAGAATTCAGAAGCACAATGTGAACTAGGTACTGAAATCATAAGGAAATATATATTGTTAGAACCTGAAAATATCTACGAAACAAGCAATGATGAGGAAGATAAGGATAAGCTGAATGAAAGTTTCTACGAGCCTTATACTGCAGATTCTGATAAATTTTAACGAAGAAGAAGAGCCTCGCCATACTTATAAATGAAGCTACAGCGGAATATTTCATTGTTTTTTTTTGTTGTTTTTTTTTCGAGTGGAGGAGAAAATGATTTAATCACTAACCCCAGCCCCAATGGGAGTAGGGACTGAGAGTGTGGGACTCACCAATAGTCGGCATACCCACTAAAAACTCCTCCACCGGATGGAAAATAGAAGAAGGAAAAAGAGGAATTCATGAGTGATGGTGCGGCTGTACCGCGATTGCACCAGCGCAGTAGTGGTGAGGATATATTGGCCGGCTACGAGGGCCTAAGCCAGTTGAAGGTAAGGTGCCAGGACGCAAGCATGACCGAGGCCCTACTTGCGCCCTTGGGAATTCAGTGACATGTGAAGGAAAATTGTGAATGAAGGAATGTGGTGGTGGAAGGCAAGCTGAACTAGGCCCAGCTCACCGCCATGACAAATTCTGAGTGGTGAAGACTAGTAGTAGTACCTTGGGTGCCGAGCGCTGCCTCGGGAAGCTGCGTCTGGTCTCTCTGGTTGATCAGTAGTCTGTTGGTTATGCAGTTTCTTCATGAAGAGCGAAAGCTCGTCCTTGAAGACTTTTGTTAGTGTTATCCTGAGTCCAGCCATGTAATTGGTGAACACCGTAGTGGTTGGCAGATCATGTAGGCGTAGTCGGTCGGTTTGTTGGTTCGAATGTAGTTCTTGGAGTGTATCGTGGTCGTCCTGAAGTTCGGTTAGTACCTCCTCCAAGGAGGCCAGTTTGGTGGTGATTTTGAGTAGCTCTGCCTGCACATCCTCCAGCTTTTGCAGGATTTCAGGCGAAGGTTGTGTTAAGATGTTGGTTGCAACGGTTTCATGCGTGTCTTCAACTGCAGGAGGCCCGTTCTCCAAGACGCGGTCATGCTGCAGTGACAACTGCTGCTGCCGTGCAGGTACCTTGGCCTTCTCCTGCGACGGTGTTGAGCGGCTGTGTGGACGTAGTGTACAACAAGCGTGTCCAGTGAAGTGGTCGTGTCTCCAGCAGGTTGCGCAGTAGTGGCGGCGACGCGTTAGATCGTGTTCACAGGGGTGATGGTTGGATTGGCTAAGTGGAAACCGAGGGCACTAACTCCCCACATGGACACGGTGTGTCACTAGTTGTACTTTTGCGGGAAAGGCGAATTTTCTGATTGGCTGTTTCAAGTTTGGACGTTCGTAACGAACTAAATGGCAGAGGCACGACGAAAGGGACCATCTTGGATTTTTATAGCTGGAAGTTTTCGCCCGAAGTTTTTTCATCAGGAACAAAGCCGAGACGGTAATCATACATTTACGCTATTTCTGATTGAATGTATATTTGTTGTAATATTGGTATTTTCTATTAACTTCAGTGATATTCGTAGAATGAGGTAGAAAACTGATAGGTTACTGTATGTTGCAACATTTTTATATAACGAATTAATTTTCAGATACATTGAGCCGTCCAGACAGAGGGGATACGCCTACGATTTACATTCCTTCCAGTGTTGTGGTTCGAGTCCAGATTGGTGACATAGAATCTGAAGGTATGTTATTAAGTTTCCAGCATGAGAGTGCTAGATGAAAGGTTAAGTTTTTAAGAGCTTCTTAGTGTTGCTGAATTTTATATTGTCCTGATTTAATTTTCAGATATTGTGAGTCATCCAGACAGTGGAATATACGATTAATTTTCGTGTTTGCACTTCATAATTGATGGGTGGAGATCACAGCCAAAAGTAGGTAAGGTAAAATCAACCTTTAATGCAAATTAATTAGCATGTTACTGTGCTAATATTCAAACACATAGATGCAGATCATGCGAGGGATACTCTTGTATAATTAAAAAATGTAGGATTATTGGTGGACTGACACACTAACTGTCAAGGATAGCATGCCAATGATACTATAATTCTTTTAAGACAGTGCCCAAATGAAATTTTCTAATACAGAAGGAAGAAAGATATTTGATATCATTCACATATATTTCAGTAATTCACCCTCTTTTGGGCATTTTTATCTAACTGCCACTATGTCCTTTTTTGAACTGGGCATGGTGTATGAAAATAGAAATTCTGGTAGCTTTTTTGACAATTAATGTCCTTGTAATCTGTTATTACAGATGCTCAAAAGCATTTGTTACCAAGAATAACTGAAGTGTTTGTTTTGAGTGAAATTAGCGGCTTCAGTATGTGTTCTGAGGCTTTGAAATTCCAAAGTGGTTCCAATCTTTCGTGTCTGTTTTCTACCATTTAAACTTTGTAGCAATTTTGATGATACAAAATCCTTCCCTTAAAGATACATTGTGCAGTAGTAATTAAGTTGCAGGATATTATAAGAAATGTATAGGCATTTAAATGATCGTGTTGTTTTTGTGCAAAAATCAAAGGTTTTGAAGTAATGGGCATTTAATATTTTTTAAATGTATTGAAGCCTTTTAAGTTAACACACATGATAAACATGAAGTTGATCACGATATATGATGAATCATTTGTAGAATACTTATGAAAATAGCTTACTGTGAGTAGAGAAAGTCTTAGATGGCAGAGCAGTGGTATGGCAAGTTAAAGATTGCTGGTTTGAATCCCAGGCATGGCATTGAATTTTTTGTCTGATTGTATATACTCATCCACTATTGTGTATATGCAAACAACCCATGGCTCTTTTCAGTGAAGGTTTCATGAATCTCTTCAATGAATTGGATCTTCTGAATGATCCTTTGATCTGTTATTTATAGTGAACATTTTAACACACTACGTATTTTAAACACTTTTCATATACAGCACATTGCATCCAAGTTACTATGGGAGGTTAGGTTTTTTTTATATAAGCTTAGGTTTCTGAATTTATGGAAGGTTAGCATTAGGTTTGTTTATTTATATATATAAGCTTAGTTTTCTGAATTCACAGAAGGTTAGTAATTTTTTTAATGAAAAGTATTTAAAATTTCACTATAAATAACAGTTCGAAGGATCCTTCAAAAGATCTGATTCATTGAACCTTCAATGAAAAGATCCATGGATCCTTTGCATATACTGAATTTTATTTTGTTCAAGTAACACAAAGTGGTGGTGGTTTTACAATAAAAAGTGTTGTTTCCTTCTCATTTAGCACTTTATCAACCAAACTTTTTTGCCACTTTTTAACGGTTTCCCAGTTTTGTGTTAAAACAGCTTATTCACACTATGCACTTCTTCCTTTGTCATGGCAACTCAAACACTAACTGATAAAGTCGAAGATTTGACTTGAGCTGAGCATATGAGTGCTAGCGTATTATGAATGACTGTTTGCTTATCATATTTCCTGTGTTATGCAAAGAGTTTATTTGGTACTCAGATAGCAATGCTGAGAATTCATTGCTGTATTTCTCATATAGGCAAGAGAATAGCAGTCATCCATACAGTTGATAATTAACAAAAAGATACTCTTTGATTGTTAATGCAATAGCAGGTAGAATTAAGAAAATCATATTTTGTAATCTCTTAACAGTTACTATATATCCATAACCTTTCACAATGAGTTCTTACGATAATCACAATAAAATGTGTAGTTCTATACCTTTCCTACTCCAATGTTTCATGACACAATACGTTTAAGGAATTATTTACATTGGCATAAGCGTAGTGCTTAGTTTGAAGACAAGAGGAAGCATATGCTTTGTTTACATCAGAGAGAACTCTGGTTTACAGTGGATAGTGTGTAATATAATCACAAGGTGTTTGTAACCACAAATTTTTCCTTAATGTAAGTAATTTCTCTTTTCAGAAACCTACTTTTAAGGGTAGTTTAAACATGTGTGTTCTATTTAATTCTAGGATATACACAATGGAAAGTTGGAGTTAAGTTGTGGCTATTTGTGTCCAGTGATGGTGCTTCAAGTCAGAGCACAGAGAGTGACAATGACATTAATAGTGTTAAATGGTGTGGTGAAACTTGCTAATGACATTTATTGCACTGCTAATAGCAATTTAGTGAATGACAAACAATAGCTACACTATTGCATATAATGTGTGCAGAAGTTTCTTTTTAGGAAATGGATTTAAGTTATGTCAAATTGTATTGCGCTATCTAGAGTAGAATAAAATAACAAGTGTCAAACCTGTGTTATTCTTCCAATTTTCCTGTCAAATTCCACATCCTATTGTTGGTTGGAAGTTCAAACAAACCATGGAGGCAGTTTAAGTGCAAAAGATTTTACTATGAAGCATGCAGAAGAAATTATTGCAAGGTGCTGGATCTCATTCACTCTCAAAAATTTAAATGTGACCATTATGTATTATGACATAGAAACATTCAGCAACCACTATTAACCCCAATAATATTATATAAAAAGCAATGTATGTGCCGACTATTGGATAATTTAATAAGTTACACAGGAATAAACAGTTGTGTTTTTCATACTAGCCTAGCTGTGAGTGTTCAACTGATCATAATTGTGTTCTAATATTGTATTGCTACAGATGACAGTGACAAGTTATTTTATGTGAGCTTTAATCGACTCCTTTAAAAAGAAATATGAATAACTCCAAGTGCAATCACGATTATTGAAGCTCACGTAATTAACTTTGTACGTCGTCAGTAGCGATACAATATTGGAACATATGATCAGCTGAGCAGACAGCTAGGCAGGTATGAAAAATACAGCTGTAGTAGCTACGAGTGACGTCATCATCCGAGAGCACGATTTTTCATAGTTTAGTTCAACCCCAGATCACTACTCACGCTGCGATCGCCCTCGTGTTTCCAACGTTTAACACGAGAGTTGCACTTCTAATAGTTTGCTGTTCTGTGATCGTGTTGCTGGCAGGCAGGCGCCAAATTGGGTGCCCCACAGAAGTGGCACCGTGGCGGAGCAGTGCTTCCTACCTCCGTGTGTCCGTAAAGGCAGCAGCGTCGGCAGGGCGGTTTCCAGGTTGAGAGGCTTGGCTCGATCTTCAGGCATTTGCCCAAGAAGTGCAGGCCGTCGGAGAGGGCAGCGTCGTAGTGGCCTTGTCCCGAAAGAAAAGGCGCATGAGCGGTGTTGGGCCCTTCCGTGATTGGATCCTTGTAGCCTTCAGAACTGATGGCCAAAATTGTACGGAGCTTAGGATGGTCTGCGTCGGTAGATTTTGGGTGTACGCCCACAACCACAGCGTTGAAGTTACTATAGCGCTGGGTTTGGCCTTCCCCAGGCGAGGCGGCATCGAGAAGTGCTCTGTCGTCAGGGACTTCAGAGTGATGCGAGGAGTCTAGTCTCCGCAGTGAAGTGTTCACAGATGCCGGTGAGCGAGGCGCTGGTGGGGAGCTGGCAGTGCCAGCTGCGGTGGCGGGTCTGTTTCGTCGGCGGAAGTCTCTGCTGCTACTGCAGCTCTGCGATGCTTTCTTCTACCCATGGTGAGAGAAGCCCCTGTCTGCTCGAAGGATCGAGACGAAGGCACTTGGACGTCTCTACTTTCTTGCTCTGCCTTCTCTTCCTCTCGGTGTTCCTCACCTTATTCTTCTTCACTCGAAGACCTCTCCCTCTTGCTTCAATTTTTCTGTGATGTCTCATCATTTCGGCCAGTTCTTTATCTGCAGGCTTTTTCTTATTTACAGCTCTAGCAATTTGTGATGCACCTCCAGCAGCAGCACCTAGAGCTGCAATAATTGGTAAGAGAGGTATAAATCCACCCCGTTTCTTCTTTTTGGATCCAGCGCCAACAGACACCTTCCCCTCAATTTCTCTGTTATTTCTCATCATTTTGGCAAGTTGTTTAATTGCAGCCTTTTTCTTATTTACAGCTGCGGCAATTTATGATGCACCTCCAGCGGCAGCGCCTAGAGCTACAATAATTGGCATGAGAGGTAAAAACCCTCCCTGTTTCTTCTTCTTCTTATATCCAGCACCAACAGCTACCTTTCCCTTCATAATTGCTGTTGCTAGTCGCGCTGCCAAATTTTCACCTAATGTAGCATCAGATGATTGCACTCTTTTCCTCGCCTTTTCAGCCAAGATCTTGTATGCAATGTTTCTCGAAGCAGAGTCCTTAAGCTGAGCGTAGGCAATGTCATGAAGTCTGCGCGCTTCGTCTAACGGGTTTATTCCGGGGTCTCCTCTCTTTAATCGTTTTTCTAGCTTTATCCCAGGCCCGCAGTATCTGTATCCAGGTAAGTGCACTTCAAATGGAGGCCGGTTAATGAGCGAGTTAATTAAACTGGAACCTCTAGCGATCTTAACCTCGTTAGCTCTCATGGTATACTAATTGATTTTGATTAGTGCATTGTTCTTTTATACTCTGCCATTGCTCACGAGCATTAGCATATATACATTAAGCATTATTTATTTTACATGCTATGATAGAGCTGGTGAAGCAAGGTTTTTCGCTACCTATTCAGGTGCTAGACTTTGAAAGTGACTTTAGACGCAATCGTCACGGAAAGCTCTTTACTGGAAATCTTAGTTCTATTGTATTTAAAACAAATAGAGTAGTATCGCAGGTGTTCCTGATAATTTCAATCAGTGATTTTTATCGATGTTATTTAATGTAATTAAGTTGATTCAAGTAGTATCCAAGGTATTCGAACCCATTTTTACTTTCTCTACTACGTATAGTAAGTAGGGGAAGTATTGCATTCCACCCAAAAATTCGATACCGAGATTTCACCGGAAATACATGTTTTGAGACCTCCTGAATCCAAAAAAAGCATTTTTGGAAACATGTCCGTGTGTGTGTGTGTGTGTGTCTGTGTGTCTGTGTGTCTGTGAACAGCATAACTCAAAAACTAACAGTCGGATAAACACCAAACTTGGTATTTAGGTTCAGTATCTTCCAGAGATGCGACACGAAGGTTTTCAAGAAAATACCCCCACCCCAGACTACCCCTTACATGGAACATTTTTCGAAAATTTTAATTTTCTCAAAAACGGCTCTAACGATTTTGATGAAAATATCATATGTTTAAGATAATGTCATGCGAAATGAAATGTATATCTCGAATTTTCTGGGAATGTCTCCAAAAGTATTCTTCATTGTGAACGACTTTTGCATAACTGGTAAACTATAAGAGAGAGACAAAATTTTACTACACAAAAAATGTAGATCGCGTTAAAATACACAACTTATGTCATATAGATTTCTTTTGTTGAGTGAACCGTTTTCGAGATATTGCTTGTTATTTCCTTAAATGTTCCAATACTTATACTTTTTCTCAAATTCGTTATTCATTTTTACTTTCTCTACTACGTATAGTAAGTAGGGGAAGTATTGCATTCCACCCAAAAATTCGATACCGAGATTTCACCGGAAATACATGTTTTGAGACCTCCTGAATCCAAAAAAAGCATTTTTGGAAACATGTCCGTGTGTGTGTCTGTGCGTGTGTCTGTGTGTGTGTGTGTCTGTGAACAGCATAACTCAAAAACGAACAGTCGGATAAACACCAAACTTGGTATTTAGGTTCAGTATCTTCCAGAAATGCGACACGAAGGTTTTCAAGAAAATCCCCCCACCCCAGACTACCCTTTACATGGAACATTTTTCGAAAATTTTAATTTTCTCAAAAATAGCTCTAACGATTTTGATTAAAATATCATATGTTTAAGAAAATGTCATGAGAAATGAAATGTATATCTCGAATTTTCTGGGAATGTCTCCAAAAGTATTCTTCATTGTGAACGAGTTTTGCATAACTGGTAAACCATAAGAGATAGACAAAATTTTACTACACAAAAAATGTAGATCTCGATAAAATACACAACTTATGTTATATACATTTCTTTTGTTGAGTGAACCGTTTTCGAGATATTGCTTGTTATTCCCTTAAATTTTCCCATACTTATACTTTTTCTCAAATTCGTTATTCATTTTTTTATGTCCTGGACTTGCAAAGAGAATGGAATGCGCCGCATAGCAACCAGCGTTAAAATATTTGACCATCGCTTGAAATCTACCATATTCCCCTTGCATCTACAAGAAAATTAGCAATAAGATTGACATCTCGATATCTCGATTAACATAAAGCATATGGAGAATAGGCGTTTGTAAAAATAGATTGTACAAGAGTAGAGAAAGTCATGTGAGTGTAACACATCAGATTTTTTTATGTCCTGGACATGCAAAGAGAATGGAATGTGCCACATAGCAACCAGCGTTAAAATATTTGACTATCGCTTAAAACCTACTATATTCCCCTTGCATCTACAAGAAAATTATCAATAAGATTGACATCTCGATATCTCCATTAACATGAAGCATATGGAGAATAAGCGTTTGTAAAAATAGTTTGTACAAGAGTAGAGAAAGTCATTTGAGTGTAACACATCAGATTTTTACTTTCTCTACTACGTATAGTAAGTAGGGGAAGTATTGCATTCCACCCAAAATTTCGATACCGATATTTCACCGGAAATACATGTTTTGAGACCTCCTGAATCCAAAAAAAGCATTTTTGGAAACATGTCCGTGTGTGTGTGTGTCTGTGTGTCTGTGAACAGCATAACTCAAAAACGAACAGTCGGATAAACACCAAACTTGGTATTTAGGTTCAGTATCTTCCAGAGATGCGACACGAAGGTTTTCAAGAAAATACCCCCACCCCAGACTATCCTTTACATGGAACATTTTTCGAAAATTTTATTTTCTCAAAAACGGCTCTAACGATTTTGATGAAAATATCATATGTTTAAGATAATGTCATGCGAAATGAAATGTATATCTCGAATTTTCTGGGAATGTCTCCAAAAGTATTCTTCATTGTGAACGACTTTTGCATAACTGGTAAACTATAAGAGATAGACAAAATTTTACTACACAAAAAATGTAGATCGCGTTAAAATACACAACTTATGTCATATAGATTTCTTTTGTTGAGTGAACTGTTTTCGAGATATTGCTTGTTATTTCCTTAAATGTTCCAATACTTATACTTTTTCTCAAATTCGTTATTCATGTTTTTTGTCCTGGACATGCAAAGAGAATGATATGCGCCACATAGCAACAAGCGTTAAAATATTTGACTATCGCTTATAACCTACCATATTCCCCTTGCATCTACAAGAAAATTACCAATAAGATTGACATCTCGATATCTCGATTAACATGAAGCATATGGAGAATAGGCGTTTGTAAAAATAGATTGTACAAGAGTAGAGAAAGTCATGTGAGTGTAACACATCAGATTTTTTAAAAATGTAATTCAATTTCATAGATGTGGCTACTGAATCTCCAACTGGTGGATTAGCTGCTGCTGTTACCGTGCGACGTCTTGTTGCTACTACGGCCAGTGTTGTGGCCGCGGCTGATGCTGCTGCTATTGTTGTAGCAGATGCTGCTAAAGTTGTAGGATATGTTACAGCTATTGTTGTACAGTTGCTGTATCTGCTATGATAGCTGCTATATTTGCTTCTGCTACAGCTATTGTGCTGACTGTGTCTAAGTTGCTGCAGCTGCCGGATCTGTTGCTGCTATTGTTATAGCTGATGTTGTTGCAGTGCTGTATCTACTACTATAGCTCTCGTATTTGCTGTTGCTGTTGTGATGACTGCTGTTGCTGGGGCGGGTGGATCTACAGCTGTTGGATTATCATCGCTGTGATGCTTGCTGTTGCTGAGGCTGCTGAATCAATAGTTATTGGATTAGCTGCTGCTACAGCTGTTATGTAACCGGTTGTTGTTGCTACTATTGTTGTAGCAGATATTGCTACAGCTGAAGGATCTGTTACATCTATTGTTGTACCGCTGCTGTATCTGCTACGGTAGCTGTTGTATTTGCTTCTTCTACAGCTATTGTGGTGGCTGTGCTGATGTTGCTGTAACTGCAGGATCTGTTGCTGCTATCACTGTAGATGCTGTTGCTATAGTTGCTTATCTGCTACTACAGCTATCGTATTTACTGTTGCTATTGTTGTGATGTTTGATGTTACTGAGGCTGCTGAATCTACAGCTGCCGGATTAGCTGTTGCTGTTGCTACAGCTGTTGTGTAATCAGTTGTTTCTGCTGTAGCTATTGTTGCAGTGGATGTTACTGTAGCTATCGAACATCTCGTGCTTGAACCAATCACGAAGATTATTACTGAAAAGTTATCGAAATGAAACTTCATTTTAATAGAAAATTCAGATAGTATCACAGGTTACACTACCTTTATATACTTTTTCCAAACCTTACAAACGTTTATATGTTAAACAGTTAGCAGGTGAGACGGTGAGGGTGAAACAGTGAGAGTGTATAGAAGCAGCATAAACTAATGCATCCGCATGGTTGAGGAGATATAACATTTTAGATAGCTTTATTGTTTTATATGCTTACATTTTTTGTTCAAGTTGCAGCTTTATCAGTTAAATCATTGCTTCATTAAACAAGGATGTAAGGCTGGACGTCTCTCCCCTTTATCTAGGCTTGAGACTAACACTAGCATTTGCTCCTAATGGCAGGGTTACCGCCTCCCCTTCCATCTTCTCCTTTCTTCACCATTTGTCTGCTATGTGCATACAGAGCGCCTGAGTAAACTTCAATCTTTTAAGATTGTAGATTCGCGGAGAAAATCTTCATCTTCGGGTTACATTCTCTTAAGCACTGTTTGTAATGCTGTAATGCCCATATGCATATGTAGTTATTCCATCCTCGGCAATAACTCTTTTATCATCAAAGGGATTTAACGTAATTTTATTTACTTGCACAGTGGTAACAGCGTGCTTTCGTGATAGGATTAGATTCATGGGCGTTCTGATGATTTCACAGGTTTTAAGATAGTCTGTATAGCTGCCAAACGTAATGTACTGCTTAATAGCGCTACGTTTTATACCTTTAATCCTTTTTATCACTGAGCCTTGAATATCTAAGGCATACATCTTAGGTCGTAGTCCAACAATGCGTAGGATGACTTTGCCATTAGCCTCATCTTTAAATTTTCCCAACACCTTTTTGTTCTGAGTAGAGCGGCATATATGGTTAACAGGGTAATCAGCTGTATCGAGATGCTCGGAAAACGTAGCTTGTCCTGGTACACATCTTCAGTTGAATGAATGAATCAGTGTCCATATACATAAGCTGCAGGTTTTCAGCTCCGTAATATGGCAACAACACGTCATAATAATAGTGATACATTAATGTCTTGAAGGTGTCAACACACTCATACCAATGTGTATACGCTTGTTGAATACGATCTGACGAGAGGCCATGTGCACAGCAGCTAGATTAGCAGCATATATTGTCCTGTCAATAAGCGTGGGCTTAGCCATCAACTTCTCCAGACTCTTCTCATTTGTCACCAGTCATATATCCATACGATTACACAGGTTCTCCATAGTTTTTCCAAACATGGCGTTTTTAAAGAGCTTGTAGAGATCTTACTCGAAATCATTTGCAGCTTGTTGCCGTAGTCTGTTGTTAAATTCAACATAAGGCTTCAACCACCGAGACTGTCGGAATCGTAGCACACGATGGATTTTACTCAAACCTAACCCGTGATTAAGAGCTTGCTTCAAAGCCATGTAATGCACTACATACTTCTTTCGAGGTCCAAGATGAGGTATCAGTTTCTATGTAGATGATTCCAATGATTTCATACACTCAGGTAGGAAAGGTAGATCGTTGCGTAGATCGTGAAGTTCGGCATAATACTCGATGTCAACTTCTAATATGTAACCATGAGGATCATCTTCTTGTAGCGTTTCTATGTTGATTTCTTCATGTGAAACCTACTGAAATCCGCCATAAGGGAGGGCGTGACACATTGCCCCGCCATATTGGCTATTTGCGTCCTCGTATGTAATAAATTGGGCTGGTCTCGACGGATCATACTTACACATGTAGGCGTTGTTTGCTTCCGCATGCCAGTGGGAAACTTGGCATTAACCTCCTCTTATACCGGTTTCCACCATGAGTAGTTGATCATAATCCTGTAACAGTTCCAGATGAATTCCTCTATACAGTAACATAGCACCCCATGTACGTCCTGGAGAGGTAAAATAATGTGCTGGATCAACTTTGTGTGTTTTGAGGGTTTGTTCTCTGAATGTCTCAAAGACATCAGCTAAAAGAAGTACATCCGAAGTTAAATACAGATCGCTGCACTTTCCCAGGTTTCTTACATTAAACAGCTACCATACATTTCTATCATGATCGTAGCCAGTATAAGTAATTTCTTCTTCATTTAATCTATTGTAGAAGCAGTCCTTAGGAGGCAAGCAGGTCTCGTTCAAAACATCCCATGACGTGACAAAATCATATGGAAATACCCCCTTGCGAGTCATCAACTTCAACTTGTCTTGTCCCAAGTAGTTTAGTATTTCAGGATACGATGTTAGATTTTTCACCAGGTTATCCAGGCTTGTACAGAGGAGACGAAGACTATCTACAAATCGAAGCTTTATATCTCCTACATACTTGGTGAATGATTATAGCTTTCTTCAGAGCTAGGAATTACCTCCACCCGCTCACTTGTATATCCCAGCTCCTTAACAATGAAATGGGAGTCATACCCACTGAGGTTGTGCATGAAGACTGGGATATGTTTAGGTGTTTTGCAGACTAAATTATATTCATTATGTAGACTTCCACGCTATTCGCCACTGATGTGATCATGGTCCCGTAGTTTGTAGTTCTCCCCTGTAAAAGCTTTACCACACAGGTAGCATACCGTAGAAGACTCAAAATCCGTCCGTAAGTTTCAGAGGCTTGGCAGATTTGTATACAGGTATTCCATAAACTTCTGAGCAGGATCAACACCACGATATACACGGGGTTGCTTAGAAACACCAGTTTCGAGATGTTCAACATTGGATGACGGCTTCACGTAAACACAGAAGCTCATTTGTGTGTGCTCTTGATAAGGGGTTGTATAGGAAGTTTCAGGATTGGGTATACACGTATGGTATTGAGTGAGAATGCTCTCAAAATCCGCATAGATGACATAAGGTAGTCTCAAAATCTTCTCAAATTTTTTAAACTGGACAGTTGATTTCTTCTTGGTAGGCATAACTACCCTTGCGACACCATGTTGATTGCAGATGGATGTATGCTCTTGTAGTTTTTCCAACCCACTTCGTCCATATTGATATCAAAATGTGTAAAACAGCGCTTACAGGTAGAAACACGTTCATTACATTTAGTTTTCTGGCGTCGAACGAGTTTCTCAAAATTCTTTATATATACGTAGTGATGTTTTCCACTACTGTCATTCAATAGTAGCATGTCACGGTTTTCAGGTAGTTCAATGTCAACAACCTTTATTGGATACACTTCATGCTTCTCATCCAACCCGAAAAAGTTAATGGACATCTTGTTAAGCTTCTCAAATTTAGGTATTTGAGAAAGTGTAGTATGATAGGAAACGCAGCTGAAGTCGTACTTAACTTGAAGTTATTTGTATTTATTCACACGCTGTGCATACTTCTCAACGAATTTAGCTAATACAGAATAAATGAAACATTTCTCGTTGGTAAAGTTCTGGGTATTTACGCAGGCCTTTTTTGCTTTTACAGACGGAGGTAGTGGTATATAGCTACTTCCCCGTAACGAGTTGTACTTGCTGATACGAAGTCGAACCCCTTCCACAGAAAGCAGGGCCCAGTTGCTACCCTTAAGCTGCGACTCCTCCATTTCAGTAACCAATTTCTTGTATTTCGCTTCCAGCGTTGAGTCCAGATCCGTTTCTAGAAACACAGGCTGATTCCGTGTTTTAAATGTTTTGCTACAGGTTTCTCCGATACTGTTTACAAATCGGCACTCAGCTGGCAGATTAATTTTTACACTCTTGTGAATGCTAAGCTCTTTATGCATAGCCTGGATTATCCGTTGTTTTGCTTCATTCAGGTACATATTCAGATCCTTCTTTGAATTGCATCGTATAAAATACGATTTCAATCGTCCTTCGAACGATGTCTCGTATTCTTTCACATCACAGTCCTCCATTGTTGATAATAATGGATGTTTAGTATGTTCCAATCTGCTTTTCTTCTGAAGATTGCTTATTTCACATACATTTTCATGCCGCTGACACTTATAATCATCATTGAAGGTTACATTATAATGCTTGCATTTGAAGAGCTTCTTGCAGCTCATCTGATGCCTTCTATTGTCATAACCACGGAGGAATTTCTTCCTGCATTTAATGCAAGAGTATGCTGATACACTATTTATGCAGTTATTCATCCTTATTCTTGAGGTAATAACGTATTAATCACTGTTAAATGAAATGCAGACATCTTCACCTTGATAAAACTTAGAAAGCTGATTATTCTTTAAGAAAACACGGTGTTAACACATCTAGACACATTGGCACAATAAAGACCAGTGACTGAAGGTATCCTAATTATAGAATTGGCACGGACATTTTTAGAACAGTCATATACTGAATTTTTAATAATAAAAATATGATTAATGGCGATATCTCTTATATTGAAAAGCACATTATCATGGTGGGGATGTTTACACGTCACGTGATTATTGCGCACAATGGAATTATCACCTGTTGTGCACGCGCAGGGGCTCTCAGCACTTCTATCCCTACTTGCTTTAATCCCCCCTCTCTCTCACTCGCTCTCTCTCTCTCTCTCTCTCAGAGTACCTACATAATGTCTTTACACGAGCCATAAAATGCGTTGGGATGAAAGTCATGTGAAGGTGGAAGCCTGAAAAGAATTAAATTTTGCTAGGTTACAGTGAAGTGAGACAAAGATTTTTGAACTCTGTAAAGGCAATAATTTTCAATGCTATCGTGTGTGTATATGTGTGCGTGCACTGGTGTATGTGTCTATGTTTGTATGCGTATGTGGATGTTGTGCGTGAGTGTGTATGTGCGTGCATGTATGTATGTATGTATGTATGTATGTATGTATGTATGTATGTATGTATGTATGTATGTATGTATGTGTGCGTGAGTGTGTATGTGTGTAAGTGCACTGGAATGTGTGTGTGCGCGTGCACTGGAGTATATGCGTGCGTTGGTGTATGCGCATTGATGTATGTGCATGCACTGGTGTATGCGAGCGTACAGCGGTGTACGTGAGTGCGTGTGTGTGTGTGCAAGTGCACTGGTATGTGTGTAAGGGCTATGTGCAAGAGTGTATACGTATGTGTAATGGCTCTGTGCATGTGTATATATGAATGCTTGGATTTATGCATGTCAAGAAGAAAGAAAGAGATAGAAAGAAAAAGGGAAAAGAAAGAAAAAAGAGAGAAGAAGAAAGAAAATAAAGAATCGTGTCTAGGCAGCGGGATACAAATGTATACACCAGGGTTTAATGCAAATAATTATATTTGTTAATTACAATTTAATCTGACCGTCCATACTAGCATAGTTTAATATTTACTAAGCATTAAAATGTTGCAGGGTAAGGTTCGAACTAGGACCTCTGGGTGCCTAAGAACACAGCTCATTAAAACTTCGTAATGACATATAAAAAATCAAATTATATTTGTTAAATACATTTTAATCTATCCGTGCATGCTTTCATAACTTAACATTTATTAGCATTAGAGTTTCGCAGGGTAAGATTCGAACTAGGACCTCTAGGTAACCGATAACGTCTTTCATTAATCAGGGTAATGATATAATAATGTTTTACTCTATCAAAGTATGAATTTGGGATACCTAAGTATACACCCGTGTTTAATATAAATAATTATATTCCTTAAATCCATTTTAATCTGACCGCACATACTCTCATAGCTTAATATTTATTAAGCATTAGAGTTTCGCAGAGTAAGTTTCGAACTATGACCTCTGGGTACCTGAGAACGTATTTCATTGATCAGGGTAATGATATAATAATGTTTTACCCTATCAAAGCATCAATTTTTCATTAGCAATTAAAACATTAAACTTTTTGACTGCAGTAAGATTCGAACACCGAGCTATGGATATCTAAGTATACACATGGGGTTTAATTTAGGTAATGGTATATGTTAAACACATTTTTGATATCGCTGTTTGAAAGAGCCAATAGAAGCATAAACAGAGAGTTTGTATAACTATGTTCGGGTATACCGGTAGGTCTTCGTGAAGACTACTGCTCTCAGAGAGAAGTAGCCTCAGGCAGTGTCAACGCCATGATGGCGATGTCAGGCGGTGAATTTATGACATAGCAGGTAGATGAAACTTGCCTCGGGGGGGGGGAACTCTCTCTCTTTTCCCAGTCAAACAAAGACAGGACCGGGTATAAAGACGACAAGAAATCCTTTTGTTATCGTTGCGCCAGACTGACTCTTTTGTTATATTGCAGTGGAATGGAAGCTACATGGGTGGTCTTCCTAACGAAGTCTTGTGGTGGACAGTAGCAAGGGAGACAATAACATCTGTCCCTTTGTTATTCAAACTTTTTGTTAGCACAGAACAAGCCTGTTCTATTGTTATCTTGCACGTGTTCGTCAAACAATGCTGTTGGGGTGGGGTTGCTGAAGGTGTGGTCTTCATAAAGTGCTGGTGTGTGGACAATGGTATGGGTAGAATGGCGTCTTCACTCTTGCTAGACATACCCTCATTGTTCATTTTGACAGGTGATGGACAACCTTAATTGCTTCCCTGTCAAGGTTTCCATTACACTCAACAAAATTTATGATCGCAGCTGCAAGCAAAAGGTACCAGGGGCGGGGCAGGGCTTGTGGAGACCTAATTAGCATATGAATACACATTCCTGCATATTAAGTGGCCGTGAATTGTCATTTCCCCCCTACTGACTTAGGGTTTTTTTCCACTAAAGACCCCTCCTCGAATACCATACAAATGATCTATACTTAGAGCTTTTGTTGTTAAAGTTCCTGAATAATGCGTTTTTTTGTATTACAGTTTCTTTAACCGGGATCCCTAACACCTATCAAGTTTCCCTACCTCTCCTATATAAACATATACTCTACTCGACCTCTGATTAGCCCAGCTGTTTTCCTCGTATTCTCCTACCTCTCCCGTAAAAGCCTACATCCCCCCTCCTTCAACCCCTGTCTAGCTTAGAATCAGCCTCGTATTCCCTATCTCTCCTGTATAAGCCCATTCCACCTTTAACATTCGTCTATCTCAGCACCTCCCTTGTATCCCCTGTCTCCCCCATATAAACGCATTTTCCTCCTTCGGCATCTGTCTAGCCTAGCACCACTCCACGTCTTCCCTATCTCTCCCATATAAACGCATTTTCCTCCGTGAACCGCCGCATGTAGCATCGTTTTCCCTATCCTTTCCCATATAAACGCAAAAACCTGCGCCAGAATTCCTCTATAATATAAACTACTCATGTCAACGTAGCTAACTTAGATATATGCATTAAACTTGCACGAATATTACTCTTAGACACACTAATGATCGATATTTGCACTAATTGCAAGCAGATTAAACGACTAAGCATCCCGGATTGCTCAGGGTGTTTGCCATGTGCAATTCCTGATAAGTAACATAGGACGCGCTCGCATGCACTCATGTCAACTATTTATCTTTCACTGACTAAACGGGGTGCTATGCGGGACTCGACTAAACTGCATGGATATAAATAGGTGTACTAACGCGTATTAACACGTGGAGTTTTTGTTTTTCTTTAATTTCCTTTTTAAATGGGTATATTCCGCGATTGAGCGGCGAGCCACATATATCCTCCCAACCATTGCACAACGCTGAGGGCAGAATGCAGTAATGCATTTTTCCCCTTCACGGAACAAAGAAGAATAGAATGGGGGGGGAGGCTGTATGCGCGGTAGCAGAGTCTTGTTGGAAAAACCCAGACTGATATTCAATGTCAGTCAGCTGTTCAAAAATAGTGGAGTATGACATTCCTGTACCTCTCTGAATTTACTGTTTATTCAGAAAATATTGGTCCTATTATTCTGTATGCATTTACTGCACACTACACACCAATTGCGTCATGCAAGGGAATTTCGTGTGTAAAATCGGGTTTCTCTGTGTTCAGTATCTGTTATTTTACGACGTAACATGATCATGTAAATGGAACCGTGCTTCGTCAGCTCTATCATTGACATTTCGCAAAATCCAATTACAGAAGTTTACCCGACTCTGATGATCACGTGTACTAAACAAACCTTATACATAGGAAGAATTAAAAGAAAAACTTCGAAAAGTTTACTCAATTTCGAATATAGAACTCTCAAATGTGAATAAACGTTTCCTTAGAAGATGCGAGAAATATGCTGATAGAGAAGAAAAACATTCCAACCTCTCTCTTATGAGAAAGTACGTGCTTATTATCATTGTAATTGTAAATCGAGAACCTGAGGCGATGCGCGGGTATTATAACTTTGGCGGGGGTACCTGTAGTTCCCTCTCATTTCCTGTACCTGTCATCTTCCTTGTCATCTGTTTCAGGGTTGTAGGACCAGACAACGGTGTTCGGCGCGTTGCAGCTGGGCGATGGCTTGCGTACTGTAGAGGTTTCTTCCCTGGCGTAGCTGCGGTACCGCTCATTAGGTCTCTCCTCAGCCTGGGGATCCGCTCTGGGGGACCCTGGAGATTGGTGGTTTGTGGGCAGGGACCGTGTGGAGGAGGATACGTTCTGTCTGGAAACATTAGGGACCCCGTCCATGCTTGCGCCTGTCGGCATCCGGATCTGGTCGCCCTTCGGGTCTCTCCCCTCATTCGTTCCTCCCATTGGAAGCATAAGGGGTCGACTAACCTGCGTGCGGTGCTCTGCCCCGGTTCCGGGGGCTCCTCCGAGAAAGGTACGTGCCTTTACCTTTACCTTCGCCTGTAGCTCCTGGCGCGCGAACCGCGGTGCGGTGGCCGCAACGTGAAACAAAAGCACTGTAGATAAGCGCACACTAACAGTAACATTAAAGTACAAATGTAGAGTGGCCCACTCGCATAATTGGCATGTAACCTTACAATGAAATAAGGGGAACTTATTAACTTTATTACTCATAAATGAAATCAAGCCCAGTCCAAATGTGTTGAGGATTATTAACCAGTACAGTCGCAGTGTGTTTTTATCTTGCGTATGTGTTTAGTCTTTCAATCTCTTGATGAAGAGGTAAACTCAAAATATTGAACACTTTTATTGTGTGACTTTGCGTGTTTTATCTTTCACTCGTAATAATCTTGTTCTTTCTCCACTTGTATATCTCCCTGAGTTTTATGTATTCGTTACCCCTACAAATAAATACATACATAAACATGTTTACTTTGTGTGAGAATAAGTACAATAGTCATGGAGGACTGACATTGCGGATAAAAATGAGTTATGTCTGAAGGTGTGAAGGGGGCGGCACTTACAATTATCGCACAGCGGCAATACTCCCGGAGCCGGCCCTGGCTATTATTAGATTTTCACGTTAAATAATTTGATCTGCCGTGTGTTTAGCTCCGCTATCGAAAAAGCATGCCACTGGCGCAACCAAAGATCCGCGTTGAGACTCACAGCGAGCAAGAGCGGAGCTGGAACGGGCAAACCGAGCCGATGTCTGCTTTAAGCGATAGTCTAATACTCTTAATATTTTAAGAGCGGGTGCTTTGTGATGGTTTTGAAATTCCGTTCTCTTTACATGGTTGCATTCACATGACTTTCTATACTCACTCTTCTACCAAATATTCTTACAAACGTTTATTATTAGTAGGTAAATATAGAGAGATCGAGCACAGTTTTTTGCGTTTATATGGGAAAGGATAGGGAAAACGAGGCTAGATGGGGCGGTTCAAAGAGGAAAATGCGTTTATATGGGCGAGATAGGGAATACCAGGGCTGATGCTAGGCTAGTCAGATGCTAAAGGAGGGAAATACGTTTATATGGAAGAGATAGTAGAGAGGTGTTAGGCTAGACAAAGGCTGTGGAGTAGAGTATGGTTTATATGAAAGGTATAGGAAAACGAGGACGGGTGTTAGGCTAGACAGAGATTGTGGAGTAGAGTGCGGTTTATATGAGAGGTATAGGAAAACGAAGAGAGGTATTAGGCTAGACACAGGCTGAGAGTAGAGTATGCCTTTATATGTATGAGAGGTATAGGAGCAGGAGGAGAGGTGCTAGGCTAGACAGAGGTTGAGTAGAGTATGGGTTATATGAGAGAGGTAGGGAACAGGAGGAGAGGTGTTAGGCTAGACAGAGGTTTAGGAGTAGAGTATGGTTTATATGAGAAATATAGGAAAACGAGGCGAGGTGTTAGGCTAGACAGAGGTCGAGGATTAGAGTATGGTTTATATGAGAGGTATAGGAAAACGCGGAGAGCTATTAGCTTAGGAGAATTGAGTATGTGTTTATAAGGAGAGATGAGAAAACGGAAAGAGATCCTATGCTAGGATAGACAGGTGTTAAAGTTAGGTTAGATAGCAAACCAAGGAGTGATACTCAGCTAGAGAAGGGCAGGAGGGAATGCGCTTTATGAGAGGTAGGGGACACGGCGAGTGGTGTTAGGCTAGACAGAGGTAGAGGAGTAGAGTATGGTTTATATGAGAGGTATAGGGAAACGAGGAGAGTCGGTAGGCTAGACAGATAGTGAAGCAGTAGGAATATGGACTTATATACAGGAGAGATAGGGAATAGGAGGGGAGGGCTAGACTTTGAAAGCGACTTTAGACGTGAACTTAGTGGTAAACTGTTTCATGCTAATGTTAGAACCCTAATTCTAGACATGCCCATCACGTAACCCATTCAGGGAAAAGGTGGCTGCTCAGGGAAACCGTGACCAGCAAAGGAAAAAACGTGACCAGCAAAGGGAAAAAGGTGACCAGCAAAGGGAAAAACGTGACCAGCAAAGGGAAAAAGGTGACCAGCAAAGGGAAAAAAGGTGAGCAGCAACGGGAAAAAGGCGAGCAGCAAAGGGAAAAATGTGACCTGCAAAGGGAAAAATGTGACCTGCAAAGGGAAAAATGTGACCAGCAACGGGAAAAAGGTGACCAGCAAAGGGAAATAGACGAGCAGCAAAGGGAAAACGGTGACCAGCAAAGGGGAAAAAGGTAACCAGCAACGGGAAAAACGTTACCAGCAAAGGGAAAAAGGTGACCAGCAAAGGGAAAAATGTGACCAGCAAAGGGAAAAACGTGACCAGCAAAGGGAAAACTAACCCACTGCCACTAGCAGGTAAGTAATTCAGTTAGTATCACAGGGTAGGACAGATCCTGGGAAGCGAATATAGCATAGTTCCGTATGATGTTACAGGTAATTAAGAGAGTATCGAAGGTATTTAGGATAATTCAAGTAACATAGCTGTTTAGAGTCACTCAGCTAGTATCACAAGAGGCTAGTTTCCAGGGGCAGGACGTATCATAGATGCATATTTTTCACAGGCAATTCAGCTAGTATCGGAGGGCATTTAAGCTAATTCAGCTGGTATTACAAGAGGCGGACTGCATCATAGCAGTGTATGATTTCACAGGTAATTCAGTTAGTATCGTAGGTATTTAGGCTAATTCATCTAGTATCACAGGAGGATAGATTCCAGGGGTTGGGTATAGCATAATTTCGTATTTCACAGGTAACTCAGCTAGTATCGTAGGTATTTAGCATAATTCAAGCGTCATAGGTGTTTAGAGTAATTAAGCTAGCATTACAGGAGGGTAGGTTCCAGGGTTGGTTATAACGTAGTTTCGTATTTTACAGATAGTTCTGGTAATATTGTAAGTATTTGGGTAATCAGTATAGTTTCTCAGATACTCGTGATAATTTCGATCAGAGATTTGTATCACAGCTATTTAAGGTAAATGCAGGTGATTCAGGTTGTATCAATGGTATTTGAGTCATTTTAACAGGTAATTCATCTAGTATCATTAATATTTGGGGCAAACCAGATAGTATCACAGGTGATCGTGCTAATTTAGAACAGGAATTCGTATCAGAGCTAGTTAAGGTAATTTCACATGATTCGGGTAGTATCACAGGTATTTAAGTCATTTTAACAAGTAATTCAACTAGTATCACAGCTACTCATGGTAATATAGAGAGTAATTAGATTATAAACATTTCTCATCCAACGTTACAACAATTTATATACTTTTTTCTAAATCTTACAAACTTATTATATGTTAAACAGTTATTGTACGATGCGGAGAGGGATAAACTGCATATTGGTTCACAAATTGAAAATCTTTACGTCAACATACCTTTATTTTAGTTCGTTGTAGATGTCTCTCCCCTTTTATCTAGGCTTGAGACTAGCACTAGGATTGCTCCTAATGGCAGGGTTACCACCTTCCCTTCCATCTTCTTCTTTCTTCATCAGGCGTCTGCTAGTTGCATATACAGCACACGGATAAACTTCATTTTTAAGATTGTAGACCCACGAGAAAATCTTCATCTTCGACTTACATTCCTTTAAGCACTGTTTGTAATACTGTAATGTCCATATGCATAGGTAGTTATTCCATCCTCAGCAATAATTCTTTTATCATCAAAGGGATTCAATGCAATTTTATTCACTTGCACTGTGGTAACAGCATGCTTTCGCAATAGGATTAGATTCATAGGTGTTCTGATGATTTCACAGGTTTTAATACAGTCTATATAGCTGTCAAACATAATTTACTGCTTAATAGCGCTACGTTTTATACCTTTAATCGTTTTTATCATTGAGCCTTGAATATCTAAGGCATACATCTTAGGTCGTAGTCCAACAAAGCGTAGGATGATTTTGCTATTAGCCTCATTTTTAAATTTTCCCAATACCTTCTTGTTCTGAGTAGAGAGGCATATATGATTGACAGGGTAATCAGCTGTATCCAGATGCTCAAGAAAACGTAGCTTGTCCTGGTACACATCTTCAGTTGTAACACGATGAATGAATGAATCAGTGTCCATATACATAAGCTTCAGTTTTTTCAGCTCCATAATAAGGCAACAACACGTCGTAATGGTAGTTATACATTAATGTCTTGGAGATGTCCAACACACTCATTCTAATGTATATAGGCTTGTTGAACACAATCTGACGAGAGGCCATATGTACAGCAGCTAGATTAGCACCATATATCGTCCTGTCAATAAACGTAGGCTTGGCGATCAGCTTCTCTAGAGTTTTTTCATTAGTCACCAGTCGTATATCCACACGACTACGCAGGTTCTCCATAGTTTTTCCAAACATGGCGTTGTTAAAGAGCTTATAGAGATCCTTCTCGAAGTCATTTGCAGCTTGTTGTCGTAGCCTGTTTTTAAATTCCACATAAGGTTTCAACCATCGAGACTGTCGGAATTGTAGCACACGATGGATTTTTGTTAGTCGTAGTCCATAACTAAGAGCCTGCTTCAAAGCCATGTAATGCACTACATACTTCTTTCGAGGTCCAAGATGAGGTATCAGTTTCTTTGTAGATGCTTCCAATGGCTTCATACACTCAGGCAGGAAAGGCAGATCGTTGTGTAGATCGTGAAGTTCTGCAGGATACTCGATATCAACTTCTAATATGTACCCATGAGAATCATCTTCTTGTAGTCTTTCTAAGCTGATTTCTTCAGGCGAAACCCACTGAAATCCACCAAAAGGAAGGGCGTGACACATTGCCCAGCCATATTGGTTATTAGCGTCCTCGTATGTGATAAATTGGGTTGGTCTCGAAGGATCAAACTTCTCCATATAAGTGTTATTAGCCTCTGCATACCGATGGGAAACTTGACATAAACCTCCTCTTATACCTGATTCCACCATGAGTAGTTGATCATAATCTTGTAACAGCTCCAGCTTAATTCCTGTATACAACAACATAGCGTCCCATGTAAGTCCTGGAGAGGAAAAATAATGCGCGGGATCAACTTTGTGTGTTTTGAGGGTTTGCTCTCTGAACGTCTCAAAGACATCGGCTAGGAGTAGTACATCAGAGGTTAAGTAGAGATCGCTGTACTCTCCCAGGTTTCTCACATTAAACAGCTCCCATACATTTCTAGCATGATCGTAGTCAGTATCAGTAATTTCTTCTTCATTTAATCTATTGTAGAAGGAGTCCTTAGGAGGCAAGCAGGTCTCGTTCAGGGCATCCCACGACGTAACAAAATCATATGGAAATACGCCCTTACGGGTCATCAACTTCAATTTGTCTTCTCCAAAGTACTTTAGTGTTTCAGGATATGAGGTTAGATTTTTTACCAACTTATCCAAGCTTGTACTGAGGAATCGGAAGCTGTCCACAACTCGAAGCTTTATATCTCCTACATACTTGGTGAATGAGATATAGCTTTCTTCAGAGTTAGGAATTACCTCCACACGTTCACTTGTACAACCCAGCTCCTTAACAATGAAATGAGAGTCATATCCGCTAAGGTTATGCATGAAGACTGGTATATATTTAGGTGTTTTACAGGCTAAATTACATTCATTATGAAGACTTCCACGATATTCACCGCTGATGTGATCATGGTCGCGTACTTTATAGTTCTCTTCTGTAAAGGGTTTTCCACACAAGTAGCATGTCGTAGAAGACTCAAATCCTTTTGCTCTTGATCCGTAAGTTTCAGAGGATTAGCAGATTTGTATACGGCATCAATCATTTTTGCAAGAGATGTCAGGTACAGCATAAACTTCTGAGCAGCATCAGCACCACGATACACATAAGGTTGCTTAGGAAGATCAGTTTCGAGATGTTCAACACTGGATGTAGGCTTCACGTAAAGCTCATTGGTGTGTGCTCTTGATAAGGGGTTGTATATGAAGTTTCAGGATTGGGTATACATGTATGGCATGGAGTGAGAATACTCTCAAAATCCGCATAGATGACATAAGGTACTTTCAGCATCCTCTCAACATTTTTAAACTGTACAATCGATTTCTCCTTGGTAGGCATAACAATCCTCGCAACACCATGTTTATTACAGATTGATGTATGATCTTGTAGTTTTTCCAGTCCACGTCGCCCATATCGATCATCAAAATGTGTAAAGCAGCGCTTACAAGTATAAATCCGTCCATTATGGTTAGTTTTCTGACGTCGAACGAGTTTCTCAAAATTCTTTATATGCACATAGTGATGTTTTCCACTGCTGTCATTCAATAGTAGCAGGTCGCGATGTTCAGGTAGTTCAATATCAGCAACCTTTATCGGATACACTTCATGCTTCTCATCCAGCCCGAAAACGTTAATAGATATCTTGTTAAGCTTCTCAAATTTAGGTATTTGAGAAAGTGGAGTAGGATAGGAAACACAGCTGAAGTCGTACTTGTCTTGAAGCTGCTTGTATTTGCTCACACGTTGCGCATCCTTCTCAACGAATTTAGCTAGTACAGAATACATGAAACATTTCTCGTCGCTAAAGTTCTGGATGTTTATACAGGCTTTCCTTGCTTCAACAGCTGACGGTAGTGGTATGTAGCTACTTCCTCGTAACGGGTTGTACTTGTTGATACGAAGTCGAACTCCTTCCACAGCAAGCAAAGCCCAGCTGCTACCCTTAAGCTGAGACTCCTCCATTTCAGTCACCAATTTCTTGAATTTCACTTCCATCGTTGAGTCCAGATCAGTTTCCAGGAAAACAGCTTGATTCCGTGTTTTAAATGTTTTGTCACAGGTTTCTCCAATACTGTTAACAAATCGACACTCAACCAGCAGATTAATTTTAACACTCTTGTGAATACCAAGCTCTTTATGCACAGCCTGGATTATGCGTTGTTTTGCTTCATGCAGATACATATTTAGGTCCTTAGCTGATTCGCATCGTATAAAATACGATTTCAATCGTCCTTCGAATGAAGTTTCGTATTCTTTCATATCACAGTCCTCCATTGCAGATATTAGCTGATGATTAGTTGGCTCCAACCTTCTTTTCTTCTGAGGGCTACTCATTTCACATATATCTTCGTGTCGCTGCCCCTTATAACCATCATTGAAGGTCAAGCTACAATGTTTACATTTGAAGAGCTTCTTACAGGTCATCTCGTGTCTTCTCTTGTGATAACCTCGGAGGAACTTCTTCCCACATTTTCCGCATGCATATCCAGTAGCGCTTGGAATAATATCCTTGTACGCTGAGTTATTCATCTTTATTCTTGATGTAATAACGTATTAATCCTTCTTCAAGGGAAATGTAGACCTCTTCACCTTGATATCACTTAGAAAGCTGATTATTCTTGGAGAGAACACAATGTTAACACCTCAAGACTAATTAGCGCAATGAACTCCAATGCCCTGGATCACCGTATTTATAGAGGGAGCACGAGCCTTTTAGATTAATCATAAACTCGCTCCATAGCTACCTGTATATGTTTGCTCCACGCGTATTAACCTCACGCCCAGAGTCAGGATGTTTATGACGTCACACCCAGAGACAGGATGTCTGGCAGTATCAAACACGTTTAAACTCGTCTAGTAACTACCTGTATATGTTGTCACACCAACAAGAGAAGTATTCCCACACGCTCATTCAGTCAGATGTTCTATTCAAAGCCTACCACCACCCATTACACCAAAGCTAGTACAATCTCTATTATAAAAATACTTAAAAGTAAAGGCTTAAAAGGTAACGTAGAAGATTTTCCTCCTTATTTACTTAAATGTGTGTATATACTACATTATTTCATGTTTCATTCCCTTTTCAATTCTTCCTTTCCATCTTCTTCCAGAAAGACCATTACATTTCACTACAATCACGAGAAAAGCAATTTTTCCAGAGTTTCACAGATTCTAAGCTTCTAGAATCGAACCCGGTAATAGTTTTAATAAATGTATTTTAGCTCCCCCGCATCAGCATCTACCATTTAATCTTTACTCGAACCTGATAGGATTCATAGGCTTGAAGATATATGAAATCACCCCTTCGGGATTCGATCCGAGTACTTTAAAGTACTTTTTGTCATGATAACGATATTTATGAACTAGATGCTCCGTTCACGGTTTACTTGACGCATCTATCTAAACTAAATTACGAGTTATTAATTTGCAAGTAAATTCCATTGAATCAGTATTCGAACCCAGAACACCAGGAACAAAATAATCTATAATATTAGTCTAACATGTTAAACAAAGCTGTATGCATTTATGCTATCAACCTAAGTGATATATTCTAGTGTACAGAGGAAAATTAAGGAACTCATTAAAAGAGCGGGATTCGAACTAAAGACAACTGATTGACAATTATATACAGCATTAATTACCTATTATAAGGGCTATCAAACATGCTTTGGTTCATCCCTCTATCTCTCTTAGTTTCCGAGATAATGAAGATTTAAAATTAAGAATCGAACGCAGGACACCAGATCCCCAAATATAGATTCGCAAGAACCTACCTATTGATATAAATGTAATAAAGTATATGTGACGTCTTTATCTTAAGCAGTTTAGGAGTTATTAAATTTATAATTAAATTACATTTTATCGGTATTCGAACCCAGAACACCAGAAACAAAATTATTTATAAAATTAGTTTGCTACGTTAAAAAGAGTTGTATACAGTTACGCAATCAATCTAAGTGATATATTCTAGTATACAGAGAAAAATTAAGGAAATCATTTAAAAATCAGGATTCGAACTAGGGACAACTGATTGAAAATTATATACAGTATTAATTACACATTATAACAGCTATCAAACATGCTTTGGTCCATCCCCCTACCTTTCTTAGTTTCCGAGATAATGGCGATTTAAAAATTAAAGATCGAACCCAGGACACCAGGTACCCAAATATACATTCAGAAGAAACTACCTATTGATATAAATGTAATACAATCTATTTGGCGTCTTTATCTTAATTAGTCTCCGAGTTATTAGAAGATGAATTTGTAATTACTCGTAGGATTCGAACCCAGGCATCCCGGCCAACTCGAATTAATATCTCAAGGACGCGGCGCATTCCAAAGAATCGACTAGTTTTTATCCCATTGTTCTATCTCTTTTCATTCAGATTTTCTCGTGGGTCTACAATCTTAAAAATGAAGTTTATCCGTGTGCTGTATATGCAACTAGCAGACGCCTGATGAAGAAAGAAGAAGATGGAAGGGAAGGTGGTAACCCTGCCATTAGGAGCAATCCTAGCAAGTCGTGCAGTGGCAGGCGTTCCGTGAGGTTGTCTGTCCGCTGTGTGTTAGTGTAACCGGCCGGCACTGGTGCGAGTTATTTGTTTTGCTGTTGTGTACCGTTTTCAGTGTCTCCGAGTACACGCTTGTTTAATTGGGTATACTTTCTTTCTTGTTTCGTAAGTTCTAAACGGTAACCATGGCGGTTTATAAACGTGTGAATACTCTCAAAATTCAGTTTACGACGACGGCGATTAAACCCACTGCACTAGAAATCCACCAGTGGCTAGTGAACTTCATGGGGCTTCAAGCTGATCAGGTCGACACGCTCCAGCTTCACACCAGGGAACGAGCTATCTATGTGAAATTGTTATCGGCGGTATTGTATGATAATCTTCTCTCGCGGTATAAAGAGGAACAAAATTTTACATACGCCTCCGGCGACATAACAAAAGTGAATATTACACCGGGTGATCAGCAAACAGTAAATGTTCGGGTGTTTAACCTGCCTTCTGAGGTGCCCTTTACGGTACTGTCACAGGAACTAAGTAAATATGGTACAGTGTATGATATCCGTAGGGAAAGATGGGGCTCGCAGTATCTTCTTTCGTCTAACAACGGAGTGCATGCTGTAAAAATGGGGCTCAAACGTCATATACCGGCTAGTTTAGTTATCGATTCGTATTTGATTGCCATCAGTTACATCGGCCAACCACAGGCTTGTCATTTGTGTCATGACACTACCCACTTAAAAGCAGCTTGTCCTCTACGTGCCACGCGGCTACCTATAACTCCAAGGAATCGACCGGTAACATTCAGTGAGGCGGCGAGTGCTGCCACCTCTTCTGATGCAGTCGCCCAGAAGCAGGCTTCCATTATGTCACAAACGTCTGTGGTGGAACCTTTGTCGGTGAACCTTCCAGCGCGCTCTTCCGATTCAGGAAGTGGTGGTCCTGCTGGGGCGGAGACACCGCTGTTGACTGCAGCAACCGAACATGCAATTGTGGACGGATCTATTACGCCCTTTGTTGATCGGAAGGCGGCATTCGAAATGCCTGAGGTACCCTCTTTTTCGCAAACTTCTCAGGATGGGGACATGGAGATCGTTTGTGATGAAGAAGTAGAGATATCGGCAAGTGAGGTAGAACTTTTAAGGCAAAAGCCTTCTGCTTCTTTGTCTAGTCGAGATCCTCGGATACGGAGCCAGCATAGACGGATGGATGTAGAAAGTGCCATGATACGACAGCACTCCCAAGTTGTGCAACCGTTGTCCGGTAACTCTCCGGCTCGTTCCACAACGAAAGAGGCGGACTCAGGCAAGCGGCCGGCAGTAGATGACAGCGATGATTTTGAGGATCACCAACGTTCCCCTAAACTTACAAAGGATGACCCGCACCCGGATAGTGATGATTGAGATTGTGTTGTTTCTGGAGTGCTCCCTGGTTGTTCTCCGCTTGCAACCATTGAATATACGATCCTTGCCCTTTAAATGCCGGTAGGTCTTCAAATATGGGCTTCGCTCAACGTTAACGGCCTGCGACAGGTTATTAAACAACAACTTTTAAAGGAATTTTTGATCAGTAATGACATAGACATTTGTTTTTTACAGGAGGTGAATCTTTGTAATCTGGATTTTTTGTATGGCTTCGATTACGAGACCAATCTTGGCCCCGAGGGTTCCGGTACGGCAATTGTTTACAGACAAGGCTTACGATTACATAGTTTTGGATACCATCCTTCCGGTAGGGTTCTTTCGGCAGTGTATGATGACGTGACTTTCGTGAATATCTACGCACCTGCTGGTAGTAATAAACGCAAACAACGAGAGGAGTTTTTTCGGCAAGACCTCCTGACCCATATCCCATCGGGTGCTACCTTTGTACTTGTTGGTGATTTTAATTGTACGTTGGCGGCCAAAGATCAACGCGGAGCCTTTAATGGGTGTGTTACTTTGCAGCAGCTGGTGGAGCAAATGCGGTTAAAGGATACCTGGGAGCATACGCATGGTTCCGCAGTACAATTTACTTTCGTGAGAGGCCTATCAGCATCGCGGCTGGACCGCATGTATGTGCCGGCTGAACTCTTATCACGTCTTTATCGTACAGAGATAGTGGCTGTCGCATTCAGTGATCATAATGCACTCATACATGCCTTTGAAGGTAGGGCAGCGTTCTACACTAGAGGTAGAGGTTATTGGAAATTAAACTGCTCGTTGCTTATGGATGAGGAGGTGCTAAGGGATTTCCAGGATCTTTGGTCGCGGTTGCGGGTATCCTTTCTGCTAGCACAGAATAAAGCCTTCTGGTGGGTGTGTAAAGCCAAGCCTGCGCTTCGGTATTTCTTTCGGGCTGCAGCCTGTCGTCGGGTTCTGGCTAGGAGGGAAACCATGGACTATTACCTTCAAGTCCTTCAGGAACTACACATACGCCAACAGCAAGGTGATGATGTTCAGTCTCTTATGAGAGGCATCAAGGAACACATTAAGGCCCGAAAATCTAACGAGTTACAGGGGTGTTTGTCCAAAGTACACTCGGCGGAAGTGGTGTTTGGGGAAAAGGCGAGTTTTTACCATCTGGCGAAGGAACGTAAACATGGTCGCCGGAAGCTCGTCACTCATTTGGAGGTTGATGGACAGAAAATTTCCACTACAGCCGGAATTCTTCGTGAAGTGCACTCCTTTTACGTCCAACGCTTCTCCGTCCCAGAGGAATGCTCCAGTGCTGTGGGCGAGTATATGTCTGGGGTTGCTCCGGTTGTCCCGGAGGAGCTGCGGCAGGATACGACACCTGTTTCAGCAGCAGAGTTCAGGGAAGTGATCCAGTCGTCAAAGCTGCATGCGTCTCCAGGACCTGATGGTCTACCATATGAATTTTACAAGCACTGTTGGCGCTATATTCGGGAAGAATTACTTCAAGTTTTCCAGGTAATGTGGACCTCAGAGCGATTTCCGCCTACTTTTGCAGATGGGATAGTGGTCCAGCTTCCGAAGTGTGCGCAGCCGAAGACTCCACAGGATTATCGGCCGATCACGTTATTGAACTGTGACTACAAGTTGTTTGTTAAAATCATTAGTGTTCGTATGCAGAAGATTCTACCCTATATACTTAGCGAGATGCAGGCTGCCGTACATAAGGGGACGGCCATTCATCATACGCTGGCGGCATTGAGAGGTGGTATATTGCACTGTGCACAGGAACAACAGTCAGCTGCAGTCATTAATTTAGACCTTGAGAAGGCCTTTGACAACGTCGTTCACGGGGCACTATGGAAACGTTTGGTTGCCTTGAAAGTGCCCGATAAGCTCCGTAATCTTATCCGAGCGCTATATGATGTTGCTTCGTCTAAGATTCTCTGCAATGGGTATCTGACAGCTGCTATACCCGTTAAACGTTCCGTCCGACAAGGTTGTCCCATGTCTATGATACTATTTGCCTTGTATGTCGATCCTTTACTTCGACGTCTTCAATCTACTCTTACCGGAATCGATGTGTATGGTCAGAGACTGGTGGTACGAGCCTACGCTGACGATATTACTGTAATGGTTAACACACCCCGCGATATTATGCGCCTAAAAGATTGTTTACAGCAATATGAGGAGACTACCGGAATGACATTTAATATGAGGAAGTCCGAGATATTGCCCATTGGATTACAACCTCCGGATACATCAGTTTTGGGCATACCTGTTGTGCAGCGTACGAAAGTTCTGGGGATCTACTTTAGTACTGACGCAGAGGATATGCGGGAATACAACTGGACGTCTCGTATTAATATCTTACGTGGTGTGATGTATCAGCAGAAAACCAGGATGCTGAATTTGGTACAACGTATATGGTTTTGTAATAGCTTTGCGCTCAGCAGAATTTGGTTCCTTGCATCTGTTCTTCCGCCCTCAAAACGCCATTGCCAGAGAATAGAACAGATATTAGGTTATTTTATCTGGACAGGAAAGCTTTATCGTATTGCGCGTACGCAACTCCGTCTCCCTAAAGGTCAAGGTGGATGGGGATTATTAGAGGTGGTTCGTCAGTCTCAGGCCTTGATGATGCGAATGCTCTTGCTTGCCATGAATAACCAGGGTGACCCCGTGGATATTGCGCTACAACGACAATACTCATCCTTTTTGAATCGGAGCGAGCGTGACAAGGTTCCCCAAATGTTACGTGAAGTTTATCAGGTCTTGGAGAAGTTACCACCGGAGAAAGTGGGGAATGGTGACTTTAGTACGGTGAAGAAGATTTACACCTTTCTTGTTCAAGCTGCTCCCATTATCCCTCATGTCCAGCTGAAATACCCACAACTGCCCTGGAGGCGCATTTGGAGATGTTTTAACCTTCCACAGATTAACTCCGATTGGATGGCAGTAACGTATGCGGTGGTAAACGAAATCCTTCCAACGGCGGACAAACTCTATCGCCACCGGATGGCTATTTCCCACAACTGCCCACTTTGTAATGCCGAAGATTCCCTTCCTCATCGACTGATGGAATGTTTCGGTAAAACTGTGGTCTGGACTTGGGTTTTAGGATATTGTCGTACTTGGATACCTACCGGATGGATTCCTCAACCCTCTGATATTTTGCATTTGAACATTCCTAAAGTAAGCCCCCCATTGTATAATTCCCTACTCTGGCTGATTATGGGCACCTTTACTTGGCTACAAACGTTGGACGATGCAGCTGATTGTGTACTGCCTCATCTACGACAATTTTTACGTGCTGAGAGATGGCAGATGATTCGGCAACACAGAACAGGGCCATTCCAGCCTTGGATATTCAGATTTAAGCTCCACTAGCACAGTAATACCCTTTTCCTTTTTGTTAGGATCCTGTTCTTCCTTGCTTAAAAAAATAACAAAAAAAATATAAAAAAAATAAAATAAAAAAATTAAAAAAAAATAAATAAATAAAACAAAATATATATTGAGCTTGTAACAAGTTAAAAAAAATACAGGTTTTTTGTTACAATGCTCTTGTGTCTTTAGAAAATAAAAAAAAAAATTCCTAGTCTCAAGCCTAGATAAAAGGGGAGAGACATCTACAACGAACTAAAATAAAGGTATGTTGACGTAAAGATTTTCAATTTGTGAACCAATATGCAGTTTATCCCTCTCCGCATCGTACAATAACTGTTTAACATATAATAAGTTTGTAAGATTTAGAAAAAAGTATATAAATTGTTGTAACGTTGGATGAGAAATGTTTATAATCTAATTACTATCTATATTACCATGAGTAGCTGTGATACTAGTTGAATTACTTGTTAAAATGACTTAAATACCTGTGATACTACCCGAATCATGTGAAATTACCTTAACTAGCTCTGATACGAATTCCTGTTCTAAATTAGCACGATCACCTGTGATACTATCTGGTTTGCCCCAAATATTAATGATACTAGATGAATTACCTGTTAAAATGACTCAAATACCATTGATACAACCTGAATCACCTGCATTTACCTTAAATAGCTGTGATACAAATCTCTGATCGAAATTATCGCGAGTATCTGTGAAACTATGCTGATTACCCAAATACTTACGATATTACCTGAACTATCTGTAAAATACGAAACTACGTTATAACCAACCCTGGAACCTACCCTCCTGTAATGCTAGCTTAATTACTCTAAACACCTATGACGCTTGAATTATGCTAAATACCTACGATACTAGCTGAGTTACCTGTGAAATACGAAACTATGCTATACCCAACCCCTGGAATCTATCCTCCTGTGATACTAGATGAATTAGCCTAAATACCTACGATACTAACTGAATTACCTGTGAAATCATACACTGCTATGATGCAGTCCGCCTCTTGTAATACCAGCTGAATTAGCTTAAATGCCCTCCGATACTAGCTGAATTGCCTGTGAAAAATATGCATCTATGATACGTCCTGCCCCTGGAAACTAGCCTCTTGTGAAACTAGCTGAGTGACTCTAAACAGCTATGTTACTTGAATTATCCTAAATACCTTCGATACTCTCTGAATTACCTGTAACATCATACGGAACTATGCTATATTCGCTTCCCAGGATCTGTCCTACCCTGTGATACTAACTGAATTACTTACCTGCTAGTGGCAGTGGGTTAGTTTTTCCCTTTGCTGGTCACGTTTTTCCCTTTGCTGGTCACATTTTTCCCTTTGCTGGTCACCTTTTTCCCTTTGCTGATAACGTTTTTCCCGTTGCTGGTTACCGTTTTCCCCTTTGCTGGTCACCTTTTTCCCTTTGCTGCTCGTCTATTTCCCTTTGCTGGTCACCTTTTTCCCGTTGCTGGTCACATTTTTCCCTTTGCAGGTCACATTTTTCCCTTTGCAGGTCACATTTTTCCCTTTGCTGCTCGCCTTTTTCCCGTTGCTGCTCACCTTTTTTCCCTTTGCTGGTCACCTTTTTCCCTTTGCTGGTCACATTTTTTCCTTTGCTGGTCACGTTTTTCCCTTTGCAGGTCAACGTTTTCCCTTTGTGTGTCACTTTTTCCCTGAGCAGCCACCTTTTCCCTGAATGGGTTACGTGATGGGCATGTCTAGAATTAGGGTTCTAACATTAGCATGAAACAGTTTACCACTAAGTTCACGTCTAAAGTCGCTTTCAAAGTCTAGCCCTCCCCTCCTATTCCCTATCTCTCCTGTATATAAGTCCATATTCCTACTGCTTCACTATCTGTCTAGTCTACCGACTCTCCTCGTTTCCCTATACCTCTCATATAAACCATACTCTACTCCTCTACCTCTGTCTAGCCTAACACCACTCCCCGTATCCCCTACCTCTCATAAAGCGCATTCCCTCCTGCCCTTCTCTAGCTGAGTATCACTCCTTGGTTTGCTATCTAACCTAACTTTAACACCTGTCTATCCTAGCATAGGATCTCTTTCCGTTTTCTCATCTCTCCTTATAAACACATACTCAATTCTCCTAAGCTAATAGCTCTCCGCGTTTTCCTATACCTCTCATATAAACCATACTCTAATCCTCGACCTCTGTCTAGCCTAACACCTCGCCTCGTTTTCCTATATTTCTCATATAAACCATACTCTACTCCTAAACCTCTGTCTAGCCTAACACCTCTCCTCCTGTTCCCTACCTCTCTCATATAACCCATACCCTACTCAACCTCTGTCTAGCCTAGCACCTCTCCTCCTGCTCCTATACCTCTCATACATATAAACGCATACTCTACTCTCAGCCTGTGTCTAGCCTAATACCTCTCTTCGTTTTCCTATACCTCTCATATAAACCGCACTCTACTCCACAATCTCTGTCTAGCCTAACACCCGTCCTCGTTTTCCTATACCTTTCATATAAACCATACTCTACTCCACAGCCATTGTCTAGCCTACACCTCTCTACTATCTCTTCCATATAAACGTATTTCCCTCCTTTAGCATCAGCCCTGGTATTCCCTATCTCTCCTGTATATAAGTCCATATTCCTACTGCTTCACTATCTGTCTAGCCTACCGACTCTCCTCGTTTCCCTATACCTCTCATATAAACCATACTCTACTCCTCTACCTCTGTCTAGCCTAACACCACTTCCCGTATCCCCTACCTCTCATAAAGCGCATTCCCTCCTGCCCTTCTCTAGCTGAGTATCACTCCTTGGTTTGCTATCTAACATAACTTTAACACCTGTCTATCCAAGCATAGGATCTCTTTCCGTTTTCTCATCTCTCCTTATAAACACATACTCAATTCTCCTAAGCTAATAGCTCTCCGCGTTTTCCTATACCTCTCATATAAACCATACTCTAATCCTCGACCTCTGTCTAGCCTAACACCTCGCCTCGTTTTCCTATATTTCTCATATAAACCATACTCTACTCCTAAACCTCTGTCTAGCCTAACACCTCTCCTCCTGTTCCCTACCTCTCTCATATAACCCATACTCTACTCAACCTCTGTCTAGCCTAGCACCTCTCCTCCTGCTCCTATACCTCTCATACATATAAAGGCATACTCTACTCTCAGCCTGTGTCTAGCCTGATACCTCTCTTCGTTTTCCTATACCTCTCATATAAACCGCACTCTACTCCACAATCTCTGTCTAGCCTAACACCCGTCCTCGTTTTCCTATACCTTTCATATAAACCATACTCTACTCCACAGCCTTTGTCTAGCCTAACACCTCTCTACTATCTCTTCCATATAAACGTATTTCCCTCCTTTAGCATCTGACTAGCCTAGCATCAGCCCTGGTATTCCCTATCTCGCCCATATAAACGCATTTTCCTCCTTGAACCGCCCCATCTAGCCTCGTTTTCCCTATCCTTTCCCATATAAACGCAAAAAACTGTGCTCGATCTCTCTATATTTACCTACTATTATTCTATCTAGTTTTTGTTAATTTAGATAAACGTTTAATACTCATCCATTCATTTCGTTGTAGGCATAAGAAGAATGCCTACAATAAGCTAAAGCGATAGCTAAACCTTTTCAATTGTCTTTGCATGAACACGAAAAAGAAAGGAAAAAAGGAATAGCATTTGCAGTTGAGAAAAGTATGATGTATCTGAAAATTCAAACCAATATAAAAGAATGTATCAGTTAACGTCATAAAAGTTATTATTTGACATGAATTTTTTTTACTTTCTCTACTACGTACAGTAAATAGGGGAAGTGTTGTATTCCACCCAAAAATTCGATACCGAGATTTCACTGGAAATACATGTTTTGAGACCCCTGAATCCAAAATAAAGCATTTTTGGAAACATGTCCGCGCGCGCGCGCGCGCGTGTGTGTGTGTCTGTGAACAGCATAACTCAGAAACGAACAGTCGGATAAACACCAAACTTGGTATTTAGGTTCAGTATCTTCCAGAGATGCGACACGAAGGTTTTCAAGAAAATCCCCCCACCCTAGACTACCCTTTACATGGAACATTTTTCGAAAATTTTAATTTTTTCAAAAATGGCTCTAACGATTTTGATTAAAATATCATATGTTCAAGATATTTTCATGACAAATGAAATATATATCTCGAATATTCTGGGAATGTCTCTACTTCATTGTGAACGACTTTTGCATAACTGGTAAACCATAAGAGATAGACAAAATTTTACTACACATAAAATGTAGATTGCGATAAAATACACAATTTATTTCATATACATGGCATTCTTCTTATGCCTACAACGAAATGAATGGATGAGTATTAAAGGTTTATCTAAATTAACAAAAACTAGATAGAATAATAAACGTTTGTAAGAATATTTGGTAGAAGAGTGAGTATAGAAAGTCATGTGAATGCAACCATGTAAAGAGAACGGAATTTCAAAACCATCACATAGCACCCGCTCTTAAAATATTAAGAGTATTAGGCGCGTGTGTGTGTGTCTGTGAACAGCATAACTCAGAAACGAACAGTCGGATAAACACCAAACTTGGTATTTAGGTTCAGTATCTTCCAGAGATGCGACACGAAGGTTTTCAAGAAAATCCCCCCATCCTAGACTACCCTTTACATGGAACATTTTTCGAAAATTTTAATTTTTTCAAAAATGGCTCTAACGATTTTGATTAAAATATCCTATGTTCAAGATATTTTCATGACAAATGAAATATATATCTCGAATATTCTGGGAATGTCTCTACTTCATTGTGAACGACTTTTGCATAACTGGTAAACCATAAGAGATAGACAAAATTTTACTACACATAAAATGTAGATCGCGATAAAATACACAATTTATTTCATATACATTTTTTTTCGTTGAGTGAACCATTTTAGAGATATTGCTTGTTATTCCCTTAAATTTTTCAATACTTATTTTATCAAATGGGAATTCGTTGTTCATTTTTTTGTCTTGTATATGCAAAGAGTATTAATCTAAGGCAAAGAGAATGGTGCTGCATATAGCAACCAGCTATTAAGAGATATATATGTGCTTAAAGGCCACTGTATTTCTATATTGCCCTTGCGAATACAAAACAAGGGGAACATAGTACGCCTTAAGTGATAGTCAAATATTTTTAGAACAGGTCGCTATGTGTAAAATGTAATTCTCTTTGCATGTCAAAAGATCGTTTCTGCAAATGTTTATCTCGATTAATATGAAATAGATGGAGAATAAGACTTTGTAAAATTAGCTTGTACAAGAGTAGAGAAAGTCATGTGAGTGTAACACATCAGATTTTTTTTACTCGTTACATTTATACCCCGCCTTTAACTGCATTGTTCTTATCGGCGGCCTTTCCTTTGGATCTTATTGCTTATTGGCAATGGTGTTATCTCGTATTCTCTTGTTGTTGGGTTTCTTACACATTTTGGTCTTTAATCGTTAGATCACATACACATTCACACTTCCAGACATCGGAGAGGATAGGGAATAATCTTGACTAGAGAAAAATTCCCCGCCAGGAATCAAACCCGGACCCCTGAACCACAGGCACGTGCTCTACTGACTGAGCTACGGGGCCAGCCGACGTGTATCGTGTGCTTCGAGGAGATCTACCATTTTTCCTAGTTAAGTTTTGTGTATCTGTTACCTTTACCAAGTCATTTAGAGCATACAGGACTACAGACTATTCCCAGAAACTTCAAAATATACATTTTATTTGTCCTGAAAATAGTTTAAACGTACCTATGATATTTTAATCAAAATCGTTAATATCGATTTTTGAGAAAATAAAAAATAACGAAAACTTTACCACGTAAAGAATATTTCGGGATTGGGGGATTTTCTTCAAACTTTTCGTATCGTATCCGAACTTAAATACCAAATTTGGTATTTAACCGACGACTTTTGGTTTTTGAGTTATACTGTACACAGACACACACACACACACACACACACACACACACACACGTATCTTTTTGTAGCAATTTTTTTTATTCAGGGAATTACAAAACATGTATTTCCGGTGAAATTTGGATATTGAATTTTTGGATGGAATATAATACCTCCTCTGCTTACTATAGAAAGTGAAATTCTGATGTGTTACATTCACATTACTTTCTATAACCTCTAACGTGTATTATCGTATACAAATATTCTTACGATAAGTTTATTTTTCTATTTCATTTTAATTGAAAAAAAAACCTTTGCAGAAATAACTACATTACACATTTCGTCACAGATACAAAGGGAATAGCGATAGTCAAATGTTTTAAGAGCTGAGCGCCATATGCTAGACTTAAAATTATATACCGGCTCCTTCCATGCAATCGAGAAAACACTGAATCTCGACAGGATTTTAAAAGAATGTCAAGGTATTGAACGGTTTGAACCATTAATAGCGGATATCTCGGAAAAGGCTGATGCAAGAATTTTGTTTTTAGAGATATCTAAATGTTTTGTGTAATACGCTTTTGTCCATCTCTTATGGTTTGTCAGTTACACAAAATTATACAAAATTCCTTCCGAATGAAGCGTGGTTCAAAGGCTATTTGCAGAAAATTCGAGTTATACATTTTATTTATCATGTTGTAAATATCTTTAACGTATGTTATTTTAAGGAAAAAATGTTACATCCTTATTTTTTTTTTTTTTGAGAAAATAAAAAATTCAGATTTTTCATGTAAAGATAAGTTAGGTTGAAAAGATCCTCTTAAAAATCTTTGTGTTGTATTCTTGAAAGATGCTGAACTTAAAACATAAAGTTTGGCATTTGTCCCAAATTTCATTATTGACTCACGTTGTTCATACAGATACACATGCGGACCTTTTTCTAAAAATGCTTTCTTTTTTATTTTATTTATTTATTTATTTATTGTTCCTTTTGGATTCAGAGAACCTCAAAATGTGTATTTATGGAGAAATCTCGTTTCGAAGTTTTGGGTGGAATACAATACTTCCTATACTTACTATAGGTAGGTAAGTAGTAGTAGGGAAGGTAAAAAAAGTAAATACAAATTCCCTGTTGACCTGTAAGATAAACCATTACGCACAAAGGAAAAAGTAGCAGGAGTTCTAAAGGTGCTCGGGATTAATTTACCAGTGTTTGTAATTTTGAAGTTATTTAGTTATAGTTTGTAAACAGTTTCTTGTGATAAAGATTAACACAGATGTAGACTTTCAATTTGATATAATAACTTTGCAAGGCAATGTTTAAAATAAATTTATGTGTTACATTCACATTACTTTCTCTATCTTCTACAGTTTATTAGTGGGTACCAAATTATTCTTACGAAAGTATTTCTCCGTCTACTTCATTTTAATTGAGGCAAACCTTTGCAGAAATAGCTACATTGCACATTTCGTTAGGGCACAAAAGGAATAGCGATAGTCAAATGTTTAAGACTAGACGTTATACGCTGGCCTTAAAATTTCATTATCTCTCCATGACACAGCGAGAAACAACTGAAAATCGATAGGATTTTAAAAGAATGACCAAGTATTGAACAATTCGAATAACGGATAGGTAATAACGGATATCTCTGAAATGGCTTATGCCACAAAAAAGTTATATGGAATCAAATGTGTGTTTTAAAGAGATCTACGCCTTTGTTTATCATTTAACGCTTACCAGTTACACAAGATTATAAAATTCCTTCAGAATGAAGAGCACTTCATAGACTATTCCCAGAAAATTCAAGATATACATTTCATTTTTAGGTAAATATCTTTAATATATGATATTTTAATCAAAATGTTAGACGATTTTTGCGAAAATCAAACATTTCGGAAAATGTTCCATGTAAAGGGTAGTTGAAGGTGGAGGGAGTTTCTTAAATAATTCGTGTCACATCTGTGGAAGCGACTTAAATACCAAGTTTGGTATGTAGCCGACTTTTCGTTTTTGAGTTATGCTGTTCACAGGAACACACACAACACACGGGGCTTTTTCTAAGAATCTGATGTGATACATTCACATGACTTTCTCTATCCTCTATCATGTATTACTGGCTATACAAACTAGTCTTACTAAAGCTTAATTTTTTTTATATCTACTTCAGTTTAATCCAAATAAACTTTTGCAGAAATAGCTACATTAACATTTCGTTATTGTACAAAGGAAACAGCGATAGTCAAGTGTTTAAGAACTAGACGCTATACGCTGCCTTAAAATCCATATTGTTTCAATGTAATCTCGAGAAATAACTGAATGTTGACAGGACTTTAAAAGATTGACTAAGTATAGAACAATTCCAACCATTATGGCTGATGCCACAAAAAAGTTATTTGAAATAAATTGTGTGTTTAAAGAGACCTACATTTCTTGCGTAGTATTTTTCGTCTATCGTTTAACGTTTACCAGTTATACAAGATTATACAAAATTCCTTCCGCATGAAGACTTCAAAGCTATTCCCAGAAAATTCAAGATATATGTTTTACTTGTCATGTAAATATCTTTAATATATGGTATTTTAATCAAGATCGTTATATCTATTTTTTTAGAAAATAACAAAAGTGTGAAAAATGTTTGATGTAAAGGGTAATTTGGGGTAGGGGAATTTTCTTGAAAATTTTCGTGTCGCATGTTTGGAAAGTACTGAACTTAAATACCAAGCTCGGTGTTGATCCGACTTTTCGTTTTTGGGTTGTGCTGTTCATAGGTACTCACACAGACACACACACGGACCTTATTCTAAAAATGTTTTTTATTCACGTGGCCTCAAAACTGGTATTTCCTGTGAATTCCCGGTATCGAATTTTTGGGTGGAATGCAATACGTACCTTCCCTACCTACTAGGTACGTGGTAGAGAAAGTAAAAATGATTTTCTTTTGTTATTCAGGGAGTTTCAAAACGTATATTTCCGGTGAAACCTCGGTATCGAAGTTTTGCGTGGAAGTCTTTTCTACTTACTATGTGGCTACGTGGTAGAGAAAGTAACAACAGGCTCTGTTCCTCAAATAATCCTTTTGAAGAATCCTGAAGAAGCACTTCCATTTATACTGAAACAAATATCTACACTACAAATATTTAAAAAGCACCTTTGAACACACTACAGCTAAAATAATTCTTTTTAAAGTACTATTAAGTTTTATGACAATAACTAACATGAATTTAATTAATTATGTTTTATCCAAATTGACATTGTATGTATTAAAATTCCCGATGTATTCTATCTACACTTATATTCACATAATCTTATATACAGGCAGTGCTCACAACCTTGTCAGAACAGAATGAAGTTCAACTCATCTAGGTGTCGGGTCATATGGCATAGAGGGAAATGAAAAAGTTGATGAACTTGCTAGACATGGAGCAGCTTCACAATTTATTGGGCCAGAGCCAGCTCTAAGAACATCTCGATGTTTAGTGAGAGAGGCTGTTAAGAGCGGGTCCAAAGTAGAACATCATAAAACCTTGCTTAAAACTCCAGGAAACAAACACGGTAAACTACTAATTAGAAAACCATGTAAGAAAAGAGTAGAAAGCTTACTTAAATGTAACAGACTTCAGCTGAGAACAATTTTATTATTGCTTTTCTCACAGGACATGTTTCTGTGAAAAAGTAACTTTAACACGATGGGAGTGTTTCAGGATGACTTAGATTGAAGATGGTGCAACAGAGATATATTGCTTTTGGGGAAATGTTTTTAGAACCAGAATTTGAAACAATATTTGTTATGAGACTGTATTCCTTGGTAAAGGGTGCAGGCATAATGAATTGGCTTCAAAACGATTCAGGTAGTACTACTACCTATAAGTCCAAGGCTGAAGTGTGTCCGGAGTAATGACGGAAATATGTATAGAAACAAGACAAAACAACTTTAGCCAAGATTAATCCCTATCCTCCCCAGAGTCTGGAAATATGAATGAGAGTGTGAATGTGTGTCTATGATTAAAAAAGCAAAAGTGCAAGAAACCCAACGACAAGAGTTACACGAGTTAACACCATTGTCAATAGGCAATAAGTTCCAAATGAAAGGCCGCCGATAACACCAATGTAGTTAAAGATAAATGGAACTAATAAATAAATAAAAAATACAAGACAAAATAATCTTATATGCGCATTCCACGTTATTATTTTATAGGTTTACATTTATTTCACTGCTTTTATTTTATGTTGATGATAGTATGTATGGTGAAGAAGAGATATAATTTGAATTATGCTGTACCATTGCATCTAAAAATTGTGTTCAAAACGACATATCCCGTATCCTGTTTAAGATCAGCTTGGATAAAATAAAATGAAACGAATTGAAACATCAAAGCAAAGCAGAAAGTAGAAAAGAAAAAAAACAGAAAAAAAAGACACACATACGCTCACAAACAAAGACTTTAAAAATGCATTGTTTTCTTTGGTAGCCTTAGTATTAATTTATTATTCAAAATCGGAAATAATTTAGGAGATAATGGTGTGAACATGTTTGCAGAATGGATACCACTAGAATACCTTGGAGAAGTTTGAACTATCGACCGAGGAAAAAGAGACCAGGGACGTCTACGGAAGAGATGAATGCATCAGCTACAATAAATTGGAGCCGGAACGAACCAACAATGAATCCTTGAAGGAAAAAGAGAAAGAAGAAGAAGAAGAAGAAGGTGCTGGTGATGATAATGATGATGCAAATTGGAAACTACTGGAACACTTTTCGTTACTGCTTAATGCATTACACTCCTTAAGCTTTTGTAAAAGATGGAAGTCAAAGGAAGGATGATTAGATTGATTTCCTGAGGCTGGCGGAAAGTAGACTATATACAACTATAAACAGAAAATATTACATCAATAATTGGAAGCGGCGTTACCTTATAAACACTTTGCTAGCCTCTAATTTCCGAGGACGTGGGTTCAAAACCGGCGGAGGCCGAAAGATTTTTTTTCGGGGCGTAAAAATCCTTAGCATGGCTTCCTTCGGGAGGGAAGTGGTCCCGTGTCGTAAGATTTATGACACTTAAAAGAACCTCATGTCTGATAAAGAAGCCTCTGAGCATAATTTCCGGTATTTCACGCCCAATATACAATGGGACGCCAAGAACCTTAGAAGTTAAAGAAGTTAAATACAAATAAACACTTCCCTTAATATGTGTGTCGAGTGAGAAGCGGAACAATATGCACGCATGTGCAGCTTTAGATTCTTTGTTTATAGATCCTCCGTTGTGAGCGCCAGTTAATAGGAGAACATGCGAGGTTTGCAGGTGATTATTCATAAGTATACTTTATCTTCTGATATCTTCTGAGGCCCTAATACACACCACACTCGGAGGATAGTTGAGGTGCAGGTTCACACCCAAGACAAAGAGGATCTCATCGGCGAAGGACGGTAGCGGAACCGAGCACGAAAACACCGTGTGAAACAGGATTCGGACAATGAAACACGAGGGTGACTAGGGGCGGGTCTGGGTGGAGCTGAGGTCAGGGTGACCGCGAGGGAATGTAGGGAGGCACGCGATAGGGGTGCAAGCACGGATTGCCGACCCCGTGGAATGGGAGGGGCCGGGACATCCCCCCGGCGTGCAATCAGGACCGCCTTATTGCCGATCGGGATACCAGGCTTCTAGAACAAGTGTGGAGTAGTGCATTGAGCCGCTCGTTAAGCCGCCATTCCACTTGGAGGTTGCGGGCTACAAGATGACTGTGCTACCTTACCCTGTAAGGGAATTATCCACGTTGGCAATCAAGAATGCAACTTTTGCAATGCATTTATTGCATAATTTACGGTTCTTTAATTAGAAGAAAAGGCAACGAGATTTTGCTGAGCAATAAAGCTAGCCATCTTGATATATCTACTTATTTATGTGAAGTTGGAATTGGAAACGCAATTTGTTGCTGTTAATCCAAGCGGCGTAGATAACTAGAATGCATTATATTATTATTATTATTATTATTATTATTATTATTATTATTATTATTATTATTATTATTATTATTATTATTATTATTATTATTATTATTATTATTATTATTATCATCATCATCATCATCATCATCATCATCATCATCGTCGTCGTCGTCGTCGTTGTTGTTGTTATTGTTGATGTTGGTGTTTTTTTGCGGTCGTTGTACTGGCAACAACGTTGATAGATCTTAAAAACAATCAAGTAATTACTTTTTCTTCTAATTTATTAAGAACTTACTATATTACCGGTTTTACATTGGTACATTCCATAAGTAGGTACAGGGCTTTAAAATAAGGATAGGAGTTAGTTTTTAAAGTCGTAAGTAGTCTGATTTTTACTGTAAGTAAAGCCTAAATGTCCAAAGCTTTGACTAGATTGGTCAAATAGAGACAATTTGTACATAAGGGGTTGAAAAATATGAATATGGTTAGGTTTTTGAAGTTGTATGGTATCCTGTAATTTTCGTCCAAGTGTACACAATTTTGCCTGCTTGACCAAGCAGTATAGTTTTATCCATAAGGGGTTGAAAACAAAGTAATGTTGAGTACTATATAATTCAAAATAAGAATTAGGTGAACTTTGGTAGTTGTAATCTAACCTACGACTTTGTTTGTTTGTTTGTTTCTTTGTTTCTTTCTTTCTTTCTATCTTTCTTTCTTTAGATTCCTATTGCATAATTGTGCAATATTTTGAATATGGTTTAAACAGTACAGATTTCTACATAATGGGTTAAAACTATGTTAGGGATACTTCTTTAGATTGTAAGGTAGCTTACTATAATAATTTCCGTTGAGTCCTATAGTATAAGCGTACAAAGCTTCACCTATAGATAGGTCAAAGTATGTTTAGTTGTATGTTAGGGGTTGGAAATAGATTGAACCAAAGGGTAGCTTTTCCTTTTTGTCAGTTTTTAGAATCTGAAGCCGGGCGATGGTCGTCACTTTTTGGCATCGTCTCCAATATCTGCTGTTCATTCTGCTGCCGGCTGCTACAGTGGTTAGCTCAGGTTTTTCTCTCAGGGTAGGCGTGGGCGTAGTTTGAAAGGATAATACCTGTTTAAATTGACTGAGAAGTTTAATGTGATCTAGTATATGAGTTATTGAAGCGAGCTGCCGACCATTTGAAGATGAAGAATGAAATCGATTAGGTATGAATCGCAGCACTCGAAACTATAACATTTGTCTTATTGCACCTGCTAACTTTTGCAGTAATAATTTTACGGTTTGAAATAGCTGTTTCCGCAATAAAAGAAACTAGAAGTGTAACTTTCCGTGAGTCGCTAAGATGTTTACCGGCAAACCCTCGTGGCTACCACTAAGTAACTGATAACCCTTAGACCTTAGGTCTTGAACGCTACGAACTAAAAGATTGTAAGCCCCTAAGGCTGTATACGAAGAAAAGAAAGGACGACAAAACGCTAATTTTAGCATTACGCGCTTTTTTATTACTTAAGCTCCATCTTCTTAGAACTATCCCACCAAGGTTCCTTCTCGCGCGGGGCCAATCTTAAACTCCCACGTATGCGTATCTGACACTGTTACTATAGAGTACCTCCCGGAATCTCAGTATTTCATTCCCTTTCTCTTTACAGAATTTCTGTCAATGTAACTCTGCAAACGTACTAAACTTATAATTTTAACCACATTCCAGGAATCTTTATACCAGCTCGTTTGCTCCTTAGCTATTACTAATGACTTTGCTCGTTGATCATTACTTTTTCTATGAACAAATCTTTTCAACACAGGCTTATTACATTTTACATTGATTTAATACACGGAAATTATTTGTTGCAATTATTTCTTTATCTTAATATTATTTTTATTTAACTATGTATATCTTCCTGTTAATAATTACAGTATCAAATCTAAATTTACCCGATTCTATCAAAATCATGCCAAAAATAGTACTTGATAAAACTTCAGTGAAATATGAGGTAGGCAAATGTGGTGATATGCATGATATACCTACACCCCTTAAACCCTTCTAAAATAACTCAACTCTAAAATATTTTAAGCCTCCCCTTTGGGCTCGAAGTCATTCAAAATCTGACATACCTATTTGTAATAAAAGTGTCAAAGCTAGCCCTGATGTGCATTATTCAACGAAATGGGATTGAAATTTGTTGGCATTAATATGAAAAAGAAACCCTTAATCCTTCAGAATTTCAAAAATGTGGAAACATTAATTAGGCTGAGACCATCTGGAAGAATCAAAATCGAATTTTCAATATAATTATCAAAATCAGTTGAGTGGTTTTTAAGATTTTCACACACACTCACTCTCACTCTCTCTCTCTCTCTCTCTCTCTCTCTCACACACACACACACACACACACACACACACATTTTTTCTCTATATTAGTATAGATGATGTAAAGAACTGACACACGAATACAACCTATATATTCTTAATGCAAAGTTACTTAACTCTCCTTCATTTATTAAATACGAATAAAATCAATAGATCTTTTAACATTTTAGGCTTATTTACGTTTACCAACATCACCAAATGGTGCAGCAAAACTAGAATTGGGTAGGTAGTCCAGCAAAAGCAGTACCGACATGGGTAGCTGAATTGTTAAGATATGCCTTGTACACGGGAGGTGTGCGGTTCAGGACCGTACTCCCCGACTGAGGTTTCCTCGAGGTTTTCCTCAGACCTCATACATGCCAAGAGTCTGGGAGGTATATATTATAAACTTGGCCTGGAACGTTTCCTTCCCAATTATCCTTTCCCAGTTATTATCATTTCATTTCATGTATAATCAATGCCCACTGCCTGTGGTGCCTTATGAAGTAAGAATGCTTTTATTACTAACCACCAAAAGCAGAGTTTTGTACCTCACAAATGGAAGGGAATTACATTGTGCTTCCGTACCCAAGAGAAGTGCAAGTGGAAAGGCTCGTCTGTTAAATCACAGGAAATTCTGCAACAGATAGGTATGGGAAATTTACCTATACATTAATAGGGAATATCAAAGCAGAGATTTTTCGAAAGTACTGAGCTTAGGACTGGAAGATAGTCAGAGAAAAAATAGTTCTATGAGACTCTATCGGGAAATAAAAGCAATTGGGGTAGGGAAAAATACATAGAACTTTATAATAAGACAGGTTGAGAAGGAAATGCCTAGGTTAGAACTGGAGTTAGCAGTTTAAAAGGATTAGGGGTGAACGACGAAAGCTTAGAAAACTGTCCAATGTGTGAAAAGGCAAATACGCATTTTCATCATATAGGTAGTATTACACAGAATGTCCAAAATTACACTGACAAACTTTAGAAGCTGATAGATAACATTATTTGGAACACTCTTTGCTAAGGTACGTTTTTTGCTGCGGTAGATGTGAAGCCATTACTGCCTCCCACCCAGTTTGTTTAAATACACATAGTATACTGTGTATCTTAGTAAGGTACGTCATCTTAGTCCAAGGAACGAAAACAGAACACAAAAGCAACAAAACACAAACGTCTCAGTTGGTTTATCCTGTTTGCTTCCTGAACTCAATGTTTAGCTTCCTTGAAATTGTGCATTATTGTTTTCAGAACGCTTGCTGCATACCACATATTCTCAGTCAGGTCTTAGTTTATTTACAGCATGGTACGTACACAGAGCACCAAAGAAAATCTTCGGCGGATTTTGTATCGTTTTCTAGGGTCTTTTGAGGCGTGTCCTTCACCTTACCTATCGCAGAGCATGGTGGCTTGACAGCACAGCAATAAGGGGGAAAAGTGGGGAGGTTGATGCCTTTGCTTTTTCTGGTGATATTGAAACCAAAACCTGTTTATTGTCTCAGAACCAGTCATGCCGTATACTAGCGAAATTACTCGCGGATGTATCTTGGGTATGTGTAAGGCTGGTTGCACTGTTACATCAATTGTAAGGCGGCGCATAAAAGTTTTTATAGTAAAGTACCTACTGGATAAAAATATTTCAGGAAAGTGGGGAAGACGGTCTACATACTCATCAGAAAGTGAAAACTCCCCGTAAAACATCCGCAGATAATGATATTCGTTCACTAAGTACAAATTACTCTTTTGTTATAATTGACTGATCATGTTTAGAAACTAGAGATAAATATGTGTATGTATATGGTTTACCGAAAATGACATACATATTATGGCAATAAAATTGGGTTATATTTTTGTCTATAATCCTGTTGTATACCTATGATCAGCAATATGTTAGTAAAGGTATATTAACCAATTATAGTTTGAATTAGAGGGAAAACATGCTGCTTTATTTATTTATTTATTGTTTAGTTATGTTTGCTTCTATGCAGCAACAAGCATTTTTATCACTGTAAGAATACAGTTCTGTTTAGGATCATTTGTTATAAAATGCTGCCTTGCTATGCATTTAATGAATACCATTCAAGCTTTAATTTACACCTCCTGAAAATCTTCTCACACTACACATTCCACGTTTCGCTAACCTGGGCGCTCATCAAGTTTTCCCCTTAGCTTTCAACCCTTTCAAAGGCGTGTCCTCCACTAGCCGATAACATATAAGCTACCAATCGCGATGAGAGGTCTGTATGACAAACTAATTGCACTCACTCTGCCTTTTTCTCCTTTAGCTAATACGATCAAGAGCGTAAGCATATATTTCGTTTCTATGCCATTTTGTTGTGGTTATTGGTGTAACTATTTAGAAGAAGGAGTAACGCACCCTTGCACCGTGGCCTAAAGCAACCAATGAAATGGCCATGGCTTTGCAAGGCCACGTGCAACGATAAATAATGTGACATAGAAGCGAGTTGCACCGAGATTTTCTTTGGGACTCTTTGTACATTTTCCCTGACCTTACCCCAGTTGAATTCTTTCTGTGGGGACAAATGAAGTCCGTAGTTTATGATACGCCTTTATCTCTGAAGAGGGACTTGTGGCACGCATAGCCTGCGCAGCTGGCGAAATCAGAGAAATGGCTGGTGTGTTTATGAGAGTATGGCAGAATGTGGCACGCCAATGCACTGTTTATGTTCACCGCAATGGACGTGTGTTCCAACATTTGCTTTGAATGGGAAAGCTGTGGCGTACTGTAAACACGGGGTGTTTGAGTGTTCTGTTTTTGTTCCTTGGAGTAAGATTATGTACTTTACTGAGATGTATACAATACTGTAATTTGCGTTGTTCATTTTGTCGTATTTAAAAAAAACTGGGTGTAAGGCAGTAATGCAGTCTAGCACTTAAACGAAGTACCACAGCGAAAAAAGTGTCTTAACAAAACATGCTCCAAATAATGTTATCTATCGGCTTCCAAAGCTTGTCGGTCTAATTTTGGGACATCCTGTATAATGCGTAAATATGAAGAGAACGAAATTGGGACAGATTAGATGAAGAACAACTATTCATAAGAAAATTTTGAGGTTAAAGGAGGAAAAATCTGTAGGAAATCATTTGGTCAAAGTTAGGGGGAAATGATTGAGAATGCTTAGGAGGAATTTAGAAGGAAATCAATTAATGTGTTAGATAATTAATTACAGAATAAAAACAGTAGAGTACTGTGAAAACATGATGCACCAATGCACTATTAATCAGAAATGATGTGCACTGAGACTAGGGAGATAGGCAAGCAACTCTAGAAAGAAATGTAGTTAGCGAGATAAAACAAGCTTATTTGTCAAATAATTTATTTGTTTTAGATTTGATTTGTTATCTAATCATGTATCTCATTTTTACTTTCTCTCTCATGGATGTGCATAGTAGGTAGAGAGGGTATTTGCATTCCACCCAAAAATTCGATACCGAGATTTCACAAGAAATGCATGTTTTGATGCCCCCAAAAATTATTTTAGATAAAGGTGTGCGAGTGAGTGAGAGATGCCAAACTGATATTTAAGATCAGTAACTTTTAAAGATACCTACAATAGAAAGGATTTCTTGAATATTCCGCAACCCCAATTAACCTTTACATAGAAAATGTTCAAAAATTTTTGTTTTCGCAAACATGGCTCTAACGATTTTGATTGAAACACCTACGTACGTTGAAAATATTTACATGAAAAATAAAATGAATGTAGACATATCTTAAATTTTCTGTGAAGTCCTCTTCATTTGGAAGGTATTTTATATGGTCTGGTAGACGTTAAGCGATAGACGAAAACGCACTACACAAAGAATTTAGATCTCTTTAAAGTACACAATTTATTTCAAATAACTTTTGTGGACGACCAGGTACTCAATACACAGGAACTGAAGATGTGTAATAGGTATATGGCGAGAAAATTGTTAAAATAATATGAAAAATGCGATCTAAAAGTAAATTTATATAAAATATTTCTTATAGGATTTGGAACAGATCGAAGATTTAACTTTTAAGATAAAAAATGTTTCATAAATGGTTGTGAGGAATTTCAGTACTTGGGAAATATAATTGATAAAGAAGACAGGATAGCAACGGAACTAACAAGGGTAGAGAAACAACAGCCATATTAAATAGTATTTTATTGGACAAAAATATAACCAGAAAAATTGTAGATAGTTTATCTATAAATCAATAGTGAGAAGTAGATACATACCTACCTACTGTCACATATGGAGCTGAAATGTGTAAACTCAATAAATATTTAACATCGAAGTTATTATCTATGGAACCGAGCGGGATGGCTCAAGCAGCAACGTCTGTGGCCCGTATTCAGGAGGTCCCGATTTCGATTCCTGATAATTGCCCACTCTAAGCGTGGGGTTTTTCGTGATTTTCGCCTGATCGCTTAGGCGAATGCTGGGGTGGTATATGCTACCACGATTTCTTCTTTCCCCCATTTACTCTCATCCATCTCTCTCTTTCACGCTTCAGGTGTGTCTTCGGGTCCTGCGGTGCTGGCGGTGTCGAGCAGTTGGCGAAGTCGCTTGCGCATTGGATAGATTTCTGCCCGTGAACGCCAGGGTGCGTTGTCCCGCCCATTAATTCCTTCGCCGCCTTATCTCGGGATCCTTCGCCTCTAGGTATTGTTGCGCGGGTGTTCAATTGGAAATACTGTGGACTTCTGCGCGTTTCTGTGGGCCTGTCTACCTGCGGACCTGCTACCTCCCTCGGCTCCTTCACCTCATCCCTGCCTCCCAGGGGGGGAGGTGTAGCCACAATAGTTCAAGCTGGTCGCGCAGTGGCGAGATGCCCCCCTCTATAAACATCCGACATCCTCCGATTGTCTATGGAAATGGACTTCTTAAGAAGGTCAGCAAGGCATTCAAAATTAGAAAAAATTGGGAACACTCTTACTAAGAAAGAAATTAAGGTTAAAAATTCTGTGGTGGGACAGAGATCACAGATATAAGATATAAACAACCGAGCGAAGTGATTCCGCGGTAACGTGTGAGGTTTGCATTCGGGAGGTCCCGTGATCGATTCCCGTCGACCGCCACTCTGACCCTGGTCTTCCCTTGAAGGTAGGCGAATGCTGGGATGGTTTATCTATTCCAAATTTCTTTTCTATCATTTTCCATTTATTCCGTTTCCTTCTTATCTTTCAGATGTGCTTTTAGGTTTCGTGGGTATGGCGGTGCCGGACAGATGCGGATGCTTGCTCAAAGGAAAGCGTACTACCCGTGGACTGCCTAGTTGACGTGTCGTTGATCGCCCTCTCTGGGCAGCTCCAGCAGTGAGACGGGTCTTCGAGCCGTTAGGGACTGTTAGGGACTTCCACGCGTCACTGTGGCCTGTCTGAGGTCTGTAGCCTCTTGTGGTTCCTTCACTTCATCTCTTTCTCCTGGGAGTGATAGCGACACTAGATTTATGTAGGTTGCAGTGCGTGAGGTACCCCCCTCCATTTTATAGTCTATAATCTAACCTAAGTTATAAACAACTAAACTGGTATGGACACATCAGGAGAATTCCAGAGGAAGGAACACACAAAAAGGTGAGAATGGTGTCCACCTGTGAGAAGAGGAAATACTTGGATACAGGAACTAGGACGTGGATGAAAACAAAAGGACTGGAGTAGAACGAATGGGATGACAGATGAGTGGGGAAGAAAACTAAAATTTTAGGAACAGAAAGATGTGTAAACATTGTAATTCTGTTTAAATTATTATTGTTGTTTTTCTTGATGATGTATCGATGTAAACTTGTTCTTCATATTAAAACACTCAAATGTTGTTTGTGGTATTGTGAGTAAATAACATTTTACATTGCTCGCTTCTAATTTCTGTTAACCATCTAATATATAAAGGATGTAACATTGATTTTATAATAGTTTTCATCATTTATAGGTTGATTTTATCGAATAAGGGATTCAAATCTTTACGGTTGCGATTATGATAATTGTATTCTCCTACCTGATTTGAAGTTAAAGCAGTTTTCTGTACTCTCCAAAGGAGGAAATTCCCCATTTTCTTAATAATACTCGCGGACCATTTTAAGACCAGAAAAAGAGGACTTCGGTAACCATAGATCTGCCAAATTAGAATAATTTCTGGGCGATCATTTATTGTGATTAACATAACTAAGAAGATCGATTTTTAAATGTTACACGTCTTGTATAGTAAAGGGGATGCTTATAATAATCAGCAAACAAGATTGACTGTCACATGTCAGACTTTTCTAAAAATAACAATTTGCAGGATAGAGGAAATGCCGCAGCTCCAATGCAGGCGTCGTAATTGCATGCTGGATGCTTGGACGACCTCCTCCATATCTCTGTTCTCCTCATAACGGAGGAGTCGATTTGCTCTCCCAGATGGCACTAAACGGTGCTGATCTCACTTGCATTTCGCCATGACTGATATACTCCACACACATGTTGGGTTATGTGATGACCTGTGGATAAGCTAACCAATCATTAGTGACACTTCTATCAAGACTCTCGCTGTTTGTACTTTCACATCACAACGATATACTGAAAACGTTAAAACCGCGCTTGTAAAAGTGCATATGCGAGCGAGCATTAAGCTAACACCGTACTTAACACCGAGTTATGTATGCATTAATGACACCCCAATACACTCAAAACATGAGATGTGTAATGTCATATAATTTAGCTATATTATGAAACGATTAAAACGGTCATGTAGAAAATGTAATCATTGTAGTTTATTTTAATCCACAGTCTTCCTTCCTTCTACCTATGTTATCATTTTTAAGAAACATATGTGAACACACCTGTAAAGTTTGTTGATAAAACCGCAGCCGATAGTTAAAACTTGTAATCTATATTTGTACTCTCTGTTTGTATTTAAATGTTACCCTCGGGAAATTTTCGTCATGCTGGGAACTTGCTAAGGCGCAAGCTCCAGCGTCGTTGACTTCTTTAAATTGCATCATTTCCTAATACATTATTTAAAATTTTCGGTAAAAAGGCAGAAAATAGAATCTAGAATTCAGGAAAATTCACCTGAATTTAATAATATAAAATTAATATGTTTTCTCTTTTTATTATAATTCAAGGGAAGTATGGCAGTGACGTGCATATACACACATTTGCTCATTGATCTGCCAGTTATGTGGGTTAGCATTGTGTTCAGTTCGGCCTACCTCCCAATTTTGACTGCTGCCCTAATGAAAGCGCTCGCATTTCTGCAGCCATGTGTGACCGCGTAGCCGACACGCGTCGCCCCAAGGAAATGGGGTGGAGCTTGTTGTAAACACGTGGATGGTGTTCTCTGCCACGTGCACCCTGTGGTTTTCAAAACGTGACTCGTGAGAAGTGCGCTACTACAGGCGAAAATTTATGGCAGTCCCCATGCTCAAAGTGGCCGACTTTACACTAAATTGAAATACTACCAACCTTATAATGGGAATTGCTATACTCTATCGCAGTCAGGAACGATCCTATTGTAAACAACGAGGAGCGGACTCAACCCACAACGTGGGCTGTGCAGTAATGTGTGCAGTTTTGCAACACTAGCTGTAGCAGCGATAACTTTTTGACAATAAATCAAGACAATGGCGGTAACTTATTACAGCTATGTGTTACAGAATTAATATTATCATATACAGCTTGCCTCAACCTTAAAGACAGTAAGGAGGTAAATGGGATATCTATGTCTCTGTCTGATGCCATTACCTTCGTACTTTTCTACTCTCGCGCCGTCGCCAAGTTGCTTAATAACTTGGTGTAAATATTCAATTATAATAATTTTCAGCTTTGAACACATGATCCTATGCAGAATATTTTTCTCTATTAGATTATATAACTTTTAGAGCCTTTATAGATTTCTTCTTCTTCTTCTTCTTCTTCTTCTCCTTTCAAGATTAGGTAATATCACCTGTTCCGGTCTCTAGCCATCTATTGCGTGGTCTTTGAAAAGGAAATATACCACACACACACACACACACACACACACACACACACACACACACACACACACACACACACACACACAAATCAACATTAAACAAGAATTGTGCATAATAATGTAATTCACCAAGAAATATGTTAGAATATTTAACAACCAAGAACTATAAAAAAGCAGATTGTAACTTAGATAAGTAAGGGACGGGCGAGCTAGCTAGTTCCAGGTAAAAGATAATCTAGGTAGAGCCCACCTTTCACCAAGCTAATGAGCAGGGAACTGGTAGCTATAAGGAGAAATAGAAAGAGACAGAAATAGAAAGGAAAGAGACAGAGATATTGAATCTGCTTCCGGACGCGTCACTGGGTCGCGTAATACCTTGGAGCAGAACACTTTCATACATAATAAGGTAATGCAGTCTGAGGACCAATTAGAAATGTCGTTACATTTTGAGGCGCAAAGGTGAACGTCGCTAGCCTTAGGTATAAAAAGGGGAAGAAAGCCCCAGATTAGGCGAGCACCCTGCAGCTGAGGCTCTCCGGCTTGTCACCGAGGAGGGTCCAGCAAGGAATGAGCTACCCCCCAACAAACATAGAAAAACACTAAAACATAAGTACCCAAAAAGGCAGAAGGGTCTCACCCTCCTTCCCAAAAGTCACTCCCCTCTCGCGGTCAGGAAGCATGACAAACTTTGAAACCAGACACGGAAATGGGCAAACTGATGCGCTTCATTGGAAGGCCCGGATGCACAGTCCCCATTCATACTTTGAGGAACAGTTAGATAGGCTCCAAGGAATATTCACACATGGAACTGACTCACTAATGTCGCTACACTTGCTCACGGAACTCATCCACACTCTTTGCTCTAATTGCAATGATAAAATCCGCACGATATACTGGAATTGTCGAGGAGTACGCAGGAAACGTAAAGATTTTGCGGACTTCCTCCAAAGCAACTCTGTTCAAATTGTGTTATTAAACGAAACCCACTTAGGGAACATAGACCGTTTTTCGATCCCAGGGTATGCGGTTTATAGAACAGACCGAGATCGAAGGGGAGGGGGAACAGCAATTGTCGTTCAAACGAACATTAATCATCATCAAATACATGCGCCTGAACTAAATCGTTTAGAAGCCACAGCTATCAACATTTTCTCCTTCAATACTGAAATTATACTAATATCAGTTTACAACCCTCCGGGAGACGTAGACACTAATCACGTTAACACAATTATGAATCTAGGTGCAAAGGTTATAGCGTCTGGGGATTATAACTGTAAGCATTTGTTATGGCACAGTATCAACTCCAACCCGCAAGGTACAAAACTGTTAAACCATATTAATAATACAAATTTTCTCATATCGGGGCCAGAAGAGCCCACTCATATCCCAAACAATAACAATCATATGCCAGACGTTCTAGATTTTGCTATATTGAAGAACATTTCATTTGACATTGAGTTTAGCGTTTTAAACGAACTTACGTCAGATCACTTACCAGTATTAATGGTCTTGCGCTGCCGATAACTTTTGAATCAGGACCTCCTAGGCTACATTACAATCAAGTGGATTTAGAGGAGTTTAAAGACATCGTAGAGCACTACCTACCCGATCTAGAAGTTAACTCACCAGAAACACAAGACAATGTTGTGGATAAATTAGACTTAGCAATAAAACTAGCGACACTTAAATGCGTTCCGATCAAATACAAACCTAAAATTAACGCCCAATACCAGGCAGACATTAAATTACTGTATCAAAATCGCAATAGGACTAGACGTAAATGGCAAAGAACTAGAGATCCCATTGATCAGCAAGAATACACTCAAACTAGGAACGCGACAAAAGCTCGGGCTAGAGAGTATATTGGTAACCAATGGAACCAAATTCTAGAAAATCTCAATCCGCAGTCAAACACGGTTTGGCGGATAGCGAAATGCCTCACGGGAACAAAAACCAACATACTGCCTCTAATTAATAACCTTAACAATATGGTAGCTGAAACTCCTCAGGCCAAGGCTGAGGTCTTTGCTGCGACCCTCGAAAACATCTTCAGGCCAAACCTGTAGTAGGACAAGCCAACCACGAGCAAACACAAGGAATCGTAAACGAAACAAACGAAACCGACTATTCGACCACACACAATAAAATGCGAAAAACTAATGCAGGTGAAATAAACTGGATCATCGCCCACCTGCCCAACAGGAAGGCCCCTGGGCCTGACACAATACCCAATGTGGTACTCAAGAATCTTCCGCGAGGAGCGCTGCTGCTTCTAGTTAAAATATTCAACTAATCCCTTGATGAAGGTAGATTTCCAACACAATGGAAGGTGGCCAAAATAATAATGCTCCCGAAACAAAAGAAAAATCTCTCATTACCCTCCAGCGACAGGCCAATCAGCCTTTTAAGCACAGTCGGGAAGGTATTAGAAAAAGTAATTCTAAAAAGAATAAACTCACACATTGTGAAGAACAACATCTTAGTCCCAGAACAGTTTGAGTTTAGGTCAAAACACTGTACGACGCTCCAATTGCTACGACTAACCGAACTAATCACAAAAGGATTCAAGACAAATAAATCAACGGTCGCCATCTTCTTGGATATTGAGCGTACTTTCGATAAAGTATGGCATGCGAGCCTCATTTACAAGCTCAAGTCATAAACTTTGCAGATTGTCAAAGATTATATTAGCGATGGTCAGTTCCAAGCAACGGTGGAGGATTCCTCCTCCTCCTCCTCCTCCTCCTTTAGGCCTATCAGGGCGGGAGTCCCACAAGGAGGTTTGCTTGGACCGACCCTCTTCAATCTATACATTAATGACATGCCAGAAATCACGCGTACGGAAAAATACATATACGCCGATGATACGGCGCTAGTAACACAGTCCACGCAACCTAAGATATTACACCAACGGCTACAGAACGCCCTAAACAAGCTCGAGCCATGGTACACAAAATGACGAATTAAAATAAGCATTAAAAATGCCAGTCAATTTTTACCAAAAGAATACAGCATAGGCTACCAAGGCATGCGCAACCGTCCTTGACATATAGCGGCGAGAGAACCGAATGGAAGAAACAGGTAACCTATCTAGGCGTCACTATGGACCAAGGCCTCACCTGGAAACAACACATAAGTAGCATTAGGGCAAAGGCCAATGGCCAGCTAATCAAACTCTACCCGGTCATTAATATTAATACCCAACTTCAACTAAATATCAGCCTCACGATACACACGACGTTAATAAGGCCCATAATGACGTACGCAGCTCCAGTTTGGGGCTATGCTGCGAAATCACATCAACATAGGTTACAAATCCTTCAAAACAGAATACTAAGAATAAAAGTGAAGCTCCCGCAGGTCACTCCTGCTCACCTCGTACACGAGGAGCTGAAATTGCACTCAATCGAAGAATTCATCAAGCTACAAAGCTTCAACTTATACACCAGAAAGGGTCAAAATTTCAAACCTCTCATCCGAGACTTAGGAACCTACAACGACGAGAGGGACAAACACAAAAGACCACTATCGCTATTTGATAGAAACATTGACTTGGGGGAACCAGATTTTAATATTCAAGAATACTTAGACACCTTAATGAGAATGTAACTAAAGGCAACATCAGTAAACTAGCCATTACAACGGGCCCTCTATCTAACATGACTACAGTGGCCCTTGAAGTCCTTGCTGATTTGAGTCAAGGCGGTCCCGCGGGGAGGGGCACCCCACCTGGGTGACGTCTGAGTGCAGCCGCGCCACGATTGGGTAGGCTTTGTTGTAGGCCGGCACTCAAGAATTGACCAAGGCAATGCTAATGGATATGACTGAAAACACTACTCTAATTCTAAATCAAATTTACTGACACACTCACAGCCAAGATAAAACAAAGCACTAAATAAAAACATAATACCAATCACTATTATTGATCAGTGACGAGGTTTACAGCCAAAGAACAACATAAACGCTTAAACAATTTGTTTTACAGGATGACGCCGAACCTCGAGGCCGCCCAGGACGGGTAGATGAACACTTCTAGGGGGCGGCATCGCATGTGTCAACAAGGTCTGAGGTCCAAGGAGCTAAATAAATCAATGTTATATATTAGCACTAATGACAGCAAACCAATGCAAATTGAATTCAGATCGGTGGACGAGGTCTCCATCCGGAGACGCATTGCTTCAATTCCTCGCTCCGAATTCCTTAGGGCGCAAGTGTGGCCTAGGCCATGCTTGCGTCCTGGCTCCTTTCTTCACCTGGCTTAGGCCCTTGTGGCCGGCCAATATATCCTCACCACTTCTGCGCTGGTGCAATGGCGGTAAAGCCGCACTATCACTCCTGAATGCATCGTTATCCTTCTTCCTTCCTGTTTTTTGTTTTGTTTAAGGGCGCTCAATTGCTAGGTGATTAGCGATTTCTTCCAGTGGCGGAGGTTTTAGCGGGTATGGTCATCTATTACGGCAAGTCCCACTGTTCCTGTCCCGACTCCCATCGGGGCAGAAGTGCAGAATTGCATTTTCTCCTCCACTAAAAAAACAAACAAACAGATTCTTTCACTCTCTTAAAAAACCTCGTCGACACACAGTAATACTTTCTGGGCGACAAAAGCATGTGTGTGCATTGGGGTGGGAAGCGTGCGCAGTTAGATTAGGCTCCTAATTATTATTATGGTGGGAATTGTTATAATGGGAAAAGCTAGCTGCCCATAAGTATTTATTTGATAATAAACCACATATTTTAAGGGAAATGCAGTGTATTTTAATTTACCTCACCTACGAAAACCCCGAGACCCGTGAAATTAGTTAGATAGGTAATTATTAGGAATGGAGAAATCAGCTGCCGACGAGAAGCAATAGCCGGAAACAAGAACACTGCAGCGGAGTGCATCAACCAGAGGAACGCTTTCCAGTTACAAGTGTTGCACAACATTTTCCCGGTACATCTTCCTAATACATTCTGCCTGACGATTGGTAATTCATTATCTTTTTCTGGTATTCTATTATCTGCCATTCTATCCACATGTATGGGATTCTTCTATGGGCACAAATTTCTAAAGGAGTTTTTCAGTAAAAGACCGATGCTTGCCGTTTCTATGCTTATTACGCAGTAACTAATGAACTAAAGGGTAGAATGCAACAATGTTTTTTTCTTGGCTAGAGTAAACTAGAATACTGATAGCTGCCCAATTTGAATCTTTAATCAAATCTTTAATAAGATGGGCGTTATAAATTTTTAAGTTAAATATTTTCGGAAAATTGTATACCAATGCAGTAAAAAAGTTAGACAGCGAAAAAGCTTTTATGGCTGGGATTACCACGGGGACCAAGCGACAGAAGATGTTGAGGAGGGTTGGAAACAGTTTTTAAAATAAGCCAAAATCCTGCAGCTTCTCGTGTACATTGTGTAGGTATGACAATAAAAAATTATCCATCTATTTAGCTAGGAGGCGCCAAGCGTTAGGAAGAAGACAATGAAGATTAATATTGTGCCCGTTTATAGCGGGAGGAGCACTGTGGAGTGTTATGTATGTTTTTTATTTAAAATATTACATAAATATCTATAGTTAGAATGTAGAAGAAGACTAAATGTTGGTAAACGTAGAAGAAACGCAAAATAATGCTGGTGTTAGATTATTCAAGCAAAATTAATATTAGTAAGCCAGTAAAAGAAACACTAAGACTACCTGGTGTTTAGAAACAGTAGTGCATAGGATAAAAAGGGAACCAATGAAAGGACCTCAATGGATGCCATCACAAAAGAAAGCATAAAGGGTGGGGGAAACAAAACCACGCTAAACTGTGTTCATCAAGAGGTCAAAGTAAGCATAAACAAAACCTCGTGCGTTTTGACCGCAGCGCGCCTTCTTCGTGGTTTGCTTGATGCTTCCGCCCTCTATATAGTTCCTTGAAAAGTGTTACTAAATACTAAGGTTTGAAGCTCACTTAATTTCATAAAGCACAAACTATTCAGTACTAAGCATAGTTCAACTCAATATGTTAAATGATAAATAAATTAATCTGTAACTAGCGTTACTAAATTTGTAACGGCGCTAGTTGGTTGCTGGAACTGGTAGAAGGGGAAGGAGGAAAACACAAAACACTCAGTACGTATAAACATGGCGGAAATAACCGGTGTTGTTAAACATAAGCGCGGAAAGCCTTTACGAAGTGGTGAGAAGACAATAGTTTTGAACGTGTATAACAAGTTCTGCGAGAAATATCCAGAACTTGCTATCGATGATTTGGTGAAATTAACATCTGAGTTTACCGGTGTGTCAATTTCAAGTGTTTAAAGCCCACGCAAAGAAAAATCCACAGTTGGTGAGGTTAGAACTCCTGGCAAGAAGAGACTACGTGCAAGACGAGTGTTGGATGTTGTTTGTGATGAATTTGTGAGGTCAGCAATCCGCAGAAAAGTTCACCAGTTCTTTGTTAACAATGAACCCCCACCTTAAACAAAGTGATGTTTGCAGTTAACTCTGATCCGGACCTCCCAAACTTAAAACGAACCTCCCTCCACAAGTTGCACCTGGAGATAGGTTTCGAGTTTGTCAGCAGGAAAAGAAAAAGTATTATTGTGGACAGAGATGACATTATTTTATGGCGTAGAGATTTTCTCCGTAGAATAAAAGAACTGCGAAAAACGCGAAAAGTGTACTATTTGGATGAAACTGGATAAATGAGGGAAACACGACAAGCAAAGCATGGACAGACACCACTGTAAAATCAAGAAAGCAGGCATTTCATGCGGGTTTAAGTACAGGGCTAAAAATCCTACGGGGAGGGGTAAGCGCCTTATTGTGCTGCACATAGGAAGTGAAGATGGTTTTGTCGAGGGTGGAGAGCTTGTGTTCCTATCCAAAATAACAGGAGACTATCACGAGGAAATGAATGGCGACGTTTTCAGATCCTGGTTTGAAAAGGTTCTGCCCAAATTAGAACCAAATAGCGTCATTGTGATGGACAATCCCCCCTACCACAATGTGAGGTTAGAACGCCTACCAAATCAATCTTGGAAAAAGCTTACATAATAGCATGGCATAGTTTTCGACGAGGGTCTTGTTAAGGTGGAATTGCTGGCATTGGTCAAGTCTCGTGCTAAACAGTACGAAAAATACGTAGTTGATGAAATGGCCAAACTTGCGGGTCACACTGTACTCTGTGTGCTGCCTTATCACTGTTACTTAAACCCGATAGAGATGGTGTGGAGCAGGTGAAGGGTTACGTCGCCAGAAATAATACGACCTTCAAACTTCAAGACGTGCGTGCGCTGATTGATGTAGCATTCCGTGTTGTAACCACAGATAACTGGAGTGCTTGCGTACAGCATGTGGTTCGAGAAGAACAACATTTGTGGGACTTGGAGGGTATTATTGACCGTTGTGGAAGAATGTGTGATACATCTTGGAGATGATAAATCGAGTGACACAGAGACGTCCGAACTGGAAGGTATCCAATCAATGTCAAGCTCGGATTAGAGGAATAGAGATGACGTAAGTAAATATAATTTCTTTTACTAGCGTACTGTATGTTTTTAGAGTGAATAAACATGTCCTAGTGGTGAAAAAGTTCATATAATAGTTACCGTATGGGCAAATGTGTTCAGTAAACTAACATAATTAACTAACTACTGATACCTGATGGAGGGTGGGCGTAACCTCATTTGGAACGCACGTGACCGCGGAGTGATACAACCGGTGATTTGTTTATGTCTACTTTATTCTCCTGGTGTACAGAGTTTAAGTTAACGCAATATGGGAAATAGCGCAAAACGGAGTAAGGCTCATTCTTTGCTGTCCGAAAATATTCCAGCCAAGTTGAATGTAATCTTGTCAATGGTAACAGTGATGACGCATTACCAAATTATAGCTTTTATCATTTCATATATTCATATTTCTTGATAATATGTATTAGTAGGCATGTAAAATCGTATTTCGAAATACTAGAAATACAACGAACAGAGATGAAGTGCAGGTGAAAATTAAATGTCTTACAATAACCTTAAATAGCAGTGCAGGTATTTCACTATTTGGTGATGTAGTATTCATAAGGTGACAGTCTGGAAGACCGATCACAGCTGGGCACCTAAGTTGCGAGAATGCGTATAGCGTACATATGGCAATAGTGCGCTTCATTAGACCTATACTGTCACAGCCTTCTTTATGTCCTAGCCGTGAAACACTTAAGCAACGTCGCGTTTTCCAGTCATATGGTAGGCTCCCGCAGTCCGCTTTCGTTTGAAGTCATGTTGCCAGCTTTCTTTAGACATTTTGAATTGAAAGCAATCTTTCTTTTGAAGGTTAGACAATGTTTTATCGCGTGTCAGCGAGATGAAAATATTTTAGCGTTTTTCAGAGCAATTATATAGTTTCCATTAAAAAAATAAACTACTCAGCCTAAAAACCTTTCCTATGTATGAGTCTGCCTATTTATTTCCTTTTAGATTTGAATGGATAGATTAGAATCACCTAGATATTTTCTTGTTTGATTAGTATGTACCTCAGATGTAATGTTTATGGTATAGACTTATTTTAGGGATAGCTTAACGAGCATTATTCGCCTTAGAAATGGTTACCTACTTATAAAATTATTAGGAAACTGCACTAAAAATAATCCCTATATTAGGTGAGTTTTATGCAATCCGAAATTTATACTCCAGCATAGAAACATCGGCTGTTATGGTAGAATCTACCCAAAGTGTGTGACATTGATGTTTTTGGTTGCACATTCAACGACATTACTGATAATATAGTCGACGTTATAGCACCGCCTTTGAATACACTCGTAATTAGTCAGCTCACGTTTGCACAACTGAAAATGTATATTGAGGCAAGCAAATAGTACATGTTATGTTAAACTGAGTATGCATCTCTTATGCATACGAAGCCATCTACAGCACAGGCGGCTCGAATCTCCTGCGTGTACTAATTACTTTCTCTACTACGTATAGTAAGTAGGGAAAGTATTGCATTCCACTCAAAAATTCGATACGGAAATTTCACCGGAAATATATGTTTTGAGGCCTCCTGAATCCAAAAAAAGCATTTTTGGAAACATGTCCGTGTGTGTGTCTGTGTGTCTGTGAACAGGATAACTCAGAAACGAACAGTCAAATAAACATCAAACTTTGTATTTAGGTTCAGTATCTTCCAGAGATGCGACACGAAGGTTTTTAAGAAAATTCCCCCCACCCCAGATTACCCTTTACATGGAACATTTTCCGAAAATTTTAAGTTTCTCAAAAATGGCTCTAACGATTTTGATTAAAATATCATATATTTAAGATACTTTCATGACAAATAAAATGTTTATCTTGAATTTCCAGGGAATGTCTCCGAAAGTAGGGGAAGGGCGGGGGAATTCGGATAGCGGGGCTTTTTGGATAATGTTAAGTTGTCACGCCTGCGCTGCCACTGCTAAACACGCCATATTGAAGTTTCCAGTCTCACAGTTAAGGACGGAGTCTTATCAACGTGTGTGCTTGGTTCTGAATAGATTCTGCTATTAAGAGAGACGCTACATCAGTTTTTCTAATCAAAGGTAAGGAAGGAATACCTGCACAATACGTAGCATGTAATATTTTGGTCAGAAAACTTAAGCTTTAGCTGGTCTCGTATACTAGTTTTCGTACTGCTTTAAGGAGTGAACGCTTCCTTGGTATTTTGCGAATCATTATAATATACGGTGGCGCTGTCTATTGCACAGTCTAAGAATTACGTCGTGACCAGTAACATATTGTGTTGTGGGGCTATTTCGGTAACAATCGGTGGGGTTAATCGGATATCATACATATTTATTTCTCTGATATGTAACTTATTTCCATTGGGGCCTATGTTGTAAAGTAATTTTTATTATATTAACTATTAATTATTCCGTTCAAATTTCAGATACTACGACATTACAAAAGGAAGAATTTACGGCTACAATGGTACAAAGAAGCTATGGAACAGACAATCTCATCTGTAATAGAGGGTAATCTGTCATTACTAGATGCAAGTCAAGTTTTCAAGGTACTATACGACCCTGTATACAAAATTTAAATTAAAATTAAATGAACTGAATCCAATGTTCAAACAGCCCAGCACTTCACAATCCCCTGTGGGTGTAACACCTGAAAGAACCGTTCGCGAGGTCCTTCCTAGTCCTGTAAAGAGTGTGTTCAAGAGAAGAGTTCAAACTAAGAAATGAGCATTCCACAGCACCAGACTGTACCAGTTGTTAAGGCAAAGAGAGAGATGAAACAAATTGGGAAACAAATTCAGTTAAAAAAAGAAGAAAGACAACATTTCAAGGGAAAAGAAGCTAATCAATCAAAGAAATTCATTGACTTATCGTCTAGTGAAGACGATACTGCTAATGATTCCAACGTAAATGACTACAAATGTGGATTCTGCAGTGTCAGCTATTACTCGAAGTAGTCTGTTCTGAGAGGTGACTGGATACGCTGCCAGAAATGCCAGGTTTGGTTCCATGAAAGATGCGTGGGAGCTGAAGGAAGGAAACAATTTATTTGTGGCAAGTGCTTCTAAAGAGCGTTCAGAATTCAAGAACTGTTAATCCTTATATTTCTTAGTTTTTTCAATGCTTCACATTTCATAGGAATTGTTAACTATTCACATTAATATATTATTATTATATATATATAATTTCTAGAATAAATTTGTTTCAAAATCCAAAAGCAGAGCTATTATTTACTGTGTTCATTGTTATCCAAATTGCCTCCACAGTCATGTCCAATTAGCCCCTCGGAATTTCTCCATTTTCAATTCGGCGGGTAATTCTGATAGCTTTATTTCAGCATTGGGATTGTCATTAATGATAGTGATATTATGCCCACCATGAGCCTGAAAAGTGTACTACTTGTGTGCTTACTTGAATGCCCGGTACATTGTAACATTTTATTTTCAATGAAGAAGTTACCTAACCTATCGGAATTACCCCGCCCTACCCTATTCTTTAATGTGAACGACTTTTGCATAACTGGTAAACCATAAGAGATAGACAAAATTTTCTAACACAAAAAATATAGATCGCGTTACAATACACAATTTACTTCATATACATTTTTTGTTTGTTTGTTGAGTGAACCATTTTCGAGATATTGTTTGTTATTCCCTTAAATTTTCCAATCTTATACTTTTTCTCAAATGGGAATTCGTTATTCCTTTCTCTTTTTTTGCCCTGGTAATGCAAAGAGAATGGAATACTCCACATAGCAACCAGCTCTTAAAATATTTGACAATCGCTTAAAGCCTACCAATTCCCCTTGCATCTACAAGAAAATTAGCAATAAGTTTAACATCTCGATATCTTGATTAACATGAAGCATATGGGAATAAGCGTTTATAAAAATAGTTTGTACAAGAGTAGAGAAAGTCATGTGAGTGTAACACATCAGATTTTTTTCTCTACGTACATAGTAGGTAGAGAAGGTATTACATTCCACCCAAAAATTCGATTCCGAGATTTCAACGGAAATACATGTTTTGAGGCCCCTGAATTCTAAAAATCATTTTTAAGAAAAGGTCCGTGTTTATGTGTGTGTCTATGAACAGCATAACTAAAAAACGAAGAGTCGGATAAAGTCCAAACTTGGTATTTAGGTTCAATGCCTTCAAAAGTGCGACACGAAGATTTTCAAGAAGCTCTCTTCACCCCAAACCATTCCTTACATGGAATATTTTTCGAAATTTTTGATTTTCTAAAAAAATGGCTATTTTGATTAAAATAATATTAAAGCTGTTTATATGACAAACAAAATGTATTTCCTTAGTTTTCTGGGAATTGCCTGTGAAGTCCACTTCATTCGGAAGGAATTTTGTATAATCTTGTATAACTGGCAAACGTTAAGCGATAGACGAAAATGTAGTGAACAAAAACCTGTAGATCAAATTTTTGTCAAATTCAATACTTTACAAGACCTTTCAAGAGTTGTCACAACTTTACTTTTCAAATCAAATTGCTTCCAATACTTTTAAACTCTTTGAAAGTCTTGAAAGTAAATAAGGACATGCTCTAAACGATCAAAGATTTGACAATGATATGATGGCTTTAGCCAATGAAATGCCAGTATTTACAATGCGTCACTAAATCTGCAACACGGCGGAAAGGGAAAAGTAAACAAAAATGGCTACCCGGCCAAGGCACCTATGTTGTATGCGAACTGATTAGGTTATACATAAGCTGGCCATATCCGTATGTTTAGGTCTCTGTGGGTTACCACAAGATGAAGCAGATGGAGGAGGTTATGAAGAAATAATTGCCAGGCAGATTTCCGAACTAGGTGTACATTGATGCAATGTTATATAGTGTGGCTAACCTATCAGTTGGGGTTATTTCCATTATATTCCATAATCGTAATGTGATTTCATTGGATATGATAGGTGAAAGTGCTACATAATATTGGTATAGAACAATATTTCACTACAAACTGTTATACCATGACGCAAATAGTAAATTGCATTGTGCATGATAAATTATTTATGAATGAGTTCTGAAGGATTTCAGTTTGAAAAAAGACAACTTGTAAATACACATTTATGACATTGTCAAGTCTTGTCACATATTGAAAAATGTTTGACAATTTTTCTTGTAAACTCTTGAATTGAAAAAAAGTTTGATTGTGTACAAGGGGCTTAAAACACATAATTTATTTTAAATAAATTTCTAGAGGCATAAACATTTCTGATACATTCGTTATTAAAATGCTAATTGTTTATTTCTTGGTCATTCTCTTAAAGTCCTGTCAACATTCAGTTGTTTCTTGCGATTGCATGGAAACAAGGAATTTTAAGACCAGCATATAGCGCCCAAATCTTAAACATTTGACTATCGCTGTTCTCTTTGTATTTATAACGAAATGTGTAATGCAGCTATTTCTGCAAAGGTTTATTTAGATTAAAATGTAGTAGATAGAAAAAAATAAGTAATAAGCTTTAGTAAGAATAGTTTGTATACCCACTAATAAATGATATAGAGTAGAGAAAGTCACGTGAATGTATCACAGATTTTTCTACTGTGTTGTAATATTCATAAATAATTTCGGTTTAAACTAACATTATGTTTAACATTGTTATTATCATATTAATTTGCAATTTTTATTTTATTTGCATTTAATATATTATTATTGTTAGTGTTTCTTTATTGGTAAACTATGTAGGCATCGTTTAAATGCGAATAGGTATATTGGAGGTAAATGAAATCAGAATTATTTATACACATTTGACCTAAGACAATAAGCTGATTGCGTATCATATCACAGAATTTAATAGTTTCACGATTTTAGTTCTTTGATTCAGCGCATGGAAATGAATTTGGTTATAATATCATCGCGTATTGTCTTTAATGATGATGATGATAATGATGATAATACTACTTCTACTGCTACTACTACTACTACTACTACTAATAATAATAATAATAATAATAATAATAAACACATGTACGGCGCCCAGATGCGAACCGGTGCTACCGGTGGTGATTGGCTCATAGCATACAGTCAGAATTCCAATCAACTACTTGGATGCTTGGTTGAGAGCATATTCTGGGTTTAACCTTGGAGCTTGCTTACTGGCGCCACGCCAGTTTCACCTCGCGACTTTTCTTGTACCTACACTATAGCCTTTTATGACAGCATTAATCCTGTGTTGGACGTTTTAATATTACTATTTAAATGGCATAAACGATTATGTATGTTATTTGAGATATATGAGAAGTAGTTTACGTCAAAATTCAAATAAACCGTTATTTAATAATCTGTGTGCCTTGATTGTACAGCGTACATTGTGGATATAGGCGTATCTCTAATTTTCAGTAGCCTATTCCGTCTCTAATTACAAAATTCCGTCATTTTCTTTCTAGCTGATTTTGTTATCGGACTGATATGATATAATGAATTAATGATAGGTCCATTTTATCCGAGACGTTTATGGAATCGCGTGGCTATGTGTAGTGTAATGTATAAGTTCGTAAAATCGGCTGGAAATCCGGAATCCGCTCTTACTAAACGAGTCGTATGTTCTTGAGTTGTACTTCAGTGTGGCGTACTTTGTGTCCCTTAAATCGCCTTTCCTCTGAATTTTGAGCTTTCATCTACCTAAAAGCGACAACTAATACCTGTTGGTAAGCGAAGAAAATTGACTTCAAGCGCAATTGTAGCTTGAAGGGTTGCCTATCTTCCAAAAAAGGAAGGGAAGGCTGACTCACCTGGTATAGTAGTTCAATTTATATCTGTAAGTATGTATAACTACAAAAGAAAGCTGTTATGTATGTGAAGGTATATAAAATGAACCTACAAAGGAATCAACAGGGGAATCAGATTTATCCTGAACAAATGATATGAAGCCGATATTAGTAAAAGGATCGAAAATAATTCCTAAAACTTGCTAAGCGGTGCTAAAACGGAAGTCCGATGGAGTGGATAAGGAGTTTCATGTATTATATATTTATGTATGTATTGTACTTCATAATAATAATAATAATAATAATAATAATAATATTTTTTAAAACACTATATCTGACATAAAATTTGCCTTGAGTATTTGCATATTTTAAATTGTTAATTACAATTATATTCATTGATAAACTGAAAGAAATATGAAAAAATGACTAAACAAAATGAACGAAAAAGATTGACTTCGCAATAAAATAAATATCGTAAAAATATAAAATGTGTAACAAAAAGGAAGAATTTCAGTAACAACATGTTTTTATAGAGGGTGTATACATGTTATTCTCATGAATATGTTTTATAACTTCAAATTTGTAAAGTTTGTTTTACAATCGATAAGAACCAATGGCTTAAAATAAATAACATTCAACTGTAAGAATTGTTAGAAACATTTTCAGAGAGGAAGATGCTTACAGCAAAAGCGAATGTACTAATTTGCTACGCGAATAACTAAATATTATCAACGATAAATACGAGGGCGGATCGAAAAATAACGCACAATAATTTTTTTCTGCCTTGGTATTACAGCTGGAATGTAGCAATTTTCACACAGATAGTTTGAAGTTTTCACTACAGAGGGTAATTTTTTTGTTTCATGTGCAGCTCTTGCGAGAGAAGCGTGAACTACGCAATAAAGATAACGGGCATGTTACTGTCGTCCACATGTGAAGAGTAGAGAGTTGTGGTTCGATATTTGTGGGCCAAAGGGCATAAATCGAGTGATATTCACAGGGATATGTATGGCGTGTATGGGGATGATTGTATGAACCGTAGCAATGTCTCCAGGTGGTGTGCATTCTTCCTAGAGGACCGTGTGAACCTTAGCGATTCGCTACGCTCCGGGAGGACGGTAACAGTTGCAACCCCGCAGAATGTCGCAGGCACTGAGGCGGCAATTTTGAACGACCGGCGTGTGCACTGTGAACCTTATCGCAACAGTTCAACATTTCCTATGGTGCAGTGTACGGTATTGTTCATGACACGTTGAAATTTCGTAAAGTTAGTGCTCGCTGGGTGCCTAAGGACCTGACAGACAACCACAAGCGCCAACGAATGATGACGAGCTTGGATCACCTAATGCAGTATGCCGCAGAAGGGCATGACTTTCTGAAAGGAATCGTCACTGGTGATGAATCGTGAGCATACCACTACACGCCCGAAACCAATCAGGCAAGTATGGAGTGGAAGCATGCTGGTTCCACGGTGAAGAAAAAATTCAAAGTGACTCAGTCTGCTAGGAAAGTGCTTGTGACGGTGTTCTGGGATATGCATGGTGTTGTATTGGTGGACTTTGCTGAACACGCGACCACTGTAAATGCTGCAGCCTACATGAAAACTTTGATGAAGTTACGTCGTGTCCTTCGTGACAAACGCCACAACATGAATGCTGACGATGTCAAAATTCTTCGTGACAATGCTCGCCCCCATGTTGCTGCTGCTGTTCGTCAGAAAATCACCAAATTTAGTTGGGAGGTGCTCCAGCATCCACCATACAGTTCGGACCTTGCACCGTGGGACTTTCATCTGTTTGGTCCCAAAGAAATTCCTGGCCGGCCAGCGCTCTGCGACAGATGCGGAAGTGAAATCAGCAGTCCGCTATACTTCAAGGAAACGGACTTCTACGAACAGGGCATATTGAAACTGATATCACGATGGGAGAAAAGCCGAAAGTAGGTAAAAGGTGTAAGTTCATTTGTGATTTTTGTTGTTTTAAATATTAAACTTTTTTGTAAAAAAAATTATTGTGCGTTACTTTTCGATCCGCCCTCGCACTAATGAATTGATTATAGTAATACAAAGAGAAAGTCTGCAAGAAAGTAAAGCTTAAATGTAAGTAAATATTTAATTCATATATTACATATTGTTTGTAAAGCATTTAAAACAAATAAAAAAACGCATTGTAGTGAAAATTCATTATTCAAACAGTAAGACCTTCCCAAACTCACCAACCCGAGATACGATTAGAGCTACCAGAATTTTAAGAATATCTTAAACTACAACGTACAGAAAGAACATTCTAAATATTATGTTACGCATTGTACACAGGCTAGCATTCACAACAATCGCGGAATAAAATTTATCCGTAAAAAAGTAAATTTTGCCACGCTAGACACTGGCTTGCAATGCATACTGTTAGAGGCGCGGTAAATTCAAACCGACAATTTCAAAGTTCAGAGCATATACAAGATCTTCGAGAGCTTCGCGAGTATCCAATTAGAGACAGCGGTGACATCTACACTCCATCACTTCATCTACCCACATCCCATACCCTTATTCCATTTCAAACTGGACTCTAGCCCATATTAGTGTCACTTCAGAGACAAACTTAACCCTTACTATTTTGTTTACTTGACACATCATCTGTCAGCGCTGGTTGTAACTGAGTTTCCTGAAGGCATGTTTGGTCCCTCTGGTTGTTTTTGGATTCATGTGAATTGTCGCCAAATTCAAGGATGTCATAGTTTGTAAGAAAACTTTAGAATTATTAATACAAGTCTTTTACTATAAGTATATGAGTTCTACTAGCTGAAGCTGGTTATCGAGACCCAGGAGAAATAATAATAATAATAATAATAATAATAATAATATACGATCGAACATAGCGACGAAAATGTGCTGAATTCATATTAGGAATGGGTTTTGTAGGGAAGACAGAGAAACAAAGTTTGTTTCCTCGAAGCAGAGTTATTTTACCTGCGATGGTCAACGAACCTGCATACCGGAAGTCTCGCCTTTATACTTTTGGCTCGGACAGGATTTACAACGGTTTCAAAGCTTAAAAGGGTGAGGAAGTATATGTGCCTTATCTACGATCTAAGAATGTTCGTGGGAAGATTTTAAAACTCAAAATAAGCTGTAAGAAGCAGATGTGAAAGTTGTCAAGTGGGGGTAGCCAATAATAAAAATCATGAAACAAAATGATAGCCAATCGAAAGATCGCGTATACATCACATGATACGTTTGAACTTAAAACAGAACGAAACTTAAGAAAGGTGGGGGAAAATGCTAAGTCTGGCAAAAGGGTGAAAGAGAAAAAGAAACGCCGAGACATTCCGGTACAAACTAACCACGAGGACGGTCGACGAAACAAAATTAGAAGAAAATAATCAGAAAGTTTATAGTGTAAAAAAATGAAGTTATGAAATCTAGGCAATTCGAGGGCTAATCGGAGAAACACATAAGTAGCGACTTCGAAAGTAATAAGAATAACAGTGGTTTCGACGACGAAGGTGGCGGGTTGACCAGATAGGAATCTACGTAACAAAATAAAGAAATAAATCAAACTTCTCCGGCAGTATTATTAATATCATCAAGGCAGTGTCACCACCCCTGCAAACAAGAACCTCAGCTCTACCGAAACAAATTCCAAATCCCTGCCATCCAACCATCGAACCCAGGACTCTGAGTCCACTGAAGCAACTGCCAGGAACAACAACAGAGATGCGTCAGAGGTCAGCGTCATATGGCGCCCACTACGTTGGGGCTCGAAATACTGCCAGCGGATAACACACCCGGAGAACCGACAACGGAAGGAAGGACAGAAAGACGACGCCGATGACGACATCAGCAACCACCAGCAGCAGAGTGTACCGATAGACGCGTGGCAACAAGCGACATCGACGCCGCTCCATTACAACAAAGAAGCAGACATTCAGCGCAGACATCATCAGTGTTCAAAAAGTGTAAGTGTAGTGAAGTGTTTTGTGTGAACTACTACAACACTTCGCAGCAGCTCAACTCAGCACCGAGTAAGTGTTAACTGTATTATACCTAAGTCAATAAAATTTTGGAAGGGAGTGTATATGCAATAGATATAAGTAAACTGGGTTATGCATGTTTGTAAATGCTGTTAAGAAGCAAGAAATTAACCGGCAACGATATGGAAGGTAATAGCAATGAACAAGGGGAAAATTTCACTAACAATAGCACGCGGGTAGGTGTAGAAAATGGAGATAGCGAAACATTAGAAAACCAAGTTACCGGATCACTTAACACGAGCGAAATGCTGCAACAAATGTTGGCTCAATTGAGCCTCCTCAACACTAAAATAACAGAACAAGAGCAAACACTTGGGCAAACACTGACTCAACGATTATCAGAACAGGAGCAAACACTAAAACAACAATTGTCCACCCAGGAACAAACATTGCAGCAGCAGATAGCCTCACAATTAAGCATCCAACATAAGGAAATCAGTCAGGGCTTAGAAAATAAAATACAGGGTGTCTTGTCAGAAATTAGAGCAAGTCAAAATGTAATCTACGAGGATGTAGAATACATAAGAAACGAACTAAAAGCAACACAGAATAGTGTAGAGGTAGAAGGAAGGAACTTGGCGTGGAAATGGACGCCATTAGGGCCCAACAAATTGTAAGCAATGAAAACTTAATATGTACAATTAGTGACAATGCAAGGGAAGAAGCAATGACAGTCTGTGTAGCATTACAGAATAAGCAGCAGGCACTTGAAGCAGGGGTAAATGATAAAATTAACAAAATAAGGGAGACCATAGAAGCACAGAGTAGCTCGCAGATAAGCGAGATCGCTAAATTAAGGGAGGAACTGACACAGACCGTCAATGCTCGCAGGGACGCGCTAGAGGAAATCGAACCGCGATCTCAGGGAGCCACGGACGCGCGAATTACCTCTCAGGTTTCCGCGCTTTCGTCGTTCCAGTGTAACAACCCGAGTAGAGAACCGAGGTCGAACGAACCTGCCTGCCTTCCTTCGGCCTCACCGCACACGGCAAGTGAAATGTCAAGCACCGTAGGGCCCCTGCAACAATGCAATATACCTTTACAATTTTTGAATGAACTGCCAATCCCCAAGTTCAACAGTGAAGTCGATAATGCGAAGCAGTTCATTAATGACCTCGAATCTTATTTCGCGCTTAGGGGAATTCCCGACCGTTTCAAAATGGTAATCATAAAAAGGAGCTTGATAGGCCCGTCCCTGAGTTGGTTTCGGTTGACGGTAGGCGAGCATGCACAATATGAACATTTTAGGTCTGCATTTTTGGAAAACTATTGGAGTGGCGTTGCACAGTACAGGGTGCGCGCAGAAATAAATAATGGCCGATACAGGGAAGAGAAGCGTGAGTCGATGGTCGACTACTTCTTGCGACTCGGCCAATTAAGTCAACTCCTGGACCCACCGATGCCCGAAGGTGAATTTGTATCCCTCCTGACACGACACTTCCCAGACGTTATACGTCATCACCTCGTGGTAGCACGTCCGAGGACGCTGAGCGAAGCCCTAGAACTACTTACCGCTCTGCAGGGGTACGGAACGTGGGAAGAAGATAGGCCCAGAATCAGGACTGAAGGTAGACACATTGATCGGATACATTCGCATCGCAATGATGGGACGAGGGCACAAGGTGCGTTGAACAACTATTCCACAGTCCGACAGCGTTATCAAGAGCCATTTACAAGAAATCGGGAGAGAAACAATAGGCCCTGGAACCAAACGGGCACGGGTAGGCCACCGAGGCAACATGAGGAGTATCCCGTTCAGTACATGAGATTCTCCAGGTACCCGGCGAATAGTAGGCAACACCGAGGAAATAACCTCCACGGTGGAACAGCGGATAGGCCAAGAACGCCTCCGAACCGCCCATAAACTCCCCCGAACCGACCTGGAAACACCCCGGGCAGGCCAAGGACACCTCCAAACAGGCCTAGAACACCTCCAAGCCGGCCAGCGACCCCACCCCGTAGAGATGAGAACCACGAGCTCTTAAGCATGCCTACGTACAGCCACGCATTGACGCCGAGCGAGTACCCATCACAGACACGACAGCCGCAAAATGTCCACCGCGAAAGGGATGATGCGATAGGTCACCTAAGCGGGGCAATGGCAGGACAAAGCATAGGCCAAGGGATAGGCCCCAGTCAAGGATCGTGGCCACGACGGTCGGAAAACTAGAGACAGGAAGAGTCGTAGCGTTCCCAGGCTCAACCTCAGAGAATGCGGGCAGGTTCTCGCATGACACAGGGAACGAAAACAAAAATACAAGAAGAACAATTTTTTATTGAATATTTGCACATTGGGGGAGGCATTAATTGATTAGAATTTTTACGCAACAACTGTGCGAAGGGAGAGATTTTAACGACACGCCACTGCACTCAGCTGATGAGTCAGAAGTAGGTCAAGCACCCCAGTATTGTGAGTCAAACACAGAAAATGAAAATGTTTATTTTGGTGAGAGAGCGGACAACTCGCAGGTAGTCAGTGATCAAAACATGTCCCTATCAGGTATACACGAACGTGTAGCATCAACAGACTGCTTAAACCATCAAGAGAAAGAAGCAATACAGACGTATGCATATGTGTTGGAAAGGTCCTTATCGGATATCACAAACCTTCGGGGACAGGGTATATCAACTCCAATCGTCCATTTTAAGCAGGACCAAAGAAATTTAGTAGGGTAGGACAGGGAAAATGTACAAACGCACTCGGAACACGAGTAAGGAAAGTCATATACGCGAACATTGTTTACAAACAAATTGGTAGCTTTGGGATAGCAATGTCCTGTTAAAACCGTGTGCTTGACATTCACGATGTTAATGACATACAGTAAGAAAACCGGACAGAATGTATACCTGCCAGAAAAAAGGTACCAAAAAGGTGTCTGAGTGCGGAGGCTGCTAATAGCCTCACGAAAACCAGTATTGTATATAATGTGCAAAAGAGAGAAAGAGAGAACTAAGATGTGTAATTAAAAAAATTGTTTGAAGAATGTATTGTGTGTATAAACAGATTTCTTAAATGTAACTGTTTGTAGCCTGGTTGTTGACGGCCAGATATTAAGTAGATTGTTTTTTCTTTTACTTTGTGAAAATACTTGTGTCAAATTTGAAATTGTATTGTGTTCAGTAAGTGAAATGTATTGTGAATAGAATAAATGTGTAACGGTGGGCTCGCCATCAAATCGTGTAAGCCACCAAATAAATGAATGAATAAATAAATAAAATGATAAATGAAAGGGGCCGAGGGAGAGAGGGACATTAGATTAGCTTAGATGGGACATTAACGATAAACCCATCATCCAACCTAAAGGTCCGATGATAAATTTACCGTCAGGGCATATGAAGCTGGTTATCGAGACCCAGGAGAAATAATAATAATAATAATAATAATAATAATAATGATAATAATAATAATATACGAACGAACATAGCGACGAAAATGTGCTGAATTCATATTAGGAATGGGTTTTGTAGGGAAGACAGAGAAACAAAGTTTGTTTCCTCGAAGCAGAGTTATTTTACCTGCGATGGTCAACGAACCTGCATACCGGAAGTCTCGCCTTTATACTTTTGGCTCGGACAGGATTTACAACGGTTTCAAAGCTTAAAAGGGTGAGGAAGTATATGTGCCTTATCTACGATCTAAGAATGTTCGTGGGAAGATTTTAAAACTCAAAATAAGCTGTAAGAAGCAGATGTGAAAGTTGTCAAGTGGGGGTAGCCAATAATAAAAATCATGAAACAAAATGATAGCCAATCGAAAGATCGCGTATACATCACATGATACGTTTGAACTTAAAACAGAACGAAACTTAAGAAAGGTGGGGGAAAATGCTAAGTCTGGCAAAAGGGTGAAAGAGAAAAAGAAACGCCGAGACATTCCGGTACAAACTAACCACGAGGACGGTCGACGAAACAAAATTAGAAGAAAATAATCAGAAAGTTTATAGTGTAAAAAAATGAAGTTATGAAATCTAGGCAATTCGAGGGCTAATCGGAGAAACACATAAGTAGCGACTTCGAAAGTAATAAGAATAACAGTGGTTTCGACGACGAAGGTGGCGGGTTGACCAGATAGGAATCTACGTAACAAAATAAAGAAATAAATCAAACTTCTCCGGCAGTATTATTAATATCATCAAGGCAGTGTCACCACCCCTGCAAACAAGAACCTCAGCTCTACCGAAACAAATTCCAAATCCCTGCCATCCAACCATCGAACCCAGGACTCTGAGTCCACTGAAGCAACTGCCAGGAACAACACAGATGCGTCAGAGGTCAGCGTCATAGCCTAATATGCTGCTAATGTGAATTATGTGAATTATGCCTGCTTCTTAACGGAGTTCGTTAAATTCATTTTTTTCTATTCGTGGTTTTACACCCAAAATAAGCTGCAACCATAACTTTTCTAGTTTGCTAGTTTTTAGAATACGCTTTAAATCTGGCGTTCTAATTTCCGGAGTGGTTTGGAGATTCTTTTGTAGATGCTTGCATTTTGGATATCCTAGTGCAGCAAACTGAAAAAAATGCGTCATTTAAATATTCTGAGTCCTATACGTGCATGTAGTATGTACAGAGTTAATGCAGACATGAGATATTGGTGGGTTGAAAATAACCTGTGATTTAAAGCTGCTAAATATGTAGGAGATGGTCACTTAGTACGTAGTTTCGTTGCCATATACAAAGTTCAGCAAGAAACCAGAATCAAATAACGTACACAAATCAGATACGTCATTCTAAAGTCACACTACCTACACTAACTTTGGTTTATACACCGGTTGTTAACACAGAAATTTTGTAAAATAAGCATAACATATAATCGAAAAATGATAATGTTTGGAGTAATAATTATTTTCTCAGCTAGGCATAATATAACGCAGCTGAGACTGTTCTTACACATAAATAAGTGTAAGGTATTTCACTAATCATAAGATTTAAACGACACTAGAAAGAATCTTGTTTTAACACATTCTTTATTACATTAAAATGCGCATGTCCAGAGTCACTCGTAGCTATAGCAAGCATCTGCCATAAATAAAAAGCTGAGTGTTGCAAGGAAGAAATATACCTATTTATACAAGGCTACAAGGCATACTTGTGTGTTAGCTACAGATGAATTCATAAGTACGCTCTTTGTGTAACTGCGCACACATAAAAATATGACTAATACCACACATTCAATTTGCAATTTTACAACATAGGATATGGATAAGTACAGACCAGCATACTCAAGCTTTACTATTATAGCACACATTTTAAGCGTAAAGTACATGACAGGAACAGAGATGTGTATATTTTATGTTCAGCACCATCTACACTTTTATTATGCACATTGCATTACGCATTTATTATGCATAATTCTCTGCCATGAGGTGAGTCACGTAGTCTGCATGTTAGCCAGGTAGTACAGGATCACGAAAGCAGTGGTGATGTGGCGATGGCCACAAAGCATATTCATCTGAGAACGTGAATTGAGGAGGACAGTGAGAATTAAAGTTCAAATCGTCCTTTCGTAGTAAATCTGATACAGTAATACCTTTTTTGTACTAATACAGCTTTTTATGACTCAAGAAGAAAATTCAAAACGTATCATTGTGTACTAAAAAGCTGACCTTCCAAAATCCTGTATGGTAGCGAAATGCAAACAGAAGCAATCTCGTTTAATAAGTCACCTACACTTATTTATTAGAATTGCATTGTCCAAAATTTTAGCAAAAAGGTTTTATCTTTCATAGATTCTTAGACTCTGAACTCCATTAGTAGGTTACCTTGGCATGAAACTATAGAACTGGGAGGTCGACATGTTGTCAGATGTTCAATGATACCAGTAAAACCACCGAATCAGTTTGGGATATTTTGTGTCCAACATACCTGCCAGTGCCTGGACTATACATACACATAGCACATATATTCAATGAAATCTGAAGTTTTCCACACTGTGTAGGTACTATTGGGGGAAAGCATGTGATAATACAGTCTTCAGGGTCGGCATTCTTCAACTACAAGAAGTCACTTGATATTGTGCTAATAGCAGTGTGTGACGAACAATACTGTGGAGAGTCTTCTGAATTTGGAAGTTTGTTACCTCCACTTCAACTGAAAACCACAACTGAAAACAACTTTTCAGCACGCTTACAGCCAATGCCTTTCTTCTTTTTAAGAGAAGAAGCATTTCCTTTAAAGAAGAATTTAACGAGACCTACTCAAAAGTATTCCTTACAAATGAGAAAAGGAAATCTATAATAAAATTATAGGCACTCTCGAGGTCAGCGAATTATTGAAAATGCTTTTGTGACCTAGCCGTAATAACAGAAACGAAAAATAAATTAAAAGGATATAAAACATTGGGACATAATTTACAGTGAATTAGAACAAGAAAAAAATATATAACGTGTTACATTCACATGAATTTTTTCTCCTTCTTTTACAAAGTATTCTTACAAAAGTTTATTATTCTAGCCACTTCTTGTTAATCCAGATACCTAAACCTTCAATTCACGTTTACGCATTTCGTTGTACGATAGAGCGGATAAAGTCATACACTTTCGAAGAGCGTGTCGCTATATGATGACTTTGAAATTCCCTACTATTTACATGGCCACGAGAAAGAAACACTTCCCATTAGAAACGTTTAAGTATTTGCAACTTCAAACCAATAACGAGGAATACCTATATCGGAAAAATTAACTCCGCAAACATATTTTACATAAATTGTGTGCTCTAACGAAATCTACGTTTTGTGTGTGGTAAGATTTTGTCTGTCTCTTACGGCTTACCAATGATGAAAAAGTCATTCAGAATGAAGATGTCTTCAAAGGCTATTCTCTGAAAATTCAATATATACTGTGGCAGTATTTTATATCACAACACTGTAAATGCCAGAGTGATTGTAGTGTAAATTAACATTATTGTATGACAATGATTTGAGATGTTTGTTAATTATAAGCATTGTTATGAAATAAGTTTACACGGCCTCACTGAAACTGACGATAGGAACGGGTAACAATGTAGCGAGGGGGTGAGTTGTTTATCAATTAGAAGAGACAAACAAATGACGTCAGAGTAGCGCGCTTTTCTTTAGAAATGGAGGGAATATCTTCCCTAGAGCATATGTGTTCGTAATTTTGATTGGATATAAAAATAGACGCTAATGTTGGCGCGCTTTATTAACCAATAGCAGCTCGATTATAATGTTTAGGCATATCGGGGTGAGGGAGTATAAATTCCGTGCCAGAGACCTGCATGAGCATGAATACCACACTAACAATAGGTCCCTGGTCTGGGCATCTGCCAAGGCCAGTACCTACTCCCCACTCTGTCTGCATACTCTCTTGTATGCAGGCGTCTTTTTAGTAATCACCCACTAACCTCCGGTTTGCTTCGGCGGTACCGGAAATCACCTTACCTTCGATTCCCTTCCATCACTGTAGTGTAGTTAGTGCATGGTAGGGGATACGATGTAGATCCCTTTCGGATGATCGTCACCTGGTGTGGCGGAGGAGGGGCCACACCATAAAAAAGCAAAAAAAAAAAAAAAAAAAGGTAACGCACTGTTTAAGAGAATCATTCGCGGGTTACACGTCACACAGTTCTACAGAATCATACACGGGTTACACGTCGCGCAATTATACAGAATCTCTCGCGTCGTAAAGTTAGTTACAAAAATGTGAAATACGCGAATTAATAATGCGCGGCAATAAGTGATTATAGTTACATTTGAAAATATAACAGTTTCAGTCGGGCGTGTATCAAGAGTAATATATATGAAATTAATAAATTGTGACGGCAATAAAAGTATAAAGCAAATTCTTTTATCAGTGTTATCTTTTAGTAACAACTCCTTTCCGTTTACACACCCTGTTCAAGAGATTTGCTCGACTTGTAATAATAGCTAGCCGGAGGACAAAGAACCCAAAATTCAAACTAGTAATACAATAACAGGCGCTCAGCAAATAAGATAACACGAACGATACCGCGACAATACATTTCCTTAATCATGAAAATATCTTAAATATACAGGATGGACCATTTAAGTTGAGGCTGTACAATATCTCCAAAACTAAGCGATGTAGAAAGAAATGCCTTTAATAAAAGTTGTTTGATATTATGGGGGAAAATAAATGCAATTAGTCATATTTTATCTGGAAGACATTGTGACGGTCATTGTGGTTTCCCATTTAAAAAATTAAATTGACCTGAAACGACCATCACAACGTCCTCCAAACAAAACGCGACCGATGGCATTTACTTTCTCCCATAATATCAAGCAACTTTTATTAAAGGCATTTCTTTCTACAGCGCTTACTTTTGGAGATATTGTACAGCCTCAACTTAAAGGTCCACCCTGTATATTATTTTAATCAAAATCGTTAGAGAAAATAAAAATGTTGAAATAAATCATATAAAGTGTAGTTTGGGGTGGGGGATTTTCTTGAAAATCTTTGTGTCGCATTCTTGGAAGATGAACGTATATACTAACTTTGGTATTTAAATGGCTCTCGTTTTTGAGTTATGCTGTTCACAAAAAAGACACACAGACGATTCTTTAATGCTAATTTGGATTAAGGAAACGCGTATTTCGGTGAAATATCGGTATCGAAGTTTTGGTGGAATGCAATACCTTCTCATATGTACACACGTGAATAATGCGGTATCATGCCAAGTGTACCAAAACCAGTGAGAAATCACATTTTTCTTATCACAAGTATTCCGTTGATGACAGTGATGAAAAACAAGCCTCAACCAATGTGATCATCGTTCCTAAGTATTGGGTTCTAATGGACACAAAATAATACTAGATTAACAATTACGTTTTATACCTAAGTGTAGACCAGATATGTTAAACGTTGATTATTGCAGTTTGTCAAAAATAACGCCTATTTATGATGGTGTAAATTCAAAATGATTACGCTCATCAATAAATTGTGCTGATTAATTATGTTTATGGTGTCCATTGGACACCTATCTACCTTATTTCATTATTATATGTGTTAAATATACTTAGGGAGTTGCTTAAGACCTCAGAAGCAAAAGCTATAAGCAAGTTCCAAATATACATAACCAATAGGTATAAACTTTTTTAAGAGGATCTATAGCACATACTTTATCCATAGCTGTACCTAATAACGAACTGTACTACATGGCACATATGGCTTAATTTGTCAACGATAAAGTCGTGTGTTTGGCATCTAAGGTGAGAATCAATTACTAGAATCAAAAACTTAGTTGGTTGACCACCACTAGTGTGTTACTGTTTGGACTATGAGCTGAAACTTTAAAGAAAGTGGTGTGACTGGTACACGTTAAATTTATTCTGCTGTCAAGTTTATTATATTGCTTTTGAGAGCGATCTTATTTGATGCGTAGTTATTTGTTTTTAAATAACTCAGTGAACGGTTCAGGTAGCAATGCCACGCACTTGTTTATAAGCCTGCAAGTGTTGTAGAATACCTCTTCAAATCTTCTGTTATCCTACTATTTACGTAGCCACGGGTGGAAACATATGGGAAGAACATGCCTTTAGAACCCCCTCACGGGAAAGGGGGAATTCTCCGGCTTCATATGGAGAGGGGAGGAAAGGAAATGAGGAATTTCATGCCGTCTTGGAGAAATTGTGTCGTCTAAGACACTGCAAGTAATGGTTTTCTGAGTCATCAAAATTCGGTTGAAGGAACTTTGTTATAAGGAATTATTTTTGTAATGCTACAATTTTAAGTATCACATGTGATCATGAACATCAAAAGGAACTAAGGGGAACGAAATAGAAGGGGAGATAGGTGATGACGTCACCGACTGCCTCACGTGTTTCCACATACTCACACATGATCCTTGCCGTCCTTGTCTGTCGTCGGTATTCTCTGTCTAGCGATAGCGACTTTGCGCATGCTCGGTACTAGCCATGCCGACGATGCGCCCAATACTTCGTCGCGCGACCGGAGTTAAAGCATGCTGATGTAGTGGAGTCAGGAACGCCAACCTGTAGGATAATTTTATCATGAGGACATACTTTAACGCCGGTAAGATTATTGATACTGGGAACATATTCGATATTTATAAAGCTGTTAATATAATGCCTATAAAACGGTTTTAGTGTTTCAGTGAATTACACTATACCTATTCTATGCCTATTATTTGTTAAAAATCAACCATCATTATTACTGTTTCGACGTTGGCAGTACATTTAAATTGTACTCATCTCAATTGTGATGCGTATTTGTTATGAGATTTCTCCTCTTAAATCTAAATCATCCCTTTGTATAGGTAATAATTGTGCTGTGGAGTGACTGATATAAATAAGTGCGATGGTGCAGTTTGATTGAGTCAGTTTTAGAGCTGTGTTTTAAATTTTAGTTTCAAGGATTATTTTAACATAGTAGGTCTTTCTTGTCAAAATGCGTGCGATTTTCATTGAAGAACGTCAAATATCGACGAAGCACACTATCGGTAAAGCTTGTATACCCTAGTACCGCGAGAAGTAAAATTATTTCTTTAAAATCCACACGATTTGGATAAAAATCTAACTTTGAATTGTAGGTACTACCTACCTATTTAAGTTGACAGTTATAAATGGAGGGATTCTTCTTCAATATTTCGGTTGCTTTGATATATAGCAACGTAGCACTTACTAAACATTTCATTGTATCGATTTTATATATAGGTATATATAATCTTTTTAATTTCAAACAGTAGATCTGCTCTCTTTAATTTCTTTGCCTTTACTTATGGAATAGGAAGCATTCATTATATTGGATTCTAAAATTCAATATATATATATATATATATATATTGTTAAAATACTAATTTTGAGACACCTGAATAAAAGAAATCAATTTTTAGACATAAATGTCCACTCGCTTTTGTGTCTGTGAACAACTTAGTGCTAAGACGAAAATTTGGGAAAAAATAATTTCGTGTTTAAGTCGAGGCAACCTTAAAGACTGCAAAGTGAAGACATTTAGGAAATACTCACCATTCTAAACATATTTTAGAAAGAAAATTGTGTATTTTACATTGTCTCGAAAGCATCGAATAATTTTGGTTCAAAGGTTATGAGTTGAGATGCTGCTCTAGCGAATAAAATATACCTACTTATTGTATTTTGAAATGTCTGTAAATAGTCGGAGAAACCTGTTGCTGAGTTTTATTTAACTGAGAAACGACAGAAGGCAAGTGTATGTTCTGCAAGAAAAAATGCAGAACATGCTAAAATACGCACTTTATACCAAATAAAAACGTTTGCGGAATTAACTTTTTCTAAAATATTCATTACTAGCTTGTTTACTTACATTGTACGGGTAGCTTTTTAGGCACGAATGACGATTTCATTAATTTAATTTATCTCATCCCATTCTTTTGAGATTATTGTACAGTGATCTAGAAGGTTTTTGTGGTGATTTCTCCCCTTTACTCCTTATAATTGAATTTCGTAGCCCCCCGGCTATTCCTAATATCGAGTGAAAAATCTTCTGATATTCACCAAAATTACGTAAAATATTGGCCGAACAGTCTTCCAAGTTTCGGAAATGCTGCATAGCCTGTAAATCCTTTGACGGTGGAATGAGTGGAATAGATAATCACAATAAGTGAAGTTTTAAACCCTTCAACCTTCTCTTTGGTCCCATAGTTATTTAATAACAAACGTATGTACATCGTTTTTACATTATACAGAAACTCTTAACATATACAACGAAATAGAGATGGAGCTGGTGAATATGAAGATTCACAACTCCCAGAACACCAAGTTTGCTTTGGAAAAGACACAGTCTGCGACCGTCGGGTAAACTTCTTAGGCCATCGGTTAAATACCAAATTTGGTATTTACGTTCCGTATCTTCCAAGGATGCGACACGAAAATTTTCAGTTAAGTCCTTCATCCCAAATTACCGTTAAAATGGAAAAAAAATTTCGTTATATTTTATTTACTCAGAAATACCTCTAACGATTTTCATTAAAATCCACAAGTATGTTTAACATATTTGCATGACAAATAAAATGTAGGTATATTATGTATCTTGAATTTTCAGGAAATAGCCTCTAAAGCCCTTTTCATTCTGAATGACTTTTGTATAATTGGTAAATCGTAAGAGGTAAACAAATTCTTAACGCACAACAAATTGACGCAGTAATTTGTATCACAAAAATGTAAATGTCAGAGTGATTGTAGTGTGAATATGCATTGTTGTGTGACATTGATTTGAGATGTTTGTTGATTGTAAGCATTGTCGAGAAGTGGGTTTATACGGCCTTACTGAAACTGACAATAATAGCGTGCAATAATGTAGTGAGGGGGTGAGCTGTTTATAATTATTAGAGACGAGCAAATGACGTCAGAGTGGCGCGTTTTTTTTTAGAATTTGCTGGAACATTTTTCCCCAGAGCATATGTTTTCGTAATTTTCATTGGATATAAATATAGACGCTAATGTTGGCGCGTTTTATTAACCAATAGCAGCTCGGTTATAATCTTTAGGCATATTGGGGCGAGGAGGTATAAATTCAGTGTCAGGGTCAAGTTTCACGTAGTTCAACGGAGCCATTCATGGAGTATGCATCGCACACAGTTCAAGGTTACGCGTCGCAAAGTTATAAAAAAATCTCTCGTGTCGTAAAGTTAATTACACAAAAAGTTGAAGTACACGAATTAATAATGTGCAGTAAATAAGTTATTATAACAGTTTCAGTTTGGCGAGTGTCAAGATTAATAGGTGAAAGTGAATAATGTGTTACGACAATAAAAGTGTAAAACAAATTCTTTCATCAGTGTTATCTTTGGATAAAAAAACTCCTTTCCGTTTACACACCTGTATAAGATAAGTGCTTGACCGAAAAATAATAGCTAGCCGGAGGACAGTGAACCCAAAATTAAATACAATAACAGGCGCTCAGTAAAAGATAACACGAAGTGACCGTGACAAATTGTCTTTCATACGTGCGGCAACTACCAACATTAATACCCTCACAAAATGTAGTTCTCGTTAAAGCACAAAAAACTACGAACCGGCTGCACGGTATTTTTCCTGTCCGTATCCTCGGCGCTCATTGCCGTCTGCCGCTATGAATCTATACAACATTTTTAAAACTACTTTTAAAGGCTTTACTTACCAACTTTATGAAAGGAGATGCTGAAACTGGCCACCGTCGTTGTCCATATATTTTTGGCACCTCTTTAGGAAACTATACATCACGCAATCACTCGTACAGCTATCACATAAAGGCACGCTCTTTAAAAAGCTGACTGAACTACTGTATCCTACGACAAAATGTGCAAATGTGAATGCAAAGTTTATCTGGATTACAAGAAGTAGATCGAATAATAAGCTTTCGTAAGAGTAGTTCATAGAAGAATGAGTAGAACAAGTGGTGTGATTACAACATCTCCGTGTTGCATCTATCTGTCTAAACAGCATAAATAAAAACAAAAAGTCTTTTAGATATCAAACTTCGCATTTAATTTCAGCATCTTCCACAAAGATTTTCAATAAAATCCTTCCCAAACTCTGTTTTACTTGGAAACATTTTGTTTATTATTTATTTTCTCAAAACTGACTATAAGAACATTTATTAAAATACTTTAAGTTTAAGATATTCATATGAGAAGTATAATTAAAGAGAATGACCAAGAAATGAACAACTCGAACCTTAAATAACGGACATCTCAGAAATGGTTTATGCCACAAAAATTATTTGAAATAAATTGTTTGTTTTAAAGAGATCTACATTTTTTTTTTTTTTTTTTTGTGTAGTACGTTTTCGCCTATCGCTTAGCATTTACCAGTTATGCAAGATTATACAAAATCTCTTTCAAATGAAGTGGATTTCCCAGGCTATTCCCAGAAAATTCAAGATGCACATATCATTAGTCATGGAAATATCTTATGTGCTTTTAATAAAAATCGTTAGAGCCATTTTTGAGAAAATAAAAAATAATAAAAAAATGTTCCATGTTTGTATGAATATGTGCATATATATATGGTAAGCAGTAGAGAAAGTAAAAGTCTAGATGTAGTAAAAGCACACAAGTTATGAGCTATATAATTTTTTTCGTTAACCTTCCGAGATATTCTTTGTTATAGGTTTGAATTTTCTGGCGAAAGCTCGACATCTAATTTTTGGATGGAATACAGTAATACCTCTTATCTACTATGGTTATGTGGTAGATAAAGTAATTTGGAGAAATTTCACCGAAACAACGTTTTGAGGTCCCCTAATACCAATAAAGAATTTTTAGAAAAACCTCCGTACGAGTGTCTGTAAACACCATAACTCAAAACGAAATGTTCCATAAGTACTAAACTTGTCATTTATATCCAGATACTTTCAAAGATACGATAGGAAGATTTTCAAGAAAATCCGCCCACCCCTTCCTTTACATGGAAGATTTTTTACTAAATTTTGGATTTTCTCAAAAATGACTGTAAGATTTTGATTAAAATACCGTATCTTTAGGATACTTCCATGACAAACAAAATTCATATCTTGCATATATGAATAGGTATGGTAATAGCCAGTGTAGCGCTCTTCATTCGAATGGAGTTATATATAATTTTATGTAAGGAGAAATTTCACCAGAAATACCGGTGAATACCCTCTGAATCCAGAAAAAGAATCTTTATAAAACATCCATATATATATATATATATATATATATATATATATATATATATATATGTGTGTGTATGTGAAGGCATAACTAAAAATAAAATTTGGATAAATCCAAACTTGGTACTTAAGATGAAGCCTTCAATATCTTTGTCTTCAAACTTTGCTTCAATATCTGCTGTTGATTCTGCTGCCGGTTGCTGCAGGGTTTGCTATGAGATCTTTCTCTCAGGGTATGCATGGGCGAGTGTGAAAGTGCGACATCAGTTTAAATTGACTTGGGCATTTAATATGATCTAATACTTGAGCTACTGAAGCGAGTTGTCGACCGTTTGAAGATATTAAATTGATTATGAATCGTAGCACTCGAAATTTTTAACAACTGAATTATTATACCTGCTAACTTCTGCAGTATCAATTTTACGGTTTGAAATAAATGTTTCCACAATAAAAGATATTAGAATCGTAATTGCCTGCGTCGCTAAAATGACTACCGGCAAAAGCCTTAGCGATGGCCCCTAAATTTTACCCATACAACCGCGACCTGAATGCCTAAAATTGCACGAGTAATCAGATTAAGTCACGAATGTATGCACGAATGAATGTCTCTGCTGCTGCTGCTGATGATGATGATGATTTATGTTTAAGGGCGCTGAAATACTAGACCATTAGCCCCCTTATAAAACAGATCATGTCAAAGGCCAGATATAAAGATGAATATAAAAATCACAGCAAAAGCTAGAGATAAAAATCAATATAAAAATCATAACGAAAGTCAGAAATAAATATGAATCTATAAAACTAAAACGAGAAGTACGTAACACCCGATATCAATATGACCAAATCTGCATTTGAAAATTTACCTTTGACACAAACTTAAAAACCCTTTGAACCGTTGGGTTATCGTCCGCTAAGACCTCTGCAAGACTGGCCCGCAGTTGCAGAGAGTCTCGAAGAGTACTGGAGGAATCCATTCTTGCAATACATGACGGACCGACAGTTTTTCGCTACAAAACGAATAAAGAGGAGCAGGGTCCCCCTTAAAAAAGTAAGCTGCGTAAAACTGCAGTGGCCAATACTCAACCAAGCCAAAATCATCTCCTCACGACTAGATACAGGAGAGGAAGTTACCCAGTTTATTGGAATGTCATACACTACTCTAAGCTTATTTCCGCGGAGAGCTAACCACTCATCGCGCCAGCATGATAACACACAACAAACCTAAGGGCTTCCGACGTTACATGAAATATTGCAGCATTGGGTTCTGTGGTTGCCGCCTTAGCTGCCAAATCCGCCTTTTCATTCCCCGGCAAGCCAACGTGATCAGGTATCCAAGCACACTCCCATCTACGCCAGAAACGTATACAACACAGAGGGTATTCTGCATTCGCTGACCAATGGGGTGGTAGTTGTACAGCTCCAAAAGCTCTGAAGTGCACTAAGGGAATCACTCAAAATGAGACAGTCGCCCAATTTTCGACGGTGCACATACAAAATGATTCTAGTTATGGCTATAGCTCTGCACAATAAACGGAAGTGCTACCATGAAAACCGAATGTATGGGGTTCAGTTTCATAAACATAAGCACATCCAACACCGTTGGCGCACTTAGATCCATCTGTGTGGATCAAAATTCGTTCATTATAACCTGATAAAGTTTCTAAAAAGCAAGCGCGGATACTAAACTTAGGCACTGAAGATTTCCAGTATGGCGTAATACTAAGATCTACATGAGATGTGGCATGTAACCAAGGGGGATACACACTCTCCCTCTTAGGAAAGATGCTAAGCATTTCAATATTGTGCTTTGTAAGAAGCTCCCGGAAAGGAACACTTGTAGGCTTTGGATTAATGCAGCTGTTCCCATAACGTTCTCCAGTGCGGAGAGAAGCGAACGTTGTATTTGTGGGCAAACACAGAAGCTCACAGCCACAATTTCCTAACAGACAGTCACACCGATATTGCAGAGGGTGTTCTGCGGATTCGGAGTAAAGATCCATAACTGGGCTAGTTGGAAAAGCACCGATAGTCCACGAATGCCCAATTATGGACTGTGTCTAATCTTATCAGCATAGATGGTCATGGTGAAGAATAAACGATACACCCATAGTCTAACCTGGAACTTACCAGTGCGCGATATAGTCGCAGCAAAACTGTCCAATACACTCCCCAGGATTTGCCATTTAATACCCGCAAGATATTCAGAGAACGATCACATCGCGCTTTCAGCCGCACTATATGCGAATGACCAGGTAAGTTCCCTATCAAACGTTAACCCCAGAAATCTCGTTGAACCTGCGAAAGGAAGCAAAACTGGACAAAATCGGAGCAAAAGTAGTAATCGAGTCCTACGGTGCCAGAAGTTAACGCAGATTGACTTCTCAGTTGAGAAAAGAAAGCCGTTTTAGAACTCATTCTTGAAGATTGTCTAAACATTGCTGCAGACGGCGTTTCAAAAACGGCGTACGCTGAGAAGTACAATAGACGGCAAAGTCGTCTAGGAATAAACATGAAGATACTACTGGAGGAACACATTTCGATATAGAATTAATTACTATAGCAAACAGTAAAGCGTAGTGTCCATCCCTGAGGCACTACGTTCTCCTAAGCAAAAAGGTTCAAAAAACCAAGTCGAGCCTTACTCGGAAAACGTGGTCCTTCATAAACTCCTGAATGAACAGTGGTAAGCGTCCTGTATGTTCCAGGTGTGTAGATAGTGTAGTATCCCTGTTCAGCAACACGTATCATAAGCCTTTTCAAGGTGAAAAGAAATATAGCAACGGTTTGACAATTCATAATGAATCTGTTCATGATAGGTGTTGATAATGACACAAGGTGGTCCATTGTTGAACGGGGTCGTGAAAACCGCACTGGGTGTTGGTCAGTAGGTTGTGAGTTTCCAGCCACCATACTATCCGTTCATTGATCATGCATTCCATTACCTTGCAAATGCAACTGGTAATGGAAATAGGTCTGTAGTTGTACGGAAGATGACGGTCCTTTCCAGCTTTCAAAATGGGTATGACGGTGGCCTCTCGACACTTTTCTGGGAAAGTGACGTCAACCGAAATACGATTATAGGCCTCGAGCAGGAAAGCATTACCTCCAGGAGAGAGCTGTTGCAACATTCGTACGTGGATAAAATCTGGATCTGGTGCTGACAGTCCAAATATGAAGGGGCATGTTCTAACAACGCCATGGTGAAAAGGCGATTGTAATCTTCAAGGTTCCAGAATGAAACGAGAAACCTAGAGATTTCACCTGAGTCTTAACTGGAAGGAACTTAGGTGAATAGTGGTCGTCCCTCGTGGTCTAGGGGTACCATGCTACAAAACAATTCGTGCATAAAGAGGCAGAGACCTAACACAGTTTTCTCTAAGCAGTGTTGGCCTACCATCTATTGGGGTTGTATTAACTCAAGCTGCAACTCTAAAGCTCTCTCTCACTCTCTCTCTCTCTCTGATGTGTGGTGCTACCTATAGCAGAAAAACTAAAGCTCTGCACAGTTACTTTCTTTCCAACATTTGCATGGTGTAGAAGCCCATCATGTGACTCTGGGAATCATGGATGTGCAAAATGGCTTCTTTCAGCAAGCAGATGCGTATTGTGCAATCGAAAGCATTATCATCTGATTTTTCGGATTTTGAGTTTGATAAGAGCGAGAGTGAAAGTTGTATTGATGATAATGTTATAAATAGTAAGAGTGACGGCAGTGATGTGCAATCAGAGCCCATGCCCACCCACCCGCTTCTCATGAAGAACTTTACATTTTCTTTGGCTTCAATGTTTATGACCAGAGTAAAGAAACAATAGTAGAATATTGGACAAAAAATCCACTAATTGCCATTTCGCAATTTTTGGACTATGTGTCAAGGTATCGATATCTTTTACTTATAAGACTTTTGCACTTCAATGACAATAAAATGCAATCTAAAGGAGACAGACTGCATAAACTGAGACCTGTTATTGAACATTTCAGATGTACTTTCAGCGAGTTATTCACACCTTTTGTTCAAACCCTTCAAGACACAGGTTCGGTATAAAAGTGTTTGTGCTCTGTGACACTGGGTACATACTGGACTTAATTGTGTACACAGGAATCACCACAAAATTGTTCGTGACCGTGATCTTGGGGCTGTAATATAAGCCTTCAGCACAAAGTACCTGTATAAAGGGCACAGCTTCCAGTTAGATAGTTACATGCAAAAACGCAAACTCGGATCAACAACAAACTTTGATAATGAACTTCGGTACCTTCCAAAGATGCGACAAAAATATTTTCAAAAAAAAATCACCCTACCTAAAACTACTCTTTACGTTTTTTGAAAGTATTGATGTTCTAGAGAATGATTCGTAACGATTTTGATTAAACTACCACACATTAAAGATACTTACATGAAAAATAAAATGTATATCTTGAATTTTCTGGAAATATCCTTTGAAGTACTCTTCATATGGAAGGAATAATCTTGTATAAGTCGTAAACGTTAAGCGATAGACCTCATAATACAAAAGAAGTGTAGATTCCTTTATAAGACACAGTTTATTTCAAATAATGTTTTTGTGACATCAGCTATTTTCTAGATATCATTATTAATTATTCAAATTGTTGAATAGCCATTATTTTAAAGTACTGTCAACATTCAGTTGTTTCTCGCGATTCCATTGAAACAGTAACTATGAAATTTTAAGGCAGCATATAGCGTCCAGTTCTTAAATGTTGACTGTGGCTGTCCCCTTTGTATTTGTATTTCTGCGAAAGTTTATTTGGATTAAAATGAAGTAGATATAAAAAACTAGCTACGATAGAGGTCAGAGAAGGTCATGTGAATGTATCACATCAGATTTTTGTAAAGTACTGTCGCTATTGAGTTATTCTTCGCGATGTCATGTAAAGACTTTGAAATTTCAAGCCCAGCGTATAGCAACCCTTAAATGTGTAATGAAATTATTTCTGCAAAGGTTCATTTCGCTTAACATGTGGTAGATAGGAAAGTAAGCTTTCGTAGGAATAGTTTGTGAAAACTATATAAAAATAGATGATAGTGGGTAGAGAAACTCGTGTAAATATGTAACACACCAGATTTTTACTTTTTCTGTTACTTATCTAGGATAGTAAATAGAGGGGATGTTGCATTTCACGCAAAATTCGATACCGAAGTTTCACCGGAAATACACGTATTTTGAAATCAAAAAGCTTTTTGTAACAGGTCCGGGTTTATGCGTGTGTTTTTGTGTGTCTGTGAAAGAATAACCCAAAAAGAAAAAGTTGCGTAAATACCTAACTTGGAATTAGGTTCAGCATCTTTCAAGGGTGAAGATTTTCGAGATAATATCCCACCTGAAAATATTGTTCATATAGAAAATGTTTTGTTATTTTTATTTTTCTAAGTATTTTGATTATGTTTAAGATATGCACCACCCCCAACTCTCTGGATACAATTTCCAACATTTAATCAGGAATACTTCAACGTGCTAAGCCCCGAGATAACAAGATAAAGTTATCAGCAGTTGCTTCGTGCGCAATTTGACCATTTATTACTGAACACGTTACCAACTTCCTCTTCCCTACACTGGGTTTGCGACTTTGGAGATGACATGATATACTGAAATAACGTTGAACATAGCATTTCATAATAGTGCTTAATAAGTTTTAGCCAGAAATACATATAAAATATATTTTGTTTGAAATAATGAATCTGAGAATATTATACTTCATAATACTTACCTAAATGCAGTTGCGAGATAAGGTACCGTTAATTACTTCACTCAACTCCCTTGACGCAACGTGCTTGAAATGGTTTTTAAACCACTGCAAGTCTTTTACACCACCTACGTCTTAATTTACTACTCTGACAGCCATACTTTGGGCATTACCAATTCCAACATCTACACATTTAACCATCTTCTAAACTGTATCGTGTGCATTTACCAGTTCCATAATTAACATAATGAATTATATTCAAAATTCACAATAGAGACATTTAAAACACACCTTACACTTCTTTAAATTTCAGTGTCATTCTATTGGTTGACATGACCATAAGTTAAACATGAATAATTAAGTGAATTTTAAGCCAATCACACTGCGGCAGCCCTAGCGGACGATGCAGGAAACACCAGAAAAGACGATTTTCCCAGCAGGTCCAAAAAGGGCAGTTGGTCACCATAAGAAAGGCCGATTACGTACACATCTGGGCGACATTTGCGGTGGTAATTGAGAGGTGTCAGATATATTACTTGTTTTTTGGACTTGTCAAAATGTTCGTAATTTACACGTTTCGGTGAGTAAAACTTTCAAAATTATTGCCAAATATTCGTGATGGTAGACCACGTTGCATAGTGGAGGAACGAAAGATATTCACATGTAAATGTAAAGGGAATATGGCATGTGAAGAGAACCATTTTGTGAACTAGTTTCAAGCTAACGTTAAAGCTATAAAATTTATAATAAAAAGAATATTTGAATTCTTAAAAGTTTTACGGGAGGAGTCAAATTGTATATATACTGTTAAAGTAACAGAATGTTGCAAATTATTGCTGGCTTTTATAGAAATGTATGTATAGTTACAGTTGTGATAAACCTTTGAATTGAATTTGTAAAGTTGTTTATTGCTTAGCTACTATATGGTACACAGATAAATGGGAAAAAGAAATGTGTGAGAGAAAATTGACACTAATATTTCGAGTTCTGATAATGAGAAAATATAGACTTTCAGGCTCAACTTAACTGTTTGGAAAATAAAGGGAGACATATGTTCTAGAACGGTGAATACTGTAAATATACCTTTTACTTTATATGTGCCAAAGTAGGGTCCGATCCACGTCCTCTAGGGAAATGTGTTTAACAGCTGACGTGTAGTAAATCCTTTAGCGACATATACCTATAACTACACGTCAAAGTATATCACCAAAGATTATTAAAATTAAACAGATTGTAACCATTGGCCCAGTAGCTAAATAATACTAGTTGCTCAATTACTTTATCTTCGATGGTTGATTACCGTCGTAACAATTCCTCACTTGATAGTTGTAATTATTATACTGCATACTGGCGATACTGTGATGTACGTCTTCTAGAACTGATGGTCACTAGGTGAATTGTAGACATCATGCTTACTAGGCACAATTACTAAGGCAACAGCATTGCCGCTACGGCGACAAGTTATGTAAGCTGACTGCTCACATGCTGAATGCTTGCACAAACTCTCTCGTGTTTCTTCACTATACATCAGGTGAAGAACGGTGTCAAAGTCGGTCTCGCCGCACGTACCCAATTGAATTTTTTCCCGACCCTCAGAATTCACAGGTGATGTGATTTTAAAACGTCACAGATATTTGTATGACAAATAAGACGCATATCTTGAATTTTTTGGTAACAGCCTATGAAGTCCTCTTCATTCTGAATGACATTGTGGAAGATTGATTTGAGTGTAATATATTTCCTTTGAACTATAATATTGCATATGTATTCCGAGTGTCATATCTTTGCTTGTGTGGCATCCTTGTTATGGTATTGTTGGTTGAATAAAAAGAACAATGGCTTGATATGCAACTTATATCTTGTGTTTGCCTAACTTATATTTGCTTCCACAACATATTGGTGCCGAAACGCGGGTATACCGTAAATTCTATCAACAATTATGCGAAGACAATCTCCAACACAAAACCCACGCTACTTGAGAAGCTTTGGTCTCGACTGCTGACGGCACACCAGACATCAGACACGGAAGCAAGTTTCAACGATTTTGTTTTACTGCTAAGCCTGTTGATAATATCAGTTTTCATTACTAGAGCTTAGAACTACCTAGAGCAGTTAATTACCGATAGTTCTACGTATATTGTACCCCTTCCAACGAGTAATAATACAATTCAACACAGCGCTCAGTCGGTAATACGGACTCTGCATTTCCACCCAGGTTTGCCACACTAATTTAGGTCATGGAAAACGAAACTGCCAAGAGAATTCACAATTTAAAGCGAGAGAGAGGGCAAATGCTACTCGCTTTACGAACATCATTAACAGGTTTACATATATAACTCCAATAGAGGACTATGACTACTATCGTAGTCGTCGTCAAGACAATAGACAAGCTTACTACGTTAGACGACGACATCACGATTTACTTTCAGACAATTATTTTGAGGCTGATATGGAAGTATTCGAATCGTACATATCCAAACGTGCTATACCTACAGCTCGCAGCTAGCGGTATTGATGACAGAATGGCAACTTCAATCTCTTTGCTGGACATCATATCCACAACTCCGATAACTACAACTACAAGCCCATCCCCAAGCTTCCAACTATTAAACTGGAACCATTCACAGGAAATATTGAAGAATGGTCACGATTTTGAGAGCAATTCGGATCTTCTATAGATCAGAACCCAGCCATTACTGTTATCGACAAACAAGAACCTAATCGATGGTATAGCCGTTACCGCAAATGCATATGAGGAAACAAAGAGTATACTTTAAAAATTATACTTCGCATAATTTTTGCACTCTTGAACAATCTGGAAAATTTGCAACCCATGCACTTTGTCACTCCTGAAGCGTTGAACAAAACTTATATACAATGTAATCGTCGGTTTCAGGCTCTCCGAGCACTTGGAGAAAACATTGAAAATAATGGACGAGAACTAACACCGGAGGTACTTCGCGGTTTTCTAAGAGACATTTGCCGGCAATGGATAATCCACGCTAAACCTGAAAACGTTCCAGAAGGCAGCATTACTAAACTGATGGAATTTCCAAACGAGGAAGTTGAAGGTACGCTCATAGCTCAGATGATTCAAGGTTCTTATACACACACAGATTCAACTTTACAAACGAACGCAGCATTTCAAGTTAATACCAACACGAAGGTAGATGAAATCGTCCTCCGTGGTATAGTGGTTATCATGCTAGCCTCTAGTTCTCGAGGTTGCGGATACAAACCCGGCGGAGGGCGACGAATTTTTTCGGGCGTAAAATCTTTAGCATAGCTTCCTTCGGAAGGGAAGTAAAGCCGGTGGTCCATGTCGTAGATTTACGGCACGTAAAAGAACCTCAAACCTGATAAAGAGACCTCTGAGCAAAGTTTCTGGTCTTTCACGCCCAATATAGAATGGAAAGTTAAGGACCACAGTAGTTAAAGAGCGTCCACAAATAAAATTCAAAATTATTTTGAACACACATGAAAGGAATTCAACAGAAGGGCTACAACAATTTTGTGTTTTGTGATACATACAGCCACTGGGTCCAAGATTGTAGAAAGATAGCTAATGTTCAAGATCGCATTGAAAGAATGAAACAATCACCCTGTTGTTTTCTATGATTGAACCACGTCCCTTAGTAAAAAACTGTAATACGCGAGGAAAACTAGCCTAAATTAAATTGAGTTTTTATTACTAGTGCAGGCTAGTAAAACTTTGTCCATCTCTTATGGTTTACCAGTTATGCAAAAGTCGTTCACAATGAAGAATACTTTTGGAGATATTCTCAGAAAATTCAAGATATACATTTTATTTGTCGTAAAAATGTCTTAAAATATGATATTTTAATCAAAATCGTTAGAGCCATTTTTGAGAAAATTAAAATTTTCGAAAAATGTTCCATGTAAAGGGTAATCTGGGATGGGAGGATTTTCTTGAAAATCTTCGTGTCGCATCTCTGGAAGATACTGAACCTAAATACCAAGTTTGGTGTTTATCCGACTGTTCGTTTCTGAGTTATGCTGTTCACAGACAGGCACACACAGACACACACACGGACATGTTTCCAAAAATTCTTTTTTTGGATTCAAGGGGTCGCAAAACATATATTTCCGGTGAAATTTCGGTATCGAATTTTTGGGTGGAATACAATACTTCCCCTACTTACTATACGTAGTAGAGAAAGTAAAAAAAATCTGATGTGTTACACTCACAAGACTTTCTCTACCCTTGTACAAACTATTTATACAAACGCTTATTCTCCATATGCTTCATGTTAATGGAGATATCGAAATGTCAATCTTATTGATAATTTTCTTGTAGATGCAAGGGGAATATGGTAGGTTTTAAGCGATAGTCAAATATTTTAACGCTGGTTGCTATGTGGCGCATTCCATTCTCTTTGCATGTCCAGGACATAAAAAAATGAATAACGAATTTGAGAAAAAGTATAAGTATTGGAAAATTTAAGGAAATAACAAGCAATATCTCGAAAACGGTTCACTCAACAAAAGAAATGTATATGACATAAGTTGTGTATTTTAACGCGATCTACATTTTTTGTGTGGTAAAATTTTGTCTATCTCTTATGGTTTACCAGTTATGCAAAAGTCGTTCACAATGAATACGTTTGGAGACATTCCCAGAAAATTCGAGATATACATTTCATTTCTCATGACATTATCTTAAACATATGATATTTTCATCAAAATCGTTAGAGCCATTTTTGAGAAAATTAAAATTTTCGAAAAATGTTCCATGTAAAGGGTAGTCTGGGGTGGGGGATTTTCTTGAAAACCTTCGTGTCGCATCTCTGGAAGATACTGAACCCAAATACCAAGTTTGGTGTTTATCCGACTGTTCGTTTTTGAGTTATGCTGTTCACAGACACACAGACACACAGACACACACACACACACACACACACACAGACACACACACAGACACACACACGGACATGTTTCCAAAAATGCTTTTTTTGGATTCAGGAGGTCTCAAAACATGTATTTCCGGTGAAATCTCGGTATCGAATTTTTCGGTGGAATGCAATACTTCGCCTACTTACTATACGTAGTAGAGAAAGTAAAAAATGAATAACGAATTTGAGAAAAAGTATAAGTATTGGAAAATTTAAGGAAATAACAAGCAATATCTCGAAAACGGTTCACTCAACAAAAGAAATGTATATGACATAAGTTGTGTATTTTAACGCGATCTACATTTTTTGTGTAGTAAAATTCTGTCTATCTCTTACGGTTTACCAGTTATACAAAAGTCGTTCACAATGAAGAATACTTTTGGAGACATTCCCAGAAAATTCGAGATATACATTTCATTTCTCATGACATTATCTTAAACATATGATATTTTCATCAAAATCGTTAGAGTCATTTTTGAGAAAATTAAAATTTTCGAAAAATCTTCCATGTAAAGGGTAGTCTGGGGTGGGGGATTTTCTTGAAAACCTTCGTGTCGCATCTCTGGAAGATACTGAACCCAAATACCAAGTTTGGTGTTTATCCGACTGTTCGTTTTTGAGTTATGCTGTTCACAGACACACAGACACACAGACACACACACACACAGACACACACACACACACGGACATGTTTCCAAAAATGCTTTTTTTGGATTCAGGAGGTCTCAAAACATGTATTTCCGGTGAAATCTCGGTATCGAATTTTTGGGTGGAATGCAATACTTCCCCTACTTACTATACGTAGTAGAGAAAGTAAAAAATGAATAACGCATTTGAGAAAAAGTATAAGTATTGGAAAATGTAAGGAAATAACAAGCAATATCTCGAAAACGGTTCACTCAACAAAAGAAATGTATATGACATAAGTTGTGTATTTTAACGCGATCTACTTTTTTTGTGTAGTAAAATTTTGTCTATCTCTTATGGTTTACCAGTTATGCAAAAGTCGTTCACAATGAAGAATACTTTTGGAGACATTCCCAGAAAATTCGAGATATACATTTCATTTCTCATGACATTATCTTAAACATATGATATTTTCATCAAAATCGTTAGAGCCATTTTTGAGAAAATTAAAATTTTCGAAAAATCTTCCATGTAAAGGGTAGTCTGGGGTGGGGGATTTTCTTGAAAACCTTCGTGTCGCATCTCTGGAAGATACTGAACCTAAATACCAAGTTTGGTGCTTATCCGACTCTTCGTTTTTGAGTTATGCTGTTCACAGACACACAGACACACAGACAGACACACACACGGACATGTTTCCAAAAATGCTTTTTTTGGATTCAGTGAGTCTCAAAACATGTATTTCCGGTGAAATCTCGGTATCGAAATTTTGGGTGGAATACAATACTTCCCCTACTTACTATACGTAGTAGAGAAAGTAATTAAATTGACCCTAAAATTACCATATAACGTCCTCCAAACAAAACACGAACGAATGGTATTTACTTTCTCTCATAATATCCAGCAACGTTTATTAAAGACATTTATTTCTACAACGCTTAGTTATGGAGATATTGTATAGTCACAACTTAAATGGTCCATCCTGTATATACGGCATCATCATACATAAATGTATTGCTACTTACTTGTGCCATTACACGAGCAGTTACCTTGAACTTTCTTCCGATATATCTGTGAACAGTTTTCTTATGACATTCAATAGGTTGGTTAGCCATAGAAGCATCCTACGTACTATCTATTCAGATAACGCGACTACGTTCCTGCAGCAAACGAAGAACTGCAAGAGCTTATAGCACTCTTCGAGTATACAAAAAGTTCTCGGCATTTTTCCAATTCTAGTATCCATTGGAAGTTCATAGCTTCAAGGGCGGCTTGGTGGGGAGGATGGCGGCAGCTAATGGTTGGCACCACAAAATGTTGCATTAGAAAGGTCCTAGGCACAGACAAGTAGAGTGAGAAACGTTAGGTTTCTACAATACTGGTAGACATCGAAACCGCCATTAACTCTCTTCCTCTCATCCAAGATGATGGAATTGGTCCTTTAATACCAGCTCATTTCCTCGGGAAGAGACTTACTGTAATCCCAAAGGGACCAGAAGCAGTTATCAGAGGAAAAAAAGAAACTAAAAGGAGAGCAACGACTTCATGAACAAATCCAGAACACTTCTGGAAAGCTGGAATAAGGCTGCTTCAACTGAAAAGCAAACAAATGGCAGATCTGCAGCGTTCCGCGTTGGAGATTTGATACTGCTGTAGGAAGATGTCCGCCCAAGGCATATGTGGCGAAAGGCACTCATAGAGGAACTACGGCCCGGAAGAGATGGGAAAATCAGAACCGTGCTACTCTGAACACAGGGCAAATAAATATCCCGTCCTGTTCAGCTGGTCCTACTTCTGGAGGTAGACCAGGACATGCAGGATGGAATTGATTTGAGTGTAATATCTGTACTTTGATCTATGTCATTGAATTTGTATTCCGAATGTCATATCTTTGCCTGTGTGGTATCTTTGTTGTTGTATTGTTGATTGAATAAGGAGAACCTGGCTTGATGTAACTTATACTTGCTTTCCACAACAGATCTTGTAACAATTGGTAAGCCGTAAGCGATAGACTTAGCATACACAGTAGATCTCGTTAAAGAACAGAATTCATTTCAAATACTTTTTTGTAACGTTAACTATTTTAGAGATTTGCTTTATCATTGATCTGAATTTTCAAGTACCTACTTATACTCATTCTAAGTGATAAGTTGTTATACGAGTTTTCCGGTGTTATGCAAGCAGCATGGAATTTCATTCATCACAAAGCGATTTGCTTTTTAAAAATCTGACTAGTGCTTTAGCCTTTCCTTCTCGTACCTACAATAAAATGTATAACATTGAAGGTGTCATGAAAGTTTATCTCGATTAACAAGAAGTAGATAAGAGTATATGCTTTTTAAAGAATAGTTTGTAGAAGAATTAGTAGGGAAAGGATGTGAATGCAACACATCGATTTTTTTTCAAGCGGTAAGTCGCTATTCGTTTTTTCTCGTGGTCATGAAAAGAGAATGGAACGGAATTTCAAAGCCTTCACACAATAAAAATCTATCACTGTATCCTACTGTATCCTTCTTATACATTCAAGGAATTGTGTAAATGTGTAATTGAGTTGTTTATTTATGGATGCTCTTTAGCGTCCTATTGTATATTGGACGTGAAAGACCGAAAAATTTGCTCAGAGGCCTCCTAATCAGGCTTGAGGTACTACTACTACTACTACTACTACTACTACTACTACTACTACTACTACTACTACTACTACTACTACTACTACTACTACTACTACTACTACTACTACTACTGCTGCTGCTGCTGCTGCTGCTGCTGTTGTAAATCTACGACACGGGACCACCGGCTTTATTTCTCTTCTGAAGGAAGTCATAGGTACTAAGGATCTTCACGCCCAAGAACATTCATCGCCCTCCTTCGCGAACTCGGGAACTAGAAGTTAGCGTGGTACCCCTAGACCACGGAGGACGACATAATGAAAGTATATCTCGATTAACAAAAAGTAAAGTGAAGGACAAGCTTTTGTAAGAATAGTTTGCAGAAGAGTGAGCAGAGAAAGTCATGTGAATACAGAATATCCTTTTTTTCGCTTCACAAGACTCCTTATTATCTCTTACGATGATATGGTACACATTTAGAATTTGTTTTATACAACTGAGCCCATATTGCTGAGTTTGAATTTATTATTAGGGATACGGATAGGTATACGTAGCTATACCTTCTTTTTAACTCGTGTGTAATTTTCCTCCCTTTTTAAGTGTATTCCATGTAGAATATGCAGTTCTACATGGAATTCCATTCCATTTCATGTAGAATAGTGCATAGGTATATTCTAAGATAAATATCTGAATATTTGGTGCATTTATAGTGCATGTACATTGGGGCTCCCAGATTCTTTTAATGAAATGTAAGACTCTAGTGGTCTAAAATGAAGCACATATCTAAAAATTGTACGACTTTTATAAACAAGTTAAATGTAGGAAAAGTAAACTTCAAACCTAAACTACTGCTCAAGCATGTATAGTTACATCCTTTTTATATTTTCTTAAGTAGGTATTCATATCTATAATAAAAAGAAACGCAGCAATGTCAAAGTACCTTAACTGTTATACTTATTGTGACGACCATGTTTTATACCTACAAGACATCTGGTTTTGATATATCATCATGACATTCCACACAACTTAATGCTTAAAATTATTGTTTACTAGAAGAATATCTTTGACTCACTTAATCAATGCCCTCTTTATTTTGTGTGTCCACGGTAATATCAGTGAAAAAAAAGCCTCTCGACATTAGTGTTGTGTGCAGGAATAGCAAAGTAATTCCATTATAGCTCTAGATTTTCTCGGGGTTCTAAATGGTTTGTTTGAAACCGATGTTTCAAATGTGTTCATCTCTGTCTTGGGATAAACTGATAAACTGAAGACGAAAATGATGGACACCTTCGAAACATCGGTTTCAAACCATTTGAATGACTAGAAGTCAAGAGACAACTTAGAGGGCATTTATTATGCCGGCAGGAAAGCTTCGGCTCTTATTTTAATTCCACTATGTTCTACAAATGTTTTATAATCCTTCTGGAGTTGCTAATCAATTGGAAAATAAAGAATGTTTACATGCCTCAAAATGTACGACATTCCAGATTTTTCAAAAATCCCCCCTCCCCGAGGCCGTACAGAAAACAAAAATTTAGAGCACATTCGGGATTTTCCGGACATCTGGCAACCCTAATAAATAGAGCTTATCTTCCAATCCTAGGGTCGCGCTCCACAAATTGAGAACGATTATTCCTGGCGCTTCGCTGACCGGCGCGATCGTTAAGTCTCGCTAGCCAGCACTACAACCGGTGGAAGTTGAACACCTCTTGCATACCTCTGTTCTCCTGGTGTAGCGTGCGAGTGGATGACGTTCATAAGCGTGAAAGTGACTGATCGAAGAGTGACAGGTCCCCGTTGCTGACAAGCGGCAGGATCTTTTGCATCCTCCGCCACTAGCGCTGTCCAGCACGTCGCGTGTAAACAAAAGAGATGTGGCGGGATAATTTCATCGATTCGGAAACTTCTCTGTCGGATCACGTACCTCCTGCCCTTGTGTGTTGGCCTAATACAGACCGTCTCTATTTTGGTAAGTTGCGCAGCCACGCTGCGCCAAGAGGGGGATCCTAGTGTTTTTGTTTTTCTTCTTGCATGCTGCACGCATGGTCATCGCGCATGTCCCCCCGGTGTTGCCATAGTGGGATGATGGAACCTGTGTCAGCAACAACCGGCAAAATGGCGATAGTTTCTACAGCATATGTGGCAAATGTGTTGGGATGAAATTCATTCGGTCTGCAATTTGGCCTTGAGAATTTATTACATGGCAAGCACGAAACAAGATTGAATCGCTTCATCGTTTTGAGAAAACTAAAGCAGTGATTTGTACCTGTTTATTGCTTCATTCATATAGCTTCCTGTAACTATTGTCACGTCGGCAGCTCTGTCTTTAGGGGGAGTTCCTCGGTGACATCGGCTTTTAACAGTCTTCGTTACTTTGAAACATACTTCAGGCCCAGGATTCACATTTCCAGACTATGGAGGACAGAGAAAGTATTTAACTAGAACCTGGACATTGAACTCGTTATCTCTGGGATGAGATGTCAGCTCATTTATTCACTCCACCGCACACTGATTCTGTATACAATGTAGGCAGGCATTGTTGGTCCCAAAGCTATGGGAAGAATTCTGAACTTTTCAGCAGACCAGGCAGGATATTCCTTACATTGCCTCAATCTATGAGGTATTTAAAGAATATCTGTTGTTAAAATTACACTTCATGCCTAGAACTGATGTGTTTTATGTAGAAACGAATTTCAATATAAAACACATGTCCACGTTGTGTTTCATTCCTTAAAACGATCAAGGATGCTGTAATATATTCTGCCGCATAGATGAATGCCGTCTGTCGTGGTCTAGGGGTACAATTGCTAGTCTCTGGTGCCCGAGGGTTTAAACCCGGCGGAGGGCAATGGATTTTGCCTGATGTAAAAATCCCTAGCATGGCTTCCTTCAGAAGGGAAGTAACAGATATCTCGGAAACGGCTGATGTCACAAATGTTATTTGAAATAAATTGTGTGTTTTAAAGAGATATATCTACATTTCTTGCGTAGTACGTTTGTCAGTCCCTTAACGTTTGCCAGTTATGCAAAATTACATACAATTCCTTCTGAATGAAGCGGAGTTCAAAGGCTATTCTCGGAAAATTCAAAATATACATTTTATCATGTGAATTACTTTATTATATCGTATTTTAACCAAAATCGTTAGTCTTTTTTTAGAAAATTAAATATTTCGAAAAATGCTCCATGCAAAGAGTAGTTTGGTTTAGGTGATTTTCTTGAAAATCTTCGTGTCGCAACTTTGGAAGATACAGACACACACACGAACATTTTTCTAAGAATGTTTTTCTTTTTTTATTCAGGGGACCTCAAAAAATTTATTTACCGTGAAATTTCGGGATTATATTTTTGGGCGGAGTACAAAACCTTCTCTGCCTGCTGTCCCAGGCTGTCCCAGAAGTACCTGACCTGACAAAGATAACCAAAAATGTTGGAAAAAAACATTTATTTCTCTACATAGTCTCCTTTCAGCTCGATACACTTTTCCCAGCGATGTTCAATAACTTCGATACCTTGCTTATAGTGAGAACCGTCGAGTTCTGTAAAATAAACATCAACTGCAAACTCCACCTCTTCATTCTTGGAAAATCTTTTACCACCAAGCCATTTCTTCAACTCTGGAAACAGAAAATAATCAAAGGGGCATAAGTCTGGTGAATAGGGTACATGAGGAAGCAATTCGAACTTTAACTCATTGATTTTGGCTATGGCGATAATGGATGTGTGAACTGGTGCATTGTCTTGATGAAACAAAACCCCACGCGCATCCCAAAAAACTGACGCCATGATCTTGCCTGCAGATGGAACTGTCTTCGTCTTCTTTGGAGCAGATTCTCCTCTTTCAGTCCACTGTTTTGACTGTTCCGTCATCTCAGGTGTGAAGCGATGGACCCATGTTTCATCCATGGTTATGAATCGGCGCAGAACTTAGGCTTTATTGCAGCGAAATATCGCCAAACACTCGACTGAAACATCCTCAGGACGCTGCTTTTGTTCCATTGTGAGTAAACGCGGCACCCATCCTGCGCACAGCTTTCTGATATCTAAATTTTCAGTTAGTATGTAATGTACATCACTTTTTGAAATGCCTACGATGTCTGCTAGCTCGCGCACTTTCAGTCGATGGTCATCCATTACCATCTTGTGGAGTTTCTTCACAATTTCTGGCGTGGTCACCTCATTTGGTCGACCATTGCGATGTTCGTCTTGACAGCTCGTACAGCCTCGCTTAAACTCTGCCACCCGATATTTTACTGTTGTAAACGAAGGAGCAGACTCCCCATAGTAGAATCTAGCTCAGCTTTAAGATTAGCAGGACTAAGACCTTTCAAATGAAAGTATTGTATCACATAACCATGGTAAGTTTTATCAACGTTAACAAATTCGCTGCGAGAGTTCACTATTAATGGCTGCCAAACAATTACTAAACGACGTAGCATCATCAAACTTCAAACTTAAGCTTTATAAGAGTGGTACTTTCTACCATGGTCATTTGTTTGAAACAACAACCGCTATATATACGTCAGGTCGGGTACTTCTGGGACTGCCCTCGTAAGTGCTTGGCAGAGAAAGTAAAAATGCTTATACCAAAAAGTAAATAAACCTGTTCAGAACCAAACAAGAATAAAAGGCCTAATAATAAATAATGAAAATCAGGTAAACAGAAGTAAACAAAATAAGCTTAAGCTATTCAGGAGGCAATTTCTTGTTGATAAAACCATAGTTTGGAAGACATTTATGAATGATATTATAAGGAAGGGCATATAGGTAATTCTTTCTTTATTTTAATTTCTGTTTACCTTATTACTAGTACATATTAAATCTAAAATGGCACAAGAAGATAATAAATATGCTGAATTTATTTTAATGTAGCTAATGCATAGGTCTTTTATTGCATGTTGTATGTGTAACACTTTGATATCAACAACTGTGTCAGAAGTTTCAATAGCTATAAAAATCGCATGGCTTTCTGTATCCACTATCGTTTATTTTTACAAAGCTTCTACAAACTATTCTTACGAAAGCTTATTTTTCTATGTACTTCATTTTAATCCAGATAAACCTTTGCAGAAATAGGTACATTACATATTTCGTTACAGATATAAAGGGAATAGCGATAGTCAAATGTTTAAGAACTGGGCGATATGTGCTGGTCTTTAAAATTCCATGCTGTTGCCGTGCAATCGCGAGAAACAGTTGCATATTAACAGGACTTTGAAAAGAATGAAATACATTAATAACGGATATCTCGGAAATGACCTATGCGACAAAAATGTCATTTGAAATAAACTAGGTATGTTAAATAAACAAGGCATTACCTGTATGTTCTTGTTTAAAATAGGTACCATTCATAAATTTCTTCCAATGTTCGCAGTAAACGCAAACGTTTAAGTCGCTGACATATTTGGCGAACTCTTGTCATGAAGTAATTTTCCAAGAAGTCACATTCTCTGCCAACATTCTTCATATTTGCAGCACATATGAAACAATTTCCCGTACTGAGGATTCTTTTCAGAGTTCTGTATTTCTTTGTTTTCCTTCATTAATTTCTGAGTTTTAAATGCTTTCACCAGCAAAGATTTCCTCCTGAATACCTTAACTCTATTTTGTTTACATCTGTTTACCTGATTTTCTGTGCCATTATTCGGTTTTTTATTCGTTGTTTGCTTCTGAACAGGTTTGTTTACCTTTTCGTCCATTTTTACTTTCTCTACCACATACCTAGTAGGCAGAAAATGTGTGTGTGTGTGTGTGTGTGTGTGTGTGTGTGTGTGTGTGTGTGTCTGTGAACAGCATAACTAAAAAATGAAAAGTCTAATTAACACCTAACTTGGTGTTTAAGTTCAGCATTTTCCAAAGATGCGACACGATGATTTTCAAGAACAACCCCCCCAACCCAAAGTACCCTTTACATGGAAAAAATTTCAATGTTTTTTATTTTCTAAAAATGACTATAACGATTTTGATTAAAACACAATATATTAAAGATATTTACATGATAAATAAATTTTATAATAACTTTCTGGGAATAGCCTGTGAAGTCCTCTTCATTCGGAAACAATTTTGTATAATCTTATATAACTGGTAAACGTTAAGCGATAGACAAAATGTACTATACAAGAAATGTAGATAAAACATTTAAAATGCACAATTTATTTCATATACAATTTTTGTTTGTTGCACCAGCCAATTCCGAGGGTCCTCCGAGGATTCAGGTGCCTCAAAACATATATTTTTGGTGAAATCCCAACATCGAATTTTTCATTGGAATGCAATAGGTACTTCCCCTACTTATTATGTAGTAGAGAAGGTAAAAATGCTCTTTCTGGATTAGGGAGCCTCAAAACATTGAAATCTCGAATTTATAGGTGGAATGACCTTGTATATCTACCATCTACGTGGTAGAGGTGTTGCATTCCAACCAAAAATTCGATACCGAGATTTCACCGCAAATGCAAATTTTGAGGTCTTCTGAATAATAATAATAATAATAATAATAATAATAATAATAATAATAATAATAATAATAATAAAAGCATTTTTACTTTCTCAACCACGTACCTAGTAGATGCAGAAGGTATCGCATTCCACTCAAAAATTCAATACCGATATTTCCGCGGTAATACATGTTTTGAGCTCCCCTGAATACAAAAAAAACCATTTTTACCTTCTCTACTACATATAGTAGGTAAATAGGGCAAGTATTGCATTCCGCCCAAAAATTCGATACTGATATTTCACCGGAAATACATATTTTATGGCGCCCCGAATCCAAATAAAGCATTTTTGAAAACATGTCCTAGTGAGTGTCTGTGTGTTTGTCTGTGAACAGTATTACCCAAAAAGGAAAAGTCGGATACCAAACTTGAGTTTAGTATCTTCCAAGGATGCGACACGAAGCTATTCAAGAAAATCCCCCACCCCAACTACCCTTTCTGTAGAATATTTTTTTTGAAAATTTTGTTTTTCTAAAAATGGCTCTAACGATTTTTATTAAGATTCCGTATATGAAAGATGCCAAATAAACGTAAATCTTGAAGTTTCTGGAAATAGCTTGTGAAGTCCTCTTTATTGGGAAGGAATTTTGTATACCTACTCTTGTATAGCTGGTAAACATTAAGCGATAGACGAAAACATACTACGCAAAAAATGCAGATTTCTTTAAAACACACTTTTTGTTGAATCAGCGTCCAGTTCTTAAATATTTGACTATCGCTTTTCCTTTTGTATCTATTACGAAATGTGTAATGTAGCTATTTCTGTAAACGTTTAAGTGGATTACAATGAAGGAAGTATAAAAATAAGCTTTAATAAGACTAGTTTGTATACCCACTAATAAACGATAGAGGTTAGAGAAAGTCATGTGAATGTATCAAATCAGGTGTTTACAAAAAGGTCCGTGTGCGCCTGTGAACAGCATAACTCAAAAATCAAAAGTCCGATCAACAGCAAACTTGGTATTTGAGTTCAGTACCTTCCAAAGATGCGACACAAACATTTTCAAGAAAATCCCACTACCCCAAACTACCCTTTACATAGAACATTTTTTCGAAATTTTTGATCTACTGAAAAATGGCTCTAATGATTTTGATTAAAATATATATTAAAGAGATTTACATGGCAAATAAGATGTATATCTCGATTTTCTGGGAATAGCCTTTGAAGTGCTCTTCATTCGAAAGCGATTTTGTATAATATTGTATAACTGTAAACGTTAAGGGATGAAGGAAAACGTACTACACCAGAAATGTAGATCTCTTTAAAAGACACGGTTTATTTCAAATAAGTTTTTTTGTGGCATCGTCCATTACTGAGATATCTGTTATTAATGGTTCGAATTGTTCAATGCTTAGCCATCCTTTTAAAGCCCTGTCAGCATTCAGTTGTTTCTCGTGATTCCATTGAAACAGTGTGGAATTTAAAGGCCAGCGTATAGCGTCTAGTTCTTAAACATTTGAATATCGCTATTCCCTTTAGTATTTGTAACGACATGTATAATGTAGCTATTTCTACAAAAGTTAATTTGAATTAAAATGAAGTATATAGGTATAAAAATAAGATTTTAAGACTAGTTTGTATACCCACTAATAAACTATAGAGGGTAGGGAAAGTCATGTGAATGTATCAGAACAAATTGTTTGGGTTCAGGGAGTCTCAAAACATGTATTTCCCCATGAAATCTCGACATCGAATTTTTAAGTGGACTACAATACTTCTACTTAATATACATAGTAGAGAAAGTAATAAGCAACAGCGGGTAGAGAAAGTTATGTGAATGTGACAGATTAGATTTTTTTATTTTACAAGCTTGCAGTGCAATGAGTAGAGACAGGCAAAATATGAAAGTTCATACTCTAAGAAACCATGCTCGCTATCATTATGGCAACAAGTGTGTTTATGTTTTTCAGCGTACAAAGAAGACAAGAATTTGAAATCTCGACAAGAATTTTCAGATTTCACAATACTTTGGCAAAATCTTTACATTTTATGAAAAACTTCGCATTTCTACATATTTTGAAAGAATTGCGATTTTTACTTTCTTTACTACATATAGGTACATACTAAGCAGGGTAAATATTGTATTCCATTCAAAACTTCGATACCGAGATTCCACTGAAAATACATGTTTTGAGGCCCCTGAGTAAGAAAAAGCATTTTTAGAAAAATGTCCGTGTGTGTGTGTGTGTGTGTGTGTACGTTGAGGCGGTATTTTTATGTAACACTTAAACGATATCAGTCTAATATTTTATATATAATTTAAAATTTAATAACAGTCCGCCTTAAAGCAATATGTGTGCGTAATAATATATAAAATGTATGTTACAGTCGTATTATGTTTGTATAAATATCTATGTACATGTATAATAATGTTATGTGAATCTATTACGTAATTTACAAAATGTAGGAGCTGTGAAAATAGAAGCCGAAAGATGCTAACAATGAGGTAACCTTGAAACAACAATAAATTTGAAAGTTTAATAATGCTACTAATAATTCTTGGAACAACAATAATGTAATATTTAAAACAGTTTATAAATAGGCAATCAACAACTGGAAAGGCTAAAAGTTAAATAAAAGTATTCTATTGGAGTAGGCTTAGCCAATCAATGACTTCAAATAGAGAAATTATACAAATTTAGGCGGTAGACGCTAGATGCTAGAAGGCAGCGTTCCCGAGCAGTTCGCTCGGTACGTAGGTATTCAGTGTGAGGCATAAGAAATTCATTACGGCGGGAATAATATAAAGTTTACGTGTTAAAAAAGTGCAAATAACATTAATCTCACAGCTCTATAGTATGATATATCAGTGAAGTGTTATTTAATCGTAGGAAGGATTAATAAAAGGAGTGAAGTAAAACATTATAGTTTGTGTAAGCCTTCATTCTTTAGCCGTACTACCCCTGCTAAGAGATACGTGTTCTAAAAAAATACTGACCTAGCCGAGGCATACATAAGTATATAACATAAAAATAAACCTTAAAATACAAAGTTGATTTTTTAAACGTTGGGGCGAAGGCCACCGGAAACTGTACCGTACGTGGGGCTACGACTACCTCAAATTTGGTGCCCAAAGCGTGGTGCTAATAACGTAAAGATATATCTATTTCAGCGTGCCTGTGTGTGCGTCTGTGTGCGTGTGTGTGTGTGTGTGTGTGTGTGTGTGTCTGTGTGTCTGTCTGTGAACAGCATAACTCAAAAACAAAAAGTGGGATAAATACCAAACTTGGCATTTAAGTTCAGTACCTTTCAAAGATACGACACGAGGTTTTTATTTTCCGAAACTACCCTTTACACGGGACATTTTTCGAAATTTTCGATTTCTCAAAACAAGCTCTAACGATTTTTATTAAAATGTCGTATATTAAAGATACTTATATAAGAAATAAAATGTAGGTATGTGTTGAATTTTCTGGAAACAGGCTGTGATGTCCTCTTTATTCTGAAGGAATTTTGTATAATATTGTATTACCGGTAAACGTTAAGCACTACACAATGAATGTAGATTTCCTTAATACAGACAATTTATTTAAATATCTATGTTGTGGCATAAGCTATTCCTGAGGTATCCGTCATTAAGGGTTGGAATGTTCAATGCTTTGTCATTCTTTTAAAGTCTCGTCGACATTCAGTATTTCTCGCGACTGCATGGAAAGGTCAGCATATTGGCCGGCATGTAACATCCAGTTCTGAAACATTTGACCATCGCTATTTCCTTTGCATTTATAACGGAATGTGTAATGTAACTATTTCTGTAAAGTTTATCCCGATTAAAATGAAGTAGAGAGAAAAATAAGCTTTCGCAAGATAAGTTTTTATATCCATTATTAAATGATACAGGTAGAGAAAGTCTTGTGAATGTAACACATAATTGTTTTTTCTTTTAAAATCATTTTCGTTAGCAATGAACCGGGGTTTATAGATATTCTATTCGGGCAAAATACTGTGAAACACACTTAGAAAACTCAAGACACCCTTTCCAGGAAATGCGTCTAGACAATCTCGAATCACCGTTTCCAACAAGACAGGTATAGTTCAGAAAATGTAAGTTTCCTCTACGTGGCGAAATTAAACGCCTTCTATTCTTGAAGAGTTTTTATTTTCACGAATCGGTCTTTTTAGTGGCATATTGTAATTAGTATAAAGAAAGGACAAAACAACCAGTGAATTATTTATTTGAGTTTAAGGGTTTCACAATTATTAAAATCTAAAAACTCCGTGTAATTCTGTCTATTTCGTTTGCTATTTTATTATTAAAAGTGTACAGAAATCTATAAAGCCTATTTGTTTAAACTAATGAAGTAAACTGCTCCAAACTGTTAAAGCATGTTATGAGTTGTGTTTAACAGTAATTTATGCAACTACTATATAACTGTAGGATTGTGCCGTGAAGAAATGTTCACGAGTGTCAATAATTACAAGTTACATTCAATGCTTTATGTAATGCTATCATCATGAATTGCAAGTATAATTTTCAATTAATGTTTATAAATAAGTTAAAATGCAAATGACAGATATGTGTGACGTCACTGTTGACGTTACTTTAAGATAGCGTCTCCAAGTGAATCTGTTTACTTATTGATATCAATATGTGGACAAAAGCTTAGAGAAATTCCAATTGAAATTAGAGAAGAAGCGAAGACTGCGGAATATCTTTTTTAGACCTCATGGCCTAATAGCAGAACTTCTAATACAATGCACAGGAACTAAAAGCTTTATATTATTCCACTAGTGCGATAATTTTCAAGTCCGATTACATAGCATTTACTCTTGTATTTGCACATGTTTAATAACACGACTTGAATTGATAAGGTTTTACCTTTCATTGTCTTTTTACATATTAATTTCTCATGCTCGCATTTTCTGTTCATATCGTCATACTCCAATTTATCGCAATTCGTTGTAGCGTTAACTTATACGTTGTATTGGCAGCCTTCTAATTTCTTGATATAAAACGTTATTCTTTTATCTACGATAACCTACATAAAGATTCAGTGGCGGAAATTGTGAATTCAGAAGAAACTGAAACGAAAGTGAAATTACAGAAGCAGCAGAAAGAATAACACTAGAAGTACTTACCCAAAAAGTCCAGAAAGCAATAAGATATAGCATTTAATCGCTTCATGTCTTGTGTAAGGCAAAACACGTTGAAAATAATTTCACTGAAAATGACTGCTAGCGAATCAACAAAACAAAACATCTGACATCTTACTTTTTTAACGTCATTTCTCTTGTTTCAAGAACCGTGTTCTAAACTGATTTCTCTTGGTATGGGGAATCAGTATAATATTATTGATATTTTACAAATTCGAGTGTTGTCTAGAAACTAGTAGGTATATGCCACAAGTGTTAAAAGTGGCTGGTCTTATTTTCCTTGCAGGCCTTAGTTTCGCAAACATTCCTACTCGCAACATAAAACCCTACTTTTAGCCCTTGTATTATAATCTACTATTAATACACTGAATCTGTTTAGAAATGGTTGGTTTCTCTAATTATTTAATTCAAGAAATGCTACGTATCGACGTTTCAAATCAGGTATTGTAATGAGTTTTCTTTGGTACGTAACATGTATATCTAAAAATGTATGTAAATGTTAAGTTTGATGTTTTTACATTGGCCTCAAATAACTGAAAATATTTGTCATTGTTCAATATCATTCTTATAGTGTTAGAAGGCAGTAAGATGACGTCTAAAGTGGGAATTTAAACTTAACATTTCTGTTTGTTTTTGCAGATAACTTGAATAAAACTGTGTTTGGGCGGCGGTAATGTCTCATTCATATTTTGGAATTTTTTTCTTCGTGTTTTGCCTGTCTCTAGCAATGAACAATGCCAGTGTCCGCCATCTAAACCACAGGATCATATGTCTTCTCGTCTCCCTCCATATATCCCTCAAGCAGTACGCGTTTGCGCCTAGCTGCCTCCGTAACAAACGACCTTCGCCACGTTTATGGGCTCTTGGCCATAACACGAGCAAATTCGGTGGTGGTCGAAACCAAAACGAGAGAGAGAGAAAAAAAACAGCAGATAATGTTCCCCTACCCTTTTCGCTACCCCTTTACCATTATCTTGCAGCCTGTCGCATTATATTTTTCGACCGAATACTGCTTACAACATGAGAAAACTATATCTTTACTTATCGGTGCGTTTGATAAAATGTGCTTTCTCCCTGGGCTAAGTGCTTAAAAAAAACTGCGAGTTTTCGTTTGTTACGTTTTGCCTCAGCACTTTCCTTGGCGGTCGATACGTTCTCTCGACCCGGGCGAGCAGCCGGAAGAAAATCGACGGCAAAACACAGTGGGTTTGGCGGGAAAACGCAGGATTGCAGTAATAGGAGAACAGTAAAAGCAAGGAGGTATTCAAAGACGAGCGTGACTTTTCGCACGTTTTTTCTTTTCTTTTTTTTTTAATCCTGCCAGCTGTGATCCTGTCCTTCTTTCCCGTTCATTATCCTTTCAGGAGCAGCTAAGCTGACTGCAAGCGTAGGCAGTTTCTCTCCGACGTTTTGCTTTCACCTGAGAGCAAGTATGCAAGGAAATCCGAACAGGAAAGCAGAAACCCGCAGAAGGTACAAAATCACGAATGAGCCTTCCATTCCCGCGCTTTTTGCCGAGCTGCTGGTGACATCATACGAAACGTGACTATTCCGATTTCGGCTGTCTTTGGCCGGTGTTACTGTATTCACCACAAATTTTACAATTACCTACGCAAATCGGGAGATTTTATCAGTTGGCACACTTCAAATTGACAAAAGGCTACATTATGGTGGCTACATTAAAAATATAAAATGAGGGTTAAAAAGGTGAAAGAAGGAAAACAAAATTAAGCTGACAAAGTAATATGATATGATTTTTATATGATATGGTTTTTGGTAGTCTTCCCCTCGCGATTGACACGCGTAAGCGGTATATCCACTTCCATCCCTGCGTAAGCGGGAGGGCCTTTTTGGATTCAAGGTATTGGTCTCAGGGGAAACTCACGGGAGCGAGTGTCACTCGGTTGACACCTTCACCTGGTTTTAGAGGGGAGCTTCGGCTCCGGGTAGCCCTAGCGTTAACGTGTTCGTGATGTTCATGGAAAGAGTATGGAATTTTAAAGCCAGCGTATAGCGTCCACTCCTAAAACATTTGGCTATCGCTATTCCCTTTGTATCTATAACGATATGTGTAATGCAGCTATTTCTGGAAACATTTATCTCGATTAAAATGAAGTAGATGGGAAAATATGTTTTGGTTAGAATAATTTGTATACCCACTAATAAGCAATAGAGGGTAGAGGAAGCCATTTGAATGTAACACATCAGATTTTTTTTTCTCCTGGTCATGCAAACAGAACGGAATTTTAAAGCCATCACATAGCGATCGACTCTTAAAAGATTTGACCGTCGCTTAAGCCTACTGTATCCCCCTATTCCAATTGTACCCACAGGGATATGTAATAAACCATTTCTACAAATTATTTGAAGTATGAAGTAGATGGAAGAATGAGCTTTTGTAAGAATATTTTGTTGAAGAATGGGTAGAGAAAGTAATGTGAATGTAACACATTAGATTTTTTGCTAATATATTCAGTCTTGTTATTTTCTGGAATGCATGAGTGACTAGGGATCCAAACAATTTATATAGAAATATCTTCATTATGTGTTTCATAAATAAGGAGCTTTATTTCGATTTTTTAAGAAGTTGAACTTCTACAAAGATATAGATTTTATTAATTTCTAAGTACACTTTAAAATGGCAAGTTAATTCTACTCAAAAATCGACAGTGTTGCTAGTAGTATAAGAGTTATTTACGAAGTTTGGACATAATTCTTATACTCTCTGAAATAAGTTTTAGTTATAGCTCCTAAAGATAAAACATGTTCAAGACTACTAAAACTGTATTTGATTCCCTTGTATCATGAATGCCCCATATTTAGCTTATAGTTTCAGTGTGCTGTGCCAGCATTTGCGGTTATACAGCAAAGTTAAGTGAACATAATTGGATTTTAAGTAATTAATATTTTATAAGTATATATAATTTTACACAGCTCTCCTTTCCATTAATGTCGAGAAACAAAAGCTGTTACGTTTCCATAGGAGCAGAGTTTAAATAAATCCAAAACTGTTTTCGTTTTTGGTTCTCTCAATGCAAAATTGCGCAAGTTTTCTGTTTCCATTATAAAACATGCATTAATATTTGGTACCTTAAAAGATGTCTAGTCAACTAAGACAGGAAAACAACGAAAACATGTTCAGAGAAATGGATAAGCGTAGGAGTCCCTTGAAGGTAACGTTTATCTGTATTCCAGGTACAACTTCCTAGTTGTAGTTGCTACTGTTCCACTTAGTAAATGCTACCAAAATGAGCTTCTTAACACGACAGTTATGGGACTTGAAAAGGCTATAGGTAATGGCGGATTATCATATCCAAGATATTAACATTATGACAGTCAATGTTGGTTTTAGGAAACAATACTGAAGATCAAACTTATTTTAAACTTCAGTTGCTGCATTTTGCCACATTCGTATTTGGGTGCCTGGAAAAGAATTTTAGGCTGAGGGGAGATGACTGCCTTTCATCGCTTTTGAAGGCACTGGCGAGTTTTTGTTGTTTGGATCGCATATAAATAGGGGGGGGGGGTGATTTCCACATTAAAAGGGAGACAGATCATCAAAATACGTTACCTGGTATCATTTATAGTATATTTAGCATAATTGATAACGGTAATTTGCAGAAATGCAGATAAATAGTTGCCAAAGATTACAAGTTCAGAAAAGGGCCACTCTAAAACAAAGTGAGCGTGAGTGCTGTTTCACCATCAGGATCTATTCAAAATCGTTACGCCACAAACTGTTGTTTGTTTTTGTAGTACTATCATACTTACCTTCTGGTTAATTTGCTAAAGTATAGTAAAGGGGACACAGCCTAACTGAGGTTACTAAAAAACATAATGGCTGATGCCGCATGTCCGGGCGGCCAACGTTCTAACTTGAGTCACTAGAAATATAACCAGAGAAATCTCCAGATAACCTATTTAAGAAAGACAAACTATTCCGGTCTTCTGCTAGTATTAAGACTCATTGTGATATCATTGTAACACTCTTTTCTTCAGGGCATAGCTTGGTCATTGCCTTTGTTCACCGCCATAACCCCTGATGGACAATATCATCTTACAGTGTGCCCCACGGCGATGAATATGATGTGTTATATTGTCCAACAGATGTCACACTATGCCATGCACTAGCTCAACACATGTCACGTATGTCATATGTTTATGCTGCCAACATATAACAAATTAAAGCCGCCAAAACGAAAATTAATGCCGCGAATGCGGAAACGACCACAGAGTGTAGCCCAGGGATCTTAGACAACCTGTGCTTTATGAATTAACGGAAGGTTACGCTTACGTTAGATTTTTTATTTATGTAAGCTTTCGAAAGGTTAGGTTTAGGTTAGTTTTTTTTATATAAGCTTACGTTTCTGAATTCACGAAAGGTTAGGTTTAGGTTAGTTTTTTTTATATAAGCTTACGTTTCTGAATTCACGAAAGGTTAGGTTTAGGTTAGTTTTTTTATATAAGTTTACGTTTCTGAATTCAGGAAAGGTTAGGTTTAGGTTAATTTTTTATATAAGCTTACGTTTCTGAATTCACGAAAGGTTAGGTTTAGGTTAGTTTTTTTTATATAAGCTTACGTTTCTGAATTCACGAAAGGTTAGGTTTAAGTTAGGTTTTTTTTATAAGCTTACGTTTGAATTCACTAAAGGTTGTTTTTTTTATATAAGCTTACGTTTCTGAATTCATGAAAGGTTAGGTTTAGGTTAGTTTTTTTATATAAGCTTACATTTATGGATTCACGGAAGGTTAGGTTTAGGTTAGTTTTTTTATATAAGCTTACGTTTCTGAATTCACGAAAGGTTAGATTTAGGTTAGTTTTTTTATATAAGCTTACGTTTCTCAATTCACGAAAAGTTAGGTTTAGGTTAGTTTTTTTATATAAGCATAGCACGTGTTGAGTTTGAATGCTAAAGACAGTATTCTCACATCCCGTGCAAACCATTTTGCTTTATATTAAATACGCACTGTTAATTTGCACGCGTTGCGTTTCAACAAAATCGCAGAACAACAACAAATAGCGGTAACAACGGCGCATCGCATTTTTAGCCGATTTCACATTTTTATTTACGTTGGCAGTACCCAATTTGCATGTAATTTTTTGCAAAATGGCTACGTTTGTTTACTTCCTGACGCGATTTTCCTATATAACTAAAGTACCTTAAACGGGCGGGCAGGTGGGCACCAGGTATAGACGAGACCACATCGTGTTCTAAGCTCACTCTTAAGGTAATTTATTCGCTTTCCTTTTGATTTTATAAGCATTTTCCACGGGCACACTATAAGATAATATTAGCCTTTAGTCTAATTAATATAACTAATTAATTGAATATAAATGGTATTATAATTAATATAAGTCCTAATATATACTATAATTAATATTATAATCAGTGCGTTAATTGGTAACCAAACGGTCGGGGTGTAAAGTTTGAACACCTGCGGATACAGATACAACATAACTAACGTTCCCAATACATGTAACAGGTGGTATTCGCGGAGCAGTTGCCGGTTATGAATGGAGCCTAAAAACTTGAATATTACCGGATTCTAGTGACCTATCCCATAATGGTGGGAAAAATGTCAAAGGTGCACTTTAGTAACCTCTCGTATATTGTAGCCTCTTTAACTTGGAATCAAAATGCATATAATGGTGGCTTTAAGAGGAGACGTGAATACTTAAGAAGGCCCTAACTCACCTACCGCCCATTTTAACACACTTTCCTAAATAGTAAATTAATCGCGATATGTCAACAAACTGCTGTATTTTGTTAATACTGCTCAATGCGTAGAGGGAGCTGCCACCCAAAATATTAGTGTAATCCGCAAGAATAGCGATGTCAGATGTGGCAAATGTTCAGTTATGATATCATATTCGTTATTTAAATCCAGTTCACACGCGCGCGCGCGCGCGCACACACACACACACACACATACACACACACATACTGACCTTAACCTAACCACGGGTAAATCTGGAAATCATAGAACCCTATGGTTTCACTGCGGCTCTCTCTGTATGCCATTTCTGTCTTGCTATACTCGTATTGTTTGGTCAAACGTTGGTGGCCCTACAGTATGAACTCCAGAATTACGTTAGCCACAAAACGTCCATTGATATTCGAATCGTAAACTAATCAGAGAAAGCAAGTATGGTAGTATGTCGGTTTTCTCTCTCTCTCTCTCTCTCTCTCTCTCTCCCTCTCTCTCTCTTCTTGGCTATACTTGTTTTATTTTCAATGCTAAAGTAATCTTAAAAACAAACTTTGCTAGTTATTTACCCTTTAGTACTCTTTGATCGATTTGTTTCAAACCTACTTAATATGTGCCAAGTAATACGTAATAAAGTTTTGGCGAGTCTTTTTGGGGGCAGAAACTTAGTTCGGCCACAATAAATATTTAAAAACACTAATATTACAACGCGCAAGCGCCATAGCTATCCCACCATACGAATACACGGGAAGACAATAGACGATCGCAAAGCAATGGATTTGAAATCACCCGAGGTTTATTTCTTTGAAACCCAATATATTTGCCATTAAGATAATATAGGTTCCCAAATATATCAGGGCCAGTTCTACTGTTTCACTGAGCATTCAGATGTGTCACTTTTCGTAGATTTGTTCCAATCACATTAGTCTTGCCTTTCTTGGTTAAGGTTTTTCTGCACCGATAGATAATTACTTCTGAAACGAATATCCTCTTGTTCACAATTCTTTCAGAATGTTATACTTTATGAAAGGTTGTAAATCTTACCTTCATTATGTGAAATGTCCTCAATGAAATGTATTTCACACGACTCAACTCCGTTTCACTCGAAATGATCAGCATGAACTCAACAATATTACTGTCGACAGACTTTCGTTTTTCAAACGCGTGTGCAACTTCGATTTGTTTTACAAATTATTATATGCATTCAAATTCATATTTTCTCACAGAATAAGCATATAAACCTTACACTTACTAATGATTTTCTTAAAAAAAAAGAGTGGTTTGATGAATGTATTTGAACCGCAAAAGTGAATATTATAAAATTCATTTGGAGTCATAGAATCATAAAGACGAAAGGGCGGGAGATGAATAGAGGACCGATCAGCAAGAACCACCACACCCATCTAGTTAACACCAGATTGGGATTCAAAGGACAAGGGTTAGTGATAAGCAACCGGAAGGGAGTGTAGAGGAAGAGGATAGTTAAGAGATGAAGGGGTAGAAAGCAGGCACAAGGTAGAAATGAGGTGCAAGGAGGAAGTTGTTCGACAATGTTTTAATTTTCCTTCCGAAACTAAGCTTCTGTGCTCAAAAAAGCACCCTAAAAGGTCATTAGGGTATTATTTACTAGATATTAAAATACGTTTGAAACAAATTGGCCAGCAGGTACTAAAGTAAATAATTACCAGAGTAATATAATTATAAAGAAGAAATGCAATAGCAATATTTTTGTTTAAATACTTTGGACACTACTCATACGATACGAATAATTTCTTCAACAGTGACGTAGACTATCGCTCCATAAAAATGCTCATTATTTAAAAAGTAAATACAGTATTAAGCTGATATTTCACAATCATAACCCTCTGTATGCTAATCATGACGGCGTAGGTTCCACGGCGGTCTTTTTTTTTTTTTTTTTTTGTAAAAGTTCCCTTGTTGTACCCAGTGAATGCTACTGTGTTTTACTGTTTTCATACTGCTTATTTCCGCACCACACACACACACACACACACACACACACACACACCCATGCCCGTGGCGGGACTCGAACTCGCGACCCTCAGCTTGGCGGAGCGCCGGAGCGACCACTCCAGCGACCACGGCTACGATCTTTTTTTTAGTTTAGTGCTGTTACATTTAGTTTGGTTGAGAAGGTAGGGTTAGTTTGGCTCCTCTGATATAACCACGAGAGTTCTTAAACAAAAGAAGCTGGAAACATTTTCTTCCCTTTCACAAAAATAGTTACCTTTATATGTATTAAGTTAAACTGAGTTTTATTTATGGACGCTCTTTAACTACTATGGTCCTTAACGTCCCATTCTATATTGGGCGTGAAAGACCGTAATTTTGCTCAGAGACCTCTTTATTAGGCTTAAGGTTCTGTTATGTGTCGTAAATCTACGACGCGGGACCACCAGCTTTACTTCCCTTCCAAAGGAAGCCGTGCTAAGGATTTTTACGCCCAAAAACATCCATCGCCCTACGCCGGGTTTGAACCCGCGACCTTGGGAACTAGAGGCTAGCACGGTACCACTAGTCCACGGAAAACGACTTTATATGTATGACAGATATATATCTGCTATACGTTTACTTAAAACAGGGTACTCTTATATTAAACTATTTTACCGGTACGACTAACTGAATACTAATACTCAGCTCTAATATTTCAAGGATGACCATGCTGTTTAGTAGCACATGAAGAGATAATACCTGCTGTTTAGATTGTTTCATTCAAACTTCTATGGGAACATAGAGGGCTTTGACTTCGAAAGAACTTACTGATGATATTTTTACTTTCTAAACTGTAAGGCTTTTTAACATTGTTGGTTTTTTTTATTCATTAACCTTCACATTGAACACACTCTAAGGAACAGACTCCACGGAGGATAGGGAAAGATTCTGGGTAAAGCAAAATTCCAAGCCCCAGCCTGAAATCGAACCGTGGAGAAAGCTAGAATACTCACTACTCGACCACAGAGGCAGCTCTTTAATACATTTTGTTAGCCGGCTATTTATGAACTGCCTATACGAAAAGAAAATTACTTCAAATTGCAGAAGCTAGCTCCAGAAACATTTCGACTCTGATGTAGAGGATAGTGGAACCATGTAATACTGATGCAATACGAACCAATATCCACAAGGGCGAAGTCGCGAATAAACGAAAAGTTAGTCCAATACCAAACTTGGAGTTTAATTTTAGCGTCTTCCAAGGATGCGACACAAAGATTTTCAAGTTTTGATCAAGGACAAATAAAATATATAGGTATCTTAAATTTTCTGCAAATACCCTGCGAAGTCCTCTTCTCTGAATGAATTTTGCATAATAAATCGTAAGAGATAGGCAAAAATCTTATTACAGAAAAAACGCAGATCCCGGTATAGTACATAATTTATATCAAATAGAATTTTTTTGCATTAAACATTCTCGAGGTATTATTTGTACTATTTGTACACTACTTTATACTTTTCTCAAATGAAAATCACTATACCTGTTTTTATTATTTTATATACTCGTCTTAATGCAAAGAGAGCGGTATTTCAAAGCTATCACATAGCGATCGGATTTGAAAAGATTTGAGGCAGTATTTTTACCACTTGAATAATTTCAATTAAATTATATAATATGTAAATTCAATACCAGTCCGCCTTGAAGCAATACGTATGTAATAATTTGTAAAAATGTATGTAACAGTCATTGTAAATGCTTATATTATTGTAAACATGTTCAATAATGTTATGTGAATGCATTATATAGTTTAATAGTGTAAGAGCTGTGAGAAAAAAATCTGATGTGTTACACTCACATGACTTTCTCTACTCTTGTACAAACTATGTTTGTACAAACGCTTATTCTCCATCTACTTCACTAAATCGAGATAAACATTTGCAGACTCTATCTTATTGCTAATTTTCTTGTAGATGTAAGGCGAATATATATTTACAAGGGCAATACAGAAATACAGTAGCCTTTAAGCACATACATATCTCTTGATAGCTGGTTGCTAGGTGCAGCACCATTCCCTTTGTCACAGATTAATACTCTTTGCATATCCAAGACAGAAAAATGAATAACGAATTCCCATTTGAGAAAAAAGTATTGACAAATTTAAGGGAATAACAAGCATTATCCCGAAAATGGTTCACTCAACGAACAAAAAAATGTATATGACATAAATTGTGTATTTTAACGCGATCTACATTTTTTGTGTAGTAAAATTTTATCTCTTATGGTTTACCAGTTATGCAAAAGTCGTTCACAATGAAGAATACTTTTGGAGACATTCCCAGAAAATTCAAGATATACATTTTATTTGTCATAAAAATATCTTAAACATATAGTATTTAAATCAAAATCGTAAGAGCCATTTTTGAGAAAATTAAAATTTTCGAAAAATCTTCCATGTAAAGGATAATCTGTGGGGGGAGGGATTTTCTTGAAAACCTTCGTGTCGCATCCTTGGAAGATACTGAACCTAAATACCAAGTTTGGTGTTTATCCGACTGTTCGTTTCTGAGTTATGCTGTTCACAGACAGACACACAGACGGACATGTTTCCAAAAATGCTTTATTTGGATTCAGGGGGTCTCAAAACATGTATTTCCGGTGAAATCTCGGTATCGAATGTTTGGATGGAATACAATACTTCCCCTACTTACTATACGTAGTAGAGAAAGTAATAAGTTTAACGTTGCTAACAATGAGGTAACCTTGAGGCAATAATGAGTTTGAGAGTTTAAATGTTACTAGTCATGATTAGAGCAACGATAATGTAAATTTTGTGGCAGTTTAAAATTAGCCAATCAACAGCCAGAAAAATCTTTAATTAAATGCAGGTATTCTATTGGACTAGGATTAGACTTGAAATACAGAAGTTTACGGATTTGGACGGTTGAAATATGTTCAGTTGCCTGAGACCTTGGTAATAACCGGATGGAAGATGTGTTCTCTAAAGAAATATTACGTATTCGTGTGAAACGAAAATTAAGTATATACGTTAACAAAGTGCAAGTATTAAATTAATGATTCTCACAGCTCTTGATATCAGTGTAGTACTATTTAATTTGTGTCAAGGATTAATAAAAATAAGTGAATTTAAACTTAAAATCTGTGTAAGCCTACATTCTTGTCGCACCACACTCTACCTAAGAGAAACGTGTCTCTAAAGCAATACTGACGCAGCCGAGGCAGAAACAAACATAAATAATATCTATAGAAGCAGTGTAAATAACAAAGTTAAATATAATATTTTTAAACTTGGAGTGTAACAACAAAAATACATCTTCAAATCGGCTTCTCATACGTAGCAGCTTATTACGTAAACATCTTCTTCAAATTGGCTTACCAAAACGTGGTGCAAACTCCTTCAACTCAAAAAAAAAACAACAACAAAACAATCCACTTCAAAATTGACGTTCATATGTGGAGATAAATAAATAAATAAAATAAACTCCAAGAACAATTCTACTTCAGGTTGGCTTCCATACGTGGGGCAGTAATAACTACAACTTCAGATTTGAATATCATTTTGCTTCAAGTATTCTACATATACCTACAACGAAATGTGAAATGAAAGTTAATTCGTATTAACAAGAAATAGAAGAATAAGCTTTTGTAAGAATAGTTTGTAGAACAGCGAGTAGAGAAAATCACACATCAGATTTTTTGGGAATGTTTGTGAAATTTATGTGTAAATTTCTACAAAATACAAGCAGAATAAGTTAGGGTTCTTAGACAGTTGAGTAGGCAGACCTAGGTGAGTAGATAGGTAGGAAGTTAGAAACATGTCTGCCCGGAGTAATACATTTTGCACGAAGGATCCCTGATCTTTCTCCTTCCCTTGATGGGGAACAGTAACCACAGAACGCCATGCAACTATTGTTGCGACAGCCACGTAATACAGCATTGCGGGTTTGCATCGCTCGAAGTGTAGGCGGTTCTTTGATGATCGCTTCAGAAGTTTTGAAGGTTAGCATGTCCTATGCCAAGGGTGGCGAAAAAGCTTTTCTCTCTCGAGTCATTAAATATGCAATACGCACTACACCATTCAGCAGCACATGGAAAACAAATGAATAGACGGCTAGAAAAGGAGTTGCGCTGCGAGTTACACTGCCTCGCGAGTCGCGTTTTCGCCACCACTGTCCTACGATATGGAACCATGATGGAAACACAGGAATTTATTGTTAGCTACATACTTATCATTCATTTAAATATTCTTTTTCAGATCGAGACCATTCCTTGCTACTCGAAGAAAGGACTCCTTTCCCAGACTTCATTCTCGTCTCTTGAAGAAAACCACAAAAATGTAAGTAGAATGCTATACTGTTCAAAGAAAAGTAGTGTTGCTTTTCAAGGAAATATTAAAGTTGTTTGAGGATTCAATGCAAGCAGTTTCAAAGGCGATTTGGAGGAACTTGGATGACAAGACTGGAATCCACATAGTATAAGCCACCAAAGCATAAACTGATCAAAACATTACATTTTAGCATTTGGGTGATAATTAGCAATTTAATTCCCATCTGAAAAGCAATTATCAACACCACTTTCGGTACACTTTATATTTAAATTACTAATGTTCATCCCAAATCAGAAATCTTGTCATTTGGTTTCATAATGTTTTAAGTGAATAACTCGGACTGTAAGAAAATGCAATCACCCGCTTCAGTATTCAACTACAGTTACAGTGAGATTCCAATGGTTAATAACATTTCTTAGAAAAATGTGGAGGGGAGATAGCTACTTACTCAAAAACTGATTTCTGTTTCTGCTCGCATTTGGTGAGAAAGGTTCATACCCTCAGAACTTACATAAAGTAAAGTCTATAGGAACCGCGGGACTTGTCCTTTCATTTAAGATTACTTTGTACTTTCTCCACCACTTATCTAAGACAGGTAGAAGAAATATTGCATTCCACCCAAAGATTCAATGTGGAGATTTCCCGAATCCTATTGTTTTGCTCTCCAATACTTTACCTAGTAAGCAGAGGCGGTATTGCATTCCACTAAAAAATTCTGTATCGATATTCCACCGGAAATACATGTTTTGAGGTCTCCTTAATACAAAAAACAATTTTTTAGAAAAAGACCTTTGCGAGGGCGCGCGCGCGCGTGTGCGCTATCGGGTAAGTATCCAAGTGTATATTTGGTGTATATCCAAAGACGCAACACAAAGATATTCAAGAAAATCCTTCCAAAACAAATTACTCTTTACATAAAGAATTCGTTATTTTTTATTTTTTCAAAAATGGCTATAAGGATTTTCATTAAAATACCATATGTTGAAGACATTTACATGACAAATAGTACACATATTGAACTTTCTGGTAACAGCCTGTGTAGTTCTCTTTATTCTGAATTATTTTTGTATAACTGGCAAGTTGTATGAGATAGACAAAATCTTAAAATAAAAGGGTGTAGTCTCGCTTAATCGCGCAATTTAAATCAAACAACATATTTTGTGGGTTAACTATTTATGAGGTATTATTTGTTGTTGGTTTGAACTTTCAAATGCTTTTACTATTTTCAAGTTGTGAGTCTCTATTTGTTTTTTCTCTTGATCATGTAAAGAGACTGGAATTTCAAAGCCATCACTAAAAATGTGACTATCGTTTTAGCCTACTGTATCCTTAAAGCTACAACAAAATATGTGAATTTGCTATGAAAGTTTACCTTAATTAACAAGAAGTAGATAAAAGTTACGCTTTTGCAAGAAGGGTTTGTAGAAGACTGAGTAGAAGAAGTAATGTAAATTAAACACATCAGATTTTTACTTTCCCTACAACTAACCAGCAGTAAGGAGATGAATTAATGTATTCCAATCAAACATTCGACATGGAGATTTCACTAGAAATATGTGTTTAGACGCGCTGATTAAAAAAAAATTATATATATAGCATAAACATACGTGTGTGTGTGAACAGCACTCAAAAACAAAGTTGGTTACGGCGACACAACACGAAGCTTTTCAAAAAAATGTTCCCCCTCTCCAATTATCCTTTAGATGGAAACTTTTTTGTTGCTTATTTGTTTTCTCACACATGGCTTGATTGAAATATTATATGTTTAATACTTGCGTTGACAAATGCATATCTTGAATTTTCTGCAAATACCATGTGAAGTATTCTTCATTCTGAATGACTGTAGCATAGTTGGTAAACCATAAAACAATAGAACAAAATCTTACTACTAAAAATGTATATCTCGTTCAAAAACAAAATTTATGACAAAATGCTTGTGGCATTAATTATTTGCGGGATATTCTTTGTTATTGCTTTGAATTTTCAAACACTTAAACTTTTTTCAAGAGGATAATCGCTATATGTTTTTACTTTCTCTACTACGTACTTAAACGAGTAGAGGAATTATTGTATTCCACTCAAAAATTCCATACCGAGATTTCACCAGAAGTTATGAATGTTTTGAGGCACTCTGAAAAAAATCTGATGTGTTACACTAACATGACTTTCTCTACTCTTGTACAAAATATTTTTACAAACGCTTATTCTCCATCTACTTCATGTTAATCGAGATAAACATTTGCAGACTCTATCTTATTGCTAATTTTCTTGTAGATGTAAGGGGAAAATATATTTACAAGGGCAATATAGAAAAACAGTAGCCTTTAAGCACATACATATCTGTTAATAGCTGATTGCTAGGTGCAGCACCATTCCCTTTGCCACAGATTATAACTCTTTCCATATCAGTAGGGGGGAAATGGGCATTCTGAAACAGTTAATTTATGCATGTCTATTCATATGCTAATTAGCCCCCCGCACCCTCCCCCCTCCCCCTCCCCCACCCCCAGCTCCTTGGTAGTTTTACTTGCACCTGAGGGTCATAAATCTTGTTGAGTACAATGGAAGCTTGACAGTTAAGCAATTAAGGCTGTCAATCAACTGTCAAAACGAACAAAGGGGTCATAAATTTAAGGTTCTGTAACAAAGGCGAGATGTTTTTCCTACCCCTTCCACATCAGGCCACTTCTGCACCTGGTCAGTTACCCACCCCCACTTGCATTGTTTTTCGAACACGTGGCATACTCATTCCACAAGCCAATAACAAAGCCGGTCCCTTTCCATTGTGTAAGAGATTCTATTGTGTGTGCCTTTCTATTGTCCTGGGCAAGACTAGTTTAGAAAGACACCTGCGGCGTTCCCATCCCACTACTCCATAACAAAGCCTGACCCTTTCCATTGTGTAAGAGATTCTATTGTGTGTGCCTTTCTATTGTCCTGGGCAAGACTAGTTTAGAAAGACACCTGCGGCGTTCCCATCCCACTACTCCATAACAAAGCCTGACCTTTTCCATTGTTTGACCACCTGCTAGTTAACAAAAGAATTCGAGGGTTGCTTTATACTCGTCCTGTCCTTGTTTGTGTGAAAGAGAGAGAAACTTGTTTACCAACTCTGCGTAACAACGTCAGGTCGGCCATCATGATTTTGCCTGAGGGAGTTCTCTCCGATGTTTTACGACATCCTACGAATATATCCGAGCATAGTTAACAAGCATTCTGCTTGGCCCATTTCACGCAGTGACTGAAAAGCGCCTAATATACATTTCATTACGTGCATTAAACCACTGAGTGATATCCATAGATCGGTGTTCGATTCTTGCTGTAATCAAAAGTTTATTGCTAATGAGAAATTAATGATTGATATTATTATATCATTACCTTAATTAATAAAAAAGGCGTTCAGAGAATTCTAGCTCGAGTCTTACCAAGTGAAACTCTAACGCTCAATAACTATTAAACTATGCAAGACCAGATTGAAAATGTATTTAACAAATATAATTTAATTTTTTATACATCATCATCCTAATTAATGAAAGACCGTTCAGAGGACCCTAGTTCGAATCTTATCCTGCAAACTCTAATGTGTAACATCTAGTAAATTACGGATGCGCGCTCTAACAGGATAAAAATATATTAAACACATGCGTATACTTAGGTATCCAAGTTGATATTTTCTTAGGGTAAAACATTATTATATCATTGCCCTGATTAAAGCCCGTTCAGAGGTTTCTAGTTCGAGTCTTACCCTGCAAGCTCTATGCCTACTAACTATTAAATTACGGAAGCGTGCACGATAAGATTAAAAAATGTATTTAACAAATATAATTTAATTTTATACATTACGCTGTTTTAATGAAAGGTATTCTTAGGAACCCAGAAGCCCATAGTTCGAACCTTACCCAGCGAAACGCTATAATAAATACTAAATTATTGAAGAGTGAACGGGTCAGATTAAAACGTGTTTAACAAATATAATTTAATATACACGTCATTACAATGTTTAACGAGCTGTATTCTTAGGAACCAGAGGTCCATAGTTCGAATCCTGCCCTGCGAAACGCTATAATAACTATTAAGTTATTGAAGCAGCGGGCGGTCGGATTAAAATTGCATTTAACAACTATAATTATTTATATTAAACCCTGATGCATACTTGGATATCCCGAAGCCTAGACAACATTCTTTCTTCTTATCCTCTCTTTTTCTTTCTATCTATGTCTTTCTTTCTCCACGACTTGTACACATTCAGGCGTTCGCATATACACGAGCACTTGTACACACATCAGCAAACATACACAGGTGCACGCATGCACACACACACGCACACACTCAAATGCATACAACAGTACACACACACATACACACATTCATACAACTCATGCGTATACATACATACACCAGTGTTCTTACACACACACATATACATGGACACACACACATACACATACATACACCAGTACACACACGAATTCACGCATCTCATGCGTATACATACATGCATACACCAGTGCTCTTATACTCTCACATACATATACATGGACACACACACATACACGCACACACACACACTCACGTACATGCATACACCGTTACACTCTCACATACATATACATGGACACACACATACACGCACACACACTCACACACGCGCAGGCACATATGCCTGTTCACTTACACCCAACAGCGCCAACCCACACACGCACACGCCAACTCACGAGCATGTCCTGAATGAAAAGAGACAAAATGATGCAATAAAAACTAATTATAGCTCGGGATGCAAGGCACATTTACGAATTGTTCGAAACCGGTCTGGATGCAGGGGTTCGAATCCTAGGAGGGATTACAAATTCATCTTCTAATAACTCCAAAACTAATTAAAATAAAGACAGTAAATAAACTTTATTACTTTTATGTCATTAGTTCCTTTCTTGTGCATGTATAATAGAGTACCAGGTGTCATGGGTTCGATCCCCTAATTTTAAAATCTCAATATCTCAGAAACTAGCAGGGATTAAGGTGCGGACCAAAGCACGATTTTTAGTTTCTATGATGAACAATTAATGCTTTATATAATTTCCAATCAGTTGTCCCTAGCTCGAATCCCGATCTTTCAGTGACTTCCATAATTTTCCACTGTGTTCTAGAATATATCACTTAGATCGATGCTGTAACTGCATACAGGTCTTTTAAACACAAGGTAATATTATAAATAATTTTGTTTCTGGCGTTCTGAGTTCGAATACCGATTCAATGAAGTTTACTTATAAATTTAATAACATAGTAAATAATTAAGACAAAGGCACCAAATAAACCTATTACGTTAATAATATCCAGCGGGTGTATATTAGGGTACCTGACGTCATGGGTTCGATCCTTAAGTTTAAATCTCAATTATTGCAGAAACTAACAGAGATAGAACTGTAGACGAAAGCATGTTTGATAGCTCATACAATGAACAATTAATGCTGTATATAATTTCCAGTCAGTTGCCCCTAGTTCGAATCCCCATCTTTCAATGACTTCACTGATTTTCCTCTGTACTCTAGAATACATCGCTTAGATTGATGCTTTAACTGCATGCAGCTTTGTGTAACGACATTATGGATGTACTCTGTGTGAGAGAGAGAGCGAGAGAGAGAGAGCGAGCGAGAGGAAGTGAAACAAGTAGGGATAGAAGTGCTGAGACCCTCTGCGCATGCGCAGCAAGAGATGATGTCATTGGCTGCAATAATCACGTGACGTGTAAGCATCACAGCCATGATGATGTGCCGGCATCGCCTGGAGGGGGTTTAGATCCCTATATAAACAGATATCTGCCCATGTTAGAACTGCTGTGTACTTATTAACTTTACATTCAAGTTTTAAAGAGCTTTAAATGCAACGTGAGCTGCAGGCCGTCTACACATTCAGCACATATCAAAACGTGACAATGCAAGGTGAGTTTTAAATAACTATACAAAATCACTGTTGGCTTTTACAATACATTTAATTTTATTTAAACGTTACAGTACATGAAAGATGATTCGTTACAAAGAGCATCATATTTTCTAATCTGCGCTTTACATTCACATGGATTTCACTGCATACTCTTCTTCAGTTCACATGATTTTCGCCACACATTCTTTTTACATAAACATTCATACGATTTTCCCCCTCATTCATTGTTTCACTATACACTCACATGATTTCCTCTACCCATTCTTTGTTCCCCCTGCATGTTCATGCTCTGTTAACATTCACATGACTTTCTCTGCACATTCTTTGCTTCCATTAACATTCACATGATTTTCGCCACACATTCTTCTTGCATAAACATTCATACGACTTTCCCCCTCATTCTTTGTTTCACTATACACTCACATGATTTCCTCTACTCATTCTTTGTTCCCCTGCAGGTTCATGCTTTGTTAACATTCATACGACTTTCTCTGCACATTCTTTGCTTCCATTTACATTCACATGATCTTCTCAACACATTCTTCTTACTTAAACATTCATATGATTTCCCCCCCCCCCACTCATTCTTTGTTTCACTATACATTCGCACACGATTTCCTCTACTCATTCTTTGGTTCTCTGCTGGCTCATCTTCAATGAACATTCACATGATTTTCTGTACTTATTCTTTATTTCTCTACACATTCATAGGCTTACTTACAAAACATGCACACCCTAGTTCTAATATAAAGAAGTGTATAACTTGTTCTTCAACTTGAATAATGTAGTGAAAATAATAATTCATGACAATGTCTGTTACAGATTGTTTAGCTGATAGACTTAACAAGATGATTGAAGAGCGTAGTTTCCTACCGACTCGTAGAGTTCAAGATCTCGAAATAGGTCTTAACTATGAGATAAAGTCCTTAAAGAGAGTTCAAACAAGATATGGTACCAGGATCGTATCTTCGCTGGAGGATTGTCAAGTGTTCTTGCCAGAGCGCTATAATTCGTTAACCGATCAAGAGATTGCAGAAATACCTGGGAACGTATACCTCCAGCATAATGGCATGGCAGAGACGGGGAAATTTAAGACATGTAAATTGTCTTTTTTACATGCAAAGAAGGTGCGTAGAAGTGTCAAACTTAAGTATTGAATGTTCTCCTATTTCACAATGAAAAATTCATAAATAAAACAACTGACTCATTGATATTACATATAAAGATACAAAAGATGCATATTATAGAATTTTATAAAAAATTTACGAAATCACAATATCACATGCTCTGAGTTTAATTATATCTAACGCATTGAAATAACTCTAAATATCCGAATGTTTATACAATTTTTTTTGCTTCATTTTACATGTATCATATGCTTCATTTTACATGTATCATAACAAAAAATGTAATTCTTTTCAGGTTGCCTTTACTTGACCAAGATAGTTTTCTAAGACTTTCATTGTGCAATGTTTCAGGCTGTGCAATAAGAGGAAGAAGAAGAGGAATAGCCTGCTGCCATGCAAAGGATGCTGACGCTATTGGAGGGTGGAATAAGCACCATCGGCACCTATAAGAAACATTTCGGCAAGAAATGGGTGCTGAGACATCTACATCACCGAAACACATTAAGACAGGATCCTTATATAACATTACAGGGTATACAATGAAAAAATACGGTCAATTTTGTATACAGTTCAATGCATAGCTGAGAGTTAGCTCGAACTAGTCTCCCTATATTCACTGAAATTAAGCATTGTGAGCAATAATTTAAGTGACTGTGAAAATACTTTAAGTAATGGTGAAATTTGTATCCTAAAAGACTTGAGCCCTGTATACATTAAAAGCATTAAGACTGTTTGCCACGCTGGAATACAAATTATGAAAATAAAAATACTTTCATTTAAATAATAAGGACATTTGCATAACCTGCTGTTACAAGTGTAATGACATATACAGAAACAATGAGTCGGACGAGAAAGTGATGGAAATGTAAGATAAATAATAACAATAAAAGAATTAAGGTATGCTTTTACATAGTGTTTTTATTCATTAAAAATCCTTGCATTCCTAATGAAAAATAGATCATTACAATGATTAGTTTAAGTTATGTCACAATGATCAAAAAGAGAACCGTCTTTAGATGCATTACTCGATCTTAAGTCTGAGCACCAAGAAAAGACAAATCACGGCTTCTCCATTTTAGATGTGGTGACACTATTCAGGTAAATTCCTGTAACACAGCAGGTTGAGTATGCAGATCTGTGGTCCTAAATGGGTGAAACAGAGTCTTATCCAGCTTAACAGTCTTGAGGATCTCAGCATCAGAAAGTCGAATCACAAGCCTTCTCCACTCGATGAGTACAGGTTTAACAACAGCATTCTCTTCACCCTGAGACGGTGTAAAGTATATAAATGTTCAACTTGACAAGGGATTCTAAACTCGTTGTTAGAGTCCAGAGCTGATGTATTATATGGTGAAAACCGATGTTCCTCTTCTTCGTGATCTTGTCGTCGAATCTCGGTGTCGGTAGCATTGAAGATGTCCATGATTATAGGATTCTGAAGCCCAATAACTGTAGGAACTGCTGATTGCGTGATGTTAACCTGATGGGCGTCAAGGGCAGAGCATGATGTGTGCGTCGAATCATTCCATTATTATATCCTCGACGTCGTTGACTTCTAAAAACTATAGGCATTATGCTTATATCCTTGTTTCTAAAGGCAATGATATTGCTGTTAGGCTCCCGTGTTTGCTCTATGAAGCGGATCTTTATGAACAACAGGTAAAATTTGATTTGATGGTTCCTGTGAAATACGGTATCCAGCCGTAACAGATGGGAAAACTGGTAGATGGAGTGTCCACTTTTACTATCGAGGAAGGAGACTGATGCAATACTGCGCTAAATTCGTATGATGCTCAACTTAAATATATTCACTAGGAAATCAGATTCAGACAGCTGATTAGATGGAATAACTTTGTCACTGAAGGGCCACAGAACGTTCCTATAGAACAATCACTGGAAAAAATCAAGAGTGAAAGGACATTTTAATGACATTTTTATTATTATTATTCACTGATCTAATAAAGAAGACATTCGCATCCTAATATGAGGAATCTTTCTAACTCTTTCATGGTTTCAAGGTTCTGCAGATGCTAATCACGCTATAAAACCACCCAGCTTTAAATCCTTAATAATGTCGCTAATCGCATCGGAAAAGTCATTTTTATCAGGTGTATGAAGCATCATGAGTACCCTTAGCATGTTTACCAAATCATTAGGATCGGTGTAGCGGTATAGCATCTCCTCTGTATTCGCTTTGGATATATCTTCTAATCTAGGTGAGTTGACACTAGTATGCTTGCTTTCATTGGTGTGTTTATTCAGAGCTTGCTCATTCAAAGAAACTGCTCTCATTGCTTCATCAGTGGTAGCTCTTGACGTTATTACAGGGTCGCTTGAACTGGTTCCAAGTACGGTACATCTTGAATCCCGCTCTTCGGCACTTGAGAAGATTTCAGGATCTCGTTTGGGTGTTGTAGTCAATGCACAGCTGGTCATTGCTTTACAGCATCTTCTCCTATGTTGCTTAAGCCTTGAAATTGTCCTGTTTTTTAAAGTTCTATTACATATGCAGCACTTAACAAAGCGATTACTCCCCCCCTTGGGAAACATACGAAAAATCAAGATTCTCGTAAATTGACTGTAATTGTCCGTCTTTGTGAGTGTTCATGCTCAAGCAGTATATATAAACTAGTCAATGTATACTGTAGATGTTGAATTCGCATACGATAACATGAGACAGCTATTTTTAAACATTTATGTATTTATATATGTACTCAGGTTTTGATGCATATAAACAGCCATGTCCGAATTAGACTAAGCAAAATATTGTAGCATTTGCGCATAATATTTGTAATTCCGTTAATTATAACTATCTCATTAAGAAGCAGATTCAAGTAGCCAGAAATGGATTCATAGAGGTAAGAGTACAAGTTTTCTTGATAGTTAGCACAGAGAATGCGAGAGTTAAGGGAGATACTGGTCATTTTCCCTTTGCAGGTCACCTTTTTTCCCTTTGCTGGCCACCTTTTTCCCTTTGCTGGCCACATTTTTCCCTTTGCTGGTCACCTTTTTCCCTTTGCTGGTCACGTTTTTCCCTTTGATGGTTCCATTTTTCCCTTTACTGCCCACCTTTTTCCCTTTGCTGGTCACATTTTTCCCTTTGCTGGTCACCTTTTTCCCTTTGCTGGTCACGTTTTTTCCTTTGCTGGTCACATTTTTCCCTTTGCAGGTCACATTTTTCCCTTTGCAGGTCACCTTTTTTTCCCTTTGCTGGCCACCTTTTTCCCTTTGCTGGTCACATTTTTCCCTTTGCTGGTCACCTTTTTCCCTTTCCTGGTCACGTTTTTCCCTTTGCTGGTCCCATTTTTCCCTTTACTGGCCACCTTTCTCCCTTTGCTGGTCACATTTTTCCCTTTGCTGGTCACCTTATTCCCTTTGCTGGTCACGTTTTTCCCTTTGCTGGTCACATTTTCCCCTTTGCAGGTCACCTTTTTTCCCTTTGCTGGCCACTTTTTCCCTTTGCTGGTAACATTTTTCCTTTGCTGGTCACCTTTTTCCCTTTGTTGGTCACGTTTTTCCCTTTGCTGGTCCCATTTTTCCCTTTGCTGGTCACATTTTTCCCTTTGCAGGTCACGTTTTTCCCTTTGCTGGTCACCTTTTTCCCTTTGCTGGTCACGTTTTTCCCTTTGCTGGTCAGGTTTTTCCCTTTGCTGGTCACCTTTTTCCCTTTGCTGGTCACGTTTTTCCCTTTACTGGTCACATTTTTCCCTTTGCTGGTCACCTTTTTCCCATTGCTGGTCACCTTTTTCCCTTTGCTGGTAACGTTTTTCCCTTTGCTGGTCACCTTTTTCCCTTTTCTGGTCACGTTTTTCCCCGTTGCTGGTCACCTTTTTCCCTTTGTTGGTCACGTTTTTCCCTTTGCTGGTCCCATTTTTCCCTTTGCTGGTCACATTTTTCCCTTTGCAGGTCACGTTTTTCCCTTTGCTGGTCACCTTTTTCCCTTTGCTGGTCACGTTTTTCCCTTTGCTGGTCACCTTTTTCCCTTTGCTGGTCACGTTTTTCCCTTTACTGGTCACATTTTTCCCTTTGCTGGTCACCTTTTTCCCTTTGCTGGTCACCTTTTTCCCTTTGTTGGTAACGTTTTTCCCTTTGCTGGTCACCTTTTTCCCTTTTCTGGTCACGTTTTTCCCCGTTGCTTGTCACCTTTTTCCCTTTGCTGGTCACGTTTTTCCCTTTGCTGGTCACCTTTTTCCCTTTACTGGTAACGTTTTTCCCTTTGCTGGTCACATTTTTCCCTTTGCTGGTCACCTTTTTCCCTTTGCTGGTCACCTTTATCCCTTTGCTGGTCACCTTTTTCCCTTTGCTGGTCACGTTTTTCCCTTTGCTGGTCACCTTTTTCCCTTTGCTGGTTACGTTTTTCCCTTTGCTGGTCACCTTTTTCCCTTTTCTGGTCACGTTTTTCCCTTTGCTGGTCACCTTTTTCCCTTTGCTGGTCACTTTTTCCCTTTGCTGGTCACCTTTTTCCCTTGTTGGTCACGTTTTTCCCATTGCTGGTCACCATTTTCCCTTTTCTGATCACGTTTTTCCCGTTGCTGGTCACCTTTTCCCCTTTGCTGGTCACGTTTTTTCCCGTTGCTGGTCACCTTTTTCCCTTTGCTGGTAACCTTTTTCTCGTTGCTGGTCACCTTTTTTCCCATTGCTGGTCACGTTTTTCCCTTTGCTGGTCACCTTTTTCCCTTTGCTGTTAACGTTTTTCCCTTTGCTGGTCACGTTTTTCCCTTTGCTGTTCACATTTTTCCCTTTGCTGGTCACATTTTTCCCTTTCCTGGTCACGTTTTTCGCTTTGCTGGTCACGTTTTTCCCTTTGCTGGTCACATTTTTCCCTTTGCTGGTCACATTTTTTCCTTTCCTGGTCACGTTTTTCCCTTTGCTGGTCACCTTTTTCCCTTTGCTGGTCACGTTTTTCCCTTTGCTGGTCACGTTTTTCCCTTTGCTGGTCAACCTTTTCCCTTTGCTGGTCACGTTTTTCCCTTTGCTGGTCACGTTTTTCCCTCTGCTGGTCACCTTTTTCCCTTTGCTGGTAACGTTTTTCCCTTTGCTGGTCACCTTTTTCCCTTTGCTGGTCACCTTTTTCCCTTTGCTGGTCACGTTTCTCCCTTTGCTGGTCACCTTTTTCCCTTTCCTGGTCACGTTTTTCCCTTTGCTGGTCACGTTTTTCCCTTTGCTGGTCACCTTTTTCCCTTTGCTGGTCACGTTTTTCCCTTTGCTGGTCACCTTTTTCCCTTTTCTGGTCACGTTTTTCCCTTTGCTGGTCACCTTTTTCCCTTTGCTGGTAACGTTTTTCCCGTTGCTGGTCACGTTTTTTCCCATTGCTGGTAACGTTTTTCCCTTTGCTGGTAACGTTTTTCCCGTTGCTGGTCACCTTTTTTCCCTTTGCTGGTCACATTTTTCCCTTTGCTGGTCACATTTTTCCCTTTACTGGTCACCTTTTTCCCTTTGCCGGTCACGTTTTTCCCTTTGCTGGTCACCTTTTTCCCTTTGCTGGTCAGATTTTTCCCTATGCTGTAACCTTTTTCCCCTTGCTGGTCACGTTTTTCCCTTTGCTGGTCACGTTTTTCCCTTTGCTGGTAACATTTTTCCCTTTGCTGGTCACCTTTTCCCTGAATGGGTTACATGATAGGCAAGTCAAGAAAATTGACATGAAACAGTTTTCCACTAAGTTCACGTCTAAAGTCGCTTTAAAAGTTTATCATATCAATAGGCTGTGAGCATTCTTGTTTCATCCTCTCTAGCTTGACAGCTAAAGTAAAATAAATCGCTCTTAATGTATATACGCTAATGAGAAAGTATAAAAGAACTATCCTGAATAAAAATCGATTAGTATAACGTGAGAGCTAAGGTGGTTAAGCTCGCAAGAGGTTTCGGTTTAATTAACTCTCTCACTAGCCTGCAACCGTTGAAGTACATTTACCTGGTTACATAGGCTGAGGAACTGTGGTAAAGCTAGAGAAAAATTAAAGAGAGGAGACCCTGGAATCATTCCGTTAGACGATTCGTGTAATCTTAGTGGCATTGCCAACGCTCAGCATAAGGTCTCCACTTCGAGAAACATTGCTGACAAGATCTGGCTGAAACGACTTGGAAAAGCGTGCAATCTGATGTTACATTAGGTGAAAAAGTTGGCAGCGTGACTAGTAACAGCAATTATGAAGGGAAAGGTAGCTCCAGGTGCAGTAACCACGAAGAAGAAACGAGGAGGATTTCTACCTCTCATACCAATTATTGCAGCTCTAGGCGCTGCTGCTGGAGGTGCAGCCCAAATTGCCTCAGCAGTAAATAAGAAAAAGGCAGCAGATAAACAACTTGCCGAAATGATGAGGCATAAGAGAGAATTTGAGAGAAAGGTATCTGTTGGCGGAGGGTCCAAAAAGAAGAAACGAGGAGGATTTCTACCGCTCATACCAATTATTGTAGCACTAGGAGCCGCCGCTGGAGGTGCATCACAAATTGCTACAGCTGTAAATAAGAAAAAAGCCGCTGATAAACAACTTGCTGAAATGATGAGACGTAACAGAGAAATTGAATCAAGAGGGAAAGGCTTACGAGTGAAGAAGAATAAGGGAAGAAACACCGAAACGAAGAGGAGACAGAGCCTGAAAGGGAATTCAAAAAGCTCAGGCACAGCGCTATACTTGTCCCGGAAAAAACATTAAGTAACATAGACCTTGACTTGTATGCCCTACGACTATAGATTTTAGAAGAAGTCAACGACGTCGAGGATATAATATTGGAATGATTCGACGCACACATCATGCTCTGCCCTTGACGCCCATCAGGTTAACATCACGCAATCAGCAGTTCCTACAGTTATTGGGCTTCAGAATCCTATAATCAAGGGACATCTTCAATGTTACCGACACCCAGATTCGAGGACAAGATCGCTAAGAAGAGGAACGTGTGTTTTCACCATATAATACATCTGCTCTGGACTCTAACAACGAGTTTAGAATCCCTTGTCAAGTTGAACATTTATATACTTTACACCGTCTCAGGGTGAAGAGAATGCTGTTGTTAAACCTGTACTCATCGAGTGGAGAAGGCTTGTGATTCGACTTTCTGATGCTGAGATCCTCAAGACTGTTTCGCTGGATAAGACTCTGTTTCACCCATTTAGGACCACAGATCTGCATACTCAACCTGCTGTGTTACAGGAATTTACCTGAATAGTGTCACCACATCTAAAATGGAGAAGCCGTGATTTGTCTTTTCTTGGTGCTCAGACTAAGATCGAGTAATGCATCTAAAGACGGTTCTCTTTTTGATCATTGTGACATAACTTAAACTAATCATTGTAATGATCTATTTTTCATTAGGAATGCAAGGATTTTTAATGAATAAAAACACTATGTAAAAGCATACCTTAATTCTTTTATTGTTATTATTTATCTTACATTTCCACCACTTTCTCGTCCGACTCATTGTTTCTGTATATGTCATTACACTTGTAACAGCAGGTTATGCAAATGTCCTTATTATTTAAATGAAAGTATTTTTATTTTCATAATTTGTATTCCAGCGTGGCAAACAGTCTTAATGCTTTTAATGTATACAGGGCTCAAGTCTTTTAGGATACAAATTTCACCATTACTTAAAGTATTTTCACAGTCACTTAAATTATTGCTCACAATGCTTAATTTCAGTGAATATAGGGAGACTAGTTCGAGCTAACTCTCAGCTATGCATTGAATTGTATACAAAATTGACCGTATTTTTTCATTGTATACCCTGTAATGTTATATAAGGATCCTGTCTTAATGTGTTTCGGTGATGTAGATGTCTCAGCACCCGTTTCTTGCCAAAATGTTTCTTATAGGTGCCGATGGTGCTTATTCCACCCTCCAATAGCGTCAGCATCCTTTGCATGGCAGCAGGCTATTCCTCTTCTTCTTCCTCTTATTGCACAGCCTGAAACATTGCACAATGAAAGTCTTAGAAAACTATCTTGGTCAAGTAAAGGCAACCTGAAAAGAATTACATTTTTTGTTATGATACATGTAAAATGAAGCATATGATACATGTAAAATGAAGCACAAAGATTTGTATAAACATTCGGATATTTAGAGTTATTTCAATGCGTTAGATATAATTAAACTCAGAGCATGTGATATTGTGATTTCGTAAATTTTTTATAAAATTCTATAATATGCATCTTTTGTATCTTTATATGTAATATCAATGAGTCAGTTGTTTTATTTATGAATTTTTCATTGTGAAATAGGAGAACATTCAATACTTAAGTTTGACACTTCCACGCACCTTCTTTGCATGTAAAAAAGACAATTTACATGTCTTAAATTTCCCCGTCTCTGCCATGCCATTATGCTGGAGGTATACGTTCCCAGGTATTTCTGCAATCTCTTGATCGGTTAAGGAATTATAGCGCTCTGGCAAGAACACTTGACAATCCTCCAGCGAAGATACGATCCTGGTACCATATCTTGTTTGAACTCTCTTTAAGGACTTTATCTCATAGTTAAGACCTATTTCGAGATCTTGAACTCTACGAGTCGGTAGGAAACTACGCTCTTCAATCATCTTGTTAAGTCTATCAGCTAAACAATCTGTAACAGACATTGTCATGAATTATTATTTTCACTACATTATTCAAGTTGAAGAACAAGTTATACACTTCTTTATATTAGAACTAGGGTGTGCATGTTTTGTAAGTAAGCCTATGAATGTGTAGAGAAATAAAGAATAAGTACAGAAAATCATGTGAATGTTCATTGAAGATGAGCCAGCAGAGAACCAAAGAATGAGTAGAGGAAATCGTGTGCGAATGTATAGTGAAACAAAGAATGAGTGGGGGAAAATCATATGAATGTTTATGTAAGAAGAATGTGTTAGAAGATCATGTGCATGTAAATGGAAGCAAAGAATGTGCAGAGAAAATCGTGTGAATGTTAACAAAGCATGAACCTGCAGGGGAACAAAGAATGAGTAGAGGAAATCATGTGAGTGTATAGTGAAACAAAGAATGAGGGGGAAAGTCGTATGAATGTTTATGCAAGAAGAATGTGTGGCGAAAATCATGTGAATGTTAATGGAAGCAAAGAATGTGCAGAGAAAGTCATGTGAATGTTAACAGAGCATGAACATGCAGGGGGAACAAAGAATGGGTAGAGGAAATCATGTGAGTGTATAGTGAAACAATGAATGAGGGGGAAAATCGTATGAATGTTTATGTAAAAAGAATGTGTGGCGAAAATCATGTGAACTGAAGAAGAGTATGCAGTGAAATCCATGTGAATGTAAAGCGCAGATTAGAAAATATGATGCTCTTTGTAACGAATCATCTTTCATGTACTGTAACGTTTAAATACAATTAAATGTATTGTAAAAGCCAACAGTGATTTTGTATAGTTATTTAAAACTCAGCTTGTAACGTTGTCACGTTTTGATATGTGCTGAATGTGTAGACGGCCTGCAGCTCACGTTGCTTTTAAAGCTCTTTAAAACTAGAATGTAAAGTTAATAAGTACACAGCAGTTCTAACATGGGCAGATATCTGTTTATATAGGGATCTAAACCCCCTCCAGGCGATGCCGGCACGTCATCATGGCTGTGATGCTTACACGTCACGTGATTATTGCAGCCAATGACATCATCTCTTGCTGCGCATGCGCAGAGGGTCTCAGCACTTCTATCCCTACTTGTTTCACTTCCTCTCGCTCGCTCTCTCTCTCTCTCTCGCTCTCTCTCTCACACAGACTACATCCATAATGTCGTTACACAAAGCTGCATGCAGTTAAAGCATCAATCTAAGCGATGTATTCTAGAGTACAGAGGAAAATCAGTGAAGTCATTGAAAGATGGGGATTCGAACTAGGGGCAACTGACTGGAAATTATATACAGCATTAATTGTTCATTGTATGAGCTATCAAACATGCTTTCGTCTACAGTTCTATCTCTGTTAGTTTCTGCAATAATTGAGATTTAAACTTAAGGATCGAACCCATGACGTCAGGTACCCTAATATACACCCGCTGGATATTATTAACGTAATAGGTTTATTTGGTGCCTTTGTCTTAATTATTTACTATGTTATTAAATTTATAAGTAAACTTCATTGAATCGGTATTCGAACTCAGAACGCCAGAAACAAAATTATTTATAATCTTACCTTGTGTTTAAAAGACCTGTATGCAGTTACAGCATCGATCTAAGTGATATATTCTAGAACACAGTGGAAAATTAAGGAAGTCACTGAAAGATCGGGATTCGAGCTAGGGACAACTGATTGGAAATTATATAAAGCATTAATTGTTCATCATAGAAACTAAAAATCGTGCTTTGGTCCGCACCTTAATCCCTGCTAGTTTCTGAGATAATTGAGATTTTAAATTTAGGGGATCGAACCCATGACACCTGGTACTCTAATATACATGCACAAGAAAGGAACTAATGACATAAAAGTAATAAAGTTTATTTACTGTCTTTATTTTAATTAGTTTTGGAGTTATTAGAAGATGAATTTGTAATCCCTCCTAGGATTCGAACCCCTGCATCCAGACCGGTTTCGAACAATTCGTAAATGTGCCTTGCATCCCGAGCTATAATTAGTTTTTATTGCATCATTTTGTCTCTTTTCATTCAGGACATGCTCGTGAGTTGGCGTGTGCGTGTGTGGGTTGGCGCTGTTGGGTGTAAGTGAACAGGCATATGTGCCTGCGCGTGTGTGAGTGTGTGTGCGTGTATGTGTGTGTCCATGTATATGTATGTGAGAGTGTAACGGTGTATGCATGTACGTGAGTGTGTGTGTGCGTGTATGTGTGTGTGTCCATGTATATGTATGTGAGAGTGTAAGAGCACTGATGTATGTATGTATACGCATGAGGTGCGTGAATGCGTGTGTGTACTGGTGTATGTATGTGTATGTGCGTGTGTCCATGTATATGTATGTGTGTAAGAGCACTGGTGTATGTTTGCTGATGTGTGTACAAGTGCTCGTGTATATGCGAACGCCTGAATGTGTACAAGTCGTGGAGAAAGAAAGAGATAGATAGAAAGAAAAAGAGAGGAGAAGAAGAAAGAATGTTGTCTAGGCTTCGGGATATCCAAGTATGCATCAGGGTTTAATATAAATAATTATAGTTGTTAAATGCAATTTTAATCCGACCGCCCGCTGCTTCAATAACTTAATAGTTATTATAGCGTATCGCAGGGCAGGATTCGAACTATGGACCTCTGGTTCCTAAGAATACAGCTCGTTAAACATTGTAATGACGTGTATATTAAATTATATTTGTTAAACACGGTTTTAATCTGACCCGTTCACTCTTCAATAATTTAGTATTTATTATAGCGTTTCGCTGGGTAAGGTTCGAACTATGGGCTTCTGGGTTCCTAAGAATACCTTTCATTAAAACAGCGTAATGTATAAAATTAAATTATATTTGTTAAATACATTTTTTAATCTTATCTTGCGCGCTTCCGTAATTTAATAGTTAGTAGGCATAGAGCTTGCAGGGTAAGACTCGAACTAGAAACCTCTGAACGGGCTTTAATCAGGGTAATGATATAATAATGTTTTACCCTAAGAAAATATCAACTTGGATACCTAAGTATACGCATGTGTTTAATATACTTTTAACCTGTTAGAGCACGCATACGTAATTTACTAGATGTTACGCATTAGAGTTTGCAGGGTAAGATTCGAACTAGGGTCCTCTGAACGGTCTTTCATTAATTAGGATGATGATGTATAAAAAATTAAATTATATTTGTTAAATACATTTTCAATCTGGTCTTGCATAGTTTAATAGTTATTGAGCGTTAGAGTTTCACTTGGTAAGACTCGAGCTAGAATTCTCTGAACGCCATTTTTATTAATTAAGGTAATGATATAATAATATCAATCATTAATTTCTCATTAGCAATAAACTTTTGATTACTGCAAGAATCAAACACCGATCTATGGATATCACTCAGAGGTTTAATGCACGTAATGAAATGTATATTAGGCGCTTTTTCAGTCACTGCCTGAAATGGGCCAAGCAGAATGCTTGTTAACTATGATGTTTGCTGATGTGTGTACAAGTGCTCGTGTATATGCGAACGCCTGAATGTGTACAAGTCGTGGAGAAAGAAAGAGATAGATAGAAAGAAAAAGAGAGGAGAAGAAGAAAGAATGTTGTCTAGGCTTCGGGATATCTAAGTATGCATCAGGGTTTAATATAAATAATTATAGTTGTTAAATGCAATTTTAATCCGACCGCCCGCTGCTTCAATAACTTAATAGTTATTATAGCGTTTCGCAGGGCAGGATTCGAACTATGCTCGGATATATTCGTAGGATGTCGTAAAACGTCGGAGAGAACTCCCTCAGGCAAAATCATGATGGCCGACCTGACGTTGTTACGCAGAGTTGGTAAACAAGTTTCTCTCTCTTTCACACAAACAAGGACAGGACGAGTATAAAGCAACCCTCGAATTCTTTTGTTAACTAGCAGGTGGTCAAACAATGGAAAAGGTCAGGCTTTGTTATGGAGTAGTGGGATGGGAACGCCGCAGGTGTCTTTCTAAACTAGTCTTGCCCAGGACAATAGAAAGGCACACACAATAGAATCTCTTACACAATGGAAAGGGTCAGGCTTTGTTATGGAGTAGTGGGATGGGAACGCCGCAGGTGTCTTTCTAAACTAGTCTTGCCCAGGACAATAGAAAGGCACACACAATAGAATCTCTTACACAATGGAAAGGGACCGGCTTTGTTATTGGCTTGTGGAATGAGTATGCCACGTGTTCGACAAACAATGCAAGTGGGGGTGGGTAACTGACCAGGTGCAGAAGTGGCCTGATGTGGAAGGGGTAGGAAAAACATCTCGCCTTTGTTACAGAACCTTAAATTTATGACCCCTTTGTTCGTTTTGACAGTTGATTGACAGCCTTAATTGCTTAACTGTCAAGCTTCCATTGTACTCAACAAGATTTATGACCCTCAGGTGCAAGTAAAACTACCAAGGAGCTGGGGGTGGGGGAGGGGGAGGGGGGAGGGTGCGGGGGGCTAATTAGCATATGAATAGACATGCATAAATTAACTGTTTCAGAATGCCCATTTCCCCCCTACTCATATCCAAAACAAAAAAATGAATAACGAATTCCCATTTGAGAAAATAAGTATTGAAAAATTTAAGGGAATAACAAGCAATATCTCGAAAATGGTTCACTCAACAAAAAAAATGTATATGACATAAATTGTGTATTCTAACGCGATCTACATTTTTTGTGTAGTAAATTTTGTCTATCTCTTATGGTTTACCAGTTATTTAAAAGTCGTTCACAATGGAGAATACTTTTGGAGACCATTCCAGAAAATTCAAGATATACATGTTATTTTTCATGAAAATATCTTAAACATATGATATTTTAATCAAAATCTTTAGAGCCATTTTTGAGAAAATGAAACTTTTCGAAAAATATTTCTTGTAAAGGGTAGTCTGGGGTGGGGGGATTTTCTTGAAAACCTTCGTGTCGCATCTCTGGAAGATACTGAACCTAAATACCAAATTTGGTGTTTATCTGACTGTTCGTTTCTGAGTTATGATGTTCACAGACAGACACACATACAGACACAGACACACACACGGATATGTTTCCAAAAATGCTTTTTTTGGATTCAGGGGTTCTCAAAACATGTATTTACCGTGAAATCTCGGTATCGAATTTTTGGGTGGAATATAATACTTCCCCTACTTACTGTACGTAGTAGAGAAAGTAAAAAAACGAATTTCTTTCTCTACCACGTACATAACAAGTAGAGACGATATTGCATGCCGCCCAAAATTTCAATACCAGAATTCACCGGAAATATATGTTTTGAAGCCCCTTGAATCCAAAAGAAAGCATTTTTAGAAAAATGTCCGAGCGTGTGCTGCGTGTGCGAGTATGTGTGAACAGCATAACTCAAAAACGAAGAGTTTCAGAAATACCAAACTTGGTATTTAGGTACAGTATCTGCCGTAGATGCGACATGAAGATATTCAGGAAGTTTACTCCACCCCAATCTAGCATTTACATGGAAGACTTTTCGAAATGTTTTGTTTTCTAAAAAATGACTAACAATTTTGGTAAAAATACCATATTTTAAAGATATTCACATGACAAACAAAATCTATATCTTGAATTTTCTTAGAACAGCCTGTGAAGTTCTCTTCATTCAGAAGGAATTTTGTATAACCTGGTATAAACGGTAACGTTAAGCGATAGCCGAAAACATAATGCTTAAAAAATAATTGATATCTTTAAAACACACAATTTATTTCAAATAAATTTTTCGTGGTACCAACCATTTGAGATTCCATTATTAATGGTTCGAATTGTTCAATATTAAGCCAGTCTTTCAAAATCCAGTTGACAACATTCAGTTGTTTCTTGCGATTGCATGGAAAGAATATGTAATTTTTAGGCCAGCGTATAGCGTCCAGTTCTTAAACATTTGACTATCCCTTAGTATTATAACGAAATGTGTAATGCAGCTAATTTCTGGAAAGGTTTATCTGGATTAAAATGAGATACATCAAAAGTAAACGTCATAAAAGTAATTTGTATTCCTACTTATAAACGATAGAGGTTAGAGAACGCAATGTGAATGTAACACTTTAGATTTTTAGTAAAACTTCCGTGTGAGAGCGTGTGTGATGTGTGTGAACACCATAACTCAATAATCGGTTAAATACCAAACGTGGTATTTAAGTTCAATCTTCAAAAATGTGACACGAAGATTTTCAATAAAATTCCCCCACTCCAAATTACCCTTTAAATGGAAAATTTTACGGAAGATGTTTATTTTTTAAAAAACGGTCCTAACGATTTTGGTTTAAATACCATGTTTAAGATATTTTATTCACAAATGAAATGTCTATCTTGAATATTCTGGGAATGGCTTCGGAAGCCCTCTTCATTCTGAATGAATTTTGTATAACCGATAAACCGTAAGCGACGGACAAAATCTTACTGCTTAAAAAACGTAGATCTCGTTAAAGCACACAATTTATGTCAAATTTGTTTTGTGGTGTTTACCATTTCCGAGATTCCTTTATTATTGATTTGCCTTTTCAGATACTTATACTTTCTCAAGAGGAAAATCGCTATTCTCTCTCTCTCTCTCTCTCTCTCATCCACTCACTCTTGGGCATGCAAAGAGAACGGAATTTCAAAGGCATCACATAGCACTCTATCTATCTTAACTATCGCTTAAAGCCTACTGTATACCCTTGTACCTATAAGGAAATCCTAACAAGACAATTTTGAAGATGTTTATCTCGATTAATATGAATTAAATAGAAGAATTAGTGTTTGTAAGAATAGTTTGTTAAAGAATGGGCAGAGAGCAGAGAAACCAGGGTGTGTAACGCATCAGGTTTTTACTTGTATTGCAAGGAGCACGGGATTTCAAAACCACCACATAGCGACACGCCTTTTAAAATCCTGATTATCGTTACACCTGCTGTACTCTTCTTAAACCTACCTAACACGAAAAGTCTAAATATATAACAAATGCTTATCTCGATTAACAAGGTGTAGATGCAAGAATAATCTTTTGCAAAAATATTTCGCAGAAGAATGAGTAAAGAAACTCATATGAATACAGCACAGCTTTTTTTTTACTTTCTCTACCCGTACCTAGTATACACTCCACTCATAATTCGCCACGGAGATTTCACCGTAAATACGCGTTTTAAGGCCCCTTGAACCTAAAAGAATTGGAAAAAGGTCTGTGTGTGTGTGTGTGTGTGTGTGTGTGTTCGTGTGTGTGACAGAATAACTCAAAAAAAATGAAAAGTAGGATAAACACCCAATTTGGTAGTTAAGTTCAGTACTTTCCAAAGATACTACACAAAGATTTTCAAGAAATTCCCTCCACTCCAGGCTACCCTTTACATGGAACATTTTTCGAAATTTCTTATTTTCTAAAAATTCCAACGATTTTGGCTAAAATACAACATATTAAAGATACTTAGATGAAAAATAAAATGCATGTCTTGAATTTTCTGGGAATAGCCTGTGAAATCCTCTTCATTCGGAAGCAATTTTGTATAAATCTTATATAGCTGGAAACGTTAAGCGCTAGACGAAGACGTACGACACAAGAAATTTAGATCTCTTTAAAACACACAATTCATTTCCAATAACATTTTTGTGACCTCAACCATCTCTGAGATATCCGTTATTAATGGTTAATTGGTCTATTAATAACCATTAATAAAATGCCATTCTTTTAAAGCGCTGTCGATTTTCAGTTGTTTCTTATGATATCACTGAAAGGGCATGGAGTTTTAAGGACAGCGTGTCCTTGAAAAATTAGTTCTAAAACATTTGATCATCGCTATTTCCTTTGTTTCTATAACGAAATGTAGGATGCAGCTATTTCCGGAAAGGTTTATCTCGATTAAAATGAAGTAGTTAGGAAAATAATTTTCATGAGAATAATTTGTATATCCCAATAAACGATAGAGAGTAGAGAAGATCATGTAAATGAACACATCGGATTTTTCTTACTATACCTAAGATCTTTTTTCTTTTTCTTCGGTGAGTTTAATATCTTTTATCTAAATTCTTATTATATTATTTATTGCACTGTTCTGTGCTCAGGAGACAGTATTTAACAATCTGAAACCGAGGCTATTTATTATTGCAAATTTGTGTTCTTTGGGGTTGTAGCTGTCATTTTTAATGTTTATCTGTATGTGTATCTTTTCTGTAGTAGTGAAAGTTTAACCTTAGATTTCATAATTTTTATATCGAGAAAGGGATGTAAATGTGTTATTGTATTCTTTTTAATTTTACAGCTATCCACTTTATAGTAGTTTCCTCTCGATTCCTGCTTTCGAGAGATTCCTATCTTTCCATTGACCCTCTTCCATACCCCTCTTCATCATGTCACCATATATTCCTTCATACCACGTTCTTCTTGTCTTCCCCGCATTCCTCTACCTGGCACCTTCCAATTAAACACTCGTTTAAGCTACCGTTCCTCCGACATCTGTTGTACATGTCCATACCATTGTAGAGCTCCTTCTGATATTCTGTCTATAACAGTTTCTTGTGCACCCATTTCTTGTGTGTTGTAGGTGTTTCTAACATGTTGCAATCTGGATGTTCTCTTACTTCTTCGAAGTCTGACCATTTCTGACGTAAACTCTTTTCTGCATCCTTCCCTTTAATGTCCAACTTTAGGACACATATGTAAGTATACTTTCTATTATTACTTGTAAAATTAGTTGTTTGGCATTTCTGGTCAAATTCCTACTCCATGAGAGACTATTCAGGGATCTAATCGCTTTTCTTGCACAATTTACTCTACTAGTAATATCTTTATCACAAGTGTCACATTTATCTATTATAAATCCTATATACTTAAATTGCTCCACAATTTAATTACCACATCATTTATTTGTAAATCTTCTAAAACTACTCCAGTTACTATATATTCTGTTTTAATGGCGTCTATTTTTAATCCGCCTATTTCAAATGCATGTATTCATTTCTTGATCATATATTCTGTATCATCTTTGTCCTGTCCTATTATAATCTGGTCATCAGCAAATAGTAAATTGTGCAGTAAAGGGCCATTTATATTTAGTCCCATTCCCCTACTTGACTTATTCCACTTTGTCAGCACCTCTTCTATAAATATCTTAAACAATTTGGTGACATCCCACATCCTTGTCATAATCCTTTTGTTATGGGAAATTCTGATGATACCCGATTTCCAACCTTAACACTTGCCTTACATTCATACATTCTTTTTATAAAATGTATAAGGGTTTAGGTATTCTAAAATTGTACATTGCCGCCCATAGTTTGTTTATAGGCACAGACTCGTATGCTTTTTCAAGATCAATAAATACCACATACACTTCTTTCCCCTTAGCCAACATTTTTCTGTAATTTATCTAATCACAAATATATTATCCAAGCATGATTTGCCTGCGTAAAGCCTCGTATTAGTTCCTCCAGTCTAATTTTAATAATTGTACTTAAAATTCTACTAATTGCTGCCATAACACTAATGTCTCTATAATTTGTTGGATCTCTTGTATTCCCTTTGTTTTTACTTTCTCTACTACGTATAGTAAGTAGGGGAAGTATTGTATTCCACCCAAAAATTCGATACCGAGATTTCACCGGAGATATATGTTTTGAGACCCCCTGAATCCAAAAAAAGCATTTTTGGAAACATGTCCGTGTGTGTGTCTGTGTGTCTGTCTGTGTGTATGTCTGTGAACAGCATAACTCAGAAACGAACAGTCGGATAAACACCAAACTTGGTATTTAGGTTCAGTATCTTCCAGAGATGCGATACGAAGGTTTTTCAAGAAAATCCCCCACCCCAGATTACCCTTTATATGGAATATTTTTCGAAAATTTAAATTTTCTCAAAAATGGCTATAACGATTTTGATTAAAATATCACATGTTTAAGATATTTTCATGAGAAATAAAATGTATATCTTGAATTTTCTGGGAATGTCTCCAAAAGCATTCTTCATTGTGAACGACTTTTGCATAACTGGTAAACCATAAGAGATAGACAAACTTTTACAACACAAAAAATTTAGATCGCGTTAAAATACACAATTTATGTCATATACATTTTTTTGTTGAGTGAACCATTTTCGAGATATTGCTTGTTATTCCCTTAAAGTTTTAATACTTATTTTTCAAATGGGAATTCGTTATTCATTTTTTTGTCTTGGATATGCAAAGAGCATTAATCTGTGGCAAAGACAATGGTGCTGCACCTAGCAACCAGCTATTAAGAGATATGTCTATGCTTAAAGGCTACTGTATTTCTATATTGCCCTTGCAAATACAAAACAAGGGGAGCATAGTACGGCTTAAGCGAAACTCAAATATTTTTAGAACTGGTCGCTATGTGTAAAATGTAATTCTCTTTCCATGGCAAAAGATAATTTCTGCAAATGTTTATCTCGATTAACATGAAATAGTTGAAGAATAAGAGTTTATAAAAATAGTTTGTACAAGAGTAGAGAAAGTCATGTGAGTGTAACACATCAGATTTTTTTATGTCCTGGACATACAAAGAGAATGGAACGCGCCACATAGCAACCAGCTCTTAAAAGATTTGACTATCGCTTAAATACTACCATATTCCCCTTGCACCTACAAGAAAATTAGCAATAAGATTAACATCTCGATTAATATGAAGCATATGGAGAATAAGCGTTTGTAAAAATAGTTTATACAAGAGTAGAGAAAGTCATGTGAGTGTAACACATCAGATTTTTATATATTGTAGCTTCCACTCATGGTAGCTTCCAGTCATCCAGGATAGGATCTCCTTAAATAACTTGATTAAAATGTCTAGCAAATTCTTATTATGCCTGGACCACCATATTTAATTAGCTCAGTTTTTATTCGTCCCGGGCCGCGGCTTTCTCATTTTTTGTTATTCTCAAAACATTTCGTACCTCATTTTCTACTACAGGTTCCATTAAATCACCTTTCCATTGTCCTTCAAGTTAAAATCCATAAATCCTTTTCTCGATTCTGTTAAAAAAATTTAAAAATCTCCTGGAAGTTTTCATTGCTACTAAATTTACACTCTTTGTCTATTATTATTTCTCATATTTTTAATTGTCCTCCATACTTGGGCTTACTTTGTGTACCCCATAGTATGTTAAATTTCTCAGCATACTCTATTCCATATTTTTTTCCTCTAACTTCTAATTTGACTTTCCTTTTTAATTTATTATATACTTTTATGACATTCATAATTTTTGGAACTTAAATACCTTTTGTTTATGATATCCAGGATTTCGGCAATTATCCAATGGTTTTTTATATTGTTTACCATTTTCTGTGCCAAATGCTTCCCTTGCTGTTTCATGGATACATTATTTTCCGGCCCAGTCTTCTTCAAATTTCAATTTTTTAGTGAGGCGTTGGGCATATAAATTCTTAATGCTGTTATCTTGCAGAAGATGTAGATTAAATCGACAATTTTGTAACTAATGTCTTATTTCTGCATTTCGATCTTTCTTCACATTATACCCGTTTATAGGACATGCTATCCTCGTTGACAGCGTATAATGGTCCGTTGCACATTCACTCAAACATCTTGGACGATAATATTTCTCTTGTAATCATTTGTTGAACTAAGGTCTTTAGTGCGTTGTTCCCATGTATACTTACGTATATCACGGTGTTTAAACACCGTTTTCAAAATAATGTCATTTACTTTACATTCCTCTTTTAAACGTTGTCCATTTTCATTCTCGATATCTTTCCCATATGGACCAACAACATCCCCTGTCCCTTTTCCAACTCTATTGTTCAAATCTCCCATAATTATTAGTTCCTTCTTTTGAGAGACCGTTTCTACCAATTCAGTAAATTTTTCAATACACTGTTCCTTTATTACTTGTGGTGTGTCATTTGTTGGGGCATATGTGCCAATTATAGCTGCCTATATCTTTCCCATACATTGTTAGTTCTATAACTATAAAACTTTCATCTCCTTCCATATGCTTTATTAAAGGTTTCCATTTCTTCTTAATCAAAATGAATACTTCTGCTTTAGCTCTCTCCGATTTCTCCACCCCGCTCCATACATGTATATATTATCCTAACATCTCTTGACTCTTCTCTCTTCTTTTAGTTTCTGTCACAACTATTATAATATCTACCTCCCTTCTTAAGCATTTCATTACACTAATGTTCAGACCTTGTATGTTCCAAGTTGCCAAATTCATTGTCCTTTTTCGTAGCCAAAGTCTATCCTATTGATCCATCCGGCTTTATCTCTTTTTGCAGAAAATGTAATAATTATTTTTATGGAGCAGATTGTCAGCCTTTGCCAACCCCTGCACTTGGAGGACCTAACCAGAGCCTCATCTGCTGGTTTTCGGGATTCTTATTGGGCCTTCACGCTATCGTATAAATCGTATAATTTGAATAAAAAGCTTGTAATTTATCTAAAAACTGATAAAGGTAAAAAAACAGTGTTGTTAGTTGCAAAAGATTACGTCGAAAGAGTTTATAATTTATTAGACTCAGATAACTATGAAGTAACTAGAAAATTCTTGAATAATTGCTTAAAAACTGTCAATAAAGATATAACAAACAGTAATATTGTACCTAATGAAGAGAGAAAAAAAATTGAAACCTTGCAACCCATTGTTACCAAAATTATACTGTCTGCCGAAAATTCACAAATCAAATAACAGTATGACACCAATTATTAATAACATTGATGCTCCTAATTATTTGTTAGCTAGAGGCTACTAAAGAAATTACAATTCTGTACTAAATATGACAGTTTAAACGTAGAAAATTCTTTGGATTTAATTGAGAAGCTAAAAAACGTCAAAGTGTATGAGAATGACACTTTGGTCTCTTTTGACGTAAACTCCTTGTTTACGAATGTTCCAACAGAAAAATTGCTACAATTAATTAATCATTATTTGAATACAGAAAAAGTAGAAAAAGCTGTTATGCAAGAGATTATCGATTATCTCCTTCATGAATATATGCATTTCGTAGAATTGTTTTGTTTTTGACAATAATTACTATGAACAAACAATAACCTGCTATGAGAAACTCGACATCACCTGTTTTAGCGGATATTTATACGAGTTCCTTTGGTAGAGTTGTTGGAGGTATGCCGATGTTGTCTTTGCTGCGGTCCCAGCCCATTTGACCAATGACGCACTGACAATTTTAAATCAACAAAATGAAAGCATACAATTAGGGTTGCCAGATCTCCGGACGCCGCCCGGAGTGCCCGGGTTTGGAATGAATTCTCCGGGTATACGGGCCAATGACTTTAATCTAGGGCTTGAATGTCGTCTTACTCATTAATCATTTTGAATAATTGGTTCGAATTCTAATTTCTAATTGTAACAAAACGCTATGTCTCTATTCTTATTCTGGAAACGTTTCATTGTTGCGGCTGTAGTATTCGGCTCACATTATTAAAGAAACACTGGCAAGCCGCGGCAACGCCAATTTTTTGTGTTCGCCCGTTCATTATCACTAGTCAGTTGGCAGTTTACCGGCAATTATTGGAACGGTCGGATCGTAAGTGGATAGACTACCACTACCTTTCATAATGTGTTGTTCTGTGATAGTGAGTAATAACAGTGAAATGAAGAGGCAATATGTAATTCGTTCCGTGAAGAATGGTTGCAGGACGAACATAATAAAGAGTGGTTACAAAAAGTTGATAGTGACGAGTGCATGTGTAAGTGCAGAATATACAGTATCTCATTTACTGTTAAATATGACGGCGTGAAGGCCGTGAATAAACATTTACAATCAGAAAGACACAAAGCGAATATTATCACATAAAAGCAAAATCAATCTCTTCCTAAATTCTTACCAAAACAATTTTCTGCAGAAGATGACAAAATCACTGCAACGGAATTAACTTTGACTTATCATGGTGTGAAACACCGCCATTCTTACAATTCTCAAGATTGTGGCAATAAATTATATCCACATGTTTTCAGAGACTCCTCCGTAGCAACGAAAGTTAAATGCGGCCGAACTAAAAGCGAGGCCTTAGCAAAAAATGTGCTTCTGCCTTATGCTAAAGAGAAGCTAGTAAGTGAATTAAAGCAAAGTGTTCCGTTTTCATTAGGTTCAGACGCTTCAAATAAGGGCAATAAAAAACATACCCGATAGTTGTAACGTATTTTTCCAAAGATAAAGGAAAATGTAACGAAGTTCTTGATTTCTATGAAGATGTGAACGAATCTGCAGAAGCCATTTCATTCATTCATTACCTGTTTACCCTCCTCTTATGTAGGACTTACACCCCCCAGGACTTACAAGCGGGTGCCTGGGGTCAGAGGCCCGTCGAGGAGCAGACACTCATGAATCAGACAGAGCATCCAGGATGGGTGATCAGCCCGATGCCTGGTATGGGATGAAGGAAGTAGATGAAACGAAATGTTGGTGATGATGGAGCAGTTGGTGGAAAGAATGGCGGGGGAAACCGGAGAACCCGGAGGAAACCCGCCCAGACGCCGCTTCGTCCACTACAAATCCCACATGCAGGTCCCTGGGATCAAACCCGGGCCGCCTCGGTGGGAGGCGAGCGGTCTAACCACTCGGCCACGGCGCCGCCTCAGAAGCTATTTCAAATAAACTAAAATCTATTTTATTGGAAAATAGTTTAACATTAAACGATGTAGTTTCTCATTCAGCCGACAATGCTTCAGCTAGTTTCGGTAAACATAATTCTGTCTTTACTAGATTAAAAGAAGAAAACGCAAACTTAACCAAAGCCAATTGTTGTTGCCATATATTACATAATTGTGCTAAATTTGGTTTCAAGCTTCTAAAATATGATGTATAAAGTCTAGTTCTTAAAATTTATTCAGACTTTTCTTCATCATCAAAAAATTCCGAAGAACTAAAAACATTTTGCGAGTTTGCACAGCATGACTATAGTGAAATATTGCGACACATTATTGTGCGATGGTTGTCTTTGCAGTCAGTTGTGGAGCGTCTTGTTAAGATGTGGCGAGTTTTAAAGATGTATTATGCAGCACCCCCTAATTTGGAAATTTATTAGTTCACAACAAGATGAAATAAACGAATATTCACTAACACTACCAGAGTGTTTTCTGTATTTTTAAATGCAACTCTACCCGTATTTTCTAAAGCAATTAGTCTTTTGGAAAAAGAGAACACACTTTCCCCAGATGTCATGAGATTATGTTGGAAGTGAAGAAACAAATAGAGGGTCGTAAGGAGGATAAGTTTTATGGGTTTGAAGTCAACATGTCTTTAGAACATCTCACAGAAGAAGAAAAGAATATTCTAGTAAAAGAGTGCACACTTGTTTACGACAGATTATTAAACTATCTTAATAAATGGTACAACTTTACTGGGAATGACAATGTGTATAAAATTGTGTCCGTGCTAGATTTATGTCAACCAAAACTATTTTCATTTAATGACTTGGTCGAAGTGGGAAAGAAGTTGAAAATTAGTTTCGATGGAAACGAACTGTATCATGAGTTTACTGTTTTGAAATCGGTAGTATCAAATCTTGATAGGAAGGATAATAATTATTGTAAAATGTGGAGTAAGTTTTTCGAAAAAGCAGATGCACCAAATCTGTTTAAAATAATGCAGCATGTCCTCGCAATTCCTGTCAGTAACGCGCATATGAACGAGTGTTTAGTGTAATGAATGCATTATGATCGGATGCTTGAAACAGAATGTTAATGGAACTCGTGAAAGCCGAGATTTGTGTTCAGATGAATTTGAAAATAACACGTAAAGATTTTTACAGCACGGTTCTTAAAAACAAGACACTTCTGAATGCAGCGCGATCCTCAAAAAAAATATGAATAATAAGGTGCGCTTTTATAACAGTAATTTTTATTACTATTTTTATTTAGTTTGTATAGGTTCGATTAGTGGTAGTGGTAGCATAAGTAGGAGATGAGTAGTAGTAGTAGTAGTAGTAGTAGTAGTAGTAGTAGTAGTAGTAGTAGTAGTAGTAGTAGTAGTAGTAGTAGTAGTAGTAAGTTAATTTTTTTATGTTAGTAAACATTGTGACCGTAATAATACAAAAAAATCTGTTAACAATTTCTGTCCCCATTTACTCAAATGCCCGTTGCCCGTTGGTTGGACTCCGGGCCTGCCTCGAGTTCAATCTGGCAACCCTACATACAATTCACTATGGAATTAGAATAGAACAACAGTTTGCTTTTTCTAGATCTTAAGATCATAAGATGGACAAAAACCTTTAATTCAGTATATATAGAAAACCTACCCATGTTGACAATTGTATTAAAGGGAATCATTTAAACCCAATTCAACACCATAATGCAATTTTATATTACTTGACATACAGATTAGTTAATGTTTCGATTCAAAAGAAGAATATAATAATGATGATGATGATAATAATAATAATAATAATAATAATAATAATAATAATAATAATAATAATAATAATAATAATAATAATAATAATAATAATAAAAATTCACGCACCGCTCTAAAAGTATTAGGAAATATCATCTATTTTTAAAGTTAAAAAAAAGAGGGTTGATCCCATAAATAAATCAGGTATTGAGGCAGTATTTTTAACATTTAAATGATTTCAGTCAAATTATATAAATATAAAATATAGTAACAGCCCGCCTTAAAGCAATATGTGTATAAATAACATAAAATGTAGGTAACAGTCATTGTATTAGGTTTATATTATTATGTACATGTATAATAATGTTATGTGAATGTATTAAGTAATGTAATAATGTAGGAGCTGTGATAATAGAGGCCGAAAGTTGCTAACAATGGGGTAACCTTGTGGCTATAATGAATTGATTTTTAACATTTAAATGATTTCAGTCTGATTATATAATATAAAATATAATAACAGCTCGCCTTAAAGCAATATGTGTATAAATAACATATAAAATGTATGTAACAGTCAGTGTATTATGTTCATGTTTAATAATATTATGTGAATGTATTAGGTAATTTAACAATATAGGAGCTGTGCTGATAGAGGCCGAAAGTTCCTAACAACGAGGTAACAATGAGGTAACCTTGAGGCAATAATGAATTAAAAAGTTTAATAATGCTTCCAGTAAGTCTTGGAACAATAATGTAATTTTTAAAAAAAACAGTTTATAAATAGCCAATGAAAGACTAGAAAACCTGAAAGTTAAATAAAAGTATTCTATTGCAGTAAACTTAGCCATTCAGAGACTTGAAATAGAAAAATTTGCAAATTTAAGCGGTAAACGCCAGTTGCTAGAAGGCAACGTACCTGAGCAGTTCGTTCGTTCGCTCGGTACGTATTCAGTGTGAGACGAAAATTTATTACGGCGAGAATATTATAAAGTTTACGTGTTAAAAAAAGTGCAAGTAATTAATACATAATCTCACAGCTCTCTATATAAGTGAAGTGTTATTTAATCGTGTGAAGGATTAATAAAAGGAGTGAAGTAAAAATTATAATTTGTGTAAGCCTACATTCCTTAGCCGCATCACCCCCTGTTAAAGGAAACAGGTTTCTACAAATTAATACTGACGCAGCGGAGGCAAACATAAATATATATATATATATAATATTTGAAGAAAACATAAAAATTCTAAGTTGATTCTTAAACATTGGGGCGAAGGCCATCGGAAAGTTAACGTTGTGGCGAAGGCTACCGGAAAGTGTAAGCCTACATTCTTTAGCCGCATCACCCCCTGTTAAGAGAAACATGTTTCTATAAATCAATACTGGCGCAGCCGAGGCAAACATAAATATATATAATATTTAAAGAAACATAAAAATACAAAGTTGATTTCTAAAACTTGGGGCGAAGGCCACCGGAAAGTAAACTTGGGGCGAAGGCTACCGGAAACTTTGTAAGTTTGGCTCCCCAACAGTCGAACTACAATACAACTCCTATTTCAAATTGGCTTTCCATAAGTGAAACAAATCAACCTTCTTCAGCATTTACAGTACTGACTTCACACAGTGTGACAAGAAATATATCGGACAAAAGAAACGAAAACTTATGATTAGACTGAAAGAACACCAGAGAACTATTAAACCAAAACAATGTGATCGTTCATCTGTAGCGCATCATTTGTGGGAAGACCATCATGACTCGGTCGAGAAATCAAACTCCTAAAAAAATGTTAATAAACACGCAGATTTGGATGTTTGGAAAAAAACTCACATTATACTGAAGAAACAAAAATGTTTCAATTTCGAGATCCCCCATAAACGCCATCATGCAGTTCCTTTTACGACCACCAGATGAGGTTCGTAACGAGTCCATGGCAAGAGATGAAGAAAACAAAAACAAAAAGCAAACAAGAGAAGAACAGCTTAGTCGACTCAATTGCTCAAGATAAGTAGGACGCTACCTGAAACGATTGTCCGTTTGAATTTTAAGAACTTGACGCGAGTGAAGTTGTGTTAACATGTCGACTCAAGAAATATGAATATGTATCTATATGTTAATGTATGAGCTTGGATAGTAGAGAGGCTTAATCCACATACTATGTTTGCGAGTGTTATGCTGCTAATTACTTAATACCGGATGAAAAAATATATATGTTATGCGGTAGTTGTGAATATTGGTAGAATGTTGTAACACATACACTATTTTTAGTTGTTTGAGTTTCATGTAAAATATATATATTAGTTTATATTTACAGGATTGCAGAATAAAAAAGAGTATTTGTTTTACTATAAAAGAAAATCCTTTAAAGGCAAGTTTTCATAAAATTACATAAAAAAGGAAGAAAAGGAATTATTATTATTATTATTATTATTACTATTATTATTATTATTATTATTATTAGCCTTGATCAGAAATAGCGGACATATAACCTGTGGCATTATCAAGATAAAGAATTTCCGGCAATGGAGAATGGCAAACAGAAACTATTTGGGAATTAGCCTACAATACAAAATTGGTTACACGCGTTTATACACAAAACCTACTAATAAGAACATAGATCAGTGCACAAGCTATCACATATATAGCTTTTATGACGTAAGTATCGAGTATCGAATATTGGTGCTAAAAAATTAGTATCGGTATCGGGAAATGGTGGTATCGTCCCATCGCTAAATTTGTCCTTTTTCCATATTTTTATTGCTTTCTATGTCACTTAGTAAGTAGAAGAAGTATTATATTCCAATTAAATATTCAATATGGAGATTTCATGTTATGAGGTCTCCTGAATCTAAAAGAAGCCGTTTTAGGAAAATATCCAAATGTACGTCGGTGTGTGTGTGTGTGTGTGTGTGTGTGTGTGTGTGTGTGTGTGAGCGCGCGCGCGCGCGTCTGCGAACAGCATGATTCAAAAATGAAATTTGGGATGAATACCAAACTTAAGATTTAAATTCAATATCTTTTAAAGATGCGACCCGAGGATTTTTAACACAGTTACCCCAAACTGCCCTTTACATGGAAAATACTTCACTGTTTTAGATTTTCTCAAGATGTTTCTAACGAGAATGATTAAAATACGAGTAGCATATGTTTAAGATATTTACATTACAAATAAAATACATATCTTGAGTTCTCTGCTAATAGCCTATGAAATCCTCTTCATTCGGAAAGAATTTTGCATAATTTTATATAACTGGTACACTGTAAGAGATAGACAAAAAGCTACTGCGCGAAAAATACACTGCTCTTCAGAGCACACAATTTATTTCAAATAATTGGTATTGAGTCATTTCCGAGATATCCGCCACTGTTGGTTCGAATTTTTCAATGCTTTGTTATTTTTCGAAGTGTTATCAGCTTTCATTGGTTTTTCGAGATGTGTTGAAATGATATGGAAGTTCTAGGCCATCATTATAGTGACTCCTTTTTAAGCATTGACTACTGCTTTGATTTCCTGTATCTTCCTTGTACCTACCCGAAATGTATAGTGATACTATTTCTGCAAACGCTTTTCTCAATATACCAGGTGGCCCACACAAGCCGTCCTTAGTTGAAGTTAGTTTATACCGGATAGCGCGGATGCCCAAAGGTTTGCCGAAGCAGAACTGCAAAGGAGCTCCATACCGACAGTGAGGTAGCTCGTTTTGCGTTGTATCGTGTGCCAGCTGCTCTAGTGGCATAGCTATGAGTTCTTTAAATCAGGCTATGTGTGAGCGTATTTTGAAAGGATAACACCAGTTTAGTTAGTTAATAAATTTTAATGTTGACTAAAACGTTCGGGTTGAGAAGATCGCCGACTGTTGTATTAAAGAATTTACGAATTAATTACTTGTATGTCAATAAAGCAAGCGTCAGCTGCCGCAAGTCGCAGAAATGTTACTCGGAAAGATCCCTCTCAACAGCCGCTAAATCTTCCTAACACTGTTCATGTGTGCTACACAAGTTAGAAATTACACACGAAAATCACGAATCTCATGACAGTCACAAATACGTCACGAATGTGTGTTGTCTTATTAGAATGCGCGTTTCTTTTCTTATATTAAGCTCCGCCCATATATCAATACCTATACCGCGCGTTCCTTCTCGCGCGGTCCGATCTCAAAATCTTACGTTTACCTTATTGCTAAGCCGTACATTTCACTTTTCTAATTTACCGAATTGCTGCCTACGTGACTTTGGAAACGTAATGGACTGCACTAACTGCATTCCAGGAAATCTTTATACTAATGCATTTCCTCATCATTACTCGCTAATGACCTTTTTCTTCGAACAAATCTTTTAACTCAGGCTTATTACATTATATATTAATTTAATATGCAGAAATTAATTATTGTAATTATTTCTTAATCTTACTATCATTTCTTTACTCAATTATCCTCCCCTCAATAATTGATATATAATAATTTTGATGCACGAAAATGTTGATGTGGTATTTCAATCAAAATCGTTAGAGCTGTATTTTGTGCAGTTTAACGTCCTTTAACTCGGCAGGTCATATTGGACAATGTATGGATAGACATAGGTGAAGTTATGCTCAAATGAGCCCGAGATCCATAGAGCTTAGTTATTGGACATTCATCATTTCAGGATAAGAGAAAATCCCGAAAAAAATAATTATCCGGGTAATTCATCCTAACCAAGATTCGAACTATTAACCCGTTGAATGTGAGGCAGACACGCTAGCCTACACTACGAAGATGGTCTATAGAGACATTTTTTTGATAAAATTGAAAAAGTTCCTAATATTTTCCTTTTAAGGGGTAATTTGGTGTGGGGGGATTTCCTTGAAAATGTTGGTGTTCCATCTTTGGAAGATACTTACTGGAGTTAAATACCTAGCTTGGAATTTATCAGTCTTCGTTTCTGAGTTATGCTTTTTATAGTCATACATACATACACACTCATACAGACAGACAGACATGCATGCATCCATCCATCCACCCATCCACACATACATATATACACACATATACATACATACATACATACGTACATACACGCACACACGGATGTTTTTCTAAAATATGTATTGCCAGTGAAATATGCAACTTTATGTTTTATGTGAAATAGAATACCTTCTTTACCTACTAAGCAGTGGTAGGGAAAGTAATGTTTTTACAGGAATAGTTTGTAGAAGCTAAATAATATAAACTATAGTGGATAGAAGAAGTCATGTGAATGTAATACATTAGCTTTTTTCAAGTGGTAAGTCGCTATTCTTTTTTTCTGTAGTCATGAAAAGACCATGGAATTTCAAAAATATCACATAACGACCCGTTTTTTAAAAATCTGATTGTTGCTTTAGTCTACCGTATGCTTCTTATACTTACAACGGACAGTTAAATGTATAAAGAAAGATTATGTCCATTAACAGGAAATGTATAGAGGAATAAGCTTTTGTAAGAATAGTTTGCAGACGATTGGGCAGAGAAAGTCATGTGAATGCAATACATCAGAATTTTTGTCTTGGTTTGTTGCGCTCTGGTCTACAAAACATGTTTCGTTTACTCTGTGTTTTGTTGCGAAATAATGTATTACAAGAGAATATTTCTTAAATCTTAATGCATAACAGTCAGTGTATGTATGTGTGTCTATGTGTGTGTGTTTTTTATTTTTTTATTTATGGACGCTCTTTAACTACTATGGTCCTTAGCGTCTCATTTTATATAAGGCGTGAAAGACCGGTAATTTTGCTCAGAGGCCTCTCTATCAGGCTTGAGGTCCTTTTACGTGCCGTAAATCTACGACTCGGGACCACCGGCTTTACTTCCCTTCCGAAGGAAGCCATGCTAAGGATATGTATGTGTGTGTGTGTGTGTGTGTGTGTGTGTGTGTGTGTTCCTTATAGGCACATACACCGTTGCATCGATTTCTACCAAACGAGAGTAGTAATAGTCCCGGATGAGCCAATTGGATTAACGATAATCCTGCCGCTAGGGGCGCTAGTGTCGCTAGTGTCGCTGCGTGCGACGGCGGTAAGTTTGAAAAGCGCCCTGAGCGGAAGGATTATCGTTATTGCAATTGGCTCATCCGGGACTGTTTTCTTTATTTATAATTTGAAATACAGTACATTGGATAAAGATATGAATACATAGTTTAGATTAACATGATGTATTATTTGCTTAACATATGAATACATAGTTTGAGAATAACATAATGGATTATTTGATTACAGGAGATTAACATATGAATACAATAAATGAACAATATAAGAAATATTAGGAGAAAAAAAGCACATTAAAATTCATAGTTTGTTGAGGCACTAGGACACACAGATTTCGCGCACAACAATGATTTTAAAGTACGTGGTGCACTTTGAGTCCTCGTCATCGCTGCTGCTGCTATCGACGGTAAATTGGTGGATAGGTTTGGTGATGCAGGTGACGAGCAGGTGAGAGAAACTTTCGTTGACGAACTCGGTGAAGGTTGGTATATAGATGGGGATGGTAAATTCGTTGTAATGGCTGGTTGAGAAGCATCCTCTGGATGTGACTTTGTTGGTTAGAGCAGGAATGTTGCTGTTGCCGAGGTATATGATGCATAGTGCGTCTTGTTGATGCCGGTGCACTTTGGTAGGTACGCATTTGACGTGGACGGCGTGAGCCCCTTGGACGTCGAGTGTGATGGTGACAACTCTGCTGTTGCGGAAATAGGAGTTGGAGATGCAGGGGATACGGATAGGTGAAGCTGCGTTGAGAATGAGTTGTAGGTTAAGATTGTTCCCCACGGGGACGGGATAGGTTTGGTCGGACATTATTTAGGGTTATATGGAGAGAACGTGACGATGTGACGTTTGAAACCGCTGCGTAGTTTTTCCTCGCCTGCGTATATGATGCAGAATGAGGTAGAGTTGAGTTTGTTGATGAGTTCTGGAGAGGCTTTTGCAAATCTTGTTGGTAGGAAAACTTCTGTGTCGTTGTCGAGTTTGGCGACGAGCTTTGTACCGTGAACGGTGTCGATTGTTTTGACGCCGACGACACGATATGGTACGTGCTGTTGAAGCGTAGATACGCTGAGAGTGTGGGCGCTGCTGGAAAGTTCTTCTAGCTCTTTAAGGGCGTGCTGTGACATTATGACGGCACAGATGGCAGTTTTTGATAAACGGGGGAGGACCGTCTATATGAGTGGTTTGATGAGGAAGGTTGTAGTGTTTTTTACACCTGCAATAAGGTGCGCAAACTACCTGTGCGTCTGTGGGAAGTTGGTTCCACACAAGGTCGACGTCGCTTGGGGGATAACGTTCGAAGATGTATATGCCGTTCTGCAGCAGCACTTGGCGTTCCCTGGACAGTAGCAGGTGGATTCTTCGTCCGTTATCGAGATACCGAAAGAGCACGATGAAGCAGTTCATGTGGTGTTTCTAGCGGAGTACCTTCGAAGGAATTGTTGAATTTGCTTGTTGAGATGATCGAGGTCTTCGTAGAAACCGAGTTGACACTGCGTGCACAGGCGGGTGAGACGGTGCTTAAGTTCGCAGCTGCACGTTTGGTGAAAGCAAAACGAGCAGTGGAAGTCTTTACACGTCGGTCCTGGCATTCCCCCACGGCTGGATAGCACCGAATGAAGGGGAAAAGAATGCGCGTGCATAAATATAACCCAACTGCCGGAAGCAGGAAATCACTGGTGGGGGAAAAGTTCGTTGGAGATTTACCACATCAGGGGAAGCACTGGTGGGGGAAAAGTTGGTTGGAGAAACACCACATCAGGGGAAGCAGTGGTGGGGGAAACGTTCGTTGGAGGTTGACTACATCCGCCGGAAGCGCTTAGCGATTATTGCACAACATCCGCAAGAAAAACACTGTGTCCGTTGATTTAACGGTTTTCGTCTTGGAGGAGAACTCTGTTTTGAACGGTGCTGAACATGCAAACGACCACATTAGGGGAAGCACTGGTGGGGGAAAAGTTCGTTGGAGAATTACCACATCAGGGGAAGCACTGGTGGGGGAAACGTTCGTTGGAGGTTTACTACATCCGCCGGAAGCGCTTATCGATTATTGCACAACATCCGCAGGAAAAACACTGTGTCCGTTGATTTAACGGTTTTCGTCTTGGAGGAGAACTCTGTTTTGAACGGTGCTGAACATGCAAACGACCACATCAGGGGGAAGCACTGGTGGGGGAAAAGTTTGTTGGAGAATTACCACATAAGGGGAAGCACTGGTGGGGGAAACGTTCGTTGGAGGTTCACTACATCCGCCGGAAGCGCTTAGCGATTATTGCACAACATCCGCAGGAAAAACACTGTGTCCGTTGATTTAACGGTTTTCGTCTTGGAGGAGAACTCTGTTTTGAACGGTGCTGAACATGCAAACCCGTGAATGTGATCGGGTATGATATAGGGTGATTCGCGACCCAAATGCGCCGCTAAGCACGTGCCGTAGCACATTTGGTTTTCGTTTATCATTTGCTGCATTTTGTGGAAATGTATTGCTGTTCGTAGAAAACGATGTATAAACCTCTTGCGGGCACAAATTGGAACCACTGATGTTTTGCGTCTTCTTTATCTGCTTTGAAATGGATATCGTTGAAGTACATGTTAGACAGCACAAAATGAATTTTGGTTTCGCAGCTGTGAACTCTGGCGGAGACGGATTTTCCGTCGTAGGTGCTGTCGACGAAGCGAAGTGCATAAGGTGTATTTTTATGGGGGTGACCGTCCACCTCGTAGTTTTTAAACACCTTACTGTCATGGTAGTACACCGACAGGTAATTTCTGTAACCCATGATGCGGGAGCGAAGGGCGCGAGATGTTTGGGTGAGGTGCGGTTGGAACGCTGGTAGAAATACATGCGCACTAAGGACCATTTTGTGAGATGCGCAGTGCGAAATGGGTGTTGAGGAAATGATGAACCTCGAGGAGTGTTGTAAAATTGGCGCACCGTATGTACTTGGTGAACTGCGTGAAATTCATGTTATGTAAGGGAACGTTGGAGGCATGGTTGTGAAGCATGTACTTGTGGTATGCCATGATTTGATTTTGCACATCCGTCTCTTCCTTCTTTTTGCGATACATGATGTCGGTAATGATGCGCTGCAGGGCATGCAACACGTGCCATTCTTGTTGGTTGAGCGTAACGGATGCGCCTTGCGGGTCTTTGAAAACGAGCTTTAGCTTTCCCAACACAAACTTAAACACGATGGTGACGCTGTCGCTGAATTGAAATTGCTGTAGACGTCCCTGTGGGTCATTCAAGCGTTTGTGAATGATGGGGATGGCTTCGACGAGTTTGTGCCACTGCGAGGAACTCAAGACGACTGCGTTGTGCTGTCCACATTTGGCAATGGTGACGACGAGATGGTGCGGCGGCTGGGGGGAGAATCCCACACTGACGAATTTAGTTTGTTGCGGGTTGAGGAAGTAGATATCCGCCAGAGGACCCACAACTGCACTGTGTTGGAACTGTGCTGGCGGAGCAGGGCTGTCGGGATGCTGTTGGAGGTCGAAGATGGGTAGTTTCCTTTTTTCCCCGGGTTTCGAGGTGGTCGGGGTCTGACATCCGGTTATACTGGAACACACAAAACAATAATAATAATAATGATGTGAGGGATAGAGAGATAAACGGGATAGAAAAAAGCAAGCTAATACATAGGTGCGGACCTACCTGGTCGGCGTGCTGCATGGCAGCATGACTGTATCCGCGTGCTGCATGGCACACTCTGAATGAGGCGAGCGACACCGTGACGTTGCTTTTTATATGAGCAGGAGCGTCTTCTGAAAGCACGTGCAAGAGGATGGATTAGGCTAGATGTGATGAATAGCGACACACACACACACACACACACACTACTCACCTTCAAGGATTGACAAGTTTGCTGAGCGTCAGAGCACTTTGCGCGGCATGCGTCTTTGAACGTTTTGCGAATGACGACATCATTATGCGCGTGATTGCTGACGTGAAATTTTGAGAAGAATTTATGCTTAGGTAAGCCGGAGCAGCGGTGGGTGAGGTAGGCGATGACGTAATGACCGCAAGTGGTGCTGTCGAAACCTTGCAGCCTTCTGGCGTTGGTGGACCAACGCGTCCCGCAGACCGAATTTAAGAACCGGAGAAAATGGGGCGAAAGCGGTCCTATGCCGTAACTGTCAAAATATTCTCCATGCGAGTTTTTGTCCACAAAGATGCAAACCCAGTGTTGCCCGGATTTGGTGCTGGGGTCGGTGTTAGCCACTAGCGCCAAGGGAGGCGTTCGAATGCCGTGAAGTACGGGTAGTTTATCGCAGGGGTAGACGCCTAAAAAGTGAGAGCGCGTAGAGGGGCATGTCGATAGAAACCGTTGAATATGAAAGGTGTTCATGATACCAAAATGGATCGGTTGGCGTCGATTTCGACCGTGCGATGTATTTCCGCTAGCAGCAGAAGTATGACCGGTTCTGTCAATTTATCGGCAAAACCGATGCTTATAGAGACGGTTCCGTGGCGCTGACCCGAGATGTGAGACTCGTTAGCGCTCATGTCTGCAGTGAGATCGAAAACCATTATCGTATACCCTTGCGGGTAGGTTTCTCTGGAGATGGAGTGTCCCTCGTCCTTGATATGAATGCCTAGGCCGTCCTGCAGGGTTTGAAAGCATTGCAAATAGTGTCCCTTTGTAAAGTCGGGTTGCAGAGGTTGGGAGGGAACGGGTTGCCCGTTCACGTAGAGCTGAAAGAAGTTCATTTTAAAATGTTTCAAGTTGTACGGATTTGAGTTAAAATGGCCGGAATAGGCCTTGTCGGTGACCATGGCTACTACCACTCTCCTGGGAACTTGCCCTACGCACACGTCGCTAAACGTCATTGCCCTGGACTCCTTGGGGATGCTGAGAGTGTGAAAGCTGACGTCCTTGAGATGGTACTTTGCGTTGCCCTTTGCGAGCACGGCCTGGTGCGCGAGCTTTATGGTCGGCGAGGGCCGCACCGATTTTAAGCGCAGCGTGGCAGACACGATGTCGGCGTACCCCTTAAAGGTATCTACGTCGGAAAACAGATAAAACTGGGGAGAGGCGGGAGTGAGCTTGACGGTCATGCTAACGTTGTTCAAAAGCAGCTTATCCTGTCTAAACAGAGCGTTGGACAGAGGACCGATGAGCTGTACGACGTTGCTCCCTTTGGTAAACCCCTGACGCCACAGAAAACCCGCATTGGCGATAAAAGTGTCCATGATGCCTGCCGTGTCCTTTCTCCAGAGGGTGGATTCTAGTTTGGTGTTCATGGCATCTTCGGAGTAATTGAGAAGCGTCTCGAGGTAGGTTCTATAGGGGTAACCGGCTTGCAGCATGGAGACGATGACGTTATTGAGGGTTACCTCCACCTGTTGAAACAGGGAATTTAAGGCGTTGTTGACCAGAGTGGCGTTAGCGTCAGCGTTTAAGGCCTCTCCTTTGTCATCTACAATGCGCACCATGAGTTCGAGTACGACGTAGGTCAAGTCTAGGTAATCGTCCGCATTTCCGGAATAATGAAAGGTGATGGGGGCATTTTTCATTAAAGTGTTTTGAGGGTTTAGGTATAGGAACCGTGACTCCTCGATGCTCATCTGAACCGGCACCTCTGTAAAGAGGTCCAGTTCGGAACTCATGTGGACGCCCGCGTCTGCCATTACGAAAATACGTCTTGCACCTTACGCCTACCGCGTTTCAGCTTCGACTGCTTACTCTTTTTGGATTTGCTCGGTTTTATTCTCTTGAGGCGCCTGACGCCGGAACCGAGCATGGCATCGAGCTTTTCGTCGGCTTTTCGCTTTAAATTGTATGCGGACTCCTTCCGTTGGAGCGCTTGCTTTGGCGCTGCTTCCGCCACAGTCACATCGGACAGAACGTGAGCGCCCGCCTTTAAGGCCTCCTTTCCGACTGCTTTTGCTCCGCTCTTTAAAAACGGTAGCAACCTTCTGAAGAGTCTTCCGAAGGCTGAAAAGAGACCGCTGCCTCTTTGGTAGCGCTTGCCCCTGTAGAGAATGAAATCGCGATTGTGGAACGCGCCGCCGGTCTGATTGAGGTAGTACCGCGTTACGGCGTGCACGTCCATTACGCCTGTTTCGGACGAAAAGCGAGAACTATAGTAGAGGAAAATGCGTCGGCGAATGGCAAGAGATCGCCGTAACCGTTCTTTAAATCTATGTTGACCGTCTTGAAGTCTTGCTGAATCAAGGGTACCCAATTTTGGGGAAAAAACGTCTTTTCGTCGCTCATGTAAGTGTTGTTGCTTCTTTCGTATTCCACGGCCGCGCTCTGTATGACTTGGGCGAAGGTGTCGCCCACGACTTGCGGGGTCACTAGATTACAATAGATGAACATTTCGTAAGGAAACCCCATATAAGGATCTACGGGGTGTTTAGCAGCTTTTTCGAGAATGACGTTGACGTAGGGCTCGAAACCCAACATTTTTGCCATAGCGGGCGTTAAGAGCAAACTGTGGATGCGGTGTAGAGGTCCCGGAGGGTCCTCCGATTTTGAAACGTCTCGTTTGGGTCTGACGGAACGAGCCGCCGCGGGTTTCTGCTGCCCCGAAAGACAGGGGCTTCGGTTTCGGTTTCGGCTTGGGTCTCTGGTGGGGCGCATCGTTGAGAGCTTCGTATTCGCCGACCGCGTACAGTACGGCCGTGCGCGCGACATTTTCCACAAACCCGTCGAACGGAATGTCGGGTAGTGGTTCGGGATGGGCGACGGCGGCATTCACGCCCACCGTCTGCTTGCGCTCGTCGAAGAGGAAGAACTTTTCCACGTGCAAGTGTTCGAGTAGAACGGCGTTGACGAGGTTCACCAAGTCTTTGGGATTGTGCACGATGCCTTGCGGCATTTGCAAACTGAATTTGGAATGCGTGGGGAGGAGCGTCATGGTGTACTTGGTGCCCACCAGACGGGCATCGTCTGGCGAAAGGTTATAAAATTTCACCGGATACCTGACCTTTTGCAGGGCGACCTCCCATTCTCCCTGCAGAACGATTCTCTCGGGCAAGATGTTAGAAAATCTGGCCGTGGTGTTGTCGGTAAAGTGTTCCATGGAAGCGTTGCTCACGAGAGTGATGGAGAAGGGCTTGGTCTTAATCATGTCGAATCGATGGTCGAAACCAGAACCCACGAGTTAAACTTTGCCGGATACCCCTTCCACTTTACCAAGACCTGCTTGTTGCGCCCTCGGCCCTGGGTCTGTAAAACGCGTTCGATCTTAAACGTCCGAGGTAGCGCGACCTTTTGTAGCTCCTCGGTGTAACATGTGCCGTCTAAGGCTTCTCCGGCCAGATCCTTTACTTATATACCACTGGCCGACCGCGCACCACCTCGGCTATCCGAAATATTTCGTCCGTCCAATTCTGCTCGTAGCCCTTGTCGAATTTCGTTTTTTCTTTAGAGATGCGCACGTGATCGCCCACGGAAAATGTGGGTTTCCCTGCGCGAGGTAGGGTCCTATTTCCGTAGAGACTGCGGTACACTCGTAAAATGTTAGATTCGTTCACGTCCTTCGGAGCCATTTTTATGGACCTGTGATGCGAGCTATTGTGCGACTCGAGTAAGGCCGGAAGGACTTCTAGGTATCTGTAACTGTTTTTGTGCGTGAAATACCTCCACATCTTGGTTTTTAAGGTGCGGTTGAAGCGCTCCACGACGCTGGCTTTAACGTTATTTTTGGTTGTGTAATGTTTCACGTCGTGTTTCTTCAGAAAGTCGCGAAAAGTCTTGTTGGTGAACTCGGTTCCCTTGTCCGTTTGGAGGACCCTGGGGACGCGTTGGGAGAATATGGAGCGAAACGCTTGCGCAACCTCGGTACCCAGCTTCGATTTCAGGGGTACGGCCCAAGCATATTTGGAAAATACGTCGATAACGGTCAGAATGTACACGTAAGGTTTGTTATGTTCCCTCACGCTGTTCATGACGTTTAGATCAGCCTCCCAAAGATCGTCCATATTCGTCACGTGATAATATCTGGTGGGGAACCGCTTTCTGACCGGTTTGTGCAGAGTGTAACTGTCCTGTGTTTGAAGGAAGGACTCGATGTTCGCCTTAGACGCACCCGTGGCCTTTCGAAGGGGCTTGACCGTACCCAAACCGGCATAGTGTTCCGGTTTGGCATAGTATCGCCTTAGCGCCTTCCATTCCTTCATGCTTTACTTGTACAGGGGTTGGCAGACGCGTTTGCGAAAATGGTACGACGCGGAAGGCGATTTCGATTTCTTTTTCGGAGCGGCAGGGTTTGCCCTCTTCTTTTTGCGAGGCGAGAGGAGGTTGACCTTTATGGTTCGGGGTTCGACCTCCTGCTTCACCGGCACGCGTTCGTGCACGTCTGCGTAATCGTCGTCTTCGTCGTCGTCGCCGAGGAAGGGCTTTCTGACTTGTGCCACGAGATCGAGGTAGTTGTCCAATTTATGTTTTACGAGCCGCCACTTTTCGTCGGCAGAGAGCTTTGCGCTCTGCAGGTTCTGAATTTCTTTAGCCAATCTGGATATGGTGCGGTCTATAGCGTGAAGCTTATCGACGGTCTTCGGTTGCGGTGCAACCAGGATCTGCTTGCCGTACTTCATCCTGTTAATTTCGACACTAGCGCGCCGCCAAGCGAAGCCAAGACGGGTAGGAGAAATGCCGGCAAAAAACCTCCTTTTTGAACCAAGATGCTCTTCTTCTTCTTCTTATTCAGAGGAACCCGTTTATCCGTCAACTTCCTCCAAGAAGCCTTGTGCTTCTTTAGGCGACCCAAGCACTTTGCGGGAAGTTGCACGTGACCTCTGCACACGTTGAGCATACATTCGCTAATGGCCTTGATCAGATCGCCATCGGCATTTTTTAACAACTTTTTGCGCAGAGGGGCCTTCGCCCTGGCCAGAGCCGTCAAATTACCGTGCTGTCTCGCTATGCGAGGACTGGTCAGCGTCGCAAGCCTTAACCTACCTCTAGCCATGCTTGCGCGATAATGACGTTCGCTCCGAAAGCGGTACTTTTTATTTAGACTCAATGGCCTCAGTTGGGTAAGACTCTGCCGGGATAATATAGAACGAAACGAACCCGAGTCCTCTCGGCGGTCTCAGTTGGGTACGAAATAAGAGAGGTTTTCCCCGGGCAGCATGCCGGTTCGATACCTGTATCGGGCGGGCGTGTACTGAGTGCAGTCCAACACGAGATACCCGTGAGGGCGTTCGGTGGCCTTCTCGAAGGCCTCCAAGAGAAACCTAGAGTTCCTGGGTTCGATCTGCTGGCACAGTCTCTCGATCTGCATCTTGTCCCGGTTGTTCTTGAAGACCACGACGTAGTTTGCATTCAGAGAGATGTTGCGATATTTCTGACCCTGCGGAAACACGTTCTGCAGGATGTAGACGATGTCGAAGCGTTTGTGATGGGAGTCTCTGGTGAAAAAATTGGACACGTCCTTCCCGCCCCCCTCCAGCATCAGATCGTCGAGGACGACGAGGTCGTTCTCGCCCACCGAAGCAAGTTCGGGTATGCCCGCGTGGGTCTCGCAACGCAGAGCCGAGGGTTCGAGTCTCGGCGAATACTCCGGAGGGTGGCACCACAGCACCCTCCTGGGGCGCACGTCGAACATCCGGTGCGCGTGGCGTAACAGGTTTTTCACGAAGGTCGACTTGCCGCAGCGCGACGGCCCCGCCACGAGCATCGTGCTGGGAAACTCGAATCGCCCCAGGTCTCGGGGACCGGGCATCGTCTCCTCAGGGGCGCCCGGTTCGAAATGACTTTGGCGCGGCTGTAGACGTCTCATTTATGCAGTCCTCTTGAACCCGTAGGGATAGGAATCGTGATCGCCGCCGAGAACGCGCTTGTTGACCCCCATCCTAAACGTCTTCGATCTGGGTTCGGTGACGACCGTCAAAGACGGTTTCCGCAAAATCTGCGTGCCCGCCAGCTTCACCGCACGGTCGTTGTCCCTGAGCACCACGTCGCGAATCACCTCGGCGTTCACCAGCTGCAGGTTGCCCGAATTGAGCGTGATCCCCTTCACCTTGCACACTGAGAAGGCCTTGTCCGTCTCGGGGCAAACGATCTCCATGCAGTAGCTCTTGGGCCCCGTGGAGGCGAACCGGGCGATGTAAGAGCCCCTCCCGTACTTCTCCAGCTCGTCCGTCATGAATTGCTCCACGTACTGCTGCTTTGCGGCAGGTTCGTCGCAATCCGAGGGCCAGCCGGAGGCTTCGGTGTTGATCTTCAAGAACTGATTCACGTAGTCCTCGAAAAGACCCTTGGCTCCGGTGGTCGGTTCGTGCCGCACCACGTCGTACTCCCACATCTCGTGGACCCGGTGGAGGCGGTACCCCTCCTCCAGGGCGACCTTCATCTCGTCGATCACCCAGGTACCCGACAACGCCCTGTCGCGCTCTCCGTGGTGGCACTCGTCTTGGTTCTCCGCCTCCGCACAAGCGCGGCATAGCGGGAACATGAGCTTGACGCCGATGCGCGCCGGTAGCACCGGGTGGTACAGGTGTTGCGGCGGTAGGACCTCGCACTTCACCACCCGCCCCCCACGTCTTCCAAGCGCGGGAATCGATCCACGTGGATCTTGGGGTGGCCCGCGGGGTAGGGTTTCGTCTTGTTCACGTATGGGTACAGGCTGCATACGTCGTAGTAGTAGATCTTGCTATCCCCCTTCGCCTCGCAGTACGTCTTGGTGCAGTTGGTGCGACCTTCGTAGAAGGCGTCTCTGGGGTTCAGGGGATCGGGTACCGGAAAGTCAATTGCGTGGCGCGCGAAGTCCTGGTTGGCCTTCATCGCGGCGTTGAACTCGCACTCCCACATTTCCACCACGGCGAAGCCGGCGGTCTTGATCTTGGCCGTGACCTTCTCGGTGCTCTCTAACCTGGAGGCCATGGTTTCGTGTCCCGAGTTGTATATCACCGCAAGGCGATTGTGAAAGCACCGCCTGCAGCCGTGGTAAAAGCAGCCGTGGAAAAAGTACGCGGTTTTTTCAGCCTCTCTGTACCCGTCCACCTTGTGCCCCACGATTTTAACTTCGCGTCCTCGCATGGCGTGCTGGATGACGATGCGGTTTTGCATCTCTAGCCAAGTTAGCCATATGCATGCGGCGCGAGACTGCCGGTCCGCTAGTCGATACCCGCCCGCTGGCAAGAGGGCAATTTTTTAAGCGGCATGAAGCGCTTTCTATACACGCACATGCACGCCTGCGCGATGGTGACGCATTCTCTGAACGGGTCTATTCCGTTCTGGTCCAAGAATTCCCTTCTGAATTTGGAAACTCCCTGACTGAGTAGAAATACGTCCATCTTGCAATACGCCACCATTTCCGCCCTCATGTCGAAGACGTACCCGGAGGACGCCTTTTCTTCGTGCCACTGCTCGAAGGCTTTCCGACCCTCCGCCGACATGCCCTCCGGACAGTAATGCCTTTTGTCGGGAATCGAACCCACGTACTGCTCGTTTTCCTTCGTGTTAAACAGGTACGGGAAATAACCTTTGCATTCCTTCAATCCGAAGGTCTTGGAAAAGCGGGAGAGTGGCATGGGTATGAAGTTGAGCGAGTCTAGAAATGTGACGTCACCGTACCTCATCTTGTAGATCTTGCTCCCGTTCATGATGAGCTCCGGCACCCAGTCTAAGTGCACCACCATGTACTTTAATAAAAACTGCCCGTCGTAAGCTCTGAGGTTATGCGCCACGACGTAGACGTCCCAGGCTTCGAACCTCGCCTGCGCGATGTGTTCGAAAAGCTGCTTCACGGGCTCGTCCATAAACACCCATTCTTTGCAACCGCATTCGGTACAGTATGCCGTCTTGTGGCGTTCGTCGATGCAGAGCGGACAGTCTTGGTACAACACGCACAAGTTAGGTACATGCTCGTATGTGTCCTTTTTGCCGGTATATGGAATGTTTTGCGTGCATTCAAAGTCGATAAATATAAACACGTACCGGTTTCTTTTGTTCTTTGTGGCATACGGCTGCATATAGCACATGTGGCTAGAATTCACGTGTAACTTGCAATGACAGCAGTACTTTTCCCCGCACTCGTGCGCGGTTTTTCTGTACCTCGGATTCACGAGCTTATTGCAAGACGTGCACAGCTTTTCTACATCGCACACCGACAGCGCCTTTGGGTAAAAAACGCCTTTCTTTGCGTGGTTTGCAAAACATGTCGGTCCCTTAAAATCTCAATCGCGTCAAATCGCGCATCGCACTGCTGATGGCATTTAGCACACCTGGCGTCGCACCTATGAAATTCTTTTTTGTGTGCCGAGGGATGATGACACTGGCGGCAATACCATTTTCATTTAAAGCACTTGTGAAGGTTCACGATAGCATTAAAGTGCCCGGCGTGGAGCATGACGTCGATGTATTTATCGCATCTCTTATCCGACGCGTACAGCACGTGCTTCCCCGTATGATCGCCAAACACCGTCACAGCGTAGCCCTTTAACGCAGCGTCAAAGCGTCTGACGTCATGTATCGTGCAGCTGTCGTGGCCTTGACCGATGCTCGCACACAAGGCTACGGCCTTCGATTTTTGCAGATAGTCGGAGCGCGTCATCGTTTTATAGTTGACGTCGCGATCCCCTATGGCTTTAACTACAACAATGGCTCTTGCTAAACACAAGTTGTCTTTGTTGGCTATTTCGACAATGCCTTTATTGTCCCTGCAGGCATCGCAAGGTTGGTGGCACGAACCCGAGACCTCCTTGGTCCACACAAACGTTGCATGAAGAGGCCCGCTTAGAAAGAATTGTTGGTTACTTTGGATTACTTTTTCGATGCTTCCAACAATGACATCCGCATTCAATTGCTCTACGCGTCTCACGCTCATATTGAAGGCTTTAGACGCCTCCTTTTCGTCTGTTATGGATATGCCTAAATATCCGGGTTCGTTTTCTAACAGGTTCTCTTTCGCAAAGTTTAGAATATCGTTAAACAAATGCGATACCCATTGCTCCGGGTTAACCTCTCTGGGGACCGGGTTTACGGTAATTTGCGACTGTGTAAAGCCGGAAAAAAGCCTTGGCAGCGTTCTCTGCTTGTGTCCTATAATTTCGAACGTAGGCTGCAAGGTGCCATCGCGACTTCCCCCGGGTTGCGGCTCCATCTTATCGTCCGAATGCACCGATCGCTCTTTCCCTGCAAAGTGCTGCTGCTATTTTGTTTTTATTTTAAACTATTTTTCGTCAAATAGCACGATTTTATAGAAAAATCCACTATCGCTCCCGTTTCTCACTTCGGCCGGTTGCTCTTGGCACCGGGTTTTTATAAGCTCGCTTATCGCAACCGCAGTTTCAGCATGCGCGTCGAGTTAAATGCCTCATTAAAAATCCTGACGCCTTATTTCGCCACAACTTGTCAAGTTGTAAACGCAGTCATTTGCTGTGCATTTCCGGTCACCATCCACCGCTGCACTTTTCCCTACCATCGACCATAAAACTGCATTTAAAAGATTTTCTCGCTGACGAGCATCCGTTTCTCACGGTCATGTTTCAGTTATGGCGCATTTTGCAACACACGCGTCAGCATATTGTAACACACATCAGCACACGGTCTTTTCACGTAGTGCTGCACATGAGAATGGTTCTTTTTACTGTTTTCTCCATTACTAAAGTGAGCAGAACTATAACGCTTGCTACATGTTGTTAATAGTGGTTCAGCTTGCACCCCCACTAGTGCAATATTTAAAACTATCAGTGTCGTGTGTAGTGTTTTTGTGTTGTGCTGTGCATACGTGTTATGTAAAATGTAATAATTAAATAGAATCAACAGATACTTCCTTTCTAAGGAGTAACACCAACTGCAGAATAAAAAATTCTGAAGTTTTACATTCGTATGACCTCTACCCTCTATCTCTTATAGGTGAGTACGAAAGTTTATTTTCATATCCACTTAATTTTAATTCAGATAAACTTTTCGGGAAATAGCTGCATTACACATCCGTTATACATACAAAGGGACGCTATACACTGGCCTTAAAATTCTAAATTCTTTCCATCAACATGGCGAGAACACTTTATAAAAGAATGGCTAAGCATTGTACAATTGGAACCATTTATAACAGATATCTCGGAAATGGCTGACGTCACAAAAAAGTTATTTGAAATAAATTGTGTGTTTTTAAAGAGATCTAAATTTTTTGTATTGTATGTTTTCCTCAAACCTTAGCAGTTGTACAAGATCATAGAAAATTTCTTCCGAATCAACAGGATTTCACAGGCTATTTCCACAAAATTCAAGATATACATTTTATTTTTCATATAAATGTCTTTAATATATGGTGTTGCAATTAAAATCGTCAGAAACAGTTTTATAAAATAAAACATTTCGGAAAATAGTTCATGTAAAGGGTAGTTTGGGGTGGAGGGACTTTCTTGAAAATCTCTGTGTCGTATCTTTGGAAGGTGCTCAACCGAAATACCAAGTTTAGTATTTATCCGACTTTTCATTTTTGAGTTATGCTGCTCTGACACATACACACAGACACACACAAACGCAGAATTTTCTAAAAATGTTTTTTATTCAGGGGGCCTCAAAACAAGTATTTAGTTTTTCAGTGAAATCTCAATATTGAATATTTGAATGCAATGCATACCTCCTCTACCTACTATTTTACGTGGTAGAGAGAATAGAAATAGCAACCTCTTCAGCAATGGTGTTTATTGACGAGAAACGTAGGCGTAAAAGTTGAAAATATAGATCGGTGCACGCTAAATTTATAAAAAATCTGTATTCCTGGTTTCCTTAAGAAATAAATGCACAATTTGTAACAAGGAAATTTTGATACAGCAACTTAGTTCTTTCGAAATCTTTGGAAAGCCGTATCTTTATTTTTTTCGGTACCGAAATTTAACAATTTCTTAAAACAACTTGTAAAATTGTATATAAAGCTCTCTAGGGAAGTTTATACTAATGTTGATGTGAATGTTATAGGATGCACAGGTCCACAGTTGTCCAGCTTGACAATATAAAATGTTTTAGAACGAATAGCAAATTACTAAAAGCCCCTAAATCAATATTATTACATGCAGTTGTGAAAAATATTACAGCTATGATTAATAAATTCTGGGATTACGAGAAATTTGTTAATATTGGTTTAAACTTATGTAGTTGCAACAAAAGTGAGTATAGCTAGCTCGAAACTTAGCGTTGTTGTCACAAATTTGATGATTATACATGTGATAACTATGGTATTTTTCACCGAAAGTAATTCCCTCTATTCTCACTATGAAGGTTAATTAATTTGTGGAAATCTGATTTAAAGATACGGCTAGTTTAGTGTTTCTTGGAAGGCATACATGTAACTACGCCAAACGTCAGTAAATGAAATGACAAGGATTTAAAGCAACTAACAAAAGCATATAGAGAAAACTCTGATTTTCATAAAAGTAAGATTAAAACTACTTGCTTAAGGTAAAATGCTTGTCTCATATTAAGAATATTCTCAGATATTCGGAGAATGGCGCGAATGTTGAGTCTGACGCCTTGTTATTTTATTCCGTTTTTTCTTCAAGTGGGTTTCTCTATTGTTACATTTGTATAGTCCCTGTAACTATTTTTACTTTCTCTACCACGTACATAGCAGATAGAGGAGGAATTGCATTGCACTCAAAAATTGGATACCGGGATTTCACCAGAAATACATCTTTAGATTTACACATTTCAACTAATTACATAATTGGCTTGTATTGTGCATGGTGTTTCATTTAAATACCCACAAACTGGGTCTGTGATTATTACTTATTGTTTTTATGTGTTACAGTGGGTGAATAATAATTAGTTTGTTGGTATCGTTATCACAGTACTGTTTCACTTGTGAAATTCCGTTCTCTTTGTATGAAAATGAAAAAAGAAAAGATAAAAGAATGTCGAGTTTTAGTGAGAAAGGTCTAAAGCTTTTAAACATTAAAATCAACATGCAAACTTTGTAAATAGACAACGCCACAAATTAATAATAGTAATAATAATAATAATAATAATAATAATAATAATCATAGACATAAATTGTGTGCTTTAAGGTTCTTGTACAGTTCTTGTACAGTAAGGCTTCGTTTGCTACGGTTTACCAGTTGTACAAAAGACATTCAGAATGAGACTACTTCACAGCTTTTCCCAGAAAATTGAAGTTATACATTTTATTTGTCATGCAGATATCTTAAACATACCGTACCGTAATCAAAAGGGTTAGAGCCATTTTTAAGACAATAAAAATAACGAAATTTCTTCCACTAAACGGGTAGTTTGCGGTGTGGGAATTTTCTTGAAAATCTACGGTTTGTTAAATTTTTTTAATACGCTACTATTATAGTGTGTGTGTGCGCGAGTATGTGCCTAGTATCCGTGCGCCACAAGCCAAAACGACGACATTATAGAAAAACTTTATCATTTGCCTACCGGACAGGGCCAACCACGAAAAACCTGAAAAAAGCTCTAAGAGTATTCTAACGCCTACCGATCTGGAAAACCCATGAAAACAAGATAGTACACTTTTTTGTCCGCTTTCGACCGGCAATGAGAACCCTGCTCCTACGTACGCTAGCGACCATTACGATGGTCCAGTACCAGGTTTTTGGTATAGTTAAATTACGTCTGTGCAAAGGGCGTCTGTACCGCTTTAAAAAACCTAGGTATATCAGTGCGTAGTGATGTTGGTTGATCTTAAAGCTGGTTAAGCATTTTTCAAAAACAGTTTGCTACACGCTACTATTAAATGTGTGTGTGTGCGAGTATGTGCCTAGTATCCGTGCGCCGACAAGGTAAAACTTCATCATTTGCCTACCGGGCAGGGACAACCACGTAAAACCTCGCAAATTAGAAACGGCTTCGTCAACCACTACAGCAAACGCCTACCAACCAGGGAAAACCTATGAAAAAGCAGAAAGAGCTTGCATTCGTTTACCAACCACAGAAAACCCCGAAAAACTAGTTATTTTTTAAAAAAAACGAAAAAACAGAAAGAAAAAAAAGAAAAAAAGGAAAAGACGAATAATATAAGTATGGCAACTGTAACGGGTGTGTGTGTGTGCCTATTTAATTTTTATTTTCTTTTGCACTGCACACATTTGTGTTACAATATATATGCATTTTCAATTTTGGGAAAACCTATGAAAAAGCAGAAACAGCTTGCATTCGTCTACCAACCAGAGAAAACCCCGAAACACTAGTTATTTAAAATTGCTGATGAGTTCTGGATAGGCTTTTGCAAATCTTGTTGGTAGCAAAACTTACCTTTTCCATCACCTCCAACATACCCCACTCCCACACCTTTTTTCTTTCCACCAATCATAATCTCTCTTATTCTTACCAATCAACAACTTTCATTTGTTCCTTTCCACCAATAACATCACTTCTTATTCCCACCAATCACAACTTCACACGTCACTTTCTGTTATACTTTTTATCCCTCGTTCGCCATCTTTTCCCTCTTTCAGTCCCAACCTCCGCACAGACAACACCTCACCGCTCCTTAACCTCAACTTCATGCCTCCGCCATCTTATTTAGTTCCCATTTTTACCACCGCGCCTCTCATCTCCGAACCAGATTGCCGGCAAGAACAGATCTCGTTCATTCACACCTCGACGGTTGACTCGACAGCAGCTACTGTGAACACCTACGTCGTACACGTTTTTGACCGCTTTCGACCGGCTATGAGAACCCTGCTCCTACGTACGCTAGCGACCATTACGATGGTCCAGTACCAGGTTTTTGGTATAGTTAAATTACGTCTGTGCAAAGGACGTCTGTACCGCGTTAAAAAACCTAGGTATATCAGTGCGTAGTGATGTTGGTTGATCTTAAAGCTGGTTAAGCATTTTCAAAAACAGTTTGCTTTTATTTTTTCGCGTCGCGTGAAGCTGCTGCGCTTTTGGTGACGCATCAACACCAGTAACAGGTAAGTACCACACGCATAATTATTTTTCGGGCCTGCTTGGCGTAGGAATATATCCTTTCGTGTTTTGGTACTGTAACCTCAAATCTCCTTACCCTCCTCTTGCGTCCGCCATCTTGTTTAGTTCTCACCGCATCTCCTTGTCGCAGACCCTCCGCCATTTTAGTTCCCACTATTTTAACCTCAAAATCTGCTCTTCTAAGCTCTTGCTACCGCCATCTTCTTTTAGTTCCCATTCTCACCACCGCGTCTCCTTGCCCCCACCTCTTGCGACCGCCATGTTCACCACTAACCTCGAAATTTCCTCGTCCTTAAACCTCTTGTCTCCGCCATCTTGTTTAGTTCCCATTTTCGCCACCGCGTGTCATATCGTCCCATCTCTCTATCCACTCAAGAAAACTACCATCCAACGTTCAAAAATTGCTGATCAGTTCTCGCCAGGCTTTTGCAAATCTTGTTGCTAGGAAAACTTACCTTTCCCATCACCTCCAACATACCCCACTCCCACACCTTTTTCTTTCCACCCATCATAATCTCTCTTATTCTTACCAATCAACAACTTTCATTTGTTCCTTTCCACCAATAACATCACTTCTTATTCCCACCAATCACAACTTCACACGTCACTTTCTGTTATACTTTTTATCCCTCGTTCGCCATCTTTTCCCTCTTTCAGTCCCAACCTCCGCACAGACAACACCTCACCGCTCCTTAACCTCAACTTCATGCCTCCGCCATCTTATTTAGTTCCCATTTTTACCACCGCGCCTCTCATCTCCGAACCAGATTGCCGGCAAGAACAGATCTCGTTCATTCACACCTCGACGGTTGACTCGACAGCAGCTACTGTGAACACCTACGTCGTACACGTTTTTGACCGCTTTCGACCGGCTATGAGAACCCTGCTCCTACGTACGCTAGCGACCATTACGATGGTCCAGTACCAGGTTTTTGGTATAGTTAAATTACGTCTGTGCAAAGGACGTCTGTACCGCGTTAAAAAACCTAGGTATATCAGTGCGTAGTGATGTTGGTTGATCTTAAAGCTGGTTAAGCATTTTCAAAAACAGTTTGCTTTTATTTTTTCGCGTCGCGTGAAGCTGCTGCGCTTTTGGTGACGCATCAACACCAGTAACAGGTAAGTACCACACGCATAATTATTTTTCGGGCCTGCTTGGCGTAGGAATATATCCTTTCGTGTTTTGGTACTGTAACCTCAAATCTCCTTACCCTCCTCTTGCGTCCGCCATCTTGTTTAGTTCTCACCGCATCTCCTTGTCGCAGACCCTCCGCCATTTTAGTTCCCACTATTTTAACCTCAAAATCTGCTCTTCTAAGCTCTTGCTACCGCCATCTTCTTTTAGTTCCCATTCTCACCACCGCGTCTCCTTGCCCCCACCTCTTGCGACCGCCATGTTCACCACTAACCTCGAAATTTCCTCGTCCTTAAACCTCTTGTCTCCGCCATCTTGTTTAGTTCCCATTTTCGCCACCGCGTCTCATATCGTCCCATCTCTCTATCCACTCAAGAAAACTACCATCCAACGTTCAAAAATTGCTGATCAGTTCTCGCCAGGCTTTTGCAAATCTTGTTGCTAGGAAAACTTACCTTTCCCATCACCTCCAACATACCCCACTCCCACACCTTTTTCTTTCCACCCATCATAATCTCTCTTATTCTTACCAATCAACAACTTTCATTTGTTCCTTTCCACCAATAACATCACTTCTTATTCCCACCAATCACAACTTCACACGTCACTTTCTGTTATACCTTTTATCCCTCGCTCCCCATCTTTTCCCTCTTTCAGTCCCAACCTCCGCACACACAACACCTCGCCACCCCGCTCCTCTCCATCACGTGTCCTCCATACTCTTTCATCTTCCTTCCTTCATCTTCCACCCGAATTAACGACCCAATCACATTTCATCTTATTTTTACCAATCAAAACACTCCACGTCACTTCCTGTTTTTCCTTCATCTTTCCCTAATCCTCAATTCTTTTAACTCGTCCCGGATGAACCAATTGCAATAACGATAATCCTTCCGCTCAGGGCGCTTTTCAAACTTACCGCCGTCGCACGCAGCGACACTAGCGCCCCTAGCGGCAGGATTATCGTTAATCCAATTGGCTCATCCGGAACTATTACTACTAACGAGGCACAGATAACCTTTGACACAAAGCAAAAATGGCTGGCTTAGAATTCAAAATTACGCCTCATTTCACACGATTAGTTATTTGAGTTTATGTTATGCCTACTAAAGCTCCAAGACAGTCTATATCTGTCTCAACAATAACCGTAATAGGTCAAACATTGCCGACATAAAATAACAATTTCTTAGGCATTCACGGCCTCACAAAATAATAAAGGAACCGTGAGTTCACATATACGTTGATTTCTCTGATATTGCTCATGAAATAATAACTCAGAAATAAATAATTACAACAGTTATCCCACCTATGATAACAGCAACACCATCAAACCAGACAAAATACCACTTCTTATTGCTTTTTATCTTCATATGATTACTTATTGTGTATTGGTATAAAATAACATAAAAGCATTCAACATAATCGCATTGATGACAAGTGTCTCTATAGCGCTCATACATTGCTAATATAAGAATAATAAACAAGTCGAAGTTCATAACCATTCATTCTGCGATTATATTCCGATGTTCAGATATTCACGTATAATTCGCAATTTCTCTTTTTTTCTTTTCTTTCTTGTTTGTGAGAAGAGGGTTTCTTTCTCCATGGGAAGTTTGTGATGCTTTTATAAGCAGAAAAACAGAAACTGAGTGATATCTCAAAATGACAGCGGGCATGGATGACAATAGCATCAAACCAGAATGAAGTGCCACTTCTTATTGTTATTTTTCGTTTCTTTGTATATTAATTATGGCCTTCATTTTATTTTGGCTTTCGCGGGTTTTCTTAGAATGAAAAAGGTTATGCTGATGTTACTTAAAGTACTATTATTTCTTCCCAGTCGAGATTTTCTCTATAAAGAACGACGAGTAAGAGCGAATGTGTCAACGTGGGAGTCACTCAGTTACATTCACGAGAAATCATCACAAACTGTGGTATTTGTGGTTATTTAGCAGTGCTTTTGCATAGTGTTTTCTCAGTAGCGTAATTTTTTTGTTCTTTATAGAGTCCTGAGAGTTTTAATTAACTTTTTGTTTAAATATATTGCGTAATGATTGTCAAATGCCTCCAAAGAAACGCAAGGCCGTTGGGTAAGTGCAACCTAGGACTAAATGTTGGGATAAACCATCAAACCACGAGTAACGCTGGGCAGTGAACTGATAAAACCAAGCGCTTTGTCTTCCAAACCGTCTTGATGGAAGAGGCCTTATGGGCATTACTTCTCCGGGACCCTTAATGGGGCATTGGAAGTGCAACTTTATAATTTTAAATCCAACAATTTAAAATATATTGTTTCCCCCTCATTCAAATAAGCAACTTTTAAATTACAACATTGTTTTCTGAAAGGAAACATTGTTTTCACTGAAACAACCGTAGCAGAAAATGGTACAAAAGGAATAAATAAACAATAAAATAATATCCAGTTGATTATATTAGTTTATTAAATATTAAAAGTAACCTCCATTAACATCTAAACATCTGGAAATTTTTTGAAGTGGTTTATCTAAGATTTAGAAACATAATAGTATAAGAAAGGGTAATAGTAAACGTGGATAACTTTGAGAAATCCAGTCTTAAACATTTCTCCCTCTCTCTGCCTAACTATTCATTCGTTATTAAAACTCAAAACTATCTCTTAAAGAACAGAATTTAATAAAAAAAGCCTAGTTGCTAATAACTGTGATTTCCAGTCTTTATTTCCTTGTGTATTCACAATGTCGTGAAACAGGCACAGCAGAAAATGCATAGGCATTATCCATGCGATTGCAAATAATAGCGAATTATTTCAATTTGGAGATATTCTTCTAATTATAAACTCCTGCAGCAAAACACCTAATAGTAAATGCATCCTATTCAACTTACTAATCTGCGGTTTGTACAAATTGCACTTACTTACAGGTTCTTCAGGATCTCTTGAGTCAAAAGGACATGGAAGACATCGCGGCAGAATATAAATACATGTACGAAGAAATACAAAAACTCAGAAATGCTCAGGAAGAACTGGTTAAGAAAAATGGAGATCTGCATTCGAATATGGTAGAAAAGGTCAAAGAACTTGAAGCTGTTCAAACAAAGTCAAAAAGAGACAAAGAAATGATCCAACAACTGAAGGAAGAAGCCAAAAGGGATTACAAGGCAATTTATTCTGAAATTTGTGAGGAACAGGGACTGAAGGAATTAATGAATCATTTGTGGCCTCAAATGATAAAACTGAACAAAGAACTTGAAGATATGGCCCGATTTCAACCAGAAAAGCTAGAAAGGTGAGTATAATTCAATTAAGAACATTCATCCATTTCTATTGGATCTTAACTCATGCTGAACAATTTTAAACACATATATCGCAAAGTAAATTTCGGAATTTTTAGATTATCAAATCATTTGGGACAGTTTATGCTAGAGGAAAGTTTCAGTGTAAGCAGCTGGATAAGCAGGAGCGAGGTGGGTGGCCTGGCTGCGAAGGTAAACACGTACACTATCGCGCATAAAAAATGGCCCATTCCCCTGGATCGCCGTAGTGTTTTTCACTCCGTAAGGTTCCCACCTTCAGGTAACCAAATTTTAACTCCACCCAGTCGATATTATTTCTTATATGATTTGACTGAAAAACAATACAGTAAAGTGCAAACTAATCAAAGATTAGGATAAGATTCGGCTCGGAGGGGGACTTAGCACGTCGACATACATAGATCTTTTGTACCTATGCCCTTGACGGGACGCTCCAGGGAAGGAGGGAGGAAGGGGTGAGGTGAGAGGAGACAAAGGCAGTCGGACCAGGGGCCATGACAGGCAGAGGACAGGGTCCCTACCATTTACAGATTTAAACTCCCCAGATGGACATTGTACAGCCGGCTCCCCTCCCCCTGTAGGTTTACATATCCGTGCGGGGCCCGGAACCCGGAGACTGCCCCCATTCCGGAGGACGAAGGTTTCCACAGAGCGTACTTTTGCCCTGCCATGCATACGCCGAGTCCTACCGCCGAAACTTGCAAATCCTGCAAGACACCAAGCGGTTGAAGGGTGAAGTGAAATGAGAATGGAGCTGAAATGGAGGGATAGGATATTCGGGGGAGTGAATGATCCTTCCCTGTATTCACCTGATGACTCGGATAATCCCCGAAGAAACACATGGGTCAAGAAGGTCGGGCGCGGGAATCGAACTCACGACTTCTCAAATGCAGACACAGAAGTTACCGTCTGAGCCATTCCGCTCGGTTTAAACTAACCAATGAACGATGTTTATGATCTATGTGGAATGAAGGGGTAGTTCGGATACACCTCTATGAAAGAGTTTTGCTACGGTTGGCACACATGGAAAGGCTACACCAATTACAAATAGTTTGGCCTTCTAAAGGAAGGGATGAAGAATTATTTACGTGTGGCTAAACTGAACGACAACCACCGACTTATGAGAGCTTTCATCAGCAAAATGGAGACTAAACCATAAGAAAACCTGCATTGATGAAAAGGCAACGTAGCATATAAGGCATAGCAAGGTTTAAGTTGTAATGTTACCCTTCGGAAGTTTGGCCGTACTTCGGGGGAGATAAAGTATCCTACCAATCCAGTGGCTAGAATTATGCTCGAAAAACTGAGGTGGTCACACGGGGTCTAGATTTCGTCAGGACCAACATAAACGGCTCGTTCCATTATGGGCCACATTTTATGCACGGCAGTATACACACGCCACATTTAAAAATCTACACGACTACCTTGCCTACATCGCATTTCTTGTCGGTTTTTGGGGACTTAGTGACATCATGACTACAATTCATTGGCTGGGATAGTCAGCTTGTAGGTGGAGTTACCCATTCAGCTGTATGTCGCACCAATAAGCATGTTTATTGTTTGCGTAACCTAGAATGAAATTAAACGTTTCATGTTCTGTCATCGCATTGGCTAATTGATAAATGTGTGACTGAAAAATAGCTGTTCCACAAGCAAACTGTGGCAGCTGTTCACTTTATGCTTGTATGGAAAACAACAGCATGGCCTTTTCGTGTTCTTTACGAACATTTTGTATTTATAATTTAAAAGACCTTTAACCGCACACTAGATAGGGATCTACGTTCCCATAACATTATTTTACGCATATAAGCTATTGTTCGATTTGGTTTTTGTAAATTTCATGTATTTTATTGGCATGGACATACCACATAATAATTGGATAAAATAAATACTGCATGGACGAATAAATGCAATTAATCAGCGATAATTTAACTTAGTCCGGGACTTAAACTGCAACATACATTATACTATTAAACCACTTAAAAGCTGCATAGTAACAGGCTCGCTGCAACCTATGTCAACTGTTTTACGATTAACTGATTCAGTCTGAAATGCACTAGCATAAAGGTTTGGAAAGTTGTATTCGTCAACAAAGTAAAGTTACGTATTCGTTGTGCATAACGTGCGTTATTTTACACGCTCGCTTTTAATGCCAGAAATATATAGCTATGAAATTCCAGGGTCTACCAATATAATTTATGGATCACCTGATTGGGTCGATTTGAATATTTTATTTATTTAATATCGTGACGTAAGGAGTTAAACAAAAGTTCATATAACATAAAATGTTTATGTAATTACTCTGTCAATTTCTTTTATATTATGTAAGCGTTACTTTATAGTGTTTACAGTAACATTGTGCATTACATACATGAATCTTATATTACTTGATTCCAGCTTTTGAAACACAGGTATAAAACAGGGTTATTGCGAAATGGGACATTAATCCTGGAATACAAATATGAACCTTGTTAAATATAAAAAAATATTATGTCATTCAAACCACTCATAAAATTTAGAAATATATGGAAGAATATGCCTTGTGTCCCTTTCTACAATGACGAATTCAATTAAAACAAAAACAATTAAATATTTTTTTCTTCTACTTTAAAATTTCGAAACACATGTCAGATTTCAATATTGAGCCCACCACCCTTGTTTTCTAAGAATGCATTCAGTAGTTTATTCGTTGATTTCGCTAGGGACACATATTAGATCTCTTCCTCATATTTTTCCATCCTCTCATTTTCACTTCAAAGGTGCGTTTTATTAGATCCGTAGTTTGTTCCTGAAGAGGTACCTAGTCACGAGTCATTAAGGTCCAAAATATATCCTCTATTGGGTTTAAATCGAGACTCTTGGCGGGCTGTCGATTACCGAAATTTCTGGGTGCGATTGTATGCAACCTTTGTTTGCTTTAAAGGTCCTGCACGAAAATAATGCTGAACACCAGCTGGATAAACACCTGGAAAGCTAGGAAGCATACGTCTTCAAAAACACGTATATATTCTTCAGAATCCATTTTAGATGATATTTGCATTAGCTTTCTGGGTCCTGAACTAGGTAACCAGCCCCCACGCTCATCCGGCCACTTCTTTGTTTTGGACAAGAATTTATTCCGGGGTATTATGTGTGTTGTATGGCCGCCAAGGATACATTCTCCCATTCTCAGCAGATGAATAAGCCTTTTCATTGGAAAAGATCACATGCTCCCAATAGCTATCTTGTTTGAAGCAGGTACTCGGGCACAAACTCCATTCGACTATTGCGATGATGTTTAGTCATGTCTGGATTTTTGGCTACCTTTCTATGATGGATGCTAGCTTGTTGGAAGCGGCTTGTTACAGTCAATGGTACAGGCTAGCTATAAATTGCGGCGTAAGCTTGTAACAGGTCTGAATAGAGGTTTCTTCTAGCACTTACAATTACAGCATCGACTTCTTCAGTAGCTCTTGCGTGGTTGGCCTGATTTTGGTTGTGTTTTTAGGCAATCAAACTCATGTTCTTGGAATCGCTTAATCCAAAACTGGACCATGGACAATTGGTTTGCACAGTATTTAAAATATCCTCAACTGCGCGTCCTGCTTCCCATAACCCAACAATACGCCCCTAGTCACCTTGATTGTATAAAACATGTTTAGCTGTCGTCAGAACCTTTAGGTTGTAGAAGAAAACCTGAAGTAAATTGCAAAAATTTATTTCCCCTACGTCTCTCTAATAGAGAGTCCGAGGGAGGACAATGAAGTGTGTTATAGCACGCCCACAAGTCCCCGATAGATGGTCGAAAATTCGTTGTAGATTACTACTTGCGACTTGTGTACAATAGCCGAACCCGAATTTAGTACTTCGGAAACCTGTTTAAAAACAGCATTGACTCTCATTATTTTTGAATAGCATATTAGGAAAACGTTCCCATTGCAGCTCGCATTTTGCTGATAGCAATGCTTGAATGCAACAGCTACAAATGCTCAATCAAAGCAATGACATCGAGAGCATTATTTTTTACTGGCCGTGATGTCAGTCCACCAAAACTTGTTTCTAATGTCATCTAGCTGCTTTGCGTCATATCCAGACAAGTGACTGATAAAAGTGAGTTTATCTTCGTATTCTTTTGGAGTAAACCCACGTTGTCAAAATGCACAAATTATGAATTTGTTCCCAATAATTTAAACTTAATGTTAGATTAGGTATGGGAACTCTGAAGGCCTCTACTATAATGGCATCACCGCAAATTGCGAAGCTTGTGCTGTCATTAGCTTTATCATTGTTAAGATTACACGTAAACTCCAAATACTAAATATAGCACAGAATGTTACCAGCGTTCACACTCGTGGCTGTTACATTTTGAATTTATTTTTGCACCTTATGAAGTAACCAGTAATACGAGTTTCGTGGGTGGCAATTCTTTACATCAGTACACATCGTACTAGTGAATTACCACAGTGTAGTTTGCGTTTATCTTGGATAGCATTTAACGTCAGCTGCCATAAAACTAGGTGCATTTTGTTGATAATATTCTAGGTACGTTATAGTATTTTAAATAGTAACTTTATTTTAACTATCTACCTGTCATAACCATCCAATCATCTCAGCGCGATATTCTCTCCAAACTCGAATCTCATTGCTGTCGTATTTACGTATTTATTTATTGGACCACCGCTAAAACGTATTGTTTAAGCTTTCTAATTCTCAAAACATATACTATAAAAGAGTTTATCGTTTATACGGGACAAAATTGTGCCCAGTGCCCAAGTAGTCAAGTAGTTATAACCCCTGCTTATACAAGTGGATTGACGATTATCCCGTCGCTAGGAAGCCAAGTGTCTCTATTAACCCACGAATGAAGACAGATTAAAAGCGATGGCGGTAAGTTTGAAGGTTTAGCGCCAAGAGTGTAGGATTATGGCTAAATCAGTTTGATAAGCAGGAATTACTTGTTTTAATTTTTCTTAGGATGCAGAGATGAAATGAGATTTACATGTAATTATAGGCTCTATTGAACAGTAACGTACACACTCAATGATAAACATGAACCACTAAATGGACACATGTGGAGAGAGATGAAGAGCCGCAGAATTTAGCACACACGTTATATATTGTCCTATTAATAAAAGCAACAAATACATATATGTGGAGATAAATGGAATTAGCAGGTATAAGCACTGTTTAATCATTGAATGACATATACAGCACTATATACACATATGAACTAAAATATATGGTTTTGCCACTGTGTGTTTTAAGGCACGAATGTTTGCAATTATCACCAAAGTTCACTCACTAGACTAATTTTGAAATTCACGGTAGACTGCAGATTACTGTATGTTATCGGTTACCTTGTCGCTGCTGCTATCGATGCGAAGCTGCGGCCGATCTCTGATAGATGTGCTGACGCAGGTAACTATCACCTTTGATATAGCTCATCGCCGAAGGTTGGAATGTATATCGAGTGACAAAGTCGTTATAGCTGGTGAATTCTCTCGCATACAGCAAGAGATTTGGTGCTACCGAAGTACATGGTGCAGAGTGCGTCTTGATGAAGGTGGTCTTTGGTAGCCACACATTTGACGGATTGGTTTCGCATGACATTACTTTGGGTTATAGGGAATGAACTTAACGATGTATAGCTTGATGCCGCTTCGGAGTTTTTCGTCTTGGTAGATGATGCAGCAAGAAGTAGCGTTGAATGTGCTGATCAGTACCGGAGTGGCTTTTGCGAATCTGGTTACTAAGAATACTTCAGTCTAGTTGTCTAGTTTGGCTACAAGTTTGATGTCCTCCGTGGTCTAGGAATACCATGCTAGCTTCTACTTCCCGAGGTCACGGGTTCAAATCCCGCGGAGATCGATGGATCTTTCGGGTGTAAAAATCCCTAGTATGGCTTACTTTTGAGCGAAGTAAAGACGGTGGTCCCGTGTCGTATATTTACGGCACGTAAACGAACCTCAAGCCTGATAAAGAGGCCTCTGAGCAAAACTACAGATCGTTGACGCCCAATATAGAATGCGACGCTAAGGGCTACAGCAGTTAAAGAGCGTCCATAAATAAAAATGAAATTTTTTGGGAACCTTCTAGAGAATGATGTTGGTATAGGGTCCGAAATCAAGCATCCTGGCCATAGCGAGTGCCAAGAGCAAACTGTGAATGCAATGTAGTGGCCCGAACGACTCACTTTTTCTGGCTGTGAAGGCATGCACTCCTGCAGTGGTTGATGACTGGAAGATTTCGCAACACCTGCATCGGATGTAGCGCCGCGTTTTTGGCCTTTGCAAAACGTTGCGTCGGAGTCGAAGGCGGAGATTTCCCGGGTGAGGCGCGTCGTGGGGCGGTTTTGGTTTCGAATTGCGCATTGGCTTCGTGTAGATTGCGTCGTTCAAAACTTCGTGAACGCCGAAAGTGTGCGGTTTAGCCGTGCGCATAACAGTTTCTACATACCTGTCGAATGAAATGTTGGATAATCGTTCAGGATGAATGAGGGCAGCATTCACGCTTACCGTTTTCTTGCGCTCGTCGAAGAGAAAAGATTTTCGAACTTCAAATTGCTGCCTATGACTGCGAGGTTCACCAGATCTTTGGGATTGTGCACAATGCCTTGCCGCATTTCTAAACTGAATTTGAAATTTGTGTAGCGACGTGTCATGCCTAGCATATGGGAGTCCTCTCGGGTAACGATACAGACATTTTCCGGATACGTATCATCCTGCAGATACACTTACCGTTCTCCCAACACGACTATTATCTCGGGAAAGGTCGTCCTCGATGGTGTAGTGGTTACCATGCTAGCCTCTAGTTTTCGAGGTCGCGGCTTCAAACCCGGCGGAGGGCGATGGATCTTTATGGATGTAAAATCCTTAGCATGGCTTCACTCGGAAGAAAAGGAACGCCGGTGGTCCCGTGTCGTGGATTTAGGCATGTAACAGAACCTCAAGCCTGATAAAGAGGCCTCTGTGCAAAATTACCGTTTTTTCACGCCCAATATAGAATAAGAAGCTAACGACCACAGCAGCTAAAAGCTTCCATAAATAAAACTCAAATTAACTTTTCTCGGGCAAGATGTGTGGAAATCTCACCGCGATGTAATAGGTCGTGGTCCATCGAAGCATTGCTCACGAGCGTAAGAGAAAACGGTTTTGCCTCAATCATGCCTTACTGTTCGTCGAAGCCTGGATCCATTAGATAAACGTGGCAGGATATCTCTTCCTACTCACCAAGAGCTTGTGACCTTTGGTTATATGTGCCCAATTTTGAAAGTTTGGTAAAGCGCCAAGCGCGACCTTTTGCAATTCCTCGGTGTAAAAATGCCGTGTATGGCTCCTCCTTCAATTTATATACCACGAACTGCCCGCTCATCACCTCGACTGTGTGAAATATCTCGTCTGTCCAATTTTGCTCGCACCCCTTGTCGAACCTCATGTGTTCTTTGGATATATGCACGCGACCGCCGACCGAATATCTGGCTTCCTTGTCCGCGTCACGTGTCCTTTTCTGTACATGTTGTGTACAGATTATGTACAGATTGCTAAATATTAGACCCGTTCACGTCCTTCGGCGGCAGTTTTTTGGACCTATAATACAAACTACTGTACGACTCGAATAAGGCAGCAAGAACCTTCAAGTATCTGTAACTGTTTTTGTGCGTGAAATATTTCCACATTTTAGTTTTTTAAGGTACTGTTAAACCTCTCCACGACGCTGGCTTTCAATTTATTTTCCGTGTCCAATGTTGCAGCTGTGCTTCTTTAGAAAGTCGCGAAAAGTTCTGTTGGTAAACTCCGTTCCCTTGTGCGTTTGCAGGACCCTGGAAAATATAGAGCGAAAGGCTTGCGCAACCTCAGTACCCAGCTTCGATTTCAGTTGTACAGCCCAACTATTGTATCACCTTATTGCCTTCCATTTCTTTACTTGAATAAATGTTGCCAATGGCGAGTGAAAAAATGATGGCTCGTTGTAGGTGATTTCAAATTCTTTTTGGGCAATAGGGGGTTCAAGCTTTTCTTTGTGTGAAACGAAAGCGGATTAAACTGATGATTCCAGACTCTACCTCCTGCTAAATCCGCATCCTGGTACATCCATCTGAACCACCGTCGTTGTCATCTTGAGGGTTCAAATCAGGCGGAGGGCGACGGATTATTCTTCGGGCGTAAAAACCTTAGAACGGCCTCCTTCGGAAGGGAATTAAACCCAGTTGTCCCGTGTCGTAGACTTAGGCACATAAAAGAACCTCAAGCCTGATAAAGAGACCTCTGAGGGAATTTCTAGTCTTTCACGCCCAATATAGAATAGGACGCTAAGGACCACAGCCGTTAAAAGCGTCCATAGATAAAAATAAATTTAATTTTAATTTGTCGTCTCATCATCTCTGTTATCGCTAAGGTAGAACCGTTTCACATGTATCACCAGATCGAGATAGTTCCCAAATTATACTTTACGAACGCCACTTTTCATCGGTAGAGAGATTTCCGAGATGCACGATAAATTAAATTGTGTTTTATTTATGAATGGTCTTTAACTAATATGGACTTAGCGACCCGTTCCATATTGGACATGAAAGACCAAAAATTGTGCTGAGGGGCCTCTTTATCAGCCTTGAGCTTTCTTACGTGGCGTAAAACTACGACACTATACCACGGGCTTTACTTCCTTTTCAAAGGAAACCATCTATGGATTTTTATGACCGAAAAAAATCCATTGCCCTCCACAGGGGTTGACCCCGCGGCCTCGGGAACTAAATGCTTAAATAATAACCCCTAGACCAATGGTTTCGACCTTGACGTAAAGATTTCCACGGTTTTTGCTGCGAGACAAGGACAATCTGCCTGCCGTACTTCATGCTGCACATGTTGACACGAACGCGCTATCTAGTGAAAGCTAATACCGCAGGAAGAAACGTAGACAGAAAAACCTCCTTTTTGAATCAAGGTCTTCTTTTTCTTCAATATAACTCGTTTGTCGACTTTCTCTAAGACGATTTATGCGTCTTTAAGCCACTCAAGCACTTTCTAGGAAGGAAGTCCTCTGCACACATTGAGCATACATTCGCAAATGTCCTATGTCTCTCCATCGACATTTTTTAAAGTTTTTCCAAAACGTTTTTCGGCTCGCTAAGAGCAAACTGCTCAATTTGGCAATGTTTAACTTGCCTCTAGCCCATGTTTTCAGATCATAATGAACACGTCACAAATCTCGGTTTGTTTAAAATTAATGGCCTTAGTTGGGTACAAAATACTGGAGCGTTTCCTCCGGCATTACGCCGACTCGATACCTGTATGGGTTAAGCGCATTATTATACGTGCAATCCAGTGAGTGTTCGATAGTCCTTTCGAAAGCCTCCCAGAGAAACCCAGTGTTTCTGGATTCGATCTGCTGACACAACCATCTATTTGCATGTTATCTCGGTTGTTTTCGAAGCCACAGATGTGGTCAGGGATACGTTTCAAGTTTTTGCCCCTCTAGAAATACGTCTAGGATAATGTACACGACCCCGAAGCGCTTGTGATTAGAGTCTCTTGTGAAGAAATTGAACACACTTGTCTGCCCCTTCCAGCATAAAATCGTCGAGAACGACGAGATAGTTCTCGACCATCTCACCCAGCTCAGGAATACGTGCGTGGATCTCGCTACCAGGGGAGGGACTTCCAATGTCGGCGAATATTCCGGCGGTTGGTACCACAGCACTTTTCCAGGGCGCTTGTCGAGCTTCTTGTCGGCGTGTTGTATCACGTTTTCACAAATATCGATTTTCCAGCGTGATGGACCTGCTATCAGCATTATGCTATGACAATTAAATCATCTTATGTCGTAGGTCGACACATTGTATGGTCCAGGAGCCCGAATTTAAAATTACTTCCAACAGCAATTAGCCTCACATTAACGACGGTTTCTTTTATTCCCATAGCGTGATGAACGAAGTCGTCGGCGAAAACACGCTTGTTGACCAGCATTCTAAATGTGTTCTCGCTGGACTCGGTAACTACCATACAAGGGTGTTTTCTCGACGTAACTGTAAGCGTCACCATTCTGCAATTGTCCTTCAACACCATGTCGCGAATGGCTTCGGCATACATTAGGTATAGATTGCCAGAATTCAAAGCAATATCCTTAACCTTGCACAACAAGAAGTTCTTGCCCGTCTCGGGACATCGATTTCCATGCAACAACTGCTGGGCCGCTGGAGGTGAGCCGGGAGATGTAAGAGCCCCGTCCGTACTTCTCCAGTCGTCCGTTATGTCACCCAGGAGGCATCCGAGGGACGTTGTCCTATCACCCGCAGCAGCGGCGACGACGGGGTCGGTGTCGAAGCAGCACTAACGCTCTTCCAGTCCCTTCAGGTACGAGTAGAGCACCAGGCGTGCGTGTGCCGTGGTGTAAGTCGCAATGCCGGAATTGGTCATGCAGTTCACCTTCGGACTTTCCTCACAGTACCTCCATACCTCGTACATCAGGTACCCGTCAAGTCCTTCTGTTCGTCTCCGTGGTGGAACTTGCCTTGATTCTCCGCCTCTGCGTGAGGCCGACATAGCGGAAAAATAGCTTGCTGTTGATGCCCGCCGGCAGCACCGAGTGATACAGGCCTTGTAGCGGACAGAATCTTGCTCTTTAGGATGCCTCCTCTCACGTCTTCCAAGCGCGGAAAGCAATCCACGTGAATATTGGGGCACTCCCGGGTTAGGGTTTATCTTGTTTACATACAGGTTACACACATTGTAATAACATATCGTTTGGTCTCCCTTCGCCGCACAGTGAGTCTTGGTACAAATCGTGGGGCCTCTATACAAGGCGTATCTGAAGTTTGGAGGCTCGGTATGGGAAAGTGTTTCGCAAAGCTTGAGAGTTCCTCGTTCGCATTCATCATGTCTTTGAACGCTTACTCCCACATTTCCACAACGGTGCAGCCGACATCCCTGGTCTTTTGAAATGAGAAGCTCATTAATTGCTGTAGTTCTTAGCATCTCATTCCATATTGGCCATGAAAGGCAGGAAATTTTTTTCAAAGGCCTTTTTATCATGCTTGAGGTTTTTTACGTGCCATAAATCTAGGACACGAGAGCACCGGCATTAATTCCCTCCCTAGCGTAATCATGCTAGGGATTTTTATGCCCAAAAAAAACAATCGCCCTCCGCCGGGTTTGAATCAGAGACCTCGAGAACTAGAGGCTAGCATGGTACCACTAGACTACCCTGAGTTTTTGGTGACCTCGGTGCTCTAGAATTTCAAGGCCATGGTTTTTTACCCGTGCTGTATACTACGGCATGCCGATTTAGAAAGCTTCGCATGTACCCGTGGTAAAAACAGTCGTGAAAAAAGTACACGTATTTAGCATTTTCTTCCTCTCCATACCCCTCGACCTTGTGGTCTATAATTTTAATTTTTCATCCTCTTATAGCATGCTGAATAACCACATGGTCCTGTAACTCTAGCCAAGACAACGATACGCAAACGTAAACTACTCGGAGCCGCTTGTCTGCTAGACGGTATCCACCGGCGGTTAAGGAGGCAATTTTTTCGGCGGCATGAATCGCTTCTTGTACAAGCACATGTAGGCCTGCGCGATGGTGTCGCATTCCCCAAACCCGTCTAAGAGTTGCTTTCTGAATTTGGCAACTCCCTGACTTAGTAGAAATATATCCATTTGGAAATACGTCACCAATCTGCCTCCATGGCGAAGACGTATCCGGAGGCCTGATTTTCCTCGTGCCACTGCTCAAAACTTCTTCGGCATGTCCTCTGAACGGTAATAGCTTTTGTCCGGATGGAATCCACAAATAGCTCGTTTTCCTTCGTGTTAAGTAAATAAGGAGAATACACGTTGCATTCTTTAAATTAAAAGGTCTTGGGAAGCCGAGACAGCGGCAGGGGTGTGAAGCTCAGCGAGTGGAGAAATGTGATGTAACAGTACCTTATTCTGTATATTTAACTCCCGTTCATGATGAGCTCTGGCGTCCAGTATAAATGACCCACCATGTACTTTAATAAGAACTAGCCGTTGTACGATCTCAATGACGTCTTAGGCTTCGAAATTCGGCTGCATTATATGCGTCGTTTACGTCAGTCCTGCAGTTACTGTAGTAGTTCTCTCCGCAATCGTGAGCGGGTTTTCTGTGCCTAAATTTTTAAGCTTATTGCAAAACTTTCGAACCTTCTCCACATCGCACATGGACCGCGACTTCGGGTAAAATGAGCCTTTCTGTGCGCGTGATTAGCAAAACATGTCGGCCCCTTAAAGTCGCAGTTACACGCTCTGCAATGTATGTACGAGTCATATCGTTTATCGCTCTGCTAGCCGCACTATGAACAGTTGTCGTAACATCTATGAAATTATTTGATGTTCACTGAGGGATGACACTGGCAGCAATAAAACTTACGTTTAAAGTACTAGTGCGAGTCCACGATAGCATTAAAGTGTCCTTCCTGGCATTAGACGTCACGTCTTTATCGCATTCTTTTTCTAACGCATACAGCACATGCCTCCCAGTGTGATCTGCAAACACCGTCACTGCGTAACCCTTTAGTATATTGAAAAAGGTGCCTGACGTCATTATGCATGGCAAACCTGTCGTTCAACTTACCTATACCTTCGCACAGCGCTATAGCCTTCTACTGCTGCAGATTTTCGGAGCGCGCCATTCTTCTATAGTTGACGTGATCGTCCACTTTTGTTTTGCTTACGACAATGCCTGTCGATAAACACAAGCTATCTTTGTTATTTATTTCTAAGGTAAACGTATTGCACTATAGGAATCGCATGGCTTTAAGCACGAACCCAAGACCTCTTTCGTCCACAAAAAGGTTACTTTCAGCGATCTTCTGGGTAAGAACTGTACATTACTTTGCACCACCTTTTAAGTAGATTTTATAACGGCATCAATATTCACTTGCTCGGTACTCCAAACGCTGAAATGAAAAGATTTGGGTGGCTGCTTGTTGTCCGATTTGGATGTGCCTAAATGTGTGTGCTTGTTTTCCAACAAGTTCTTTTTAGCAAAATTTAGAATATCGGTAAATACACCCACTGTTCGGCGTTTGCAACTGTAACTATCGAGTTCACAGTAATTTCGGGCTACGTAAAACCAGAATATTTATGACCTATAATTTAGAATGTGGGCTTCAAGGTTAAGTCTTGACTTACTCCATCTTGCGGTTCCATGCTGCCTAGTAGTTTTTCGCTAAGATAAACTAACCACATAAATACGAATCATTCGATCAAGCTTGCAAGGTACTTTTCGCTGTGTCTTTTAAATCCTACTTAACAGCGAAGTCAGTGCGCGAACTAAAAAATATTTTATCATGATGTATTCCCATGCAATATTACGCATGCACTATATGATTGAAATGTAACGTATTCGTTTCAGATTACATTAGTCGTAATACTGCTATGTGAAGCACAGGTCATACGCGTAAAGTACTATACATGTTATAATGTTAAACAGTATAGTTTCTTAACAATATCAATTTTACAGCAAATTTACACTTCGGCAAGCAACTTATCGCCCTGCTATTTTAAAAGTGGCTTATTGCTGCCACAAAATCCGTATGCAAAACTCAGTTAAATACCTAATTAGAAAACCTAGCCGCTTATCTCGCCACCACTTATAAAGTTGTAATCGGGTGCTTTTCCGGGGCACTTCCGGTCACACTATTAAAAACCACCACAACACCCGTTTTCTATATAGAGCAAGTTTTCATGCCATCTACCATAAAACCACATTTTTGCGTTACGTGTGTCCCGCACCTGATACCCCTCCATTAAAATGGTAACTTCGACTTGCTGCCTCTATTCTCAGTCTTCTTTGCTTCTTAAATTAACTTGAGTTCTATTTATGGACACTCTTTAACTGCTGTGGTCCTTAACGTCCCGTTCTATATTGGGCGTGAAAGACCGCAAAATTTTACTTAGAGGCCAGAGGCCTCTATCAGGCTTGAGAGATTCTTTTACGTGCGTAAATCTAAAACACTGGATGACCGCCTTTACTTCCCTCCCAAACGAAGCCATGCTAAGGATTTTTACTCCCGAAAAATCCCTCGCTCTCCGCCGAGGTTGAACTCGCGGCTCGGGAACTAGAGGCTAACATGGTAACCACTACACTACGGAGGACGATTTATTTGCCTCTTGCTAATACTATGGACAATAGGTTACCTCGTTCAGTCACAAGACAAGCTTTTTCTCCTTCCTACAGACGCGTTTATACTGAATTAGACTGAACGTCAGGAGCAAACTACTTATGTAACCTAAAGTCGTCCTGAGCTTATGGTTTATTCGCTCCTTAGCTTCCAGAGCGGCTTTGTCGATATTCTACCCATCATACAGCCATCACCTAATATCGAGTCTGAAGAAGTTCGACATCCGACTTCGGCATCTCTGCCTCTTCTCCTTTTCTCCAAGTACAATACTATTCCGGCGACGTCGTTTGGCTGACATCGCCAGTGAAGCGGCCTCAGTCATCAGTGCAAATACATCACTGGAAGGTTCTCCTTCACCCATCAGCGCTGCTTCGTCACCACAGCATCCTTCCACACCTGTACTTTCTTCAACTGCCTCCTCTTTATCTCCACCTTCTTCCCATCCATTCTCCAATGTTAATTCACTCCCGTTTCTTTCGATGCTATTCCAGTAGAAGTTCCCACACCATAACCTCTCTCTGACGACTACGTGTTTACACCTATATTCCCTCAGCCACACTCTCCCAACATTGATTTAGTGCAAGCTCCAGTTTTCAGCCCTATATCCCCAACTGTTCAGTCTTTACTACCGCTTCTGTCCTGCACAGCATACGAAATCGGCAGTCGAAAATCCAAAAGGAGTCTTTTGCCTCATTTCCAGAAGTCTGCACTTCGAACCCTCGTCCAGCAGTACAGCAGCGGATGGTGCCAGCACGGGACCTGTGCGGCCGATGACTATGATGTTGAGTTTTTGGTCAACGATTACAACACCCAAGACCTGGTAAGTGACCTCGCCGTTACGATTTTGGTGCCTGTCACACCAAACACAAAGAGGCGGCTTGCGCGCAAAAGGGCAATAGGCCCCCTTGAAATAGTTTCGTGCGTGCCCTTGTCACTTAGGCTAAGAATGTGTTACGCTCATGCCAAGAAATACAGGTTTCTTTCTTGAAATATGCCAATGTGTGGTATAGTGCTGCTTTTTACAGCAGTGTTTCTTTCAAGAGTGTCAAGAGAAGTTTTTATTGCACAGTATTTTTACATATATTTTTGCACTATTTTTATATGCAGTTTTGCAGTTTGTAAGACAAATTTATCAGTAACAAGATACATTTTTTCCTCATTATTCTTAAAAAGAAGCCCTGTATAGTAATTTTTCGGTGCTTGCTTTTCTTTACCTTATTATTTTTTTAACTTTTGTATTTCGTAGTGTGTATATTCATTTACATTTTCATTTATTCTATGGTTTGCTTTAATTTTTCAATGAGGTATATAATGAGTACTAGGTTTTGTGCAAAGGTACAATCACACATTCCTTAGTCAAAATTGCCAATAAATTTGTTATTGCAAACCATATTTATCCCATGATTCGGACATAAATTCTTTGCCCAATCACACTCATTGTCTTAAATGTTTTATAAGTGTGTTTCACAGTGCATCCTAAGTGCCTCTATTGTCAAGGACTTCACGTTTGCCCCTTAATGGGAGTTCCAAACCCATACAGTCAGCTGAAACATTATATGTACAAGAAAATAAACTCTGTATTAGTTTGCTTTAATTTTTCCATGAGGGATATTTTAAATAATTGCCCTATAGGCATGCTGTTCTGCATTTTTAGGAGCATTTCACAAATATTATAATGTCTTGCGGTAAATTTCCGCCTCTAGCAATAATATAGAATCCAAAATCGGAGATTTTTAACAGGCTGCCTTTTGTAACTAACGATGAAGTATTAAAATACTTTATTCATACCGGTGCAGATTGAGATTTTGTTGAGATTCTAGGTCTTACTAATACAGTATACCAACCTGTGCGTTTCTTTTGCCAAGCTTACCGCATGTGCTATTTATACAATATTTCTCTTCCGAATGCTCATTTGTATGGATTTGTTTGCAAGTTCAAACTTAACTTAGTGCGGCATTTCTTGCTGGCTCTATTTATAATATACAAAATGTACTGCTATGACATAAACTCTGGATACTGTCCTTCGTGCCTTACAAAAAGGTATAATGACAGGGTATTAAAACTATTTTAAAATTATAAAGTGGTCACTATGTGGGATCATAAAACCTATAGTCTGTACATAGCAAATTTGGAGTGCCAAGTACGACTTGTTCGCTTTATGAATAATATTTTTATCATTTATAAACACTTATTTTACAGTAATCGACCCTCTCTGTCCACGATGTGGAGCGTACATTCCTAAAAGTGTGCCTCAGTGCTGTATTTTTACTGTATTCATTTTTAAAATCTACCTGGTGCACTCTAATATATCATAGTGTATATTGATATATGTGTTTATTCTTTGCACATTCATTTTTCAATTTTTCTCGTTTTTTTAAAAATCATTTTTGCACTATACTCATTAATTTTGTTTCGATATATTTCTGATTTTTACACAAACCTTTTTTGCGCTATACTCACATTGATTTTGTTTCAATGTAATTCTCAATTTTTAAAAACCATTTTGTACTATTCACATATACATTTTTGCATTATGGTCAGTTTAATGTTTTTCAATAGAATTCTCATCCGTAAACAAATGTTTTGCATATACATTTGATTCTCATTTATAAATATGTTTTGCACAATACTCATATACGTTTTTATACTAGGCTCATATTAATTGTGTTTCAATTTAATTCTCATTTTTAAACAATGTTTTTGCACTACACTCATATTACTTTTGTTTCAATATAACTCCCTCGTTTTTAAAAACGTTTTGCACTATGGTCATATTAATTTTATTTTAATATAATTATTTTTCTGTTTTTGCACTATACTCACATTAATTTGTTTCAATATAATATTTTGCTACTTTATTTTGTGTGTGCATTTAATTCAACCTTATAGATATTTTACCTACTTGTGGTTCCTTTCCTTCTCTTCATATGTTCTTAGCAGTACAAAACTACTACTAAAACTATATAAAACAAAAGGAAGAAAATATTTGTAGCCATATATCTACTACTAGAACAATATAAAAAGACAAAACAAAACATTTAAAATACAACAATAGAAACATCGCCACAAAAAGTTATATTTATTTTAGCAAGTTTTGTCATATAATTAATGTTTTCAATTCCAGCTACCGTTTAATTTTCATTGCGTCTCGTATTCCAACTCCTCTTCCTCTCTTCCTTCCAAGGCATCCTCTCCGCCAGCTTCCGCTCCTCCCTCTTCTGGCATTGTGTCTTTGTCGTAAGTTGCTTCATAATTAGGAAATTCCTCCATTCCGCCCGGTGCGTGCTTTTTTCAATTTAGCAAGCATCTGCTTTAATGCCTCATATTCATCGCACCCATTAGCCACATTTCCTTTTATTCTTTTCATCAATTCCTGTTGCTTCGTCACATTCTGTTTCTTCTTTTTAAGATGCTTTTTCATTCTTTCAATAATCTCTTGTATTTCCCTTGGCTTTCCCTCACATTCTTGTTTATCCTTCTACGCCGTGTCAATCTCCCATTTGACTTCCTTCATCTTGCCGTAGGATTCCTTTTTCATGTTTTGTTTCATTGCATTCATTCCCTTCTTACACCTCTCCGCTGCCGCGATTCTTATACTGTTTACCGATATTATTCCCGCTTCCCCGAAATTTCTATTACATTTCGAATTATTCCGTGATATATATATATATATATATATATATATATATATATATATATGGGGCTGGTTGGTGAATGCAGTGTTAGCACCTGCATTTCACGTCGTCTTTAAAATGCAGGGTTGCGTAGCTACCAATCCGCAGGATGAGAAGACTCACACGGTATATTGTATAATTTATACTTTTCCTCCGCAGACTATCTAGATGCCCTCTTCACCCTTCCATTTACTTTCCTCCCTCCACCTATGTTTAACTGTCACTCACCATTACCGCATTCTGCAAACATGTATACAAACTTTTCAGAAAAGTAGGAATTCATCTCATTTACAGCGCTGTTGTAAAGTTTGCTTTCCTCCGGCCTCAGTTTACATTCAATTCCAAACCCTCCGGTAAATATATCCACCAACAAACTAAAATCTATCATCTCCATAAGAATCCAGCTGTTGTCGCTGGCATACATCCTCACCGGTATTTTTTTTTAATGAAATTGTTACCTGTCTTCTTCCCTCTCATTACCTTTTTTACACCACAGCTTCCATTTAAAACGTACCACTCCGGACATTCCACCTTGATCAATTTTCACATTTCATACATCATATCCCGCACCTTCTCCCGCTCTGACATTTCGTTATCAGTTTTAGGCAATTATATACGTTCTTAGGGTACCCTTAATAAATTCAGATCCAAATCTACACTCACTACCCTTCCGGTATATGTACGTGCAGTTAGGCAACAACTCACAATACTTATCACACCTTGTCACATTTTCCAAATTCCCCGTTTCGTCATTCAACACGAACCCACACCTCCCAAAACTAACGCAGCTCTCTTCCGCGCTAGCTATCACTGTCTTCGTCAGCTATATCGCTATCACAATCACCCTTGTAATTCATCTTTTCCCACGTTCAATTTCGCCTTTTATACCTTTTCCACGGCTTTTCCAATCACTATTTTCACATCACATTCTTCCATTCAAACACAACGTGTTTTATTTCCACAAATTCTTACCATTTATTTCAATCCTACGCTCCAATTCCAACTCGTCTTATTTTCTCCAATTCAGCACCAAGGTTACTTCCTCATCTCATTTTCCCCCTCTAACTTATAAATCATTTCCTCTTTCCCTCCCCATCTACTGTGAACGAGGCTTCACTGCTTATTTCTCCAAGTAACGTGACCCTTTATCACATTTGTCTTCCTCCTTAATCTACCCCCGGTTTATCCGACTGGTTTAACCATAATCCTACCGTTCTTGGCGCTATACTGTCAAACGTACTGCCATCGCTCTTAATCAGCAATAATCCGCGGATTAATAGCGATACTAGAGCCTCCTAGCGGCAGGATTATCGTTAATCCACTGGATAAGCAGAGTTTATAACTACTCAACCATTTCTCCTTTTTATTCTCTACTCTCGGGCAGTGCATAAACTCGCTTCATCAGCGATGGCATCGATGACATTTCCTGTGTGAGAAACTACGATTAAAACTGAACACACAGAGTGTATTTGGTTAAGTAATAATTTTATGCGTTATACGCATACGCATATACGAGTACACACCAACATATACAGTTCATACAAAGGGAAATTGGAAAACATATATTCAATATGTTTTAGTTAGATAATACCAATACTTATTCTTAGGGCAGTTTTATGTAAAACAATTTGTTATCCCAATGAATCTGAACAAGCTTACTAGAAAAGAATTTGCGCGTTTCTCGAAATCTCTATTCTGTCCCACATTTGCTAAAAAATTGTTGCAAACTTTCCTGTTCGCATGTTGTACAATTTGTGGAAATAGGTATTCAATTTAAAAACAAAATGTTCTCAGAAATTGTATTTCAGACATTTCTCAGCACTTAAAATGATCTTTACGATGGAGCGTGTATAAGCGAGACAGTTTTTTTCTTTCTCTGCAGCTTAACTATTCATTTTCTCAAAAATGGCTCATCAAATGTATCGATATGTGAATGGCAAATAAAATGTATGTCTTGAATTTGTTTAGTAAGTGCTTGCAATGTCATCTTTACTGTTAGTGAATTTCAGTAACTTGAAAACCATAAGGGATAAGCAAAAACTTACTATATAAACACGTATAACTAAAAAAAAAGTTCAAATTATTCTTTGTTTTGTTTAAGGTTTTAGAAATATTTCGCGTGTAAGTTTACATGTGTAAAGATGTGTGAACGGGGATTTTCTAAAAATATAGAATTCTTATTTTTTCCTTCCCGCATAATCTTATCAAAAACAAAAACATAATGTGCAAAAATATGAAACGCGATTCTTCCAACTTTTTAGTTCTTCACGATGATAAAATGAGTGGAATTAATAATTTCTACATATACACACAAGACAGTGAGCTTAGCGATGTTGTGGTGGCGCGAGGAGTGCTCTCCGCAGAAATAAGCTTTGAGTAGTGAGCCATATTCCGATAAACTGAGTAAATTTCTCTCGTGTATCTTGTCCTGAGCATGTGGTTTTGGCTCGGTTGCGTATTGGCCACTACAATTTTACGCAGGTTGTCTTTTTAAGAATGACCTTCTCCCATTTGTAAACTTTGTGGCGAAAGTCTATCGGTCTCTCACGTGTTGCTAGAGCGTATTGCTCTAGCACATCTTCGGGACACTCTGTAACTACCGGCCAGATTTGCAGAGTTCTTAGGGGATGATAAGCAAGCGAATGATAGGATTTTTAATTTTGTATCAAAGGTGAATCCAAATACGGATTTAGTCATGTTAATAGCAGGTGGTTCATACTTCTCGGTTTAGTTTTATATATTCGTATTTATTTCTGACTTCTGCTATGATTTTTATATTGATCTTTATCTCTGGCTTTTGCTATGATCTTTATATTCCTATTTTTTTCTGGGCTTTGCCATGATATTTTGTACTGATCTTTATCTATGGTCTTTGCCATTATCCGTTTTACAAGGGCGGTAAGGACCTAGCAGTTGAACGCCCTTAAACACAAATCATCATCTACAACTCTTTTTTGTTTGTCTTGAGATCATGAAGGTAAAAAAAATCTGATGTGATACATTCACATGACTTTCTTTAACCTCTATCTGTACAATGGGTATACATACTATTCTTACTAAAGCTTAGTTTTTATCTACTACATTTAATCCAAATAAACCTTTGCAAAAATTAGCTACATTACACATTTCGTAATAAATACCAAGCTAAACATCGATAATCAAATGCTAATGAACTGCATTCTATATGCTGGTCTTAAAATTCTGTACTCTTTCCATGTAGTCGCGAGAAAACTACTGCAAATCGGCGGGACTTTAAAAGAATAAATACTGAACAATTCGAAGCTTTAAAAGCGGATATTTCAGAAACGGCTCATGCCACAAAAAAATTTCTTTGAAGTAAATTGTTGTTTTAAACGGATCTACATTTTTTCTGTGGTACGTTTTCGCCTATCGCTTAACGTTTACAAGTTATACAAGATTATACAAAATTCTTTCCAAATGAAGAGGACTTTCGATGCTATTCCAGAAAATTCAAGATATGCATTTAATTGTCTAGTAAATACCTCACTTACTATTTTAATAAAAAATGGAACAGTTTTTAAGAAAATAAAAGTTGACCAAAATGCATCCATATAATAGTTTGAGGTGGATTGAATTTCGTAAAAATCTTCGTGTCGTATCCTAGGAAGATGCAAAGCTTAAGTATACTTAAAGTATATTGGTTTTGTAGTTATGCGCGCGCGCGCGCACACACACACACACACACACACACACACAATCACAAAGAGAGATTTTTCGAAACTACTTCGGGAACCTCAAACGCGTATTCCAGTGAAAACTTCGCTTTCAAATTTTTTCATCTTCCTACAATAGGGAGGCTACAGAGAAAGCAGAAATCATCTGAAACAGCTTACAGCAATAAATACAGCAAAGTCAAGCAGTTTCACTTGAAATAATTTCTAGCTAAATATTTTGAGCGTTATTAGGGCAGTATTTGAAGCATTGCTTTTGATACAAAGAAATGGAATTTTTGGTTGGAGTATAAAGTATGTAATGGATAATTTTATGTAATATAACATATTGACAGTGAAAGTGTTTTAAATAATTTTAATGTGCATTGCAGTGCTATGTAGGCAAATATTTAATTATAGCTTTTAATTGTCGAAATTATTTAACGAAGCTAAGTGAAATTTTGGGTATAACTACATTTTTAAACTTAATTTTTAACCTTTTATAATGATTTCAAACAATTTTCAAAGGCACATTAGCTTACACATAAATCTTCTCTCACAGTTTTACCCAGGCTTGGATCTGGCAGCTTTGTTTGCTGAATTCATTTGCTGGAAAAGGTTTTGGTCAGTGGTTTATATCCAGAAATTTTCAATAACTCGCAGCTCGCGGTTCCGTTTGCTGTACATGGAATACATATTGACTAGTAGACGCAGTGACAGAAATTAGATGAAGTCTGAGAAGGAATTATTTATGGATGGAATACCAGTACCTATTAAGAAGGTAATTAGCAACCCATTGCGCATCTCAAGCATGTATTGACCTTCTTTGAAAAAGGGTCAACGGGACAAACTAAAGATATTACCCTGGACAGTCTAGGGCATGTATAGAGGGCATGTCAGCTGAGTTCCTCAAGAGCTCTCTAGATATTAATAAAATGCAGATTTGTATACAATAACCTTCAATAAAATATTTGAAGACGGAGAATATCCGGAAGCATGGAAAACCAGCGTTATCCGAACCCTTTACAAGGGCAAAGGGGGGTACAGCATTCCGGGAAATTACAGGGACATCTCGATGCTATCTATATTTGGAAAAAGTTGCAGTAGAATCTTGTGTGAAAGAATTGTATGTTCGGTTAAGACATACGATACGATTTCTAAATTTCAGGCAGGATTTAGAGAAGGCTTTTCTACTATTAAGAGTGTTCTGAAAACAATAACAGATGACAATTTAAGAAGTGAGGGAGGTAAGGTATACACTGTCTTGGAAGATTTTAAGATGGCGTTTGATTCTGTGGAACATAGTGTAGTGTATAACGCCCATCTCAAACTACCCTTTACATACAAACAATTTCGTTCTTTATTATTTTCTCAAAAACTGTTTACGAACGTGTTTTTTATATTGCAAGACCTTGTTACCACGACGAACATTTGAATGTTTTTTCTGCATGTTGAAACGGTCTTGTTTAAATAATTCCTAGAAAAGCATATATATATATATATATATATTTTAATTTATGTACGCTCTTTAACTACTATGGTCCTTAGCGTCCCACTCTATATTGGTCGTGAAGGACCGGGAATTTTGCTCAGAGGCCTCTTTATCAGGCTTGAGGTTCTTTTACGTGCCGTAAATCTACGACACGGGACCAGCGGCTTTACTTCCCTTCCGAAAGAAGCCAAGGATTTTTACGCCCGAAAAAAAAATCCATCGCCACAAGCTGGAGGAAGGATACCAACTAATACGAAACTTTATGGAGCAACACGTCCTACAACAACCCGCTCAACAAAACAGACGCCGCAACAGATAGACGCCACATCTCCACCAACACAGCACAACCACTGCCTGGAGGTAACAGGCCCGGGCACGGATGTAAATCAAAGCAAAATACTTTTATGATACCACTGTTCCTAGGTTACTGTTCAGGGCGTCGGCCATGACTTTTACCTAATCCCCACTGAGGAGTTTGTCCAATTTTGGAGTTCTCCGTGTGTAGTAATCACTCACGAATCGCAGGTTTGCTACGGCGCTACCAGCCAACACAACACCAATTATGCCCCAAATAAACAGAGACACCACAGTACAACATCATTTCTATACCTCTTCCTTTTTCCTCTCAAATACCGTATATATCTTGTTTTTCCTAAATCCTTTATTCCTGTTTCACCGCCCCCCCAAAAAAACCCTCCGCCGGGTTTGAACCCGCGACCTTTGGGAACTAGAGGCTAGCACGGTGCCACAAGTCAATGGAGGACGACGAAAAAAAAGCATATATTGTGAATAGAGTAAGTGTATAGAAGTCTCACTTTTTATATTAATAGCTAGTATAATATACAATGACTAAGGTGAATTTGTGATTGGGAAAGAAAATCCTGTAAGTGCATCATCACATCAGATTTTTAGGAATGATTTGCCGAGAGCTATGAAGTTAATGATTAGTGGGTGCAGAAGGTCGTGCGATTGTAAAGCGTAAAGCTTTTGGTCTGTTATAATATTTCACAGCAATTAATGAATACATACCACTTAAATAATAAATCATATCTAAGTTTTCTGTCTTTCACACACGCACTATGAGAATTTCTCAATTACTGCTTTTTTTATGGATAATATGTTCACAGCACATTAACTCTGTTGTTCTCTATGTTTAGTCAATACCTAAAACTGTAGACTTCTGAAAATAATTAGCAGAATGCCTTTGTTTCTATGACTTGACTGTTAGCTGATTGAATACATCATATATTGCCTATGTTCTGCCTGTGTTCATTCAGATACATATAAACTTGATCAAACTGTTGTACTCAGCAGAATATTTTGCGCATGAACATGAACTAATAGTAATTTTTATTTATTTACTGAAACAATAAAAATTCCCCGTATTTACGGACTGTCATCAAGGACATAGTAAAGCAGACAAATTATAAATGAATTCTCTACATCATAAACTGTAATAAAATTGAAATACTAGTATAACGGATTACAATCCCACATTGTCAGTTCGAATTTTCTCATTAAAACACTTGGAAATTTAAAAACAAAAACACTAAAAATAAATAAAAAGTAAAAAAAAAAAGCGCCCGGGCTGGGAATCGAACCGGGGACCACTATGTTAAGAAGCCGGTACTTCGACCACTCGACCGCAGAGGCAGTGAATCGCAAAATGTGATATTCCTAATTTTTTTATCAGAGCATATTCTCAAGAAAACTCATATAAAAGGGCATACTATTCGCCGAAAATTACTAATAAAGGACGATACTATTAGTGAAATAGTAGCCAAGATTGCAACAAGAGTGTTAAAGACCGAGCAAAAAGCAAGAACCGTACTTCTTTTTAAAAATCTGATGTGTTACATCCACATGACTTTTTCTAATCTTTATTGCTTATTAGTGGGTGTACAAATTATTCTTATGAAAGTTTATTTTCCTATCTACTTCATTTCAATCGAGATAAACATTTCGGAAATAGCTGCATTACACATTTCGTTATACATACAAACGGAATAGCGATAGCCAAATGTTTTAGAACTGGACGCTGTACGCTAGCCTTACATTTGTATACTCTTTCCAGATGGCAAGCAACAAGTGAAAATTCACAGGACTTTAAAAGAATGATTAACAATTGAGCAATTGATACCATTAACAATGGATGTTTCGGAAATGGCTGATGCCGCAAAAAAGTTATTTGAAATAAATTGTGTGCTTTAAAGAGATCTACATGTTTTGTATAGTACGTTTTCGTCTATCGCTTAACGTTTACCAGTTATACAGATTATACAAAATTCCTTACAAATGAAGTGAATTTCACAGGGTATTACCAGAAAATTCAAGATTTACACTCGATTTGTGATGTAAATATCCTTAATGTGCGGCATTTTAATCAAAATCGTTAGGGCCATATTTTAGAAAATAAAAATTTTTGAAAGACTTTTCAGGTAAAGGGTAGTTTGGGGTGGAGAGATTTTCTTGAAAATCTTCGTGACACATTTTTGAAAGACACTGAATCTAAATACCAGGTTAGGTATTTATCCAACTTTTCGTTTTTGGGTTATGCTGTTCAAGTGTGTCTCTCTCTCTCTCTCTCTCTCTCTCTCTCACGGACCTTTTTCTAAAACTGCTCTTTTGGGTTCAATGGGGCCTCAAAACATGCATTTCCGGTGTATCTCAGTATCGAATTTTTGGGTGGAATGCAATGCATTTCTACGAGTTTAGCAATATTTACGCCTGAGCACACTTTATAATTTATACTGTATAAATTATAGGTGTTTTATTAACACGCAACTTGATAATCTTCTACAGTTTTAAAACAATTGGATTAAAAGCTATATCAATAAAGATTCCTTCAAAAAGTGTAAATATATTATGTTTCAAATGTTGCTAAATAAATAAAGCCATAATTGCGTAAGAAAATCTGCAAGGTTTAGGTGAAATAGAGTAGCTTAGCTTCAAAATGTTCATTATATTTTTCCGAGCCCATAAAAATTCAAGTTTCTTTGTATTCGAGGGGATGAACCAAGTTTCAAGAGAAAGTAGACGCTACGGGTAACGGTCTCTTCTTACCGTTTGTGCTTCGAATTTTCAACCGAAGAGCCAACAAAAATACACAATGATTATTAGCACCAATGAGAAGATATAAAGTCGTGGCTCCATGTACAGAAATACGGAGGCTAGTAGTAACTTGATATATGTAAACGTAAGCATGGATTTTACACAGTTTGTCATGATTCCTTGCCCGAGGAACACATACTCCAATGCAGAAAGGGACGCTAAGTGGTTAAATTTGTTAAGTACCGTGCAATTATATAACTGCGAAGTGATTTGTATGGAATATTTATATATTGTGCTAAAAGTATTCGTCGATACAATTTTTATCCAAACTTATAAATTTAATATTCGTCAAATGACAATTTCAAGTTAACGCGAGACTAAAGAAAGGTGATAGAGTAAGAGTTATTGAGTAACTAGCCGAAACAGATGTTAGTGAAACAAGTGATAATCATGGGAGTATAGCGTTAAAGAATCGCATGTGGTAGTGATAAAAAGAGAACCCTGCAGGATTTCACGCATAAAGACGCGCCGGAGTGTGAAAAGTGAAAACAATGTTTCATTCTAGTCGATATCCTGGTGTTACCACTCCCGAATCCTACCCGACATAAGCACCGTAGGGAATTTTAGGTCGATTGGCCGACAGTTGAACCCTGAGATGGCGACGTGTGCTTCCTAACTTACATTCAGTGACATCGATTCCTGAAAACTACCCCTAAGACGTACCGGCGAGATCTACAGCGATGCAGGTAAGACGACAACAACGACACGTGTAGAGAAAGTAAAAATGGAGACACCAAATTTCTTTCTAACTGGCGACACATGAGTATTTGCTCTGTCATAACACAAGTACCTAATTGAAAACAAGCTTTAGTCTATCGTCTTCATATGTTGAATTCAACAAATATCAGCATGGCTTTACTAACCAACCGGATACATTAACAAATACATCAATAATCGGAGCAATCTTAAATAACGTTAAGGAAAATGAAGACAACTTTGCATTGACTTTTCTGGATGTTACAAAAGCCTTCGATACATTTACCACACTCATTTAAATAAGACACTATGGCCCGAAAGAATACCTTCCAAATTAACAGGTATAATAATAGCTTTGCAATCTGGGAAACTCACACAAGTCGAAACACCTGAAGGCAAAACTAGAACAATTACTCTTTCAAGAGGCATCATGCAAGGGTCCCCTCTATCACCATGCTTAAATCTTGCCACTAATAATATTCTCGATGAGCTATCAAGTGTAAGTGCTCCTATGGCTTTAAAACTCGTACTAGATATGGCGTCTCTTTTTGGGATATGCCAAAGTGTTAACTCTTCCATTGTACATCAGTAACTTATCCTTTCTAAACCACTGATCTCACTAAAATAACAAATAAATTTCTCAACGACTGTGACAAAATTATCAAAGTTCCTTAAGAAATTTTCAGGTACCGTGAATATACCAGATCACATGTTATATTCTGACATGGAATGTAAAGGATTTGCACTCTTCAAAGCAAGATGGGAAGCACATCTACAACACATAAACCCATACGGGGCTTTAATTTAGCTCTCCAACCCATATGTACAGACTGCTCGAGGCCTTATTGCTGAGATGAATAAATCCTTGAAGCTTTTAAATTTAACAGGTTACGTTTCAATGAAGAATTCTCATACTGGACTGCATGACGCTCGACGTATAAGGAAGACTTCTCGAGAGAGTGAGAGTGAGAAATGAATGCCTTGGCTAAACTTCCTCAGAAAAGACATGACGTCGAACTATTCAAAGAGTACAAGCCAGCGAATTCATGGATTTGATACCGTGATGGCCTAACATCAAGTGAATGGCGTGAGTCTATGAAAATGACAGCTAACGTATCCGCCGTGCGTTCCATACCGGGTAGATTTTAGCCTCTGTCGACGATGCCACAAGAGATTGAAACACTTGCTCACGTCTTGGGATCCTACTATTCTGATGGAGAGATATTACGCAATTCTCGCAATCACAATATTCGTTCTGCGATTGCCGACGAATTGTTAACGAGCAACCACAAAGTCTCCGAAGGGGTGCACGTATGGAAATCAACAGTATCAAAGACAAACTGACATGATTGCAATTCCAGAAGGCAACAAAATAGGATTTATAATCGATGCTATCGTTAGGTTTGAAAAGCTTAAAGGGCAACCAGAACGAGTCGACAAAGAGAAAAGGTTTATATACCCATAAAGGCAAAATATGGTCTCAGAAACATCGAAGTAATCGGCGTGATGGTCGGAGCTAGGGCACCATACCTCCACATTTTTTCAGCTCCTGGAAAAAATTTGGGTTAAAGAAGAACGAAATAATAGAAATTGCTATATCTGCAATCAGAAGTTCAATTGCACTTCTTCAAAATCATTTGTATAATAATAATTTTAAGCATTTTACGGTTTTTATTCTATTGTTATAAATTGTTTACTATATGTCATTTTCCATTATCACGTTTAACAGTTCTTTTGTACCTTTTAGGCTTATTTTTTTTACTGTCATGTTAATCTGATGTGTTAATTTCCTTTTGTGGGGTTTACTTTTGTTCATTTTTCCCTACCTTCATGTTGGTTTCTTGCTTGTTTTCCGTTTTTGACCTACAATTACCCACGCACACACATTTACAAACACCCATGCCCGAGGCGGGACTCGAACCTCCGATCCCCTGCGCCATGAAGCACCTAAGCTAGGCACTTTAGCGAGCGCGGCCATGGGAACCGGCTCTTTAATCAAAATCATTCCGTATCCCCCACTGAGTCTGGGAGTATGAATGTGGGAGTGAATGTGAGTATGTTTAATGTTTTAAAAATGATAAAACCAACATTAAGAAACCCTACCGTTCTGCGAGTAAAAACACCATCAGTAGTTTCTCAAGTCAAAGCCCCCGATATGATCAAAGAAGTCAAAGAAGGCTGTACAAATGAAACTATAGCACCAATCTTTTGCAGTTTTACATGTTTTGTTTTTACTTTCTCTGCTACGTATAGTAAGTAGGGGAAGTATTCTATTATCACCAAAAGTTCGATGTCGAAATTTCACGGAAATACATGTTTTGAGGCCCCTGAATACAAAAAAGCATTTTTCGAAAAAGGTCGGCGTGTGTGTGTCTGAGTGTCTGTGAACAGCGTAATTCAAAAACGAAAAGTCGCATAAACACCAGGTTCAGTACTTTCCTAAGATGCGATTCGAAGACTTTCAAGAAAATCCCCCCAAACTATTCTTTACGTGGAACATTTTTCGAAATTCGAAATAAAATGCATATCTTGAAATTTCTGGGAATAGTCTTCGAGGTCCTCATTTGGAAGAAATTTTTTGTAATCTTGTACAACTCATAAACGTTAAGCGATGGAAGCAAACGTACTACACAAGAAATGCAGATCTCTTTAAAACACACAATTTATTTCAAATAACTCTTTTCTGGCATCAACAATTTTCGAGATATCCGTTATTGGTGTTTCGAATTGTTCATTACTTGTCATTCTCTTAAAGTCGTGTCAACATTCCGTTGTTTCTCGCGATTGCATGAAAACAGTATGGAATTTTAAAGCCAGCATATAGCATCCATTTCTTAAACATTTGACTATTGCTGTTCTCTTTGTATCTATAACGAAATGTGTAATGTAGCTATTTCTACAAAGGTTTATTTGGGTTAAAATGTAGTAGATATAAAAGTAAGCATTTGTAAGAATAGTTTGTAAACGCACTAGTAAACGACAAGGGGTAGAGAAAGTCATATGAATGTAACACATCAGATTTTTATGATTTACTTTTGCCTATTAAACGATTTTTCTTTCTAGCGTCAAAATACATATTTTGCAGCTGGATGTTAGAACCAGGTAGACAGTTTATGCCAGATGCTAAAAATCACATACAGTTTGGACATTTAAATCAAATGGCGTGTCTTCAATATTGTCAGAAAACCTAATTCACTATTTAAAAATTTCTGCCTTGAATTTATCCAGAGAATCTGGTTTTTGAGATACATTTACTGAATTATGGTTGACAGGTTCATTTTCGTCACTCTTATTAAACGTTATTGGACCATTTTTATGGTTTGGAATATCCTTATACCTTTTCCGAAATTTATTTCTATGTATATTTGGCTTTGAGCGACTGATGCGAATATTCACACCTCTTTGATTTTGGGAGTACAAAACTCAAAATATCGGCCTTTAGTATGTGGATTTTATCGAAGCTGGGCAATTTGAATTTAATTGTGACAGAAATGCAATGTCACTGAAAGTGTTTTTTTTATTGTGACTTTGTCCAATTTTCATTAACATTTCGTTAATCTGATCTAGTTCATGTCATTTCATTTAACTTTCAGTATCACCTCACTTTCTCCGTGACGTAGCAGAGTTACGAAATATGCACGACAGAGTCTCTTCTTTGGACGGTTCACTCACTGGGGATTTGAACACAGTTTTTTTTTGTTTTTTTTAAAGTTCCCTTGTTTTACCCAGTTTATGATACCGTGTTTTTACTGTTTTCGTTACCGCTTATAACCACAATTACCCAACACACATACACACACAAACACCCATGCCCATGGCGGACTCGAACCCGCTTCTCCAATATCTCTCGGAAGCAGCACTCACTGCACGTCACAGGGGTCGTCATAAGCTCGCAAGGAGAGCAGCACTTCTCGTCGCTAACTCGTTCACCAACTGACTGACTCAGCCCACTCCTCTCGCGAGAATACTCGCTTATTTAGCAATAGAATCTTCCACAGAGCGTTCTAGAACTTTCCGGACACACTTTATGGAGGCGGGTAAGGAAACATTCCAGGATATTGTGGTTGTCTGATGATAGCGCATAAAGAGCTCAAATCTTAAACAAATAGTCAACTAATAAACGTTCTTGGTAACTAGGGAAGTAAACCAATCCAACGTCCAGAAGATTTCTTAGATCCACAAAATAAGCAAAAGTAACTAATTATAACGTGAAATTTGTTATGCTAATATTTCCACACACAAGTATATACAGAGAGAGAGAGAGAGAGAGGGGGGGGAAGGGAAGAGAGAGAGAAGTATAGTTTTTAATCCTTTAAATGTTGTTTGGCTTAAATAACAGAAAGATCGCTTTGTAAAGTTGACTTTAAATATGCAGTTGCAATATTAGCTTATCATTCTTATCTAAGCCAGCTATGACCTATATAGGCTACCTATTTTTTAACAGTTTGAAATATCTTTTAGTCCTTCCAGAATGTTCCAATTCAACGAAATGAAAGATAAGCTCGTCAAGGAAAGGCAAATGCTAATCCAAGTAGCTTCGGCCCTGAAGAGAAAGCTCAACGTTGTCAAGCAGGCTAATACCTCTTTGGAAATAAGAAGTTCCGCAGCAGAAATGAAAGCAAGAAAACTAATGGCAGATTTAGAGGTGAGTCATGCTTTACAAGGTAAGTTCTGAATAAGCAAGAAACTGCACTTGAATTTTTAAAAAAACATAATTCCTGAATACATTCTAAAATAATACAATATCAAAGTGTACATAGAAAAATTCCATGTGTACACCCATGTCCAGAAATAGTCGGACAAGATAAAAAACTGAAGATAATGCAACTAGGGTATCCCATAAATGACGGTGTCAATCGCTGAGTAACTTGGCTCACTAGTTTCTCTTGTAAATAGAGAACGCAATTAATATCGTCAAGTACCAACATTGTCAATTTAAATGGCTATAATAGCAATGGGCTCGAATAGTTTAACAGATGGCTTCTTGAAGAGCAGAAAGCGCATGCAATATTAATGGAGTTTTTCGGATGAGTAGGGGGAGATAAGAGGTAAATCCGACCTTTTTTACTTTTTCTACGACGTATAGTGAGTAGGGGGAGTATTGCATTCCACTCAAAAATTCGATACCGCGATTTCACCCGAAATGCATATTGGTCCCCTCTGAATCAAATAAAGCATTTTTAGAAACCTGTCCGCGCGCGCGCGTGTGTCTGTGTGACTAAACACCATAAATAAAAAACGAAAAGTCTTATAGACACCAAATTTGGTATTCATTTCAGCACTTTCTGAAGATACAACACCATGATTTTCCAACAAAATCCCCCTACCCCAAACTAACGTTTAAATGGAGCATTTTTCGAAAAATTTTATTACTAAAAATGACTAACTATTTTGATTAAAATACCACATATGAAAGATATTTATATGACTAAAAGATATATCCTGAATTTTCTGGGAATAGCTTATGAAGTCCTCCTCATTCGGAAGGAATGTTGTATAAGCTGGTATAACTGGTAAACGTTAAGCGATAAACAAAAACGTACTGCACAAAAAATGTAGATCTCTTTAAAATACACAATTTATTTAAAATAAGTTTTTTGTGGCATTAGCCGTTTCTGAGATATCAGTTATTAAATGTTCAAATTGTTCATTTGTTGGTCATTCTCTTCAAGTCCTGTCAGCATTCAGCAGTTTCTGGCGATTGGATGGAAACTGTATGGACTTTTATGGCCAGATATAGCTCCCTGTTCTTAAACAAGTGACTATCGCCGTTCGCTTTGTGTCTATAACCAAATGTGTAATGCAGCTAGTTATACAAGCGTTTATTTGGATTAAGATGTAGTAGATAGAAAAATAAGCTTTAGTAAGTTAGTTTGTATACCCACTAATAAACGTTAGAGGGTAGAGAAAGTCATGTGAATGTATCACATCAGAATTTTTTTCTACCGCTTACCTGTATTAAGTAGAGGAAGTATTGCATTCCATCTAAAAATTCGACACCGAGATTTACACGTTTTTGAAACTCCCTGAATACAAAAGAGGACATTTTAGGAAGCGGTGCGTGTACATGTGTATGTGTGTGTGTGTGTGTGCTAAACGAAAAGTCGATTAAATACCACATTTTGTGTTTAAAGTTCAACCTTTTCCAAGGATGCGACACAATGATTTTTCAAGAAGATTCCCCACCTCAAACTGACCTTTAAACGCATAAAAAGTTTATTTTTTTCAAAAATGGTCCTAACGATTTCGATTATAATACTATATGCTTAAGATATTTGCAAAACAATTAAAATGCACCTATATCTTGAATTTTTTTTAGAATAGCCTGCTAAGTCCTCTTCCTTCGGATAATTTTTATGTAATTGGTGAACCGTAAGAGATAGACAAAATCTAACTGTACAAAAAACGGGTGACACAATTTATGTCACATAAAATTTCTTGTGGCGTTAACCATTTCCGAGACATTCTTTGTTATTGGTTAGAATTTTCAAATACTTAAAATTTTCTCAACGACAAATTACTATTCACTTGTTCTTTTCCTTTCCTTTTCTTCGTTGCATGAAGAGAGAACGGAATGTTAAAGCCATCACGTAGTGTAGTTGAAAAGATTTGAATATCCCTTTATCTTATTGTATTCTTCTTATACCTACAACGAAATGTGTAAATGTGTAATGAAGGTTTATCTGTACTAACATGAAGTAGATAAAAGAATAAGCTATTGCAAGAATAGTTTCTAGAAGAGTAAGTAGGGAGAGTAATGTGAATGAAACACATAGGATTGTTACTTTCTCTACTGTTTATCTATAGTAAGTAGAGGAAGTATTTATTCCACCCAAAAATTCGATTTCATCTTAGATAATTACAGGTTTTGGAACTAAATAAAAAGAAGCCTTTTTAGAAATAGGTCTCTCTCTCTCTCTCTCTGTGTGAGTATCTGTGAACAACGTAATGCAAAAAAGAATAGTTGGTTATACAAAAACTTGATATTTAATTTTTAATTCAGATCTTCCAAGGATGCGATACGAAGAGTTGAAGGAAAATTCTTCCATCCCAACTTTTTACATTTAAAATTTTGATTTTCTCAAAAATGGCTCTAATGATTTGGATTGATACGGAATTATTGACGGGAAGATATAAATAATTAAATAAGAAAATGATAGAAACATAAAAAATAATTACAATAAACGTTTTTGTATATTAATGTAATAAGCTTGAGTTGAAAAGATTTGTTAGTAGGAAAGGTCATTAGTGAGTTATGTTAGGAAACGTCATTAGTCACAACTGAAGTAGTGAACGCGTTAGCACCAAGATTCCTGGAACGCAGTTAAGGGGCGAATTCAGGACATCTGAACGGTCACGTAGGCAGAAATTCTGAAAAAGAGAAAGGCATTTAAATTCTGAGAGTCGGGGAGGCCCATAGCAAAGGTAAGAAATGCATGTAGACCAATTCGGAAAATGAGAGAGAGAATTCTTAGAATTTGGTAGCCAAAGAATAAAGGTTGTGTTTCAAATGGTAAGATTTGACAACGTATAAGGTAGAATTTTGGTGGGGCAGTTCTAATATAGGCGTGGCATAAGTTAATAGAAAGGCTTGCATTTTTAATCAGAGACATTCGCATTCGTATTTGTGCACACATTCGTTGGTGCAAACCTTTGTGCATACATTCGTCACTCTGAATACTTGTGACGATTGTGTGATATTTTAAGCGGCCAGTGACGCGCTTGTGTGAGAAGATTTAGCGGCTATTGCGTGGAGTATCGCCGCTAAGTATTTTAGCGACTCACAGCCTCACACGCTATTAGTTTATTTTATTGTGAAAACAGTTATTTCAAGCCGTAAAGTTGATACTGCAGAAGTTAGCAGGTGTAATAACTCAATTGTATAGTTTCGAGTGCTAAGATTCATAATGAGTTTCATTCTTTATCTTCAAAGAGTCAGCAACTCGCTTCAGTACCTCAGATTTAAATTTCTTATTAGATTTAAACTGGTGTTGTCCTTTAATAATACAGTCACGCATTACCCGAGAGAAAGTACTGATAGCTCTACTGCAGCAGCTGATTCACGATACAACAGAACGACCTACGAGATAACGACACCAGAAGCAGGTAACGTATACTGCTTCAAAAGTGCTGTTCGTCTTGCTTCACGATTAAAATGCCACATATTTAGGGTTTTTCATGACAATGAAATGTATATCTTGAATTTTGTGGATATTGCCTCCGAAGTCCTCTTTATTTTGAACCACTTTTGCAATTGGTAATCCAAAAGAGTGAGACAAAATCTTATTACACATAAATGTAGATCTCGTTAAACTACATAATTTAAGTCGTATGCATTTTTTTTTGGACTTAACTCTGCAACCTTATTATTGGTTTGAATATTCAAATACATTTTTCTCAACTGGGAAGTCATTTGCTTTTTGTCGTGGTCATGCAAAGAGTATGAAACTTCAAAGCCATCGCATAGTGACACGTTCTTTAAAAGTATGATGTATTGCATTCACATGACTTTCTATACTCACTCTAATACAAACTATTTTCACAAAAGCTTATTACTCCAGCTACTTCTTGTTAATACAGATAATCCTTCATTACTCATTTACTCATTTCGTTGTAGGTATAAAATGAATACGATAAGCTAAAGAGATGATAAATCTTTTCAAAGACAGTCGCGTATGATAGCTTTGAAATTCTGTTTTCTTCGCATGAACACAAAAAAGAAAGCAAAGAAAGAAAAGAAAAAAATAGTGGCATTTGCAGTTGAGAAGGTATAAATTATCTGAATATTTATACCAATAACAAAGTATATAATCTCGGAAATGGTGTCATAAAAAACTGGCATAAATTGTGTTTCGAAGAGTGTTTGTGTTTCTTTTCCTTTTCTTCCACTTTTTTGTAGCATTTTGTCTGTCTCTTATGTTTTTCTAATTACAAAAGTAATACAACGAAGGAGACAAGAAAGTGACAGAATTAAAAAAAATAAAAATAAAAAATCGAGCTAGAAAGAAACACGTGGGGTGTTTTTTGAGAGATTTTTAGAAAGTTAGACAGTTACAACTCTGGGTCTTCAGCCTAAAGAAGATGTCACCTATATGGTGATTGGTTAGTGAGAAAGGACGCTACGTACTGCGCCAAAACATAGCCAATAAAAAGCTAGTTTTAATCCCTAGGCAAAACCAGGCTGAAGAGTATATATTCTTGGAGCTTACAAAGAAGCCTCAAAGTTCTGTTTTAACACAGTTGACACAACGTGTCATTGTTTCAATGTCAGCACAAGACACCGCAGTGTTTCAAAACACAGTCTATCATTTCAACACCAGTGACATAGTTCGTCAGGTTATTTAGTATGTGGTGCATAAATAGTAGAGGTACGACGCGAGTAAGCAAGCTGACAGTTACGCAGATAGTTTCAGCGAGGCGATATTATGTTTTATTATGCTAAATACCTATTTGTTGTGGTTGAGGCGAGACAGATAATAAATTCTCAAATCCGAGCTGATAAATGTCATCTTTGAACATTCCTTTTGCGATCACTCCCTAGAAAGATATACTTGTTCGACCTAACAATAGATAGCCGGAGCAGCATTACTAAATTAAACAACACAAGACTTTAAAGCGATCCAAATAAAATAACAGGAGTGACCGCGACAGATGTTTCTGAAAAGCAATTCTCTTGTCGTGGCTTTCGTTTAGTGTTGATAGAAAAACTGTATGGAATAAAGATGGTTCTTTAACCCAAATGGACTGTCAATATACATTACCAAACGTGAAGAATCCCTGTCATTTTATAGCAAGTTCAGAATTTCCTACATTTGGGCAAACGAAAGTAGATCTTCAGTTAAATCATCATATCAAATATGTGTGAAATTTCACAAAGAGGCTGTAGCAAAGAATGATAAATTCTTAAGCAACTGATTGGTATATATACCTCTTGGCAAAACAAGAGATGCCATTCAGAGGTGATGAATGTGCCCGTCCACCCCTTAAATAAAGGTAATTAATCGAATTGCCTAATCTGACAAGTGAATATGATAGTTTGCTTGCTAATCACCTGAAGGAACAGTCTTCCTAGGAACAATCCTTGCCATTTAAAAAGATGTAATGAAATGCTATCTACAGTATTTGTAAATTCCTTTAGCAGGAAATATCCAATTCTCAATTTGCTTTAATACAGACTTAACTAATCAGTCACAACTATCTACTTAATATACGTAAATGGCAAAGGGAAACCCAAAGAAGTATTCATAGGGTCTTCTGTCTTAAGTTCAGATCCATCTGCAATAGCACTTTGTGAGCATATTGAGAGTGGCAAAAGACTATAAGTAATTTTGAATACAAATTATTTGGTCAAACCTACTATGGAGTAGCGGTTATGACAGGACGAATAAGTGATTTGCAAAACAGGAGTTCAGGAAATACATTCATAAGTCATTTTCAATCAGTGCTACAGTCACCTTTGAACTTGGTTTTACAACAGTCTACTTGGGCATTCAGAAATTGGCGACTGTTTTTAAAAACTCTATTCTGATATATCTGCCTCTTTCATATCCTCAAAAAGAAGTCACGTGCTCAAGTATTTCATGGAGTAAAAGATACTCAGGTCTACACTGACAATGGAAGTGCTTTTCATGTCTTGCAAAAATAAGAAACTCTTTATTAATGTTTTTTAATATTGTCGATAATTTTGAAAACTGGGAATCATTATGCATGACACAGACTGATTAAATTTATCTGTGAATTCGACAACTGTTTTCTTTTAGAAGTCTTTCAAGAATATTTTGTCATTTAGTGGTACTTTAGGTACTGCAAAAGAATATTCTAAATATTGTAACAACCCTTCGTCGGGACTCTTATCGGCAGTCTTGTTTTCATCAGGTTTCGTAAAATGTTTAAATTAGAACGCTTCTGGTAACGGTGCTACCAGAAGGCTTACTTACATCCGAGGTGCATTTAAGACACGGGAAGGAGGTCAGGGTTCTCTGTCATCCGACTCCAACCCGAGGTGCGTGTCCGCGTCAGCCAGAGTTACCACCTCCGGAACCTACAATTAAGTATTATGTTTGTAGCGCAGCAAGACCCGCCAGAATTCTCCAGGTAAGTCGCGATATGGTTTCGCCCTCGGCGCCCGTCACAGGAGCTCAGCTTAATTAACTTAATAAATGGCCTGTTCGAATAGATTTTTATAGATCCTTGTGTTTCATTTATCACCCCCAAACTTCCGTGACACCCTCTGCCCCCTAGGAAATCTCCACCGTCAGAGCCTACGGCCCCCTACTAGTTAACAACATCCGGGGATCATCTCAATATTCAATATTGTGATAAACAGTATTCAAAATTTCAGGAAGCACTTTCTCAAGGAATAATTATTTTGAAACTGTATGGGCGAAATGCGCTCCAGAGGAGCTAAGCAAGCATTCATTAAAAAGAACAAGATCGAACAATTATGAAACCAGATAATTGTACTGTGAAATCATAGATAACATACACTACGTGATCAAAAGTATTCGGACACCTAGCTGAAAATGACGTACAAGTTCGTGGCGCTTTCCATCGGTAATGCTGGAAGTCAGTATGGTGTTGCCTCACCCTTACCTTGATGACAGCGTTCACTCTCCCAGGCATACTTTCAATCAGGTTCTGGAAGGTCTCTTGGGGAATGGCAGCCCATTCTTCACGGAGTGCGGACCTGAGGAGAAGTATCGATGTAGGTCGGTGAGACCTGGCACGAAGTCGGCGTTCCAAAACATCCCAAAGGTGTTCTATAGGATACAAGTCAAGACTCTGTGCAGGCCAGTCCATTACAGGGATGTTATTGTCGTGTAACCACTCCGCCACAGCACGTGCAGTATGAACAGGTGCTCGATCGTGTTGAAAGATGCAATCGCCATCCTCGAAATGCTTTTCAACAGTGGGAAGCAAGAAGGTGCTTAAAATTTCAATGTAGGTCTGCGCTGTGATCGTGCCACGCAAAACAACAAGGGGTGTAAGCCCCCTCAAGGAAAAACACGCCACACCATAATACCACCACCTCCGAATTTCACTGTTGGCACTACACACGCTGGCAGATGACGTTCACCGGGCATTCGCCATACCCACACCCTGCCATTGGATCGCCACATTCTGTACCGTGATTCGTCACTCCACAAAACGTTTTGCCACTGTTCAATCACGTAATGTTTATGCTCCTTACACCAAGCGAGGCGTCGTTTAGCATTTTCCTGCGTGATGTGTGGCTTATGAGCAGCCGCTCGACCATGGAATCCAAGGTTTCTCACCTCACGCCTAACTGTCATAGTACTTGGAGTGGATCCTGATGCAGTTTGGAATTCTTGTGTGATGGTCTGGATAGATGTCTGCCTATTACTCTTTACGACCCTCTTCAAATGTCGGCGGTCTCTGCCAGTCAACAGACGAGGTTGGCCTGTATGCTTTTGTGCTGTACATGCCCCTTCACGTTTCCACTTCACTATCACATCAGAAACAGTGGACCTAGGGATGTTTAGGAGTGTGGAAATCTCGCGTACAGACTTCTGACCGAGTGACACCCAATCACCTGACCACGTTCGAAACCCGTGAGTTCCACGGAGCTTCCCATTCTGTTGTTTCACGATGTCTAATGACTACTGGGGTCGCGGATAATAAGTACCAGGCAGTAGGTGGCATCATAATGCACCTAAGATGAAAAACGTATGTTTCTGGGGTGTCCGGATACTTTTGATCACATAGTGTATATAATCAAATTTTACAGAGGTTTAGTTCTCTTTCCGAGGTCGAATTCATGGCAATTTTGTATGAAGGGATGTTCCCTATAAAAAACAATTGTCCAGAGGTTTCGCTATAGAAACTAAACAATACTCCATACAAAAATGTCTTTGATTCTGTTAAGCCAAGAATGAGTCGATTGCACTCCTTCTCTGATTTTGGAGATAAATCTGACTACGTTCTTTTACTTTATATGAATTATATGAACATATGCATAATATTAGGATGAATGAAACAGTCCAAGTAAGCTTCCACAAATTTTGGTAATGCCGACTTCAACAGCATCCCTGGAACGATCCTTTTCAGCTTTAAGAAGAATTAATAATTACCTCAGAGTGAGGCAGCCACAAGACAGATCAAGTACATCTGGTGTATTCTCTTTTGAGAGAGAACTACTACTGTACATAAAATCACTGCCTTCATTTTATGAAGATGTTATAAGATAATTTACATCATCTCAGAATGGAAGAGAATGTATTCCTTAGATCTGTGAGTTATTATATTTTTGTGATTCGTCGTATTTTCAGCAATGTTTCTGTTCTCTGTTAAGGTGAACGTATCTTAGTGTGCTTAGGAGATATACTACCTTTTTAGTTAAGGTAGAAAAAGCCAGTTGGAAATTTAATGGCACACTGGCATGTTGCCACGATAGCTCAGTGGTTAGATCAACCGCACTGAAAGCAAGAGATCCCTGTTCAAATTTCGGCTGGAGTATTGGATTTTTCAGTCTGATTCTGCGTTTAAAAAAACATATGTCGGGTTGGGCCTGTGAAATCAGTTCTTATGTATATTTATTAAATATTAATTATTTAAAAGTTAATAATGTTCACTTGATTTTGTTATATAACCGTGGATGCTAGCACAGATTTTACCAAACTATTTATAATGTTAAATTCAAAGAACAGACTTTCTTATCTTCTAATGTTATTATGGGTTCTTAAATATACGCCATAATAATAAAAAGTTCATTCTTATCTTACAAGAACAATTAATATAAACTTTTGTAGTATTTTGTGATACCCGTCATTCAACAATTATTTATTTTAAAAACTGGCTAACATCATGCACTTTATGAAAAACATGGACCTAAACATTAAAGCTTGGAGCTTGCAAACCACTCTACTTGAGCTTTTAAGTTTGCGGGTACCGAGCGGGATGGCTCAGGCGGTAACGTCTGTGACCATCATTCGGGAGGTCGCGGGTTCAAACCACCGGAACCGACAGTCTGACCGAAGGTTACTTCGCAGTTTTTTACGGTCGCTAGGTGATTGCTGGATTGGGTAATTCGATCCGCTAATTTCCTATCATCCCTCGCACCACTACATTTCATTTCCTTATTCTTCACCGCCATACCTGGCATTGGGCTGATCGCCCATTTTGGATATGCTATGATCTAGACTAGAGTTTGCTTGCTCCTCGACAGGCTACTGACCCAAGGCACTGGTTATAAATCTTTCGGAGTGTAAGTCCTGCAATGGGAAGGGTACTATGTAGGATATGTTTATTGGAAGGGATACTTCACGCACTGCAACCATCTTGATCTATTGTGGTTACAGTTCCTGGAAGGCAGGGAGGAGGTGAAGGAGCCGTAGGAGGTCCCAGGTCCACAGGCAGATAGACTCACAGAGACGCGCAGACGTCCTTAACATTTCCAGTTTGAACACCCGCGCACCAGTGGCGAGGAATCCTCAAGAGGGCGACACAGCTACCTTAAGAGGCGAGACAGCTCACTCTGGCGTGCATGGGGAGAAATCTCTCCAACATGCATACGTCTACGCCATCTGCCCAGCGCCACCAGCACCGCAGAAGCTGAAAGCACACCTGAAACGTGAAATGGAGATGGAATGATAGGAAATGGGGAAAGGAGAAATCGTGATAGAAAACATCACACAATCATTCACCTAGGCGGCCAGGGAAAACCACGATAAAACTCTATGAGCAGAGTGAGCATCAAGCCGAATCAAACCCGGGACCTCTCAAATGCGAGCCTCACACGATACCGCGGAGCCTTCCTTAAAGAAGTTCACGAATATGTTTACGTTTACGTCAGGCAATGTGAACACGTGCATGAACGCATGATTAACAAGAAGCATAAAAAGTCTGTGATACATTCACATGACTTTCTCTACTTCTTTCGTTTATTACTGGATATACAAACTATTCTCACGTAAGTCGCCATTCTTATGTAAGTCGCCATTGGGGTATGTCATCTCAATACAATTTGAGATCTCCTTGTGCTTTACCGGGAAAAAACACGAATCAGCTGGAGAATTTAGTGTGGTGTCGGCATGTTGCCATGGTAGCTCAGTGGTGAGAGTAACCGGACGGAGACCGGGAGATCCGTGGTTCAAATCCCGGCTATGGCATTGAATTTTTCAGTCGTCTGATTCTACCTTTGCAACCCTGTCCAATACACGGCTTGTGTGGAAGAACAATTAATTCTATTCTTACTAAAGCTTATTTTTCTATCTCCTTCCAAATAAGCCTTTGCAGAAATAGCAGCATTATACATTCCATTATAGATGCAAAAGGAACAGCGATAGTCAAATGTTTAAGAACTGGACGCTATATGCTGGCCTTAAAATTCCATACTGTTTCCATGCAATCGCGAAGAACAATGTTGAGCGAAGGTCTACCAGGACAAGAGCCAGAGCCCAAGTCCCCCTTCTCTACCCAGGGTCCAGTGCCAACTGTGTGGCTCTCCAAACCGTGGGGGTTTCCCATGAGGCCATATCTGGTTTCCTAAAATGGTCCCCCGCATACGCGAAGATGGAAGTGGATACGCCACTTACGCGTGTCATCCCAAAAGGGCGACTACCGATAACCTCGGTAGGGCCGACAGCATTCTAGCAAGCCGTCTACCGGCTATACAGGTCGGTACCGGAGGGCATTGAGGCGTCTCACAACCCGCCTGTATGGAAACCCATACAGACGTACCCAATCTCCCATGGGTATCGGGAACCACTGCCCCGTTGAGACCAACCCAATCCGAACAGCTCCCCAACGGGAGGGGATCGAATGTTCGGCCCAAAGTACTTCTAGTAACGTCAGAAGTACCACGAGTGCTAAGGGTCCGCAGCGCCCGCACCACGGCAGCTGAAGGGGTCGGAACCCCTCCCCTACTGACTGTAAAAGATTGGCCAAGTAATGAATGATTCCAATAATTAATAACGAATATCTCAGAAATGGCTTATGCCACAAAAAGGTTATTTATAATAAATCGTGAGTTTTAAAGGGTCTTCATTTCTTGTTTATCGCTTAACGTTTACCAGTTATACAAGATTATACAAAATTCCTTCCGAATGAAGAAGATTTCAGGGCTATTCTCAGAAAATTCAAGATATACATTTTATTTGCCATGTAAACATATTTAGTATATGCTTTTTTACTTTCTCTACTACGTATAGTAAGTAGGGGAAGTATTGCATTCCACCCAAAAATTCGATACCGAGATTTCACCGGAAATACATGTTTTGAGACCTCCTGAATCCAAAAAAAGCATTTTTGGAAACATGTCCGTGTGTGTGTCTGTGTGTGTGTCTGTGTGTCTGTGTGTGTGTCTGTGTGTGTGTCTGTGAACAGCATAACTCAAAAACGAACAGTCGGATAAGCACCAAACTTGGTATTTAGGTTCAGTATCTTCCAGAGATGCGACACGAAGGTTTTCAAGAAAATCCCCCCACCCCAGACTACCCTTTACATGGAAGATTTTTCGAAAATTTTAATTTTCTCAAAAATGGCTCTAACGATTTTGATGAAAATATCATATGTTTAAGATAATGTCATGAGAAATGAAATGTATATCTCGAATTTTCTGGGAATGTCTCCAAAAGTATTCTTCATTGTGAACGACTTTTGCATAACTGGTAAACCATAAGAGATAGACAAAATTTTACTACACAAAAAATGTAGATCGCGTTAAAATACACAACTTATGTCATATACATTTCTTTTGTTGAGTGAACCGTTTTCGAGATATTGCTTGTTATTCCCTTAAATTTTCCAATACTTATACTTTTTCTCACATTCGTTATTCATTTTTTTTATGTCCTGGACATGCAAAGAGAATGGAATGCGCCACATAGCAACCAGCGTTAAAATATTTGACTATCGCTTAAAAGCTACCATATTTCCCTTGCATCTACAAGAAAATTACCAATAAGATTGACATCTCGATATCTCGATTAACATGAACCATATGGAGAATAAGCGTTTGTAAAATTAGATTGTACAAGAGTAGAGAAAGTCATGTGAGTGTAACACATCAGATTTTTTTAATCAAAATCGTTAAAACCATTTTTTAGAAAATAAAAAGTTTCGAAAAGTGTTCCATGTAAAGGGTAGTTGGAATGGAGGGATTTTCTAGAAAATCTTCATAGTGCATCTTCGGAAGGTACTGAACTTAAATACCAAGTTTGGTATTTATCTGATACTTCTTTTTTAGTTGTGCTGTTCACAGACACAGACATACGCGCGCGTGCTTACATTTTTCTAAAAATATATATATTTTTTTGCTTCGGGCCTTAAAACATATATTTCCGGTGAAACATCGACAGCGAATTTTTGGCTGGAAATCAATATTTCCGTACTTACTATACGCATTACAGAAAACAAAAAGCCATTTTAGAATAAACTATTTGCAGATTATACAGGCTGGACCATTTAATTTGAGACTGTACAACATCTCCAAAACTAAGCGTTGTAGAAAGAAATCTCTTGAATAAAAGTTGCTTGATATTATGGGGGAAAGTAAGTGCCATTAGTCGTGTTTTATTTGGAGGACGTTGTGATGGTCATTCCAGGGTCAATTTAATTTTTTTAAATGGGAACCTACCTTGTTTTATGTTGTTTTCGCATTAGAAAATGATTTAAACGCAGTAAGTCTCAGTTAAAAACATTGGTTGCCTTTGCCGCTGGGCATACACCAGTGAGAAGGCACCTACACATAGTAGGAAAGTTTCACGGCAACACGAACTGCAGACTTAGCAGGTTTGAAACTGAAACAGCCTATCATATATTAAGCTCCTGTGAAGCGTTAGCATCAAGGAGGTATAAGAGCTTTGGGAAAATGCTTATGGAACCAGAGGATTACTATCCCAACACACTATTGGGCTGTGTGATCTGGTGAGGGACACAGGAATAGTGTGAAGGGGTAACGATAATTACAGGTTAGACAAAAAGCCTTTAGGCTGCATGCAACCGGAGCTTTTGCAGAAGGGCCCTAGTCAAAAAAAAAGTAAAGATAAAAAGAAATATCTTTGAGGATTATTCCACGTTTTCGACTATAATGAATTAATGATTTCTGGGTAACCTTTATGAGTAAAATAACAGTATATGTTATGTCCCTTTGGCCATCTTCAGGGTAAGAATTATGAGTAAAACCTTAGAATTCTCTAAATATTGTATTTCTCGGCCGATCTGTATGAAACGATTATCAAAATCTCTTTTTGATTGTAGTCGAAACTCCAAACCTATTCCAACTCTGATGACTTGTACAGTTCACAAAGTTCAAATAAAATTTGCTTGAGATGTTGGTGGTGAACTGGGAAAAAATGAAATTGTTTAATTTGTGTTTTAGATGGAGAATCAAAAACTAGCAGGGTTGCAAAAACATCAGAAGCTACTCGAAGAAAGAAAATTTGCCGTTCTCAAGGAAATAAACATGATAGATTCAGAATACAATGCCTTTAACAAAATGATCGAAGACGCTTGCTTGAAAATTAAAGAGTTTGAAGTTACCACTAAAGAGATGGAGGTATTCATTTTTGTATTTTAAATTAATTTAGAATCACTGTTTGTGGTTTCTATTGCTCTATAAGTACTCGTCACTTTTCTGAAAGGAAGATACGGTAAAGAAGGGGGAATGTCAATGAAAACAGTTTTTTTTAGGAAATGCGGTTACACTTTTACAGTTTTATATGTATAATAAACCTAAGAAAGCAATTTCTTTAACTGTGCCCTTTCATTATTTGTTTAATATGCTCTTATAAGTTTATTATATAGGGTGACAGATGCTGTGATCATCTTAGTTTCGATTTTTACTGACATTGCCCATTCATGTCCTGTACCTTTCAATATCCTTCATATGTGCAATTCAGCAGAATCACGCTTTCAATCCTTTTTGCAGTCAACAAATGAGAAAGCAAAAGGCGATATGGACCAGCTGCGACACATACTTGGCACTTATCATGCAGAATACAAAACGTTGATTGAAAATGTGAAAAACCTGGGGAGAGTATTTATAAACGCCTCCTCTCACCACGGAGACGTATTGTAGTTTACTGAGATTTTTAAATGTTGTACGATAATTGTGAATCGGCATGCCTAGTAAAATGTTATAAGGTAAGTTCAAGTTAGGTATGATACCATAAGTATTTTTGCAGAATTTGTAGTTTTATTATAAAATTTTATGTCCTATGTATTAAACCTCAGCATACCACGTGTTACTTATGGTAACAATAAGAAAAGGAATTGTATCCGAAATTATAGCTGCTATAAGTTTAACTACTTAAAATATAAGTCTTAGGACTGTAGAGTATTGCCTTTTTATTTTAAAATAAATGTTTGGTGTTTAACCAACTTCTCGTTTTTGAGTTATGCGGTTCTAGTCAGGGAAGTACCCCAATTAGTTGGACCCAATTTCCTTTCAAATCAATATATAGATAGATATTTGGTCGATAAAACCGTGGTTGGTCATTCCGATAGCTTTCTCCTCTGTCGCGAAATATCGCATTTCGAATCTTGCACTTATTCCAGTATACGTTTACACGTAAGACGTACAGAGTAGGTACGAATCGCTTGGTATTAAAAACGACACATTGCTTCATTTGGATTTTTGGAGTGCACAGACTGAGAGTCTTAATGACGTCAAAATAATAAGGATATTACTCAAGAGAATTGAGATTAAAACATTCTTTCAAACACGACAATATTCGTGCAACCCTTATATGTATATTTTAGACAGTAGGTATACAATGTAATTCGAAGACTGAAACAACAGTGGAAATAAAATATTAGACATTGGAGCCACACATAACTCATATACTAGGGTTTTTATAATGAAACTATACCATTAGTTTGGTTCACAATCTTAAAAGATACGCTGATCTATGTATGGCAAAAGTATGGATACATTACTGAAAAATCTGATGTGTTACATTCACATTAACTTTCCCTACCTCTATCACTTAGTGGGTATACAAACTATTCTTTCTAAAGCTAATTTTTCATTCTACTTCATTTTAATCCAAATAAATCTTTGCATAAATAGCTACATTACACATTTCGTTATATATACAAAGGGAACAGCGATAGTCGAAATTTTAAGAACTGGACGCTATACGCTGGCCTTAAAATTCCATACTGTTTCCATACAATCGCGAGAAACAACTGAATGTTGAAAGGACTTTAAAGAATGACCAAGTAATGAACAGCTCGAACCATTAATAACGGATATCTCGGAAACGGCTTATACCACAAAAGAATTATTTGAAATAATTTCTGTATTTTAAAGAGATCTACATTTTATGCTTGGTACATTTTCGTCCATTGCTTAACGTATACTAGTTATACAAGATTATACAAAATTCCTTCTGGATGAAAAGGACTTCAAAGTGTAGCGGGGATAGTTGGGTAATAGGGGTTTTCTTGGTGTCGGGTTTCTTATTCGGGAGAATTGTTGTTGCCGGCTACTCAGGTAGAGGGTTGGTGGTTATGGTGATTCTTATCTCAGGGAGTGTGGATGGGAGACGAATGATAATCACTCTTCTCCTTTCAATGGCCCGTTTATTGAAGATCCACACTGCTTTCCTTGGCCGAATAACCTTCACACAAGACGCGATTCCGCCTATCATCCCCTGCTATTGTTTACGTGCTTTACCCTTTCCTAATTACCTTTAGAATTGAAAACTTTTTTATGACTTGACATTTGTCATTCCTAGCTACCCTTTACTCACTTTTACTTAACACTAACCTTCAATTACAAAAAGACTTAAATTTCAACATCTACACTGTTTCCCTCTCTGCTACGAAATGCTGTGAATTTCTACATCTATACTCTTTCCTGTGCGACACGAAGTCATCTACTCTTCCCCACTATATTACACGAATTGATTTACGTTAACATCTCCACTGCTTCCCTCTTTGACACGAAGTGATATGTTCTACCCCACCGTACGACACGAAGTCATGTGTTCTACCCCACTGTACGACACGAAGTGATCCATCTTACACATCTCTGAAAGTTGCTCTCTGTCCTAGATAATTTTTCTATTCTACACCTCTTTTCTAGTTTCGATCCTTCGTTTTTCTATGCACGTGACTTTTATCCTTTCTTATTGGTCATTTTTCTATATTTTCCTCCGTTTTCCATTGGTTCGTTATATCGTCACTGTGACCTTGTCCGCGTCTTCCTTACCACCTTACATACGCTTGACTGGATTTTCTGTGCGCTTGACTGCATTCGAATTCCGTTCCGTTGTTTTCGCTTCCTGTGAGTTTCACCAGATTTCTATAGGACTTAAGCGTTTACTAATGTTTCTTTTCCTGTACGTTCCTAAAGTCTTTCACCCTTTTACAGTTTTCACCATATGTCTCTTCGTTCTAAAATACGCGTTTCCTACCTTTTATTTCACATTCTGATTATTAATTCGTTTCTGTTTTTTACTTTATTTCTTTCGTTATGATTTTATTTCCCCCTTTTCTAATCCTTAATATTCTCTTTTACTCTTCCTTCTTATTAGTATTCCCATCCTTATTACTTTGATTATATGATTATTAAAATTCTTATTATGGTTATTATTTTTATTACTATTATTGTTATTATTATTCGGGCGGATCTTATCACTTCAAAAGGCTATTCCCAGAACATCTAAGATAAGCATTTTATTTGTCATGAAAATGTCAATAATATATGGTATTTTTATCATAATCGTTACAGCCACTTTTATACAATAAAGAATTTGAAAAATTGTTCAATATAAAGGTTATTTTGGGACGGGGGAATTTCTTAAAAACCGTCGTGTCGCATCTTTAAAAGGTACTGAACTTAAATGCACAATTTGGCGTTTATCCGATTTTTCGTTTTTAGGTTATGCTGTTCACCAATATACACACACAAGTGCAGACATGCATAGAACTTTTTCTAAAAATGTATTTTCGGTGAAATCTCTGTATCCAATTTTGTGGTGGAATGCAATGTCGTCTCTACATACTATGTACGTGGTAGCGAAAGCTAAAACAGGGGCGAACTTTCAGAAATGCCCTTGAAAAAAGGCTCCGTCTTACTAATTTTGTGTGTGCGGTAAAGATAAATATGAAAATGCAGCTGTCGTGAAGTACATATTTGTACTGTTCCAGGAAGCTGCGTCCACGCCACTTTGTTTCAAATTCACAGTATCACCGACCCCCCCCCCGGGGCCTACTGCGGTTGGTACGGGATTGGCGCTTCCGCAGTCTTGAGCCACACTCTCGATTGGGTTCCTCTAAGAAGTGAGAGAGCTTATGCCAAACGCCCAATCAACTGTGGTCCACGTTTGACCAGCTACTAGTTACCTCCTTGAACACAGTCTGAGGGATACCACTGCGCGGGATGAAGGAGGGGAGTCGCAGACTGGATAATGCGTAACTCCCAGCCCCTGAGTATCATGTAGGACTGTATTCGTATCCGCTGATAAAGGTCAGTGGCGGGCAGGGGGCATTACATGAGCTGTTACACTCCTGAAGACGATTGGGTCCCCCTATCCATGAATTGGGTGGTGAGACCCTAAGATGAGCAAGGTCAGGCCAGGACTCTCACCTAAGTTGGGGTGGCGCCCAGGATGTGAGCATGCCATCCGAGACATTTGATATAGTGGAGGATTCCAGCCCTATGGAACCTAAGGAAAAACACCAAAGTCATTGTAAAAGAAGTAGTCGAGTGTTGTGGTCCTCACTACTTAGTTATCAGTAGAATGAGGAAGAAGGAAGTTCAGCATGGTTAGTCCATTCACTATTCAAAATGGGCCTGTTTAAAGTTGCTGGTGTAGTAAAATCCCTTATTAGAACTTGTAATGCATTAGAATGGAATGCACTCGTAAATTTGGCAGCTAAGGCGGCAACCGCAGAACCCAGTGTTACAATATCTCGGGTAACGTCGGAAGAGTTTAGGTTTGTTATACGGAGAGCGGTGTTGTCGTGTTGGTGCGAGTGGTTAGCTCTCCGCGGAAATAAGCTTAGTGTAGTGAAAGATATTCCGATAAACTGGGTAACTTCCTCTCGCTTATCTCGTCGTGAGGAGTGATGTTGGCTTGGTTGCATATTGGTCACTGCTATTTTACGCACGGTTATTTTTATGGGTGACCCTGCTCCTATTTGTCCACTTTGTAATGAAGGTTTGTCGGTCCGTGACGTGTTGCTAGAGCGTAGAGATGATATATTTGTGTAATCTGTATCCATACAGTCTGACATCCAGTCAGTGACTGCAATGATTAAACTGTTAACCATCCGATTTATCATTTGTAACATTTGTCTGGCTCCATTCGATGAACTCTCACTCACTGACTTAGAAGATCTAGTTTCCCAGTTACTAACGCCATTTCTGTTAACCGAAGACGTTAATGTCCATCTCTGGGGCTCACCTCCGGCTTGTGCCAGAGGTAAATTAATTGACAATATTTTGACAATTATAACTCAGCTGTTTTGAGTACCGGAGAGCCTAAATTTCTCTCAGACTCCTTCAACACTTTTTCACACCTTGATATTGCAGTTTGTTTACTACAGTTAGCAATTTCCTTGCAATGGAATGTCATCTCTGATTTACACTCTAGTGACAATTTTCCATGTCTTATTAGTCTCTTACCACAAGATATATGTTCCACACGCTTACCTAGATGGCGCAGATCAAGCCAACTGGAACCTTTACTCCCAGTTGCCTGTGTTTAATTACAATGAGCACGACTCTGTGAATTGTTTGGTCGAATATCTCACGGAGAACGATCTTTCTGCTGCTGAGCGAACTATTCCACGGTCGACTGCCAAACCCCCGTCGATTTCCAGTCCCCTGGTGGACGGAAGAATGCCGAAATGCAATTCTACTCGCAGGCGTGCTCTTAAGGTTTCCCATCGTCGCCCCACACCAGATAATCTAATGGGATACAAGAAAATGCGTGCCAAGTCTAGACATGTTATAATATAAAGGATAGCAAAACGACATCTGGAGCAAATTTTTAGCTTCATTTTATCACATACACCTTCCTCTGTCGTTTGGGATAAGTTAAGGCGTGTGACGGGAAAATCCACACTCATGCAAATTGCCGGTCTTAAAACAGCTGCAGGAGATGCTGTTGATACATTTGAAGTGGCTAACACATTTGGCCTGTTTTTGCTCAAGTGTCTAGCTCAGACAACTACTCGCACGAGTTACTTCCTGTTAAGACTCAGATGGAATCTCAAGTTTTCTGGTTTCATCCAGGAAATCTTGAAGATTACAATCGTCTTTTCACCGTAGGGGGATTGGAGCTCGCTCTTTCATCTTCCCGATATCAACGCCGAGAACGGATCGTGTCCAACATGCAAGTGTAGTAACCTCTCTCTCCTGAAGGGAAAGCTTTCTCACTCGAGGTCTATAATCGTGTTTGGGTGGCGGCACATTTCCAGAGAGGTGGCAGGAGGCCACTATCATGCCCATTTTGGCAGCTGGAAGGGGCCGTCAGCTTCCGTCCCGCTACCGTCCCTTTTTCCTCACCAGTTGTTTCCAAGATGGTGGACCGCATGATTAACAATACCAACATACGGTTTGTGTGGTGGTTGTAAACTCACAACATGGTGACCAATACCCAGTGGGGTTTTCGAAGACGTTCAACATGGACCTCCCTGTGTTATTACCGACACAGATCATGAACGGATTCATGAACAATTGTCAAACCGTTTTGATATTTTTTAACCTTGAGAAGGCTTATAATACCTGTTGGCGAGCAGGGATACTACGTTCTCTACACACCTGGAACATACGTGGAAGTTTATCACTGTTCATTCAGAATTTTATGAAAGAAGGTGATTTTCGAGTAAGGATCAGCTCGTTTTCAAACCTTTTTGTTCAGGAGAACGGAGTACCTCAGGGATCGGTACTAATCGTTACACTGATTCATATAGCAATTGATTCTATCTCGGAGTATGTACCTTCAGGGGTATCGTCGTGCTTATTTGTAGACGACTTTACCGTTGTTTGTGCTTCTCAGTGTACACCGTTTTGGAACGCCGTATGCACCAATATTCAGATGATCTACAAGAATGGGGTTCTTAAAACGACTTTCATTTCTCAACTAAGAGGTAAATCTGCGTTAACGTCTTGCGCCAAAACTTCGCTTCTATTCGGTACAGATTTACTACCATTCACAGATTACACGAGATTCCATGGTGTTGACCTTTGATAGGAAACTTAGCTGGTCACCGCATATAGCACAGTTGAAAGCACGATGTGACCCTTTTCTTAATATCTTGCGGGTATTAAATGGCACATCTTGGGGAGTGGATCGGACAGCTTTGCTGCGATTGCATCGCGCACTGATCCGATCAAAAATAGACTATGGATGTATAATTTATTCCTGAGTACGACCAACGATGCTGAGATCAGACACAATCCATAAGCGGGGCATTTGAGTGGCTTTTTGTGTTTTTCCCACTAGCCCGAATCGGCAGAACCTCTTCTGGGATATCGGCGTGATATTCTCTTAGGAAATTATGGCTGTAGGCTTAACTTTATACCAAAACATTCAAATTCGCTTTTGTTTTCACACTGTGCTGGACGAACATTAGAGGAATAGTTCGATTTTTCCAAGGCCTGCAGGTGTTCGTTCCCAAGAGCATCTAAGAAAGCACGACATTTAAATACCTAGCATTTGGCTAAGGGGGAGACGGTGTTCCCCTTTGGTTAGTGCGACATGTCACGTAGATCTTGGTATGACGGTATACCAGAAGTCTACGATGCCTACGTTTAGTATCCGCCCTGTTTTTTAGAAGTTCTTTCCGGTTACAGTGTTAGAATTCTGATGTACAGCGATGGATCTAAGTCCACCAATCGTGTTGATGTGCTTATGTTCATGGAAGCTAACTTTATACATTCAGTTTTCATGATAGCACATCCATTTATAATGCAGGGCTGTATGCCATATACTAAGCCATTTTGTATGTGCGTCGTCGAATATTGGGAGACTGTCTCATCATTTTGAGTGATTCCCTATTGCACTTCAGAGCCTTGTGAGCTGAACAACTACCACCTCATTGTTCAGCGAATCCAGGGTGACCTCCAGGTTTTAAACGCTTCGGGCGTTAATGTGAAGTGTGTTTGTAACGGTGATATCGTGCTGGTGCAAGAGCGGTTAGATCTCCGCGGAAATAAGCTTAGAATAGCGAAGCACATTCCGATATACTGGGTAACTTCCTCTCGTGTATCTCATCGTGAAGAAGTGATTATGGTTCGGTTGCGTGTTGGCTACTGCAATTTTACGCACGGTTGTCTTTTTGAGGGTGACCGTGCTGCTATTTGTTCTTTTTGTGGCTAAGGTCTGTCGGTCCGGCACGTGTTGCTAGAGTGTATTACTCTAGCACATTTTCAAGATTCTCTGCAATTGCCGGCCAGGCTTGCAGAGATCTTAGGGTATGATAAGCAAGCGGTTGATAGGATTTTTAATTTTGTGTCAAAGGTTAATTTCAAAATGCAAAGTTAGTCATGTTGAATTCGTGTGTTTCATACTTCTTGGCTTAGTTTTATGTATTAATATTGATTTCTAACTTTTGCTATGACTTTTATACTGACGTTTGCTATGATTTTTATATTCATGTTTATCTCTGGATTTTGCCTGGTATTTTGTGCTGGTCTTTATCTCTGGCCTTTGCCATGACCTGATTTACAAGGGCGCTGATGACCTAGCAGTTGAGCGCCCTTAAACAAAACAAACAAAGCAAACAAGATATTTACGTGGAGTGGATTGAGAGTTATTGACGATTGTTATGAATTGCCGTCCCGATAGGTAGTTTGCTATTAGTTTGATGAATGAACCTGAAACGTTATAGTTTCCGAGTATAATTTAAGGGGCCCCAGTACCGTATTCTGTTGAACGCGCATTCGATTATCAAGGAATAGGGCACTAGTGGAACTGTTAATATTAATGCCCTGGGTATGGAAACGGAATTGTTCGTGTAAGAAATGTAGTGCCTAGAAATTCACCTTGATACGTTTTACGATGAATTTCTCGAGTGGTTTGCTGAGTGTGTTCAAACTAATCAAGCGGTAGTTGTTGGGGTTGGTCAGATCTTTGTTGACTTTATGAAGGTGGGGGACATTTACTATTTTCCATTTGAAGGTAAAGTATCGGAGATTAGAGTGTAGTTCTATATGGCGGCAAGCACTGAGAGTGCTCTGGGGATAGGTTTTTGAGTGTTGCGCTGGGAATTTTGTCTGAACCTGGAGCTTTTCTAGTAGGGATGTGTTTAATGATCCATTGGATTTCGGACGGTTAGCTTTTCGTATGCCATTGCGTGTTTCTTTGGTAGGTAGTGTCGGCCACCGTGGACTAGTGGTACCGTGCTAGCCTCTACTTCCCAAGGTCGCGGGTTCAAACCCGGCGGAGGGCGATAGATTTTTTCGGGCGTAAAAATCCTTGGTATGGCTTCCTTCGGAAGGGAAGTAAAACCGGTGGTCCCGTGTCGTAGATTTACGGCACGTAAAAGAACCTCAAGCCTGATAAAGGAGCTTCTGAGCAAAATTTCCGGTCTTTCACGCCCAATATAGAATGGGATGCTAAGAACCACAGCAGTTAAAGAGCGTCCATAAATAAAACTCAATTTAATTTGGTAGTGTAGTCGCGTGTGATGCTCAGGGTCCTGGGTGAATGCTAGTGGGAAGGACGTATCATTGGAGGTGAGTGTCGCTTGAAGTGCATCTGCAAGGGCTTCTGATTTTCCTTGGTCTAGTGACTATGTTATGGTGTAGGGGGTACTTTAAGTGGTTACTCTGAGCAACTTTTTTGTGCTTTGCCAGACGGAGGTTCGGTTGGAGTCGATATCTTTCAGCGTTTGTTCCACTGCTAAGATACTATGGTTGATGTGAAGTTACGTAGCCGTACATCTTTGAAGACAGCTTAAGTCTGAGAGTGTCTAGCTTGCTGCCTTTTGCAGCGTGCCTTATTGTGCTCAATAGTTAGTGCGCGAAAGCTTGTTGGTGAGCTATGAGGGATGATGTTGCGTGACGGATTAAATGGCACTGATTGAGAGATGGCAAATTTAATGCTGTGCTCTTTGTGAGTGGCTACTTGTTCGAAGTCTGCAGGTGCTTCAAAGACTATAGGGTTGAGGTTAGTATTTATCGCTTCTTAAAAGATTAGCCAGTTTCGTTTCTTGTAGTTGTAGCGAAGGGGATGTACCTTTATGCACCGTATAATGTGATTTGTAGCGGTATGTGGTCTGATGACAGGTCATTTATAAAATTTAATCTTGTGTTGCGTAATATTGCGCGTGATGGCAGTATCGAGAATATTAGATTTATAGTTTCATTGGTAGGGCACGTATGTCGGCTTGGTGGAAGCGAGGATTTTCATGTCGGAGGAGTTTGACACCAGCAGTGCTTGATGAGGTCCAATTCTAAAGTATGTGTTTTGCGCTTTGGTCTCCAACTAAAACCTGGCTATCGGGAGCTACAAGAATGTCAATGACAGGTGTTTTAATATCGTGGGGTGGATTGTAGACAGCTATGGCCGCTGCACGGATCTTATTGCTTTGTGGAGGGCATGTCGGCATAGCATGAGTTATTTTGTGTTTAATTGCAATCGCGGCCCCCTCCCCTGCGTTGGTTCTTGTTGCTTCTGTAGATAGGTAATCTGACATGTTAAACTTATCGTTGTTACTGAGGTAGGTTTCTTTCAATAGGGCCATGTGTATTTCATTTATTTGGAGAAATGAGATTAAGTCATGAATTTTGCGGCGTGCCCCTTGGTATTCCATGTCATATAACATAGCGGGTGGTCATAGCCATTGTATTGTGAACTAGGAGGTTGGAGAGTTACTTTGGTACTCATAGAGAACCTCTGCCATGTTCACACCATAGCGAAAAACTGAATATATTCCTCCATAATCGTCTATGTTTCCAGCGGTCTTGTAAGGAGTAAATTGAGGACAGCTATGGTCATGTTCCTGATGACATGCTGTGGGAGACAGGTAGTTCGGACATTTAGATGCCGTGCAATGGCAAATTGAATAGCCAGGCCTCAGGGCGCTAGGAGCACTTTCCGTGTGAGCGGAAGTACTAGCAGGAGCTTTCGATCTCGGGGCCCTAGCAGGGCGTTCGCTTTCGTCTTGAGTACTTTGAGTCATAAGTATTATTGTAGAGTGAGTATTACGAGGTTGTGTGTTGTATTCTGTTGTGCGCTGCACATTTTGTGGTGCACATTATTGTAACTCTGTTTACATGTGGGATAGCTGCTGAAGAGCGCCATGGGGCGTTTGCCTGCCTGAGCTACCTCGCATGAAATTATTATTAAGCTGGCGTTTGTACTCAGGGTGTCGGTCGCAGTGCTGTTGACACTCCACGCCGGCCTATTTATAAGTAACCAACCGCTTGCTATCGATATCTGCAATGTAAGTTACCGAGCAAGCCTTATTGCTCGCCACGGTCCCATGGTATTTCTCACTCAGACTGTGCTGAGGTTGTGAAACCAGGAACCCTTAAAGTTGCTACACCTATATAGATTGAACTGCATATACCTAAGCTGTAGGACACGGCGAAAATCACACGCTAACTGAAACTTTCCAAAAAGTATATTCGTAACTTCTAATGTAAAACATTGCGCCATTTAAAGGTTCTGACAACATTCTGGAGACTTACATTTTATGACCTGGGAAAACCCATAAGCGATCTAAAGCATTAAAAAATTAGGCCTCCCGTATTTTAAATTTTCTGCATACAAATTAACATTGTTTGAACCTCTGAACGAAACTTCGCAAGTCTATGCTCTAGGGTCAGGAAAAGGCTACTCCATATTTTTGTTTTCAACCACTTAATGCAAATCTATATTGTTTAACGATTTGAAAGAAACTTTGTATACTTATACATTAGGGCACGGGGAATATTAAAGGCTACAGAGAGCTTTCCAATTATTCCTGTAACCCAAAATCTTAATTCCTTACTTAAACATCTCCACTGCTTAACCCATTTAGACAAAACATTTAAGCAGGTACTTGAGAGCTATGGGCTACACTACAACCTGAAAAATCTTATGTGATACATTCACATGACTTTGTTTACTCTCTATCGTTTATTAGTGGGTATACACAATTCATACTCTAGTTTATTTTTCTACCTACTGCAATTTAATCCAAAAAAAACTTCGCCGAAATAGCTATTTTACACGTTTCGCTATGATACAAAGAGAACGTGGATAGTCGAATGTTTAAGAACTGAACGCTATATGCTGATCTTAAAATTACATACTGCTTCCATGCAATCGTGAGAAATAACTGAATGTTGAAAGGACTTTAAGAGAATGAGCCAAGAAAAGAAAAATTCGAACATTTAGTAACGGATATCCAAGAAACGACTTATACCACATAAAACACATTTTACATAAATTGTGTGTTTTAAAGAGATATTCATTTTTGTGTAGTATGTTTTCGTCTGTCCCTTAAGGTTTACCAGTTATACAAGATTATACAAAATTTCTTCCAAATGAAGCAGACTTCACAAGTTATTCCCAGAAAATAAACAGGTTATTTGTCATATCCTTAATATGTGGCATTTTAATCAGAATATATGGAGCCATTTTTTATAAAATAAAAACTTTCGAAAAATCTTCAATGTAAAGGATAGTCTGAGGTAGGGGGATTTTCTTCAAAATCTTCGTGTCGCATCTCCGTAAGATATTGAACCTAAATACCAAGTATGATATTTATCCGACTATTCGTTTTTGAGTTATGCTGTTCACAGACTCTCTCTCTCTCTCTCTCTCTCTCTCTCTCTCACACACACACATACACAGACACGCACACGGACCTTTTTCTAAGAATGCTTTATTCTGGATTCAGGAGCCTCAAAGCATGTATTTCCGGTGAAATCTCGATATCGAATTTTCGGGTGAAATGCAATCCTTTACCCTATTTACTATACGTAGTAGAGAAAGTAAACATCTGATGTGATAAATCCATATGACCTCTATCCTCAATCGCTTATTAGTGGGTACACAAATGTTTACTTTCTCTACTGAACCTAAATACCAAGTTTGGTGTTTATCCGACTGCTCGTTTCTGAGTTATGATGTTCACAGACACGCACACGGACATGTTTCCAAAAATGCTTTTTTTGGATTCAGGGGTCTCAAAACATATATTTCCGGTGAAATCTCGGTATAGAATTTTTGGGTGGAATACAATACTTCCCCTACCTACTATACGTAGTAGAGAAAGTAAAAATGTATATGACATAAATTGTGTATTTTAACGCGATCTACATTTTGTGTAATAAAATTTTGTATATATCTTATGGTTTACCAGTTATGCAAAAGTCGTTCACAATGAAGAATACTTTTGGAGATATTCCCAGAAAATTCAAAATATACATTTTATTTGTCATGAAAATATCTTAAACATATGATATTTTAAACAAAATCGTTAGAGCCATTTTTGAGAAAATTAAAATTTTCGAAAAATGTTCCATGTAAAGGGTAATCTGGGGTGGTGGAATTTCTTGAAAGAGAGTGTCGCATCTCTGGAAGATACTGAACCTAAATACCAAGTTTTGTGTTTATCCGACTGTTCGTTTCTGAGTTATGCTGTTCACAGACAGACAGACAGACAGACACACACACACACAGACACACACATGGACATGTTTCCAAAAATGCTTTTTCTGGATTTACGGGGCCTCAAAACATATATTTCCGGTGAAATCTCAGTATCAAATTTGGCTCGAACAATTTTGATTAAAATATCATACGTTTAATATATTTTCATAACAAATAAAATGTATATCTTGAATTTTCTGGGAATGTCTCCAAAAGTATCCTTCATTCTGAACGACTTTTGCGTAACTGGTAGACCATAAGGGATAGACAGAATTTTACTACACAAAAAATGTAGATCGCGTTAAAATACACAATTTACATCATATACATTTTTTGTTGTTGAGTCAACCATTTTCGAGATATTGCTTGTTATTCCCTTAAATTTTTCAGTACTTATTTTCTCAAATGGGAATTCGTTATTCATTTTTTTTTGCCTTGGATATGCAAAGAGTATTAATCTGTGGCAAAGAGAATGGTGCTGCACATAGCAACCAGCTATTAAGAGATATGTCTATGCTTAAAGGCTACTGTATTTCTATATTGCCTTTGCAAATACAAAACAAGGGGAACATGGTGCGCCTTAAGCGATAGTCAAATATTTTTAGAACTGGTCACTATGTGTAAAATGTAATTCTCTTTGCAGGTCAAAAGATCGTTTCTGCAAATGTTTATCTCGATTAATATGAAATAGATGGAGAGTAAGAGTTTGTAAAAATAGTTTGTACAAGAGTAGAGAAAGTCATGTGAGTGTAACACATCAGACTTTTTTTAGTTGAGTGAGCCATTTTCAAAATATTGGTTGTTATTCCCTTAAATTTTTTAATACTTATTTTTTCAAATGGGAATTCTTTATTCATTTTTACTATCTCTACTACGTATAGTAAGTAGGGGAAGTATTGTATCCCACTCAAATATTCGATACCGAGATTTCACCGGAAATACATCTTTTGAGACCCCCTGAATCAAAATAAAGCATTTTTAGAAACATGTCATTGTGTGTGTCTTTGTGTCTGTGAACAGCATAACTCAGAAACGAACAGTCGGATAAACACCAAACTTGGTATTTAGATTCAGTATCTTCCAGAAATGCGACACGAATCTTTCAAGAAAATCCTTCACCCCAGATTACCCTTTACATGGAAAATGTTTGAAAATTTCAATTTTCTTAAAAATGGCTCTAACGATTTTGATTAAAATATATGTTTAAGATATTTTCATGACAAATGAAACCTATATCTCGAATTTTCTGGGAATGTCTCCAAAAGTATTCTTCATTGTGAACGACTTTTGCATAACTGGTAAACCATAATAGATAGACAAAATTTTATTACACAAAAAATGTAAATCGCGTTAAAATACACAATTTATGTCTTATACATTTTTTTGTTGAGTGAACCATTTTCGAAATATTGCTTGTTATTACCTTAAATTTTCCAATACTTATACTTTTTCTCAAATTCGTCATTCATTTTATTTATGTCCTGGACATGCAAAGAGAATGGAATGCGCCACATAGCAACCAGCGCTTAAAAGATTTGACTATCGCTTATAACCTACCATATTCTCCTTGCATCTACAAGAAAATCAACAATAAGATTGACATCTCGATATCTCGATTAACATGAAGCATATGGAGAATAAGCGTTTGTAAAAATAGTTTGTACAAGAGTAGAGAAAGTCATGTGAGTGTAACACATCAGATTTTTTGACTTGGATATGCAAAGAGTATTAATCTGTGGCAAAGAGAATGGTGCTGCACATAGCAACCAGATATTAAGAGATATGTCTATGCTTAAAGGCTACTGCATTTCGATATTGCCCTTGCAAATACAAAACAAGGGGAACATAGTAGGCCTTAAGCGATAGTCAGATATTTTTAGAATATTTCGCTATGTGTAAAATGTAATCCTCTTTGCATGTCAAAAGATCGTTTCTGCAAATGTTTAACTCGATTAATTTGAAATAGATGGAGAATAAGAGTTTGTAAAAATAGTTTGTACAAGAGTACAGAAAGTCATGCGAGTGTAACATGAGCTACTGCATTTTAATCGAGATAAACCTTTCCGAAAATAGTTACATTACACATTAAGTTATAATACAAAGGGAATAGCAATAATAGTCAACTGCTTCAGAACTGGGAGCTATATGCTGGCCTTAAAATTCATACTCTTTCCACGACATCGCGAAAAACAATTGAAAATGGAAAGGACTTCAACAGAATGGCTAAGTATTAAACAATTGAAACACTATAAACGAATATCTCGGAAATCGCTGATGGCATAAAAATAAGTTATGTGTCTTAAAGAGATCTATCTACATTCGCGTGCAGTACGTTATCGCCTATCACTTAACGGTTACCAGTAACTATACAAGTTTATACAAAATTCCTTCCAATTGAAGAGAACTTCAGAGGCTATTCCATGACAATTCAAGATGTACATTTTGTTTGTAATGTAATATATTTAATATGTCATGTAATATATTTAATATATAGTACATACGTATCAAAATCGTTAATCATTTTAGTAAATAAAAAATTTCTAAAGGTCTTCCATGTAAAGGGTAGTTTGGGATAGAGGAATTTTCTTAAAAATCTTCGTGTCGCATCTTTGGAAAGTACTGAACTTAAATACTAAGTTTGTTGTTCATCCTACTTTTCGTTTTTGAGTTGTTGTTCAGAGACACACACGTGCACCTTTTCTAAACATGATTTTTTTGAATATTAAATTGAGTCTTATTTGTGGACGCTCTTTAACTGCTGTGGTCCTTAGCGTCCCATTCTATATTAGGCGTGAAAGACCGGTAATTTTGCTCAGAGGCCTCTTTATCAGGCTTAAGGTTCTTTTACGTGCCATAATTCTACGACACGGAACCACCGGTTTTAATTCCCTTCCAAAGGAAGGCATGCTAAGGATTTTTACGCCCGAAAAAATCCATTGCCCTCCGCCGGGTCGAGCCCGCGATCTCGGGAACTAGAGGTTAACATGGTAAACACTACACCACGGAATACGACATGCCTTTTTTGAATTTAGGGGCCTCAAAACATGTATTTTCGGTAAAATCTCGGTATCGAATTTTTGGGGGCTGCAATACCGTGTTTGCCTATCTTTTACATGGTAGGGAAAATAAAAAGTTATCCTCTCCCCAAATTTTCAGCAGTTTACCTACAAACCTAAACTGTTTGCTGATCTGAAGAAAATTGCAAATTTGCGCTTTAAGATCCTTAGAAGGTTAAATGGGTTAGAGAAGTAAGGTTTCTCTTGTATGTTCGAGGCCCAAAGTTATGTTTTGTTACTATTTTATTAACATTAGAAATGCAATAAACGTAATAAAATATCAAACTTGAAATTATGTTCTTGCTTTTTCTTTAAATCAACATCCACAAAACTGCACACCTTGAACTTATTTATGTCAGTGTTTAAATAGGCATGTATATCTTTTTTTACTTCAACTACTACGTATAGTAAGTAGGGGAAGTATTGTATTCCACCCAAAAATTCGATTTTATCGGAAATATATGTTTTGAGACCCCCCTGAATCCAAAAAAAAGCATTTTTGGAAACACGTCCGTGTGTGTGTGTCTGTGAACAACATAACTCAGAAACGAACAGTCGGATAAACACCAAACTTGGTATTTAGGTTCAGTATCTTCCAGAGATGCGACACGAAAGTTTTCAAGAAAATCCCCACCCCAGATTACCCTTTACATGGAACATTTTTCGAAAATTTTTATTTTCTTAAAAATGGCTCTAACGGTTTTGATTAAAATACGATATGTTTAAGATATTTTCATGACAAATAAAATTTATGTCTTGAATTTTCTGAAAATGTCTCCAAAAGTATTCTTCATTGTAAACGACTTTTGCATAACTGGTAAACCATAAGGGATAGACAGAATTTTACTACACACAAAATGTAGATCGCGTTAAAATACACAATTTATGTCATATAGATTTTTGTTGTTGAGTGAATCATTTTCGAGATATTGCTTGTTATTCCCTTAAATTTTTCAATACTTATCTTCTCAAACGGGAATTCGTTATTCATTTTTTTTTGTGTTGGATATGCAAAGAGTATTAATCTGTGGCAAAGAGAATGGTGCATATAGCAACCAGCTATTAAGAGTAATGTCTATGTTTAAAGGCTACCGTATTTCTATATTGCCCTTTTAAATATATATTCCTCTTACACCTACAAGAAAAATTAGCAATAAGATAGAGTCTGGAAATGTTTATCTCGATTAACATGAAGTAGATGGAGAATAAGCATTTGTAAAAATAGTTAGTACAAGAGTAGAGAAAGTCGTGTGGGTGTAACACATCAGATTTTTTTAATATAGAGTCAACAGAAAAAATTTAATCCCACAACAGGGATTTGAACACGGTTCTGCCGCTCTCCGTGCGGTTGCTCTAACCATTGAATCCCCCAATTGACTGAAGTTGTTTCCCATATAGGCAACCAAGGCATTTCACTAGAGATGACAATCTCAATGGCTACCTGCCATCGCAAGTACTTTAATACTGCTTGTGGGCTACTTAAGATTTTTCTTGAAATTGAAATCAATGAATTATATATATATATATATATATATATATAATGATTAAATTCTTCGCAGGGGAGAGGGCAACGAAACGACCATAACGGGCGGGACAACGAACCCTGGCGTTCACAGGGATAAATCTTTCCAATGCGCAAGCAACTATGGCGTCTGTTGACACTGCCAGCACCGCAGGACCCCAAGAACATGAAACATGAAAGGGAGATATGAAATAAGAGGAAATGGGCAAATCGTGGTAGAATACACCACTCCGGCAGTGGTCTAGGCGACCTGGGAAAAATCACAAAAAAAGAAGAAGAAAAAAAAGGAAAGAAAAAAAAAGGTTAGAGTGGACTGTCACTAGGAAGCGAAACCGTGAACTCCCGAATGCGAGCCACAAACCTTGTCGCCTGAGCCATCCCGCTTGGTTTAATTACAGGCTAGTACATTAGTATTCACAGTTTATACATTATAATACTATACGAAGTATATAACTTAATAATACACAAATAGCAGTTAAATAGATGTAACAATCGTTGTTAAAATAATACACTCTTGTCTAGTACGCGGTGACCGCGTTAGCAGTACAACACACTGTTAAATAAAATAGCTGAACCACAAGCAAGTAGTCCAACGTAACGTAATGGTAAAATAGTACAGATATTTTACCTGTTGCCTGATGTTGCATCTGGGTTACCTATTCGGGAAAAGAAGACAGCGATTCGGAAACATCGTGTATACACATTACAAACAATAATTGCACCAGTGCAATGCCTGATAAGACAGCTAATGTATCTTAATGTTGTTTCTAATCCTAAGAAATTACTAATTAATTATGCATTTTGTTTTGTATAATAATGCCTAATAAATGCTTAACCTTGTGCATATTAATTAAAAATTAAGCTTTTAAAATACTGGTGATGGTAAACCATTTTTGACCCTGGAGTATATAAACCGGAGTATATAGAGTGGGCCATACACGTGACGGGTTTTGGTACACACATTGGTAACGTTACAATTTGCTTGATAGCGCACTAGCCACAAGTTTGTTCAAAGTATGCCATTTTAGTAACAATGGAGCAATGAACTGCTGAATTTCGTATTTTCGTATAAAACCGCCTCTTAAAATGATGAATAATGCATCAACTATTTAATTGTAATTTCATTTAACGTCATGATGATACCGTTGTGGTTTATGCAAAAACGCGTCAATGTTGTGGATGCGCTGATACCCTGTTTTCGAATACTTGCTCCCGTATGAAAGAAGGAGTCACCAAGTCCTTTATTCATACCAGAACGTCAGAAAATATCAAAAGTGAAACTTACCTACCTTTAACTTGCCATAGACCCCTCAGGGATAGAAATCATGTTGCAGGTTTTGTTAGTACAATGAATGATAAATACAGGGAAAAATTCGACAAATGTTTCGTTTAAGAAAACAAAACCTAAAGTGAAACGTTCAAATGGCATGCTATATTCTATGGTTTAACAACAATAAGTAATCGCAAATTTGTCTTTTCTGGTTAGGTTCAAAGATAGTTTTCCCTTGCCCATTCTGTATTACAATTTTGAATTAATATTTTATTCGTTTTAAGTGCTCACTCTTAATTAGAGGCGTGTTTTTAAAGTAAGTACCATTTTAACATTTTGCCGCTGCAGTCGCGATTTTCAGCATGCACGATCACTTCCTCCATTCATTAGGAAGCCAGACGCAGCTGTATGCGAGCGTCACTTTGTGTTTTCCTGTTGTTAAAGCGTTTCGAAAAGTTCAAAACAATCAAACGACCCGCTAACTGTGAGGTCAGATCAGAGATTGGTCTTTTGAATGCGAGAAATGTTACGCCAGCAAACATTCATCGCCAATTTGTGTGAGGTTTATGGGGAAACAATGAGTGATAGAATGGCGAGGAAGTGGGTTAGACACACAGCCAAGCGAACTCAAGATCTGGTTGCATCATTTGCTTGGGAACAATTCGACCACCCTCTCTACATTCTGCATTTGGTACCAAGCGATTTTCATCTGTTTCTTCATCTGAAGAAATTCCTTGGTGGAAAACATGCCAACGATGACGATGTTGTGAAACAAGAAGTAGTGCCTACGGCTTTCATTCCAGGCGGCACCATTCTTTGACGAAGACATACAAAAACTGGTTTCCCTTTACGACAAGTGCCTGAATAATAGAGGTGACTATGTTGAGAAATAATTTAAGGTGTAAAGTAATAAATGATAATAAAGTAGTGGAAAATAACGCTCTGTTACTTGTTAAAACTTTATCGGTACTTTAAAACACGCCTCGTAGTTTTATGGTAAAATGATAATAATAGATAACTAAGTAAAACGAATTACTTTTTAGAAAAGTAAATTTCAAAATATAAGTATGGGTTGTGAATAAAATGAAACCAAAGTGAAATGATCACTTAACCTCTTCATGCATGAATTATCAAGGAACATGAGAAAAAAAGATGTTAATACTTTAAAATTGTCAAATCTACATTAAATAATATGATTTCAGGCTCATCAATGTATATTATTATTATTATTATTATTATTATTATTATTATTGAACAAATTGAACATGGTATCGCATGTGTACATTATGCATTTGAGGCTCTAATACAAACATGCAAAAATGTTTACAAAAATGAAAAATTTGAGCAGCATGTATGTTACTTCATGTGGAAGTTCTCAATACATTCAGAGCGTATTACATTTATTACACTTACATCTCGTTCTTCGTCTACATATGTCATCATGACAATCCATTGCCTTTTCTTAGTCACCTTCTATAAGATAATAACCTCTTCCATGGAATCTTAAGTTAGCAATTGCTGTATTTAAAACAGCTGTGAGTTTCTTAGGTGGTGAATCGGCAACAGCATCATTTCAAGGTCGTCCTCTCTTCTTTTCATATTCATTATCAAGTACAATAGATCCGAATATCACAAAATAACATTTATTGCCATTAATATCTCTATAAAGTATTTATACATTTACTGTATGATATTAACCATGTGGAAAACACTTCAAGTACCATTTCTTATTTTTGAACTAATGGGACCAATGGGCAATCAAATATAGAATCCAGAAGGTTTATTCTACCCATGTACATGTTGACTAAATGGACTAGAAATATAAATCATGGATTTTTATTTTCTACTCCACCTTTTAGCTTCATTTTCTTCCGCTTCTAATGTAGGTGGTACTTCTTGTTCATCAGGAAGCAAACTTTCTTCTCCCATTTCCCTTATAACAGCTTTCAGAAGATGCTTCCTTTCAGAATCTGAAGATGGTAGTAATTTCAGAAGTAAGTTCACAATCTCCTCCTTTGATAATTGATATTTCTGTCCTTTACTAAATTGAAAATTTGTAATAATGTACCTGAAATACTCAAATAATTCTCATAAGCAAGAATACAAGATTATTAGATCGAAATACTATGGTGTAAAATTACGAATGGTTACATAACCTCAAAATCTTCAGCACACCTAAATGCATAATATTATCATTTGTGTACGTCACTATTTTCCGATATTATTAATATTTTCATTAATTAATTTCATACTATTTATGCATGGTAACTAATAATACATACGTATATTTCAAACAATATCTTTTTGCCCTTTTATAATATGAATTTTTATGTAAAACATGGTCCCAAACTTCTGCAAACTAGTACTTCCGATAAGGTGTTGCACATCCCATCCTTCGAGATATATTACTTGATCCAGGGAGTGCTGCACTCTTGTGCACTTTTGTAGTAATACGCTCTGGTATCAGACGTTACCTTCATGTAGCCATGGGTGGTCCTAATGCCATGCTTGTGAAATAAAAGGAAATCAAATCATGTGTTATCATATGATTCCTTCATGCATGGAGAAGATTATATTTGCTCCTTAGGTTCTGTTCCAACTTTTAGTTAGTTTCTACACCCTAACCTCATAAGCCAATGTTTCACTATTGTGCTCAGAATTATTAATGTACGAAAGCTGGAATCTATCCTTATCAGAATTTATTGCCCACAGCAGGCTTCATCTGGAAGGACGGATATCATCAGGAGCAAGCTATACATGAAGAAAACAAAAAGTTTAAGCTGAGAGCGAGCACTGCATTTACATGTCGCAAAATCAAATGTGACGTGAAAACAAGCAAGTTTCTAGATATCTTTTAGAAGAAAACAAAAGTGTGTACCTTTCGATTATACCACTCATTCATAATGTTTATAATGACCTCATGTTGTTAATATCCATGGCGTTTAACTATTTCCCAAACGCAATATAGCCACTAAAATTGTTCTTGAAATGAAGATCGAATAGTTATTAATAACAAATAGTGTATAATTTACAAATAAATGTATTCGTGTACTTGTTTTACATACACTAAATTGCAATAGTGCATTAATGAAAATATTTTTAAAATAGATAGTATTAAATGTTGTTATTTTTGTTATTTGGCAATTTGAAAATAATTTAAGCGGATTGGCGAGTGCAAAAATGAGCTGTTGTTGGCTCTATTGCTCAGCCATACATAGATTACATAAATGTATATTTTAAAAGTTTACAAACCTCTACAAAAGTCTTACAAGACGTTTAATTTTCTTAATAATACATCTGTAAAAATAAAGAATGATAACGAATCCAGGTACTGCAGTATTAATTAATTTCAGAAGAAATAATTCAGCTTCTTCCTGCGTTAAGCAGCTTTTAAGGTGGTAAGTATTATTTAAATTTTCAATTACTATGTAAACAATGCTTAATGTAGCGCAACTTTGCTACGAGTAGTTATCATTGCTGCTCTGCAAATAAACTCATTAATAGAGACAAAAATATGAGTAATTTCCAAACATAGGAAGCAGTAATTTTGTCAGGTGGTAAGACTAGCACAGGCTAAAAGGTGCTTCTTGGTCACATTTTGACTCACTCTAGCGGTTTAGTCCGTCTGATACAATGCGTGCAGATGAATGTAGGCTGTATACTCCGGGAACTCGAGCAAAAAATTAAATTGAGCTTTATTTATGGACGCTCTTTACTTCCGTTCCGAAGAAAGCCATGCTAAGAATTTTTACGCTCAAAAAAATCCATCGCCCTCCGTCGGGCCTTACCCGCGACCTCGGGAACTAGGGGCTAGCATGGTAACCACTACACCATGGAGGACGATAATTCGAGCAAGGATTATACTTACACCAGGCCTGGATACGGACGCAAATACATTGCAGCTCTTATGGCCTACATTGGCTGCCGTTTTGTAAACAGAAAGAAAATTTTTGAACTCTATATGCGTATCAAATATTGGGATTCTCTCATAGTATTTGTACTCGGCCACATTTAACCATATATGAAGTTTAATCAGCTGGGCTATAATCCTCTTATTCTGAGCTCACTTACTGACTTTGCAGGGTCATTATTTGGAGATCATCTCCTTTTCCACAAAAATACAGGTATAAACGGAGCAATAAATACCAAAATTTATCGTGATAAACTGCACCAGTACAATTTAAACCAGGTTCTTCAGTAATAATCAAAGATGTACATTCAACACTGTAGAAAGGAAGATCTCGCTTTAACGTTCCTGATTCGAGAATTCAGTTAATTTTATTATCAGTACCTTCATCATGATTTCAAGAGAAAACAGCTTTTGTCCGGTTTATTAAGCTGTTTCATCCTTGACAGTTGGGAGACTACAGTTTTATGTTTAATTTTTAGCTATGAAGAAGGAAATGGTATACCACGGAAGGGGTATATTTGTCATTCTCTTAGGAGATGATTCTATGTACAAAGATAAATAAAAATTATAGCACCATTTAGCTTGCTAACGCTAATTTCAGCAGAAAAAATTGTTCTACACTTTTATTCACAGACAAAACGAATGAAAGAAGTGCTCAGTACAGGATGCCATGACGGCTGTTGGTGTACATTTGCAGGTTATTCCTTAATAAAATTGGGATTGTTTGTGTGTTAAGGATAAAAGTTAGTTTCGTGGTGATGCAATCGACATAGTGGAAGTTTCTAAGGCCTCCAAGTGTACCGTCAGAAGTATATTTACATATAATCTTAATACCCGTTTCGTCTTATTGCAAGCTTTTCTCACTATTTCTGTGGCGTCTGCTTACTACGATAGCCATTCATCTTTTCACCAACAAACTAGACCACCAACCTACGTCAGAATGGCGCTGACCCCACCGTAAAAGGAACACGCCATAAATATCGACTCACACGACGGTCTATCTACGAACCACAAAGTTACTGTTAGATAACAGATCAAATCAATATAAGGTTTGCCTCCCTTATTTCCAATGTAAGAATCTGCACGTTTCTAGCTGGTACAATATTGCTGCAGAAATTGTGACGAAATATCTCACCCTCACCGTTAACAACATTATCCTACAGCTTTGCTCTCTCATTACACCCAACAAATGAGTCAGTCTTTTTAATGTATGCCCTATAATACCAATAGTGTAATAGAACAACACTTATTAAATTAGCAATGAAGTCAGTGTCCTCTATAACCTATTTCAGAGCATGAGTTTGAGAGCCAGAATTTTCACATACCAGGTGACCCAAGAGCGCCGTATTTCAGGTGTACAGATATCCCGTATACTTTAAAAGAATTATAGAATTCAACGGGACAATTCCAAGTAAACACAAGCCAGTGGGGAACTGTACATTAGTGTGAGCGACCGTTCTACTTCTTTTGTTTATCAGTGTTCTCTCGTTTGCATGGTTTTCGTTATAATGCGGCGCTTCTACAACGCATAGTCCGTAATGTTAGACAAGAACAGCGTAAACACAATTTAAAAAGTCTGATGTGATACATTCACATAGCTATCTCTACCCACTATCGTTTATTAGTGGGTATACAAACCATTCTTACTTAAGCTTATTTTCCTATTTACTACATTTTTATCCAAATAAACCTTTGCAGAAATAGTCAGATTACACATTTCGTTAGGATACAAACAGAATAGCGATAGACAAACGTTTAAGAACTGGACGCTATGTGCTGGCTTTAAAATTCCTACTGCTTCCATGCAATCGCGAGACAACTGAAAATCGACGGAACTTAGGAAGAATGACAAAGTATTAAACAAATCAAACCATTAATAACGAATAACTTGGAAATGGCTGATGCTACAAAAACAAAAAAGAATTATTTTAAGCAAAATGTGTATTTTGAAGAGATCTAAATTTTTGTGTGGTATCTACGTTTTCGTCTATCGTTTAACGTTTACCGTTATACAAGATTCTAAAGAATTCCTTCCAAATGAAGAGGACCCCACAGGCCAGAAAATGCAAGATATATCTACATCGTATTTGTCACCTAAATATATTCAATATATGGTATAAAATAAATAATTTCGAAAAATGTTGCATATAAAGCGTAGTTTGGGGTGGGGGGATTTTCTTAAACCCTTTGTCTGCACTTTGGAAGATATTGAACCCAAATGCCAAGTTTGGTGTTTATCCGACATTTCGTTTTTGAGTTATGCTGTTCACAAACACACACGGACCTTTTCTGAAAATGCCTTTTTTGGATTCAGGGGCCTTAAAACATGTATTTCCGGTGAAATATCGATATCGAATTTTTGAGTGGAATGCAATACCTTCTTTACTATTATGTAGTGATAGAGAAAGTAATAAAAAAATCTGATAGATTCACATGCTTTCTCTGCCCTCTATCGTTTATTAGTAGGTATACAAAGTAATCCTGCTAAAGCTTATTTTTCTACCTACTTCATTTTAATCGAGAAATAGCTACACTTTAAAGAAATAGCTACACTGCACATTTTAATACAGATACAAAAGGAATAGCGGCAGTCAAATGTTTAAGAACTGGACGCTATACGCTATATAATATTCAATAGTTTCCATTCAATCGCGAGAAACGATTAATTGTTGACAGAACTTAAAGAATAACCAAATAAAGAACAATTGAACTTTTATTAACAGGTATATCAGAAATGCTTATGCCACAAAAACTTATTTGCAGAAATTGTGTATTTTTAAGGAGTTCTACAACTTTTGTGTAGTACGTTTTCGTACATCGCTTAACATTTACCAGTTATACAAGATTATACAAAATTCCTTCATAAGCTATTCCCAGAAACTTAAAGAAATAAATTTTGTTTGTCATGTAAATATCTTTAACATGTAGTATTTTAATCAAAACCGTTATAGCAATTTTTTAGAAAACCAAAAGTTTCAAAAAAACTTCCATGTAAAGGGTAGTTTTGGGGGGGGGATTTTCTGAAAATCTTCTGTCACATCTTTAGAAGGTACTGAATTTAAATGCCAAGTTTGGTGTTTATGCTACTTTTCGTTTTTGAGTTATGCTGTTCAGACACACACACACACACACACACACACACACACACACATACGGACCTTTTTCTAAAACTGTTTTATTTCGATTCAAGGGGCTCAAAAGATGTATTTCTGGTGAAATCCCGGTGTCGAATTTTTGGGTGGAATGCACTTTGTCTACCTACTATGTACGTGGCATAGAAAGTAAAAATAGCTATGGGCGGATAGATCACATAAAGACATTTTAATTATTTGTCAATTTAAAATGTGAGTTTATTCCCTCGGAAATGAGGTATCTGTAACTGAAGCGGAAAACATTCTAAGACCTTTTCGGGCTGTTTACTTGTTCTTGCCTATTATCAGGGACTATACACTCTAGTACAAACCTGGATACTGCCTCTTAATGAGCGCGATCCGCTCATAGATTCCACTGATAAGAGGAGGAGGTGAATGAAAGTCGCTCACACGCCAGTTCCCCATTGGCCTGGTTTACTTGGAATTGCTCCGATGAGTTCCGCAATTCTTTTAAGTCGATGGGATATATAGAGGTGTGAAATACGGTGCTGTTGGGCCACCTGGTACACTTAGCTTCAGGAGTCAAATGTATGTGCATCCAAACAAAACCCTTCACCACGGTATTTAGATAAACCACGAAGGTACCAACTACTGGGTACACCTTCAACCGACACACCTGTGTTTCATTTGTAAATTGGAGGGTCACCTAGCTGAATTCTACAAAGGCATCTCTGCTCCCACGCACTTATTGGCACCAAAAATTATGTGACTAACAGAAATACTGCAACTTCCGGGGATATCTCTCCTGTTCATTGTAAATCACGTCCCACTAGATATGGGCACAGCATCATTTCCGAGTGCAGCTCACCATAAACCATCGGCCCTACCCAAGCAGGTGGCCACTACAGCAACAGATGAACCGGAAACGGCCCATCACCACATAAAGTGAGTTCAGATCTAATGATACAACTACGCACACTTTAGAACGCAAAACTAATGAAGGCTCTCATAAACCTAACGACAGGCACTCCTTTATCACAGCACAAACATACAGCTAAGAAACAAAAGAAGACTAATAATGACAATTAATGACAAATGATAAAATGTCATTAAAGGAAATAATGCAAGCTGAGGCTCAGTGTTTTGTACTAACATACTTACAATTAATAAAGTTTATGCAAACACCGTGGATACACAAGCATAATGGCAATTTACTGATAATATAGAATCCCTCATTTGTACATTTCGAAAGCTCTGACTCTATCACACTCACAGAAATGTAAAAAACAGAAGCACACACGTTGAGAAGAAGCTGTTAGCTGATCTTAATCTAAAAAGAAACACTCCGGAAACAGTCCAAGACTTGACATTGGCAAATTAAATCACGGAGGATCCTTTCCAAACTGAATCTTTAAGACAGGGGTCCTCAATCTTTTCCATTATATCCACCGCAAGATATTAAACATACCAGTAAGTAAATTTTAGAAGAGAGATTTTGGAGAAGGGTTCAAATAAGCCTTTATCTTCACTTATAACACTACTACTGATTTATTTAGTTATTTCTTGTATGTAGTAGGATGTAGGATGTGTTTTTCGGAGGGGGAAACCTCACGACCATTTTTGATCTATTGTGGCTACCCCCCGGGAGGCAGGGATGAGATGAAGGTTCGCAGGCAGACAGACCCACAGAACGCGTAGAAGCCCCTTACATTACCAGTTTGAACACCCGCGCACCAGTCAGTGGCGAGGAATCCGGAGAGCGACGCAACGCCCTAACATGCGGGACAACTCACTCTGGCGTTCACGGGTCGAAATCTTTCCAACGCGCATGCATCCACGCCATCTTCCCGGCACCGCCAACCCCACGATTCCGAAAGCACGCCTGAAACATGAAATGGAGATGAAAGTAGAGGAAATTGGAGAAAAGAGAAATCATGGTAGAATACACCACCCCAGCATTCGCTTTGGCGAATGGGAAAAACACGAAAAACTAGAGGAAATCCAATAAAAATACAATGCTCAGAGTGGGCGGTCACCGGGAATCGAACCCGGGACCTCCCGAATACCTGCCACAAACGTTGTCATCTGAGCCATTCCCGCTCGAATCCTGTATGTAGTATTTAGAATTAGATATTTATTGGAGGAAAAAATAACTGTTCGAACTGTTCTATTTGAATGAATTGTCTTAAAATTAATTTCGTTAATGCTAAAATATAATGAATGAATACACAAACAAACTTGGAAAAACATATACTCCTTGGTGTCTGCTCCAGTTCTCAGACTTGAAATCAGTAATAGCTATTAACTTAACATTTTGACAATTTCAGACTCACACTTTTGTTTCCGTGGGAAGGTTATGTGTGTTTAGATAAACACAGTTTTTTAATGTTTGGTTTCAACTGACTTAATTTTTGTCTTAAATTTGGATCAATATTCAACTTATTTCTGTACTTGTTTTTGGCACAAATGAGAAAAGAACATTCACAATGGTAAGTAGTCACAAACACCAAAAACAATTTTAGAGATTTTATGAGACCATTGGGTATTCTTGTTTGTAGATTTACACTCATTTTAGAGTTGAAGCTAAAAGTTTCACTGTTTTCATTTCCATATTTCTGAATTATACAGTGACATACTAACGTAGCACATATTTAATTTCTGATCTATATTCTGCCAAATTGGGCTTAATTTCGTTAGTCACCAACAGTGTACATGCCTTATGAAAATTTCAGGGTTTAATATTTCCACTGTGTGTATTGTCTACCTGACTGTGCAAATTCGAAATTTAAATGCCGATTCAATACTGTTATACCGAGATTTTGAGTGTGACTCACCGGTTCACTCGACACTGATTCCTTTCCCTTTACTGCTGGAGCTGTCGAGCTGTCAGGTGAAGGGCCTCTCTTACAAAGGTTCCCTTGTGTGTGTGATGTCATCATTTGGATTGGCTGTTATGTAAGTTAGATAGTTTAATCTATAGGATTATATGTTAAAGATATACATTTTAAATATATAATTAATTTTATCCAAAAACCTTCTGATTATATAAATGCCAAATCAATACAGTGAAATAAGAGACATCCGCTTGTTTCAAAGTTAGAGCATATCTATAAAGTTATGTATTAAAAATAAAATAATTATTTTAGGAAAATAAAAGGCATGTATCTCGTTTTTATCTGTTGCAGGAATATGATAGATACAATAAATTAAACAAGAGACATCTGCATTTAAAAATATTTGTCCGATGCATGCATTAAATACATGAGACATCTCGGTTTAAAAAATGCATAAATTGTTTATCATTTGGTCTTAAAGTTGTGCCATTTAATTAGTTTTATATTTATGTTAAAAATAATACAGCTTACATTTATAAAGAATGAACAAAAATCCTTATGCTTGTCGCTGTCCAAAATATTACGCACAGAACATTATTATAAAACAGGAGATCTGCTAATTTCTAAACGCATTCAAAATAAAACACTTTCAAGCCAATCTTAGTTACCAACATAGTTTTTATTTTATAACCTAATTAAACACAAAATATGGAGCACTGATATAAAAAATCGAATTACAATTATCTAAAGATAAAAGAACTAAAGCATGGACGAATTAAAAGTCCCTGATCCCTCGAAATACCACTTTTTAAATCACATTTACGGATGCTTAGTTAAACTTAATTACCTAACCTTCATGGTATACGCTTGTTGGAGATTGAACTCGGACGCCAACTTGAATCTTGAAGTAGATTATTTTTTAGGTAGTAGTTTGAAGATGCTTCATGTTTATATGCACAACGTATGGGAGCCAATTTGTCGCGGTCACTTCGTGTTATCTTCTTTCTGAGCGCCTGTTATTTTACTACTTTGAATGTTGGGTTCATTGTCCTCCTGCTAGCTATTGTTTCTCGGTCAAGCACATCTCTTGAACAGGGTGTGTAAACGGAAAGGATTTGTTACTCAAAGAAACACTGATAAAAGAATTTGTTTTTACACTTTTATTACCGTCACAATTAATTAAGTTCACATATTGACTCTTGATACACGCCAGACTGAAACTGTTATATTTTCTAATATCACTATAATCACTTATTTACTGCACATTATTAATTCACGTGTTTCACATTTATAACAAACTTTAAGACGCGAGAGATTCTGTAGATTTGCGACGTGTAACTCGCGAACGATTCTGATGAACTAAGCGACGTTTAACTTCTGAATGATTCTGTTGGACTCAGCGACGTGTAACGCGTGGATGATTCTGTTGAACTGGGCATTACCTGACTCTTGCTTTAGCTTTTTATACTCCCACACCCCGATATGCCTAAAGATAATAACCGAGCTGCTATTGGTTAATAAAACGCGCCAACATTAGCGTCTATTTTTATATCCAATCAAAATTACGAACACAAATGCTCTAGGGAAAATATTCCCTTCATTTCTAAGAAAAGCGCGCCAATCTGACGTCATTTGCTTATCTCTTCTAATTAATATTCAACTCACCCCCTCGCTCATTGTTATCCGCTCCTATTGTCAGTTTCAGTGAGGCCGTGTAAACTTATTTCCTAACAATGCTTATAATTAACAAACATCCCAATTCATTGTCATACAATAATGCTTATTTACACTCCAATCACTCTGGCATTTACATTATTGTGATACAAATTACTGCCACATATGCCCCACTAGAAACATAATTATAAATATTTACAACTTTTTTTGGAAATTTTATAATTGGGTTTTTAGTCTCCTGAATCTTGGAACACACGGTATTTATCACTTGCACTTAACACTGCACACGCATTTAATACACGTCATACATTTTGCCTTTTTCTCGCCACTATTCACTGGCTCGGTTCTAATGTGTTTATATACATACATCTGATATTACAATTTTTTATAGCAAATACTGTACCCTGAATTATTTAGTTACTGTTACAAAATGGTTTGCTTTTTTAGGCTGTTGACATAAAAATTTATACATTCAAGATTTTTAACCTGGTTCGTTTTGTAATTATTAAACATATTTACCAAAATATTCATCCTCTACAAAAATATATTTACATCTCTTAATTCTAGACACAATTTCACCTTATCTGTGTGCTATATAAGTATTTTGTTTTAATTATGTTTACCTTTTTTATTGTTTTGTGCTTTATATTCACAATACTCTTTGAATTATATCTACATACTTTAATATGACATTAAGTATTCATTATTACATGCTTCATTTCAAATGCTATTACAGTTTACTAAGAAAATGTTGTTTTTCCCCTTTAAACATTTATTTTTGTCCAGAATTTATTAGTCTTTTCTCATGACATATATACATAGATAACCCTCTTACATTCCAATACTTTATTCTTCAGTTCAGCTTTATTTATCCTGGATTTACTTACTTTTTTTTTTTTAGCGGTCATTGCTATTCCCCCTCCTGGATCAAATTGTCTGTGGCTAATCATTACTCGTAGCTGTATCGTAACATTCCAAAATCTGTTCATGAATAGCCTTTTAAAGGATTCATATGAAATTTCACCCCCTGATACCATTTGTAACCAATCTAAAGTTTTCTGGTCCAAACATCTTTTGACAACTATCATTTTCAATGCTTCCGGTATCTTTTTAATTTGAAAATATTCTGACAAGTCTGCAATAAACTGTACTAGACTGGAGTTTTCATTAAATTTTGGAAGTGGAAAATCACTTAAGATATGATTATAGTTTTGCAAATCCCCTACTCCCATATTTAAATTCTCTAGTGTTACTTGTGCACTCTGAGTTTCAGCATGAGCTATAGATGAAGCCGCCGCATCACTCACTTTATTAGTCATACCTGAGGAACTACCTCTATCATTATTCTCTACATCAGATACATTAACATCACATATATTTACCCTTGAATTCAATTCTAACCTATTTAAAGTACCTTGCAGATTTTCTATTGTCTGTTCCAATTTTTTATTGTTCTCATTTTGAACAGCTTGGTCTTGTTAATTTCAGAAGTTAGTTTTTGATTCAAATCTATAGACAAAACATTAACTTCTTCAGACAATTTATTTCTTTGTGTTACTGACTCCTTCTGTATTTCAGATATCTCTCCTCTGAAATTAACTTGCACCTGAATTAAATCTGCATTTGTAGTCTCCATCATCTCTCTAACTTCACTTGAAATGATATTCATTCGGCTACCTAACTCTGTACATTTTACATCAACATGTTAATTTTATTATTAACCTCACTTTTTTGGTTAGATATTTCCCTGCTCATATCTGACATTTTCTTTGAAACTTCCCCTATCTCATTTGCTATCATTTCCTGATTTTCATTTCTCATTCTTATCATACTGCTATCTAGCTCCATAAATTTCTTTTCAATTTCTTCCCTGTTTTGTTCTAAGCTCTTACCAATATCTTTTCTTAATTCCATATTATTCTTTTACATATCTTCCCTGTTTTGATCTATTTTTTTTCTAATTTATCATTACTCTTTTCCATATTCTGAGTTAATTTGTCTAATTTCTTATTATTCTTACCAATATCTTCCCATAATTTATCTGATTTTTGCTCTAATTTATCAATATTCTTATTAATATCTTCCCTCAATTCCCTCTTATTATTTTCCATATCTTCCCTGTTTTGATCTTTTTTTTTCTAATTTCTCATTAATCTTACCAATATCTTCCCTTAATTGATCTGATTTTTGCTCTAATTTTTCAATACTCTGAGTCAGTTTTTGTTCTAATTTCTCATTACTCTTACTAGTATTTCTCAGCATTTCCATCATCACACTAGCGTCAAAATTAACATTTCCTGCTATTCTATTCTGACTTTCTTCATTAACATTTCCTCCCTCAAATCCTATATTGTTTGAGCTATTTTCAGTAACCTGTATTGAATTACAGCTAACTGTTACATTATCCCCTTCCATAATTGTTTCTTCAGTATTATTAGTAAACATTGTTTTCTTAATCCTACCACTTCTCAGCAACATTTAATTTCTCACAATTTTTTTAGGATAAAAACAATTTACAATATTCTAACCTTTGTGATGCTGTCTGTTGATGTTGCTTTGATGTCCAGCTTCCTGCCCCTCTCTCCTAGATGTATATGTCGCCTCTGCGTCGTATTACGATGAATCTACGTCGTCTCGCTGTCTTTGTGTCCTGTAGTTGAATTCCCCTGTTGCCTTCTATTCTCGTAATTACGATGTCCACTCATCCACGTCGACGGTCGTTCTTGTAGTTGTTTCTGGAATCTGCGTCTTGTAGTTCATTTCACTGCTCCATTCGCTCCACGTTCTGGTTCTTTCGTCCCTTCCTGGTTATTTCGCTCCTTCCTGGTTAATTCGACCCTTCCTGGTTATTTCGCCCCACGTTCTGGGTGCCAATTTGAAGTAGTATAATTTGTTAGCCCCACGTTTGTGCGCCAATTTGAAGTCAAATTTTTGTTGTTTGTTGGAAGATGCTTATGTTTATATGCACAATGTATGGGAGCCAATTTGTCGCGGTCACTTCGTGTTATCTTATTTCTGAGCGCCTGTTATTGTTTTACTACTTTGAATGTTGGGTTCATTGTCCTCCGGCTAGCTATTGTTTCTCGGTCAAGCACATCTCTTGAGCAGGGTGTGTAAACGGAAAGGATTTGTTACTCAAGGATAACACTGATAAAAGAATTTGTTTTTACACTTTTATTACCGTCACAATTAATTAAGTTCACATATTGATACACGCCAGACTGAAACTGTTATATTTTCTAATATCACTATAATCACTTATTTACAGCACATTATTAATTCGCGTGTTTCACATTTATAACAAACTTTAAGACGCGAGAGATTCTGTAGAATTGCGACGTGTAACTCGCGAACGATTCTGATGAACTAAGCGACGTTTAACTTCTGAATGATTCTGTTGGACTCAGCGACGTGTAACGCGTGGATGATTCTGTTGAACTGGGCATTACCTGACTCTTGCTTTAGCTTTTTATACTCCCACACCCCGATATGCCTAAAGATTATAACCGAGCTGCTATTGGTTAATAAAACGCGCCAACATTAGCGTCTATTTTTATATCCAATCAAAATTACGAACACAAATGCTCTAGGGAAAATATTCCCTCCATTTCTAAGAAAAGCGCGCCAATCTGACGTCATTTGCTTGTCTCTTCTAATTAATATTCAACTCACCCCCTCACTCATTGTTATCCGCTCCTATTGTCAGTTTCAGTGAGGCCGTATAAACTTATTTCCTAACAATGCTTATAATTAACAAACATCCCAAATCATTGTCATACAATAATGCTTATTTACACTCCAATCACTCTGGCATTTACATTATTGTGATACAAATTACTGCCACAATCTTTCCTGAGTCATCTGATGCAGGCTTTATTGGGGTGGTTGAAATATTACACGATTATATATATTTAGGGGATTTCCTACTCTATAATAATCATAATCATCAGTATGCACAAGTGATTATAAATAATATAGTCAGAAATATGTTAGTAAACAATAGGAAAACAAATAGCAAAGAATATACAGTATAAAAAGGGAAATACGTAGAAAAGAAGAACAGATGTAGGTAAATAGCAGAAATATCTAAATACTATATTTTTAGACAGCATGGCCTAAAGAACGTTTAACATATTGCACACCAACTAAAAGCTTTACATTATCGCACTAGTGCGATAACATTTTTATACCATTCCAATGTGACCAACCTTGGTTTCCAGTCCAATCACGTGGAAATTACCGCCTGTATTTGCACATGTTTAATAATTCGATTTGGTTTGATTTGGTTTTACGTTCCATTATGTTCTTTTACATAACTAATTTTGTCATGATCGCATTATCTGTTCACAACACAAATTGTCATACTTCAGTTTATCGCGATTCGTTGTGGAGTTAACCTATACCTTAGATTGGCAGCCTTGTGCTTTCTTTGATCCAAAGCGTTATTCTTTTATCTAGCATAACCTACATAAAGATTAAATTGCGGCATTTATGAATTTAAAAAGAAACTGAAATGGAAGAGCCAGGTGAAATTACAGAAGCAGCAGAAAGGATAACACTAGAAGTACTTACTCAAAAAATCCAGAAAGCAATATGATTTAGCACTTAATCGCTTCATTGCCTGGTGTAAGACAAAACGTGTGAAAATAATTTCACTGAAAATGACTGCTAGCGAATCAACAAAACATAAAAGTATCTGACATCCCGCTGCACACAGAGTTGATCTCGTTTTTAACGTAATTTCTCTTGTTTCAAGAATCTCGCTATATGTGTGACTTGATCTTGTTCTAAACGTGATTTCTCTTAGTTTCAAGAATCAGCATAATACTTTATTTATATTTTACGAATTCGAGTGCTGTCTAAAATCTAGTGTATGCCACACGTGTTAAAAGTGGTTTTATTTTGTCGTCCTCTATGGTGTAGCGGTTACCGTGCTAGCCTCTAGTTCTCGAGGTCGTGGGTGCAAACCTGGCGGGGGGCGATGGATTTTTTCGGGCGTAAAAATCCTTAGCATTGGTTCCTTCAGAAGGGAAGTAAAACCGGTGGTCCCGTGTCGTAGATTTATGGCACGTAAAAGAACCTCAAGCCTGATAAAAAAGTCCTCTGAACAAACTTTCCGGTCTTTTACGCCCAATATAGAATGAGACGCTAAGAACCATAGTAGTTGAACAGTGTCTATAAATAAAACTCAATTTTCTTTTCTGTTTTATTTTGCTCGGCCTACGGCCTTCGTTTCTCAAGCATTCCTACTCGCAAAACAAAACCCCACTTTTAGCACTTGTATCATAATATACCAATATAACATGTAAGATAAAATATTATAATCTTATGCATGGAAAGTTGTAAAAGAAACGCTGGACAGGAAAAGCGAGCTAGCAGGTTAACACAATTAGCAACTGGAATTTATCAACACAGGGAGTTGGTAAAACTAACAGCTTCTGAGAGGACGGAGAAGAGAAACAGAGATAGAGTGGAATTACCCAATTCGTCATGGAAGCATAGGAAGTTGGACAAGGTGACTTTGTGGAGAGAGAGAGAGAGAGAGAGAGAGAGAGAGGGAGGGGATCGACCAAAAAAAGACATACATCGGGGTTCCCAAATATGCCATCAGAAGCCTGACACATGAAATACGAGCGATTGAAGCTCTCATACAACGCTATGTTAAGCATCAATCAAAATAGACGTTACAATTATTGATGCGAATGTACACGTCAGGGCATTTTCATATAAAAACGGGAATTTTGTCAGAGTAGCCCATATTGTGATTCTGATTCTTGGGCAGCGAGAACTGAGCCTTTGCCATGTTGTGTGAAGGGTAGGGATATATCGTGAGGCGACAATGAGTTAGCTTCCCATAAATCATTGCAATTAATAGCGGGGTATCGGTATAAAGAAGAAAGTGCGAGCATGTAATTACGGGAAATAACTTTGTTAGCCGCCTTTACAGGTTTACACCTGAAACAAAGTCCATGAAAGGGGATATACCATACATAAGAATTGTACATAGTAATACGAGATTCACCAAGAAACATGTTAAAATATTTAACAACCAAGAATTGTACAAAGCAGATTGTAAGAGACGGGTGAGCTAGCAAATTCGAGGTAAAAGATAATTCTAGGTAGAGCCCACCTTTCACCAAGCTAATCAACAGGGAGCCGGTAGCGGTAAGGAGAAATAGAAAGAGACAGAGAAAAGAAAGAGACGGAGATATTGAATCCGCATGGGGACGCGTAAGCGCAAAACTTTGAAGTAGAATATTCTCATACATGTTAAGGTAATGCGGTCTGAGGACCAATTAGAAATGTCGTTACATTTTGAGGCGCGGAGGTAAGCATCACTAGGCTCAGGTATATGAAGGGGAACGAAACCCCAGATTTTCACTCTCTTCTAGAATCTCGTCGACACAAAGTGCTACTCTCTAGGCGACAAATGCACGTGTGTGCATATGGGTGGGAAGAGTTAGTTTAGGTTCCTGATTTATTATAATGGTGGGAATTGGTATAATGGGAAAAGCTAGCTGCCCATAAAATATTTGATTTGATAATAAACCACATTTATTAAGGGAAATGCAATATATTTTAATTTGCCTCACCTACGATAACCCTGAGACCCAAGAATTAGCTATATAGGTAAAGATTAGGAATGGTAAACACAGCCGCCGACGAGCAGCAATAGCCGAGGACAAGAACACTGCAGCAGATAGATCAACCAGAGGAACGACGCTTTCCAGATGCTACTGATCAACCATTTCCCGCTACATCCAGCTAATAACCAAACACGTAGTTATATTATTGGCTTCACCCACTCCAACATAAAAGTCGATAGAGGTAGGCTTAATTTTCAGCATCTTCAAGCACGAGATAGCAGCCGGCGGACTTCGAACCAGAGACGACCATAAGGCCAGGTGAGCACCTATGCTAAACATGTGTAACCGGAGCGGTATCATTCCCGACCCGCGACATTCTAGACTAGAGTGTAACAATTTAATATTAATACTATTATTTTTACTAGATCATTTAAGATTATATGTTAAGAAAATAAAATTACCCAAAACATTTGATGCACTAGAACGGCAAAAGGAATCTGAAACCAACGAAAAAAAAATCACATTAATTTCTAGCTGTAAAATGGTACATTACTCGAACTTTTGCACCACTAAATGTTACTGACTGAATTACTTCTTTAAGCTTCGATAAAACTTACTTTTAAAAATCTGATGTGCTACATTCACATAACTTTCTCTACCGTCTATCGTTTATCATTGGATATACAAATTATTCTTACGAAAGTTTATTTTTCTATCTACTTCATTTTAATCGCAATAAACCTTTGTAGAAATGGTTATATATTTTGTTAGGGAAAAAGGGAACAGCGATAGTCAAGTGTTTTAGAACTGGACGCTATGCGCTGGCCTTAAAATTCCGCACTGTTTCCATGCAATCGCGAGAAACAAGTGAAAATCGACGAGACTTAAAAAGAATGGCAGTATTGAACAAATCGAACCATTAATAATGGTTATCTCGGAAATGGCTGGTGCCATAAAAGGTTATTTGAAATAATTTGTGTGTTTTAAAGAGATCTAAATTTTTTGTGAAGTAGGTTTTCGTCTATCGCTTAACGTTTACCAGTTATACAAGATTATACAAAATTCCATCCAATTGAAGAGACCTCACAGGCTAGTCCCAGAAAATTCGAGACATACATTTTATTTTTCATGCAAATACCTTTAATGTATGGAATTTTAATAAAAAATAGTTAGAGCCATTTTGTAGAAAATAAAAAAATTCGGAAAAATTCACCATATAAAGGGTAGTTTGGGCTGGAGGATTTTCATAAAAATCTTCGTGTCGCATATTTGGAAAGTACTGAATCTAAAAACCAATTTTGGTGTTTACCCAACTTTTAGTTTTTTAGTTATGCTGTTCACAGACACATGCATATGGACATTTCACTGAAAGTGCTTTCTTTTTGGATTTAAGGGGCTTCAAAACATTTATTTGCGATGAAATCTCGGTATCGAATTTTTGGGTGGAATGCAATACCTTCTCCCCCTACTATGTACGTAATAGAGAAAGTAAAATGGAGAAAAAAAAACTGTTACGCTAGAAGCTACCGATTTCCCTTCGCCCTTATTTAGCAAATTAACGATGTCAACATAAACAGTGTAGGACTCTTGAGAAGAAAAGGTTCAAGATCTTTACTTAGGTCATTTTTACGGAATATGAGATAGTATTTGAGTTAAAAAAAATTGTTCTCGCGATAGTTTTACTTCCTCTACTACGTATAGTAAGTAGGGGAAGTGTCTATTGCATTCCACACAAAAATTTGATACCGAGATTTCACCAGAAATGCATGTTTTGAGCTCCCTGAATCCAAATAAAGTATTTTTGAAAACATGTCCGTGTGTGTTTGTCTGTGAACAACATAGCTCAAAACGAAAAGTCGGATAAATACCAATCTTGGTATTTGAGTTTAGTATCTTCCAAGACACGAAGATTTATAAGAAAATCTCCTCACTCCCAACTACCCTTTACGTGGAGCATTTTTCGAACATTTTGATTTTCTAAAAAAAAATGGCTAACGCTTTTGATCAAAATACCATATATGAAAGATATTCACAAAACAAATAAAATGTATTTCTTGAATTTTCTGAGACCAGCCTATGAAGTTCTCTTCATTCGGAAGGAATTTTGTATAATCTTACATAACTTGTAATCGTTTAAGCGATAGACGAAAACGTACCACACAAAAAATGTAGATCTCTTTAAGACACACAATTTACTAAAAATAACTTTTTTGTGTGGCATAAGCCGTTTCTGAGATATCCGTTATTAAAGATTCGAATTGTTCAACTTGTCATTCGTTTACGTTCCATCGATTTTCAGTTGTTTCTCGCGATTGCATGGAGACAATATGGAACTTTAAGGCCAGCATGTAGCGTGCAGTTTTTACAAATTTGACTGTCACTGTTCTCTTTGTTTTTATAACAAAATGTGTACTTGGCTATTTTTTCAAAGTTTTATTTGGATTAATGTAGTAGATCGAAGAATAAGCTTCAATATGAATAGTTTATATACCCACTAATAAAGATAGAGGGCAGAGAAAGTCATGTGAATGTATCATATCATATTTTTACTTTCTCTACCACATACATAGTATGTAGAGAAGGTATGGCATTCCACCCAAAAATTCGATACCAGTTTTCAACGCAAATACATGTTTTGAGGCCCCTAAATCCAAAAAGGCATTTTTAGAAAAAGGTCCATGTGTGTATGTGTGTCTATGAGGAGCAAAACTCAAAAACGAAAAGTCGGATGTATACCAAACTTGGTAATTAGGTTCAGTGCCTTCCAAAGATAAGACACAAAGACTTTCAAGAAAATCCCTTTACCCCAGACTACTCTTTACATCGAGGATTTTTCGATTTTTTTTTTTACTTTCTAAACAAGGCTCAAACGATTTTTATTAAAATAGCGTATATTAAAGATATTTACATTATAAATAATATGTATATCTTGAATTTTCTGGAAATAGCCTGTGAAGTCCAGTTCATTTGCAAGGAATTTTATGTGGTCTTGTATAACTCAAAACGTTAAGCGATAGACGATAATGTACTACACAAAAATGTAGATCTCTTTAAAACACACAGTTTATTTAAAACAAGCTTTTTTGTAGCATAAGCCATTTCGGTTGTTATGCAGAACTAGGGCCGCTCGAAAAAATCAAGAATTCTGGTATTCTGGAATTAATGGTAGATTATTTTAATGTCCTGTAAACGTTCGGTTGTTTCTCGCGATTGTATGGAATCAGTATGGATTTTTAGGCTAGCTTATAGCGTCTAGTTCTTAAACATTTGACTAACGCTGTTCCTTTGTATCTATAACGAACTGTGCAACGTAGATATTTCTGCGAAGGTTCGTTTGGATTAAAATGTAGATAGCAAAATAAGCTTTAGTGAGAATAGTTTGCATACCCACTAATAAACGATAGGGGTAGAGAAAGTCATGTGAATGTATCACAGACTTTTTCCTAAATTTTCTTTATGGAATTAATGGAGATGTCAAATGATACAGCACGAGACTCAGAACCTCATTATGTGTATTCCTGTGTGAGATGTGCTGTTTTGGGTGCTAAATTTCATTTATAGCTTGAACTGCTTTTTCTGAGGCTTCCAAAATTATTCTGTAACTAAAAATGCCATAAGCACAAATGAAATCAGGACAGCTTTTCTGGACACAAATAGAAGCGATAAAATTTAAAATTTATTTAATAATAGCCAACATATGAAAACTTAAGAAACATAAGTTTATTCGTTTACATAGTTTAGAATTTGAAGAGTTTCGTAGATTGATTCTTACGTTACCCTTTTTTCATTACATATAACAGGGGCAATCCCACTTTAGGGGAAGAACACTATCTTCAATAACATTTCATAACGGCTTCTTAAATTCATTTTGAGTTATCATTGTGCAATACACAAAAACGTGATTTTTTTAAAACACACTCGCTAATGTCGAAGAATACTTCAACAGCAAATAACATGAAATCATTTTAGCACGTTAACATGGTCCCTTTTTATGATTAAACACTAACAGCGCATTTATCACCGTAAATATTTACCTTCTTCACTAAAAACAACTAACTTAATGATTTTCAATATACAACCTATCTTCTACCTTACTACGTTTCAGGTTAGTCTCCATTTTAAACATGGAATGCACGTTATTTAGTATTTTACATTAATAAGATATCACTAGGAACTCTTACATTTACACAATTTGCTATCGTTACAAAAATTGAGCTTTATTTTACCATTTATGTCACACCTTTCCATTATGGTTATGGTCGATATTGCACTTTTCTACCTTTGTCACGTCTTTGATGTTGGCTTCAAACTTCAAGCATTTCATGTCTCAACATGAGAGAGGTCGGGCTATTCTCTCTCTATCTGTTACTGTATACATGCTCGAAGATTGGACACTGGGAATATGTAACACATGTTCATGTACCTACAAAATGCAATAGCTGCGCAAGAGATCCAGTAGTTTCTCCATATTTTCCATATTCCTCCATGTCAACACATTCAAGTTTTCCCTATAAACACATGATGAACGCCGTGAGGTTGGAGGGGAGGAGCGAAATCCAGGTGCTTTGGCCAATGCCTTCTCTGTTACCATCAACAGTTGATTTTAGATCTACATGTACTGATGTTATTGTTATAGAGGGCGGTGTGTTTGAAAATCGGGATAGCCAACATTGGAACCTGGTCATGAAATCTGAACTTTCCAGAGTCAAAGTTAAAGTATCGAAATTGTCAAATAAATAAATTGAGTTTTTATTTAAGGACGCTCTTGGTTCTTAGGGTCCCACTTTATATTGGGCGTGAAAGACCGTAAATTTTGCTCAGAGGCCTCTTTATCAGGTTTGAGGTTCTTTTAGGTGCCGAAAAATTTACGACACATGACCACCGGCTTTACTTCCCTTCCTAAGGAAGCCACGCTAAGGATTTTTATGCCCGAAAAAAATCCATCACCCTCCGCCGGGTTTGAACCCGCGACCTCGGGAACTAGAGGCTAGCTAGAACACAGAGGACATTGAAATTGTCGTCTACGAATAAGACTTTCAGCAAAGTTAAAATTTGTAGCAAAGCATTCTATCAAAAGTTGTCACTGAAAATACCATTTTTAATATACTAAGTCTAAATGCAAGTGTCATTCGCTTCCAAGCACATTTCCCAAAATTTCTTCCGTAGATGTCAAAATAAGCATGATTAGCTTGTTGTCTTCCCCAAGGTCACAAGCGAAATTTCGCACATGTCCTGGCTCTGCCGGTATCGTGCAAACGTTAAGACTGCTATTTAAAATAGATTTCTGTATTTTCCCTCATTATTCTCTCATTAAACATACGAATTCTTTTTGAAAAGTTGTACACTAGCTTCCATATATGCCATCACCGGCAGCATTCTACTGGCCTTCACAGGTAGAGAATGTAGGCAAGGACTCCTTGTGTGTGTATCTGTTTACCTTTTCGCACATGCAGTGGCGTCCTGTTTTATATGCACAGTTCTAGATTATTCGCATATGAATATATAACTTTGAGCAATATTACTCGTCATCACTTATAATAACCATGTGTAATATATAACTAAATATAACCCTGTTTTGCTCAATATCTCCATGGAAAAATATTTTTGATGACAGTATGATGTAAAACTGAAGTAAATGATACTTTTTACTCTCAAAGAGGACACATTTACTAGGCATTATTTTAATAAATCTGTACATGCAAATGCTGTATATCATTGCCCTAGCAATGTTTTGAAACCGCAAATTTGCTTCCCACATACCCACAATTCTTCCTCGATGCACCTTCGAAATATTTGCATACATCACGTGAGCTACAGTTAACACACACCACTGCTTGGTCGAACAACAAAGGCAGAACGCTCTAGACACACCCTTCCCTGCAATATAAGCACTCACTAAGAAGGTGGGTAAAATGCCTTCCGAAGCTGTGTTGACGACATAAATGGAAACGAGTGTACAATGCTTTGAAGCAACATGACTAATCCTAGGGCCTGGTGATAGCATGCTAAACCTCTCCCAACTAAAGCTCCCGGATACGATTCTAGGCTGGAGAGTGGGAACTTTTTATTTAGCTAGGTTTATATCCTACCCTTATACGAGTGAGAATCTATGTGTTTGTGCGCGTGTGTGTATGTGTGTGCGTGCGTGCGCGCTTCAAAGTTAAAAAGAAAACCTGCATAATGTAAAACCAACGATTACAAGTGATGAGTGGACATCATTGCCGATTAGCAGGTATTCCATAAACAAAGAATCCGATATGACCTTGGGCCTAAAGTCGTTATAAATGGGAGATGGAGTGAAGGCCCTATCATCTATATTCTATAGGATCAGTCTGCTTTCTTAATTTTATTACCATATTGCGGGAAGTAGGAATATCTGATTGTGAATGTGTTTTAAATATACAAAGATAATAAGCAAACACCTGCAGGAATTATTTCTAAAGTACAATCTTCTAGTTTCAAAACCACCAGTGTGACCACAGAAGTAAAGCCGCCTTAATAGATGAAATCATAAAAGCTATACGACACGCAGCGACAGTAAAATTGGAAACGAAATTAATCAGATGACAACCAGAGAGTATATTAAATACGTTTAATACTCTATTCTCTCTGATGAAAACAGTCTTTCAATTAGAGGGGGATCTTTTGTTTACATTAACGATTACGAACATCTTGTAAGCAGCAAAATTAAGGTGTATTTTACACTGAGTGCATAAACCAGCTAAAACTCAAAAGTAAAAATCTTACAACGTTTAAAAATATTTCTTGATTAGCCTAGTTTGAACAACCGGAATAAAAATGGAAGAAACAGCCCTGGAGTTCAAGGTTAGATGAACTTATTACATATGTAGCTAGGAACTTTAAGAGTTGGTTTGCTTATATAGCGTTCTAGATTGCGGCCCATACAGCATAGAGGTTATGAACCTTATGCTCAAGGTGTCTAGTCTTTAGACGTAAAGGGGCTAAATCTCAGGATGTGGAAGTTTACTCGGCACAATGTATGTATATTTCAGTAAGTGTTTTTCTTAAGATCGTCGAATTCTCATCTAATTAGCAAGTGTTTTAAAGATAACCCTTTTCCAGGCAATATAAATTTATTTGACAAAACAATCAACCGTGGAAAGAAGATAAATGCTGGAACGACGGAATGCGGCAATTAAATATTTCTGTGATGGAATATGTATGCAGTTGTTTGATAAGTGAGGGCATAAATAGAACAATAGGAATAATTAAACAAGTTAAGCCCTTTTACTCTCTCTATTACTCACCTTCACTAAATAGAGAAAGTATTCCATATCGAGATTTCACTGGAAATATATGTTTGAGGTTCCCTGAAGTAAACAAACACATTTTTAGAAAAGGGGGTGCGCGCGTCTGTCTGTCTGTGGACAGCATAACTCAAAAACGAAATGGCATTTAAACACGAAACTTTGTATTTAAGTTCCTCTTCCACGGATGAGATACGAAGGTTATCAAGAAAATCTCTCCATATCAAGTTACCCTTTAAATGAAAAAATGTTCATTAAGTTTTTAGTTCTCAAAAACGCCTTTAACGATTTTGATTAAATTAGCACCTGTTTAAGATATTTGCATGTCAAATAAAATATTTATCCTGAATTTTCAGGAAATATCCCAGGCCTTGATTCTAAATGAATTTTGTGTAACTTGTAAATCGTAAGAGACAGATAAGATAGACAATGTAGTTCTTGTTAAACACACAATTTGTGTCAAATATATATTTTTGTTGCATTAACCATTTAGGAGATATTCTTTATTGTTGGCTTAATTGTAAAATACTTCATACATTTTTAAACTGCTAAGTCACTATTCGCTTTTCCTCGTGGTCATGCAAAGAGAAAGGAATTTCAAAGCCATCACATAGCGATGGATTTAACTCGCTTAAGCCTATTGTATTTCCCTTGTACCTGCAACGAGATGTGTAATAAAACCATTTTTGTAAATGCTTATATCGAATAACACGAAACGGATACTAGATTAGTTTGTAGAAGAGAGGGTAGAGAAAGTCACGTGAATGTAACACAGATGTTTTCTCTCTCTGTTTTACCGAGCAGCATTATATCGACACTAATTATAATAACCAATAAATGTTTATGGATCCAGTACGGTACAGTACAGTAAAAGTATAGAGCATTAAGCTTCAATTGTAAATAATAATGTATCAGTTTCTTTCCACAGTTTTCCGTTCTCTCTGCCATAAACGTCACTATATAATATATCTTTTAAAGTAAGCTTCCATTCGGAATATTATATAACCATTTCAGTGTATAATACTGAGCTTAGAAACATGCCAGTAATCGCGAACAGAATATAATCATCCGTTCTAGTTAAATGTTCTATACAGTTTAATCACTCCGTATACCGGGTGGAAGGGAGGTCATTACATTAGTTTAAACCAGTTACAGGTCTCATTATTTGGAACATATTTTGTATCTTTTATTTTATTACTTTCTCTACCACCTACACAGTAGAAGGTATTGCATTCCATACAAAATTCCACACCGAGATTTCACCGGAAGTACATGTTTTGAGGCATCTTGAATATAAAAACAATTTTTTGAAACTGTCCGTGTGTGTAAATGTGGTGTGTATGTGTGTGTGTAAATGTGGTGTGTATGTGTGTGTATGTGTGTGTATGTGTGTATGTGTATGTGTGTATGTGTGTATGTGTGTATGTGTGTGTGTATGTCTGTGTATGTTGTGTGTATGTGTGTATGTGTATGTGTGTATGTGTGTATGTGTGTGTATGTGTGTGTATGTGTATGTGTGTATGTGTGTGTATGTGTGTATGTGTGTATGTGTGTGTATGTGTGTGTATGTGTGTATGTGTGTGTATGTGTGTGTATGTGTATGTGTGTGTATGTGTGTATGTGTGTATGTGTATGTGTATGTGTGTATGTGTGTATGTGTATGTGTGTATGTGTGTATGTGTGTGTATGCGTGTGTGTATGTGTATGTGTATGTGTGTATGTGTGTATGTGTGTATGTGTGTATGTGTGTATGTGTGTATGTGTGTGTATGTGTGTATGTGTGTATGTGTATGTGTATGTGTGTATGTGTGTATGTGTGTATGTGTGTATGTGTGTGTATGTGTGTATGTGTGTATGTGTGTATGTGTGTATGTGTGTATGTGTGTATGTGTGTATGTGTGTGTATGTGTGTATGTGTGTATGTGTGTATGTGTGTGTATGTGTGTATGTGTGTATGTGTGTGTATGTGTGTGTATGTGTGTATGTGTGTATGTGTGTATGTGTATGTGTGTATGTGTGTATGTGTATGTGTGTATGTGTGTATGTGTGTGTATGTGTGTATGTGTATGTGTGTATGTGTGTATGTGTGTGTATGCGTGTGTGTATGTGTATGTGTATGTGTGTATGTGTGTATGTGTGTGTATGTGTGTATGTGTGTATGTGTGTATGTGTGTATGTGTGTATGTGTATGTGTATGTGTGTATGTGTATGTGTGTGTATGTGTGTATGTGTGTGTATGTGTATGTGTGTATGTGTGTATGTGTGTGTGTATGTGTGTATGTGTGTATGTGTATGTATGTGTGTATGTGTGTATGTGTGTATGTGTGTATGTGTGTATGTGTATGTATGTGTATGTGTGTGTATGTGTGTGTGTGTGCGCGCGCCTATATCCGTGTGTCTGTGAATAGCATAACTCAAAAACGAAAAGTCGGATAAGTATCAAACATGGCATTTAAGTTCAGTGCCTTCCAAGGATGCGACATGATTTTCAACAAAATAACCTCACCTCAACAACCCTCTACTTGGAACATGTTACGAAAATTTTGATTTTCTAAAAAATAACTAACGATTTTTATTAAAATACATAGATATTTTAATCCTCCCCTCCAATTACAGAGTGGAAATGGATACGCCACTTACGCACATCAACCCCCGAAGGGAAAGACTACCGAATAACCTGGATAGGGCCGACAGGGCTCTAGCGACTGTCTACCGGCTCTCCAGGGCGGTACCAGAGGACCTTGAGGTGTCTCACAACCCCGCCTGGACATTGGCTGGCCAGACGTACCTAATCTCTCATGGGTATCGGGAACCACTATCCCTCTGAGTCGTCATCCTCCATGGTGTAGTGGTTACTATGCTATCTCCTAGCTCCCGAATTCGCGGAGGGCGACGGATTTTTTTCGAGCGCAAAAATCCTTAGCATGGCTTCCTTCGGAAGGGAAGTAAAGCCGGTGGTCCCATGTCGTAGATTTACGGCACGTAAAGAACCTCAAGCCTGATAAAGAGGTATCCGAGAAAAATTACGGGCTTTCAGCCCAATATAGGATGGGACGCTAAGGACCACAGCAGTTAAAGAGCATCCATAAATAAACCTCAATTTAATTTTTCCCGTCGAGTCCAACCAAATCCAAACAACTCCCTTACGGGAGGGGCTCGGATGTTTAGCCCAGCGTACTTCTAGTAACGTCGGAAGTACCACGAGTGATCAGGGTCTGCAGCGCCCGCACCACGACAACTGAAGGGGTCGGAGCGCACAGCATCTACAGTGCTTTACTGTGCGTCCTGCTTCCCACATGCCAACAAACGTCCACTGGTCACGTCGTTTGTATACGGCATAGTTAACTGACGACAAGCTAAAGTAGAAAGAAGCGTGGAATCACATGTTCTTAAAACAGATAAGATATAACCCCCTTCCTCCTTCCCCGCAGTAAGTGTGAAGGAGGCGCCAGCTGATATCTTAAGACACACTCTATTAACGCCCTTATAGGCGATTAGAAATCGGATGTAGTCTACTTCTTGTGGGATGTGAACTACAGGAGGCTACATGCTGCAGGCAGACAAACCACAGAGACGCGCGGAAGTCCCAACCGTTCCTGCTCGAGGACCCGTCCCACCACTGGAGCTATCCAGAGAGGATGATGAACGACACGTCACCAAGTAGTCCTTTAGTGTCTACGAGGAATACTCTTTCCTTTGAGCAAGCATTCGCGCCAACTGTCCGACACCACCATACGCCACGAAACCCAGAAACACATCTGAAACATGAGAAGGAATCGGAATGAAACGGAAATGATGGATAGGAAATCGTGGTAGATGGGAAACCACCCCAGCATTCGTCTATCAACCAGAAAGAACACGAAATACCCAAGGTCAGAGTGGACGGTAGACGGGAATCGAACCTGGGACCTCCCGAATGGAGTCTCACGCGTTACCGCGGATCTTGCGATCTTGCTCGGATACTACTCTACTACTCCCCAACTACTACTACTGCTGCTGATAATAAAATAATAATTATAATGGTGATAGTGGAGGTGGTGTTGGTGGTGATAGTAATCTTTTGACTTACAAACGAAGTCGTAAATTGGACGTTGGAGGGATGTTACTTGCAAAACAAGTGCACTCGGCAATCCTCCTCCTTCCCTTCGAGGATACCGTCGTACCACATGCTGTGACTCTCAAGTATTTTCAGCTTTTCAATTGGAACACAAGAGCATTTAAGCGACTGTTTTAATAATGAATCCTGGCCATATGCAGCGAAATGCTGAGCATTATTTGTGAACATTTAATTTAAGAAAGAACAGTTTATCAAAGTGGAAATCTTGTTTCCAGTTGTGTCATAATGTTATGCAATATCTGGAAGTACACTTGTTTGTACTCTGACATCAATGGATTGCCAATGTATTCATCTAGCAGCTCAGATCTATTCAGGGAAGCCTTAGGTTGCGAATTAGTCGAGCTTTTCTTGGAATTAAAAAACTCATTCAACGTATCTTCACTTCTTAAGTTTTTCATGTAATTTACGCATTCTGAAACAGCATTGTTGCCAAGCTGTGCGTTACGGTTTTTTGTGTGTGTGTGTTTAAGAGTATACTTTGAAAAAACAAAACAGAAAACAAAATCAAAGTCTAGGAGCCTATTTTTGAAACCCAGGCTTCTCTTATAGCTGTGCACTTAAGTATGGATAGCCAATTATTTCATCCGGAACCTCAAAAACCCGCTTGGTTTTCATGAATGGCATATACAGTTCTGGCGTTGTAGTTCCATATGGTGTCACTGTTCTTCATCATTTACCAACTACACGGTCTGGAAATGTGGTACGTTTGGAAGACCGTTGGAAGAAAGCAGGAATGCCCTAAAGCATGGAGAAAAAATCCTTACTGGTTTTATACAGAAACACTGGTGTAAAACTAAATTTAAGCGATATGTGGTTTTTTAGATTACCTCACATACACACACATACATACAATTTTCTCTCTTTATAATGTTAGTATAGATTTTGCATACCGTGCTAACGAACTTGATTACAACATACAACGGGAATAAAGCAAAATTTTCTTACATGAAGTTAGTTGCTAAATCCTGGCTGTATACTTACATAAAATTTATATGCAGAGGTGCAGCTATGGAGGGGTTTTGGAGGTTGGACATTCCTTACTAAAAATGTAAACATTAATAGCAAAAATGGTGTCGTTACAGGAATAGCACCTATTGCATCTTTCTAGGTTGACGGGAGCGAGATAATTCCTCTTCGTATCACTGGACTGGTAACGCTATACGTATTTATGCCGCATGTTATAACTGTTCCCCGCGGTGACTCCATATTTATAAGGGTCCATTCACAATGAAATGTAAGCGCAGACGTAGCATAAGCGCCATACTTTGCATTCATGTTATTTAATGGAAGCATTCACATAGAGCGCGCTACTCAACGCAAGAGTTTGCCAACTCCAAACTTTATGCTTGCGTTGCGTGCATAGAGGAAGAATTCTGCATTTCTTTCTCTTTGCATTGCCTGCTGTTCAACCGCAGACGATCGCGATGCGAGACTTTAGCCGTCTAATGTACATGCGTGCACTCTTCCATTAGGCCGTGACACACAAATTGTGGGTGATCATCTCCCATTTCTCTTAAGAGGTTATGGGAGTGTCCTTACTGAATCCTCTTTCATTTAGTGGATGAACCCGGCATCTGTGCCTAGATTTCTTGGCTCAGGCGCAAAGAGATAATGAGCATTGCATTAATATAACTTGTGCAGCTGTATCATCACATGTATAAATTGCTGCAGTTTCCTGACATTATTCCGTACGCGGGAAGGAGGTATGAAATTTTAAGAAACTTACGGAATCGGTGTTTTTAATACGCAGAGTTAATTGTGTAGTATCCCGGGTTCTTAAATTCTGTAGGAGTTGATGCTTTATCGAATACATTGGGCCCCTCTTGGTGATCGCTTAGCTTTTGCGGAAATCTTGTCAGAAGATATTGCGAACGTGATGAAAAAAAATTATGGCTAACGGAGTGTCGCGAAGCAAGGAAAATGTAGCTAAAGTGGATCATTCGAGTTTAGACGCGCAGATCCTACGGCTACGCCCTGTCGTAGCTGCGGCCCTTGCGTTTTAGGGCCCATGATGTCACAATTTTGGCAGTAGAATGCCAACGACAGCAACGCTAACATGATGCAAATGCGTATGTTAGATATTGATAACGAAAGTACTCACTACCCACATACGGAATTTTGAGCAAACAGTTGTGATGCCATTAACGCTAAGGGCGGGTGTTGGAAGTATGTATTTCTTCTTTATTTCTTTCTTTGTTTTTTTGTGTGTGACCTACTTATTTATAACATATTGAGTGAACATTCTTATTTGGTATTGTTGGTTATGTTATTCAATTTGAAACTTGCGGTGCACTCGGAACATTTCCGCAGTTAGTTTAAGGATATAGAAGCCCGTGCAGACTTCTTGCGTTACACCTACGGCAGCATCGTGAATGGTGTTCACTCACGCCTGCGCTTATGCTGCATTACGTTAGCACTTGCATTTCATTGTGAATGAAGCCTAAAGCGGGTTGCGTCAGAAATAAAATGGTGGGACTGATGAGTTCATCGTCCTCGACGTCGCTCCATGGACCTCTGGGTTGAATTTCACTTTTGATAATGGTGATGATGCCTTAGGTGTGGGTTTATAATTATGGGCGTATGTGGGTGTGTAAGAAAATTGTGTTTGCCTCGGCTCGCCTAAGTTGTACACTTTGCTCTTATCAGGGCTGTTCAGTCCATAACAATTCTGTATTAAATAATAACATCCATGAAAGTTTAACTGAGTTTGTAATTAATCAGACATTTCAAGAAAGCTAAACAAATGTAGATACATTAACATGAGATATCTAGCTGTGTACGGTCATGTAGGTTATACGGGTATATTGGTGCGTTTTTTTAAGTTGCTCTCACAAAATTAAAAATTAAATTGAGTTTTTTTATGGACGCTCTTTAACTGCTATGGTTCTTAACGTCCCATTCTATATTGGGCGTGAAAGACAGGAAAATTTACTCAGGGACCTCTTTATCATGTTGAGAATCTTTGACGTGCCGTAAATCTACGACACGGGTCCACCGGCTTTATTTCCCTTCCGAAGGAAGCCATGCTAAGGATGTTTACTCCCGAAACAATTCATCGCCCGCCGCCTGGTTTGAACCCGCGATCTCGGGAAATAGAGACTTGGCACCACTAACTCATTAAGTAAATAATGTTTTAATAATTTATATGTCAGTGTGCTCATGTCGATGAATATGTTGCAAATTAATTAGTGTGAATATATTACAGTTTATCCTAACACCAACACATAGTCAATTTCTGGAGCTCACCGGCACATTGTCATATCTTGAGACTACAATCGAACAATGCGTGCTGACTTTGATAGAAGCTACTCTTGCTGGTGTCTCTGCTTCCTCAACTTTGAAAATAGACATACTTAAATTCTATGGGGTCTCTTACTGACGTAGATAATAAGTGCTCTGGCCTATCCTAACTCTAATTTTAAAAATGTTTCAAAATCTCTACAGTTGGCCGTCTCAACCGTCTTTAGAACGTTCTACAAACATTCTCGTTGTTTACTTCAACTACGTGACCTTCTTACCGGTAGCTGTTTGGTAAAGATTTGTTTTCTATCTACTTCAAGTTAATCGAGATAAACATTTGCAGAAATGCTTTTATTGCATATTTCCTTGTAGGTAAAAAAGGGATTAGGGAAGTACCTACAGTATAGATGAAAGAATTTAGTGGCAGTTCCCAAGAATTCAAAATGGGCGACGTTATACTAAACTGAAATACTATGAAGAAGTTTAATTTTGGGAGGAGTTGTAATTGTTTCACGCATGGTACAAAGTTCCGGTGGCCTTCGCCCCAACGTTCACTTTCCGGTGGCCCTCGCCCCAAGTTTCACTTTCCGGTGGTCTTCGCCCCAATGATTAGGAATCAACTTTGTATTTTCATCTTTGCCTCAGCTGCGTCAGTATTAATTTGTAGAAACATGTATCTCTGAACAAGGTGGGATGCAGCTAAAGAATGTAGGCTTACACAGATTATAATTTTTACTTCACTCCTTTTATTAATCCTTCACACGATTAAATAACATTTCACTTATATAGAGAGCTGTGAGATTATTTATTAATTACTTGCACTTTTTAACACGTAAACTTTATAATATTCGCCGTAATGAATTTTCGTCTCATACTGAATACGTATGAAACTTCTCGAGGACGCGTCTCGCGTCCAGTTAGGAACGCTGTCTACAAGCAACTGAATTCTATTTGTAAATTTCTGTATTTCAATTTCTGATTGGCTAATCCTACTCCAATAGAATACTTTTATTTAACTTAAGCTTTTTTCTAGTTGTTGATTGGCTATTTATAAACTGTTTTAAAAAATTACATTATTGTTGCTCCAAGAATTACCAGTAGCATTATTAACTTTCCAATTCATTATTACCTCAGGGTTACCTCATTGTTAGCAACTTTTGACCTATATTCTCACAGCTCCTACATTATTAAATTACGTAATACATTCACATAACATTATTAAACATGTACACAATAATATAAACATTAATACAATGACTGTTACATACATTTTATATGTTATTTATACACATAATGCTTTAAGGTGGGCTGTTATTATATATTATATAATTAGGCTGAAATCATTTAAGTGTTAGAAATACTGTTTCAAATACCAATGGGAATTACCAGTTCCAAGCCAGTCAGTAAATACTGTTTTGCGATATTTAGTGCCGGGAAGTGATTTAACCCAGAAGTATTTTGTGTGTTCAGGTGCTCCTGTTCTCGTAAACAGGAACTGCCCATCGACAAAATATTTTGTAAACAAGTTTGAAAAATAGGGTTGTTTTGAAACAACCCCTATGGATTAAATAATTTTCCAGCGTTGAATATGGTTTCGTATTTATGCGAAATTGTGTTGTATAAATAACAATTGCAAAGTATGGAACACATACCGAGCGGAATGGCTAAGGTGGTTGCGTCTGTGGCCTGCATTTGGGAGGTCGTGAGTTCGATTTCTATGGCCGACCTTCCTGATCCATGGATTTTTTCGGGGGTTTCCCTGGATCGCAGGCAAATCCTGGGAAGGATCCTTATATCCCCCGAATTTCCTGTTCCTCCATTTCGTTCCATTAATCATTTCATTCATTCACCACCCGTTTGGTCTGTTTCAGGGCTGGGAATGCCGGCGATGGAGTTTCGGTGCAGCGTGGCAGGGAAAAGAATGCTCTCTGTGAACTTTCTCCGTCCTTCGGCTGGTTGCCGGGGTATAAGGACCGCTCCCGGCAGGGGTGATAGACCCCATGTGGGCTGCGGTCCTCGATCTGCCTGTCCGTCTGCCGGGGCGTTTATATCTGGAAACTTTAGGAATCCTGTCATTTCTGTGCCGCCGCTCCTGGATCCGTCCACCCGGTGTCTCCCTTCACCACAACACTTCCTCGTGGAGGCACGCGGTACAATATCCGGACTCCGTGGATCAGTGCCGCATCCCATCCGCTTCTCATTCCATTCCATGGAACACTTATGTATGCACTCTGAACAAACGTCCACGTGGAAAACAATGACGTGTATGCATCCAAAGACAATTTGCTTTAAATTCAACGGTTTGCATACTGCTAGGTACCTAATGGTTGCCAACCTAGCACCTGTAATTAACACAAACCTTTAACATGGGGAGACTTTCAGAAATAGTCATTGGTATTCATGCTAAATGGACATATGGAATTTCGCCAAATATAGTTATAGATCACTATAATGGAGGAATTATGTATGTCAGAGTTGGATTTTTGAACTGCAATATTTTGCGCTCTCTACAGGCTTTAACCAAGGGTCAAATCTTTTAAGAGCGGGCCGCTATGTGATGGCCTTCAGATTCTTCTCTTTGCATGGCCAAGAGAAAAATAAATTGTGGCGTTACACTTACATAACTTTCTCTACTCATTCTTCAACAAACTATTCTTACCAAAGCTTATTCTTCTATTTAAATATTTTCATAAATGGTTTTATTACATATTTCCTCGTAGTGACAAAGGGAATGGTGAATACAGTAGGCTGAAGTGATATCAAACCTTCGAGCTGGTCGCTATGTGCTGGCTTGAAATTCCGTTCTCTTTGCATGATCACGAGAACAAAAAATGACTTTCCATTTGAGAAAGGTATAACTATTTGAAAAATCAAATAACAAGGAATGACTGCCTCTGTGGTCTGGAGATTAACGTGCTAGCTTCCAAATCCGGAGGCCTCGGGTTCCATTCCTGGTTGGAGGATGCGAATTTTTCTTTAGCCAGAAATATTCACCTAGAAATCTTTCCTAGAATCTGGAAGTATGAGTTTGAGTTTAACTGTCTGTATGAGTTTAGTGTTTATAGAGAAAAACCTAACGTAAAGAAACCCGAAGATGAACAGAATAGTAAACGAGCGAACATCATTGCTGATTATGATTGTTCCAAAAGCCGCCGAATAACCTTAGATGTTAAAAGCGATGTCTAAATAGAACAACACATAATAATAATAATAATAATAATAATAATAATAATAATAAATAATAATAAAATAAGTATCTTGGAAACGGTCAACTCCACATACACAAAAAGTTATTTGGCATAACTTGTATGCTTTGACGAGATCTACATTTTTGTGTAATAAGATTTTGTCTATCTCTTACGTTTACTATCCATCTATCTCGTCTATCTCTTACGTTTACAAAAGTCACTTAGAATGAAGATGACTTCAAAAACCTTTTCCAGAAAATTCAAGATATATATTTCATTTTGTCACGAAAATATCTTAAACGTATGGTATTTTAATAAAACAAAATCCATGTAAATCGTAGTTTCGGGTAGGGGAATTTTCTTGAAAATCTGTATATCGCATCCCTGGAAAATACTGAACTTAAATGCCAAGTTTGGTATTTAACTAAATTTTTCTTTTTGAGTTATTGTTCACAGGCACACACATATGGACTAGGGATGGGCAGAAAATAACGTAACGGTTACATTGTAACAATTACCTTAATGTAACGGTTACTAAAGTAACGAATACAAGGTAATTAGTTACCCAATAAGGTTATCAAAAGTAACGAATACAGAGTACCTAGTTAGTTAACCAATAACGGTTACCAAAATAACGAAGAGAACTAATTATAGCGTTAACGGCAACTAAAGTAATGAGACGGTTACCGGCCATGACATCATTCACTGCCTGTGCGCAGCATTGGTGTCGCTTATCGGGAACTACTATAGTAACCTTAACTCGTTTGCAACTTGAGTCTATCCTCGCACGAGTTGCAAGTACATACATATTTGTTTATTACAGTGCGTTGTTCATCGCTTCGAATATAGGTCACAGACCACAGATGACAGGCCAGTCAGCACTCAGGTAGCAAAGCTGTATGCATTGTATTAAGAATATTATTATATACAATTGTAGGTACAGCAATTTTTAAAAAAAATTAATGCTGTTTAGTAACAAAATATGTGTGGGCGCTAATCTCAAACAGCGGTACATGAATTTTAACAGTGTTGAATCTAGATTCAGAGTTCCACAATTTCAGCAAGTCTACCCTCTAAGATTGCTTAAAGAAACGTGAAATTTCTCCAACTTTAGAATTGGAAAAGCACGTGTGAAGCTCTGTGTATCCGAAATTTTGGATTTATTATGATGGATATTTACGCCTTTATCCTCACATGGCAAAGAACAATGAAAGACCGATAGACATACGACAAGGTGAAATCAGTATTTCCTGAATCAAACCACGAAGTTGAAAGGGCTGCCTCATTATCAAACACACTATAATTGTAAGTTGAATATTTGTTATTAATATTGTACAACTGCATGCTTCCGACCTCGAGTTGGATAAATGTAATGCTAATTTCATTTACTCGCGGCTGTTCATATCTGCACGTATTAATGCCGGGATTACGATTAACTTTACTTGCGTGACGGGATGTGACGTGAAGCTAAGAGACGCTATTAAACTAAAGGTTTAACACGCATTTAACATAGCGAGAATGATTCTTGATTGGTATTGTTTTATTACTTCATGCTACTGCTTCACGCCGAATGGTTCTAATTACCACGTGAAATCAAACTTGACGTAACAGGAAGGAAAAGTGTGACGCAGCCAAACTCTTAATTTACGTCTCGTTAAGTCACGTTATGTTAACTCTAAATAGTTCCATTTAATACAATGTGTTAGACTTTCGTGTTACGTCGCGTTGAGTCAAGTCACGTTACGTTAAATTCATCGTAATCCCGACTTAAGAGAGGTGCGCTTACAGTGCGAATAGCTTAGGCCAGATGTGGCGAAAACGGGACTCGCGAGTTATTTTGACTCGTAGGCGCCGTTCCCTCTCTGCCACTGTTCCTTTGTTTTTCACATACTGCTGAGTGATGCAATGCGTGTTGCATATTTGGTGACTCGCGGAAGGAAGGGTTTTCGCTACCCTTGGCTTTGACAATAGAGAAATGGGGAGAAGGCGACACGAATAAATACGCGTTACTGTTTGTGTGCATGTATGTGTGTGTGCACGCGCGCAGGAATGTAGAAGTAAGTGCAAATGTAATTTGCAATTATAAACCACCGTAGTAATCAAAGTGTTGACACACTTATTTTTAGATTGCATAAAATAACAAAGTAAGTCTGTACTGACATATTGAAACGTAGTTACACCTAATCGTTACTGATAACCATTAATGTAATGTAACTGCGAAGGTAATAGCTATGAAAACAAATAACTTAATCGTTTCTAGTAACCCTTAAATGTAACCGTTAACGCATTGTAACTGTGGCAGTTATAACCGTTACTCGAAAATTAACTGTCTGTCACACTCCTAATACGGATCTGTTTCTAAAAAATCTATTTTAGAAGGGTTCAGGGGCCTCGTAACATGTGATTTGCAACACAATACTTCCTCTGCAGAGAAGGTAGCAGAGTGTGTAGCGGAGAAGTTAAAAATGTAAATAACCATTGTAACTGGACCAATTCTATGCTTATAAGCTCTGGTACTACTGCACAAACTTATAGGACGTTCTTACAAATATACTGAGCTAATGCCCGAGATTAAGAGTCAAATATAGAATCAGCTGTCATTACATGAACATTCAAAAAACGGAAAATGGGAAAAGAGTCAACACTGTACAACATTTGGCTTATTAATTTGTGTTTTATATCCGTGCTCGTTGCAGCTTCCGAATATGCTGTACATAACTTTAAAACTGGTGCTCAAACAGTAAAATAAGCATAATTCTAATGATATCATACATTAATTACTTTAATTAATATTTTACAGAATATGTGCCCCTATATCCTGTCAGAGAACAATGTTGAAGATGAAGCAGATCAGTGTGTATATGAGACACTGGAAAAGCTGTACAGACATGTAAGTTTTGCCTTAGGGTTAAAACGTATTGTTCTGGTCACTGCTTTTCAAAGGACCTTGTAATTATTATCACTGAGAATTTTATGAAGTCTCTTCTTCTGCTTTTTATATCTAACAAACAAGGATTGCTGCTTACTTATAAACAGTTTGAAAGAACAGTTACTCTCAAATCAAACAGAATGCGTTTAAATTCACTTAAATTAATGTAATTAAAATTACTGTTTACATTTATTTTTTCTTAAATGATGGTTTAATAGTGGTTTATTTGGAGATTATTTTTACCGTGATTATAGTGGTACTTCGCAAACTTCAGGCTTTTTAAATGGTTGAGTGAATGTATTGACTCTGTTTATTTTAGTGCTAATATGGTATATAGACGATATTTCTGGAAATAACAATAATCTGAGTGGAAAGATAGAATCAGAGGACTGTAGAATTCAATGCCATAGCCGGAATTTGAACCACGGAATGTAATATCGTACCGGCATGGTAGCGCAGTGGTTAGCGCAACCGGCCAGAGACCGTGAGATCCGTGGTTCAAATCCTAGCTATGGCATTGAATTTTTCAGTCGTCTGATTCTACCTTTCCAACCTTGTCCAACACTTGGCTTGTAAGAAAGAACAATTAATTCCACTAATCTGAGCGTTTTTCAATAATACTCGCATATTAGGCTTGTAGTTCTAATAAACAATACACAGATGAATTGCAAAATAAGCCACTAATAGTGACAATTAAATACAATCATGAGCTGTTACCTTTGTGTCTCCTTTATAGGGAATTTCTTCTTCTGTGCTGTTAATTGTTGAAAAAATAACTTCTGTTATTAATTTAATTTATATCAGAAATAATACGTCTGTTAAAAGTAGAGCTGCATTAAAATGTGACTTTTTGAATAATATGAAATACAATGTTATTTAGTGAATACTTCAAACATTAAAAGGAACACGTAATTGATCATACTTATGAATGTTATATGTTTTATAAATCAACTTAACTTGAAGTGTTGATGCAAAACAAATCACAAATACCGGAAAGAACATTAGATTTTAATTGTAACAATAATAATTACAAGATTTTTCAATCAATGAATCAGTGTACTATCCACCATTCAGTAAATATAACAACAGACTTCATGTAAACTAAACAATAGTAATTATTACCTTAAGTATAAAAATATCACTTAATTACTGAATGACCATAATATTATTATTCATTAATCATAACTTTAATCTCTTTTCTCAATGCAATGTGCCTTTGCTTATTCACTAGAGTGCTTAATTCTTGAAAGTATTCTTTATGTTTTAGTTTAACAATATGTATTTAGAAAACTAATGAGGATGCAATTTGCTTTATGAATAATTTTAAGTAGTATAGTTTCATCAAACACTTTTTCAATATTTTCATAAAAATAGCTTACAGCAATATCACATTCTACTCGACATCTTTAACTTCTTACACATAGTGTTATAATAAATTGTCTTAAAATTATAAATTAATGACGGATTAAGATAAAAAAACTTTTGTTTACTTTTAACGTCACATTTAGCTTAAGAGACTCGCGATATTTGTCTTAAGAGGAATAAAATCTCTGCACACATTTAACTTGAGTACATACAGTGTGGACCATTTAAGATGAGACTGTGAAATATCTCCAAAACTAAGTGTTGTAGAAAGAATATCTTTGACAAAGGTTGCTTGATATTATGGGGGTAAGTAAATGCCATTAGTCGTGTTTTATTTAGAGCACGTTGTGATGATCATTTTAGGGTCAATTTAATTTTTTTAAATGGGAACCTACATTTTTTATGTCATTTTCTCATTAGAAAATGCTTTATACAAACTGTTTATTTTGTGATGAGGAATAAAGAAACAAAATAAAAAATGCCGGTTCCCAATTACGAAACGTAACTTGACCGTCAAATGACCATTCATTGATGGTCCAACCATTCATTGCGCTCTTGGTACAGCCATTCAGAATTTTCGTTGTCATTTACATTGGTGTAAGAACAATTGCAAAGTGCTTTATACAAATTTTGTTTAGCTTTTTATGAAGAGTGAGAAAACAATATAAATAGGTTCCCATTTTAAAAAATGTAATTGATCCTAAAATGACCATCACAACGTGCTCCAAATAAAACACGAGTAATGGAATTTTCTTTTCCCCACAATATCAAGCAACTTTGAGGAATGCTTTATTTTCGGAGTAATATTGTAGTTCTACTGTTGGGGAGCCATACTTTAAGTAGTTACAACCACGTGCGATACAAAGATTCCGGTGGCCTTCGCCTCAATGTTCACTTTCCGGCGATCTTCTCCCCAAGTTTACTTTCCGGTGGTCTTCGCCCCAAGTTTACTTTCCGGTGGCCTTCGCCCCAATGTTTAGGAACCAACTTTGTATTTTTATGTTTCTTTAAATATTATATATATATATTGTGTTTGCCTCGGCTGGGTAAGTATTAATTTGTAGAAACATGCATCTCTTATCAGGGGATGATGCGGCTAAAGAATGTAGGCTTACACAAATTATAATTTTTACTTCACTCCTTTTATTAATCCTTCACACGATTAAATAACACTTCTTATATAGAGAGCTGTGAGATTATTTATTAATTACTTGCACTTTTTAACACGCAAAATTTATAATAATCTTGCAGTAACGAATTTTCGTCTCACACTGAATACGTACCGAGCGAACGAACTGCTCAGGTTGTAAATTGTTCTATTTCAAGTCTCTGATTTACTAATTCTACTCCAATAGAATACTTTTATTTAACTTAAGGTTTTTCTAGTTGTTGAGTGCCTATTTTAAACTTTTTAAAATATTACATTATAATTGCTCCAAGAATGATACTAGTAGCATTATTAAACTTTCCAATTCATTATTGCCTCAAGGTTACCTCATTGTTACCTCATTGTTAGCAACTTTCGGCCTCTATTCTCACAGCTTCTACATTATTAAATTACTTAATACATTCACATAACATTATTATACATGTACATAATAAAAATAAGCATAATACTATGACTCTTACATACATTTTATATATTATATTATACACATATTGCTTTAAGGCGCCGCTCAAGAAATTATAGTTTAAATTACTCACCGTAAGCAGGTTAAAATCACCCGTTACCAGACTATTACAACTGCACTGCATACATTTGGAAGATTGGCTATAGAAGTGAAAAATTGTAAATAGCAAAGTTTGTGTTAGATGGGAAGTACACGTTTACTAAATAATACGATTTTCCTTGAAGCGCAATTGTCCCATAATTATCTCGAACGATATCAAATTTTCTAGCTCTTATATCACTACGAGTGGCAATTAAAACTCCACCTCCTTTCTTATTTTCCATATCTTGTTGATATACCCAACGAGCCAATGAACTAAGAACCGGCTGCGCGGTGTTTTTCCTGTTTACGTTATCGGTGCTCGTTACCTTAGCATGGCTTCCTTCGGAAGGGAAATAAAGCCGGTGATCTCGTGTCGTAGATTTACGGCACGTAAAAGAACCTCAAGCCTGATAAGGAGGTTTCTGAGGAAAATTTCTGGTCGTTCAAGCCCAATATAGAATGGGACGCTAAGAACCATAGAAGTTAAGGAGCGCTCATAAATAAAACTATATTTAATTTAATTTGTTGCCTCTGCGGCTAAAATAGAATAGCGCGGATGCAACAGTACAATATTTTAAAAGCTCCCTTTTTAAACAGCGTGACCTTAAACTAGAACTTTTAACATAGTGTACATCAACTAAAAGCTTTACATTATCGCACCGTTCCATTGTGACCAACTTTGTTTTCAAGTCCAATCACATGGCAATTACCGTTTGTATTTGCGCTTGTTTAATAATTCGACTTGGTTTCATTTGGTTTTTCTTTTCATTATGTCTTTCTACATGATTAATTTCTCATGGCAGTCGCATTATCTGTTCACAATACAAATCTTCATACTTCAGTTTATCGAAATTCGTTGTGGAGTTAAACTACTTTAAATTGGCAGCCTTATGCTTTCTTTGATCTAAAACGTTATTATTTTATCTAGTGTAACTTACATAAAGATAAAATGGCGGCAATTTTTCATTCAGAAGAAATTGAAATGGAAGAGCCAGATGAAATTATAGAAGCAGCAGAAAGAATGACACTAGAACTACTTACCCCCCCAAAAAACCCAGAAAGCAATATAATATAGCATTTAATCGCTTCATTGCTTGGTGTAAGGCAAAACATGTTGAAAATAATTTCACTGAAAATGACTGCTAGCAAATCAACACAACATCAAAATATCTGACATTTCGCTGCACACGTAAGCTGATCTCGTTCTGAACGTGATTTCTCTTAGTTTCAGGAATCAATATAATATTATTTTATTGATATTTTACAAATTCGAGCGCTGTCTAAAAATAGTATACGCCACACATATTAAAAGCGGTTTTATTTTGCTCGTAGCATTTCACAAACATTCCTATTCGCAAAATAAAACCCTACCTTTAACAATTGTATCATAACTACTATTAAAGGCTTTACTTACCAACTTTATGAAAGGAGGTGCTGAAACTGGCCACCGTCGTTGTCCATACGTTGGCACCTTTTTAGGAAACTATCCATCACTCGCCATAGTTCACAGAAACGCCAGCAATTTCCTGGCGGATATTTTGTTTTAATTATTCCAGGGTGTGTGAGTTTGTCTTGTACAGAGAGTGCCAAAGAAAATCTTAGGCGGCTTTTGTATCGTTCTCTGGAATCTTTTGAGACGTGTCCTTCCCTTACCTATCGCAGAGCATGGTGGCTTGATAACACAACACTAAGGGGAAAAAGAGGGGAGTTAATGCCTTTGCTTTTTCTGGTGTTATTGAAACCAAAACATGTTTATTGTCTCAGAACCAGTCATGCCGTATACTAGTGAAATTACTCCTGGGTATGTGGCTGGGGGCTGGTCGCACTGTTACAGCAATTGAAACGGCAGTGCATAAAGGTGTTTTATAGTAAATTACTGGATAAAATATTCCAGGAAAGTGGGGAAGACGGTCTACATACTTGTCAGGAAGTAGGCACTCCCCGTAAAACATCCGCAGATGGTGATATTCGTTTACTAAATGCAAATTACTCTTTTGTTATAATTGACTGATCATGTTTAGAGACTAGTGATAAATATGTATATGGTTTACCGAATATGACATAATATTATGGCAATAAAATTGGGTTATATTTTTATTTATACTCCTGTTGTATTCCTATGATAACCAATATGTTAGTAAAGGTATATTAACCAATTATAGTTTGAATTAGAGGGAAAACATGCAGCTTAATTTATTTATTTATTTATCATTTAGTTATGTTTGCTTCTATGCAGCAACAAGCATTGATATCACTGTGAGAATACAGTTCTGTTTGTTTTTTGTTATACAGTGCTGCCTTGTTATGTATTTAATGAATACCATTCAAGCTTTAATTTGTACAACCTGAAAATTTTCTCACACTACACATTCTACATTTCGCTAACCTGGGCGCTCATCAAGTTTTCCCCTTAGCTTTTAACCCGTTCAAAAGCGTGTCCTGCACCAGCCGATAAGGTATGGCTACCAATCACGATAAGAGGTCTGTGTGACAAACTGAATGCACTCACTCTACCTCTTTCTCTTTCAGCCAATACGATCGAGAGCGTAAATATATATTTCGATTCTACGCCATTTTGTAACCTTTGTTGTAGGTATAGGTGTAACTATTTAGCAGAAGGAGTGGCGCACCATTGCACCGTGACCTTGACGCAGTATTTTATATCACAACACTGTAAATGCCAGAGTGATTGTAGTGTAAATTAGCATTATTGTATGACAATGATTTGAGATGTCTGTTAATTATAAGCATTGCTAGGAAATAAGTTTACACGGCCTCACTGAAACTGACAATAGGAGCGGGTAACAATGAGCGAGGGGGTGAGTTGTTTATCAATTAGAAGAGACAAACAAATGACGTCAGAGTAGCGCGCTTTTCTTTAGAAATTGGAGGGAATATCTTCCCTAGAGCATATGTGTTCGTAATTTTGCTTGGATATAAAAATAGACGCTAATGTTGGCGCGTTTTATTAACCAATAGCAGCTCGATTATAATCTTTAGGCATATCGGGGTGAGGGAGTATAAATTCCGTGCCAGAGACGGGTAACGCACAGTTCAACAGAATCATTCACCGGTTACACGTCGCGCAGTTCTACAGAATCCCTCGCGTCGTAAAGTTAGTTATAAAATGTGAAATACGCGAATTAATAATGCGCGGCAAATAGGTGATTATAGTTACATTCGAAAATATAACAGTTTCAGTCGGGCGTGTATCAAGAGTAATTATGTGAAATTAATTAATTGTGACGGCAATAAAAGTGTAAAAACAAATTCTTTTATCAGTGTTATCTTTTAGTAACAACTCCTTTCCGTTTACACACCCTGTTCAAGAGATTTGCTCGACTGAGTAATAATAGCTAGCCGGAGGACAAAGAACCCAAAATTCAAACTAGTAATACAATAACAGGCGCTCAGCAATAAGATAACGAACGAAAGATACCGCGACAACCTAAAACAACCAATGAAATGACCATGGCTTCGCAAGGCCACGTACAACGATAAATAATGTGACATTGACCCGAGGTGCAGTGAGATTTTCTTTGGCGCTCTTCGTACGCGTTATGTTTTACTTTACTCCTGAGATAGAAATCGCAAAATTTTAGGTGGGAGACCGAGGGAGCCACAAATCTCTACTAATAATTCTGTCCTCAAACACACTTTCAATTGTTCTCCTTGAAATGTTGGCCGTTTGAGCTGTGGGAGAGTCTTGTTGAAAAAGGCTAATTCGCACTCCCTGTCTATTAATTCTCTAAAAAGGGGGGGGGCAAAACTGTATTCACCTTTGGAGGGGCGTCAACTGTTGGCTCGAGAAAAAAAATGGCCCTATCTCTTTCTTCGCTGATGGCGCACCATACACTTTTTTTCGTCATGGAAGTTAATGCGAACATAATCAAGGATTGGGATCAGAGGGGAGTGAGGGTCAAGGCGATAGGGGAATGTACAGTTGCGCAATGAAAGTAGTACTACACTTGCAGTCCTCAGCCTCGCAGTAAATGCAACTCGGAATTGCGGATATTTTCTTTACCAGACTGTCCTTCCGATGCCCTGCCCACTTGCTCGTAACTATTTAGTTCCTGTTCCCACTGCACAAACATCGTGACCGACTAGTCTTTTAGATCTAATATAAATAGATCACTCTAGATTAGGACTGCCTGGATCAACAGATAATCACTGTTACTCTCCAGACATCCGTCCGAAAGCTGAACAGGCTTTTAGTTTCTCTATCACGTACCTAGTAGATAGAGAAGGTATCGTAAAAATCCTCCACCCCAATGTAATAAAACATACGTGTAATTCTTTGTATATAGATATTGAAATATTGGTACTAAACAAATATAGCCATTTGAAGTAGAATATATGTTGGTAGTTGGAAGATACTTCATGTTTATCTGCACAACGTATGGGAGCCAATTTGTTGCGGTCACTTCGTGTTATCTTATTGCTGAGCGCCTGTTATTGTATAATAGTTTGAATTTTGGGTTCTTTATCCTCCGGCTAGCTATTATTACTACTCAGTCGAGCATATCTCTTGATCAGGGTGTGTAAACGGAAAGGATTTGTTACTGAACGATAACACTGATAAAAGAATTTGTTTTTACACTTTTATTGCCGTCACTTTTAATTAATTTACCATATTGACTCTTGATACACGCCCGACTGAAACTGTTATATTTTCTAATATCACTATAATCACTTATTTACTGCACGTTATTAATTCGCGTATTTCACATTTATAACAAACTTTAAGACGCGAGAGATTCTGTAGAATTTCGCGACGTATAACGCGTGAACGATTCTCTTAAACTGTGCGACGTATAACCTTTGTATGATTCTATTGGACTGAGCGACGTTTACCTCGTGAATTATTCTGTCAAACTGAACGACGTGTAATGCGTGAATGATCCTGTTGAACTGGACAATACTTGCCTCTGGCTTTAGCTTTTTATACTCCCTCACCCCGATATGCCTAAAGATTATAACAGAGCTGCTATTGGTTAATAAAACGCGCCAACATTAGCGTCTATATTTATATCCAATCAAAATTACGAACACAAATGCTCTAGGGAAGAAATTCCCTCCATTTCTACAGAAATGCGCGCTACTCTGACGTCATTTGCTTGCCTCTTCTAATTAATAAACAACTCACCCCCTCGCTCATTGTTGCCCGCTCTTATTGTCAGTTTCAGTGAGGCCATGTAAACTTATTTCCTAACAATGCTTATAATTAACAAACATCTCAAATCAATGTCATACAATAATGCTTATTTACACTACAATCACTCTGGCATTTACATTGTTGTGATATAAAATACTGCCACACATTTTTCTGTTTCGGATAAACGGAGGGAAGTATTAAGATCATTTATTGAATTTGTAAATTATGAATGGTCTGAAATCCTGCGATACGCTCTCTGTTACAGCAATTGTAGATGGGATCTTAAAAAATTTTACATTAAGAGTAATTTTAATAGTATTGTAACAAATGAGAACACCAACTGCTGCGAAACACATCTTATTTATCACTTAGGCACTCAGCGTAACACAAGCGTTACACTTGAGACATTTTTGGCACACACTCGGAACACAATGCAACTCATCCGTCGAAACCAACTCTTAACTGAACTGCACTGACACTGTTCACTTTCGCAATCCACTTTTCACTTCGTAACTTCTTAAGTAACTGAATTCAACTCTGAGCAAGAGCAGCACATTATATAAGCTTCACACACAAAGCGGAATGCTCTAGAAATAGAAGCTACTAGAACATGCCGAACGGAATGTTCTGGAACAGGTAAGTGGCCCACAATGACTATTGTTCCGCACTATTGTCCAGCACTGGCTACTGTTCAGTAGACGTCCTCACCCAGGTGCCGGCCCAAGAGGTACTTACCGGCAGACCACAGATAGCCTCGAGCGCGCGGTCACGGTATAAACGATTGTCCAAGAGCATTGACAAAATATTTCAATTATAAAATCTAGAATTGGAAGTCACTGTTGAAGCTTATCTTAGCCTTTTGTACATATTGGGGGTGTTTTTATTCAGGGCATCAAAGCAATTCGAGAATTTTTATCTAAGTATTATGGAATCTAAGGCTTTACAGTTATTAATTAAAGTTCAACAAAGAAAAGTAGACAAGTATTTTGTTAGTGGAACCCATCAAATTGTGGGCACTGCTCTAGATTCAAAATTGAAAATTAATTATAAAAATAACTTATTGAATTCTATGATTCGTTGTATTCTTATTTGGTTAAGAATTGCAATAAATTAAACACTTTAAGTGTTTACTGCCTCTGTTTTAAAAGAGAGAGAGAATTCATTTATTTGCAGAAAGTTGTTGAGTGTATGGAGCTAAACTGCGTGAGTATAGATGATTTGTACGAGGAATTTTGTTGTTCTAGGGAAGCATTAAAATGTGCAGTGTCTATGGAAGGTAATGTTAACCAGAAATGAATGTGAGTGTTTACAAATTTAAAATCAAATAACTTGAATCTTCCAAATTTGAACAATTTAGTAGGTTTTGTTTTAAGCATACCTGGTAGTAATGCTCGTACAGAAAGAGTATTTTGTCTCATGAACAAACGTTCATGGACAGATGTTCGTAATAGGGCAGCACAAATCTCATAAAAGCTGAAATACAAATTGCATTGAACTCTAAGTATTCGTGCAGAGAATTTTTACAATTTGTGAAAAGTGATGATAAACTTCTTCATTAAGCCAAATCTGTGTGAAAGTATAATGATGTTGCCATTTAAGTTTGTTGTCAAAGCCTAAAATGGCACCTTAGAGTATTATACTAATGGCTTAGTATAAGGTTTTTCTTTAATAAATCTGTTTAATTCGTTTTTGTCTATTTTTTGTATGAAATTTTGCCGACTACTTAATCTTCCTTATTTGCTTGAAGAAAAAAGTTGGCAACCCTATTCTCAGGGATGTTCTTCTCAGTGGAGAAGTACAATGCTTTTTATTGCTGGTCTAATTGTAACTATGTGAAGCTAGACTACTGAGTACTGTACTCTATTGTTCTGTATTTTGTTAACATGTACGTACTACTCGGGACATTTAGGAATAGCGCTGATTTGGTGGGGCTGTTATCGAGTTTACATTCAAGTCGGCTTTGCTCGCTAAAACAGGGATAGTTGCTGTGTTGGTCGCAAATAAACAACGCTAAAGATAGTATAATTGTCCTGAGTGGTACATACATACGTATTGTTTAGGTTTGCGAATTTTTCATGTTATTGTCTAAATGACCGCGAAGAATACAAAATACTCACATTATCGTAGGAAATTGGAGGGATAAAGTAAGTTGAAAAGGGTGTGAAGAAATGTAGAAAATAAAAGAAAAATAAGAAGAAGAAGGGAAAAAAAACACCGATTTCCAAGGAATTTAGCATTCCTCCGAATACATTGTCCCCATACTTAAAACAAATGAGTAAACGCACTAGCTATTGTAGTAAACAGTTGGACTGTGCATGAAGGGGAGAGAGGAAACGGTTGAGAGGATCAGAGTATCCTAACATTAACGATAGTGTGTTGAAATGGTTTATAGAAGCGCGTCAAAAAATATTCCTCTTAGTGGGACACTAAGAAACTTCTGAGAAACTTCCGTTGCTAGTAATAGGGGAATCCCCAATCCTCATTGCTTCAAAAATGTGAGAACCAAACCAATTGAATAAAAAATATACATAAATGAATAAAAATAAAAAAACAAAAAAAAATAAATAAATGAAAAAATAGAAAGGCAAGGATTACGGGAGAGTTCTTCGTAAAATGGTTGCTTAAACTGGACAAAACATTTCAGAAACAAAACCGAATAATCTTTGCTCACTGACAATGCACAGTGCATAATAACATCGCCTTACTTCTATATATGAAGTTGTGTTCTCCCTAAATATGACATCAGAAGTTCAGTTGATGGATCGAAGCAAATTTGAAACCTGAAACATTTTTACCAGCAACTTGTCCAAAAATTCTATCCGTCACCGACACAGAAGAAATGGTAAAATCTAGACGCTTGCTGTATGATTCACAATGGGTGTCAACTTGCACGTGAAACTGTTGCTAACTGCTTCCGGAAAGCCGGATTTGTACATCCACGGGATTAATCTGGACCGCAGCAAGACAACTGTAGGTAACTAAGGGCATTGCACTCTCTGTGTAGTACTGGGAAGATGTAGTCCACAATTTACCATACGAGGCCTGTATCCTTCGACGACGGTCTGGATGTTTGTAGGCTCTCACGGATGAAGGCTTCCTGGTTGAAGTACTCAGCAAGAAAACCCAAAATAGTCCTCAAATGATGATGGAGGAGACCAGTCCGAACTTTCTGAAGCCCCTCTGTCAACATCAACTGAGGCCATCTTTCACATCCGACAGCTAAGAAGATTTATTAAGGGGCAGCAAAATGTGCATGTTTCTCATATTGATGCATTAAGCATTAAATAAACTGAACGACTTCACATTAATCCAGCAATTAAATAAAAAGAAGCAGACTAAAATCACTTCCTACGTTTCGAAGGAACTGTAAGGTGCTGTACTATTTTTATGAATACTGTACTACTGTATTTGATGCATATTTGCTAATGTAGTTTCTATTTAGGCCTAACAAGTGTACTGTTGTTATTACTGTACTGTTTTTTTTACGAATTATTGTATAATATACTCTGCTGACTTCAGAATACATGTTATATAGATTATGTATACCACTTTTTTTAATCTGAATTCTTGTATAATTTGAATTTTTTCTTATATCCTTTATATTTGTATTAAACAAGTTTCACTGTATTATATCATAATATTGCTATGTTTCTGGTGTTTTTGGTAGCAGAAGAGAAAGTTCCATTAGTATTAATACACAAAGTAATAAATTAAGTAAAGTTTTAAAAGCGTTAAGCTCCAGCATCAAATCCTGGTTGCAGCATTGTTAACAACAATGTACTGATAGTATTTGTATTAATAGTATTTTATGCTAAGTTGTTTTTATTTTGCAGAATAGAAGAAGAGTTATCAAGGATTTGTATTTTATTCTTATTTTACAGACCGTTTTTGATCTGGAACAAAGAGCTGATATGGAATTCTTCACGCCACAATACAAGCTTATGTATGCAGAAATGGAAAAATTCTTTAGAAAAAGTAAAAACTTAAGAGCAAGTAATAAATATTTGCAATCAGAATTATCCAGTACAATTGCAGAATTACAAACTATGCAGAAACTCTCATCTATTGATAAGGACATGATAGAACAGCTCAAAGAAGAAATGGAAAGGAAATGGGGTCAACAAATGGAAAGTGTGCCTAATGATGTAGAATGCAAAATCTTTAAAGGGCTGTATGAGCAAATCAATTTACTTTCATTGTTAGTCAGCGAAAAAGATGGAGTCATTATTGAGCTACAAGATGTGTGAGTAAGAAACAATAATGAGACTGATAAAGTAAATATAAATGCACGAGATAAAATTCTAATGTACGCTTCTGATACTGTACCTAACTATTATTGTAGGCATATTGCGAATGTCCATCCTGGGAAAGAACTGTAATGTAATTCCAGGAAAATTGTTGTAGATGAAGCTATGAACATATTGGGTATTCCCTCAGAGGTGCATCCTATACTCCAATACAGTGAAATAAAAATTGCAGTAGTGCTATTGTTAGCCATAATTTCATATCATTGATTTAAAGTCTTGTTATAGGAGTTTTATACATCTTCATCCTGTCCACTACTATGTACAGGGTGGCAATATAAATTATTACAAGTGAACCTCTCTTAATGAATAGATAAAACTGAATGCTTTGTATTCCAAATTTATTCGTGGAAGGAACCTTCCAAACTGTGATAATGGGCAATATTTCCCCGGACCCCCTTATGGTGGGTTGAGGGTGCTACTCCAGAATTTCAAATGGAACCACAATAAAATTTCTTTGCTTTCTGGTCCCCCTCAACAAACTAAGAAACTTATATTAAAAATTGTTTCCCTAAATGACTTTTTGAATCATTACAGGGTGATTAATTGGTACACTTTATGAGTGTGAGAGAAAAATAAACTATTGAATGAAAGGGTATCAGTATTTTGGTTTCAAAGTCACCCAATCTCTCAAAATATTTAGCTGGTCATGGTTTTTTATTTACCGTGGCTCTTCTAAAATTCAGGTGTTTTATTGTAGTTCAGTTTTGTTGATGTTCAGTTTTTGATGTAAAAGTAAATATGAGTTTATGTGAATGCAAGAGAAATTATTGAATTGTTCAATGAAAAATATGAGATGCAAATGTCATATGAAATTCAAATGACTAGAAATATGGCTACATAAGTATGGAAGCACAAAGATCATGAATCGCTTAAAGGTGAAATCAAAATAGAATGATGAAAATGCTATTTCACTTCACTTCATACACAATTACTTCTTGCCTCTGCAGAAGTAAATTCGCAGATAAGTAAACGTGAATTGGCCACAGACAATGGGATTAGCCGCACTTTGTATAGCAGATATTAAAGGAATAACCTTTTTCCGCATTTTCTCCAATTTGATTCACGTCTCTTTTAACCACTTTAACCTAATTTTTCCTAAATATTTTCCTACTTCCTCCATATATGCATTTGGTCTTGTATTAAAAATCTCCCTAATTTTTGGCTCTATTGCTAAATTTTTCCATTTCTCTAGTATTAAGTTCTCTCTGCCTTTATCCGTGTCCTCGTATTCCAAAATATGCCTATTGTCATGTAATCCATTACATTTACTACATTTCTCCCCCTTCTTCTCCCTGTTAGACCACTTAAATTCATTACACGTGTCCTCGCCCATGCATACCCCATTCTGGCCTCTTTGTGGCATACTTCGATGTATCTTTCTTTTCCCCATTCCATTTTTAAATATATAATCTATTAATTACTTTTTTCCCCTTGAAACTACTTATAATTCCTTGCTTTTCAATATCCTCCACTCTTTGGGAGTACAATGAAAAATGCATATTTGTATGTAGGAATACTTAATACAGATTTTAACATTAACTCTATAGCACAATCACATACGTGCCATCAATGGTGATAATGATGATATCAGCATCATCACTGGTAGCAGCAGCAGCATTAGTAGTAGTACTTTAGAAACTCAAGGTCACAGATTCAAATTCTCAACAAACTGGTCATACATTGCCTATTGTAAATTGCTGTCTAAGAGCTCAGTACAATTTATTAAATTATTTTGGTGTAGTTCATTAACACCTATATGTCGTGCTGTGGTGGAAAGTTACCAATTATACATATTTTCAATATAATTTGTGTTCCACACATTTTTTTTTTACATTTAAAAATGACAAGATCAGCAGAAAATGTTATTTAGTTATGCACAAAGACAAGAGTAATCTGTATTCTGAAGTGATAAAGTGTGTTGTAACCACCATATGCTTTATGGTTATGTTGGTTCACTACAGTGTCTTTATTTTGCATAAATTAATTGTTTAAAAATACTTTCAGCAAAAGAATCCCATTTATTTACTTGAGCCAGTAGACTAGTGGACACCATAACATACAAAACTATCAGCACCCATCACACACACAAAATTGAGCCAGAATATTGCACATTACACAAGAAAAGTGACCTTTTCAGCAGTGGTAACACTGCTACTGTGTATTACTGTCGGTGGCTGCTGCTAACATCATCGTGCACCAGACAATTAGCAGGAACTGTACATCTCCATTTGAGCTGAGCAGTAAAATAAAATAGCTTTCTGTTACACCTGTGATCCCAGAGAGGCTGTATGTTATATGATGACACTTGTGTTAAAAAAGAAAGAAGTCACAGTCTTAAATGTATATTGTTTGATTAGTTAAAATTATAGAAAACATATTTTATAGAATAGATATTCCTTTTTGTAATGTTGCTGCTGGTAACATCAATAACATGAATGTCATACCCCTGTTTTTCAAATTAGGTGTGTCTATCATTTTAAATATTTAAAGCACCATGGACAGGTCTACCCACATAAACTCCATGCTCCCTGATAAGTCACTGGCAGTTCCTCCTTTCAAATTTCATCACAAACTCTTACATAATTTATACAATGATAGGGAGGGTCAATATGGGTAGGGGAGAATAAATAAAATGTGGAACCATAACATACTCTATATTTTGATATTTTATTGCCTTGGCCTATTAATTTTCTTTTGCAGAATATTCCAGGTCCCTGATATCCTGTCTATATCCCCCTACCTGCATCCCATTTAGTATGTGATACTAAAATTATTAGAATAACCAATACCTTTAAAGTGATTAATATTATTTTTATTTTTCTCTCCCTGTGTCCTTATGGGCAACCCTGACTCTGCATATTACACTTAACAATATAAACAATATATACGAGTAGAAGGATATAGGTTAGGAAGTAATTTTATGTACAGAGGTGAATGAAAAAGTAATTTCCTTTTAGTCTTTAAGCATGTATTTCAGCAGACAGAAATAGTTTTTGTGCCACCTCCATGTCATTCTAATTAAAATATGATATGATTAAGGCAGTCTTATTGAAGCAAGTGACAAGCGACAGATCTATACTTTATTTTTTGTATTGTACAGTATAAACATTAAATTAAATTGAGTTTTATTCATGGATGCTCTTTGATTACTATGGATCTTAGCATCCCATTCTATACTGGACATGGAGGATTGAAAATTTTGCTCACATGCCTCTTTATCGGCATGAGGTTCTTTTACGTGCTATAAATCTATGACATGGAACCACAAGCTTTACTTCCCTTCTGAAGGAAGCCATGCTAAGGATTTTTACGCCCAAAAATTCCATCGCCCTCCACCAGATTTGAACAACACAACCTGGGGAACTACAGGCTAGATTAGTACCCTTAGGCCACGGAGGATAACATTGTACAGTTAAGAACCCTACTGCATGTATAAATGAATGTTGAGTCAGCATTTCTGACACTAACATCACCAAAATTTTAACTTTTGTGAGCATGTTTCAGAGAATATTTGTCTCCATCCTCAGCATGCGTGTTGCTGACTCCGGCTGCTAGATGTGTTTTTACTTTAAAGCTTATAGTTATAAATAATGTTTAAATTAAAACATTAAAGTAAGACCAAGTGTTTGCTTTAGTTGCTTCCATTAAACTCTTAAAGTTATGCTGCAAATGCATGAAAAAACTTTCCTCAGAATTACATAACTAAGAAAACTAATATCACTTCTATTATGCAGTTGTAACCACATTCCAAAACTCATATACTACTGTGCTTGGAAACGACCTATCCCTCAAATGTGAATTCTCTCACCTATTTGAAAAGAAAAGAATGCAGCTGTCAAATTTGTATCCAAAGCATGTTTCTGAAAAATTTATGAAAAGTGATTGTAAGACTTTTCAGTGTACTTATCGAGATCTCCCTCTGGTTTAAATGGAGACATCTGTACTCTTCCACCTGGTATAACATTCTACAGTTTTATAATGGTGCTATGTGCTTTGTTTAAATTCCAGACTAGATATGATCGGCAAGATGAAGAAGAGCACAAGTGAACACAGACAACTGCTTCTTCAGGAAAATGAACAATTCAAACAGGAATTAGTACATATCGCAAAAGCAAAACAAAATATGGAAGAAAATTGCATTAATGCAGAAGAAAAACTGAAGGAACTTATGGCACACCTACAGGTACAATAAATAATATACAACAGAATATTTTAAAGCATTATATTCTTTAATAAACAATTTAAATTGGTTACAAATTGTAGCTGAATCTTCCACATAATAATAAAAGAAGCAAAACATGTACCTGGCTATAAGAGACTATCACAGGCATAATGGTAGAGTGTGTTCATTAATGTTTCCCATAATTAGCACAGTTTGGATAATGGCAATGTCATCTTGGTACTTTGGGAAGCAATGGCTCAAAACTAAAGTGATACCAAGTGGAAATTGACCATTAGTAAATATAAATCCACAAATGGTGGTTAATACAAACATTAATTGCCAACAATTAAATATAAAAATATTATGTTATAGCTGGAGAGTATGTTGATTTCAACCACATATATTAAATTTTATCACTGATTCCAAATCATTGTTAAAATCCATTTGGTACCCAACTATGAGATTTTGTATCATACATTTATAATGTATACAGACGTACATTATGCAATTTACAAATTTTTATTTGGTTTTATTTTCAATGCAACCAGGAAGCAGTACATCTTCACCAATGGTTTCCACTTCAAAACTTAAAACCCTTGTTTGAGCTTGTTAAGAAAAGCACATTGATATGCACTTGGGGTCTTTAAGAACACCATATTAAACAAAATTAAGATGATACAAATAAATAATGTAAATACCATATCAATTTAGTTGTTTTCTTAAAGGGATGAGAACCTTTTGGCTAAGAATTACAAGGGAAACTCAATAGTTATTAGCAGTAAAAGTAGCTAATTTGTAATGATTATATTATGATTTTGCCATTTTTGTTAAGCACACACATCTTTGTTACTAAAAATACATTATTTTTAAAATCAACTTCATAGTATTGTTAATCAACTTCTTAGTACTTTCAACAAAGCATTCCAGGGTGTATTTAAATTGTTGTAACTAACTTCAGGAGGTGATTCCTATGATCATAAAAAAAGAAATATGTTTTATGAACATTGTTACTGAGTTTAGAGCTAAAGTGACACAGAACATACAGTGACCACAGCAAGTGATGGCGAACGTGTCCTGTCCTACAATGACTTGGCAGTGAGGTAGCACTCCATATGTAGTACAAAACAAACCTATACTTGGTATTTGTTAGATAGCACTTTTGATCAATAGGTCAACAACATGCGGTGCAGAAGGGATAACACAGTTCTGCACGTGCAGCAAGTGTGGAAGGTATACAGAAAAAGTTGCTGTTTGCATGTAAACATGGTACATTACGCAAACAAAGGACAAGGTGACATATTGTCCAAGTATGGTTGTGCAAATGGCAATGAACATGCAGCTGCATGCCTGTATTGGGAGCAGTTTGTGAATAGACAGCAACCATCGTATGGGATATTTTCTACTGTGTATCGTCATGTGTGTGAAAAAGGCTCAGTACTGCCTATCCATGTGGACAGTGGTAGACCCCACCGAGTACGAACACCTGCCCTGGAGTTAAGTGTTACAACATGTGGAAAATGTATATGGAAAATATACACATATATGGTGTGCACATACACTTCAGTAAAGTCACTATGAAGACCACTGACCTCAACTAATAAGACTGGCAAGCCCGTAACATATAATGCCCTACACATAAAATTCAGGACGAGCTATGATAGAACCGACTTCCTGAAGGAAAATGATAAGTCTGCACCCAGAACAACTAAGGGAAAACAAAGTCCACGAGCATCTCCTCGGAGATCCTCTCCATTGAGGAATCTTCCGAGAAGGACACAGATTGGCGATCTATATCTTCGCTGATCTCCACTTCCAATTGGCTCGAGGTTCTCCAACAGAAATTTTGTATTGAAAAAGGGTGTTCCCGTATGGAGGAGATGGAGCAGAAGGATTGTGCCCACGCTGCCAGAACGACAGTGAAAAAGAGGCAGGATAAATCCTCCATTAAAGGTAATAGCTCGACACCAAAGATAAAGGTAAAATTGACGACCACTACTGTTCTCAACGTAGTATACTCTTACAATTGAGAACTTATCCCAGGATAATTACTATGGCTATCCTACAAAGGAACATACGTGGAATTAGAACACATCGACCAGAGCTTGAACTTTTGCTCAACAAGAATGAGCCTATGGTCGTTTGTTTACAAGAGACTAAGTTACAAGAGACTAAGCTATGTCCGCAAGAGGCGGTATACCTCAGTACGGTGTGATTTTATACCAACAGAGGGTATTGCCGCGCACGGGGGCACTATGATGCACATCAGAGATGATACATTCGTGTAATCTGTATCCATAATGTCTGACATCCAGCCAGTCGCTATAAGGATTAAACTGTATGTATCCGATTTACCATTTGTAATATTTATCTGCCTCCCTTTGACGACCTCTCACTCACTGATTTAAAAGATATAGTTTCCCATTTACCAACAACATTTCTGCTGGTGGGAGACGCCAATGCCGATCACCTTAACTCAAGATATGTTCCACGCACTTGCCCACATGGCGCTTAGATCAAGGCAACTGGAACCTTTACTCCCAGTTGGCTGTATTTAATTACAATGAGCACGACTCTGTGAATGCTTTGGTCGAGCATCTCATAGAGACGATTCTTTATTCCTCTGAGCATTTATTCCTCGGTTGACTGCCCACCCCAGTCAATTTCCGGTCCCTTGATGGACGGATGAATGCCGAAATGCCATTCGTGCTCGCAGACGTACTCTTAGGATTTTTCAGCGTTGCCCTACACTGGATTACCTGATTTTATACAAGAAAGTGTGTGCGAGGTCTAGACAAATTATTAAGGATAACAAAAAGACATCATGGGGCAAGTTTGTAGCCTCATTTAATCGACATACACCTTCCCCTTTCGTATGGGATACGTTAAGGCGTGTGGTCGGAAAATTGACCCACATGCCAACCGCCGGTCTCAAACAGCTGCAGGAGTACTTGTTGATACATTTGATGTAGCTAACACATTTGGCGTGCTTTCGCTCAAGTGTCTAGCTCATAACTATTCGCCTTAGTTCCTTCCAGTTAAGACTCAGGTGGAGCCTCAAGGTTTCTCGTTTCGTTCTGGTAACCTTGAAGATTACAATCGCCTTTTCACCATGGCGAGGTTAAAACATGCTCTGTCATCTTCGCGACTATCAGCGCGGGACCAGATGGTATCCACGAACAAATGTTGCAACAACTCTCTCCTGAAAGTAGGGCTTTCCTGATCGAGGTCTGTAATCGTGTTTGGGTTGATGTCACTTTTCCAGAAAAGTGGCGGGATGCCACCGCCATACCCATTTTAAAAACTGGAAAGGACCGTCATCTTCCATCCAGCTACCGTCCTATTTCCCTCACCAACTGCGTTTGCAAGGTAATGGAACACATGATTAATGGACGGTTGGTATGGTGGCTGGAAACCTACAACCTATTGAGCAACACCCAGCGCAGTTTTCGACGACGCCGTTCAACAGTGGACCACCGTATGTCATTATCGACGCAGATCGTGAACGGATTCATGAAAAATTGTAAAACCGTTGCGATACATTTTGACCTTGAGAAGGCTTATGATATGTTTTGGCGATCAGGGATACTACATTCCCTACACACCTGGTACATACGCATTTCACTTTTTGCTATACCAATTAATTCGATCCCGAAATATGTCATGTTTATTCGTAGAGGAGTTTGCCGTGCATTATACTTCTCAGCGTACGCCGTTTTTAGAACGCTGTATGCAGCAATATTTAGACCATCTTCAAGAATGGAGTTCTAAAAAACTGTTTGTATTTCTCAACTGAGAAGACAATTTGCGTTAACTTCTGGCGCCCTAGGAGACGATTACCACCTTCGCTCCGATTCGGTCCAGATTTACTTCTATTCGCAGATTCAACGAGATTTCTAGGGTTGACATTTGTTAGGAAACTTAATGGTCATCGTATATAGCACAGTTGAAAGCGCGATGTGACTGTTCAGTGTTTTTCCAACTAGCCCATTTATGAGCCTTTACGCCGAATCGATAGAACCTCCTCTGAGATATCGACATGATGTCCTGTTAGGAAATTATGTCTGTGAGCTCAAATGTGTGCTAATACATGAAACGTTCGCTTCTTTTTTTCTACACCGCGCTGGACGAACGTTATAAGAACAGCTGCATTAATACAAGGTCTGCAGGTGTTCGTTCCGGGAGCTTCTTAGAAAGCACGATGTTGATATACCTAGCATGTTTACTAAGGGGGCGGGGAGAATGTGCTCGCTTGGTTATATGCGACATCTGACGTAGATCTTGAGATGACGGCATACCGGAAGCTTACGATTCCTACGTTTAGTATCCGCCCTTATTTGTTTTAGAATTTCTATCAGGTTACAAACACCTGATTTGATCTACACCAACGAATCTAAGTGCACCAACGGTGTTGGATGTGCCTACATTCATGGAACCGAGTCCTACATTCGGTTTTCAAGGTAGCACTTCCATTTGTAGCGCAGAGCTGTATGCCATATACCGAACCATTTTGTATGTGTGCCGCCGAAAATTGGGCGACTATCTCATGTTGAGTGATTTCCTTAGTGCACTTCAGAGCCTTCGTGAGCTGTACAACTCCCAACGCATTGTTCAGCGCATCCAGGATGCCCTCCATGTTTTAAACGCTTCTGGCGTTGATGGAGTGTGCTTGGATACCTGGTTACGTTGGCTTGCCGGGGAATGAACTAGTGGACTTGTCAGCTAAGGTGGCGACTACAGAACCCAGTATTGCAATATCTCTGTAACGTCGGAAGACTTTATGCTTGTGCGGAGAGCGGTGCTATCGTGCTGGCGCGAAGAGTGGCCCGCTCTCCACGGAAATACGCTTAGAGCAGCGAAGGACATTCGGATAAACTGGGTAAGTTCCTCTCGGGTATCTCGTCGTGAGGAGGTGATCTTGGCTGGGTTCCGTATTGGCCACTGCAATTTTACTCACGGTTATCTTTTTAAGGGTGACCCTGCTCCTATTGTCCACTTTGTAGCGAAGGTCAGTCGGTTCGTCATGTGTTGCTAGAGTGTATTTCTCTAGCACATCTTCGGACCTCTCTGCAACTGCCGGTCAGCCTTGCAGAGGTCTTAGCATATGATAACCATGTGATTGAAAGGTTTTTAAGTTTTTATTAAAGATAAACGTCAAATGAGGATTTAGTCACATTGACATCTAGTTTTTTGTACATCTCGGTTTAGTATTTTAATATTCATCTTTATCTCTACGTTTTGCTATGATTTTTATATTGATCTTTATCTCTGGCCTTTGCCATGATTTTTTGTATTGAACTTTATCTGTGGCTTTTGCCATGATTTAGTTTTCTAAGGGCGCTAATGACTTTGCAGGTGAGTGCTCTTAACACAAATCAATCAATATATACAGCATATGTGTGGAGACCAACATGATCCCACAGCTATGGAGAATGTCCAGTTTAAAATTACTCTACAAAGGAAAAGGAGACCCATCTGGCCCGAACTCATAGAAAATACCATGTTTAAGCTACAACATAAATAATAACAGAAAGAATGACACCTAAAATAGACTTATGAATTCCAGTAACCAACTTGACTTCCAAGTAAACTAATTCACAGTTCTAGTCATCAGTGATGTGGAAGAGGCACAAAGATGGAAAAATGGGAAATGCCTCCTAAAGAGAAAGATAATGATTACAAAGCTAAAGAAGCTTATGAATGATGAAAACCAGCTCTTCAAAAAGTACAAAATAAAATGAGCTACAACATAATGTCAACAAAAGATCATTCAAACAAATGGGATTCCTACAAAAAATTTAAATTGAGTTTTACTTATGGACACTCTTTAACTGCTATGGTTCTTAGCATTCCATTCTATACTGGGCATGAAGGACCAGAAATTTTGCTCGAGGGCTCTTTATTAGGCTTGAGTTTTTTTACGTGCTGTAAATCCACAACAGGAGACCACAGGCTTTACTTCCCTTCTGAAGGAAGCCATACTAGGGAACTTAACCCCCAAAAAGTCCAACGCCTCAACTGGGTTTGAACCTGCAGATTGACCCACTAAGCCCCCTACTATTCAATGTAGCAACGGTGAATCTCAAGGAAAAACTTGACAAACATAAGGATTACAACTGATAATGTATGAGATGACATGATCCAGGGTCAAAACATATAGGACAACTTCAAGAGCAAGTAAACACTCTTGCAGAATGGGTCAAAGATAATAATTCCCCATAAACCTGAACAAAACAAAACATATGGCATTTAAGAAAAGGGAAGACAGCACAAATTATAATTGAAGGAAACCCTGTCAAAAGAACAAATCACTATAAATACCTAGGAGTAGGTAGCTTTACAACAACATTCACAATGCACATAACTGAAAAAACAATAGCAGCTATAACGGGTATGTACACAATCCAGAATCTAAGAAATGTTATCAATCAAAATCTTCAAAACTAAAATAGTACCAATACTATATGTGGGATAGATATAAACTGAAAAAAAAAACCTGGAAAAACAACCTAAAAAATTAGAAGTAAAAGCCAGGTTTCAATTAATGCTCTATGCCTTCCCATAAATACACCATCCAGGCTAGAGTGAATTCTGCAAAGAGCCATTTCTCTTGGAAGAACTAAATACCATCTACCTCACACACTGACAGTAGAAAAAGTTATCCAACAAACACAACAAAAATGAGAAAGCATATGGGAAGATTATTACTTGATACATGCCATGATCGATAGAACCTGGACTGGACCAAACCAAGAAGTGAGATATGTGGTAATGAGACTAACAACAGATTTCATCACAAAATCTGCAAAAAAGTTGTTCAATACATTACACCGAATGAAACATACATGTGCAGTTAGTGTGATAATAAGTGCAACAGATAGCACATCACCATGTGAAAGAAAAAGATCAAAATCTATTAAAGACTACAGTGAAGAGTGAAACTGTGATCAAATGCACTTTGTGCACTTCTCTCCCCATATAATAACAACTGATATCTTGGAAATGGTGATGCCAGAAAAAGGTTACATGAAACCAATTATATGTTTTAAAAATATCTAGAGCTTTTTGCAGTAAGTTTTTGTCTACACTTTTTCTGCAGTATAAGCAAACCATATGCTAGAACTGCAATAATAAACTGGACCAAAGAGGAAATAAAAAAAGGTGGAAAAATGTCTTTGGCCAAAAAGTATGCAAACACATAGTTAAAGGACCCAATGATACCTTTACTGGATTGCTTCTGCATTTAAGTAGAAGTAGAAAAGATGCTAAACTTAAATACAAAGTTTGGTATTTATCTAAGTTTTTGTTTTTGAGTTGTGTTGGTCATCCACCCACACACACACATTCTACCTTTTTTTAAACTTTCCTTTTTTTTCAGGAAATCTCAAAATGTGTTTCCGGTGAAATCTAATTGTAAGCTTTTTGTGGAATGCATTACTTCCTCTATCTTCTATAGTTCTATAATCAGATACTAGAGAAAGTAATGATGCTAAAATTACAGAGGTTAAAAAAGTTTGTTTGATCAAATAGTAATAAATACAAAATGAAATGCATAATCAGTAAGATTCCAAATTCTCCAAACATATTTTAATCTAACTGGCAAATAATCAATGTGTTCCACAATTCTCAAAATTAAGTAATTTTAGTGAAGTGACTGTCAAGTCCAAATAGTAAAACATACAAAACAAAAAGCTGTCAAAGCCTCTATAGGAACAAAATTCATACATCTTCACCCAAATGATGCAACTGAGATTTTATATGCATAAAACCTTCCATAACAAAGAAAATAATCTTGGTTTAGATAGCATTCCCATATCATTACAAAAAACATGTAGTTACCTAATAGTATAATTTCCTGTAGCAGTAATAAATTCTTGTCTAGGATTGGGAATCTTTCTTAACTAGCTAGAAATTGTAAAATTTTACCAATCTGCAAAGAAAGTATCAAAATCAAATGAATAATTACCATCTAATAGCAATTTTACTAGTCCAATCAAAATTTGAAACTGAATTACCAAGACAAGAAGTTATGGTAAAGTTTTTATTGTTGATTGGACAGGACTGCTTTGTTGTTCATCTGCACAAAATTGGCTTATACCCTTCATCTAAATGCGTACTTTGCATTTTAGAAAATTCAAACATGAATATGGACCTACTGCACAAGTGCTCAGCAGTAATCCCAATTCATCTGAATTCAGCATCAAAATTATACTGGGAAGCAAAAAGACAAATTGAAGATGTTTGGGTATTAGATAATTAATGATGCCACGCATGTATGCACGCACACACACATATACATACACCTTCTTTCTCTCAAATATAACACTCCAAAAACCTACAAAATACACAACAGATTTGGATACTTGGAAAAACATTTTAATCATAAAACATAAACACCATGTAATGAACTTTGATTTATTACCACCAAATCCTTATGGTCTTATGGAAGTCAATCACTATTGATCCACTACTAGATGTTACCACAAACAACCACACACCAGACAACACCATCAGGAGTCAGTTACCATTCTGACTCTGAGAGCAAGTAGCTCTTGAAACCAGTTAAGACACAAAAAATATGAGTGAAGTTAAGTATTTCAACCCCGCCCAATTTTCCCTATAATCTAAACCAGAATTTTAAAATTCTTTCCAATATTATTCAATTTCTTTTAGTTCTACTAAAGCTACCTCTACTTATGCTGATCTTGGTAGCCCAAATAATATTTTATAACACATTCTATACATATGATTATTTTTACTTTCTCTATCATGTACCTAGTAGATAGAGAAGGTACTACATTCCACACAAAAATTTGATATTACAATTTCACCAGAAATTCATGATTTGAGGCCCTGAATTAAAAATAAAAAAAGCTGTTCTAGAAAAAGATCCACTTTTGTGTGTGCATGTGTGTGTGTGCATGCACATTCATGTGCATTTTGCGCATCTGTGAACAGCATAAATCAAAAACGAAAAGTTGGATAAATATCAAACTTGGTATTTAAGTTCAGCATTCTCCAAGGATGTGACACAAAGAAAATTTCTCCATTCCAAACTAGCTCTTACTGTAAACACTTCTGTTATTTTATATTTTCTCAAAAATGGCTGTAATGGTTTTGATTAAAATGAAATATATGCATGACAAATAAAACAGTTATCTTGAATTTTATGGGAATAGCCTCTTCATTCTGAATGACTTTTGTGCAACTGACAAACATGAGAGATGGTCAAAATCTTTTCACACAAAAAATGTAGTTTTCATTAAAGCATACAATCTATGTCAAATAAAAATTTTTTTAGGATTAACCATTTTCAAGATATTCTTTGTTATTGATTTGAATTTTTTCAAATAATATACTTTTTTAAACCGGATATTGCTAATTAAGTTTTTTTTCTTCTTTCTTTTTGTGTTCATGAGAGAGCACAGAATTTCAAAGCTATTGCATAATGACCACCTTTGAAAAGGTTTGACTCGTTTTAGCTTAATATTATTCTAATTATACCTACAACAAAATGTATACTGAAGGTTTATCTGTATTAACAAGAAATAAACAGAAGAATAAGCTTTTCTAAGAATAGCTTGTAGATGAGTGAGTAAAGAAGATCATAGGAATGCAACAAATTGTGTCGCTATTCACTTGTTTCTTGCAATGTTAGGGAAGAGTACGGAATTTTAAAGCCATAGCAGCCACTTTGAAACACCTGACTATTGATTAAATTTCCTCTAACCATCTTGTACCTAATAAAATAATAAAAAATACACAAAAAGTGTAATGAAACTTATCTGCAAATGTTTATCTCAATCAAAATGAAACAGACAGAAAAATAAGCTTGTATAAGAATATTTTGTAGAAGTTATATAAAAATAAATGATAGTGGGCAGAGAAAGTCATATGAATGTAACATGTGAGATTTTTTAAAAGTACTATTGCTATTCAATTGTTCCTCACAATGTCATGGTAACAGTATACAATTTCAAAGCCAGCAATAATGACCGCTTTTAAATATTTGACTATTGCCTTTGTAACTACAGAGTGAGCCAAAAGACTCCGAACCGCCTACGTGCGTTTTTCCTGTCCGCATCCTCGGCACTCGTTGCCATCTGCCGCTATCATAAAAAGGCGCTATCATTCCTGTCATTGCGGCCTTCCCATATATTTGATGTGTCAACATCTTATCTGGTATTTTAATACAAACCTTTAGAGATATTTTTGTTAAAATTAAAAATTTGAAAACTCTGCTATGTATTGGTAGCTTAGAGTGGGAGATTTTCTTGAAAATCTTTGTGTTGCATCTTTGGAAGATGCTGAACCTATACCAAGTTCAGACATAAACACGTGAATCTTTTCCTAAAAATGCCTTTTTATGTGTTCAGGGAATCTCAAAATATGTATTTCTAGTAAATCTCAACATTGAATTTTTGGGTGGACTACAATACTTCCTCTCCTTACTGTAAATGCACAGTAGAGAAAGTAAAAATAACAGTTGTGTATGTTGGTTTCAATCTAGAAGCAGTATGATATCTGTATTTTTGCAACTTTTTAGGTCATAGATGCTGAGCTACTTACTGAAAGGAATGAAAAAGATCAGCTAAAGGATGAAATAAAGAATATGGCTTCAAAAATGAACATCCTAACTGAAAAATGTAAAGAGCAAGAACAAGACCTTGAAACAAAATCTGATGCAGTTAAGCTTAAAAATGAAGATTATGTTAAACTATGTGCAGAATTTGAAAAAGCAAATGCTACTATTATTGATCTAACTGAAAAAATAAATGAAAGAGAAGAGGAAGTTGAAAACCTCAAGACATTGCTTGATAACGCTAGCTCTGATGTGAAACATTTGGAGGAAACAGTTAAAACCTTGCAGGTATGAAGAACATACTTAATTCACTTAGAGTAATAACATCTTTAATAAAGCACTCCATCACTGTATATATGTGTGTGCAGCTGCACTATAAGCAACAAGCATTTACATTTCGTTATTGTCTTTTTAATATTAATTTGTTGCATGTTGAAAGACCAAGATTTGAATTAATCCTCTGCCAGTCATAACAACATTTCAATAAGAATTAGTCACAATGTAACATAATGCTTCATTCTACAGTGCTGTTCCCTCACACTGTGGCCAACGCTCGCATATCGGTTACCACAGCTTGGACTCCTGACAAAAGTTAAAACATCCCCACAACCACCTCATATTCTCAAAGTTACAGTTACAATAATACAAGAATAAGAGATGTTGGAAGGCATCATCTCATGAAATTTTCATTCACACTTGAGAGTTCAATATCTAAAACTGAGTGAATTTCTAGCCTGAGGATTCATTTTAATTCTTCCTAAGTATGAGAGTTTGTTGCATACACTTTATTTTTCGTGTGATCATCAAAGTGGGTAAATTTCTGTAATTATATTTTGCAAAATGTCAGTGATAGAGTAAATGACCCATGGTTAATAATCTGCTCTGATGACGCATGGTTACATGGTTATGTTTCGTCACAAAATAACATATATTGGAGCACAGAGAAACCAACTTTTACACGCAAGATACCCTTGCATGGCACCAAAATTGCTGTGTATGGTGTGCAGCAAGTGCATACAGAGTAGCAGGACCTTTTATTTTTTGAACAAGCAATAAATGCAGAGAGATACAGGAATGACTTAAACATAAAATAAACTTATTTTTGCATAGCTGACCAATGTTGAATGTCAGGCTAGATTTTTCTAAAAGACTCTGCTACCACACATGCAACTGATGAGTTATTAAATTTAATTCTGGAAATTTTTGATGAAAGGGTAAGCAGTGAAGGATTATGGCCCTTACAATCCTGATTTAACTGTATGCGATTTATACCTATGCAGGAACTTGAAAATAAACAGTATGTGACAAACCCCATATATTGGAAGAACCAAACTAAAACAGACAAGATATTCACTCAATTTTGGATATTGAACTCTGCATGGGAATGAAAATTTCCTGAGAAGATGCCAGAAATGTTTGGATAGAGAAGGACAATATTTCCAACACTCTCATGATAAGGTTTGTGCTTATTATCATTGTAATTGTAACTGCAAGAATGTGAGGCAGTTGTGGGGATATTATAACTGTTTTGGCAGGAGCCTGTGCTGAGGTAGTTAGCGTGCAAGTAGCCATGCATTGGCTGCAGTGTGTTTATTTTTCTTAAATACTTCAATACATTTGCCTGAAACCATTAATGAAATTATTTTCTTCAAATTCACTAATATTTAATAACAAGTCATGGAAAAAATTATTGAAATTTAAGTAGGTAACTCCATTGTTTGCAGTATACCTAATAATTTATATATGCAATTGCAATATATCTAACTTATATGTACAGTTGTAATATAGTGCAATAATGTGTCATTTATTATGTTTTGTTGTGCAATTCAAATACATTAAGTGAAACAAAATTCATAACATAAAATATATCTTCATTGATTACACAAAAATTGAAGCAGATCATCAAACCCAAATGACCAGTACATGTAGTGATTTCTTTGATGTGGTGCTTTTAACTATTTTGTAGTTATATCTTTACCAGGATAAACTAAGTTTCAATTGTATCATGTTCCTCTTTAGTTTTACCCTCTTCAGGCTATAAACCACTGACATATTCTTCTATGGGCAAAAAATTAAAACCTTCTAATAAACTGGAATTATTTCCCCTCTTCATTATCATAAATTAATTTTATAGCAGCTCTAAATCTCTAGATCAAGGGCATCAGCAGCAGATTTTTAAAAAAGGCATAAAGTATTAAGAGGAGCTGGTGATTATTAAAATTTACAAGTTTGAAAAGAAAAGAAAAGCAAGGGAAAGGGAAGGGAAAGAAAGAAAAAGAATTTTCAGGGAAACTGTTCATAACACTGAAGTTATAGAATCAACATTATAAGGTGGTATTTTAATCCTATTGTAACTGATTTTATAAATGCTACTTAAAAACAAGCATACTGCTTATAACAACAACATACATTTCTAACCAATACAGCTATTGGAGTTAGTGTGCTGAGATTATCCAGCTTCCAATGTTGTTATTGAAAAGAATCACTAAAGTAACAATTGAGTAATGCTTTTTTTCAAAACCGACATCTACATAATGAGTAGTTTTGAGATATTCAAGTTTTGATGCTTACACTTGAAATTTTAAGTATTTTTATTTGTGTTTTTGTTACAAAAATGTACATGCTAATATCTTTGACATTCAATATAGAAGAAAATAATGCATCATAGTTTATTTCATCTCAGAATATTCAAAGTTTTTGCAAAATTTGATATATACATGGAACAATGTACTGAAAATGCAGGTTTAACTTTTAATTGTTCCATACTAAAGAGAATTTTGTGCATTATTTATAATTGTTAATATCTGAGTATGTTTGATGTTTGTAGACAATTACTCGATATTTATGATACTCCATATAGACATGCAGACAGCCCTTACACAGCAGTTTCTTCTTAGAAGTACAAAAGTTACATATCTAAAAACATTTAACATTCAATGTGAATACACATAACAGAGCAACAAAACTATTTCAGAACAGAAATACTTTCAATTAGAAAACTAAGGAATTTATTGGTCACCTCAACAATGTTGTGATACTCAAAAATAAGTGCAAGTAGATGAAGCATGTTTACTTATGGGGTACCCAGATTAAGTCAGAATACTTATTTGAAAACATCTTTAAGTCTATCTTTGTTATAACATACTATAAACACTGCATTCATTTATTTTTTGCAGCCATCACACCAGCATAGAATTCTTTGACATCATTAGGAACTAAAAAGTAGCATTGGTTTTTGAGCATCCTGTTTCTTTTCCGACATGATTCACTTTAGGAAACTCATTGGTTTCAGCAAACGCTTTTATGTCTGTAACATTTTGTTTTAGCACCTCACATTCAATGTCTGATTCAAAATAACTGGATCCAAAAAATACACTCCATTTCCCCTTCAACTTTTCCTTTCTTAGCATAAGAACCCTTGCTGCTGAAATCTCAAATGGCAATTTGGATCTCAACACCAGACTTGAAGCCTTTTTAAAATTCCATATTTTACAGTTTTGATCAAGCATTCATGCTTTCATGTGTTTCTTCAATATGTCACAGTAGAGATGGGAAAGAATTTTCTCTTTAAGCCCATAGTCTTTCTCTATCCTCCCAAATGCCCGACATGGGATAACCCCTTGAACATTTTGCTCTTCTCTAAAGAAAGCATCAGTGCTCTTAGCATGCTAGAATTCTTGTAATGAGTTGCATAGTAATCAGAAAACAGCAGCAGAAGTTTTTGCTTCTTCAACTCCTTCTCTATAAAAATCACATTCAAGATGTCCAAAAAATAAAGAACACCATAAGATACATCATTTGCTCCTCAACCTGTGTCTCTTACCAGATATAGCTAAAGGTGTCTTCTGGATTTTGAGAACTCTAATGTATCATGACATTAGATTGTAGAGCCAAACTTTACTGCTGTAGAACACATCTACAGAATGTTTCAGTATAGGTTGATTTTTCTGAATATCAAAACAGACCTTTACGGTGTCATTGTCATCAGTTTTTAGGAGCTCATAGTATTCACTAGCTCCTTTTATGAAGTTATTTCTAACCATGAATAGAAATTTTCTCTAGTTCAGTGAGCAATAGATATTTTTTCCTTTATATCCAATATTTTATACATAAAGCATATGTCTTCATACGGATTACTGAAGCCAATGTTGAACTTGGAATAGAAAATTCTTAAGTTGTATATTTGGTTAGAGATATCGATCTTACATCATAGGTATTGTGGTACAACACAATTATTATATTATTAACTTTTCAGGCCATTATTTATCAGACTCCCTGCTTCATGTCTTGCAGTTCTCCGAGTTGAAATGGTTTCTTCTTGTATGTCATGTTTGCATCCTATATCAGGTTTTACTTCTCTTCCCTTCAAAAAGTGTAGGACTCTCATCTCTGTTCACAGAATCATTACTTCTTCTCTTTCTGCCTCTCATAACCTCCTCTGTTGTAGCAGAATATTAGCCACCTTCATTCATTGTGTCCGTCTTATATCTGTCATTAACAAGATTACTTGGTACCAGGTTTAGTACCTACAACAATTAGTATAATCCCATGAAAAAATGCACCAACCCTTTATTCACACAGACATAGGATTTTGTTAGAACACTGTAATTGTAGGTACTGTTATTTTGTGATAGCTCTTGATTTTCTACTGCTTCCAAATGCAACAGAAATCGGAATATGAAAGAACTTGTAACCATTGGTAAGGCAGCTACTTAAACTATATGAAGCAACAACTCAATTTTGTCCAAACCTGCAATTATCAGCTTTTGAAAAAATGCTCCTCAATTACTTTATGTTTTCCAGTAGTTAAATTGTTGATTTCTTGATACATAGGTTTTGTTTCATTAACTTCATAATCATCAGAATCAGCAATTAAACTTTCTTTTTTTCATTGTTAGTACATCAGTAAGTTTTGTTTCATACTTAAATGAAAATCTAGTCCTTCAACATTACCTATTCACTGAACTCAAATATGAAACAGTAAAGTACTTCCTTAAATCCATTTAGGAAACTAAATTAGAATAATGCCATATATACTGACACACACAATTATTGCTGTTTTATGCAAACAATGAGATATAATTATCCTATAAAAACATTTTGAATTACAATGGTGCAGTTATTGTTACCAGTTCTATTATACTTACACACACCACATGTGTGAGAACCAGCTATTTCAAATGAAAATAATCTAGACACTTTCTATACAGCAAAATACTTTTAAAAATCCTTTGCTTACTTTATACATGATCGCAGTTCACCATTAGTATTTCTCACAACCTAATTTTTAACATTCTTAAACATTGTTAACCAAATTAATTGAAAGGAATCAACAAGTGAAACAATTGAGTAAATTCATAAAATGCTCGAGCCACACTTTTACATTCTCTATCCAGTTTGTTTTACCACCATTTCTCAGGACATGTTTTGAAAGCCATCAATATGCAGCTGGTAATGATGGCAGTGGCATGTTCTGAGAAATGGCGGTAATTGAAGCTGGATAGTTAGTGCGAAAGTTAACCAGTTATGTTCATCTTAAATGTTGTACCTATTTTAAAATATCAGTGTCCTTTAGATTATTGAAAATAAAATTTGAAATGTCAGGTTGAGGGGAGAGGCAGTTGCCCCTCTGTGCACCCCATTGTGGATGTCCTTACTATGGATCTCTAGATCAGTGGTGGCGAAAGTGCGACTTGCGAGGCACTGTGACTCGCAGGCGCAACTCCTTTTCTAGCCGTCTATTCATTTGTTTTCAATGTGCTGCTGAGTGGTGTAGTGCATGTTGCATATTTGCTGACTCGCGAGAGGAAGGTATTTTTGCCACCCTTGATCTAGATTATTCTGTTGCTTCTGGTTAACAACTATTCAACATCAGATGATAGCAGTCACAAGTTATATCCAATGTATCAGTGTGATACAAGATGCTAAAACTGGCCCACAGATTAGAGAGCTACTGATGTCATCTCATGCAAATTTGTCTGATAGGAAATGTATTATATGTATTTCCTATTTTATAATGTGTTAAGTGGGCAACATAACTCCCTGCTGGAACATTGGACAAAAGCTTTGCATGGGAGCACAATGCTGGAATTAGGAATACAAGCAGATATCAAGCAGGTATCTATTTTTTATTATCATGCTTCAACAATGAAAGTTAAAAGGTTGGCAGTACAGCATCATTTTATTGTATCATCCTGATACCCATGTGGCTGACAGAAGATTAAAGAAGGACTGGAGTTTTCAGTTTTTATTAATAAATACTCTGATTCTTAAAAGGAAATATACTTTCCTTACCAGGGAAATTGTCCTCCTTTCTTAATCAGAGCATTGTTTGAAATGTCTTCTCTCTCCTCCCTCATTAAAATAGTATTGCCTTGAAAGTCACCACTAGCAGTTTAATGTGCATTCTGTTGCAGGAGATGAAGAGCCAATTAACATGTGAAAAGAAGGAGCTTGCTACCATGCTGCAGCAGTATGAAATGAAATATAAGTCTCTTGAGCTACGATATGACTCCATTATTCAGGTATTTACTTCAAAATAAAATAAAATTAACACAAAATGGTATGAAGAGGGAAAAAGATGGAGAAATAATAAGCAAATGCATATATGCATCTCTACATACAAATTATTTATTTTTTCTCTGAAAATTTTTATTAGATAAATTGGCCAATTAATTTGTTTGTTGTTTTAGGTAATTTAATGTCCTTTAGCTGGGTAAGTCATATCAGATGAATCAATGAAATGGGCAAAATGTTGCTTAAATGAACCCAGGGTCCACAGAGCTTAAAGTTACCCATTGAGTATGAGAATGACCAGAGAACAGAGGAGTTCAGTATGACGGATCTTTTGTGCTTACCACCCAGGAGGAGCAGATGAAGTGAAAGAACTGCAGGAGGCTACAAGCTGGCTAACAGAGATGTGCAGAAATAAAATTGAAATTAAATTGAGTTTTATTTATGGACGCTCTTTAACTACAGTGGTCCTTAGCATCTTATTCTATATTGGGAGTGAAAGTCCAGTAATGTTGCTCAGATGCCTCTTTATCAGGCTTGAGATTCTTTTACATCACGTAAATCTACGACACGGGACCACCAGCTTTACTTTCCTTCTGATGGAAGCCATGCTAAGGAGTTTTATGTCCCAAAAAAATCCATCACTCTCCGCCGAGTTTGAACCCGCGACTTCGGGAACTAGAGGTTAGCATGGTAACCACTACACCACGGAGGATGACCCAAGAGATGCATAGAGGTATCTAATGATTCCAAGCTTGATGACCTGGTCACACCGGCATGCTGCTCAGAGATTTCCCTCTGAAAGAACTTGACCCACCTGAGGCGACTCAGAGAAGGCTACCATCTGGCAGGGCTGAGAAGTACTTTCCAATGAGCAAGCATCTGTGCCATCTGCCCGACACTGTACACCCCTAAGACTAGCTGAAACATGAAAGAGAAACAAAATGAAAAGACATGATCAAAAGGAAAGTTGTGGTAGAAGAGAGGCCACTCCAGCATTCACCTTGCCAATCAGATAAAATAATGAGAAACCCATGGTCAGAGTTGCAGTTCCAGGAATCAAATCAATAAAGCTGCACTTGAGGTTCTCTTGCATGTGCTTTTAAGTGCCAAGAAAGGTATGAAAAAATGGCCATAGAAAATTATAATTAAGCTTCACTGGCAGTAAGAAATCCTTTTTATAGATGAAAATCCCTATCATTAGGTTACTGCATACATTAATTATTTTAAGATCACTGTTTGCATTGTGTATATATATATATATATATATATATATATATATATATGTTAAAATAACTCATTGGGAAGCTTCAAGCATATAAGTATTTCTGTTTATTCATTTCGGGATCTTAATATCTCTGATGCATTTTTCTGCATCAGCAATATTTTGATGGTGTAGTTGGTACTCTCTCCCAGTATAAAGAAACCACTTCTTATGTGTTGAACATAATCCGGAAAATTTAAGATCATAAACTCTAGCTACCTCTCCAGCATAGCATCTTATTTCTACATGCATTAACATAATTTCTAAGTATTACCACTTTGGAAAAGGTAGTTGATTTTTTTTCCCCTGCTGTGTTCTCTCACTTACATAGTTTACCCTGGTAGAAAGTACTGCTTTTCTTATCTACCATAAATACAACCTCACCACTGTATAGCATGGCTTTAGTCATGGATAGAACAAATGAACTGAGCCAGTGTCTGGCTGTCATACACCATGAAATTTATGACTTTCTGGAAACTTCAATGGCAAAATGTGGTTACTTTACAAAGATGATGCAAAGGAAAAATAAATTTAGTTTCTTTTAAACTGTGCCTTAAGTGCATTGCAGTACTCTGTACTGTAGAGTAATCATATGATAAATATCCCGTACAAATAAATATTTAATGCCAAATTTAATGTTCCAAAAAAGACCATAGCTAAAATACTTTATTCAGTATTGCAATGGGTAGGAGTGTGGGAACTAGGCCACAATTGTTTTGGGAGAGTTGCAGAATGCCCTTTATTCCAGAGACAAACACTTTATTAGTACAAAATGACCAGAATATTACGGAATTGAGCAATCACAATTATCCTGATAACATTACCAAAAGCAAAGTCCACGTTCCAGAACTGTGCAGTAACAATATTTCAAGTCCTTTTCACAACCAAGCAAATGCTTAAAATTAAACAGTTTAGGGATGCTTTCCTCAGCTGGTAACACTGTATCAAATTTTGTTTAGTACCTAAACAATTATTGGGGATAAAATTTAAGCTACATGCAAAATTAGTCAAGTGTGAAGCCTACAAAATGCCAATTTACTTTCATAAGTTTTTTATTATTGCACTAGCAACTATAAAGTTCCTTAAGGAAAACTGATAAAGTAGGAAACAAAACTGTACAAATATTAGCACTGGAATACAAAATCAAACATAGAAAACATGAAACACAGGAAATGCTAAGTTACTTTTACAACTGTAAAATCCCTGCAACAGCAAATTTAAGTTCCTTAAGGACAACTGGTAAAGTATGAAATGGAACCATTATTAAAATTGGAATTAAAAATTCATCTAAAAAGCTGGCAAGGCAGGAAGCACACAAAATGCTAAGGTGCTTTTACAACTGTAGAATTAATGCTATAGCAAATGTAAAGTTCCTTAAGGAAAACTGATAAAGTATAAAAAACAACTGTACAATTATTAGCATTGAATTAAATCTCCAAAATCGCAAGTCATGAAACATGAAAAAGGGCAAGCTACATTTATAACTGTAAAATTCTTACAATAGCAAATGTAAAGCTCCTTAAGGAAACCTGATAAAGTATAAAATAGAGCTGTACAACTATTAGAATCAAAATTCCCAATTAATTTAAAGAAACCAGCAAGGCCAGAAGCATGCAGGTTACCTTTGTAACTGTGGAATAATTGCTAAGGCAAATGTTAAAGTTCTTTAAAGGAAAACTGGTAAAGAGTTGAAATAAAACTATACAGTTATTAGAACTGAAATTCCAAATTAAATAATGAAAATTGCCAATTTACTTCTATAACTGAAGAATTGTTGCAATACCAGGTGTAAAGTTCGTGAAAGAAAACTTTTAAATGTGAAATACAACTGTGCAATTGTTAAAATTGAAACTGAAGCTAAATCTCAGCAAACTCGGCAGATAAAGCCTGCAAATTATCCAGTTACTTTTACAACCATAAAATTATTGCAATAGCAAATGTAGTGTCTTTAAGGGAAAGCTAATAAAGTATGAAATAGAACCATGCAATTATTAGGACTGAAATTCAAAATTAACCTCAGAAAACTTGCAAGGAAAAAGGCATGCCAAATGCCAAGTTATTTTTGTAACTGTAGAATAATTGTAATCGCAAATGTAGGTTCCTTAAGGAAAATTGATCAAATATGCCACATACAAACTGGCAAATTGATTTTATAGTGCTATTAACTTAATACACTTACATGCATATATTGTGGTTATTGAATTTTCAAAAACCTGGTGTGACCTTAATAATTACTGGACCTGAACACAGACAAGATTACCAAAAGGATCAAAGAAACAGATACCCTGATCATGGCCAATTTGGTGCAAATATAACTATGACCCCAATGCTCCCAGTTTACCTAAAATCGAAACATGGAGGAAACAAACATAACAATGAAATTATAATTTTACACTTGCCCTGGTACTCTGGTGACCATTTAAATAAATAGGGAAAGCACCTATTAAGTTCAAACCCACTTTTAAAACATTTATTGCTAATGAAGACATGCTTTTAAAGAAAAACAAACATGCACCATGAAAAACCACCACACTGCCAAGAATTTACCTAAATTACAGAGAAGCTAAAAGATTTTAAAAGGCCAAAAGGAGACCATCTTACCTTTAGCCATACAACCACCACGTTCTTGCAACCAGGGTCTTCACTACTCGAGAGTCAGGAGACCTTTCCCCATTGCAACCTCCTCACAACTAGAAGCAGGCAGCTCCAGGTACCTCCGAACCCAAACCAGTGTCATAGCATGTCACTAACCCAAGTGGATGGCAGAAAAAACACCCATACAAGAGAGGAAGATAGAGCACATAATTGAAACAGTGCCATCTCTTGTGGAAACAATAAACCCATACCTGGTGAGAATTTTGAGTAGTACGGTAAAGAACTTGACAGATAGAGCAAAAACAGCATCCAGCACCAACAGATGGCACAGTGTATTACATAGAATCACCCCTTAAGCTATTAACATCTATACCCTCCACCCATCATATCTCCTGATGGGGAAGGGACTGCATTTCCCAATATCTCTAATTATTGTCTGACTAGATCTGTACTGCATATATGCACAACTTGTGATCGAATGGTGAGCATTCTGAGTTCTCAATCCAGAGGTCCCAGGCTCGGCTTCATTAATTAAGATCATTCCCTACTCAGCAGAGTCTGGAAGTGTGCATATGGGAGTGAATATGAGTATGCTTCATGACAAAACTGAATAAAAACTAACATTAAAGACCACTTTCAATTAGTTACAAAACCAGCAATTGCTTCTCATGTCAAAATCTCCAATATGACCACAGAAGTTAAATGGGGCTATAGAAATAAAAAAGTAATTGAGTTAACTACACTCTTTCTCTCCTGATATATTGTATTTTTAGTATGCATAAATAAGATATCTGTACACATTAACTGAAGTAAACAAATTATTACAGTTTAAACTGATGAAATACTTAATACTATGCAAGATATTATGTTTTATTGTGTACATTAATGAGGCCATTAACTACATTCTAACTGCACAGGAAACTTATATCAGTCTAAACCTATTCCTCAGTACTCAAGGAATTTTTCTTAGTAATCACATTTCTTAACAATGAAATCAGAGACCACCTCATTGGTGTGGGAATAGCAGGTCTGCTTTATATTCTGAATTTGAATCTCTACAAGGGGGAGTTACTGAACATGATTTTCTGGGATTTCTTTTATTCTGAAAAGACAACTGTCAGATAACTGTAAGTTCTATGGGCTGATTCAAGCAACACCCATTTCATTCATTCGCTGTCCTATATGACCTAACCGGTTAAAGGAAATTACCTTTCTACAAACAAAAATAAAGGGCAATCAGAAAACAACATTTGGGAATTTTATAACCTTATTGTCACAGCATCTTTGTGATTCTAGGTTCCAGCTATAAATCATTTGAATATGGCTGCTAAGAACTTTTAGAAATAATTCATGTTAATTTTTAAAATAAATATTCTAGCTCTTGCATTAGGAAGGCAGAAGTAAATATGACAATAGCAACTTGATTCAATATTTTTCAAACTGAATAGATATATAATATATTTATGGCATTCAATGAAAAGACGTGAAATATTTGATATGCAAAATCATTTATCCAGAAGTTTTCTTTTATCAGGACTACCATAATGTAATAAATTCATTAGACTTCTGGACCCCACACCTGCATATGGCCATTTTAAATGATTAGCTACAAATTTCTCTCAAAAATTGAAATATTAAAATTTCTTTAAAATATGTTAAGTTCCGAATTTTATTTTAAAATAGTATGAAATGCAAACAATGCTGCCGGTAACACAAGTTTTAGCTCTTTACATTCATTAGCATTCTAAAATTTATCTAAAAAGCCTTTATGAGGGCCTTCTGGAAAGCTCTCGGCATAACAATGAAAAAGCGAAATTATTGTTTTAGGGGTATTTTCATTTTTCAATAGAATCTCCTACAAGAGCAACACACTTATACCCCATTCCTGAAGATGTTTTCTGAAAGCTCTACAAAATAGGCATCTACAGCTGCAATCATCTCCTGGTTTGAAGAAAAATGCCATCCTGTGAGGAAATCCTTAAGCTTTGGAAAGAGATGGAAGTCGAAGGGAGCAACATCTTGGGAGTAGGGCAGATGTTCCAACAATTTGCAGTGCAAATCCTTCAGTTTTGAAATTTCCAGAACTTTTATGGACAGGTGTATTGTCCTGGTGAAAGGTGACCTTTTTTCCTCTGCAAACCAGAACTTTTCTCTCAAATGTTGGTATCTGCCTGGTTAGAAGATCAGAGTAATACTCTCTGGTTTTATCCTTTTCAAGATAATCAATTGGCAAAATGCCCTTAACACACAAAACACGGATGCCATGATCTTTATTGCTGATGCAATTCACTTTGCCTTCTTTGGCACTGAACAACTGGCTTCTAAACACTTTTTTGATGCTGTTGGATTCTGGTGTATGATGATGAATCCAAGTTTCATCCATTGTAACAAATCTGTAAATAAAGTCAGTTTTGTTCCTGTTCAATCTCTCTAAATACTCATCAGAGGTTCACATGCACATTCTCTTTTGATCTATAGTGAGCAAACACTGCAACCAGCTTGCAGAAAGCTTCTGATTCCCAATTTTGATACAAGATATAACTCATGTGCTCTTTAGATATGCCTAGAGCCTCAGCAGTTTCGTCACCTTTACTTGCTAATAGTCTTGCACCATATCCTGCACTTTTTAAACCATTTCCAGTGTTGTAGCACATTTTGGGCATCCTTTGTTTGGATCATCTTTTAGGCTGGTGTGTCCATGTTTAAACTCAGTGGCCCACTTTTTCACCATTGAAAATGAAGGTGAAGCTTCACCATACACTTTAATGAACTTTGCATGAATTTTACAAATAATTTGATAACTGCACAATACTTTATTTTATCCATATCAACAAGTATCTTGCTTCAGATAGCTGTATGCAACAAACAGCAATATAGAAAGGCTTGAAGGTTTTCAGAAATGCTTATAAGAGATTTACTAACTTAATCGGAAAACATCACTGCATTAGTGCTGCTATTTCTGTTTGAGGCTGAGAACTTTCAGATAACCCTCATACATCTTCATAAAAAGTAAATGAGCAATTTATAAAATTTCAGAAAGAAGAAGATGAGAAAGGTGATCTAGGACATGCTTTCTGCAGAAGGAGCATTTTTTACAAGTTAACAGAGGAATGTGAGAAGAAACACTTGCACACTAAAGAGAGCTACAGACAACTTAAGCGATACAGTGGTACGCTCAGAGATGTGATTAAAGGACTGGAAGAGCAACTAGCAAAATTATAAAACTAATTTGGGAATTCTGTATCAATCACTGCTATTACTAAGAGAATTCAATAATTATGACTAGTAATATAACTGATTATACTAACAAAGCACATGTTTGAATCTTTTTAGCTTCTGATAAAAGAGTTTGTGATATGCTTAAAAGTGTTTATGTAAAAAATGGAGATGTTTTCTTAAATAAAATTTACAATAACTAGCATTAAAGAATATTAATAACACTACTACTTAGCTATCTGTAGCAACATATGATTTTCAAGATTCTTCACCAAACTGCAGTATAAAAACTTAAGTTCATAGAACATACAGTGTCCTAAGGCATAGTCCTGCTCAGGCATTGCCTCTAGGATGCCTAAGGATTTAAAGAGCAACAATGGAAACCTTTACGACTAATGTATCACTTAAAGCCAAGTTAATTATTTTTAAATACCTTATGTGCCACTTATTATATTCCTTCAACCATCAGCCTACCCTCATTTGACTTCCAACTTTAAATTAACTTTCACGAGTCTTGTGTTATTTAGTTATCAATTTGCATTGCATGTACATATGCCAAACTGCTTGTTTCATGATCTACTTTGCAAATTTTATAAAAGTTCATTTAAAAAGCATCCTGATTTAAGAAAATATGTTTTTTGTTTTAATGTAGTAGATAGATAGATAGATATTTATTTACTTTAAATACATAGTGTATACAATTTCCACTTTACATACTTCACCGAGTTGCTGGTTTCGTAGGGCCCCTATCCTCCAACACTGTGGTTACCGAGTCAATGGGCCCTACTTGACTGAATAAATCTACTTTTCAATACCTACTTTTCTTCTTACTCCTTATTCCTATAATTCTTCAGCCATCTCTTTCTAATTAAACCTAAATATTTTCCTACTTCTAATATGTTTCCCTTGTATTTAACACTCAGCATTTTTCTACCTATAATCTCAATTGGTAAATTGTCCCATTTCTTTTTCTGCCATCTTTCCCTCGATTCCTTAGTTCCTTCACATTCTAGAATTAAATGCCAATAGTTATTATACTTTCTATTACATAGCGGACACTTTCCTTGATTCTCTCTTTCCCCTAAGCCTTTTAACATCATCACTCCTGTCCTCGCCCATGCAAAACCTTCTCGTGCTGATCTATCACATATATCGACATATTTTTCTCTTCCCCACACCATTTTTAAATCTGCATATATGCATAAAGAAGATTTAAAATTAAAACTACCTAGAATTTCTTGTCTTTCAATATCTTCAATTCTCAATTTTACCCTTCTCCAGAACCCTTTCTCCAGTACCTGCCCCTCTCTCCAAATATCTCCATAACCTATTTCATTCAGGGTTCCTTCTATATACTTACACCAAGTATCCTCTTTGTTGAGTTTTAACTGCACTTCTAGGCACTGTTTTAACAAATTATTATTTTCCAATTCCTTAATTCTATACCAATATTTTAATACCCTTTCCACAATTTTTGCTTTGCTACCAAATCTCCCTAGCTCTATTTGGGCAACACCATTGGGTGAAGCCCTTGGTAGACCTAAAATTAATTTACAGAAATTTCTGTGCACCTTGTTTACATTTTCCCACCCTCTCTCTAAACCCCAAATCTCGGTTCCATAAAGCATTTTAGCCTCTACTACTGCTCCGTATATTCTCTCCAACCATTTTATTTGTATCTCTGGTATTTTATCTAGGCAAGCTCTAATAGCTTTCATTGCCAGTTTTCCTTTTGTTAGTATCATTTTCTTTTGCTCATTCCAACTCCCATTACTATTTAGTCGTACTCCTAGATAGTCAAATTTCCTAACCACCTCGATTTCATTTCCTTGCCACCACCATATTTCATTCTTCCTCAACTTATTCCTCTTTTTAAACACCATTATTTTTGTTTTCCTTGTATTTATTCTGAGACTCCATTTATTACAAAACTTTTCTATTGCTCCAATTGCTTTAGTTAACCCGATATTGGTTATTGCTCCTGCAACTAAATCATCCGCAAATAACAAACCCGGTATTTCTTTATTTCCAATTACTGGCAGATGCCCATTTTCTACCTTAATTGCCTCTAAAATATTGTCAATGAATAAGTTAAATAAAATAGGACTTAACTTACATCCTTGTCTTAACCCTATATTACTTGAAATAACATTTGTCATTATATTATTTGAGACCCTTATAATTTGTTCTGTATCCGGTCCCGGGTTTAACTCTACTCCTCCAATTATTAGTAGCACCATCAACACCAATGCATACCACGCCGTCCCTCCACTCTCTCCTGAACATTTTCCACCCAAATTACCTCTTACTGAATTAAATAGACCTATTCTGGCTCTATAAACTTCTAGTTGCACTCCCATTTCGCTGTTCTGCCGAGCGCGCGTATGGCACGTCTTCCTCCTCTCGCTTCCCGTCAGCAACCCTTTAGTGTAGTATAATTTGTGAAAATATACTATTTAAGTAGAATTGCAGCACACTTTTACTTTCTCTGCCACCTATCTATAGTAGGTAAGAGGAAGTATTGTATTTCACCACAAAAGTTTGATATTGAAATTTCAATGAAATCACATGTTCTGAGACCCCTGAATCCAAAAAACAATTTTCAAAAAAAATAAAAGGTCCAAGTGTGTCTGTGTCAGCAATTTAAAAACAAAATATAAAATGCCAGTAGGTACTATATTAAGTTCAGTATCTTACAATGATAAGACAGAAAGATTTTACAGAAAATCCCCCATCCCAAACTACCCTTGGAAACATGGAAAAATGCTATAACGATTTTGAATAAAATATCATATATTTTAAGATATTTACATGAAATATAAATTCCATATCTTGGATTTTCTGAAAATAGCTGGTGAAGTCCTCTTAATTCGGAAATAATTTTGTGTAACAGGTAAACCATAAGAGATAGAGAAAAATGTATTACACAAAAAATGTAAAGAAAGACATACAATTTATTTCAAGTAACTTTCTTGTAGCATCAGTCATTTCTTAGATATCTATAATTATTGGTTTCAATTTTTTAATACTTGGTCATTTTTTAAAGTGTGTCGCTATTTAGTTGTTTGTGTTGTCATTGAAAGAGTACACAATTTCAAGGCCTGTATATAGCAACCAGTGTTTAAATATTTAATTATTGTTATTCCTTTTGTGCCTATAACAAAATTTAGTATTTTAAAACCTTTTATGCAAACATTTATCTCAGTTAACTTGAAAGTAGATAAAAGAATAAGCATTTACAAGAATAGTTCATAGGCGTTATATAAAAATCAATGATACTGGGTACAGAAAGTCAGTGGATGTAATACATCAGATTTTTATACAGAATATTGTTAAGAAATAAAGTAATATTATCAGTGGAATAATACCAATGCAGAATATTATAGTTATGTTGGGTATAAAATGTGGGTATTGCTAGCAACACTATTTATAAAACGACTAGTGTGTTTTGTATTCTTTAAAGTTTTAGGAAAAGAATACCCTTCTTTAAATCATTTCGTAATGAATTTTTAAGATTAATCTCAATAGGCACTTTGCATTAAATGTGCTTAATACTCATTTTGGATGTATATAGACACCATTTGTACCTCACTTGCTCCCTGGCTGCCCAGAACAAGAAATGCAACCGAAATTGCCCCTCTTTAAGACAACAATGCAAGCATGCGAGTGCACAAATCTTGGTAACCAAATCTGAGTTCTCTTATGCTTGCAAAGTTTTGCAGGGCTTGTTCTGGTATAGGTATAGGTTATACAATGGAGGATGAGGCAGTATTTTTATCACTTAAAATATCAGTCTAATTGTATAATATATAAAAAAAAAATAACAGCCCGCCTAGAAGTAATATGTGTATATTATAATATATAAAGTGTATATTACAGTAACTGTATTATGTTTATTTTATTATGTACATGTATAAAATGTTATGTGAATGTATTACATAGTTTAACAATGTAGGAGCTATGAGAATAGAAGCAAGCTGCCTTACATAACAAACAGAATTACAAAGTAGAAGCCAAAAGTTGCTAACAATAAGGTAACCTTGAGACAATAAATTAGAAAGTTAAAAAAGGCTACTAATAGTTCTTGTAACAATACTAATGTAACATTTAAAACAGTTTATAAATAGTCACGTGGATGTGGAAAGAAAAGCCAAGGTAAAAATAAAGTATTCTATTGGAGTAGGCTTAGCCAATCAGAAACTAGAAATAGAGAAATGTACAAATTCAAACGGTCGACACTAGAAGATAGAGTACCCAGGCAGTTCGTTTCGGTATGGGTTCAGTGGTTGTAGTGAGGCATGATAATTCATTGCGGCGAGGATAATATATTTATATGTTTACCTGTTAAAAGTGTAATTAACAATAATCTCACAGCTCTGTAGTAGGATACACCAGTGAAGTGTTATAAACCGCGTGAAGGATTAATAAAAAAGTAAAATACAATTATAACTTGTGTAAACTTTATTCTTTAGCCATACCAGCCCTGTTAAAGAAATACTTGCTCTACAAAAATACTACTGACACAGCCGAGGCATAAATAATAAATGAATAAACATTAAAATAATTATTACACATAAAATTAACACACGACACCGCCGCAAAAGTTGGTTCCTAAATGTGGGGCAAAGACCACCGGAAAGTTTGTACTCAAATAGTGGGGCAAACACTGCTAGAAACATATCTCCCGCAAATTGGCATTCATTATGTACGTGGTCCAAAACAGCTTCAAGTTTGGCATCCATTTGTGGGGCTGCAACTACTTCAAGTTTGGCGTCCCAAGCGTGGTGCGAACTATGTAAAAATTATTCCCCCGTAAGGAGGACATCTCATGCACTGTGCCCTACATATATATAGGTATATTGTGGCTCCCACCCTCAGGAGGAAGGGATGAAATGAAGGAACCAAAGGAAGCTAGAGGTCATAGAGATGTGTGGAAATCCCTAACAGTTCCAGGTTTGAAGACACATCCCGCTGCTGGAGCTGCCTAAAGAGGGCGATGAACGATCCGTCGATCAAGCAGCCCTCTAGTGTCCATGGGAAATAGTCTTTCCTTTGAGCAAGCAGTAAGCATTCATGCCATCTGGCACCGCCATAGGGTAAGTCCGAGGGAGTTTTTAAAATGTATTATATGAAGAATTTTGAAGCAAAAATATGTTTAAATAGCTATATGGATTCCTTGAAGATTAATCTTTGCAATAGTAAGTGCACATGATCATACAAATTTATTTTGGATGAAAAGTTCCGAAGTTTAAAAACCTATGCATTGGCCATCTCTCCCTATGAGTGGGGGGAGAAGGCAGAGATGGTCATGTTAGGGATAGATGACCACACAGTTTTCTTACTCAAAGAGCATGCTTAGTGATTTAATAAAGTGACAATAATTATGCAATACATGTTTTAAACTTTTGTTTATCAGTCAGTAGTCAAGTTCTTATAAGTAATAGTCCCTGTAAAAATAGTTTGAGGAAAATTATAAAATACATACGATTTTAATTTTTCTTTGTAATAGTGTTTCAGACCAAGTCCTTAGGCGAGATTGTATGCTGGAGTGTGAATATTATCTCTTATTACAGAAAAGTCATGCTTCTGCATTTTCTTAATAATGATGTTGCTTCTCTCCATTTTCACTGCCCAAACAACCACTTAGTCCCATTGATTCTTTTGAGACATTGCCATTTTTCACCCTTCATTGCCGAGTCTTTCTTGGTAAATTGAACGTTATAGATAAATCTTTTAAAATACCCCAAACACTGTCTGGCTTTCTTTTGTGTTTTATCGGCATCTGAAAAGTACAAGAAACACATGCAAATATGAAAAGCATTTAAATTATCTACTTCACTACAACCTGGTTATACACCAGTGATAAAAATCAGTAATAATGATGAAGCAGTGTATCATATATTATAAAAAAAAAAATAAATAAAATGGATAATATGCATCTAAAAATAATGAAAGTATATCTCCAGAAAGACAGGCCAGCACTCTCATTTGTAGAGGTGAGATCGCGAGGCCACAACAAAATTAGGATCGCATTTTAATGTAAGCAACGTCAGTAAAATGCCCAATATGCACTTACCGTGTGCACAAACTTTCAACTGCTGCTGTCTTGAAAGGATGTTTGGATTTTACTTATTTCATTCAACAGTGGAAAAATAACACTGGTTAACACTGATTCTGCGATATAAAGGAACATATGCGACTTTACTGGAAAATCAGTGGCCTGATTTAAAAAATGAAGTCCATTTTTGGCTATCACATCTGATTTTTACGATATGTGCATATATGTCTATGGTGCTTATACAGCTTACTGCTACATTTCATTATGTTATCCTAAATCTGTTGTTGATTTTCTTCCTAATCAGCTCATTTCAGTCCTCCCTTATTACCCAGATGTTTATGTTTATATTCCCAGCACTTATCAGTTTTGTTCTATGGGTCAGGTCTGTCTTCTTGTAAGGTATTTATGTTTACATTTACAGCTATCATAGGTCTCAACTTCAGTTGAGGTGAAAACTTGTGTAAATACACACGTTCACCTTCTATATGTGTAGTGCTAAAATAAAATTTTGAGTATGTTCTCATGCTGATGATGGGAACAAGCCATCTCCCGAAATGCGTTCAAGTAAGAATATTTTAGTGATGTAGTGTAACAACCCTCAACTCTCTTTATTTTAAATTATGACACATCACTGTTACTAGCTTCTAAATCTTCAAAATTAGTCAATATATTACTCATATTACAAAGAGAAAGTTGGTGATCAGGATAAATCATTTCGCCTCATATTGCAGGTAACAGCTGTGATGAGGGATTATGTTATTGGTATGAAGGAAAATGGAAGTCAATTCCATTTGTCAAACCAATAATATGGATACAGCAGCAGAATTACCATGACAACTGTTACTTTTGCACATGCAAAGTTGCAGCTGCAACAAAAAAATAAGGCAGGAATTGAATATCCAAATCTGAACACAGCTACACAGCCTATTCCTCATGGAGCTGAACTACCCATACTTACATCACCAGCAGACCTCGATTTTAGTGAATCTGAAAGCCGCTCCATGACTTCCGACAATGAGTTGGTTCCTGATCCAGAAGAATTTGACAATTCTTCACGACAGTTTAATCAATTTGAGTTAAATGATTTAAGCCTCACAAACCAAAACACTGAATTACTGGGCTCAAGACTACAGGAGAAGAATTAGTTGTCACCTGGCGTTACATTTTCGTGGTATAGGAATCGCGAAATACAGTTCCACAAGTACTACGCAGAAGAAGGTAAACTTGTGTTTTGTGTGTAATCTTATTCAACAGTTGGGCAAGGAAGCATATAAGCCAAGTAACTGGCGTCTTTTTATTGATTCTTCCAAACGAAGCCTAAGGCAGTGTTACTTCATAATGGCAACAAGTTAGCTTCAATACTGCTTGCACATTCTATGAACTTAAGAGAGTTTTATGAAATTTTGAAGTGTGTTCTTGAGAAAATTAAGTACTGCGAGCAACCATGAATGGCAAATACAGGGTTAATCAAAAAGAAGGAACAGACTTTAAATATTTATTTCTAATGAACGACAATAGGTAGTGATGCATAAGACACATCATTGAATAGAGGAAAGTTCAAAGTTTTAAGCTCCACCTATTATTTCCATTTAGTGCCTACAGTGGCGCTGTGTTTGTTTATGAGAAAATGGTGATGTCACAGGAAAAGTTGTTTTGTGTGCTGCATTATGCAAAGAGTGAATCCATTGTTTCATTGCAGCATGCATTTCATTGTAAGTTTAACAACGAGCCATCTCAACATAAAAAATTTACAATTGATACAATAAATTCGTAGAAGATGGTTGCACATGCAAATGGAAAAGCACTTGTCATCCTCGCATAACAAATGGTGCTCATTTTGAACACCTAAAATAAAATTTTGAACTTTTTCCTATTCAGTGATGTATCGCATGTGTCTCCATCTATTGTCGTTCATTAGAAATAAATATTTAAAGTCTGTTCCTTCTTTTTAAATAACCCTGTATGTGCTGATTTGAAGGTCATTGGTCTGTTACTAGGACAACGGGGAGGATACACAAAATTTCCTTGTTTTCTTTGCAAATGGGGTAGCAGGGCAAAGGACAAACTTTGGGAAACTGATCAATGGGCTGAGAGGCAGCAACTGAATCCTGGATCAAAAAATGTTATTAATGTGCCTCATGTTGGTCGTCAAAAAATTCTACTCCCTCCATTACACAAAAAACTTGGCATGATGAAACAATTCAAAGCACTTGACAAAAGTTGCCCTTACTTCTAGTACTTATGCACAAGGTTTCCATCATTGTCACAGGCTAAAATCAGAGACAGAGTGTTTGATGGTGGAAATTGATGAAAGCTGTTCATTTTACCAGCTCAATGAATGAAATTGAAAAAGATGCATGGAATGGATTTAGAGGTTGTTAAGAAATTTCTGGGCAATGTGGAAGACCCTCAATACAACAAAACTGTCAGAAATATGCTAGAAAATTTTAGGTTGCTTGGCTGTAATATGAGTTTGAAGCTTCATTTCCTCAAGTCACATCTTGACTACTTCCCATCAAATTTAGGAGTTGTCAGTGAAGAGCAGGGGAAAGGTTTCACCAGAACTTGTAAGACATTGAACGGCGTTATCAAGGATGTTGGGACGTACATATCATTTTTTGTTTTGTTTTTTCTTTTATAGGAGTATCGGGATTAGGATGGATTGGATGTGGGGTAGAGGGGAGTGAGAAGGTATTGGGGTTCCCCCGGAAGTGAGGAAGGTAGTGCCAGCTTATTATGCTGGAGATGTCAGGGAGACAGCCATGACCGTGCGGGTCCTGACTACCCCCCTGAGGAACAGACAAGATTAGATAGGGATTTAGATGCATTTATTTATTGTGGTTACAGGCTTGCTGAGCGATCTCAAGAGATCACTCAAGTTTGTTGATGGTATTTGCTGCAATGCTTCCAGTATCTTGCTTGTGTGAGAAGGACATTCTGTAGCCTTTTCTGATCACTCTTCAGGTCCTCAAGTACCGGAGTCCAATCGGCCGTCTTAGTGATCAGGAAACTTACCAGGTTGGTGAGACCTGCGATGGTGCCCATAAGCTCTTCCAGTTGAACTGTTGGGGCAGGCAGTGGTGAACTCTGTGGCGGGCAGGCGATGACATGGTCCAGGCCACTGGTTGTTGAGTCTGCAGAGTCGGATTGCTGAGGACAGCTGGTGATGAGGTTGCTGAGGGTGGTGAAGAGGGCGGTGGTGGCGACGTGGAGATCCTGGAGTCCTTCAATGGCAGTGAGTTGGCGTAGGTGGTGATCGGAGATGGTGGAGTTGGCGGCACTGGTGAGTGATGGAGTGTGTTCATCCTGTGGAGAGATGCGGGACCCTGTAAGGACCGCATCTCGCCGGGTAGTGTCTGTGGTGGTTGGAGCTGGAGTTGTCGTTGGATTTGGAGGTGTGTGTACAGTAGCAGGTGGAGTTGGTCGGCGGTTTCTTGGATATAAGGGACATTGCACCTGCCCGGTGAAGTGGCCGAGGCCATTACAGGAGGCGCAGTATCGACGTCGGTGGCGGAGGTCATGGCTGGTGCACTGTGCAGTTAGGCTTGGTGCACCACAGTAGTGGCAACTGGGGTGTGCAGCGAAGGATGTGGAGTTGTGTCCATAGCAGCAGCATCGTCGACATGGCTGGTGGCTTTCTGATTGACTAGGCTCTATAGGCAGAACCCGCCCTAATAAGGGCAGGCCGTACCTTAAGGCTGTCTCCCAGTCGGCCTGGTCAGCCAGTATCAAGTGAACGGAGGTGGTGGGTCCTGGAATGTGATGATTCGGGTGTTGAAGGCCAGCAGAGTTGGGCTGCAGCGGAGACATATCGAGTCATCTTGAAATCCTAGTCACAGAATTTAGTAACAGGTAGTTCCTTACAGCATGTTCTAGTAGCCTCTCTTTCTAGCACATTTCTCTTTGTATGTAGGGCCTATATAAGGGAGTTGCTCTTGCACAAAAGTTAAGTTTCCAAGCATTGCTTCCAAAATGTGTTTGTTTATTGCTTCAAGCTGCAAGTTCTAACAATACAAAAACAGTTTCCTTGGCTAGTCTGCAGTAAAATTGTAAAGAAATGTAGTATTTCTTAATTTTCATGCATTACCCATAAGGCTGCATGTTATTCACTCAGCTGGTTGGATAGAAAAGGCAGATAACACTCCCTGCAAGAGGAAATTGTTCCAGACAGCATGCTAATACAACACATTCCACAGCTTAGGGATCATTCAATAGTGTTGGCAAGGAAGAGAAATTAAGTGGTAAATAAATTTGATTATTTAGGGCATGTATAAATAAAGTACACTGAATGCAAATAAATTGGTTGGAGTTTATTTGGCTGCAGTCAAGATCTGGGGACTAGAGGTAGGGTGGACATAGACAATAATTTGCAAATAATTGGGTTTGCCAAAGGCTTGTTTCAATGGATCTAGGCAGAATTAGGAAGAGCTGGTATTAAGGGAAATAATGGTTTAGAATCACAAATTTAGATGATCAAAATATATTAAATCATTGTTAGTATGACTACACTTTAATATAGCACTAATTACAGAAAGGAGAGCCTTTGTAAAAAAGAAAACACTGTTTGGTTTTCTGCATAAAAAGTATATTATTTGCTAAAGCATATATCAGTCAATAAGTACATTTTTGCTTACATCATGTAATGTTTGTACTTGAAAAGCTTGGCAAGAAAGTATTATAAATATACAAACTTCCACAAACTGCATAAAAAGCCAAGCCACTTTTGTTATTGTAACCAAGTATGCTAACTTGCACTGAAGTTACAGAAGGCATTTTTACAGTGATTAATGAGCTGTATAAATTTATTAAACCTAACACCATGCTGAGCACCAAGACTATTTTCAATGAGTCTGCCTTTAAAATTAAAATCTATACATATACGACCTGTAATTCATTCACCATTTATTAAATTCTATCAGTTAATGACATCAAGTTATAAAAATGAAATTATTCTGCATTAGTTTAAATTGGGCAAAGCTCTTCGTTGATAAGGACTTCAATTTTTACCCTTTCTTATGCCTCTTAAAAATGGCATTTAGGCACTGTTTCTCATATGTACGTATATATATATAGTGAACCAAAAGAATGGGATACAAACTCCAATACTAATAAGGATTTAAGATCTTAAAAACCAAATGGTTTGAAACAAAAATGTGCAAAATTTTAAATAGATTATGTACATTACTTTGTTTGAAAAAAAAATTCTTATATGTTTATTAAACATAGTCATTGTCTGTTAATTTTGTATACAGGTTCCAGATTCAATGATAAAATACTTAAATATTTCTCAGATGATGACATTAAGTCCATTTTATTGTGAATATAACACCCATAAAATACCTTTGGACAAATGGTCAAATTAGGAGGCATCATAACAGAAAATGTGTGCTTGCCTGATGAAAAAACGTATACAGCACCCATAAAAAAATTGTGTACCATTTTAACACATGGTATCTGCATATTGTTTTCAGAGTTGCATTGAACTGTCTGTGAAATATATATATAATTTTATAGTGCATGATGAGCACCTTGCACTACCAATCTTCTAGCCAGAGAGAACTATGAGAACTGTCTTCTCAAACAAAGGCAATGAAATGCACTAGAGCAGGTATTTTACCCAGTTTGTGCATTTATGCATTTAGCTGACTGGGTGGATTCATTCATCCAGGCAGAGCATACATGATTTCCCTGAATGTGGCAAAACTAGGAAAATAATAGAACTCCTGGCACAATTTGGTGCATTTATGCATTTTGCTAACTGGGTTGATTCAATCATCCAGGCAGAGCATACCTGATTTCCCTGAATGTAACAAAACTAGGAAAATAATAGAACTCCTGGCAGTATTGCTGCTTCATCTATACTGGATCCATTCAAAGAAACACACTTTCATATTACTGTGCATCTATGCAATCGATATGTGATAACTGCTCAGTTCCAGTAAACTGATTGGTTTCATTTTCAAATAACAACGAAATATAGCATTGCAATTAAATAATAAACATATCCATTAGTGCATTTTAAAAGTAATAACATTAGAAAAGATGAGATCTTTTTTCTACTATTATGCTGAGTGTTGCGATAAGGCATCAACGAGAACATTCACTGTGGCCATCTGCCTGATGCTGCCTCTCGCGTTTGTTTACCTCAAGTGTGTTTCTCATTTTGGAAAGAGTATATGAGACATTGCAAGTAGTAGTGCTACACACAGCAACATAATGCATGAAACAGCTGCACAACTGATTGATGTATGTTTAGGTTGGTTGCAGCATTTTGCAGAGACTATGGAATTCTGGTGTGAACAGCAGACATAATAACTTTAAAGAATAAAATAAGATGAGAGACAAAGCTAAAATGTCATAAACTAATGGCTAGACTAATTTAACCCCCCCCCCTCTCTCTCTCTCTCTCTCTCTCTCTCTCTCTCTCAAGTTTAAATCTAGACTTTATCTTCAATGAAAAGCAAGTTCAAATCTTCAGGAAATCTGGTTCTTTTCTATCTCATTGCTGTGTGTGTGCATGCACACGTAGATCTTAAGACAGAAGCAATATAGCTTATTGACAGCAGTTGCGGAAACTGTCTCTTGCAATAGGCTGGTATGTGTACAGCAGATTTTGTTCACGTTCTGTAGATGGCTCTATCTGCTCCTAATCTGAATCATTGTCCTTACTGCTGCTTCATCATTTACTTGCTGCAGCACATTTATATGTGGCCACCATATATTTTATCCATTTTATTTTATTTCCAGGTGTAACTATTATTTATCTTTTAATTTTTATTTACAAACTCTTAATGATGCTTGTACGAAGAATACCTATAAATTTTGCTCTATATCTTTAATTATAATTTTGCATATTTCTTACAGAAGATATAAAAGACTTTTAACAGTGATATCCAAAGTGTCTAGCTTTTATGGAGACCCATGCCAGAGTATAGGTTATGCATATATTTCTTATGATGTTACAAAAAAAGGTTCAGCGGTTTCCATCATTCTTTTAGCTTTGTAATAATAGCTTGGTGGTTTTATTTATCCACGTTTTGGTAAACTACATGGAAAAATACAAAAATATAACTATTAGGTGCATTGGTGGATTCTATTACAGAATTTTAGTTGGCAGAGGTATATTTTGCCTCAAATTTCATTGAATGTTTATCAATTTACTTGTTTTTTTTGCACCACATCTAAAATTGCCAATGCAACTAATGATCTTTTTTCAATAAATATATTTCACACTAAAATTATGTATATTTTTAAATACATTTGAAAAACATATGTAATAATGTTAAAATACATTTCTGGGCTTTACAGATATCTTTGGAAAGCACTGTTTCCAAATATGATAAGGATTTTCTACAAATGTTAATCAGAATACCATTCTAAATAATTTGAAATAAACCTTGGTACAGTAGGTGTGTAAAGTGTTGGGACATCACTAGTTAAAAGATTTGCTTACTGCATGATTTAATTAAGTCAATGAAGACACAACAGCATATTTCTCATCACCATTTAGCATAAATAGCACTAGTAGTTATGACAAAAATGACTGCCTGTGGATATCTGCACCTTGTTATGCATATCAATTGTATCTTGTAACTTGGGAGTACAGTTATGTGCAAATATGAAATTCCCATTAATTAAATACATCAGCAATGCTCGTATTTGTAAGTTGTTGGATATTTAAGGCTGTAGCTAAGATCCTTAACATGGAATTAAAAATCATCTGATTGGAACAACCACAGTGCAGCAAACTAAGATATTGAAATTATGTATGAGCATGCGCACGCGCACGCCCGCGCGCCCACGCACACGCACACACACACACACACACCTGCATTAAAAATGAAGGCTAAAACCTCAGGGAATACAAATATGCAATAATACACAGCTTTACCTTCAGATCAGTAAATATACCTATGAACACAAAGAATACAAGATGCTGGAAATGGTACATAAAAGTGGCTTCACCAAAGAGATTGTAGACACGAAGATAAAGAAATTCAAAAAGAAGAAACAATAAATCACACTAAGTAACATAAAAGAAATAAAAAGGTTCAAAAGAATTCACTTTCCACCCATGGGCCTTCCAGAAATTCATGAAAACATGCAAAGAATATAGTATAACCCTAGCCCTAGTTAACAAGCATTGCTTAAAAAACATACAAAAGAACAAAATTCCAGTGGGTAAAACTTCTAGTATTTATTAAATTGGATGTACAAATTACAAGAAAGTATATATAGGGAAGACAAAGAGCATAGCATACACACAAGGTTTAATGAACACATGAGAAACATGAAATATAACAGATGGAGAAATAAATTTTTGGTCCATAGATCATTAGCTGAAAGAGAAACTTAAGCTTCTGAAGACCTCTAGAAAACCAGCAGAGCTTTCCATTTGGAAAAAATTATTCATACATAAAAATAAACACAATTTATTAAACTTTGATATCCCATATGAAAAGGATCTCAGCAAACAGTATGTCCAGCCAGAAAACACAATCTACAAGTCACAGGAGGAGGCACAGCAGTGAACTTAGGCTGATGATGGAGACATCACATGTCTCAAAACATGTCCCAGTAAGTTCAGGCGTAGAAAGTGAAGCTAGAGTAATAAAAATTTCAATCTGTCCACATAAATGTTACATAGAACTACCTAATTTCCCAGGTCATTGATCACATCATCAGATACTTGTCAACTGCTGGATCTCATGGTTGTGTTGGTTTTCTTTGATGCTACTGGACATTTTAACAACTTCTGTATTTCTGTATTTGTCTACCACTATTAACTGAAAGTTCATTGCTGTATGTTCACATTGTTTCATGAAAACATTTTCCATACCCTGAGTTCTTATGTGCCCCTTTATCGATCTGATCTGACAGATAGATCAGCAGTTGCTCATCACTTCTGGGGAGAAAATCATAACACAGAAGATAAGATGAAGCTATTAAAATCAGTAAAAGGTCACATTGAACTAGTGGTATGGGAGAAGGTTTTCATAAAACCATAGGAACATAGGCAATATGAGTTACCAGCAGAAGACATACAAAGCTCATTAATGTCTAACAGAGCCTTTGAAGAGACCCAATGCATCCACAAGGTCTGACATTCAACAAATAGCTGATGATTTGAATAATTGCCTGAGAAACTAGTTCTACATGATTTTAAGGTACATGAAGCTCAGTGATGTGTCGGCTCATACATAATTTCAATGTCTTAACACTGAACTTTTTCTTGCATGCACTGTTTCTTTGGCATATTCTAACTCATGAAACTCCATACCGTCACCAAAGTCTGTTTTGTTGGGATCAATCTAAGGATGAGCCCAGGTTAAGTAAATATATGTTACATAACTTCTTTTATATTCACAAAAATATGACTCAGTATAAAACCTTTGCACTATTTAAGGTAAAAGTTATATATACCTTCATGCTGAGGATATAAACTTTTGAGTACTACACACCATTATCAAAATGACTTATTCACTTACTTTAAAATGAAGAAATTAAATTTATACACACAATTTCAACTTAAGATATGCCCTACCATTATGTATAGTTGATTTTTTGTGCGTGTATAATTAAATGTAAGGAGTACATAAAAATAAAATTTTGACACCCAAACAATAAACTCCTCTACAGACATTCTGATATATACATTACATGTCATATTTTTATGCCCTGCATTTAGGAATTTGACACTTTCATTTCTGGATATACTTCACTTTTATATTTGCAAGTTGCATGGCTAAGGTGTAATAAGCACAGATTAGCTGCTACTTGTGAAAATTTGAAGTTGTTAACTTTGCAAAATGCAAATATTTACATTATCTTCACTATTGAGCATGCCATTAAATTAGTGGGTCAATAACATCCTATTATTGCAATAAATATTACATTTATAACTGTAAAGGAGAATTTAAACTCCTCCTCAGTTATGAGACTAGTTGCCATTAAGGTATATGGTAACAGGTATGATTGTAGAGCATAAATAGACCTTAAAGTATATCACTGAGCAAGACTAAGGAGGTTATCATTTGGTCCTGAATGAAAACCATTATGCAAGCAATGTCAAACTTTTCACTATTAACATATACAGCAACTTGCATTTAAAGGTAATTTTTGAATGTTCCCTTCATTGAATGATCAATTATAAAATTTAAATGCATCTATATTATGGAATGTCTGAGCCATCATGCTTCCTGGTGTCAATCGCAGTCTTTGAAGACATCAGACTACAGTGTTCTTCAGCTTGCCAATTAATTCAATTTCACTTTCAAGGATATCACCTTTCTGTGGAATGAAAATAAAACATGTGTTACACTTAATACTAGTTCTCATATTAACAATTACAGATTGTGCATATACCAAGATACTTTTATAATTTTTGTTAATAAACACAACAAAAAATGTTCATAACAATTTTTGAAATTCATTAAAACTTTGAAATTAATTAAATTTAATCATCCAAGTAGCCATAGAACACAGAGGGCAGCATAGACACAATGGCTTGGCCATGATTTTCTGGCAGCAAGCTCCAGTCAACAAACTGATGATGAAGAGCATGCTTCTTGAAACGCATTTTTAACTACTTGACGTGTGTGAAGTTCATGTGTTTTTAATAAACTGTATTAATCTTATCATTAAAATTTGTCTGTTTATAAATTCCTTGAACTATATGAATGAACAAAATGCTTGTAATTGTTATAAATTAAACTAATTCATTATATTTTGGTTAATATTTGAGGCTTCATAAATGCATGTAATTACCCTACAGAATGTAATTTACCTTTATTTTCCCTAAATGATTACTGAAATGACTTTTACTGTGAGAGTTTGCATTTTATTAGACTGCTGCATCACAAATTAAATGTCCAGAAATGCCTTTTTTTTCTAAATGTATTTCCCTAGGTCTTTCAAGTATTTTCTTTGTCACAGTTTATCTATGCTTCTGTCTAATCTTAGTTGCCTTGCAAGTATTTTCTTTGTCACAGTTTATATATACTTCTGTCTAATCTTAGTCATTATAGGGCATATACAGGCTGTAAACAGACTGACATTCACAATACATTTTTCCCAATAAACCAAGACTCACACGCACGAGGGGTTTGGAATATGAGTTTTGTCCACATCATTTGACAGAAAAAACACAGGGGATTAAAATGATCACAAAAAATATGGTTTTAAGACCAAATTTATATTAAATATTTATTCATAAACATTTCATAACAGACCAATATTTTTGTCAACTCTCTTTGCAGGTCAAGTAGGACAATTCTAAATTTCCCTGAAAGTTTAATCCCAAAAATAGTTTTCAAAACTTCTGTTTGTAGGGGAGGATTTAAACTCTATTGTAAGTTTTTAAAAATCAAAATATTCCAATTACTGAAGAAATTGCAATCCAAAATATGCTCCAAAACAGATTGACCTCTCACAGACTGATATCTGTGAAATTATGCAGATTGTACTGCACCAGAATAAAGACACTGTGCAATTATTAAAATAAATTGACTCAATGCATAAAAGAAATAAACTGTGTTATTACATATTTATTTTATCCACTGTTGTTTGAGCTTCTATAGGCCTGTTTACAATTAATTACTATGTTACTACTTTGGGATTTCAAAAAATAGTAGTTGGCAGTAAGGATTTATTTGTAATAGGAGTATTCACTAAAGCTTCTTTATATGACACTTTCATTGTGAAAGAAAACAGCAGAGAGAGAAGGTGAATATGAAATGCTAGTTTTTTCTTTTTAACAAATATACGATCTTTTGATTACATATTATGATTCATGTAGCAAATATAAAAGAAAATTTCATTTCAACTTCCACTTTCACTACAAACAAGTCTTTGATTTATTCTCATGTGTGGTTCTGCTAATCAAGTGCTTCAGATAACTGCAGATAAACAAATTGCACAGCAGTCTAGCGATTTATTATATTGCAGGATCACTAAATGCAGCAGATATTCAGAGCTATTCTGTAACATTTTGTTAAGGCTTAACAAATTGTTAAAGTCGCTAACCAATTGATTGGAATTCTGTAACTTTGTAACAAAACAAAATTTTGTTAAGAATAAAGATTTGATTGTTGAATGCAACAAATCCCAAGATCCTCATGGTAAAGCATTTGTTAGACAACAGATTCACATAGATGTCATTTTAATGCTCTGTAATAGGAAAAGCATGACAGAAGTTTGTCATTTTAATTACAAAATGTTTATTTATTCATTTTAGCATAAAATACAAATGTTACGATTATGCTTGAGTAAGCAATGTTCCGTATGACAGCATTGGTAATGATGCTCCCAACATAACTTTTAAGAGACAAATTTTTATAGGAAAATAAATGTTGTGCAATCTCGTATCGTAATAAAAACTAACAGTTATTGATTTAAGAATTTTAGGTTCAGATAGTGATAAATCTTGTGTTTATTTGCATGGTTATGAATTCATTTGCCTCATTTTTAGGCTAAGGTTAAGAATTTAACACTTTTGAGAGCTCTAGGATAGTACAGGATACGTTTTCATTCCCAGAATTATTTTAAGATAATTTCCAATCTGCTAAAAGAATTGGCTAGCAGAAAGTTATTTACCAGTTTCTCGTGACCATAGAAATTGAATTTATACTGTGCTGTTGGAAGAGGAGAACATAACAGCCAGGTTGGTTATAAAATGATAATTTATACGTAGTAAATTTATGTATGAAAAATAATCCAAAACAAAATACATGTAGCTGTAACATTCATTTTCCTAGTGAAACTAATCTTTCTTTTTAATATGAGCTTCCACTTAACGAATGCCTAAAATAATATGGATATTATCTGATACCAATAATGATTTTCATTCAAAGATTAAGATGCAAGAACATGTCCACAGAACTGAACTTAAGCTGAACATTTGCCAAATCATGAATAAAAGTATAAGTACCTACTTATACTTGATGGTGTACATTAACATTTCAGAAAAAATTGTATGACCACTGGTATCTTTAAAAAGTATAATTAAAAGAAAGAAAGAAAAAAACAAAGAAATTATTCAATAATTGTGGGTTGACATGAATTAGGGAAACTTTCATCAAAACAACATGAAACTGCATTGCTAATTCTTTTGTCTGTCATTCCTAACCTAAAATTAAACCCATTTTACAGGGCCACTGTGATACGGTAATTTGTATCACAAATTACTTAAAGGTAAATAATAATTGTAATATAAATATGTATTTTTATGTGACATTGATTTCAGAGATTTATTAATTGTAATTATTATTGGTAAATAATAATATAAGGCTTTACTGAAACTGTTAGTAATGGCGCAAGAATGCAGCGGTGGAGTGAGTTGTTTATCGTTACCGGGAACCAGGAAGTTACGTAATGTTTCGCGCCTTTTCGGTAAAAGCTTCTAGAATTTTCTCTAAAAGTAATATGTATTAGTGGTTTTCATTGGATAGTAAAATAGACGCTAATGTTGGCGCGTTTTATTAGCCAATAGCATTTCATTTATAATCATTAGGCGTATCTTGAGGCAAGCCTATAAATAGTGTAGATTCAAGGTAGCGTGTCCCCCAGTTCAACAAGACTCTCAACACATTACACATCGACCCCAGTGTGCAACAAGATTCTCAACACATAACACGTCAGCCCCCAGTTCAACGGAATTCTCAGTACAGTACATATCGTCAGTCAGTCCTTCATTTCGTCAAGTTACGCGTAGCAGAATTACAAGAAATCTTATAAAGTATTATACAGTTGAATATATAAAGTTGAAGTACGTGAGTCAAAAGTGATAAGCAGTTATTACAAACAGTTTCAGTATGGCGAGTATCAAGATAAATATGTGAAAGTGTTCGTGAACGTGTTCTGCAATAAAGATTATAAAACTAATTTCTTCGTCAATATCATTTCTAGACAAAAGATTCCTTTCCGCTTCACACCCTGCAAGAGATACAAGTTCTACCAAGAAAAGATGATAGCTAGCCGGAGGACAATATACATAACCTTAAATACTTTTAGAAACTAATTCATACAAATTGCTACGACAGAGGGAACTACGGACCAGACCAACGAATGACGTCACACAAGATGGCAACACACGTGAAGTAAACACGTAAATTTGCTATTACAAATTAGCACCCATAACGTGGGGCTAGATAACTAGGAAAGGATCAGAATTAACCAAGAAGAATTGAGAGGACCAAAGAGACGAACGCAGCAGTGAAATGATCTACAAGACGCAGATTGGACATCGTAATTCCGAGATGACGCAGCAACAAGGAATTCAACTACAAAACGACAAGACTATGCAGATTCATCGAAGCGATACACAAATTTAGGAGAATGGGGCAGACAGCTGGACATCTAAGCAACATCAGCAGATAGCATCAGAAAGGTTAGAAAAGTGTGATTTTAATTCTAAAAAAAAAAAAAAAAGGTGTAAAACAAGAAACAATGATGGAAGGGGATAGTGTAACAGTTAGCTGTAATTCAATACAGATTACAGAAAATAGCTTAAACAATGTAATATTTGAGGGAGAAAATATTAGTGCAGAAACTAAGAATAGAATAGCAGGAAATATTACTATTGATGCTAGAATAATGATGGAAATGCTGAGAAATTTTAGAGATCAATTTAGGGAAGATATGCAAAAGAGTTATGAGAAATTAGGACAAAGATTAACTCAGAATATGCAAAAGAATTGTAGGGAAACGAGGGAATATATTAGTAAGAAATTAGATCAGAGTTTGGAGGAATTGAGAGAAGATATAAAAAAAGATCATAGGAAATCAATTGAAGATATTGGTAGGAGTAATGAGATATTAGAGCAAACAGTAGATCAAAGCAGTAAAGAAATTGAAAAGAAAGTTATGAAGTTAGATAGTAGTATGCCAGAAATGAGAGATGAAAATGAGGAAGTAATAGTAAGTGAGATAGGAGAAATTTCAAAGAAAATGCTAGACATGAACAGGGAAATAGGTAACAAAGAAAATGAGGTTAATACTAAAAGTGAGGTTAATGTAGAATGTACAGAGTTAGGAAGTAGAATGAGTAGTATTTCAAGTGAGTTAAGAGAGATAGAAGAGGTTATGAATGTAGATGTCAATGAGGCGCAAGTTAATTTCAGAGGGGAGATACCAGAAATACAGGAGTCAGTAATGCAAGAAATAAATTGTACCAAGATGTTCAAAATGAAAACTCCAGTCCAGTACAGTTTAGTACAGATTTGTCAGAGTATTCTCAAATTAAAATGATAGCAGAAGAATTGAAAATGACAATTGTTAAAAGATGTATTGTTCAAGAAACTGTAGATTGTTTTCAAATGTTATCAGGGAACGAAATGTCATATGAATACAAGAGGTTATTCATGAACAAAAATTTGAAGGTTAGGTTACGGCTACGAGTAATGTTTAGCCACACACAATTTGATCCAGGAGGGTAAATAGCAATGAGATGTAAAGTAAATGCTGGATAGGTAAAGATGACTTGCATAGAAATGTATTGGAACGTAAGAGGGTTAATTACTTATATGTCATTTGAAAAGAGAAATAAATTATAAAAAAAAAAAAAAAAAAAAAAAAAAAAAAAAAAAAAAATTAAATTAAATTTTTAGTAACTGTAACAACATTTGAAAATTAAGAATGCAAAGATTGAAACTTAATATGATATTAAATTAAAAGTACGTAAATACAATTCCTAAAGTATTGTTAAAATAATAATAAATTTAAAAAAAAAAAAAATATTTATGTAGTAAATAGAACATGTGAAACAGTGCCTAGATTTAAGAGATGTAAATATTTGTGTTGAGGGTGAATATTTTGGTACATATATTTACAATAATTACAAAAAAATCTTAAATGTATAAATTTTTGTCAACAACTTAAAGTAAACAATTTGGTAGCAGTGATTAAATAATTTAGGGTAAAGTATTTGCTATAAAAATTATAAGGTCAGATTAATATTTAAATTAATTAAACCAGAGCCAGTAAGTAGTGGCAATTTAAAAAAAAACAAAAAAAAAAAACATATCATGTGTTAAATGCGTGTGAAGTGTAAAGTGAAAGTGATAGCGTGTGTTCCAAGATTTAGGAGACTAAAAACACAAATTATAAAATTCTCAAACAAGTTATAAATATTTATAATTATGTTTCTAGTGGGGCATATGATACGGTAATTTGTATCACAAATTACTTAAAGGTAAATAATAATTGTAATATAAATATGTATTTTTATGTGACATTGATTTCAGAGGTTTATTAATTGTAATTATTATTGGTAAATAATAATATAAGGCTTTACTGAAACTGTTAGTAATGGTGCAAGAATGCAGCGGTGGAGTGAGTTGTTTATCGTTACCGGGAACCAGGAAGTTACGTAATGTTTCGCGCCTTTTCGGTAAAAGCTTCTAGAATTTTCTCTAAAAGTAATATGTATTAGTGGTTTTCATTGGATAGTAAAATAGACGCTAATGTTGGCGCGTTTTATTAGCCAATAGCATTTCATTTATAATCATTAGGCGTATCTTGAGGCAAGCCTATAAATAGTGTAGATTCAAGGTAGCGTGTCCCCCAGTTCAACAAGACTCTCAACACATTACACATCGACCCCAGTGTGCAACAAGATTCTCAACACATAACACGTCAGCCCCCAGTTCAACGGAATTCTCAGTACAGTACATATCGTCAGTCAGTCCTTCATTTCGTCAAGTTACGCGTAGCAGAATTACAAGAAATCTTATAAAGTATTATACAGTTGAATATATAAAGTTGAAGTACGTGAGTTAAAAGTGATAAGCAGTTATTACAAACAGTTTCAGTATGGCGAGTATCAAGATAAATATGTGAAAGTGTTCGTGAACGTGTTCTGCAATAAAGATTATAAAACTAATTTCTTCGTCAATATCATTTCTAGACAAAAGATTCCTTTCCGCTTCACACCCTGCAAGAGATACAAGTTCTACCAAGAAAAGATGATAGCTAGCCGGAGGACAATATACATAACCTTAAATACTTTTAGAAACTAATTCATACAAATTGCTACGACAGAGGGAACTACGGACCAGACCAACGAATGACGTCACACAAGATGGCATCGCGTAAAGAAAAACATATATTTGCTCTCGCAAATTGGCTCCACAACGTGGTGCTTTTAAACAAATACAATTTGTTATACTCACAAATTGGCACCCATACGTGGGGCAGTTAAAGTTATGTAAACAAACATTTATTTGCAACATACAATTTGTAACATTTGCTATTACAACTGCTGCTGCTTTATTATTTACTTGCTGCAGCACATTTATATGTGGCCGCCATACAGTGTGAAAACAAAACACTGTCACAGAGCGCACAAATTCTTGATTAGTCACTCCAGTGAGCTAACAAACTGCAAGAAAACAAATATTGTGATAACAAACAAGTTACATAATTAGCGGCACATTTGTTAAAAGCGGTTCTTTAAGCTTCACAAATAACTGTAGTTTCCTTCTTAACAGCAAAGTTACAGAATAGCTCTGATTGTACATACAAGTTCTGCTATTGCTTGATATTGAGCTGTGGAACTTATGGATCAGTCTGACTGACTGTGCACAGGAAAGGTAAGCATACTTGATGACATATTCACTTTCACACAATGAACTCTATGAGTGGCTGGAATAGGTGAAAGATATTCAAACCTTTTCTCAAGATATTTTTTCACTTCTTCACTCTCGGATATGATATGTTTGGTTTTATTACACACAGCATGAATGAACGCTTCTGCATTTTGCGCTCTAGTTCCAGTTTTAATAGCCATCCTTTTTACTTGCCTTAAATTGCATCCAAAGTTCCTTTCCCATGATAAGATTCCAAGAAGTTCCATTTAATTTGGATTCCAAATATGCTGGAAAGCACTGTTTCATTGCTTAAAGTGTACTTCTGTTTAAATTAGACTGCAGCTCCATCAGAAAAGATTTTGATGATTTTGAGGTAGGCTAGAATCTCAAAGTTGAGTAAATACACTTCTTAGGCAAATGTCAATGGCATATTTATCAAGTGCAAGGTAATCAGACACCAGAGCAAAAGACCTCTGAATCTCTTCACGTCACTCTTTTCTAAACCAAGCAACAGCAGTGAAGATGGAAACCTGTGTGTTGTTCCAATGGACAGCCTGAATCTCATTTTGTTGCTTGTATGTGTAGAGTTTGTCTGTAACACTGCTTCATTAATTGGAATGGTTTCTTGAGCACTCTTGAAGACCTCTGCTTGCCGTCTTTTAACATAAATGCAGTTTAGAAAGTTTGTCAACTTCTTGCTCAGTTCTTCAATGCAGCCAATAATAGATTCCTCTTGTTCTTCAATCTGAGCTCTTCTTCCATTCTACAATGATTCCGGTGACATAGTGAAATGACCTTGTCATTTGTAATGTCTATTTTGGTCAGAAGTGGACATTTTTCACAGCCTGATTGCATGCATTCCTCTTCATTCTGATTACAAACCACCTGGGAATATAAACTCATGAAATCCAGTTTAAAAGGTACCGGTTTCCTGTGCAATGTTCAAAACAAACTTTAACATTTTCATGCACAATGCATGTGCATACATTGTATGGAATCTCACCTTGGAGATACACATTACCAGAATGTAATTCTGCAAACTTAGAAAAACTAACCCATATTCTTGGTTATTCTGTATAATAATGCATATGCCTCTATTAGGGTAACCACCAAATATCTTATTTGGACCTCTTTGACCTCTTCTGCAATAATTTTCAACATTTACCTTGTATAATTTGTACATAGAAAATAGAAACTTTGATGCGTGTTTCGCTGGGTTTTGCATTCACCAAGATCTTAAGCATTAAATTACCTTATTCTTTGCAATTTTTGAGCTTTTTTATTACTCAATAAGCCACTTCAGAGTACGAGGAATCATATACCCTTACTTAAAATATTGAATTAAAATTTTAACACTCAATGTCACTCAATATGGAATTGCTGTATAACAATGAATGTCCAGCAGTAAATATTTTGTTCCTCCTACACAAAAGTACATAAACTATGTTAAACATTTTTATTTTATACTTATTTATTTGTACTAACAAGGGGCCATTGTCACAGTGATGTTACAGATCAAGCTGGAATTTTTTTTAGTGAAAGTAGATCAAAAATAAAAATACCTATGTCTCGAATTTCTCTTCCAAGGCTCAAGTTTGACAAGAAAAACATTATTTACAAACGAGCATGATTTACTAATAATATCCAATTTCTTGCATATATCGATGTTTAAAAAGCATTAAATGAGAAAAGTTACAAAACTGTGTAATTTTTATTTCTTCAGTTCTTTTCTTGGAGGCACCCATCACTGGGAAAAAATTAAATGTAACTGCAGCCAATTTTTTTTTCGCTAAATGAAATCTTGCAGTAAGTTATCTTTAGTGTAGTCATGTGTGCAGGTACTTGTAGCCCCAGTGTGGCTCAAAGTTTACTATCCTATCCCATCCGTGGTTGTGTTGATACATTGACAAAGGAATACTATTTTCTTTTCATTAGTTCTATGTCACCATGCAGTGTGGTGTGTCTTAATTCTCCCTAAACATTAATTGGGGAATAAAAGTATTTATTATGAATGATCCAACTGCTGAAATGTCTGAATGTGTATGTTATATGTATGTATACATCAATTTAATAATACTCTCTTTATGAGGATGTATTATAAAGACTGTCTAGATTTGGTTTTGACATAAACTATACTTGAAATAATAAGTTTTTAAGGTCTGGAATGATATGAAAAGTAATACACTCTTATGTTCAAATTGTGCCTTTATTGTCATACGAAAACTGTTTAAACATGCATACTATTATATTTTTAATTCATGTGCATTAAGCATTTCACTTGTCGGTTCCAAATTCAATTTCTGATTCTTGAGAAATATGACCTTAATTTCCCCTGTGACAACTTTGCATACATTTATTGCAGCATTTGGCACAGTACTAGGCAGCTGATCACTGAGTAAAGACAGCCTAAAGTCGGTGTTACAACTAAAAAATTTATAATTTTTGCCTGGCAAATAAAGCTCCTATAGGAGAGAAAGCCATGACAGGGTAATTTTTTTGTTTGATGTATTTTCGTTATAAGCATTGCAGCTCAAGCTGCAACATGTGACAATGGCTCTTGGAAGCTCATTTCAAATCTTGTATGGCTTTGAGGCAATCCAGATTCCAATCCAGGCTATAAAAAAATAATATAAAAAAAACTGCTTATTTGCTCTACTGTTACAGTCCTTAAAATGCTGCTTTACATACAGTAATTATTATCTATACTTTAACAATAAAATTATTCAAACATACATTCAAAATTATTTTAACGACCAAGTCTACCTCCTTTTGGCTCTAAAGAGAAACGCCCTGAAGTTAATGATTTTGAGTTTCTTGATCAAACATTTTAAGGTAGTTCACATTATTTTTTGAATGATCAACTATTTAAATACCTGCTACTCTATGCAGTAATCATTGTAATCATCTTATTAATTACATATACCAACACACTTCCTGTTGTATGGAAGTGTGGGTATATAGAATTAATTCTTTTATAGAATTCATCTCGTCTTATTCATTTTATATCTTTTGATTTTCTCTATTAAGTTACATGTATTATTACCAGCATTATTACTTTCTCTATGCATATCATCAGTGGAAAATGACCACTATTGCTAACAATTAAAAATTGCCTACTATTGGAAACACATCTAATTCATATAATCCAAAATTCTTTACACTTTGCCCATTGGTATTTTCCAAAATATATTGTTTTCCAGTATCTTCTTTCTGGCATCCGATAAGTATCATAAAATTATAATTCTCTTCTTTAACTTAATATAAAATATTAATTCCACCTTTTCTTTAGGTCACTTTTCTCTCCATTCCTTTACATCAACAAAGACAAGTTATTAACTAATTTTGAAGATTGAGAAGCTAGTAACAGTGATGTGTCATAATTTAAAATAGAGAGAGTTAGGTTGTTACACTACATCACTAAAATGTAACACACATTTTAAAAAAAGACAACTTAAATTTGATCTTCTCTTCAGCACTATTCACTCTTTAAGTTCTTCCACTATTTGCTGAAGTTTCTCTTTCATTCCATGTGTTATTCCTTTAACCCTTTCCTCTGTTTTATTACTTGTTCCATATTTGGCACTTTAAGGCATGGACATCTGAATCAAATACTGATAGTCACTGAAATTCAAAACTGATATTATACAACACAATTGAAAAAGAATTAGTTTTCACTAGGAAAAGATATGTTTTAAATGTCTGTCATAGAGAAACAAAATAGAGATTGGTCTTAAACAACTCCCCTCTTTTTGGATATTCTTACTTTTACATCCCGCAGGATTATTTTCTCAAAACCGGACTGGCATGCACGAGCACTACAACGGAACCTATCTATGTATACCAGCAAATGGAGTGTAGGTAACACTGATAGTTGCATGGCCATTTGCTGCCAATTCCTGCATCACCACATTTGTATCTTATAGATGGTACTCAACAGGTGTTCATTATATGTACCATTGTTCGAATCAAACTAGCTTTACTGTTTGGTTCATAAATTTAATTGATTTCTCAGTGTTGTGTAACAATGAGGAACAATACATGCAGTTTCTTTTTGATGAAAGTTTATTAAGAATGTGGGTGTTACACTGGGAGTGCGATGCCACCCTTCACCCTATTATGAAACGAGACTGGAAATACCAGATGTTTTTTTGTAGGAGAGGGCATGAGCAATTTTCAGAGTTCAGCTGCAAAGGTCACTTGGTTTGAGAACTCAAGATTACCACCTTCCCAAGCGCTCTTAATTACCTACAGCTTTGCCCATAAATTTTCTTATGTACAAACAGTTGTCCAGAGTTCACTTGAAGATACATGTATAAGCCACAGAACAATAGCTGAGCTGACTGGTTCAGCTACTGTCACGAGGTGTGCATATCTTCAATGGACACCAAATACACTAGCAGGCAAAATAGGCGGTGCCAGCCACATTCTTCAGATTAATTAATGCAAAATTGGACAAAGAAAATATTGTAGCCACATTGCGGAAGGAAACCGGATCCTAGAAATGATTGATGTTGTTACCAATGAGGTCAGGATGAATATGTCCAATAATAGGAGAGAGATGGTGTGCTACCCTCTTTGCCTTAATTGAGGAGCATGTGGAGTTTGCCAGTACAATCAACACCAACTGCTGGGATGGCTACAATGGACTAATGGCTGAGGCTTTTGCTGTCCACCTTATGGTACACCACAGCAAGCATTTCGTGGACCCAGTCACAAATACCCACATGAACAATATTAAGTCATGCTGGTAAACTCTCTGGCATCGCCTATCCAGGAGCAGCATCAGGTATAATCAAATAGATGTGCATTTGGTGGAATACTTGTGGCACCAAGACTGTAAAAACCAATTAGCTGATCCCTTTCAAAGCTGATCGAGGAAATTTGGGAGATTTACCCTGTAGTGTAGTGTAATTGTATATTAGAGTAGGTGTGTACATAAAGTGTTAGCCTATTAGACAATCTTTTTTTTTTTTTTTTTTAGTTTCGATAAGTAAAAACATAATAGTAGTTATAGTTCATATCAGTGAAAGCTCAATTTATTAACCTGAAGTTGGCAACAAAGACTAGGGTGATTGTATGAGCAATGTTGGCACTAAGGGCTACCGAGAACAGCGTATGCGCAGTAAGTACTTTTGGACTTAGTTTTATTTGTTTTATTAAAATTCAATATTAATTTAACCTTTTAGGCAGTACTATACGTTATTTTTAATGCATCGATCATATCTGTGACTTCTCATAACATGTTATATCACATCTGAGGTTAGAACTTAGAAAAAAATTTTGCAGGACATAAAGGAAAGAAGAATTCCCTTTATTTCTTGTTTGAAGGCATTCCAATTTTGCATCTCTTTTTTATTAACTCTGTCTTATCGACTTTTGTTATTTTAATGACGTTAAGCTTTAAGATGTTAGAAATTAAAAATTACCTTGAGAAACTCTGGAGGTTTACGGAATAAACCAACTCCTGCAGGTGTCCCAGTCAGTATTACATCTCCAGGCAATAGTGTGAAGAATCTAAACAGGGAATATGTTCAATTTAGCATTTCATAAATGTTAAAAGCTATTCCTGCAATACCATGCATCAGTCATACAGCTTAGCGGAAAAAAAGGAATGCGGGGACTCTCTTATGTGTTAGAAGTGAAACTTCTTAGGTTCTAGCATTTGTTGACAATTTGATTATTTCAGGATTAGGGAATGGTTATGTGGACTTTGACTGAAGAAAATCTCTCTCAATTAAATGAAATTTTTCTTTTATTCATCAATTTACTTAATTCATACTCCAAGAAAGAAATTATGTGTTTATGATAGCTGAAGTATGATGCAAATAATTTAGACTGTAAATTTTCTAAATAACGAGAAATACTGTATTGATGGTAGTGATTATGTGGTTGTAGACTGAACTATGTCAGTGATCAATTTTAACCTGAATTTTTCATCCAAATATCTTATCAATGGTTGAACTTTGTCTGAGTTGAAGTTGATGTAGAAATCACCACTCATAATCATTGGCATTTTCTCCAAACCTTTTTAGACCTTTAGTCTAAAGGACACTAACACATTATCACTTTAAAACTTTACTTTATTTAACAGGAAGCTCACAAATACAATAATAATATTATATGTTCAGCTAATGTACAGTATAATGCACACGTCTATTGGTTCCCTATGCTACGTATTAACACAGTACACGCAATGTATGCACATAAGACTGCCTATGACACATATGATGGAGAGGGTAAAAATTATTCTTTCTCTTTCTTCTCAACTGCTGGTTGGAGACTCTCGAACAGGCCAACTCATGCATTTCCAATCCAGGCCATTTTGCCCTACTGTGCCTAAAAAGTTTCACTTCAAAAAGAGGACACCTCATACACAACAAATAGTATGTGGTCCATCTAGTACATATAATCATATCTTTAAGAATATCCTTAACAAAGAAATCCATAGAGATAAGAAGCAGACATTTTGGTGGCCATTCACATGATCCCCTTCATCCTATTCACTTATTGGAAACTCTTCAGCTAAAATGTCTTGCACAGTTCATTGTTAGTGAGGAGGAGCCCCATGCACATAGAACTATTTATCATTGTGTTGCCCAACCATAATATTACATGTATATTGCTCACCCCTGCATATTACGCTAACAGCCGAAAATATTGTATATCCTCACATTTGTTAACATTTAGCTTACTGCTTGGTTAATGCAAGCATTTAAAGAAAAGATTTTATGGTTTCACATCTTTACCATATATTGTTCACAATCATTCACTAATATGCACATTTACCAATGCAGCATAAATGCTGGCAGACTAAGTTAAATTAGCTTTTTGCAACAATTATATGGTTGCCAACCTAAACATAAGTGTAATATGCATACCAAATATCTGTATTTTAACATATATGTACCAGATAGTATACTTAAAAAATCATGCTTGCTTAATGATACAAATATTTGCAAAAGTCAAACTGTGCCTCCTAGGTCTTAGTGAACATTAAGTGCATGAACAACAATTACAATATAACGTGTTGTAAGTTTGGAAAGGGAGACAGCATATATAGTGTATAAATGCGAAAATATAAAAGTGAATTTTCTTATGGAAGTGAAAGTGTTTTATTAGATTATTACTCAAACTAATTATATATTATTTAATATAAGAAAGCAATAAATGAAACAGACACATAAACAATAAACTCAATACACAATTTAGTATACTTACATGTATACCAGTACTGATATTCAGAATTTTTTTTAAAAAAAGAATAGGAATTCTGGCACTTTACACTGGTTTAAAAAAATTGTCAATTTTTCATTTCTTTAATTTTTCCATGCGGTCACACTTGTCAATTATATGCACTAATCACAGAAATGCTGTCATCATTTAGGCATTGGGATGATAGAAATCCTTCTGCAATTTCCAGAGCTAGAATTGCTTTATTTGATTTATTTTTATTCTTGGTATTTTACTACTTTCTAAAGTTATTGGAACAACATTGACCATTTAAATGCAATCATTGTAATAGCTGACTATGTGGCATGAGTCCATTGTTAGACTGGTATCCAGCCAGTGTCAGTTGAATTACTTGTGTGTGCAGGAAGATGAGTGGGAGGAAAAAATACTTAGTTTGGCTCTTTTTTGATGAAATAAGAAATAAGGGCAGAAAAGGCTGTACCTATAGAGCCAAAAGTAAGAAATGTGGATATGAATTAGAAGGCCAAGTACACAGAATGAACAATCATAAAGAAAATACAAAAAAGCAAAGTGATGGAAAAGGTGTGATATTAACTTTGGTATGCTAATTGTTTTTTTAAAGCATCTTTTAATCGGGTAGGTCATATCAGATGATGAATGAATGAAATGGAAGAAATTATGCTCAAATGAGCCCGGGATCCATAGAGCTTAAAGTTAATTAACATTCATCTTTTCAAGATAAGGAGAAACCCCAGATAAAACCTTATCTGAGTAATTCACCCTAACCGAGTATAATCTCAGTGAGGGCGAGTTACTCAGATTGGTACCAACTGTTCTTTATTAGGCTTTCTCACAGATATCTTAAGTTCCTCCCTCCCTCCTTTCACATCTGTTTACTTTTATTATAGTCCTATAAGGCTAAATTTTAGTTTTTAACAGAAAAATATCAGTTGCCTGAAATTGTACTTTAAAATATTCCTTAGGAATTTGTTTTGCTTTATTAGGTCCTATTTATATGCTAATTTTAAGTGTTCTGCTCAAACTCAAACAAAATGCCTGTTGCCTTTTGCCAGTCAATTTTACACAAATAAACAATTAAAATAAAAAATTAACATTTAAATATTATTATAGAAGATATAAGAATACATTTCTTTTCAGGCTCTATCTCACTTACAAGTAGCACATCAACAAGCACTGGAATATTATCAGAGCACTTTTCTAGTAAGAAAAAGAATATTACTCCATCTACATTGGATTATCTGTTGCGAAAACCTCCATACATTAGGTTTCCAAGTAGCTTGATTTGTATATGCTAACAATACTGCATTTTGCACTGTGGAACACCCTCAATTTCTAAGGATCAGAGATTTGGGAAAGTGACAAAGGATGGGAGATGATTGATAAATTACATAGATCACTCTGTAAATGTATGTTATTTCATCACCTAATGGAGCAGCAATGTTGGAGTTGGGAAGAGTAGGTAGCAAGGGCATGGATTCCACATAATCTGATCCGAACAAAAATAACAATGCATAAAAACTCTGGAAAAATTTCAAGCCAATACTTCAAATTTGGTTTGGAATATCATTACTGGTGATGAATCTTGGATTTATTGTGATGATCCTGAAAAGAAAATTCAGTCACTAATGGGTCTCTTGAACAGAACCTAAGCCTATAAAAGTCTGATGAATTCATAATGCTGTTAAGAAGATGGTTGCTATTTTTTTTTTTTTTAAATGGGCCATATTGCTACTATAGGATTAAAAATAGACGTACTGTTACTGTTGATTGGTACACAAATGTCTGTTTATCGCAAATTTTTAAAACATTCGTGCAAAATGCCCAAAATGAAAAATAATAATGTAACATCATGACAATGCATTATCACATACAGCAAAACTAACAACTAAGTATCAGGATGCCCTAAAGGTCAGCACCATTGAACCTCTACTATACAGCCCTGACTTAGCACCTTTTGATTTATTTTTGTTTCCAAAAATTAAAGATAAAATGCAGATGAAATCATCAGATGAAGCAGTGAAACATTATAAAGACCTGGTTTCTGAAGTGCCTGGAAAACTGGCATCATTGCTTTAAGCACTGGTTTCATTGAATGCAAAAATGCATTGATGTAAAAGCGGAATATTTTGAAAAACAATAAAATCATTTAAATTTGTTAAAACTAATCCTTATTAGATTTTCTAAAAATTTTCCAGTGACGCCCTCGTAAGTGTAAAGTTTTCGTTTCTGGTGTGTAAGGAATTCGTTCAAATATGAGACATCTCAAAATTAAGAATTTGCAGTTATCCCTCTTTACATTGTCATAAAGCAGCTGAGACATTAATGTACAGTTTTAGCTACCGCAGTCATACTGATAGCTCTGACTAGAAGGTGATTAAGGCAAGTGAGAAAAATAAACTTTTGTGTGCGAAATAATGTTGATTACCTGCTGTTGTGTAAAAATATGTTAGGTGAAATGGAGAAGGCACTGGTTATTAGAAAGGCTGTGAAACCTTGCTGTTCCAAAAACATAGACATCAGCAAGCTTCCAGGGACATGATGAAACAATTAAAACTTTGGAGGGGAAGTAAAGCCATTGGTCCTGTGTCCTAGATTTACGGCACATAAAAGAACTTCAAAACCAATAAAGAGGCCTCTGAGCAAAATTACCCGTCTTTCATGCCCAATATAGAATGGGATGCTAAGGACCACAGCAGTTAAAGAGCGTCCATAAATAAAAACTGTATTTAATTTAATTTAGTACTGATATAGCTTTATCTTCATTAACTACCAGTCTATTATTCTCAAACCATTCAACAACTTACTCATTGAATTTGTAGGTTTTGTTTCTAGGTTGCTGATGCTGCTACCTTTGTCAAATAAAATTGTGTCATCAGCATATAGGATTATATTGACATTGGGTACATAGTCAATTACATCTTGAATGTATATAGAAAACAAGATTGGTCCCAGAATTGAGCCTTGGGGCATATCAAATTTGACTACCTCTTCTTTGGAAAACTTAGCACTTATTAACCCTGTGCTGTGATCTTTATAAGGGATTTGCCTATTTGTCTTCAGTTGCTTAGATAGGATTCAAACCACTTTAAAGCAATACCCCTTATTCCTATCATTTGTAACTTTTGAAGCAGGATTTTGTCAACTAGGTCAAATGCCTTGGATAAGACAATAAATAATCCCACACCTATTTCGTTATTATCTACTGCCTCATAAATCTCCTTTAGACAGTTGGTTATTGCTGTTATAGTTAAGCTCCCCTGCTGAAACCTATGTTGCTTATCAGATAATAAGTCATGCTTTTTAAAGAAGTTACATAATCTTTCATGCTTTACTTTATTATTTTTTAAAAAACTGAGATCAGTTTGTAGTTCTTAATATCTTCCTTGGATCCTTTTTTTAGAAATGGTTTGACTATTGCTAATTTCAGTTCATCTGGAAATTGACCAGTGCTAATGAGATTAATAATGTGACACAGTGGATGCAAGAGATGTAACATCCCTTCAGCAGTGTATCCGAAATTTCATCATAATCTGAGGATTGCTTATTCCTGAGCTTTTTAATAATTTGTTTTACTTCATCTTGTGATGTAGATGATTAAAACATCTTGGATATTTTACTTTGATGTGGTGGATTTGTTTTTAGTCTGACTTTACTGCTATGAAGCAAGTTATCAGCTAACCCTGTATAGTAACTTTAAATATATTAACAATACTACTGGCATCCGTTATCATTTTGCCATTCAGATTTATGTTGAAGTCATTATCTATTTTGTTCACTTTCCAAGTTCCCTTCTAATGAGTTGCCACAAGACCTTTGATTTGTTCTCTACTCGATCTATATAATTATCATTGTTCAAAACCTAGGGATAATAATGCAAGAAAACTGTTACAGTAAATTACAATACAAGCAATTGTATTGTGTCAGTGCTATTATTGTAACAGCACAGCATTCTATTGTACAGCATACAATAAGTGAAGAACATCTACCGTATGGGACATTCCATGTGAAATCAGACCTAAAAGCTTAAATATTGAACTTGACATTTTTAAACGCTTAAAAATTTAATCAAAGAATTAGATATATGCAGAAGTAAAGATAATACATAAGCTCCTAACTGCAACAACAGCTGCAAAAATATGGTATAAAATTACCACAAAAAAGTCAGTTTTCATAAATTTGAGGGCCATTATTTCTGTTATTCTACAAGATAGGGAATTAAATGAGGTCTCATTTTCACTGGTACATAATAAGGTTTTAAATGATACTATAATTGAGGTGAACTGTTAATAATGATAGAGACAATTATAAAAATATTAATACTAACCTAATCCAAATGAGAAAAAAAAAAATGCAAGAAAATGCGTCAGCGGAATAAATCTGTGTGGTAAAAATTATGCGGCAGCACATAATATAGCAGCAAAAAATTAATAAAGAATGCTGAATGACAGCAGCCCATCAAGACGGTGAAGTGCAGTCTTGAGTGAAACTTGTGATAAGCACAGGTCGAGCAGTGCCACATGATCTCAAGGCTACACATTCAGTAAACAAGAAAGGTCATGGATTAGCTCACCTTTACTTTCTGCATATCTTGATGCAAACTGAATCTGCAACAAGAATATGATTTCAGCAGCAGCATTCTCTTGTTCGGTTTGAGTCCTGGGCACTGAACGAACACTTCTAAATCTTTCTTCAAGTAGCTTCACTTCTGTTTCATGTTCTTCAGCACTGACATAACAGAATATTATGTGATCCAAGCTAGTCTCTGCCCATTTATACAAATCTAACCACACAAGAATCTGAGTCTTTGTACTTGTATGTTGTAGACTGGACCTTGCCACTAGTCATTTGCTTGTATTGCCAACACAATCGCATGGGCCCTTACCATGATAGTGACAAAGAAATGTCATCCTGCCTTTACATCAAAATCTTCCTCGTGGTAGTAAAATTGATAAAGTTGCTTTTATTTTTGTAATGGGAAGAAGCACCATTACTGAAATAGTATATTTTTTTCTATGGAAGTAAAATGTTCTGTGAGGAAGTTTATTAATTTTTTACTGAAAAGATGGACGGCACATATATCATGCTTTAAGCAGTTGGAAATTGTTACAAATGATCTAAGTTTAACAGTAGTGTCATTATAGTAAATGAAAAAAGGGTGAATTGTTGCTTGCTTGATTGTTGTTCTATGAAATCCATGTACATCTTGCACAACAATGGCTTAGTTTTCTGAAAAATCTGCAGTTACTAGAAATTTCTCTGGCTTTAGGTTATTCTTTTCTTCATGGTAATATTCAATGTCGACTTGCTATAAAAGAGTGCACTTTCAATGTAACTATTTTAAGAAGCTTTAACAAACTCATCTGTATTTTTATCTATTGTTTCCAAAGTATTTCTGTCTGCTGCAATCCACTGTTTGTATGTTACACTATCCACCATTGCTTCCTTAAATGTAGTATGAAGTTGGCTTTTCAACTCACTTGTTTCAGGACACTCATTAATTTACCTATATTCAAGAAGGTATTGGAGGATTGCAAATTACTCTGGCAATGCAATCTTTGTAACTGTTTAAGGCAGTCTTGCTCACTGATTATGTGAGAAAACTTTGCTCCTGTTTACATTAATATTGTGTTTTTGTTATCATGTGTGCATGCACGCATGCATGCACAAACACAGGTGCCAGGGGAGTCAGCTAAAATGCAGTCCCTGGCCTTAGTTTAACAAAGTTTGAGAACACTATCTTACATTCTGGATATGGTCTTTGAAGTTTCTGTATAACTCAGATTACACAACACTAATTGTTTCTGCACTTGCTCTTTCAAAACACCCCTTCTCACAATATAAAATCCTTACCAGGCATCATACGACTAACGTCCTCAAATTCGTAATAATATGTCACTATGTTTACTGTGGATTGCAGTAGAGATTTTCCTTTCTTTCTCTGAGGGGTACCCATTACTTCTCCTTCTCCTAACAGTTCTTTCGTAGTTTGTATCACATGCTTATAAGCACAAAAATGGCTTGAATTTTGCCTTAATGACCAAGATAATGGCAGCATGTTAAAATTTGGATTTTAGAAATTTTATCTTTTGAGTTACAAAATATAATTTTTAGGTTAAATTAAATTAAATTGAGTTTTATTTATGGACGCTCCTTAACTACTGTGGTCCATAGCATCCCATTCTATATTGGGCATGAAAAACCAGTAATTTTGCTCAGAGGCCTCTTTATCAGGCTTGAGGTTCTTTTACGTGCCTTAAATTTATGACACGGGACCACCAGCTTTACTTCCCTTCCGAAGGAAGCGATGCTAAGGATTTTTATGCCCAAATAAATCCATCGCCCTCCGCTGGGTTTGAACCCGCGACCTTGGGAACTAGAGGCTAGTATGATAACCGCTACATTATGGAGGACAACAATTTTTAAGTTATCTGAGAGTTCCTGTTCATCATCTTTTTCACTATCAGCACTCTCTTCTGTTCAAAAATTTTGTCCTTTAGTGACCTATTTAAACTTACTAGTTTGCTCTTTGAATATTTCCTTTGATAAGATCTTTTTTCTTAAACAGACTCTCATTAACATATTTTAAGGTCTCATGAAAATATAGAATTGCTTCTTCCTTTTCTGTTTCTGTTACATCAGTGCCACATTGCGCACTATAAGATGGCTGCACATCACTGTCACTAGAAGAGGCTTGTTCTAGTTCACAAATGTGATCTTGCACAGGAGCACTATTTCAGCATTCAACATTTTCTTCCAGCAAGCAGAACACAGTCTTGCTTGTTTCCTCTTATCCTCAGAATGCCTAATATGCAATCAATGGAAACTGACACTTTCCTTAAATCTCTAATTGATACTACTTTGTGTCAACGCTAAAATGGGTTTAGGCAGCAATCACTATGACTCTCTATCTCCCATTTTGTTGCAACCTATGGGGAGAATATCTTATTGTAAACAATAATAATAACAAAAATCAATTACTTTTATATTCGCAAATTATTATGCAAAAGTTGTTGTTTTTAATATGTATTTACTCACTAGAAAAGGTAGAGATTCCCTACTAAGAAACAGTGTATCAACATAACTTAATCACATGAAATACAAACAGCAAGTGCAGGGCATGACTAAACTGAAATGCTGAGTTCACTATTATGTAAACACCTCAATGTCACCACAGTTCGTAGAGAGTTGAGTGGGTTTTAAGCACAAGCTAAAAATTTGCAACTAATAAATTCATTTTGACACACTTAAAGAGGAAGCATCCCAGAATTTTGCAAATGCAGTTTCTCTTTAGCTTAGTTTTCGTATAGGTTAAATTCAATAAAAACAATATCAAAACTAAATTATTTGTACATATATAGCTTTATTCTACTTAAAATTACCTTTAAAGGTTAAGAAACTGAATTTTTTTTTCTTCAGTTGTCCGCTCATTGTGTCTCTCAAAAAAACTGACTTTCAGAAAAGTATGTTGTCTTCAATGCTCAATATTATGAATACTGTGCAGAAATATCATTTCCCAACACTTTATATAACTAAGACATTACTTTAAAATTTAAAAAATTTGTCACTTTTTTCTGTCCGATCTCCTGTGGAATGTCCCATACAGGAATACATAACTACAAATGTACATAATTACAAATTCACACTCAGGATGCATTGTAAGTGATAACATTTATGTAGGTTAGTGTATTTTGTGTATTTGAAAACTTGTCCAATTTGGAAAAATATTTTGGTTCTATGCAACTGCTACTTGAGCAAGTTTTACTGTATGAAATGTAGAAAAATAGTGTGCAAGAAACAGTAGAGTAGAAAGGCAGTACCAAACTAAGAAATTTGAAGTAAGGAGGGGTCTCACAGATGGAATATAACAGGAGATCTGCATGAACATAACTGAAATCTGACTTCATGAAACATCCACAAGAATGTGTACTGTACTCTCTGTATTGAACAAGGGCTCAGTATTACAGCAGCATCCAGCATTCACAACACAAACACAGCAGTGAATACAAGACACACTTAACAAAAATGACTAATACTGCACAAGAATGCATTTTATTTACATCTGACAAGCCACAAACAGTTTTCACAATCGGAGACCCTAACATGACAGCTTAAATGTTGATGCATATAGAGCAGTAAAAGTGCTTTTGCAAACCCTTGTTCCTATCCTAAAAATGTTTATTTCAGTACTGCCTTTCTACAATACAATTTTCTGTACGCTGTTTTTCAGAACCCAATATAAAAGAAACAGTAGTTAATATAATGCACCTGCTCAGTGCAGATGAAAGCATAAAAGTTTGTCATTAATGCATTATTTTAGGCAAACAGATATTATGTGTATTTGCTTAAAGTGTAGTACATACTGATGTATAATAAATGTAAATGTATACTTCAGTAATTCCATTGGAATGAACCTGCTTTATCTTTAGTTTGCTTGCAAGCAATTTTCCTTAATGTACGTGTGACTGTGACATTCCATATAACATCTCAGGACATCCCTTTTAAAGCAGATGATGATGAACAAAAGTGTTCTTTTATTTTATTTTGTTTAATGTGCTACTGATCCTGCACTAAATGGGCTATGTAAAATATATACAATAAACTGCAATCAAATGGGGTAGATTTAACTGAGCTCTTCAAAGAATTACTATTTGAAAAGTGATACTTATATTTGGTCAATTTGGATGATTCAATCTATTCAAAGAATGGGTACTTTTGCTAAAAGAATAATAGATATTACCTGGAAAAATTTTCTACCATAATGTGATCTCAAGAGGTTAAGGCAACAACATGTGTATAAGAAGTTTTGAATCTAAGCTGGAGGGAAAGGTCTAGCTTCACAATTGTTTTCTGACTTGAAAATTTCTGCCTACATGTTTTCATCATGTGTTTATACTTCAAAAAGAGTTGAACCATGTATGCATAAATACATATTGTATATGCAGTTGAATGGAGTGAAGAGCACAGAAGTAGAAATGAGTATTCTCAAGGCTGCCTTTAATACTGCAGTAGCTGTAACGTAAATTTTCCAAAATGCTCTTTGGGCAAGTGCTGCTGCCGCTTCATTGTTCGATGGGATGCAGATTCTCTGGAGGTTATAGTAGACCATACAGGGAGGACTGAAAAAAACTTTTATAATATTTTGGAGCTTCATAAATTTATTTAATTCAGTTTGATGTAGATACCTGGAAGCATGAGAGACAATGCGGTCCACTCTGTGAATCAATTCGTTGGTGTTGCTATCTTGCTTTACCACACCATTCACCTTACTGCGAATGTAAAGGGCATAAGGGTCTGCAACAGCTTCTTTAGCAACAACAGCTGGACCCAGAGGGCAAGAATCATCTGTGCTCTTTGCTAACAACCACTGACCCCCATTACGTGACTTCTTTTGCCATTCCCGTGCTGTGATATCCTGTGCCACAGTGAATCCAAACACATGATCCATGGCTTCTGATTCACTCACGCCATGTGCAGGTTTGCCAATTACTACAGCCATTTCTACCTCCCAGTCCAGTTTCTGTAAAGAAACCACGTCCATTAATATATTAAATTACAAAGGGTTTGGGGCATAAAGAAAGATAATTCTTTAAAATGCAATACAAATCCATTCACACAATCATAAAACATTTAAACTTAGAGGAGTCAAGCATAAAATTCACACTGGAAACAAAAATAGACATTATACTGCCATTTCTGAATTTAAAGATAATGAGAAACAATTATTAACTGAAATTAGTGTTTACAGAAAATGCAGAATGGATAACTACCCACACAAACTGCCAATAATCAATAGTCTAGCAAAGAGAATAGTTATTCCCATTAAACAAAACTGAATACCTCAAATAATATGGAGAAATAAATATAAAAGCACAGAAGACTGGCTTCAATAAAGAACTGATCAATAAGATAAATAGGAAAATCAAAAGAAACAAAACAAATCAAAATACACCACAGAAAAGCCAAAAATTACATTTTTACTACCCCTGGTCTGCCAAAAATGTGATCACCATCAGACAAACAACCACAAACAAACATTGTATCAGATATTTACAACAGAAACAGATACCATACCTCATAAAACAAATCAGATATTAATTATATAAATTCTTCCTCTTTTTGAGAGGTATTGTATAATGGGAAAATCAAAAGAAACAAGCAGGCACAAGATTAAAACAACACTTTAAAAATGTTAATTTTTTTCTTCCCAGTGCTAAGTACATATTTTTAGTGTCCATCTTGTTTGGCCCTAGCCATTTTCAGGTAGACCTCCATTTAGCATATGTTCTTATTACTAGAGGAGGAATACATTATCTAACCTTTCTTTATTTTTCTTTGCCATTTCATTTTAACTTTCCATAAGAATTCTCTTAAACCTCTTAACTGGCCTTTATCTTTAAAAATTTTATTAAATGCAACTACTTTATTATCTTTAACCAGTTTTTTTTTATCAACTCATTCCTCCATTCGTTTGTACCTTTGCAATCAAACATTATATGTAATTCATTTTTTTCCTTCCACACAAATTGGACAAAGCCCCTATATGACCTCTCCCTTAAAACCTTTAATTTCCAAATCCCTAGCCTAAACCAAGCAATTCTTGATTTCGTGTTTCTATTACAGACTTTACATATACTTCCTTTTCTGTTCCTTTTTGAAAACTTTTTTTTATAAAATTGCAGTGACTTTTTTCTCTCATTCAATAAAATAGTGTTTGCCTAACCATGTTCTAGCTCCCTTCCAGTATCCCCTATAGAGATCATCTATTCCAGAACAAACATACATCTATAACCCTTCTTGATCAATTGCTCCTTAATTTTACCAAACCATATATTACTTTTCAAATTATCAACTCTCAACTTCCTGTACTAGATAGGTTAACTCCTAAATAGGTAAATTCCCTTACAATTTGTATATCCTTGTCTTCAACAAACCACTTTTGCTTTCGCTTAATTTCGATCCTTTTTTAAATACCATTATTTTGGTTGAGTTCTGGTTCATTTTCAAAACCCACTTCTTGCAGAAGCATTTAAACTCTTTTAAGCCCTATACAGATGGAGACATTTCTTGCATAAGAGATGGCACCATACGATGGCACAGCATCTTGTGCCACTGACTTATGCCATTTAGCACGGATGTATGTACACATGGCACCACTTCAGATAACCTCAAAATTACTGTTGCTTGAGAAATTCCATCGCTCGTGTAAATATCTGCAGTAGCTGTGTTCGTCCCTTTTGTGGGCTAAACATGGCATTCAGAAATATCAATTTTTCAAAGTGCTAAGCTGTGGGCTTGTAAATTTGTTGTCCTCCAGCGCCACCTTTTGGATTTATTCACTTTGTTAAACACAAAAGTGGTGAGTAAACTTTTCATCTTATTTTGATTTTCATATTTGTTAAACGTCTTATTTCCTTTAATGCATTACATACATTTTTCAAAGCTCTTTGTCTTGCATTCTTATTATACTATAAGGATGACTTGTTGTAGAGGTACGCTTCCTTGCTATAAGCTTCGGTGAGCACATCTATTACAGCTTTGGACCATGTGACGGTATTCTTTGTTAAGTTTGTTAGCTCCACGTTGTGGTAGCCAATTTGCGATGGTATTAGTGTTTGTTTGAAAGAATGCTACTGTTTATCTGCCGCACGTATAAAAGACAATTTGTCGCGGTCACTTCGTGTTATCTTTTACTGAGCGCCTGTTATTGTGTTTAATTTTTGGGTTCACTGTCCTCCGGCTAGCTATGATCTCTCGGACAAGCAAATCTAATCAGGTGTGTAAACGGAAAGGAGTTTTTATCCAAAGATAACACTGATGAAAGAATTTGTTTTACACTTTTTATTGTCTTAACACATTATTCACTTTCACCTATTAATCGTGACACTCGCCAAACTGAAACTGTTATAATAACTTCTTTACTGCACATTATTAATTCGCGTACTTCAACTTTTTATGTAATTAACTTTACGACACATGAGATTTTTCATAACTTTGCTACGCGTAACCTGCGAATCGATAAACTATGCTCTGTATTCACCATGACTGCTTTCGTTGAACTCAGCGACGTGTAATGCACAAATGTTTCCGATGGACTGGAGCCGACATGTAATGTACAAATGTTTCCGATGGACTGGAGACGACGTGTAATGTATAAATGTTTCCGATGGACTGGAGGGATCTACCTCTGACTTAGCTCTTTTTATACTCCTACACCCCGATATGCCTAAAGATTATAACCGAGCTGCTATTGGTTAATAAAACGCGCCAACATTAGCGTCTATTTTTATATCCAATGAAAATTACGAAAACATATGCTCTGGGGAAAAAATGTTCCCGCAAATTCCTAAGAAAAACGTGCCAATATTACGTCATTTACTCATCTCTAATAATGATAAACAGCTCACCCCCTCGCTACATTATTGCACGCTATTGTCAGTTTCAGTAAGGCCGTATAAACCCACTTCTCAACAATAATTACAATCAACAAACATCTCAAATCAATGTCACACAATAATGCATATTCACACTATAATCACTCTTTACATTTACATAATTTGTGATACAAATTACTGCGTCAACCATTCCATGTTTAGAAATGTATAGAAAATTATAAATAAGCACCAATAGTATGATGTCATCCTATGTGGTATAGTGGTAACATGCTAGCCTCTAGTTCCAGAGGTTGCGGGTTCAAACCCAGCGGAGGACGATGTATTTTTTTCGGGCATAAAAATCCTTAGGATGGTTCCTTCGGAAGGGAAGTAAAGTTGCTGGTCCTGTGTCGTAGATTTGCAGCACATAAAAGAACCTCAAGCTTGATAAAGAGGCCTCTGAGCAAACTTTCCGATCTTTCATGCCCAACATAGAATGGGACGTTAAGGACCACAGCAGTTAAAGAGCGTCCATAAATAAAACTCATTTACCAATAGAATGACAAAGAAGCTTAAGTACTCACTATAACATATAAAATCAAAGATCGAACAATACTCTCGGAATGGTTAACAGATGATAAAGAATATAGCTTTGTTCACTGCATGCCATTTGGAAGCAATATCATGGCATGGAAGATCAAGCACACATGGAGATATTTTTATATGGTGTCATCTCTTGTACAAGAAATGTCTCCATCTGTACAGTGCTTTACAGATAATTTTAAACCAATTACCAATATTGATCCCATCAAATTGTCTATATACAATAGACCAGGAATTTCTACATTATTAATTATTAACATATGGTTATTAGCTAATTTTGCTTGCTTCAAAATGTCATCAACAGATAGATTAAATAAAACTGGAGTTAGTTTGTATCCTTGTCTGAAGCTCTTTCTTGGATAACCTCCTTTGTAACTTCATGAAATCCACATTTAAAAAAAAAGATATTACGGAAATGCAATTCTTTTAGTAATCTAACATTCTGTTGCTTAAATTTTTAGCCCATAGTTGTACCAAGGTGCTTTTCTTATCACCCTATCCTATGCTTTTTCAAAATCAATGAAGATTGTGTACAATTTACCTCTTTTCCTTACTAGATTTTTATTTATTAATGCATCAATCATCATATGTTATCTCTTCTAAAGTCAGCTTGGAACAGAGATAGTCTGTTATTAGCTTCCACCCACTCTTGTATTCTTTCTGCCAATATACCCGTAAAAATATACCCATATTGTACATTAAAGCTATTCCCATGTAGTTACTTGAATTTGTCTCATTACCTTTCTGCTTATAAATGAGAAATATAATTGCTGTATGCAAATTCTTGGCCACTCTCTTTAGTTCTTTTATTAAATTCATTAGCCTTGTGAAACAAAACAAGCTTTTCTGATCCTTACAACAAATTTTCAGAAATTCTATGGGGAATTCATCAATTCCTACCACTTTATTTCTTTTAAATTTCTGATCTTAAATCAGTGCCTCTTCTACATCAAATGGTCTATCCAATTCCTCTACATATTAACTGTGCAGTTAAATTTTCCAGTTACCTATATCCTCCCTCTCCCTTTCAAACCACCCTGAAAATAAGTAGCCCATTTGTTTGTACTAATAAAACATTTCCTTGTCTCTTTTTGGTACATTCTTAATGACTTTCCAAGCTTATTGTACTCCCCCTATTTTGATCCTTCTTCAATTTCTAAGACCCTTTCTCTCACACAATCTTCTTTCTTTTGCTTGAGCAACAACTTGTATCATTCCTTTATATGCATCATAACCCTTCTTTTACCTTTTCCACTATCCTCCCTCCATCTACCACTGTATCTCTTACCATGCTCATCTCTCAACATTCATCATAAGAACCACTTATCCTCTACTTTCTTCATCCCCTTATTACTAATGTTTACGTTTCTGCCTGCATATTTTAATGCAAGTTCACATAGTTATATTGGTAACACACTTCTCCACATAAGAATCATTAAATCTATTTCATATACACACAGACTGTCTATTGATGAGTCCAGTAAATCTTCAAAATCACCTCTTCTTGAGGATTCCATTTGTAGTTTCCAATTTTGTATCTAACTTCCTTAATATTTACATTCACTTCCTTACAGTAATTTTCTATCCTCCTAAAGAAAATGTGTACTAGAACTAACCATACTCATCACTTTAAACCTACTCATTCTGGACAGTATTTCTCTATACATCACATAATCTACCACACTTTGATCCAAATTACTTGAAAAAGTAAATTCACCTGTTGTATCCTCTTCCCAACACTGTTCAAAATAGTTCAACTCATTGTTTTCATAAAACTTTACCAAACTAATATCTTTCTCGTTTACAACTTTGTCTTTTGTCTTGGGCACTCTTCTTTCCCTTTCCTCTTCCTTCCACTTTCCCCCAAATGTTCAACTTGTTAATTTCTAACCCCCAATCCTAGCACTGAAAAAAACCACTTTTAGTCTCCAACTAACACTATTCCTTTGTACGATAATCCTCTTTCATCCTGTTTAATTCCCTTTCTAATGTATTAAATAGAAACAAGCTGACAATCACAAGACTAAAAGAAACCTATCTCCTAAATCTGTAAACTCAACTGACCACTCCAAAAAGAAATATGAGAATGAACTTTGATATGCCAACTGAATAAAGCATCCTACTAAAATCTATGAGGCCACATGAAAAAACATTTGGGATTGAACTTTAACTTCCAACAATTGAAAGCAGCTGCAGATGTGGATAATTTCTCTTCAAAGATATCCAGTGTGATGTATGTGAAACAAAAAGAGTATTAAGTCAATTCAAATACGCTTACTTGTTTATTTGGAGCAAGGTTAATGATTTATCTTAGAGGTCTATTACATAAAGCACACGCTTTTATACCAGTAAAGCCATAATTACAAAAAAACAACATTTTTGACTACATGATTTTACATCAGAGTTATTATATATTTACCATAGTAACTTTACATTCTTGCTGAAATCACTTACAAAATGCACAAGATTTGCCAAGAAAGTAGTGGCAATAAATGGAATATGGCTAAGCAATTTGGTTTAAGTCAAAACAAACAGCAGAGGTCTTTAAATCCATTTCTGTCCATCCTTCAGCCTTGTGGAAGCCATTGGACGAGGACAGCCCAGTGTTTCTTGTGCAGCACTATAATTTTTTGGAATCTCCTCACTAAGCAACACAGAGAATTTGTTCATCCAGAGATGAGAACAATGAAATCACAGGTCTTTCCTGTAAGAAGAACATTCTAACCTTAGTGCTCATACACTTAAATTTCACAGCTACTAATGAAACGTAAGGTATCCATGAAAGTAAGAAACAATCTAATGAATTACATTATCCATGAACTCTTTATTCAAAAGACCAGAGCTTATGGACATAATAATACCTTAGGATGCTGAAGATGTGATTCAAGCACATGCAAGTGGTATCCAAGCATTAGAGAGCTCCAAAGCTGCAGTTGGCGGAAAGCAATTAATCTAAGTATATGTTTATCATTTTAATGTAAACCCGCACACCACTGTCACATCATCTGGCAAAGTAGCATAAGTAAAAAAAAGTCTAATTTTACAACAGAGTAGTTTAGAGAAAATTGTATAAGAGCTACAGCTCAAATAAAGATTCTGATAGCCCCAAACTTTCACACTGGTCGAAAGCCCCCATACTTGATCTATAGTATGATCATTACATTATGGGGAAATGAAGAAGGTTGACAATTTATTTTAACTAAGTAAAAATTCAAAATGCAATTCTACCTATTATAAATAATTAAGAATTTATAACTTTAATCAGAAATTACAAATTACAAAAAATCATGTTTTCAATTGTTAATTGAATCAAGAACATACAAGTGAAGAATATGAAATAAGAGTCTAAGCTTTATTGGAGACACATATACCCCCAAGTTCTCAGCCTTCAAGCCAAATGAATAATGCCTTCAAATCATTGCATTTCTCAGCCAAAAGCTTTGGAATAGTCAGTGAGATGAGGCGGTTTTTTAAATAAACTATCCATTCATGGGAACCAGATACAGCAGATGGAAAATATGTCTCCTGGTACTATTGAAGTCTCTAGTTTGGGTATTTAATGTTATTTTATTTTAGAGGTGTGGGATCTTTTTTGTTTTCCACAAGGTGAGGTAATAGGTATGGCTTTTTCCTGAATAATTCACTCCATGTTGAGGTTTGGCTATTTATTTAGTTATTTTAGATATATTTCACAATTATAACATTTTAAATGTTGTAATTAATTTAATTAACATGCTGTCTTAATAAGCCAAATGTCTGGAATATTATATATATCTATGTGATCAATGATCTATGTAACCTATGGAAGATGAATCAATACTGGATTTCTCCTTGAAAATTTTCTTACATATTATGATCCTCATGGTGATGAGAAAACAAGCATTCTTGTCACTTAGTTCTCCATGTCTACTTAACAAATGATAGTAATTTTCTTTATTTATAGCAATGGTTAGTTGTGAATTATTTCTATTTTAATGTTTGTACTTCTAATTTCGGACATTTGCATATTAAAATATATTAATATATCCATAAATAAACACAAAAATATACTATTCACATTAATAATATAACACAAGCAAATTATAAATATATTCAAGTAACATGTCAAGGAATAAGAAATATGTCCCAAAGCGCATTTCAGATATCCTTCCTATAGCAGCAAAGAACATTTCAGGTAAGCTTCCTATAATAACTGTTACAGAGAATTGGAAACATTTTAAAAATCACCAAAGATTCCTTGATTTGAGAGAGAGCTTCTCATACCCTGGGTCCAAATGACAGGTTTTCACAGTTTGCATTGAAGATCCTTTTTGGCTGCCATAATCCCTCTGACTGCAGTTCAATCTACATTGTCCTCAGACTGGAGCTTTCTCAGGGGTCTGAATTTGTAATTTCTCTGAAACTATTTTATTAGAGAAGAAATCTTGTACTCTCATGAAGTGTACTTTATATGGAGGTCCTCGCTGGGAAGTTGCACAATAAGCACCAGCTGGCATGGAATGAAGATCATCTCCAGCCTGTGAGAAGATAATTGATCCTCTGTGAGGAGAGTCGCTTCCTTTTTGGCCATGATTAGGTTCAAAGAATAATAAATTAATAGAATGTAACCGTTTGAGTTACTTAAAATGTACAGGAGGCATGGTCAATACAATGGTGCTCTTATTTTGGCTGCTGCTGCCATCAGCAAAGATCCTGATGTCCTATATACCTTGATTATCAAATTGTTGCAGATAGATACCCACTCACGTTGCAATCTCGCAAGAGCCTCTCTTGCTAATTGATGGCCTCATGCCATAGCAAACAGTGACGTTTTTTGTTTTGAATGTTGTACACTATAAAATTGTAGGCTGACAAATGCCTATGATAGAATACTGCACTTTCTTTTGTAATATACAGTTAAATCACTTGCTGAAGCTCAAATACTGCAAGCAGCAACTTCTGAGTTTTCTTCAGCAACTATTTTTGCTTCGCTTTCTTTTTCTATCTATTTTATGTGGCTTTAACTATGTGATCATATCGAGATGGGTCTGTTAGGAGACACCTTATGACTCGGCGTGTGGAGCACACTTAACGTTCTAGGTCTCATCACTGTATCATACCATTTTGGTTTGTCATGTTTCCACAGAGGCCTTAGTGCTAGGCAATTGTACCCATGCTTCTATACTGATGAGCAGATGGCAGCTTAGACATCTGACCACAGAGACCTTAGTGCCAGGCAACTGTATCTTTGCTTCTACTCGTGCTGGACAGATGGCATTAGGAAGCCATCCAGTCTACCTTCTTTCATTATGGATGCTTTTTTTTATTATTTATGGATGCTCTTTAACTACTATAGTCTTTAGCATCTTATTCTGTATTACGCATGAAAGCCTGAACATTTTTGCTCTGAGGCCTCTTTATCAACTTGAGGTATTTTTGAGAGTGTTTAAAAATAGCCAATCAACAACCAAAAAAAGCTTTAGTTAAAGGAAGGTATTCTATTGGATTAGGATTAGCCAATCAGAAACCGAAATATAGCAAAATTTACAAATCTAGAAGTCAGTTGCCTGCAAACAGAGTTACTAACCAGACGCAAAAAGTGTCCTCAAGAAATATAATACGTATTCGTGTGAGACGAAAAGTAAGTTTACGTGTTAAAAAGTGTAATTAATTAATAAAAAGAATCTCACAGTTCTCTATGTCAGTGAAGTGTTATTTAAAATCGTATCAAGTATTAATAAAAGGAGCGAAGTAAAATTATAAACTGTGTAAGCCTATATTCTTGTTGCATCACAACCCTGCCAAGAGAAACGTGTCTCTAACAAATACTGATGCAGTCGAGGCAAACATAAATATATAATACTTAAAGAAACAGTCAAACTACAAAGTTAATATTTTTTTTAAAAAAAACTTGGGGCAAAGGCCACCTGAAAGTACATTTGGGGCGAAGGCTACCAGAAACTGTTTACTATACGTGCGGTTGCAACTACTTCAAATTCGGTTCCCCAACAGTTGAAATATAATACAACTAATTCAATACAAACTACTTCAAATTGATGCCCAAAGCATGTTGCAAACAACGTAAAGACAATAGTTACTTCATTTTATGTGCCGTAAATCTTCATTATCTGTGGATGGATGGCAGAGCATTTCTGTTACCATCTATTCTCATTTTTACTATTGTTTTAGACCTAAGGTGAAACTTAGGCCATGGTATTAATAATTCAAACCAGTATTTACCTTGATGATTGAGGGAAAACACATAAAAACTCCAGTCAGATTGGTCAGCGCACAGGACTTGAACCCAGGACCTCCCAAATGTCCATATTTTTTGTTTCTTAGAGCATTCTTTTCTGTCGTGTGTCTGCTGTACGTATTCTTTAGCTTCAACTTTTGTAATTCATGAGCTTCTTGGTATGTTGCACACAAACTGCTCTGGACCTTCTTAGGATGAAACAATAATTTCACCGATTTGAATACTCTGTAGTAGATTGATAAGTCGTTTTTGGTTGTGAGCTGAGTCTTCATTACATGTAGCACACACTTTAGACAGTGTCAGATCTCTGTGTAAGTACTCCTAAGATGAAGCTTAGGGCCATAATGAGACACCATCAATGGAAATTTATTGATGTGAGCAATAACAGAATCTCTGAGAGGCTTATCATTTAATAAGAGTTGCTCATGGTGAGTTTCTCACCATGTTTGTCGGGGGCAATTACACCTTTGGGAATTATTTTCTCCAGTGCTGTATACAATTGTTCTTTCTGAAACACCCAGTGTGTTTAGAAATATTGTTTAACATATGTTTATCCCATTATTTATATTATAAAGTATACCATAGATCAATGTACTGGATCTCCTGATTTTTTTGACATTCATTCTCTTCTGCTTTACTGATTTGACTTTCACATGAAGAACAATGAACTCATGTTACAACTGTAGGCTGTCTGTTTTGTAGAAACTTGAAAATATTTTTTGTCTCTGTTTATGTGTTGTAAGTTTATATTGCTTTCCCAAGTTCTATTATTGCACTAAGATTTCAATGAAGTCACCGGTACAAGCTTCCTTGTTTTGGACTGCCTAGAACTTATGAGCAACCTCCTTGTTTCCGCAATGAGTTTTCTGTTATACAACTTTTTTTTTCACCGTTCACTGCATGGAGGCTGGGAATTAGTAAATAAGAGATCTGTCTTATACTTGGGATTTCACTACTTTCAATAATCTTAGAAACCATTTTACATGGGGAATGCCTAACTTCTAGTTCTTCAAACAATTTTTCTGAACAATGATAGATAATGTATAGGTGCCTATAAATATATTAAACAGTGCAGCATATGCAGATGTATCAGCTATTCATTGTTGGTTACAGGTGGCCAAGTATATTATATAAGGTGCCTATATTTTCTACTTCTAACAATGATATTATCTAACAAAAATATATAAGCGACTTGAGTGTCTCATATGTCCTTTTGTGTAAACAGGAATGGCATTTTACAACCATAAGACAATGTTTGTTGAAGTATAACCACTACAGATGGATGTACGTCAGTTTGTCGGCATGTAGTTCTGGTCTAAAGTACTATATTAGTGACGTATCTCATTTTTTTCAATTTTGGCACTTATGCCACTTTGTTATATGAACAAACTATACATGTGCCATCTCTGTGATGCAGGGGTAGCATGTTTGGCTTTCTAACTGAAAGGTTCAAGTTTGAATCTCAGTTGGGATAATTGCTTGGGTAATACTTTTGTTGAGTTTTTTCTGTTGTTCTCAGAAATGTTAGGATAACTTCTATCTCTATTGAAGCTGAGTTTATATGAGGATTTATTTAATTCATCATCTGATTTGTTGTAAAGCATTTTAAAAATGTATAATTATTTGTCTAAATTGCAGATGTGGTCAATAACGCATTTGTAATATAAACTCAAGGGTTTTTCAACAAGTAAATCAATATTTCTGAAGTACAAGAATTATAAAACTTAAAAAAGTAACACCTATTATCTGTCAATAATGCATTTTTCCGAGAATGCATGTACAATTTAAATTTTGCTTTCAGTATTAATAAAGCCATCCATTGCTAGAAAGATGGAAAAGAAAATTTATTACCTCTGTAAAAGGGGGATATTTTATGTTTGCAGTAGGACCTACGATGGAGCTTCCCCATTTTGAGAACAGTACAGGTTCCTCAGGATAGGGTATATTCTGCTCATCACAGTGGCCTTTGTAGTTGAGGCCCACACATACCACCTTATCAGGCAATGTTAATGGTGCCAACAATTTCACTTGTGATGGTTGCAAAACTGATTTTGCATCAGCCACAATCCTGTGTGGTAGAGAAAGAAACAGCACTTACTTCATAATAATACAATTAACACAATTACTAAAATTCAAATTCATATTAAAGAAAATAAAATTCCATAAAACTCAACTCTAAGGCATATAATAAATGTAAATTGGATACTGTGAGATTGAATGTTGCTAAAGATATTGCTGTAGAACTGCAGATAAGTATACAGTGCTCAGATCATGAATTTTAAGAAGAGGCCATATGAAATCAGTTAATGCTTAGAAGTTCCCTAGTTCCTCTACATATACAATACATCTATACATTATATATAAAGGAAATCAATACATGAAAAGATTGATAATATTAAATTTAAATATCATCCTCCGTGGACTAGGGGTACCATGCTAGCCTCTAGTTCCCAAGGTAGCAGGTTCAAACCCTGTGGAGGGCAATGGATTTTTTTGGGTGTAAAAATCCTTAGCATGGCTTCCTTTGGAAGGGAAGTACAGCCAGTGGTCATGTGCCATAGATTTACGGCACATAAAAGAATCTCAAGCCTGATAAAGAGGCCTTCGAGCAAATTTTCTGGTCTTTCATGCCCAATATAGAATGGGACGCTAAGAACCATACTAGTTAAAGAGCATCCATAAATAAAAAGCAAACAAAAAAAAAACCTCAAAACTTAAATTTCAACAAGCAAAGACATAATGAACAGTAGCATCAATTTATAATATTAATACAAACTTGAAAAAGAAAATTCAGATTCTTAACCCTGTAGGTCCAACCAGATATACATATTCATCACACTAATGAGTTTATGTTTTCTACTAGCAACAGCTTTCATTAGAAGTTTTTTTTTTAAAAGAATGACTTCAAAATGCCTGTATAATTTGAGCTGTAATTATTCAGAATTTGACCTCACAATGAATTAAATCAGTTTCTAGTCCCTTTCATCAGTGTATGTTGGTTTTGTTTGTAAAAAAGTTCTTTCTGTTGGGGGAGGCATTGGGAAAAAAATGAAATTGAGTTTTATTTATGGACACCCTTTAACTGCTATGGTTTTTAGCGTCCCTTTCTATATTGGGCGTGAAAGACTAGAAATTATGCCCAGAGGGCTCTTTATCAGGCTTGAGGTTCTTTCACGTGTTGTAAATGTATGACACCAGCTTTACTTCCCTTCCGAAAGAAGCCATGCTAAGGACTTTTACGCCCAAAGAATATCACTCTCCGCAGAGTTTGAACCCATGAGCTCGGGAACTAGAGACTAGCATGGAACATTGAGAGTACATGAAGAGTACCTACACATTTAAGATTATGTAGTTGAATGTCCTCAATTTTATTATGCTGTAGATAAAATAATAAAATATATAAGTTTTGATTGTTTTTTTCTCCACAACAAAAAGTAAGATTGTCCTTAAAGAAAATGTTCTTTATGCACATCAAGATCCTAACTTATAATGGTTACAATGAAAAAACATTTGCAAATCTTAAGTAATAACACTATCTATAGTGGTTGTTTATGAAAAGCTTAACTACTGCTGATGGTAAGCCACAACTCTTTTAAAGGTACCAAGAAAATGTTTCAATCTCTTCTTGTTGCAATCTTCTAACTTTAGAAGCCTAGATGTTTCTTAAAAGAATAGGTCTAAAATCAACTTAAATATCTCTGTTATTCATAAAGCTTAATTCCTATACGTGGTTTCTTTACCAACCAATACTTATAACAGCTACACGGAGTACTACACCTGTAATAACAAATTTCAATTTTGCAAGAAATACTGCAATCAACCCAAAACTTTGATAGAGATTTTACAATAAATAAATAAATTTTTTTGGAAAAAGATCAGTACCTATGTCTATGAACAGTGTAATTAAAAAATGAAATGTTGGATAAATACCATTTTTGGTTTTTTAATTCTTCCCTTGTGGGAAAACACAGCCCTTTGAAAACCGGTGGAATTCTCTGTACGAAAAAAACTATTCATACGCAAAAATAAAGTTTATTAAATATGTCTCATATGAAAATGATGCATTGCACGGCACATCTAGGCAGGAAATGCTATCTACACAGGAGGAAGCACAACAATGAGTCTAGACTAATGGTGGTATCAGCAGTAAGTTTTGTTGTACAAAGTGTAAATGTAAATTCCAACTTTGCATTTAAGTTCAACATCTTCCAAAGATATGACACAAAGATTTTGAAGCAAATCCTCAAAGCTCCAGCTACACTATACATAGAAAATGTTTAGTTATTTTTTATTTTCTTAAAAATGGCTATCAATTTTGATTAGAATGCTATGTTTAAGATACTTGGATGGCCCAATAAACATACATCTTGATGTTCTGGAAATAGGCTGTGAAGCCCTTTTATTTGAATGAATTTTGTATTAACTAAGTAATTAACTATATATATATTATTAAGTATATAATATATTATTATTATTATTATTAACTATGAGAAATGACAAAAAATTAACGTAGGAAAATGCAGAACTCTTTAAAATACGCAATTTATGTCAAACACACGTTTTTCGTAGCACTGTCCATTTTCAAAATATTTCATGTTACAGGTTTACACTTTTTCCAAGTGTGAGCACACCATCCACAGGACATCAGTTAATGCTTATTGTTGTTAAATATATTGTCATACGTTTCCAAGACAATAAAAATGTCACAAACAAGTTCATGAATGGATAAAATAAAAGCCCAAATGAGCTAGGTACCCATTATTCATGTTAAGGTGACAATAATCAACTTTTTATTACTATATTCCCATTAAATTCAAGTTTTTGTTTCAGATTATCTTAATGCCATTTCTTATTTTCCTTCAAAAAATTGTCAGGAAACCCTTCTTTGACTTTCAACCTTCATATTAAGCTTTAGCAGTTAATGTGTTATTTAGTTAACCCGGGATCATTTGCATCACTTGTCGTCACACAATCACTCCCGTATTAGATTTTTCTAACAAGTTTCATTTCTTAATATATGCCTTTATTTTAATACATATCATTATAGTTACCATACAAATTGCATGCTTATTGCTGCAACTATCTTTAAACTAGTCTAAGCAACATCCATATTTCAAAATTATGTGCCACAACAAGGAATGGCAGAAAAACTAAATATATTTAAAAAACCTAACAATATATACTACAAATCCTTAAGATATATATATATACACGAGGGCTGATCAATAAAGACTGAGACTGATTTTTTTTCACAGATATTTATTACTGCAGGCCATTCTTTGTCGGGTCTTTGAGAATCGCCTCACTTTTCTTTAGCACTGCTCCAGTGCTCTCAAATCGAATGCCCCGGAGCTTTGCCTTTAGTAATGGGAATAAAAAGAAATCACAGGGGGTAAGACCGGGGCTTTAAGGTGGATGCGGCACACAGGCAATGTTGAATTTAGCCAAAAATTCCTGGACTTGATTTGCGACGTGAGGCTGCGCGTTGTCGTGATGAAGTCGCCACCCATTCCGATGATGTTCTGGATGTTTCCTTGTAATGTGATTCCTCAGTGTAGCCAATCTGACGTATAGTAGCTGCTGTAACAGTAGTGTGAGGGGGGGAACTGCATGCTGGTAAATTATTCCATTCTGAAACACCAGGCCCACCTTGCTTAGCACAGAGGACTTGCCCTTCTTTGAAGTCCTTGAACCACCTAAACAATGTTGCACGAGGTAGTGCATCTTCACCGTATGCTTGCTTCAGCTTTTTGAAAGTTTCAAGGCTGTATGATTTAAATGAAAATAAAATTTTATTGCGCTGTATTGCTCCTCTCGTGTCACCTCCATTTTGTGGTATGCGAAATTCAAATAGGGTCAACAATATACAGCATTACTACCAACCACCATTACGAGAGTGCTGTCGCTTATGGACATTATACATGAAACCTTGCTCTTTTCAAGTATCCGTGGTAGAGACATAAAACTATTAAGGAAACTACAGAAAAAAATCAGTCTCAGTCTTTATTGATCAGCCCTCGTATATCTGAGTTCACTGATCTGAATCAGAGTAAATTTCATGTGAGGTGTTGAACCACTCATAGCAAACATGAACAGTCTTTGCTGTGTGCTCTTTGCAAATTGGACTGGAGCAGTTGTTACAACAATGTTGCATGGATCAGTTCTTCCTTCTGGGACAGAAGATGCATCTTGGCTTTTCCTGTGTGTCTTCCTGCGCTCTAGTTGTTGGTAGTCCATGGATACCAGCAACAATTATTTGCTTTAGATGAAATAATAGTCTTGGGATACGCATACGTTGCATCAAATGTGGTTTCATAAGTATCATGCTCAGTTCTGTGAGAAATTTACTTCGAGGAATCAACTCATTGGTATCGGTCTTGTAAAGTATCTGTACATTTACTCTTTCAATATTTAGAAGGCTGAAAAAAACTGTCAAGAGACTAGCAATTACTTACTCTCAAAACTATATTCTGATTTCAGTCGATCTACAAAGTCCACGCCTTCCCTTTGTGAGGTTGTAGAAGGCAGTCATTTCAAGTTTGCCTCACCACTGCCAGAATCAATGCTATCTTCACTATTCATGGTGGATATCAGTAACACATTCTTCTTTTCCTTTTCTTCAGCACATAAGAACAAAGGTGGCAGTTGTTCTTAGGTTTCTGCCCAAATGCAAACATGCTGTTGGTCACTGGCCTGTTTTTGAGTGAAAGAAGCTCTAGAGGAATTTCTCTTTTATTCTTTCCGAGTGCACCTACTACCATCAGTCAGTGATTGCTATATAAATCATTAGCGACTGGAACAGAGGTAAAGTCACAATTCACAAAGTCATTGAAAATTTCCTAATTGGAGCCAAGTTATCTTCTTCCTTCCTTTGTCTCTTGTTGCTTTCTCGTTGAATCTTAATGCTCACAGAATAGTATGGAATCTTCATTTGCTCATGGATGCAATGAAAAAATCTGGCGCAGTCCCATCTGTGGCCCATAGTTCACCCGTATTTAGATGCAATGATTTCTTCACTCCAGCAAGATATAGCACTCCAAAGAAGGCTGACACTTCTTTAAAATCTGTTTGAGGACACATATGCATATTGTGTGAATAACCGTGGACCATTATCTCTAATTCTTGATTTGTACATTCCACAATGCAAGCAATTACATTATCTGGAAAGAATAAGTTCCAACAATCAAGAACTATTTTTGCATTCCTTGCTCCATTTTTTACACCTGGAAACTGCGTAGTAATATTCTGACAAGCAATTTTTGCTGGAGGGGCTTTGTTCTTGAACCATTTTGTTCCATCTTTACCCTCTTAAATTTTGTGACTTCTGAATTTTGGGGCTGAAAGAGCTGCACTTTCAAAATCACTATCAGATTGTTCTGTTGCTATATTAACTTTGTGTTCAGATTGAGCATTAGAGTCTAGACCATCTATCGCACAACTCTTCCTTAAAACATTTCAGAAGTTGTTCTTTGAAGCCATGTTGATAACTGAAAAGAATAGGTATTAGAAAACTTTAGGAAGAAAATATACAGAAACGTATTAACATGGTGCTGCGGGTTACCTTTATCATAAACAAACAGTAGATGTTGAAAACATTCAGAACCAAACACCCAGCTGTACTTCAAGAATAAGCTCCTATGCATCAATAAAATCAACAACAATGTGCTATGTCAACATTACATGAACTGGAAAGGTAGAATCAGATGACTGAAAAATTCAATGCCATAGCCGTGATTTGAACCATGGATCTCCCGGTCTCCGTCCGGTTGCTCTAACCACTGAGCTACCATGGCAACATGACGACACAACATTAAATTCTCCAGCTGATTCGCATTTTTCCCGGGAAACCACAAGGAGATCTCAAATTGTATTGAGATGTCATACCCCAATGGCGACTTACATTCATTTTAAGTACTTTAAGTCCCGGGCTTTATAGTTGCAACCACTATTAGGCGAATCAGCTGGAGAATTTAATGTCGTGTCGTCATGTTGCCATGGTAGCTCAGTGGTTAGAGCAACCGGACGGAGACCGGGAGATCCGTGGTTCAAATCCCGGCTATGGCTTTGAATTTTTCAGTCATCTGATTCTACCTTTCCAACCCTGTCCAACACACGGCTTGTGTGAAAGAACAATTAATTCCATTACATGAACTGTTGCAACTTCATTTCAACTACTACTGGGAAAAGCAAATGCAAGTGCCAAATATACTTGTCTTATGTCATGTATGCCAACTGTGGAATAGTGTCTTCTGATAACTCCGATGTTAGAAAAAATCTAACCATGCACATCGCTTTGAATAATACCATTCCTAGCTAACTCCACATCTATTTGAACAAAAAAATAAACATTCAATAGCAATGCTTTACCAGTTGTTAGATTTTTTTCTAACATGAGCAATCACTGATTAAAATATTGCATCAAGTGCAAATACAATGGGTTGCTCATTCAAGGATTTTATTTTGCAAATGCCGCAAAAATTACAATCTAAACACATTATGGCTTAAGAACAAGAAAATTTTACTTTATGTGATTTATAAAAATATAATAATACATTAATTCCAATAAACTTAATTTTTGAAGATTTAGAAGCTTGTAACAGTGATGTGTCATAATTTAAAATAGAGAGTTGAGGGTTGTTACACTACATCACTATGATAATCTTACTTGAACGCGTTTCGGGAGACGGCTTGTTCCCATCGTCAGCATTTTCTCTCAACTAATATTTGCCGGTCATCGTCTGGGGGATGTGTGTGGTTTGTGGTGTTCTCTGGTGCTGGGCTGATGAACCTCCAAAGGCTGTTGGGTGGCGGCAGTTCAAAATTCATTAGGTGATTCCTGTGTTTGACAATATGTATTTTTTCCCAGATGTCCAATTCATTGCTGCTGTTGATCGGTTTTAAGAGTTTTATGTTTGGAGTGATATCATGGTTTGAAGACCAGAAATGATGTGCTACTGCTGATTTATCTTGCTGCTTTTGGTAAATGCATCTCATATGCTCTTTAAGTCTTATTTCAAGATTTCTTTTTGTTCTTCCTATATATACCAGGTTACATTCATTACAATCAATTTGATATATACCAGCTGATTTATTGTTGGGGATAGGATCTTTTGTTCTGTTGCATAGTAGTTTCTGTATGTTGTGGTTATTCTGTGGAGACAGGGTGATGTTGTATTTTTTGAAAATCCTTTGAAATTTATGATGTGTCCAAGGGTGATAAGTGAATTTTCTATATGTTTGTGGTTTTTGTTGTCTGAGTAACGTAGTCATTTGTTGGATGTATTTCTGTCTTTCAAACCTTTTTATCTTCTTATCTATTGTTTTTTTCTGGTATCCATTCATAGTGGCTATGTTGATAATGTGTTGGTATTCTTTCTGGTATTCCTCTTTCTCCATTGGTATATGTACTAACCTGTTTGTAATACTATTTAAAATTGCATGTTTGTGGCTTGTAGGATTGTAGCTATTATTTTTAATATAGTTTTCTGTGTGCGTTGGTTTTCTGTAAATGCCAAACGTTAGTTTGTTGTGTGCATTATTTCTGATGATCCTGATGTCTAGGTAAGGTAATTGGCCATTTTCTTCTTTTTCCATTGTGAATTTTATAGATCTTTTTTGTAAATTTAATAATTTCAAAGTATCTTCTGAAAGTTTTTTTGGAACAATAGCAAAAATATCATCTACATACCTATACCAGGTTTTGAATAGATGTGGGAAAGCTATTTTGAATCCCATATTACTAAATCTTTCCCACATCTATTCAAAACCTGGTATAGGTATGTAGATGATATTTTTGCTATTGTTCCAAAAAAACTTTCAGAAGATGCTTTGAAATTATTAAATTTACAAAAAAGATCTATAAAATTCACAATGGAAAAAGAAGAAAATGGCCAATTACCTTACCTAGACATCAGGATCATCAGAAATAATGCACACAACAAACTAACGTTTGGCATTTACAGAAAACCAACGCACACAGAAAACTATATTAAAAATAATAGCTACAATCCTACAAGCCACAAACATGCAATTTTAAATAGTATTACAAACAGGTTAGTACATATACCAATGGAGAAAGAGGAATACCAGAAAGAATACCAACACATTATCAACATAGCCACTATGAATGGATACCAGAAAAAAACAATAGATAAGAAGATAAAAAGGTTTGAAAGACAGAAATACATCCAACAAATGACTACGTTACTCAGACAACAAAAACCACAAACATATAGAAAATTCACTTATCACCCTTGGACACATCATAAATTTCAAAGGATTTTCAAAAAATACAACATCACCCTGTCTCCACAGAATAACCACAACATACAGAAACTACTATGCAACAGAACAAAAGATCCTATCCCCAACAATAAATCAGCTGGTATATATCAAATTGATTGTAATGAATGTAACCTGGTATATATAGGAAGAACAAAAAGAAATCTTGAAATAAGACTTAAAGAGCATATGAGATGCATTTACCAAAAGCAGCAAGATAAATCAGCAGTAGCACATCATTTCTGGTCTTCAAACCATGATATCACTCCAAACATAAAACTCTTAAAACCGATCAACAGCAGCAATGAATTGGACATCTGGGAAAAAATACATATTGTCAAACACAGGAATCACCTAATGAATTTTGAACTGCCGCCACCCAACAGCCTTTGGAGGTTCATCAGCCCAGCACCAGAGAACACCACAAACCACACACATCCCCCAGACGATGACCGGCAAATATTAGTTGAGAGAAAATGCTGACGATGGGAACAAGCCGTCTCCCGAAACGCGTTCAAGTAAGATTATCATAGTGATGTAGTGTAACAACCCTCAACTCTCTATTTCCAATAAACTTATTTATAGGAATGCAATGATAGAAATAAATGTTGCCAGAAACACATTTTCTTAGAATCCTATGTTTCCAAGATATAAGTGATTAGTTTTCAAAACAATTATTTTTCGTTTCACTGTCCTTTAAAACAAATATGTCACGCCAGATGATGAACAAATTCATGAATCAGTAAACTAAATGCTCAAATGAGCTAAGCAACCATTATTCATGTTAAGGTGACAATGATGAACCTTTTACTACTAGTATACCAATTAAATTCAGGTTTATTATTTCAAATTATCTTGAGTGCAATTTTTTATTTTCCTTAAAATAATTGTCAAGAAACCCTTCTTTGTCTTCCAACCTTCATATTAAGTTTTAGCAGTTAATGTCTTATTTAGTTAAAATATTGCATCATGTGCAAATGCACTAGGTTGCTCATTCCAGGATTTTATTTTGCAAATACTGCAAAAATTACAATCTCAACACATTATGGCTTAAGAACAAGAGAGTTATGCTTTATATGATATATAAAAATACAATAATTCCATACATTAATTGCAATGTACTTCTTTATATGAACACAATGTTAGAGATAAACAAATATTGCCAGAAACTTTAAATGAATTCTCATAGTATGAAACAGTTGCTGAGTCTAGTAATTTAAGTCATATTTCTCTGAAGCTGGAACAGAAGATAGAAACTTGGCATTGTTCACAATAAGTTTATAAAACTCGCTACAACTTATATTTTTCATAGTACTGTATTTGCAGCATTGCTTAACTGATTTTACTGTTAGCCTATTCCTTTCTTTTGTTCACTGAGCACTCATGAGAGCAAAAAACTCACTCTACATTGATGTTATGACCAGGAATGGAGAAATAATATTCCACAATTTTTACCAACTATGAATATTGCTCACTAGGAATGCAAAATGAATGAAGGCTACCCGTTTCTTACGTGACAACAAATTCTCAAAACTATAACTCTTTGTATCCTCCCCAAAAAGCATTAACTTTGTTTAAGTTGAGTTTAAATATAGTAAAAATCGCAAACTTTTGTCTTGGACGTTTTCATGTGCCACAAAATCGCGGACAGTCCGCGAAATCCGTGGCATATGACAACCTTAGGTAGGGATATATAAATAAACATCAAGTTTATGATATACCTATTTGAGTGTAATGTGCAATACAGAGTCTGTTATTTTTATTATAGTTATGGATATTGGCATTATAAGTAACAGGAAAATACCTTTACCGTTTTGCTTTCTCCAGTACACTGGGACCAGCCTTCAAAAACTGCACTAATGCATTTGGTATTGCTGGATCAACCCCACTCACGTCGATTATATCTCCGTTGTCCTTCAACTGAACCCCTAACCTCTGAGGACCACCTTTGATACTTTCAAACTGCACGAACCTCATTTTCAAGGTGTTGGTTCCTGTGGAAAAATATCTTATGCCGGCAGGCACAGCAACTCGTGAGTTATTTATGGATGTGCACAGTGCAAAGAGCATTTTTGACCTTATCTTACCGAGATGATAACATTGAATAGTTTGCGATGATAATCTCTTACTTTCTTGGGTCAGCTTTGAAACACCTTTACGTATCATTTTGATGAGCTTAGCTGACAAATTATTTTTCGTAACAGATTTTAGGTTAAAATGCGGATTTCACTTTTCAAGTTTTCAATGTGCAATCACAGAGCAACCAACAGTACTATAATATAAAATTAAATGCGAAAGGCTTTATATCGAATGTGAGTTACATTTGTTTGGATATGGCATTTGAGATGTACTCTCAGGTCAAACGCAGATTACGCTGAATGAATTCCAAACATAGTTTTTACAACCAAAAAACAAGCTTTCAGCTACCGACTTGAAAGAAAATGGTTCTTCTCGCAGAACAACAAATTTAGGTTGCGGAAGGTTGCTTGCACTGTGAATCAGCCTTCGAATCACGTGAAAGATATGCTGCACACTATTCTGTAACTTTGTATGCGTGGCTTTGCTTACGGAGCGCATAAAGCGTGCATAGCAGAACTTTACGCTGTCTACCAGGCCTGTCCGTCTTTCTTTTCTCTCTCTCTCTCTCTCTCTCTCTCTCTCTCTCTCTCTCCTTTGTTTCTTTCTTCCTTTCTATCAATTAATTATAGTATTGCATTCCACCTAAAAATTGTGGGCCAATATTTAATCAGAAATACCTCCTTTTTTTTTGAGACTCATGAAAAAAATACCTTCTCTACTGGTTAAAATTAGTATTGCGTTCCAACAAAAACTTCGATATGGAGATTTCACTGCAAATGCACGTTCTGAGGTCACCTAAATGCAAAAAAGGCATTTGACTTTCTTTACCACGTAGGGGAAATACTTGCATTCCACTTAAAATTCGCTATCGAGATTTCACTGGAAATACATGCCTTGAGGTCCCCTGAATATAAACGAGCATTTTAAAAAACTTCGCGTGTTTGTGTCTGTGAATAGCAAAACCCAAAAAGCAAATGTAGGATAAATATCAAACTTCGTATTTAAGGTCATTATCTTCCAAAGACGCAACTCGAAGGTTTTCAAGAAACAAACCCATCCCGAACTACCCTGTATACGGAAAATGTTTCGTTTTTTTATTTTTTCAGAAAGGCTCAAACGAAGATGATTAGCATGCCATATGTTTAAGTCATTCCTATGACAAATAAAATGTATAATTTAAATTTTCTGAGATTAGCCTGCGAAGCGTTCTTCATTTCGCAGGAATTTGGTATAATTTTGTATAAGTGGTATAGTAAAAGAGATAAACAAAAGCTTACAGCACAAAACATTCAGATTCTTTAAAACACAATTTAAACACATTTTTGTGGCATCATTGATTTCCAAAGTATTCCTTGTTATACGAATTGTTATAACTTTTCGATACTTTGCCATTTTTAAGTGCTGTCAGCATTCAGTTGTTTCTCACCATGTCATGCAACGAATATGGATTTTCAAGGTCAGCATAGATCTACCAGATTTTTAAAAAACTGACTATCGCTTCGGTCTCCTGTACCCCGCTTGTACTTCCTACAATGAAATATAACACATTAGAATTTTGTTTTATCTTCCTCTCGCTTTCGTCTTTGTAATGATTTCTTTGGGGCGTTAACTGTCCTACAGGGATCCGCCTGTTCCGTCTATACGCGTTCTTCCGAGGCGCGTTTTTAAAGTAGTTACCATTTAACATTTTGCCGCTTCAGCCACGATTTTGAGCGTGCGCGATCACTTCATTCATTAGGAAGCAAGACGCAGCTGTAAGCGATCAATACTGTGTGTTTTCCTGTTGTAAGAACGCTTCTAAATATTCAAAACAATCCAACGACCCGCCGACTGTGAAGTCAGATCAGTGATTCGTTTTTTGAATGCAAGAAATTTTGCGCCAGCAAATATCCATCTCCAATTTGTGAGGTTTACGGGAAAATAGTAACAATTAGTGGCAATGCCCAGTCACACGCAGCAAAAAAAAAAAAACCATTCAAGATCTGATCGCATCATTTGGTTGGGAACAATTCGACCATCCTCCCTACAGTCCGGATTTGACACCAAGCGGTTTTAATTATTTTTTCATTTCAAGAAATTCTTTGGTGGAAAAAATTTCAACGACGATGACGTTGTTAAACAACGCCCTTTTTTACGCCCGAAAAAATCCATCGTCCTCCGCCGGATTTGAACCCGCGACCTCGGGAACAATAGCCTAAAATGGTAACCACTACACTACGGAGGACGACTTTATGATTGGGTATGCCTCCCTTTATACATATTCTGCTACACATGAAAAATCGACCAATTATAAGATTTTCAAGAAAAATCTAAAAAGTGTTTCAAAATACAACAGCCTACCCTGCTTATTTTAAAAACACGCCTCTTGCATTCTCTTAGGACCAGTACCAGTTTGTACCTCCTTAATTTACCCTAATACTTCCATATTGTGGCATGTGGGTGGGTATTGTCATGCCAGACGCATTTTTGAGTCGTACTGTCGACGGTATTATTGGGGTGATTTGTTATTTCTTTCGGCTTGTTGGAGGTTCCGTCTGGTATGACATTCGCCAGCTCTAGCTAGCGTAGGTTGAGAGGAGGGATAGATAGTAGCGTTACTTCTTTTGTGTGTTTGAGCGTCACTTGGTGAGTAAGTGTGTAAGAAGTAGGTCGCGTGTGCAAGGCATCTCCCCTCAATCCTTTATTCTTCTGTGTGTAATGTAGGGCCACTAATTGTTTTATTAATAAATCACAGGTAACGTGTGTGATGTGAAATTTCTGTATAGTTTGTTGAAAAACCCCACGCCTTCATCAGAATGTAGTCATCAAGGTCCTGGTCCTCTCGCCGTTTGTAGCTACGCTTCCCCCATGCGCGTATTTGGGTGATCAGAACTTAATAATTTACTGATAATCTGTTGGTCCTCATCCCAGCATATAACATGTTTGGTGTAACGCGCTGGGTTTATAACATATTTTGTTTGGTTGAGGCGCCTTTTGCTGTCACATTGCTGTGAAAGCTTTCGTGTGTTTGTGGCGTGCGAGTGTTTTAGTTATGTGTTAACATTTTGTGGTTCTGACCTCGTGGCGGGTGCAGTTTTATAATTCAAGGTAAGTTTTGTGATATGTGAGCGTATGTGGGATATCTTTTTGTGTCAGGGTGTGTGCTGTGAGTGTTTTTTTTATGTAGGATTCCAGCGATATGACAGGATTTTTTAGGGGTGACGTACCACATTTACGTATCACATTTCGGCGTTGTAACGCAACCGTTACACCTCAAATTCAAAATTGTTCCAGGGGTTGGCGTGTTGGTTCTTTTTTGACGTAGCAAAAATTTTATTCTTTTTATTCTCCATTTCGCTTCTGAAAATTTTCAATTTTTAGTACGTTTCCTATTTTTTATGTGATGGTTATATAATCTTTCGGTGTCTCTGCATTACTACCTTTCCCTCCTCTCTCCTTCTCTCCACTGCTTCCCATTCCTCTCTCCGTCTTTTCTCCTTCTCTCTTTCCATTCCTTTTTGCCACGTTGTTTGCTGTGTGTGTATGTGTGCGTTTCAATTTGTATGCCTGATACGACTACAGTAAACTTTTAAATTTGTCCCTTGCCTCATAATAGTAACATCTTTATGTATGTGATACCACCTTGCTACTATATCTTGTGCCTCTGTTAATAACATGTGCTAGTGAAGTTATTGAGGGTTATGAATCTTGCTTTCTTATGACAAATTTGTCAGTGTAGTGCATTACAGATGTATTGTGTAACCTAAACCTTCTGACCAGTGTCTGATTGAATTTTCTTTTCTTTACAGTCAGTACGCCTACTGTTTTACATTTCAGATACTGTCAGCATTATTTATGTATCATTTTAGCCAACGCATCGCTAGTTTATGCTGAATACTAGGGGAATTTCTTTTTCATTTACCTTGCTACATTGATTTGATTCATTATAGGGCATTTGACTTTTGTACTAGTTTTTCACCATAAAATTACTAATTTTAGTATGCATTGTTACTTTGTGTACAATTCTACTACTGAATTCGTGTTCATTTTGGTGATACTCAGTCTCATTAGACTTATTTCTTTTAGCTTCACAATATAAGTATTTTGATTTTATTCAACTGTGATATGATACTATAATTATTTGTCACTGTCATATATGTTTCTCTGAATATTACTGGCCTATACTGCTTCATATTGAGTGATTAATTATAACCTGTGTGTACCTTGACTTAAATATTTGACTTATTGCTAATTTCTGGCTTTGTATATAGAAATTAATTTTTTTAACTGTTGTTTTATGAATGCAAACGCTGCCTCGCTTACAGCGTTGATATTTATGCATTTTGCTCATACCTACTTTTGTTTCTAATGCAACAATATTTTTACATGGTGTATGTCCAGTCATCCTTTTTATTACAGCCCCGTTTAATTGTATGCCTGTGTCTAATTTATGCTTTTTTGCGTTCATTTTTGTGTTAATACCATATAGTTTCACTATGACAAAGAGAAATAACTGACAATCCTCAGATATGCCTATGGACGACCCTCCTACGCCTTCCACTAGTGCTGGGTCATCGACCTAGGTGGTCACCAATAATGATTTAATTCAACTTGTACAAGCAGTTGTCCTGAGTACTGTGTCCGCTGTCTAATCATCTGCTGCTCGACCCTCTGTCGAACCTACTTTCTTTAATACTGCAGTAGACAATCCGTTTGATTTTCTGAATACTTTTGAAATGGTAGCCTTTGCTGATTTGCCAAAAGTGAAGTATTTGCCTTGCTACATTAAAGATAGTGTTATGCAATGGTTTCAGACATCTTGTCACAGGCATCCATCTCATGATTGGTCTCTTTTAACATCTTTTATTACAGCTTTTTAGGTTGCTCACCAAGATGAATTATTAGAAATCAAACTCACAAAGGATTCAATTAGTTTTGCACAATGTTTGAGATGTACTGTCTTTATGTGAACAGGTTAATCCAAGTATGACTCAAACTGACAAAATAAGAAATTTATTAAAAGGTCTGAAACCTCAGTATGTGAATATTATACTGCCAATGAACCCTGCTACTGTCGATGATCTTTTATAGGCTCTTAAGCGGGTGGACAGAGCACAATTTTATATGACACAAAGAGAGCACTTGGCCGCTGCACAGGCGCAGTCTTCATGTTTCGACTTCTCTGCCTCTGACTTTACCAGCTGGGACTACTAACCCATTTCTTTCAGGTCTTTCACGTTTGCCTGCTCTCTCAGCCCCTCCTAATAGCGATGTCACTGAGTTAGCTGCAAAAGTGGACCGGTTGGCCGTCAGTTATATTCACCAAACACCTTATCTAATCCTGAGAGGAACAGACCGTCATGTTCCACACAAAAAGAACAATGGCAACCACGTTCACCACCTCAAGAACGGCGCCAACCTCTAATTTGTTTCAGATGTGGTAAACCAGGGCACATAGCGAGATTTTATAGACAGCAAGTATCTCAGTCAAAAAAGAGCAGCGCCACGCCTCACGCCACCCAGATAGTATCACCTCGCAGTGACGGGCAGCATCCTAGTGTTGCCAGTGCTTCTCTTCCTCTGGGTCGCATTCTGCAGGTCCCTGGACTCATCGATGGAAAACAAATTAACATTCTTTTGAATATACGCAGTGCTGTTAACATCATCCATGCCCGCCATGTCCATGACGTTGCCAAACTGGAGCCTGTTGATATGCTACTGCGCACAGCTGGAAACAAATTGTTGGATGCTCCTTACCACACTGTTTTACCGCTCTATATTAATGGTTTTCTTTCCAGGAGGATGTTTTAGTAGTAAAAGATTTAGCACATGATTTCATTCTGAGTAATACTCTTTTAAGTGAACATAAAGTTGTCATTGATTATGCGCATAACACAGTTGTTATTGCAGTAAGAGATGCCATTTGTAAGGTTAGGCCATATTTTAGGAAAGGATGTTTTGCCTTTGTCTGACATAGCTTTAATTCCATTATTGGACGAACCCTGTGAAAAATCTACAGCTAAGGCTTTTGTTAAAAGTGATGTCCGAATACCTCTTTTTCAGTTTGTAATATCTCAATACAGTTTTCTGAGTCTCCCTCTTATGCTGTTATGTTAGAACCTTCACAAAGCATTATGCACAAAAAGCATATTGCTATTCCATATATTGTTTGTGAATCCAAAGATGCACTTTTTCTGCCTGTGCATAACATTTCCGTCCAACCTCAAACATTATTTACTAATACTGTTCTCGCTACTGTGCAAGATGTTGCATTTATACAGAGTAATTCTATTTCTCCCAGGGATGTTCCTACATTGAAAGCTCCTAATTTCAGCTTTAATGTCAATAATAAAGGTTTCTGGTAGCTAGTCTGATCAGCTTCACCAGATTTTGCTTAATATTCTCATGGCTTTGCTACCTCATTGCAAGAATTAGGGGCGACTGATGCTGCTGAATTTTCTATATAGGTCACTGACCCCACTCCTATCAAACAACGACCCTATAGGTTTACTCATAAACATAAGTAAGTATTTCTCAACAAGTTCAAGAAATGCAGGATGCTGGCATTATTACCGAGTCTCAGTCTTCCTGGGCATCTCCTGTTGTACTTGTCAAAAAGAAAGATGGGTCCATGAGAATTTGTGTTGACTGCAGGAGTTAAATAGTGTAACCGTCACCTCTTCTTTCCCGCTACCCATCACTGATGACTTGCTCACTTATCTTAATGAAGTCTCTTGGTTTTGTTCTCTTGATTTATTATCGACTTACTTTCAGGTACCATTAGAGGAAAGTTCTAAGCAGTTCACGAGTTTTGTCACTCATCAGGGGCAGTATCAAATCGAGAGGCTTAGTTTTGGGTTATCTAATGCGCCAAACGTTTTCAGTAACATTGCTGATAAATTACAGGATGATTTAAACTTCAAGAAGGCCCTGGAATATCTTGATGACGTTTTGGTGTTTGCAAATCTTTCCAGGAGCTGCTCGACAATCTAGAGGCTGTTTTTCAGAGACTGAAGCGACATTTTTAAGCTTAAGCCTGAAAAATGTTTTTTGGGGCTGAATAAAGTCAAATTGTTAGGTTTTGAAGTGTCTGAAGACGGTCTTTCTCCAGATCCGGACAAGGTTGCGATCATCCAAAAACTACTCATACCCAAGAATGTTCTGATGTCGGTAAGATGTTAAGTTTATTTAATTTCTACAGGAAATTCGTTAAAGATTATGCACAAATTGCTCATACTCTAACCCAGCTCACTAGAAAAGACCAATACTTTTCTTGTGGGCCCCAGCAACAACAGGCTTATCAACAGTTAAAAGATGCTTTATTTTCAGCACCAGTGTTAGCTTATTACATTCCTGGCACTTACACTGACCTCCATACTGATGCCAGTGGTCTTGGGGTTGCTAGTATTCTCCTTCAACGGCAGGATGACCATCTTCGACCCGTGGTATATGCGTCTCCGACACTCTCTAAGTGTGAGAAAAACTACAGTGTTCCAGAATTGGAATATTTGGCCATTGTTTTTGGATTGAAACATTTCAGATGTTTTGTCTATGGATACAAGGTTCATATTGTTTCGGACCACCATTCCTTGTGTTATCTCAACAACCTTAAAAGCTTAACATGAAACCTAGCTCACTGGAGTCTTACGTTGCAAGAGTTTGATTACAACATCTGTGGTATATCTGGCAAATTGCATAATGATGTCGACACTTTATCTCGTTTCCCTGTCTGGCGGCCTAAGGAACATAAAGTCGATGAACTCGACGACCTCATTACTTGTTTGTTGTCTTCCCTTGAGGTTGCAGATAAGCAGAAAGCTGATTCTTTTCTTCAACCTCTCATTGACACTTTAAAGCCTGGTTCGACCGCCTCTCCAAAATTGCAGCGTCAGGCGTCTACCTATACACTTAAGTCCAATGTCCTTTATAGGAAGAATTCTGGGTCAACAGAGTCTCTTTGCTTGTTAGTGATTCCTGAGTCTCTAAAGCACGAGATTTTGTCTTCATGTCATGACGACCCTCTGTCCGGCCACTTAGGTTTCTCCAAGACCTTCTCTAAGACTAATTCTCGCTACTGCTGTGTAAGCATGAAGAATGATATTGAACATTATAACCGTTCTTGTCCTAGTTGTCAATCTCGAAAGGCTCCCAAGAATCAAGGGCCAGTGGGTCTTCTACAACCCATTCCTGTGATCGCCATAGGTGAACGGTGGGGCATTGCTATTCTGGACCCCTTACCACGGTCAATTTCTGGCAATCGCCACGTCATCGTCTGCACAAAGTATGCTTCTCGCTGAGTGGAAGCAGGCTCCTTACCTGCTGCCACTATTCTCCATGTAGCCAGATGTATTCTACATCGCATTATTTGTCGCCATGGTGCTCCAGCAATGTTACTTTTTGACCGTGGATGTCTTCATTAGTGTGGTGACGCAGGAACTGCTCAAATCCTTATCAGTTTCGCCACACTTCACAAGTTCGTATCATCCAGCTACCAACGGCCTCGCTGAGCGCTTTAATCACACGCTGGCTAAATGCTGAGTCATTTTGTTGACTCAATCCAAAGAAACTGGGACACAATTTTGCCCTATGTTATTTTCTCGTACAACTCCTCTGTCCAGGAAACTACTAAGTTCTCTCCCTTTTTCTTAGTTTATGGCTGAGAACTCACTTTACCTCACCAGGTACAGCTCCAGTCATCTTCTAATAATTTGTTTATCCGTAATACTCTACAGGATATACAGAGGGCCAGGGAAGCCGCCATTGCCAATATAAACCAATCTCAACTGAAGCGAAAGTAGAGATATGATATGAAGCATCGTGATGTGAAATTTCAAATGGGTCAAATTGTCAAGGTCTTTACTTCCTTTAGGCAAAAAGGAAAATGTACCAAACTTCTCCATCAATATCTTGCTACTTTTGAAATTGTTAAGTAAATCACACCTGTCACCTAGGCACTCCGTCGCCCTAACGCTTCCAGGACCAAAACCCAGCCAGTACATGTATCCCGCATCTTCCCTTACTAGGATCCTGTAGGACCATATAGGCTACAAACTGTTAATTGCTTTCTCTTACAAATAACAAGTTGTTTTTGCTTATTCTTCCATGTACTTTGTTGTGACACTGTATTTTGTTTTGGGTGATAAATTTAACATGTACTTACCAGGATACTTTAATGTGATTATTTACAGCGTTGTGAGGGTATTTTAATGTTGTGAGATCAAAGGGTCATATGTTTTTTGTTTGTTGTTCCCTTGCTAATGTGCCAATGAGTAGTTAGTAAGATGAGGTACTTGTATGTCCACAGTAATGTAGGATTGCTATTAATGCATTATTTGAGCTTGGTTACAGTAACCATGCAGTCGTGTTCACTGTGCTGCATATGTCACTCCTCCCTTGCAGTGCCACCGGAATGAGGGAAATGGTCGCAAAGTCATCCTTCTGTCCGGCAGCAGTGTAGTTGTCTATCCTATACAATTTCCAATACGTGTGTCCAATATTTGAAGATCTTGTAATCTGTTACGTGTCACAATGATTACTTACAATAATTTCTTTTTTGTCAGTTCAAACGGTTTACATTCTCTTTTTGTATGTTTCTATGAATGTGTTTTTCAGAATCTTTTGACTGGGTCTAGATCCACATCCCAGCCATGAAAAAAATGGGGTTGTAAAAAGAGTTTGAGTTAGTCGCTTGCGAACTGTGCGTAGGGCGTTGCTTGGGAGTAGGTCCTTAGTATAGCTTAGTGATGGTCCCCCTACCTATATTTGGTTTTGTAGTTAGTATGTATTTCTGTAGCTATGTTGTAGTTTATTGGTAGATTGACTTAATTAGTTTTGAAGGCGACATTTAAATGACATTCAAATTCTTAGTACAAATTTATAAAGTGTCTTGGTCCCTATTTTTGTGTTAATTGTCACAGGATAATAGCATCATTATTACAGCTTCCATTGTAAAGCATCAAGAGGTTTAAATTTCATTGAGTCATGTTAAACTATTCAAAATTTTTGTCATTTAGTTTTTGTTTGCTTGGCTGTAGTTTAAATATGCTGATTAGTATTTGTTAGTTAAATCCAATAAATGAGCGCTCAATGATTTAACTTTTATTAGTTTTGTGTCCCCCCTGCTTTTGTTTTTTGTAACATTTATATTTTGTATCTTCTCTCTGTCTATTGTGAAACCTGATGCTTCCCCGAATCTTGTTTCAGTCAGCCGGTAGCACCAGGTAGTGCTCCTCTCCACAGAAGAGGACAATTCCAGCTCACCCGGAGAGTGGTGGTTGTTCACCCGGCACACCGCACAGGTCACTCAGCAGCATATCACCATCTATGGACGGTCTCACCACGGCATGTTGAGGGCGTACACCCTTTTGTCTTCGTCTGTGCCGAAAAGGCCCGTCGGTCAGCAACCTTGCTGTGTTTCGCCGGGGTGACTGATATGGACTGTGTGTGCACTAAACCAGCCGGTAAGTTCCAAAACACTTACCATTCGTGCTGTACTTTCTCTCGTTGGCGTGTGTGGTTTAGTTGTGGGTGAAATTCACCGAACAATGCAGTGCTTCTGCGCCATTCTCCAGCAACATTTGCACCATAAACTGTCTGTGCAGAAGAGGATTTGCGAGCTGGGAGGAGGGTTCCTGTGGGACTACATTAACCGTCCATTCAGTATTACTGTTCATGTGGAGATTCATTAGGGGTTTAACAATTCATTTATGTTCAACTAATTTGTATTTTAAAGTTTTTCTCTGTTTTTTTATTTTCCTTTTCGGCGGGGACGCCTCACTTTTGTAAGTGGAGAAGATGTGGCGTATGAATGGGTATTGTCATGCGAGACGCATTGTTGCGTCGCATTGTTGACGGTATTATAGGGGCGATTTGTTATTTCTTGCGGCTTGTTGAAGTTTCGTTTGGTATGACACTTGCCAACTGTAGCTAGCATAGGTTGGATAGGAGGGATAGATAGTAGCGTCACTTCTTTTGTGTGTTTGAGCGTCACTTGGTGAGTAAGTGTATTGGTAGGTTGCGTGTGCAAGGCATCTCCCCTCAATCCTTTATTTCCCTGTGCGTAACATAGGGCCACTAATTGTTTTATAAATAAATCACAGGTAATGTGTGTGATGCGAACGTTGTGTATATTTTGTTGAAAAACCGCACGCCTTCATCGGAATGTAGTCACTAAGGTCCTGGTTCTCTCACCGTTTGTAGCTACGCTTCCCCCATGCGCGTGTTGGGGTGATCAGAATTTAATAATTTGTTGGGAACCTTTTTGGCCCGCACCCCAGGATGTAACAATACTTACCCTTAATATCCTTACATTTCAATCTCTAGTCCCCGAACTATACATCTTTTACTGCTGGCGCCGCGGTGACGTCTGAGGCTTGTATTTGGGAGGTCCCGGGTTCGAATACCGTCGACCGTTCACTCTGATCTTGGATTTTTCTGGTTTTCTATGAACGGCAAGCGAATGGAGTGGTTTCTCATCTATTACGATTTCCTTTCCATATTTCCCATTCATTCGTTTCCTTCTCATTATTCAGGTGTGTCTAGGTTTCGTGGTTTATTGCAGTTCCGGACAGATATCGCGGATGCTTGCTCAAAAGTAAGAATATTCTCCATGAACACTGCTGCTTGGTCGACGGATCCTTCTCTAAAGCTTGTTTCTTATCAGTAGCTGCTCCTGATTTGCAAGTTTGGGAGGGCAGTAGGTGATATTTTCATATTAAGCACACTTTACACTGCAGGTTTTATTCTACAGTTTATCAGAAAGCATATGTATACAAAAACAACGATGTAAACCAAAATATTCTGCATATATTTTCCAGTACGTGCAAAATCCTATGCATTAGTGCCATTCAGAATAAAACGTGCAATAAAACCCTCTACGCAGACAATCGTAAATTAAATTATAGCTATTAATAATTCATTATTGTATTATTCCTTTCAGTGGCAGGAAGTCTTTTGCCATTTATATTATACGGTTCACCTGTGCGTTAACGAATAGGTATCGTTAAAATTTCCGTGGAGAACGCATGTTTTTATAACAAATGAATATTTTGTGCTTTGTTTTTCACAAAATAGATGATTTATGAGTTTTAATAACATATGCTTGCACATTTATTTGCTGAACATAGTTCTTTGTTTCAGTTCATACACTTTAGGTATAATAGTATTTATTCAGACGTCAGCGTAAGAACATAATTTCTTAAGTGAAAGCGCGTAGAGTTTATTTTTACCTTATCTCCTATCTAAACGTGTATGTGAGGTTACCAAGCAATCAACAACCGTATTGGAAAAAGTTCTTCTTGTTTTCACCTGTTTACCCTCTCCTCTTATGTAGGATTTACACTCCAAGGACTTACAAGCCCATGCCTGGGGTCAGATGCCTGTCGAGGAGCAAAGGGATTCTTTGGATCGGAGAATGTGAACAACCAGGGTGCAGATCAGCCCGACGCCCGGGATGAAAGCGAGGAAGTAGATGATAGATGAAAGTGAGCGAGCTGAATGACAGGAAAGGTGAAGATGGAGCACCGGTGGAATGAAATGGCGGGGGAAATCGAAGAAACCGGATAAAACCAGCCCAAACGCCGTATTGTCCACCACAAATCCCACATACGGATCTCTGGGATCGAACCCGGGCCGCCTTGATGAGAGGTCTAACCACTCGGCCACGGCACTGCCTGAAAAAATTCAAGAGTATAAAATGAACTGTAGGTATCTACATTCTTATGAATTTTTATTTAAAAAAGAGCCATGACTATAACTAAACTTCAAAATGGTTGGAATCAGGGCCTTCTCAATATGACATATAGCTAAAGTATTAGCAAACTTTTCGTTCTTTTGAGAACTGGAAAACACCTTTCACTCTCTGATGTGGTTATGGAAATCGTGCAAATAATGCTTTGTTATTTACTGTTCATTACGACTCCTTGACTAATTCCGTACCGTAAAACTGAACAACTTTGCACCATTTTTCATGGTGTCTTAAAAATATCTTTAAAGAAAATTTAGACATAGTTTCGAAAAAATAAATGTTATTTCTATATATAGTATCTAACTGCTCATTGCAAACACATTCATTTGAGAGACATACATGAAAAGAGAAAAAAATTGAAGTAGGTGCAAAGTTGTATGCCAGTTGTATGACCCTTTCTGTGTTAAAAGTCCGTTTGGTACTATATTTCAGATTATACATTTACATACAGAATATAATCATTCTAATGTAATAATACAATTGCTTTATATGGCTTAAAGACCAGTGTCTATTTTAAAGTGTATTTTTACAATTCAGGATTAGTAAGTAAATAAATTAGTAAACGTCTTGATAGTTTCTTAGGCTCAGAAATCACTTCTACTGCACTTCCAACATCATATCAAAGTTAATCTTTCACAGCAGGCCACTTCTAGCACTTACTGGACTTATAAAATATACTGACTTGGGCTGTCCTTCTCGATGTCTGCAACCACACCAGGGTATAGTTCACCGAAATAGTTGACAAATAATCACCATATTAACATTGTTTAGATCACACACTGTTTTTTGTTTCTTTGATCAAGCTGGTCGACATTCACTTTCACTTTCTGAAGACACAATACTGCAGCAGCGTAGCAAGAAAAATAATAAGGGGGACTTATGTATAGGGATCCATTTTTAAACAACTTTTATCAAGACATGCGGCGTAAATACAGCGCCACCAGTGATACGAGTAGGAAGTATCTGTTCCCACCATTCCAGAAAGCTGCTATTGTTTTAATGAAGCTATTAATTTTTGCTATTAATTTTTTAATTATTTTTTTAACAAAGGGGGTTCCAACCCCCCCTAGCTACGCCTCTACAATACTGACATTGATTTCGTCATCTAATACAATTTTCAAATCGGAATCATTGTCAGATGTCACTTCTACGTTCCCTTTTCTTTCTTTCTTTTTTGTTGGGGGGGTTGTTTTTTTGTTTCCGTTGTTTTTCTTGATGGACATGTATTTCCTCAAACGAAATGCTTTTTCCGGCTTCAATTAGAATTTTCTCTTCTTGCCACGACCCCTTCCAGTTGCAGTAGTTGCCTCAGTTCGTTTTTGTTCCAGATAGTTGAGACGGTATCCACTACTAATCCAAAAAGACGTAGCCGCACTAACAAAGCTTAAATATTTTAAATATTGCTAATTAATTATTCACGACAAATACAATTATATTACCATCATACAACATAAATGTAATAATTTTAAATAATTATATGTTACGGCAATATATGTATGTTAATAATATTTAAAAGCAAAGCCAGAAATATTTGCAACTAAGACATACGTTCTTATAAACAGGTAACAATCTGAATTCAACATGAAAGCAAGCAAAAAACATATTCTGCTTTAACAATGTAGTATGAACATAACAATGAGCAAGCTCTGGACATTCGATAGCAGTTTTAAAGATGCCCATGGTACAGAGCATTTCATAGGTTTGTACGTATGATACGTCATTGTAGTAGCCAGTAGAAGCCAAGATCTTATACTCTTAAAGCGACACTACTGAATCCGTTGCAAATTCTTCAGTTTCTTCGTAACGCGCTCGCATGGTGGGTAGAAGCCATACGCGTGATGCTGTATAAGATATTGCTAAAGAAGTGTGTAATCATACAGAAGTATAGTTATTACCTCAGAACAATAATAAGAACAGTATTATCTATCAAGTGATATAGTAATTGTGCTAATAACACTAATAATAGTTAATAAGAGCAGAGAGTGCTTATAAAGTATTTCGTGTGCACGCAAAATACTCTGACAATGCAAATAATTTTATCAGTTTATGTCAGTGTTTTATGTGAAAGTGACCTACAAGATTTCAATATATTTAATTATTAGTACTTTGAATCGTGTGTATTAAATTATTTACCTTATTCTAATCATTATATCACATCCTGTTAAGAGCAAAATGCCTACCGCAAACTTATAACTAGCCGAGGCCAAACAAGTGTAACTTACATAAAGCATAGCAACATTTAAGTACGCACACATGAAGACATAAATCTGGAAACAATAGAGGCCATCTACATCCATCGTGATGATCTGCAAATCCTCCAGAGGCCACCAGATCAGCAGCATCCCTAAGGATTTCATGTAACAATAGGTATCCTCTTCGAGAGGGTACAGCGTTATATAAATAGGCGACCACCGTTGGGGCCAGAAAAACGACACGCAGACGAGAGCATCGAAGAGGTTCACAAAAACGACACAGCAGGCGAGAACATCGCAGAGAACCAGGAAAGCACGGCTGAGAACTTCGCAGAATGAACGGAAAGAAGACAACAGCAATAGCGGAAAACAGCGCAGAGTCGAACACCGGACCCACCAACGAGGGAAGCAGAGAACAAAGAAACGCAACACCAGAGCAGACAACAGCACAGTGTCAACGCTAGCAACATACGAATATTAAAGGAGAGAGGGGTAAACATCTTACAACAGAGAAATTACGGACAGATTCTACGAACGAATCATCATAGCAACACAGTAAGCAGAAAAGCACTGGGGCTGTCAATAAAAAAATGTTTATATACTGATGTCATGCCGTTAAGAAGTGGCAGAAAGAAAATACTCTTGTTTTAAACATAGTTCTGTAAAAATGGATAGGGAGATAAATTTAATGCTGGTAACTAACGCGAATCAGGAAGTAATTTAGCAACTGAAACTCATGAAGTTTAGAAAATAACGTAAACTTGCATGAACAGAGGGTAGCAAGTAGACGTGTTAGCACAACAGCATTAGTAGCTCAGGGGAATGAAGTTGTAAGCATTTCACAAAGAAAGGGAAGAGCATGAAAATAAGGCCAGGTTAATGTTAGGTTCAGAAAGCAGTATAAGGGGTGACCAAAATAAACAAATTAGAGTGTGAGAAAGTCGGTCAACACCTATAGAAGAAATGTTAATAAGGATACTTCAGCATAATAATGAAACTTTAGGGAATAAAGCTAGGAGAGCAGCTAAAAAGGGAACAAAGAGGGCTAGGAGAGCAACTTAACAGAGCGCTAGGTGAAAAGCTAGAGCAGGGAAAAGGGGAACAAAGAGAGCTAGGAGAGCAGGTAAAAGGGGAACAAAAAGAAATAGGTGAGAAGCTTCACAAAGAATTAAATGAGCATGCTAGGGCAAACAATGAAAACCTAAAGCGAACTGAAACTTCAATAGAAATTCTAGAGGAGAAAATAGATTAGCAAACACAAACAATTTGTAAAGAACTAAGCAATACCTTGGAATGAAAAATAAATTTGTGTATTACTGAACTAAATGCTAGGTATGACTTAATAAGTAATGCATGCACGGAGAAAACTGCAAGGTTAGCTGCAGAAACTAAAAGTCTAAATGAGAAAATAGTAGCCAGTAGCAATGAGATCAGGCAAGAAGTAGACGCAACTATAAGTGTGAATGAAGGCAACGTTAGCACAGATCTGGAAATAATAAAATCTAACCCAAATGATAAAATAGAAATTGTAAATGATAAGATAGAAAACAAATAATAAGCGAAATTAATTAAAATGTAGAGTAGTGCAATAATGCTGTTGCAAATGTAAATACAAAGGTAATTATGTTATGACATAATTAAGTAAATTGAGATCTGAAATAACTGATAAGATCAACAGCATCTCTGTCAACATTGAAAAGCAAAGTTACAATAACAGTGTAATAAATAACAATTCAAGTGTACATGTACACAGAGCACCAAAGGAAATCTTCGGCGGATTTTGTATCGTTTTCTGGGGTCTTTTGAGGCGTGACCTTCACCTTACCTATCGCAGAGCGTGGTGGTTTGATAACACAGCAATAAAGGGGAAAAGAGGGGAGGTTGATACATTTGCCTTTTCTGTTGTTATTGAAACCAAAAAATGTTTATTGTCACACAACCAGTCATGCCATATACTAGCGAAATTACTCGTGGACGTATTGTGGGTGTGTGGGAGGCTGGTCGCGCTGTTACAGCAATTGCAATGTGCGGCAGTCACCTCCTCATCCGTTGCTGTTGGCTTACCTTGATGCTTCTCCCGTTGGTTCCAGAAGTTCGCAGTGTGTTGGTTCTCTTCAATTTTATCCTCGGCTAGCTGCAGTAATTTTCCTTAAACTATATGGGAGCATGGACTTATCCTCGGTAAAGGAATCGTAGATCTCGGGTGGTGATACAGGAAGACGTAGACGTGCTTTGTTTATGAAAAGATGACACTGCCGTTTCTTTTTATTAGACTAACACACGTAGGATACAAAACTGGTATTTCCGCTGTAAAATACTGTCCACCGCTGTTAAAATGCGGCGCGGATGTGGCACGAAGTATAAATATTCTTATTGTCTCTTTAAGAGTAGCGGATCTTAGGTGTGTTGCTAGAACTATCTTTATTCTCTGTTTTGGCGCGATATCTCACACATTCTGCAGTATCTCTCCCTGACCACACATGACAAAAACTGTCGAACAAACTGCAATGCTAAACGGACATGACAAAACTCTCTTGCTTAAACTGCCTTGACAAAACTGACGACAAAAACTGTCTTGCTAAAACTCCATGACAAAACTCTCTTGCTAAAACTGCCTTGCTGCAATGCTAAAATTCCATGACAAACTGCCCCGAATTTGCTCCAAACAGATCCATTTATAGTCGCAGGCTTCTGGGGCTGCTTCCTTTCCTATTGGTCCATTTTTAGCGCCACTCGACGCGTCTAACTATTTTGAATAAACTTCCAGGGATCTCATTGGTCCAAGTTTAATATAAATCGCGGCTTTTCCCACATTTACCGTTAGGCTATCTGTCTCGCTCACTTGGTCACGGCGAATTATCCAATAAAGGGACAAAGGCGTTACACCCTCGCTGTAGGAATAATGGCACTGCGACCGAAGAGATGTCATAAACCTAGGTTTTCTGCCTTCGAAAGCACTATTCCTGTAGCTAAAACATTTCGTCGTGGACAGTATTTTAACACAGCGCTTAAATTATTTGCATTAAACCATTTATAACTCTACTAATATTAGTAACCTAGATAGATACATAACGTTAAATCACCGTTCTTAAAATATACAAGCAGTATGAGAAAAAGATATTTACATAGTACGATTTAACATCAATAAAAGTTAATTAATAAATTATCTATAATTACAGTTCTCGGACCCGGCCTAGAGTTGCCGTTTCAAATGGCAGTGCATTAAATTGTGTTTATAGTAAATTACTGGATAAAAATATTCCTGAAAGGTGGGGAAGACAGTCTACACAGACAGTATGTGGGTTCTCCCCGTAAAACATCCGCAGATTATGATATTCGTTTACTAAATGCAACTTATTCTTTTGTTATAATTGATGATCATGTTTAGAAACTACAGATAAATATGTATATGGTTTACCGAATATGACATAATTATTATGGCAATACAATTGGGTTATATTTTTATCTTAATCCTGTTGTATTCCTATGATTAGCAATATGTTAGTAAAGTTATATTAACCGGTTATAGTTTGATTTAGCGGGAAAACATGCTGCTTTATTTATTATTTAGTTATGTTTGCCTCTATGCAGCAACAAGCATTGATACCACTGTGAGAATACAGTTCTGTTTATTTTTTCTTATAAAGTGTGAGGCAGTAGTTTTAACACTTAAATAATTTCAGTCTAATTATATAATATGTAAATTCAATAACAGCCCGCCTTAAAGCGATATGTGTATGTAACAATATATAAAAAGTGTATATTACAGTCATTGTATATGTTCATATTATTGTATACATGTTCAATAATGTATGTGAATGTATTAAGTAATTTAATAATGTAGGAGTTGTGAGAATAATAGGTTAAAGGTTGCTAACAATGAGGTATCCTTGAGGCAATAATGAGTAAGAATGTTTAACAATGCTACTAGCCATTACTGGAGCAACAATAATGTAAATTATGAGTCAGTGTATAAAATAGCCAATCATCAATCAGAAAAAGCTTTAAGTTAAATAAAAGTATTCTATTGGATTAGGAATAGACAATAAGAGACTTGAAATACAGAAATTTACAAATTTAGACCGTATTCATGCAGAAATATAGTTATTACCTCAGATCAATAACAAGAACAGTATTATCTATCAAGTAATATAATAATTCTGCTAATAGCACTAATAGTAATTAATAAGAGCAGTGAATACTTATAAAATATTTAGTGTGCAAGCAAAATACTCTGGCAATGCAAACAGGCTTATCGGCTTATGTCAGTGATGTATGTGAAAGTGACCTACAAGGTTTCAATACATTTAATTCTTAGTACTTCAAATCGTGTGTATTAAATTATTTACTTTATCCTAAGTCATTAAACAACACCCTCCAAGAGCAAAATGCTGAACGCAAACTTATAATTAGCATTGCAACATAAACATAGCAACATTTAAGTACAAACACATAAAAGACACACATCTGGAAACAATAGAGGCCAGCTACATCTGCATGCACCAGTGATGATCTGCAGATCTTCCAGAGGCCACCAGATCAGCAGCATCTCTAAGGATTTTATATAACAGTAGGTATCCTCTTCGAGACGGGTGCAGCGTTATGGTCCACAAAACTTGTCCGGATATTTCGAGAAATATCCCTTTCCCCTGATAGGGTAATGCTTTTGGCGCATAGGTGTAGCTTTCGTACCACGTGGGAAGAACCTGAAGTAAACGTCATAATTAATACCAACAAAATAAAGCAAACAAAGATGTAAAGACACGCAAGAATGAAATCAACTCACATTTATAGAGAATCTTGCCTCCAGTTCTCGTCACGATGTGCGTACGGGTCAAACACTTACACCTGTATGCTTAGGACAGAGCTGCTCGACGGATTATTCTCTCGAGTACATTAAATACATACACCACAATTCGTTTTTTGACTCTTCGTAAATATTTACTCTTTCGATGCTTTGGCGAAAAACTCGCAGTAAATTCTGTCACTAGTAATTACACGCACAATAAAACATCGCTATCTCTCGCACTAGTACAGTACACCTTTGAATAACGATGTATGAAAAGTCCTGTGCACTGCAAAGTCAGATGATAAAAAGCTATATACCGTATTGGCCCGAAAATATGCAACAATTTTGGTTCAAATTTCAACGGCAAAAAGTCGGATTACAGCTAAGGTGACCATATTTTTTTCAACAAGAAAACGGGACATTTTAAATTCTTCTCAATGAACAAGTGATAAGAGAGAATGCGTAAAATTGTTTCATCATAAATACGAAGGTTACCAAACTTATAATTAATAAATAATGTGTAATTTAGATATATAGTTGATAGTTTTATTTTCACCATTGTAAATACATTTTACAAGGATCGTTCAACATCTATATACATTAACATTTATACAAAAATTTAGCATAAAACCAACGAGAAGTGCAACATGACCATATTTTACAAAGCATTTATATTCAATTCTTTGTACTCATCTATTGTGTAGAATGAATTTTGTACTAAATATGACTTAGTTGCATTTAGTTTTGTCTTTTCATTTGTTAACTGTTTTATTTGTAGTGGTAGGTGATTATATATATCTTTAATACTCTGTTCTATGCATTTGTTGTTTAGAGTACCTCTGTGTCTATTTCTGAAGTAGTTATCTATATTCCTAGTGTTGTGCTCGTGAATGTGGCAATTTTTATTTTGTTTATTACAGCTTTTTATGGTAAGTTTAATACATTCGTATATATATATTGAGGGTAGTGTTAGGATCTTTAGCTTTTTAAATGCACTTCTGCATGTTTCGGTTCTTTGAATTCCTGATATTAATCGTATTGCTTTTTTTGTAATCTGAATAGCCTTAGAAACAACGTTTTTTGCGCTGAGCCCCATAATACGACTCCATAACTTAGATGTGAGTGTATGTATGCATACCTGTATAGCACTTTTTTATCCAAAATTTGATATGTTTGCCTTAATACATATATACCTGTGTTGATTTTTTTGTGACTTTTTCAATTTGTCCCTTCCATTTTAAATTAAAATTTGGTTCAATTTGACTAAACCTAAAAAGTTTGTTTCCTTTACCTGCTTAATTTCTTTTTTTCCTATTTCTAACTTAATATTTACCAGATTTTTATTGCTCTGACTAATTTGCATCCATTCTGTTTTACTTGTATTTAATTTCATTCCTAGGCTTGCTAAATGATTGTTAACTTTTTCGAGTAGCTCCAGTTCTGTTTTCCCTGTAACTACAATCGTGGTATCATCAGCGTAGCCTATCGCTATACCATCCTCATCCATTATTTGTTTAAATAAGCTGTTAATATAAATTAGGAATTGGTATGGTCCTAATTTTGATCCTTGTGGCACTCCATGTGTTACTTCTTTAACAGCTGATCTAATTTTCCTTAATTTGCCACCAATATTATGAATTATTTCCACACTTTGTTGTCTCTTTTTTAAGTATGAACTAAGCCACCGTAGTGGTATGCCCCTTATCCCATAGTTTTCAAGTTTAGCCATAAGGGTTTCGATGTTTACACAATCAAACGCCTTTGATAGATCAAGGAAAATGGCAACCACATGTTCTTTCTTGTTTAAAGCATTTATGATGATATCGTTTCCTTTACAGATTGCCTGTATTGTTGACTTTTTTTTTTGAAATCCAAATTGGTATTCTGACAGGACTTGGAATTTATTGCAAAAACGTTGCAGCTGTTTTAGAAACAATCCTTCTATTATTTTTGAAAGAGTTGAGCATAGGGAAATTGGTCGGTAGTTTTCCATTGCTAGTTTTGAGTTTTTCTTTTTATATATTGGCCTCACTACTGTCTGCTTTAATATACTTGGGAAGAGTCCGGAATTGAAAGATTGGTTGATTAGGTGAGTAAATACCTTGGTAATTTCATGTTTACAATGTTTTATTATGTCATTTGTCAGTTCGTCTGATCCACTGGACCTTTTTTGTCTTAATGTGTTTATCTGCGAGATGACTTCCCCCTCCGTAATTTCACCAATTATCATAGAGTTACATATATTATTTTCATTTAGTGGCACATAGTGAATTTGCTTTAATCCTAAGTTTGTTACATCATTTATATAGTATTCATTAAAACAGTCTGCTATTTTAGTAGGGTCCTGAATAACTTGATTGCTGTTTTCAATTATCATATTTCCCTGCCATTTTTGTTTGTCTTCCTTGTGAGTTGAGTTAATAATGTTCCAAGTGACTTTTATTTTATTTTCTGCATTTTTTATTAACTGAGCATTATGTTGCCTTTTTGCTTCTCTTATTACATTATTTAAAATTTTATTATACATTTCTATATACCTGAAAGATTTCTCGTTAAGATTAGGGTGTTTTAGGTTGTTTAGGAATTGCCTGCGCATTTTAGATATACTAATGCCTTTGGTGGTCCACCTGTCACCTGGTTGTTTTTTTACATTTACTTTCTGTAGTGGCATAGTTACATCCAAGCAGTATCTTAAGATTGTATAAAAGCAGATAAATTTATCATTTATTTCATTTTTTTTTTCGTAAATACCATCCCAATGAATTGCTTGTAGCTGCTTTCTTAGTGCTTCTACTGTTTTCCCATTTATTATTCTTTTAATTTCTATTAATTTGACTGCATCGAATTAATTCCAGCCAAACAATCCTGTAGAATTATTAGTGTAGGAGTCACTCCTCATTGATATTTTGCTGATGAATGTATCTTCTTCAATAACTCCACTTTACCACACATCTGTAAAAATTTACACAGGTGTGGTTAAAGTTCGCCTTATTAATCAACATAGATTTCAAAGTCTGTACTGAAAGATCGTTCTTGTCATTTGTCCACAAACCATTCATATGAGAAAACACTCGTTCAGTGGGAGCGTTAATTCCAGGTAAACAAAGAAGAAATTCTATTATTTTAAGAAAATTGGTATAAGACACATTGTTCATATTACAATGTGAAACAACTTCTACCCACCAGTCGCTAGGTGATGCTTTTTGCAATTTCAATTTTTCTAATATTTTTGCTGATATATTGTTTAATATACACGTAATCATCACACAAACCAATATCGTCTATTATAGTTGAAGGAGCCATTTTAAGAATGAAATCTTCAGCCTTATGTATATTCTTCCATTGGGATAGTTCTGCCTTAAAGGGGAACAAAACACAAAAATGAATATTTCATTCACCATGTTAATTTGCCGTTAGGAATAAGTAACAACGCACGCAGTTTCACCATTCCAAGGTGAATGGTTATCAGGTTACGGCCTATTGTTGAGTTGACGCGTGACGTCATGAGAGCTAAACTACACCCAGACAAGACGTATGCACCATAGGTGTTTAAATGGCTAAGAAGTAAACGTGTTAAGTTCAGTAGAAGTTCCTAACTTTTCTGAATAACAAAGATCAGAGATAAAGCTGGCCAATCACTTTTCATAATCCTAGGTGATAAACAGTAGTCCAACAATCTGCTATGAAAATGAGTAAACGTGGTAACCGACCTTATCAGTTGCACCAAAAAAGAGGGATTTTGAAGCTTTACACCATTCTGACAGCGATTCCGGGACAGTGTGAACACCGAAAACCGTGCTGGTTCCATCCATTGGTGTAAGTGTAAAGTATGAATAATGATGAGGAAAGCGGTGTTGCTCGGACTGTGAAAACACAAACTTGGTGAAGAGTGATTTTGTATTACAAAGCACCCTAATCTTCAGAAATTAGTTATAGATCGTCATGTTTTGAATATTGTGAGGCATAACAGCGTTAAAAACAAAACGTTGCCCCCGGGAGTTTGTAGAAACTTTCATTCAGCTTATGCTGATCTTCATCATTGCTTGTTTCGTAAATATTTTTGGGTTGCAACAATATATATTTCCTTATGATTTCAGTATTTAGTTCACATTTTTACTTCTGAATTCTTGTTTTTTTTCATCACCCTCAATTCTGAATTCTCTTTCACTACTTTTATCATCACCTTCGTTGTCAGTCTTATTGCAAGTAACATTATCGCATAGCTCAGAAAGTATACTTTTACGATTTTTAGCCACATATCGTTCTGTTCTTTGTCGCTTGCTCTTGGGTGAAGAGGATCAATTGTTTTATTAGAACTTGATATCTGGAAACTGTCTTCATTTTCCCTTATAGTAGGAATAGTTCCAGGTTTTAATAAAAGGCCCTCTGAAATGTTCATCAGGCATAAGGTGCTTTTTTAATAACTGTGTCTACTCATAATCTGTCCTCAAAATGGAAGGAACATAAACGAGCACAGGAACCAGACAACAAATATTTTCTTATGCAACATTCTATCCACCTCCTATGTCTTTTGGGAGATTTGTCTCTGTTTGGAAACGGTGAAAATGAGTTCCCTTGTGCGTTTCCCTTCTCATATTAACAACATTGCACAATATTGGGGCATTTTATTTTTCACAATATTACATTGTTTGTATAATACTAAATTGACTCAGTAATACCATCATCAAAACATCACAAAAAAGTGCACTACTCTTGAACTTAAATACCAACAAGAAATTCTTTTGAAAATGTGTTACTGCACGTGCAGCAATGACTGACTTGTGATCGCCCAACTGCTTCCAGTGCACGGTGACGTATAAGGTGGTTATTATTTTGCTTGCTCAGCGGTAACGGTGTGGCGGAGTAAGGAAACATTTTACAGGTCATATGCTTCATTTAGGAAGAAACATGATTTTTGTGTTTCGTTCCTCGTTAAGTGTTACCCAACTGCAGTCCCGCAATATCTCAGTGGGTTCAAGCCACTTATTTAAATATTCTGCTGCAGCTTGATAAAATGTATGGATATAATGTTCAAATTTTGCAATCTCTGATGATAAACCCTCATTTTCCAATTTACCAACAATTGGTATCACAGCTGATGTTATGAAACGACTTTCACCTGTGGAACCTAAATTAGGTTTTAAATCATTTAACACAGAAATTACTTAAAAAACTGTAATTGTTTGACCCTCTACTCTTTGAACAGCAGTGTGAAAAGTTGAATGCTTGGTTGTGAAGAAAGTACAGCCAGCTTCTGATAAAGGGTTTTCAAAGAATGATTTGATAACAAATGGACATTTATTTTCAAATTCGAAATATCATTTGAGAGGAACAAACATAGTCAGAAGATGTTCGACCACAGGGAGTAACGCAAACTATCTTGTTATCCTATATCCTAAAACTTGTTTGTACCCTGGTCTACAAATTTGCAAATTCTATAAGATTTTCAACCCTTAAAGCATACACATAGAAATAAGAATATATTTTAGAAACAATGCCTTCAATATCAATAGGAAGGACATCAGCAGCCATCTGGATAGTATTGTGGATTATATGAACAACCAACATCAAATGTTATGACCTAAAATTCCTTTCAATTTTGTGAAGATGTTGTTGACGCCCTTTCTAGATACACCTCCAAAATTGCGGTTCGTATTATCTGCACAAACAGCAATTATGTCTTTCTTTTACTCAGAAATGTATCAATGATTTCCGAAGCTCCTCCAGGCCAAGATTCATATCATATTCAAGTTAAAATATTTTTTAACTTGAATCCCCTCAATAGGATTAAAGTATCTAAAAAACAATGGAAATATTTTTATGGCCTGATGGTTTGATGCATCCGTCAGTACTGAAATAAAATTAGATTTCTGTAAACCAGATTCTGGTTGAGAAATGGCAAATTGTATTAAAACATTTAATATAATTGCCTCGGTTTTGCTACGGCCACATGTAAATTTTGGTTCAAAAGTACATTGGATAAGTTTAGAAGTACAGTCCATTGATCTGATAGATCGATTGTAGTGGGCAGTATGATAAGCGAGCTCTCCTTCAACAACAGCTAATTTCGTATCTTTATCACCAAAACTTTCACTTAAAAATAGTCAATACGGTGCTAGAAGAAGCACTTGCACACACCATTCTTTTACGCTCTTCACAGTTTATATAATGTGATATATCCGATCGCCCCCTGGCTTATACTGAAAGTAGATGCACACTTACTGGATCGAACATCTGAGTCAGAAATTGTTTTTAAATATATGGCTATTCCTTTTGTAGGTCGCTATTAAAAATTCACTTCCTTTTCGGCGATGGAATTTCAAATGTTTTAGCACTCGAAGCTTACAAAAGTTCACTGTATTTTATTATTTCACAAATACAGAATATAACACTGTCCGCTATCAAGGTCACAACTATAACGAATTTATTTTGACTCAAGCATATGCGTTTACAGTTTTCGTTATTGTTGGCGGCATTCAAACAGAGTGGTTACGATTTGTTTGTTGATAGCGCAGACCGGCACAGAATTGTCGTCCGCAACTGTACTTTTCTAAGCGAAGTCTCCACACGGTTTCAGGTAATGTATTGTAGACCCATAATATAAACAGCGCTTTGCTTTGTCAGTATCTTAAAATTTTTCATTAAACTGCTGCAAAACAGGACATTTTAAATTTTTGAGAACTATAGTTAATGGCGCTTTATGCCGATAAGCCATTGAAACACAAAAGGGACATGTTGGCGTCCCATTCTACCATAAAACAAGGCGGGACAGAGACAAAAAGGGGACTGTCCGGCTAATACCTTACTATTGAATCATCCAATCATCCAATCTGGATGTGCGCCATATGTTAGAGTCAGAATTTTGCAACCAAAATTAATAAAAATAAAAACGAGTGCAACTCTTCTCTCACCCAACCTGATTCATCTCCAGCGGCGCCCAACTCTTTGACATTGTCATCGCCGTCGTCGTCATCATCATCCACATCACCATCACCACCACCACCACCACCACCAAGCGTCGTCCACAATGACAACGACTACAAGAACAACAAAGGGACATAAGTTTTTGCATTCTTGGTTGAAAACACACTTGGATATACATACTATGACAAATCGGAAAATAAAACTTTCGGTTCTTGCTCATTATGATTCCGAGTCAGGAAAAGCTTTTAACTCTGTATTTACTAAAGTAGAGTTTTATAATTGGAAAGAAGGTACAAAACATTAACTATGTATGCATGAAAAGTCTAACTTTCACCGTGAATATATTTTGAAAGAAAATTTCAAACAAAAGGGTCAATGCTCAAATAATGTCAGTGCACAACAAGGAAGTGTAAGAATCAAAGGTGGCTCTTGATAAAATACTTTCCATGGTTGTTTTACTTGCTCGACAAGGATTAACAGTACGTGAAAAAACCGACAACAAATCAAACTTATAATACCAAATATTAAAACTTCGGTCGCAGGATATTCCTGAAGTAGAAGGGTAGTTACGAGAACAAAATAAGGTGGATTTTGGATGATGTACGAGTAGTGAATGAAATTATTTAAATGCTGTCTTACGAGGTGATTTGTTCTATACTGGATGAAGTTAAGAGAAACAAGATATTTGTTTAATCTTGGTGTGTTTATTTTTTAATCTTTAACCGGTGGTAATTTCCGTTTCTGAACAAGTTATGAAGTTGATGAATTTGTTATGGGATTTTATTCAACAGTAAAGATTGATTCAGACATACTCTTATACTACTACTCTACTCTGCCACAGATATGCTCACAAGACTAAATCTACCTATTCATGGTTTATGGGGTCAGTGTTTTGATGGGGCTAGTGATGTGCCGGGGGTAGCTAATGGATTGCAAGCTAAAATAAGATATACTGAACCGCACGCTCTCTTTGTTCATTGTAACGCACATTCACTAAATCTTGTATCTCAGGATTTTATAAAAAATATAAACGAAGCAAGAGACAAGTTACAGCTACTAGAAAACTGATAGCATTCATACGTGAATCTCTAAGAGACTTTCATGGTTCAACCATTTCAAGATGATCACAGCCCTTCCCTGCGTTCTATTTTGTCCAACAAGGTGGATTTTGAGATATAAAGCTATTTAAAGTATCTTAGAAAATTATAAGGAGTTGATTGAATTTCTGTTAGGATTTTCCATAAGTGAGAAGAATGTCTCAAGTTTTAAAGAGAATGGTTTCCTAAACATTCTGGAAAAAGTGACACTTTCATTATGTTGACAATTATGAGTAGGATTTTAAGCCATTAAAGGGAGCCACCAGAGCAATGCAAGCAGAGAACTTATGTATTAATTCGTGTAATCATATTATCAATGACTTACAACAATTATTCTGTCTTTAGGGGATTCTTTTCATTTAATATGCGATGAGGCTATAGAGAAAGGTCAGTGTTGGAGCTATATGAATGCCTAGAAAGCAAAAACTGCTAGAAGATATGAAGATGACACTTGTTCATCTTGTTTAGATCGGTATCATTATTTCGTCCTATTAGGACTTTTTAAGAAATAATTGATTGTTATAAATTGTTTAGCTTCAAGGTTCGACTTAGACGAAAGTAATTCTTGAAGAAGCAGAATTGTTCTTAAGTGATACAAGTCCTCTACACAATTGATTGAGTTTTACAAAGACGATTTTGGGAGGTGGAAGACTGAGACTTCTTAGGGGATGATGCATAGCATTTTAAAAAGTAAGAACTTGCATGTTAAGACATTCTCGAGTGTCTTCAATGTGATGAAATCTCATCCAGACTGTTAGATACACCTAGGTGAATTTAAAAAAAATAATACATTTAATACTCACTGTTCCCTTAACTACTTGCACTACAGAACCCTTTTTCAGTGCTTCACAGACTTAAGAGTTAAGAACAACAATGACAAAAAAAGAGGTTAAACCACTTAAAATAGCTTTAATTAATGCCACCACGAGGAAGCTGATAAATTGAATTTAATACAAATTGGAAATAATTTTATTCTGAAATCACCGCCGCAATTTGTATTCATAGGTAATGATGATTAAATTTATACCAAGAAGACATCACATCACATTTATTGTTCCTTATTAACTAGTAACACATTTTGTACACTGGAGATGGATCAATAGGATCATCATATCTTCATCTCGTCTGTTTAGATTTCAATGTAAACAGTACGTGCTGTCGAAATGTAGCCCCTATATATTCATGTTCTCAAACTCATGATGATTTACAGTCTTTAGTTTTAAAATGGAAGGCTTATCTAGTCAGTTGCTGAAGAAGTGAGACCTAAAAATATTATAATATAAGATTATAATTTATTCAATAATTATGTATTATAGGCTTAAATAGGGATAGGGAAACTCTGAAACAGGCGTTTTCAACCTGGTGCTCGCGAGAACGAACGCCCCTGAGCTATTTTGCTGAGTTTGGAAACTTTGTTATAAAGCCAGAATAACAGTGTTGTTATTCGTATATTACATTTTAACTCTTAGCGACTTATTAAAATATTATAAATGCCGTATAAAATTGCATTTAAGTTCAAGGATCTCATTAGCCAAGGTGAATGCATTAAAAATTGTGTATTTGTTTACCAAACCTATACAACTTGATGGTGCTCGCGTACATGATAATCATTTGGGTAGTACTCACTACCTCCAAAATGTTGGGAACCCCTGATTTACAGGCTATAACATAAGCATGTATTTTCAATATTTCAATGCCCTTGTCTCCCGTGTCCAAAACCAAAAGTCGGCGCCTATGAGGCAGCTGCTTTTTCCGGATTGGATTAACTTTGTGAATAAAGAGTGCATCAGTCAAACTAATATGCTGTTTCGTAGATGAGTTATGGTAGGAGAGGAATGTAATTACAACGATGAATACTCAACCATGTGTAAGGTTCTGCGTACAACCCTGACCTTAGTTATACTGGAACTTCTGCTTGAAATGACGGCATGACGTCACGACCTTGGAGCCCGCGCTGTCATAACGCACTATAACCCGGAAACGCTAGGTCTGTCGAGTTCTCAATTTCGACACTGCAGTGCACAAAACTCTGACTAACTTTTAAATGAGTGAAATATGCAATTTTTAGTTCAGTTCCCCTTTAAAGTAGCGTGTCAATGCACGGCCCACTTGATTTACATGAGCGATGTCAAGGTGAATAGCCTGTGGTGGTTTCGTAGCGTGGGACCATGACCAACTGAGATAACACTCCTTATAATATCGTTTCCTACATAGCCTGCACTCAAGTTTAAAATGTACGTGAGTGTGCGGAATTGGTTCTGTTTTAATATGGAAGCACATACTGGGATTTTTAAAATACGTTTTAACGTCCTTTAAGCTAGTAGGCCATGTCGGACAATGAATGAATGAAAATGGGTGAAAAGATGCTCAAATGAGCCCAGGGTCCACAGAGCTTAATGTTACCCGACATTTGTCTTCTCCGAATAAGGGAAAACCTCGAAAATAAACCTTATCCAAGATCACCCTAACCAAGATACGAACTCGGGATCTTTCGAAAATGTGAGGCAGACACGCTAACACCACATCACGGAGTCGGGCTAGTGGGCTTTTGTCAGAATAGTTTGATAATTCATAGAACTAGATTTTTTTTTTTTTAGTTTTTACAATTTTTACTTTCTCGAACACGACATAGTAGGTAGAGATGGTATTGCATTCCACCCAAAAGTTCGATACCGAGATTTCACCGAAAATAAATGTTTCGAGGCCCCTTGAATAAAAATAAACATTTTTAGGAAAAGGTCCGTTTTTTAGGAAAAATGTTATCTTGATTTTTCTGGGCATAATCTTTGAAGTTCTCTTCATTTGGAAGGAATTTTGTGTAATCTTATAGCTATAACTGGTAAACGTTAAGCGATAGAAGAAAACGTACTACACAAAAAATGTAGATCTCTTTAAAGCACATTTATTTTAAATAACTTTTTGTGGCATCAGCCATTTCCCAAATATCCCTTATTAATGGTTCGAATTGTTCATTACTTGGTCATTCTTAAAGTCTTTCAACATTCAATTGTTTCTCGCGATTGCATGGAATTTTAAAGCAGCATATAGCGACCAGTTCTTAAACATTTGACTATCGCTCTTTCCTTTGTATCTATAACGAAATGTGTAGTGTGCTATTTCTGCAAAGGTTTATTTGGATTAAAATGAAAACAGAAAAATAAGTTTTAGAAAGAATAGTTTGTATACCCACTAATAACTAATAGAGGGTAGAAATAATCCTGTGAATGTGATATATCAGATTTTTTCCTGTTGGTTTGTTTATTAGATAATGGAAGTACTAGAAGTGCGTAGAGCCCATCTACTAGAGTAGGTGCAGAAGTTAAGGACATATGAAATCGGGCGGTACTGAAGAATCCAGCTAATCATTTGCTTACCCCTCCTACCAGCGCTGCCGAATGTGGTACATGCATCTAAGCGTCTGAACCGAAAACATAATCATTAATTACGCTGGGATAAATATTTTAAATGGATAAATGTTAATGTTATAATTAGACGGAATTATATTTTCTGATCATGGCTACAAAACTCCTGCCTCTGCTATGCTTAGAACACGAGATATACACCTTTTATCTTCACATGGTTATCGTCACTCAACATTCATTCAACATTGAAAAGCCTGAAAACGCAACCATCCCTTCCTCATAACAATTATCTCAAATACAAACATACAAACCACGCAGTTTGAAAAGGAATGCATTAATGTTCAGTTCGTTTTTGCAGTAGTGGTATGTTATTTTATTATTAAGGTGATTGTACATATGTAAGTCGTGTTTCAAACTCCAGCTGAAATGCCGTTAATATATAAATGAGGTTATTATATTTCTTTTTACTCCTGTGTTTGTATTACGAGTGTATGAACATTCCATCGAAGCTGGGACAAGAGATTTTTCGGTTAACAATCATGAAGTGATTCTAAGGCAGAAAAATTGCATTAAGGTATAAAAATTTAAAAAATTAGTGTAACTCAAGAGAACTGGATTTCACGAGCTAGGCATGCAGAACAGCTTTGGGAGGAATATTTCAACAAAGAAATTGCCAGTGATGGCACTATGGAGTCGATTATCGTTAATTTAAGGGATGGGAGTGATGACTCCTTAAATTCTTTTAAGTGCTGTCATGGATTAAAGCCATCAAGGTTAATATTTTCATGTTTTAAGTATATTTAATGTGATCCGATGTATAGAATTACCTCCGGTACATGCCTACTACGCTTTACAATTGCGCTCTGTGCGAGCATTGGCCAGCGTTCATAGGCTTTTAATTTTTGCAGTTATTTCAGCATTACATTGCCCGGCTAATTTCCTTGAGTGTACGACCCCTTCAGCTACTGTGGTGCAGACCCTGCGTACCCTTAGCATTTGTGGTACTTCTGACGCTACTACATCGACCGAACATCTGAGCGCCTCCCGTCAGCAAGCTGTTTGGATTTGTTTGGACTCCTCGGGACAGCGGTTCCCGATACCCATGGGATATTTAGTACGGTTGGACAGGATGTCCAGGCGGGTTTGTGGAATACCTCAATGTCCTCATGTACTAGCCTGGAGATCTGGGAGACGGCGAGCTAGAATATTTTCTGCCCTACCAAGGATTTCGGTAGTCGGTAGACACGCATAGTCAACCCCAAAGCCATCCTCCCTGGTCTAGGGGTACCTTGCTAGCTTCTGGTTCCCAAGTCGCGGATTCAAACACGGCGGAGGGCGATGAATTTTTTCGGGCGTAAAAGTTCTTAGCATGGCTTCCTTCGGGAGGGAAGTAAAGCTAGTGGTCCCGTATCGTAGATTTACGGCACGTAAAAGAACCTCATGCCTGATAAAGAGGCTTTTGAGCAAAATTTCCGGTCTTTCATGCCCAATATAGAAGCTAATGACCCACATCAGTTTAAGAGCGTCCATAAATAAAAGCGCAATTCAATTTTTTGGCGTATTAACTCCTCCCTGCGAAAGCGGGGGCGGGGACTTTTAGGAAACTGGATATTTACCTATTGGAGACACCCATGGAGGGATAACCAGGCGCTTCTCTGGGCAAAAAAGGAGACATTCAGCTCCGGTAGACCTTTGTTTAAAACTGTCCAGCAGAGGAGCTAAAAGTCTTGTAGCACACCAGGGTGACATCACCCACACCACTGCCACCGTTTAATGCGGTATCAAGTCTCTATACGAAAAATCCTTTCATTTTCATCAATTAATCATACTGGATAAATATTATCTCCCTAAATAAAAGAAACCCCATCCTTCTCAAGGTCGCCTGCAGGTTCCTTGGTGGTGGAGCACCATGTGCCACGTCCCTTCAAATTGCTGTCTCTGAATAGGCCTACTAGCTTGCTTCGCCTCTGAAGAATCGCTCATTCAAACCTTTGTTGAGTTAATATAGTTACTTAAACGACCATCCAGAGTCTACATTTAGAAATTAGAATACGCCGAAAACAAACGTTGATTGATTATATTCTACTGAAGGAGTACTGGAATTTGGTTTCAGAAGCAATATAATTCGTGAATATTCTGGTATGTACTTAATTTTCCTTAATCAAATTGAAAACCGAAGAGCTAATTACGAATCAGAACAACATAGTTGACACTGTATCTGAAAGTTAACTCACTGCGCGTTCATCTGTTTTCGGCATTTCCTTCCAATACAAACGAATCGTGGCTGACGAGAGAGCTGCCTGCTTCCAATAAAACATTGCAAACACAAAAGGATCAATGACACATAAGCCGCAAATCACCAGGATGAATAGAACTCAGTGACTAAGGTAGTGTTTGTACCATTGCAACTGATCACTGAAGTAGTAGAAATCGATACTACGGAGTGATGAGTCGATATTCTAACAGTTTGGTGGACGTATACAGATTTGGAGGTTACTCGCGGAAGGGCTTTTGACAGAATATAAAAGTACCAACTAGGAAATATGGTGATGGCAGTGTGATAGCTGCGGGTGTTTCTAGTACTACAGAATGGGGGCTTAGTAGTTTTTCAAGGCAACATGAACCTACGGGCATACTCTAAAATTCTGGATAACGAAATGCTGCCGACATTGTGGCGTTTTTATGGGATTGACTTCTTAATCTTTCAGAATGACAATGCTATATGCCATTTTTCGGCGATTACTATTCAAAAGCATGCGGATAACTATGTTAAGAGATTAGAAAGACCTGCACAAAGTCTCGACTGAATCCCAAAGAACACCTTTGGAATGAACTAACCTGTGGAGGATTTTAGGGGAGATGCACCCAAATTTTATTCTAAGAGCATGTGAGATATTGCAATTTATTTCAGTGGATATTTTCCTCAAACTAGTAGAGAACGGGCTGATGAGGTTCTAAGGAGCCAAGAATCCGAAAAATATTATGGACAAGTCGTTGGTTAATTTTTACGACAGTGGAGCTCTTGACCAAAACGGCTTAGAACAGTGGTGTACCGGATTTAGTGAGGTTACAATGGTTTGTTAAATGCCATAGCATCCCGCTGAGCGTTCCATTGTGTACATCATTGCCAGAAATTCCGTAAGAAGAACGCCGAATAGCATGTCATCGGAGAAGGTTTTTACGCTGAATCTTAGCGTGCGGACCGACATGTCAGCTGCTGACAGCATCGCGGGACCTTGCAATTGGCGTGCATTTAAGTCATAGTTGCGATACTGTATATCATAATTTAATCATAGTAGCAAATAATTATTAAAACATACCGGCACTAGTGGCATGCAATGTAACTACAATAATTGAATATAATAGTGAGGTTTTGCGTCACAGTCCAACTAAATACAGGTATAGGTGTGTATGCATGTATGTATTATGTATATGTGTGTGTGCGCACGTGCAAAGGAACATTATCAGATTTAAGTATCAAGAATTATTGTGGAGTCAGGGGAGTACAGCGGAGATTTTGCAGCAAACCAGTGATGCCTTTTGTTAACAAGATTGTTGTATTCCTGAAGTATAGTGAAGAGGTCTACCAATAGTTCCTAATGTCAGTGAAGATAAGGGCAGATACGAACAGTCTTAATCGCTGCAATTATATTTTTGCTGTGAAACCTTCTAGAATGAGTGAGAATCTTACATTCGAAGCCTTTGCAAATGTAAGAAAATTTGAAAGCTTTTGTAAACGTATCTGAAATATGTTGGTGCACCGTGAGAATACTCATTATGTGGCGAACGCATAGATTTCTAAGTGAAGTCACTCTGCGAAATTATCCCGACACAGCTTTCTGCGACTCTCATGATGAATGAAAAGACAGGCATATTTTGATGTCAGAGACAAGAGAATGCTAGCGAAATGATTGAAATTATAGTCAGTAGCAAATAATAGTAAATTAATAATGGTTTAATCAGCAAACAAGTAAAACGTATTTGACCAGTCGGAAACTATGAGATATTGAATGCACTACATGCTGCTGCTGAGTTAAAAGAGAGTATCAATCACAATTAGTGACGAACATCTACAATGAATGTTTTCCTCCTTACAAGCAATTCACCCACCTAACCGGTCTGTTTCACTGTTTACACCAAAATACAAAGTACGGCAATAAAACATACCTATAAATGGCGACCCCGAAGTCCAGGATTGTTAAACTATGGATAAAGCGAGCTACAACGCCAGGCGACAGGAACTAGGGAGTGAAATCTACCGCGCCACTACTAGCTTATTATCACCATTTTCGATGGAATGCCGTACCTCTGTGACTCGCGCTGTCGGAAACGCATTTAGCTCTCTCTGAAGTGACCGATGAGACAACTGTTTGACTATATTGTCTCTCAGTAGAAGCATTGCTACGCGGCCAGGCGGGGGACGCCATTACCTCCCATCCGGCTGAAGGAGAAGCTAATACAGCGTGCTTCCACGTCGCAGAAGCAGGATGTTGGGCAGTGGCTGACTATGGAGGAGATAGGCCACAATAAATCATCACGGTTCTTGCGGGAGCTCAGCAATGTGTTCGTGGTGTCCAACGCAGCATTTGAAGCAGCGCATACCCACTTATACGCATATATAGTTCAAGCTGACCAGACAAATGGAAGTTTTTCTGAATTCCCTACCTCAGCTGGCAGACGGCATCAAACACTACCGTTGCCATGACTACGCATGACCACGTAAATCTACTTTAGAAGATCAAGGAGTCGAGGTGCTAGTAGTCACGCTTTGGGCAATCTGCGGTGGATGAACTCGCTAACGCTCGCTCCTCCCACGCAACAATGAAGTCGGTCACTGTTGATACCATTACTACTTTGGAGATCAGGTCCGGCAGTGCAGCAAACCTGCGACTTCATCTCGTAGGGAGATGGAACCAACAGCCGGTTAGTGACGGTACATGACTGTTCTGATCTATATGGTTTCCGATTTGTGTTTCCTACGCAGACTCCTGTCGGGCCCTGAGAATGCATCAACTGAAGCACATAGGGTAGGAATGGGTGAGTTGGTTTAAAGTAAGAAATCATTAACGATGGGTGTGGGTTATTTATTGTTATTCCTCTCCTTTAACTCAGCGCCGGTATGTAGTTTTTTAAGTATCTCAGAGTTAGCATCGGACTAGTTAAATAAATATTACTTATTTGACCGTTAAAACTAGTATTTATTTACGATTATTTGTTGCTGACTGTTATTCTTACTTTCTCGCTACCCTTTTCCTCTTTGACGACGCAGTACCATTTGTCTTTTGACTCATCCTGAGCGTCGTAACTAAACGTCAAGCCATGTGAGGATATCCTAGGCGAGCGATTTTACTAAGCAATCCGTGCCTTCACTATATTATATTTTATCCTTACTCGGAAGAATCACAGGATGAGTTTTTCGCATATGTGACATACTATCTTATTTCTAATCTGTTCACAGAAAACTTCCAAATTTCCTTATGTATTTATTGGATCAGAGAAATAAGATTTTCCCTCATTCTAGAAGCTAAATATAACCTGCTGAGGTTTGTCACTGAACTAAGGCCGTGGGCTCATCTGGAGTGTCATTAGGAACCTGTTTACTGACTTCTTCGCTGTACTTCAGCAACGAAGTGATATCCTTATCTTGTTAGCAAAAGATTAATCGCAGGTGTGCTCTCAACCTTATTAACCATTGTGACGTTTTCGGGTGGCATATCTCACGGTCTGGTAGTAGAGGACTTTTACAACTTGTTTACAATGACTTTTTTTAATTTTAAAATGCTAGCAGGCATGTATACATTCATATTGTATGTTTTGATGCATCCACAATAACAATGAAATTGATTATTAATTGTTTAACATTTATCGTCAACCATCTTTGTGAGAATGTGTGTATTTTAATACTTTAGAGTGCCTGTTGTGCATTTTTTGTATTTTATTCTCTTGAAAAAAGAGAAAAAGTCTATACTGCTTTACAACATTTATACGACTGTAATCTTAAAATATAAATTCTATTTACAGTTTCTATCTCACTACTTATTTGCACTTTTCTGGTTAACAATTTCTCTTTTGAGTGTATGTTTTGGTAATGTTCGCGAAATTTTTATTGTTCAATCGCATAGCTGTACGACTGGAATGCGGCGAGGTATAATACGCAGGGGGTATAATTGGTATAATACAAAATCAGGATTTTAAACGGAATAACACCTAGTAAGATTAGTATACATGGCAGGATTCGATGCAAGTAAAGGATACTAAATTCTCTATCTCCTATTAAGGCGTTTTTCTGTCATAATGTACATTAAGTAAACCAAATGAATTTAAAATAAAGGCATAGTTGTTTTATTTACACACCTGAGTAATACACAAATGTTCGCAAAAGACACTAAGACTTAATTAACAAATTTGACAATTTGAAATGTTAAACACATTGGATAAAGAAAGAAAGCATAATAATTAATTACTTTTGTATCACACTTTATATAGACAAACATGTTTACCCAGTGTCAGTACTTTCATCAGACACTTGAGACGATTCCTGCTGGCGCAGATCGCTAGCCGACGATCATCCCTTTATTGGAGATTCAACTGCATTCGAAACCAGCTTTTCTGTCTTGCAGGAAAATGCCTATTCCTGGTTTCCATGGATTCGCCCATGAACCGACCAGTTTCGCTCACTTGCAGCTGATGATGGTGGTACATTGAGCAGTTTAAATGCCAGTACATATGTGGTTGATTCCCGCACTACCCCTTCCACCAGGCAGAAGGCGACACATATTGAGCAGCTTCCCATAAGCTATCTCGCAAAAAAAAAAAAAAAAAAAAAAACTAAAGCGTACTCTGAAATCGGCCACATTAGCCATCATTGTTCCGCTGTCCCACCCTACATGTTGCACATTTCAGTTATGTAGTCCAGAGTTTGGTTCTCCTTGTCGGCACTGAGAGCCACGCCCCTGTATCGCGGGTCCAGCAAATGTGCAGCGGTATCAATACAAATGCAAATCAATGCCTGCCTGTTCTTAATTGCGTCTCTTTTAGCTAGCTTATCACTCAAAGAGACAATCAAACTGTCTTGAAGTACAGAATTTAAGAGACGTGAAATGCCTGTGTAATGAGAAAATATTTGATAACACAGCATAGTCTGCCTCGGTTACTACGCCTTAATGTTTCTATCGAACTGAACGGTGGGGCAAACAATGATTTCGGGAATGGCCTCTCTATTTTTTAACAAGCTTTCAAAACAAAAGACAGCATAACGAGTCGAAAGTGAGGGTTTTAGAGTACAGTCAGGTGATCCGTATTTCTCCTTCTGTTTTGATTCCAATGAAGTATGTGGGACATCACTATACCCAAAGAACTTTATTATTTCCTTGCTCTGTTGCAGTAGTTCATCGAGCACGTTCAAGGCCATGATATCCTTAGTCAACAAGCTGATACCCTGAGCAGCGCATCCTAAAAGCAGCATAATATTTTTGTAATTGTCTTCTTCTATTTTCCATGCAGCTCTCATATTCGCTGCGTTATCGATGATCACAGCCATGAACTGGTCCTTACCTATTTTGCCAATTACACCGATTATGTTTGATACAATAAATTTGGTGGTTTCTCTTTGTATACAAGGCCGAAAGCTTTGTAAAATATCGATTCAGAGGTACTATCAATGAAATTCATAACTTTGTGCCCTACCATATTCCTCTATCCATAAGATGTTAAAACAAGGCTGTTTGCGTGCTGGAGTTTCTTCGCTACAATCTCACACCGTGGTATTCTGCGGTGAGTAAAGTTCCACCCAGAGAATGTCGGTTAGTTAGATCGCAGCCAGGGCGAACCAGCTGGAAAGCTTGTTGCCAGTAGTTGGATTCAAGAATTGACAAAGGAACACAAGAGCTGTAAACGGCCCGTGCGATAGCTTCATCGCCGTCGGAAACACCTGGAGCTAAATCTACTGGCAAATTAATGTTAGGCGTGTCCTTAGTACAATACTTGCAAACGCTACCGTCGAAAATGATGTCGAAGAACTTGGACGGATCACAGAAGATGTCCTTCGCATACACGAAGGTCCTTATGACGCCGCTGAAGCCATGTGTTTAACAGATTGTGCACAATATTTACATTTGTTGATATGCTCACGAAGTCTCGCAGCAAGAGCATCCTTGTAGACGGTTCCACAGTACTTCTATTTTGCCTTTATATTGCTTTGTACCTGCCGACTATGAAAATATTCACACACTTCAGCATGAGAAAAAATTCTTCAATCGGACGCTTGATAATTGCATCAATTCTGATCATGTCGTGCCTTGAATACTCGGATCCCGTTACTAGAACGTTCACTAGTGTCAGGAATAGTTCAGAACTGCAAACGGTCGCTTGAGGTGTATACAAAACGTGATACATATATGTTATGCAGGTTGCATTGAATTGTGCCAATAATGCTAATAATGCGGGATAAAATGGAGTAGTTTATGTCTCATCTGATTTTCGTATTATACAGTATTATACCGTATTTTTACAACCCTATGTACGACACACGCTTTTGTGTGCATGTAACTGTCCTATACGCTTTTTTCACTTCACTTTCACGCGCGGTACACATTTTTAATGCTTACGGAACATATTTGCGTAATATTTGTTACACTATATGTCCCTTTTTGTGTGTGCACAAGTGGTCCTTAACTCTGTCCGTGCACCTGTTTACTCAGTTTTATTGTGGCTAACATTCACTTACGTAATGATATACGTTATTTTAGATCTTTTTTCCCTCGACTTTATTCTCTTATAGGGGTGGATGCGAAACTGGCGCTTATTTATACGTTGTTTACTAATACGTTTCCTGTTTACTATTGCCTAAAATTTTGCCGTTTATAATTTCCCTTATTGTGAACGAACAGGCACTAATCTATTCCAATATATCCTCAGGCGATTTTGAGGAGTGAGGAATTTGTAACATTTATCGCTGGAGCATTGTCTCCAATTTTCCGTTTCCTGTTATGTAGAAGAAGTATTTCGAAAAATAAGTCGTCATCTTATTTCACAGGGAAGCTGTATTACAAAAAGAAAACACGTCGCCAAACACAAGACAATCATGCCTGGATTCTCGACGAACAGAGCGAGAGTAGAGAAGAACTGGTATTGTGTGTTCAGAGTCTTTTGAGCCGGTGGAGAGGGATAGGTAAGAACCGCTGGCACGCGGCCAGTTCGGCTTTGTGTGGTTGTCCTTTGTTCTAGCTACTGTGCCGACCGCGCGAATTCCTTATCTGCTCCTTTCACTAGCTCAAAAGTCTTTGAACAGACAATATATGTGATGAATGCGAAAGAAGAGAAGGAGAGAGAGAGAGAGAAGCAGCAAGAAGAAGGTGAGAGAGAGAAGCAGATTGTAGTGCCCGAGTTCATTCGAGTGCAAACCAGTATGGCAGATAGTGTGTGCTGGAAATCCGGTCATAAACGGAAGTGCGTGCTATCGGGCATGCTATCTTTATTAATTCGCATGTGGGACTAGTGTTTCAGTTATTCATCTATTTTTAGAGCGCCTATGGAGATGGCGTCATACCCCGTCAAATGGTTGGGTTCATTGGTGTTGAGTGTTCATTGAAGGAAAGCAGAGTGTGGATGATGAAAATCCTCCATGTTTACGACTGTAACAAGCGTCAACAGGAAATGGTGTTAGCTGACAGGCGTATAGCTGTGTCTGATGTCATATTCACTTGAGTATTGTGCGTGTTTAAAGCTACCATATGATTACGAATTATTGGAATATTGAAAGTCCGCCACTCGACGCAAGAGACCAGGGCGCTTAAGTCTAGAAACTTTGTTTTTGAACGAAAATGCAAGACCCCTTACGGCAAGGGGCACTGCAGAACACATTCGTCGTCTGGTATGAGAGAGATTGAATCATCCGACCTACAACCTCGATACTGCCCCATCAGACTTCCACCTATTTCCTGCGTTAAGTTAACAGTATCGGAACGTCTCTTCGGAAGCAACGAAGAGGTGTAACATGCTATGAAGAACTTCTTGAAATCGCTGGGCAGTCATTTTTACTAGGAGGGATTTTTTAAATTGATTTTACAATGCGACAAATGCATCACTGTCCATGACAACAATGCAAGAGTAGCGGGAGGCTTGTCTTTTGTTATGACAATGTATTCTCTCACGTTTTGCTGTTTGTCAATGCTTTTCTTCAAGCGCTCTACTGCTCTGGTAACGCAGGTTGCATGCTTTTCTCCTATTGTCTGGATCACTGTCGGTACTCCAATTATTATGTTTTTATTCTCTCTCTTCCTCTTTCTTTCTCTCCCTCTCTCTCTCTCTCTGTGTGAGAGTGTGTGTGTGTATAAAACCCTCCTGAAAGTGGTATCCAGCTATCAATGAGATTAGGATATGTCCATACCATTGTTCCTCCTGACTTACTCAGCATCACTACACGTGTCCGCTGGCATGATACTTTCCAGTGGTGTTCGGACGGGAGCTACGGCTACTATATGATCTGTTGCTTGGCTCGCCTCCCGATACAAACCAGTCAGCAACGGATTATGGATGAGTTCTAATGTACAGGATGAAAGACATCCATATATCGTTTGGGAACAGCTGAAGCTGGCAAGTGAACGGATGAACACTTGCTTAGACAGGCTGACGCCGACCACGTGTAACTGTAACGTCCCACGAGGTGTTTGGTGGTGGTGGTAGTAGTAGTAGTAGTAGTAGTAGTAGTAGTAGTAGTAGTAGTAGAAGTAGTAGTAGTAGTAGTAGTAGTAGTAGTAACAGTAGCGGTGATAATTGCGGGTATGATTATGGTGGGGTGGTGCTAGCCTGTTGTGTTACTGTAGGGGTGGTAGTAGTAGTAGTAGTAGTAGTAGTAGTAGCAGCAGCAGCAGCAGCAGTAGTAGTAGTAGTAGTAGTAGTAATAGTAGTAGTAGTAGTAGTAGTAGTAGTAGTAGTAGTAGTAGTAGTAGTAGTAGTAGTAGTAGTAGTAGTAGTAGTAGTAGTAGTAGTAGTAGTAGTAGTTTTAGAGTGATACGTATTTGTGGTGATTGATGGTTGTGTTAGTGTGTTAGTGGTGGTAGCAGTAGTAGTGTGTTGGGGTGGGTTAACAGTGTTAGCGAGCGTTGATAAGGGTAGTATTATTAGTGGTAGTAGTTGTTGGGATGGTAACAGTAGCAGTTATTATTGTGGTGGTATTAGTAAAGGAAAGTCGCCCAACTGGATCACCGATATGTTACACTGCATTCAATAACAACACAGGGAGAAGCTCATGGTGGTGCACTCGCCTTATATCGTGGAGCTGTTATAACGCCATGCTCTGAGGAGGGAGCTATGCTGCCTTGCGGGAGGACATGATTTCAGCGCGGACTGGCGTACGGTAAGGTGCTTCAGCTTTCGAGCTTTCTGGTGCATATATGGTGACGCAGGTAGAACTTTATAGAATTCGCATCCCCCTTTTCTGTTACGAATGTTCTGGAAGGTATCCCTTATGGAGTTTTTGTTTGTAAATGCATTCTTGGGTCGTGAACTTTATAGGACCAATCCTTTTTCTATTGAGTAAAGTAACTTATGTTCGTACTGCTAGCTTCATGTTGCTTAACATGAACTATTGCTCGCTTATCTTCCCTATTTTCTTATTAGAGATGCTCCACATCTCCTAAAGTTGGCGGCCAATTTGTGGTATGAAGTTTGTATGCTACCTATACAAAGTTCATCTTTATATGGGCAACATTTTGATATAAATAGCTTGCTGTAGAGAGTAACTTCATTCTGTTTTGGGGGCGGGCAGTTATAGCTTGAACTTACTAGGGGATGTGCTGTGTGCGTCGTGTGCAGACAATTAATTGAGCTGTTAGGTTTCCGTATAGGAAAGGTTTGCTGTTATCCTTGCACTGTAGCATCTAGGATATACGTGTAAGCTGACTTTGCTTTTCCATCTGTTTGATTTGTAGTTTTGGTTATTCTTTTGTGTTGTCCTCTTGTGTATCTTCTCACTGAATTGCTACCGATGTTTCCTTGATCATGGACCTGGACACTCAGGATTTGCAGGAGGATATTTAATCCGTGGGGGTGTTTTTATGTCGAAACTGGCAGTTGTGATCATCCTCTGGAGGATGTCGTAACCTCTTTCTTGATTCAGGTATGGTGACTGTTGGAGCTTTGCCTTCCTTTTGCTGGGCTGTAACTTCTTCAATGCAATAGCGTGCCATTCTGCCTGTCATCTGCAATATACAGTACCATACATGCACGAAGTGATGCATGTCAGTGCTAGCAGTCATAATGCTGGTGAAGCTGATATGGGAATTAGCGAGCTTTTTTTCTTATACCCATGCCATGTTCACTCTGTTATTTCAGCACCGAAATTACCAGTTTGCATGCGTTAAGGATGAGCTCAGTAAAGCCTAATAAGAATAATTGGGTCAATTATTACCATTTATGTGTTACAATAGCAAAGGTAACCTATTATGCCATGTAATGCTTAAAATAGAATGTCAGTAAAATGAACGTTAGAACATACATATGTATTAATTTTACTGTTTATAAATTTTAAATATCAATTTCTTATCTTATTAATTTATAGCCAATTCCAGAAGATACAGCTCAAGGAAAATAAAACTTTGTTTAGGTCGTTTGGAACGTAAACCTGAAAATACGAAGTGCTTTTCTCCATTGTTTTTTCGTTCTTTCTGACTCACAATCTCCCTCCCTTTCTCTCGCTTTCTCTGCGAACGCTGTCCTTTGAAGTTAATGGTTCTTTTGTATATGTATACTAAAGTGTTAATATTATTTCTGATTGATTGCACACTGACAAAAAGAGTTCTTTGTGCGTTTTGTCATTTCTGGTAACGATTTTCGAATAAAGTTTTCTGTGAGATAATGGCAAACACATGCAAATGACAAACTGTCAAATGTTATAGTCATGGTCATCAAACTGAAGCTGAGTTAGCGCTGAAAGTTGCTCCAAGGAGAGTGGACATTTCCAGTTATCCAGCTGCTTACAGTCTCTAGGCATTGGGTAGCTCTCCGGAACTCTGCAACATTATATATTTCTAATTAACAAAAACTACATTCAGAAATGTAATTGTATCACTCACCCTCTCATCCCTACTTCCCCTTTTCATTCTATCCCACTCTCACCTTCCTCTTCTCTCACTTCCACTCACTCTCACTCACTTTCACTCTCTCTCTCTCTCTCTCTGTCTCTCAATACCTTCTTCTTCATTGGAAAGAAACAGGAATTAATGACAAATTGACATAAAATTTTAAACAGTTACCATACTGAAATGTAAATTAAAAATCTTTGTCAGAAATGTTATGTGTATAAACTCTAATTAAATTTCATTTTTATAAAACTCAATAATTAATAACCGATACATTTAGATGCTTTGGCTTCTCGCTTTGTTATAAACTTCCACTATCGAGATATTAATTAAGAGGCAATATAAACTATTTTAAGTAGGACCTAACGTATGTTATGTACTAAGTTCCGTAGTAACAGATTCTGTAATACCTACTTGAAAGGGTAACATACTACATACATACATATATACATGCAACACATACATACACACATACAAATATACCTACATGCATACCTACATATTACTCGGCACACTTAGGATATGTTATGTGTTTAAATTCAAATAATGCACAACAGGGATAGTTGCTGCGTTGGCCGCAAGTAAACAACGCTAAAGATATATTATGTCCTGAGTAGTAGATACACACATATATGCATGCATATACATGTGTGCACATACACACATATACATACAATAAGTACGTCATACATACATGCATGCATACATACATACAAGCAAACAACGCTAAAGATATATTATGTCCTGAGTAGTAGATACACACATATATGCATGCATATACACGTGTTCACATATATACATACATATACACACACTAAGTACGTCATACACACATACATACATAATTGCATACATCATACATGCATAATAACTTTTTAAACATTCTGAGGTTACATCCACATGACTAACTGTACTCACTATCGTTTATTTTGATATAACTTCTATAGACTATTCTTACGAAAGTTTATTTTGTACCTACTTCACTATAATTGAGATAAGCCTTTGCAGAAATAATTTCATTACGCATTTCGTTGAAGGTTCAAGGGGTTTAGAGGAAATCTAATCGATAGCCAGGTGTTCAAAAGTTAGTCACTATAAATGATGATCTTGAAATTCCATGCTGTTTCCCTACATCGAGAATAATTTAAGAGCGACAGCGCTTTAAAAAATGACAAGTACATATTGTAATAATATCGTAAGGGATATCTGGGAAATGACTGACGCCACAAAAACGTTATTTGAAATAAAGTGTGTGTTTTATAGAGGTCTGTATTTTCTGTGTAATGTGTTTTTTTTGTATTTCTTAGAGTTTACCAGTTATGCACAATTATACAAAACTTCTTATAAAGAGGGCTACACACTATTCCCAGAAAATTCAAGATACATATTTTATTTGTTATGTAGGTGTCTTAAACATTTAGTATTTTAATTAACATTTTATTGTTGGAGCCATTTTTGAGAAAATCGAACATTTCGAAAAGTCTTACATGTAAAGGGTAATTTGGGGAGGGGGATTTTCTTGAAAATCTTCGTGTCGCAGTTTTGTAAGATGTGATTCTAAATACCAAGTTTGGTACTTACTGATCATTTCGTTTTTAGGTTATGCTGTTGCGGTCACACACACACACACACACACACACACACACACACACACACACGGGCCGTTTTCTAAGAATGCTTTTGTTTTATTCGGGGTGCTTCAAAACATATATTTCCGGTAAAATCTCGACATCGAATTTTTGGGTGGAATACAATACATACTCTTACGTACTATAGGTAGGTGGTAGAGACAGTAAAAATGCTATTTGCGGCTGTCGGTTATATCATCGATTTTGCCTAGTTGCCTAGTTACCAATCGGCAGGATGTAAAGACTCACCCGGTATATATATTGGTAACTAGGATTGGTAACTAGGCAACTCTGCATTTTACAGACGATGCGAAATGCAGGTGCTGACACCGCATCATCAGCCCTCTGATTAGGGTTACGGTGGTGCTCGGTGTTAATGTGCTCTAGTAGCGCAATGGTTAACATACTGGAAAGTCATGGTGAAGATTGAAAATTCAAATCACGTCTGCGAATAAATGAGTTTTTTTTATTCATTTCTGTTCATGTTTTGAGAATGTTTTAGAAAATCATAATTTCTTTTCGAGTGCACTAAAAAGTGAATTTGCCTACAAATACGAAGTTCCAGCCGTTCGTGCTCGCTGTGGAACAATGTTTTCGAATAGAGAGTATGGACATATTGTTAGTATACGGGGAAGCGCAGTAGAATGCAACGGAGGCACGTCGTCTATAAAAAGTATCTAGTGGCAGTATGTAAACCTGGGACCTTCACCACTGAAGGCTAACGAGCACACAGTTGCGCTACGAGTGCAAGTCATTGCACGCACAGTGGTACAAAGCAGTCATTTCGGCCGAAATTGATACGACGCGATCGGTGGACAGTGTTTACGGCATACCTATACAGCGTCGGGACTGCATAACTTCTCAATCCGCAGGCTGAGAAGATTCACCCAGTGTTGTGTGTGTGTGTGTGTGTGTGTGTGTGTGTGTGTGTGTGTGTGTATTTGGGATTTATCCAAAATAGAAAGCAATCAGAAATATTGTGGTTGTAGTTTTTTTATCTGTACAGACGATGTTTAGCGTCAATACTCGAAAGATTTCGGCAAATTAAGACTTTTTTGACAGAGAAGACCTATTGCGAAAACGCTTAACCCCTTCTACCGTAATCTTACTAAATACTTACGGTTACAAAGACCGAGCGAGGTGCCTCCGCGGTAACGTGTGCGACTCGTATTCGGGAGGTCCGGGTTCCAGCCTCGGCGACCGCCCCTCAGATCCATGGGTATTTCTTGGTTTCCCGGGTCTACGAGCGAATGCCAGGGTAATTCATGTTCTACCACGAACCTCCTTTCCAATTTCCTATTCCCGTCATCTTCATTGTCATCTATTTCAGGATTGTAGGGCCGGACGACGGTGTTCGGTGGGTTGTGGCTGGGCGGTGGCTGTGCATTCTGTGGAAGTTTCCTTTTGACGTCTTCTAGAGACTCCTCGGCGGAACCCGCCTCGGGGTGCTTTCGGGCGGGAGTTCCTTCGGGGGTCTCGGGAAGCTCGGGGTCCATAGAGTGGGCTCGGGCGGCGTTATAATTGGAAACATTAGGGTCCCCGTCTGTGCTTGCGCGCTCGTCATCCTGATCTGGCCGTCATTCGGGTCTCTCCCCTCATCCTTCCCTCCTGGAGGTCACGGTAGAAACACAAGGGCAACTGGTCTACGAGCAGTGCTCTGCTCCGGTTTTGGGGGCTCTTGCGTTTGTCGGTACCTTTAGCTTTTTACGTAACAAAATACTTTGCTGCGGTTACTGGAAAATGAAATTCACGATTAGATATGGCATCATTTGTTAAAGATTCACCAAATCATTCTGCTTCTAATAGCGCTAATTACACGACTTTGCAAAGCCGAATGACCCAGGAAGGCTATAGTGAAATTACTTTTTTACGCTGACTAAACATTGAATCCTGTACTATTATTGCTATTATTATTATTATTATTATTATTATTATTATTATTATTATTAGTAGTAGTAGTAGTAGTAGTAGTAGTAGTAGTAGTAGTAGTAGCAGCAGCATTTTCATTTTTCTACAAATGAGGTTTTGTATTTTCAGCTAGTTATCTCATTATTCTTAAGATGTTGTCTTGAATATTACTGCGCAGATAAATAATAAGATTTTAAAGCCAATGGAATTATTTACTCCTGAATCATTAAATTTTAATTTAATATATTACATCCCATACAATTCTAATGCATCGTATGTAAACACTTAAGCCTACCGGAGAATTGAATATCAATTTTATTGTAACATTGATGCGAGTCATTATACTGTGCAGTAACAGAAGTGAGCCAGATTAAAATTCCGGTTAATTAAACTGCCTGACTCAGCTTTATGATCGACAGTTTCTCTCTCGTTCATTGGGATGAACATCAGATTTGGGCTTTTAGGACTCCACGTTCATTTTATTCATTAATTCTTTTCGTGTTACAACCGCTCTAATCAAAATAATGTCAACTAAAAATCGAAAATGAGGAGTAAAAATAAGACCTACGGCCTTCGTTTCGCAATCTTACGAGCAAAATAAAATAACTTTTAACACGTGTGGCATATTGTTACATGTTGGGGTGCTGTCCAAAAGGTTACTAGAAAGAGGAATTCATTTGGATCACCCCAACACGCACATGGGGGTGGCGCAACTCGCTGTTAGCGAGAGTCCGGGACCTTGGTGTGGAGATTAAAAGGAAGAGGTTTAATACTGCACTGAAAAATTACATAACACACGTTACCTTTACATACCTGGGATTTATTCACAACACGTCTGGCGACTCTACATATTGAACAAAGGAAAAGAGGTGGAGGGAGATGCCACTAAACCGTAGACCGGTCACACACACACACACACACACACACACACACACACACACACACACACACACACACACACACACACACACACACACGTCTGAAGCCAACGAACACTTCCACTAGAGTGACGCTTCCTTACCCACACCTACCGTGTCTAGCCAAAACCAGACAGGGTTGACGTCGTACCAGACAACTTCAGAAAGATCTTTCCCTTTGGATGGTTCGCACCGAAGGAAAAAACCGTAAAGCCGAAATATGACTAAAGAAACACAACAGTGCTACGTCTGGTAGCAACAATAGTGCGCCTGGCAATGGCAACAAAATTAATAATTCGTCATAATATACTATTTTTTTAGACAGCGCTTGAATTTTTAAAATACCAATAATATTATATTGATTCCTGAAACCAAGAGATCATGTTTAGAACGCGGTTCGTGAAACAAGAGAAATGGCATTAAAAAGCGGGATGTTAGATGTTTTGTTTGTTTCGCTAGCAGTCATTTTCAGTGAAATAATCTTCAACATGTTTTGTCTTACACCAGCCAATGAAGCGATTAAATACTATATCATATTGCTTTTTTGATTTTTTTGGGTGTAACTACTTCTAATTTATTCTTTCTGCTGCTTCTGTAATTTCACCTAGCTCTTCCATTTCAGTTTCCTCTGAATTCATAATTTCCGCCATTTAATCTTTCTGTGGGTTAGAGAGATAAAAGAATAACGTTTTAGATCAGCAGAAGGCTGCCAATATAACGTAGAGGTTAACTCTACAACGAATTGCGATACATTGAACAATGACGATTTGTATTGTGAACAGATAATGCGAGCGCTATGAGAAATTAATCATGTAAAATACATAATGAAAAGTAAAACATAATCAACCCAAGTCGAGTTATTAAACATGCGCAAATACATAGGATAATTTCCATGTGGTTGGAATTCAAACCAAGTTGGTCGCAATGAAGATTGTCACACTAGTGCGATAATCTAAAGCTTTTAGCTCGTGTCCTCTGTGTTAAAAGTTCTACTTTTAGACCATGCTGTCTAAAAATACTTTCATTGCACTAGATATCCATAGTTTTGGGAGATTACGCGCATATTTGATGGCGCTGCCAGTATAAACACGAGTGCAACACTGTTTATTTCCTTTTTTTACATTTATGCAGAACGTAAGATTAACTTGTACAGTCACTTAGTATTGTTTTAAACGAAATGACCTTTGACACTTACGTGAAAATCAGTTTAAGCACCCTCAAAAAGACGTCTTCTTTCACATCTACCATTATGACGGCTTCACAAATGAACTTCAGAAGGCATGAGTGTCCATTTAAACCACGGCTGAAATAAAGTAAGAAACAATGGTATGAAAACTATAATTTATTAGTTTAATAATATACTATACAAAAACTGTAATTTCAATACAGGGAATAACTGTCTTTAGGATTAAATAAGCAGAAAATGATTTGCGGAAAAAAGAATTGTCTTTTTAGATTCCACGTAATTTTAAGACAGCATTTCTTTTAATTATATCTGATCTTAATACTAAAAGGCTTCTTATAAATATTTTAATTACGTCATATTTTACGCAATTAATCCTCAGAGTGCTATGCGCGGTCCAGCTGGACCCCAGTGTTAAACTTTTTGGTATTTATGAATGAAATATCTAGTTTAGAATTTTGAAATATTTGTAATGAGTTACAAATTTAATCAACTTTATTACCGTAAAATAGTTCCGTAAAATGTTCAATGAATAAAATGTAAAAACTAAGATAAAACTTGGGCTCCACTTGGACCCCTCAGAGCAGTTCATGTTTCATAAAACTTTCTGCATCTTGAGAGTTTTATTTTGGCTGTCTTGTATTTTTCAGTTATTCTAGCATGCATTGTTGGTTTGAAATTGTGTGGAAACAGTTCACAACTCTCCTAGTGTGCACTGTAAGATGTGACCATGTCGAAATGGAAAGGTGAAACTTTTAAAATGCCAATGTCACTTATGTTTTCAAGAAAAATTATAGAAAAAGTAGAGCAAAGTGTGAGAGTTGCAAGAAATTCATTTGCGATACCCATTGTAAGAAAATGCAGAGAGTAGTGTGTCTTGGATGTTACACTTAGTGAACATGAATAATTGTAAAACTCCATGTAAAAAATTTAACCGATACTGACAGTACATTCTAAAAACGTTAAAATGCAGTTATGAAATAAAATATAAAATAAAGTGAAAAATAAAAAATAAAATAAATTATTTCATCTAATGCGATAGTGCTGGAAAATAAAAATAATATTGTAATCTGTAATTCAGTTGTTTGTTTGACAATGCTAATTTTGAGGTACATTGCTGGTAAAAATGTTGAGATATCTGAATAATTGTTGATTTAAAATGATGTTATTTGTTCTATGTAGAAGATGATAATTATATTGTGTTAATTCGAGTTTTCTCGCTGGTCCCACTTGGACCTCTCTCAGTATTTTAAGGAGGTACAAAAGCATAGCAGTCTGAAGGTTAATGCAAACTCGAAAATGGTTTTTACCTCATTGAAAGCGCATATACATCATGAGGTAAAAAATTGTATTTCATAAATTGGCTGTTTTGAAATCATATAATAAAAACGAAAATATCACATTTTTTTTCCAAAAATTGCTGGATGGTTTAGAACTTTTTGAGAAAGTATCTAAATGTTGCTAAATAAAAAGAAGAATTTCTTTGACCAACTCAGCTTACTACTTTTGTTGTTTAAATGGTATCCTCTCCTCTCTTTAGAAGGTTTACTAAAGCAAAGTTTCAGTCGTAGCCCAAATTAATGCTTTGAGAACATAACCAGAACTTTAGTTCGAAACTTTGTGTTACTATTGTATTACCTTTGTATTAAATTTTCTAAATATTCTATATGGATTCTTAAAGTTTGATTCTGAGATTATTATTTCTTTTTCTACTACTTGCCTTATTAAGTAAGGGAAACATTGTATTTCACTCAAAACTTTGATATCGAGATTTCATTGGTTTTACGCGTTTTGAAGCACCCGAATTAAAAAAAAATGTATTTTTAGAAAAAAGATCCGGTGTGCATATGTGCTTGTTTGACTGTGTGTGTGTGTGTGTGTGTGTGTGTGATGGGGTGCAGACTTTGTGCAGCATGAGTTAAAAAGAAATGTCGGATAAATACCAAAGTTGGAATTTAGGTTCAGCAGCTTTCAAGCAAAGAATGCAGCACGATGACTTCCAAGAAAATTCCCCACCCCAAACTACACTTTACATGAAAGGCATTTTCTCAAAAATGGCTCCAAAGATTTTGGTTAAAGTACCTTGGGTATAAGATATTTGTATCACAAAATGTATATTTTGACTTTGGAGTCATTTTCGTTCTGATTTTATTCTATTTGTTCTACGTTGCTTTAACTAAGCGGTCACATTGCGACGGATATGTCAGGAGATACCTCGTGGATGGTTGTCTGGACGACAGTTAGCCTTCTAAGTCTCATCCCTGTACCATACCATCTTACTTCGTCACGTGTCACAGAGGCCTTAGGCATAGCAACTGTGCCTCTGCTTCTGTGACGGACAGATGGCAGCTTCGACACGTGTCCATAGATCTTAGCGCTAGGCAACTGTATGTCTGCTTCAACACGTGTCAGGTATTTGGTACTAGGGTACCGTTCAGTCTACATGCTTTCATTATCCGTGATAGATGGCAGGGCATTCGATATTACCATCTGTTTTCATTTTACTATAATTTTAGACTAAGACGAAACTTAGGGTCGTGGTATTAAATATCCAATACAGTATTTGCCGTGACGATTGTGGGGAACCACGAAAAACCCAATCAAATTTGGTCGCCCAAGGGATTTGAACCCGGGACTTCGCGAATGCGGGCCACAGACGTTACCGTCTGAGCCATCCCACTAGCTTGAATAAATTTTGTATTTTTTTGTATAACTGATAAACAGTAAGAGGAAGGCAAAAACTTATCTACATAAAATAGGTAATCTGTTAAAAATATGCTAAATGTTGTGTGGACTTAACTATTTACGGAATATTCGTTGTTATAGGTTTGAATTTTCAATATCTTTATACTTTTTGTAGTTGTAATGGAGTGTTCATCATTCATTTGCTTGTCCTGGTCGTGCAAAGAGTGGAATTTCAAATATAAGATTTGACTATCGCATTAGCCTCCTATGTCCCCCTGTAGCTATAACGAAATGTGTAACTAAATTTTGCGAACGATAGAAAAGAAAGAAAGCCTTTGTGTAAATAGTTTGTAAAAGAATGGGCGGGGAAGATAATCAGAATGTAACACTTTAGATTTTTTCGATATTTTGAAAGATTATCTGCATATTGTCCATCATACGAAAATAAACTGTTCATATATTGCATTGTGGTTCCAAAAGCATGTTGTATCGCTAATTAGAGGTAAAAATATGACTTAAGAGCTCTTTTTTCCTTTCCTTTTTCTTCTTCTTTTTCTTAATGTTCTTTAACCGAGTAGAATGAAATGAATGGAACGATATTCAAATGGGCCTGGCGTTCGTGGAGATTAGATTGCTTATATTGGGGAAAACCATTGGGGAAAACCCGAAAACCCGAAAAAAGAAAAGAAAAGCTTATCCAATAACTCACCTCAACCGAGAGTCGAGCTTCAGTTCTCTGGAATATGATGCAGACTGCTATCCCCAGACTACGGATGTGAGCGACTATTTGCCCTAGATTTATACGGTATCGTTTTTCTTGTCTGTTTGCTTTCTCTCCTATTTTCGAATCATGGACTTAACTATGAATAATGTGATACCTATCTATATGCATATTGTTCTTTAAGAAGCCTAGTCACCAGAGCAAGAAAAATAGAAAAAAAAAACACTCTACATATTCAGCGCAATGTAACCTAATACTTATATCAAAGATTATGCGAATACACATAGCCTCTGATACACTGAAGCTCTTACGAAAACACTTTATGGTAATTGGTATCTCATCGTTTTGTAATTTCAGAATATCTTTTCCAATTACATACATATATTGTAATTGGAAAATGGCAACAAGTTTAGGAAGTGAAATCAAACTTTTGGTTGAGCGTTGTATTTTGAAGGTCTCAAACAAAGAACGCTTACTCTTTAATCATTCCTGCAGAACATGCCAGTCCAGTACTTCTGTTTCTTCCGACGGAATATGTGATTCTCAGTTTAGATTGGATTAGTGACACATTCGCCATATTTTTATAATATATCCGGAAACTTCCGAATTCATTGTGAAATTCTTTGAAACTCCTGGTACTGAATACTATTGAGAACAGGCTTAATTCAATCTCTGAATATATAAAGATTAGCTGCTTAGAATGTACCAATATTATTGTAACAGAGTTTCATTAAAGAATGACTGAAGGATTTTAAATTTGATCTTCAGATGTTAGTACAGTAAAATCACACCAATAACGAAGAATTCTATCACTTTTGTGCCTTCCAGGAAAACTGTTGCAAAAATTCGTTGCAGAAAGAATACAACTGGAATGAGAGAGATAGAATTTAATATTTTAGGGCATATCGGCCGCTTTGAGTCTCTGTCTCTCTCATTATACTTCCAGCGTCTAGGGAGGATAGTGAATAATCTTGACTGAATAAAAATTCCCATTCTGCAGCCGAGAATCGAGCATGAGACCCCTGAAATTGAACGCTAGCATAATGACCACCAAACCACACAGGAAATCAAGATGAATCGTATTCCTGCACGAAATGAATATATTTTTATTATTTAGATCACTTTCCTTGAACAGTAAAACAACAATGAAGGGCATTGTTCTACAATAACAGCGTGTTAAAAAAACACACACACAGATGCAGAACGTTGAGAAGTATTGTTTTTGGAGCTCAGTGTTTCTGCTATATTTCTGGTCGCCAATATCAGCATCTACGGACTTTTGTTATGCATGCACCATTACCTTGACGAAGCTACTGTATCCACTTTGTTTGCTAGATCTGACTTCATACTTTCCTCTCTTCTCAAAATTGTAGAAAATTGTTATGGGGAAGAAAGTATCAGTTGAGGAACTTTTTACAAGATGGAAGAATCTGAACTCAATGAAGGGATAAGTGGGAGAATATAACTTCAAAAGAGAGAACATTTATTTTGCACTTCATTGCGAAAAAATTTCAAATGAACCTCAAAGTACACCTTACCTATCTAGAGCATTCTGCACATCATCATAGATTGCTCTCCTATGAAATGGAGCCTTCTTTATAGAATCCGGCAAGTCCCATGTCATCTTGAAACCCGCAGCAAAAGAAAATATGGGCGTGTATTCAACAACATCCGCTTTAAAGTTCATGCGTACCTGAAACATAGCGAATTTACATCGTATTAGAACAGCCCAGTGGCGTTAGAATGAGCTTTGGCTCCCAGCTAAAGCTGAGGGTTTTACCAGCAGAAGCAAGAAAAGCCAACACGTGGCATACTTCGTGCCACAGAGTGAAGTAGAGGTGGCTCGGCTCGAATCGACTTCATGCTGGCAGGCAGAGGTTCAGCCTAAGTGTTTTTGCTGCGTGCCTACCCTCAATAGGATTTAAACGCATGATTTTTGTTTCGGGACGAGTATTTCAGGATGACTTTTTCTTGTTTGGGATGGATAGATGGGTAGGAGGTAGCATGTTTTTCCTCGAAAAGAGGTGAACAAAGTGCGGCTATATTTTATACAAAAACTACTTGAGGCAGTTACTGCAGGGACATGTGGTTTCCATGGCAACCTCCCCTCCGCTATTGCTCTAGTAATAAGGTTCTACCACCCTCCTTTCCCTCCACCGACATGCTGAACTTGCATGTCATCATAGCTCGTACTACATCGTAAAACGTACTTTCTTACTGCTTACTTGCTTTCTAATACAGTGCGGTCATTTTAAGGTGAGGCCACAGACCGGCTATATGCGTAGTACGCTGTGCTGTAGTGACCTCGGTACTTTTCCGATGCGCCACTGGTGGCGCATGTTGCGCTCAAGGTTATCTTTATCGGTTGTGCTTCAGTAGCTGCTGTGTTCGTGCTGTAAAGAGAATTGACATTGTGCATCTCAAAGGTGAAAGTTTATTTAAGACATCTGTGCTGTGCGTGTTTTGTTTAAGATCGTTAATGTCTTGTTATTAGACCATGCAATGCCTGCCGACAAATTAACGTTTGATCAACAAATTTTTATGTACGATACAGACGTAACAACGAATCATGTAGACAGATATGTAGAGAATTTCAGGAAAATTTCCCGGTATTCCAGTTCCAGGAAGAGAAACTGTTAAACGTCTGGTTAATACGTTTAGGGCAACGGGATCGCTAAACCCTAAAGTGAAAATGAGATGTTCTAACGGAGAAAAAAAAACCCGAGGAAATTGGTACATTTATTTATGGAGAACCCTAAAAAATAAAGTATATAGAAACAATTCCCACACCATAGAAGGACAATATACAAGCAGAATTTATTAGGTTGTCTCATAAGTAATGTCTCTTTTTTAATTGGGTTTGTATCGTACATTTACATGCTTTTATAGGATCCTATAGTTATTGTTCTGTGTTGTTAACATGTTGGCAGCCAGCAGTTGGTAACACAAAATTTTAAAATGGAGGCAACAAAGTTTGAGGTAAGTCCTTCTGAAGCACTACTAGAAACAAGATTATAAAGCTGCTGCCGCGGCTCGTAGAATATGTGAAGTCGAAAGTGAACGTGTCATTAGCGAGCGAGTACACAACGATGATTCCAGCGTTTCAATAATGGGGACCAAAACATTTAATACTTACAACGTTCTGAAGACCCAAGTTATGGAATATTGAGAATACACGCAGAATCCACAGACAAGCAGTCGCAGGTTGTTAGAAAAAATTGGTATTTTAAGAGATACCATACACTGCCATATTAAGACACTTAAAAATCGTTCAGAAGCTGTAAATTTGTACCACATGAATTGACACCTGACCAAGCTCAACGTAGAGTGGATATCTGTCGTCAGTTTATCGCCAACCTCTGGGATGATAGATTTATCAGGAAAAGTGTCACATGTAATGAAATGTGGGTGTATTACCGCAATCCTGACACCTCGAAACAGTGGATCACTACCCATAAACCTGTAAAGGTTATCTTAAATAATATATGTTTGTCCCCAAAATAAGTATACGTTTGGTAAAATTTTGAAGGTGTGATTCACTGGGAATTTGTTGCAAATTGAGGTGCAGTCGATGCGGAACTTTGTTCTCAACAACTGGAACGTATTCATCAAGTTTTCAGGCAGAGGTACCCCATTAGTTAATAGAAACATAGTTCTCTTACAGCAGGACAACGCGATACCTCATACAACTCAAAGAACAATGGACAAAATTCAGAAATTGGAAGGAATCGAACTGTTACCACATCCAGCATATAGCCCTGATCTTGCATCGTCAGATTACTGTCGGTTTAGATCCAAGGCCCATTTCCTACGTGGAAGAAATTTTGAAACATTGAAGCAGTTGAAATGGGTATCAACGAATTCTTCGCGTCAACATCCAGAAATGGCACCGTTGCGGGATAGCAAACCTAGCTGAAAGGTGGCTCAGGACTATAGAATCTAATGGTCTTTACTTTGAAGATTTCCTGTAACAACACATTTAAAATAAAGTTTTGCTTAAAAACCAATATTACTTATGAGACATCATCTGTGTGAACATTACGCAACAAAAACCTATGCTTCTGAATAGAAATTTCATCCAAAAGATGCCAGGAATGTTTTCATGCAGATGGATAGACACCACATCCACCGCCTGTAACAAGATCAATACTCATTATAGTGTATGTTACTGTAATAATGGGTGGATGAATGGATGGATGGACGGACGGGCGGGCGGGTGGATAGGTGGGTGAATGGATAGGCAGGCAGGCAGGCAGGCAGGTAGGTAGGTAGACGGATGGATGGACGGATGGATAGGGAGGGAGGAAGAGAGATATAGCTAATATAATAATATAGTGATTTTCCTTGGCACTGTGGCCACCGCACGGCTACTCGCGCACCGGCCGCCGCAGTTCGAACTCCTACTAAAACAATTATAATATCGCCTCAATCGCTTCATCTTCTCATAGTTCTAATTACAATTACAATGACAATAAGCACATACCCTAACATAAGAAATGTTGGAAATGTTGTCCTCCTCTATTCAGATATTTCTGGCATCTTCAGGAAATTTTTATTCACACTCGAGAGTTCAATATACGAAATTGAGTGAATTTCTCGTCTGATGTTCTCTTTTATTTTCCCAATGTATGGTGTTTATTGCTTTCAATTTATTTTTCATATAATCACCAAAAATTTCTATAACGGGATTTTGTGAAATGATAGAGTAATTATCTCAGGTTTAATATTCTCCTGTGACGAAGCATGGTTCCATTGGCTATTATTTCCTCGAAAATTTACAGATATTGGAGTACAGAGAAACCCGATTTTACACCCGAGATTCCTTTGCATGACGGAAAACTGGTATGCAGTAAATGCATACAGAATAAAAGGACCTACGTATATGTTTTGAACAAACAATAAATGCAGTAACAGAAATATCATACTCACACCATTTTTTGAACAGCTGATTGACGTTCAATGTCAGTCTGGACTTTAACCAATAAGATTCTGCTAGTGCGCATACAGCTGTTGAGTCGTTAAATACAATTCAGAACGTTTTTAATATAGGGTAATTAGTAAATGATTGTGGCCTTCACGATCCCCTGGTTTAACTGTATGCAATTTTTATCTATGGTGGAACTTAAAATTTAAAGTGTATGCGACAAACCCCCATACATTCGAAGAACTAAAAGAAAACATCAGGCGAGTAGTTCACTCAATTTCGGAATTTTAATACTGAGTGAGAATGAACATTTCTCGAGAAGATGCCAGAAATTTCTAACATCTCTTGTGATAAGGTATTTGCTTATTATCATTGTTATTGTAACTATAACTATGTGAACGTGAAGGATTGCGGGAATATTATGTGTACCGAGCTGAGGCGATAGACCGAGCTGAGGCGTACGAGACACCGTGCGGTAGCCACAGTGTAAGGGAAAGGCAGTGCAGTACCTATGCCTTATTTCACGTTACCTCTTACGAAGGAAGTATTCAACTTCGTACAGTGGAATACATGAAAATTGGTTTCTAGACTAATACTGGGCTAATAGGAAGCAACTTTTCAGTTTGATTCAACCTTTCCTAATTTTGGGTTGCTTATTCACATAGTGATAGTCACTTTTTTCGCAGTTACGTTCTACAGCGCCAATGTCCATGCAAATATCGTTGTAATCTGTGCCTGCTTCTCATGTAAACATGGCATTTCTCAAGGAATGAGCTGTCTAGGTTGAACAGATAGGTGTGTGCATAATTAATACCTGTGTGCTGTGAATGCACAGAAATTCTTTAATTCTAACGATGAAAATTTTATTACTTAATTTACACTAAATATTTTGAAATAAATATAGATATATACTTACAAGCTTGAGATTTGCAAATGTCGGCATGCCAAAGGTCATGCGCCACTGAAAATTCTATTTTACAATAGTTTCAGTCATTTTAGTTGAAACTATTTTACAAATGTTTACTTATTTTAGTGGTATTTAATTTTAAGTTTGACTTACGCAAACTTTGAAAAATTTCATTTTGATTTCATATCTCTTTTTTATTTTGCGGTTAACAGGGTTTTAAAAAATGAATGATATTATCTTATACCAAATGCTCCATACATGGTATTTTAAAAGTAATATTTCATTAAATATCAATGGCGTTTATCTAATTATAGCATATAAACAAAATTTCATATATGATTTGGTGCCAGATTTAGTTCAAAAGAATTTTTTTAAAGAACCATAATTGTAAATTACTACTTTCCTTTCAGCTTTAAACAGAGTGAAGATGATTAATCGCGTGGTTTACAACAAAGACCACACTTAGCTGGTAATATGTAAAACCATTATCAATAAGGCTCAGTACTTGGGACCCAGAGTGCCCTGCGGTCAACTGGAAGCTGCAGGTATAACGTAAACAAAGCTAACATAACGTGTACTCAGTGATAGTACCTTTATGTTGGTAGGAGGTGTTTGTTAGCATTGATTACCGTCACTTACGCACACAAGATCCCAATTTCCGAGCCTCAATCATCAACATCCAACTCGGAAAGGTTTAAATAATTCATTTCAGTTCTAGTAACCAGGTACTTACCTTGAAAGTTTGGATACCTCTTTGTCTCCAACTACTCGCATAGAAGAGGTTAATCTGAGTTTGACTCTGTTCCCCCCTAGAGCCTGAGGTTAAGGAAGGGGGAAAACAGCGCTTTCTGTGACATTGCTGTGTTAGATAAGTTGTTTTTTCAGTAAGTATAGAAAGTGTCTATGGGTAAGGTTCTGTCCTGCACTCACCGAATTTGAACATTGCAACAGATTTTACCAACATGTAGTAATTATCGCAGATACATTCTCAAAGTTTAGCCATTTATGAATATACAAATGTACTACAACTGTAGCCGAAGCTTTTCGAGCAATTTTGGATGTTGGATAAATAATTGAAACTAATGTGTATTATGGTCTACTCTGAAGCCTAAAATTAAAATGTTTCGTTGCATCTGTGTGTGCGTGTGTGTAAGTTGACTTTTCACGCAAGAACGACCAAAGCAATAGTTATGATGAAACTTGATACATAACATAGCATAGATGTCATTTAAAATATAGGCCATTCGGCATCTTAATTGCTTTGAAGAGGGTCTAATGGGGGCAAAAGGAACAAATAAAAATATATTCGCATATTATTCAGTTGTTTTTAATGTATTAGTAATCGTATTGTGTCACCAGGTGCCGAACACTCTTCAGTTGCGTGTCTGCCGCTCTCCCGATCAGATCTTATAACTAGACATGGGATCTTTAGGTTTCCCAAAAATAAGTTTTAGGCACCTATATAGGTGGGAGAAACGTATAAAATAGTTATTGTTTTAAAACAGAAATAACAAAATTAATGAAATAAAAGTGAAGGAACACTGTAAAAGTAAAAACAACACAGCGTGTTTATATTTTTAAACAATATTGAAAACAGAGCATGCAAGGAATTTAAATTAGTGTAGCATTTCTGTACAATAGTTTAAGTGTGGTTGAGACAAAATCACTAAAAGTGGCAAATTGCTGATTCAACACAACAAAAATTTCATGCTTCATTGTAATTCTCACTGTCGTTTCTGCCAGTGTAATTTTGTACACAGTAAATCACTGACAGCAGACATTGATTCAGTGAGACTGTGTTCTGACGACCCTGACTGCTTTATAACGTTTGCCAAGAATGCGAAATTAGTACGAATATTGCCAGATTACCCCTTTATTTCTTTTCTCGCAGTACACTATAGGCAATTTAAGACACTTTTAGTCATCTTCAGAGAAACTGTTGACAACGTTTTCTATACACTGGATATCCTCGCTGTAATACTGAACAGCCTATAATCAAGTACGTATACCACTTTGTTAAAACAGGTGCTGGAGGGAGGAATAGATTTGGGCATTTTGCTTTAAGTAACACTAGTCCTTGAATTTAAAAATGCTTTATTTACTGAAGGGAAGTTTCAGCTTTGGGAACTGATTTCTAATTTCTTCTGCTGCTCGATGTCGTGCATGTAGGTACACGTATTAAGTCCTAGAAAAAATACATTGAGTAGCTCTCCATCTTAGATTCGTACTTGAAAACCTAATAAATATAATAATAATAATAATAATAATAATAACAATAATAATAATAATAATGGCAATACCGCTTGGCTTGCATAGTTAATTTAGATGCATACTGTGATTTAATTATTATTTTATGAAATATACAAGATTTAAAGGAAACGAGGTCAGAGGTTAAGAAAGCAAAAATATGTCGTAACGTCGAAACGTTGCGCATAAGCATTATAAAATTTCATTTACTGTGACGGTAGGTACATACAATGAATACTAAAATTGTCATAGATAGGCTTGATAGAGTCTTAAGGAAAACAATAGGTAAAATCCTAAAAGCGAAGTCTACTTATAACTAGCAATAATTTACTTTTTCTACGGTGCAGGATCGTAGTCTTTCGCAAGATGTCACTGTCACGTAGGCTCGCCCTTCCCACTTCTATTCCGTCTGTTCGAGATTCTACGAATGTAGGGAATATTCTTCTTCTTTCTCTGTTTACCCTACCCGTTTGAAGAACTTACACACCCGGGACTTACAAGCCAACGCCTGGGAAAAGAGACTATTTGGATCGGATAGAAGAACCAGGGTCATCAGAGCCAAGCCTGGTGTGCGAGCGAGGAAGGAGATGATATGAAATGAAGAAAGAAATGATGAAAGAAAAAGTGATGATGGAGCAGTTGGTGGAATGGCGGGGAAACTGGAGAACCCGGAGGAAACCTGCCCAGGCGCCGCTTCGTCCACCACAATTCCCACATACAGTTCCCTGGGATCGAACCCGGGCCGCCTTGGTGAGAGGCGAGCGGTCTAACCACTTGGGTAGGGAATATTCACTAAAGATAAATTTTTCTCCCACCAGGAATTTAAACAGGACCTCTGGATTTAGAAGCTGACGCTCTTTCAGCTATACTGGAGAAGCAGCCGCACGTGGCTCACCAAGCGAGAGCTACTGGTCCATTGTGTTTAGTTGTGCCCAACAAAGGCAGACCGCGCTAATTTAGCGGATATTTGGACCAGAGAGAGAGAGAGAGAGAGAGAGAGTATTTCCGAATGATCAACGAGACAGCGGGATACTTCGGGACACACATGCTAGATTTTCGTTAAAGTAACAAAATTAGCCTAAAATGAGCATTAGTTTAATAGCGAGTCGTTTGTTTTTGCGATTAGATTACATTACAAGAAACTTCTTGTAATTTTTCAGCATTTCAAGTCATTACTCTGGTAAAACTACAGTTGTAGTTGATTTGCTTGGTTGACTGGGTTGCAGTGAATTCCTGTAAAATCATAGCAGGTAGAAATCTGTGAGAAATGAGAATGTTAATTCCTATATCAGAGAAATGGGACATGTTAGTTCCTACAATTTTGTAGACTGGTAAAGTATTCTGAGCAACCTTAATACAGGTTGGGATGGTTAAAAGTGCTAGCTTTGTTCTTTGTTTAAAATTATAGCATTGTCAAACAGCTAGGTATTAAGTTTAGGTCAAAAATGTTTAAATTAGGTATGTCAAGTTACAGTATACAATAAAGTTTTCATCAGAAATGGGAAATCAAACCAGTGCATCAAGCACTTTCCTATTTCACTCTCACAGTAACAAATTGCTTACAGGTTTAAGTCGCTGCACCATGATCACAGTCAATAGTCAGCCGCGCCGTACCTTCTTCATCACCATGGAAGTATGACTTGATGTCTGTCAAGCCTCAGAATAAAAAAAAATTAGATGAACTTTGTGACTATATTGTTGATGCGTATGTAAGCGAAGAAAGTGCTTTCCCACCAGGCACTTCTTTACTTTAAGAAAGTGTCTTCAGAAATAAAATATAAAAAACTTAACATTTATTTTAAAGAGTGTTTTGACTAAGCGCTTAAATCTTAGCTGTTTGACAATGTATCATTTTAAGCAATGAACAAATATAAAAATTTTATCCGCACGAGCCTGTATTAAGTTTGCTCAGTCCCAAGTCTGTGGTAAGCGGGAGGGTAAATTTTGCCCTTGTAAGAATTCACAGAACTTGGGTTGTCTGACCACCTTGGAAGGTAATTCAGTAATAAGAGCTTTTTATTGTGTAAATTCCTTTAACTTATAAGCATTTATTTTTAGGTAATACCGCAAACGAAAGTTTTTAAAGTGGTAAGTCGGTGTATTTTGTTACTAGCAGTGTGTGAGTAACCTAACGTGCGTGCTTATATCACTTAATTGAATAAAACCATCGTTATAGTTTGTATAATCTTATTAACAGTTATGGTAACTTAAGTGGTGCTTAATTAAGTAAAGTTTGAATATTGCCGGTACGTTTGTTTCTGAATTCTGCGTATTATTGTTGATTCTTGCTATCAAAATATTCTAATAAATTAGGAGAAATACAATTTTTTATAAATTGAATGCGTTTAATCCAAAAGATCAAGTCGAACGGTGAATAAATGAAATGATGTTCAAATTATCCTGGGTTCTACAGAGGTCCTTAGAGTTATCCACATTCGTTTTCTAAGGATAAGGAAAAGCCCGGGAAAAATCTATAGGTGGAACAGTATTGTGTTTTTCATAATTTCATAGAAACCTTCCGATTTTTCAGCAAGACTTTCGAAAATTGCTAGAAGTGTTTCAATGTGGATACAAATGTATTTATTTTGTTAATGTTATTGTGTTCAAAAGTCTTTGGTTCTCTCGAAACCAAATGTCAAATGCACTTAAGTTGGAAATATGCGATACGATGAAGAAAACGTTATACTTGTTGCTTTCATGGAATCGTATTATAAAGATTTCACACTGAACAATTTAAAGCTTCATGCTGCGAATGTTTTAAAATGCGATTTCCTTCAGTAAACAACCAATGAAATCTTTGGATTAGAAGCACGAGGAGGAATGATTACGCAATTCCTACACATTGGCCGTGTGCACCATTCTCGATCAAGATTTTACCATGGTAAAGCATGGACTTAACCGCGGTGAACTGCCATTTGTGGTGAATCGACGCCGTTAAAGTTTATCGGGGATTTTACCGTGGTTAAATCTGACCGGCCATGAACGGCCGGTTTTCTTGGATTATTTCCAACTTTACTTGTGCTGAAATGTTAAAATGGTGGAACGATATAGGTTAGAATTCCCAACGAATAGATACACTCCATTTTCGCCAATGAATACATATTGATAAAGTTACTTTAATGCACTTCGTAATTTTTAATGCTTTAAGGCTTTTTTGTGAGACGATATATCCTGACCCAAGACGTAACGAAAATCCACACAACCACGGCGTTCATATCACAATTATATCAGTTGAAGCATAGTTCCAAGAACAAGGCAGAAATAAAGAGAGTAATGCATGGATTTAGTGCAATTAGTACATTTTCAGGAATATTAAGTACATTAATTGAACAGATATAGCTATCCGGTACCTGAAGAGATTAGTGCGAAGTCTGCAATCTGAAATCGTCATCGTGATGTCGGGGAGGGTGTGCCCCTGCTATACAAGAGGTTCCGGGTTCAAATTTTGTTTGGGAATAATATATTTTTTCTTTCTTTTTTCTTCCCGTCTTTCAGGAATATCGGCTAAGCTAACTGGAATTTAGTCAATGTGGAAAGAAGGCAGAAAATCTATAATAGTTCAGCATATTTTTCTTATCAATTGTAAGGCCAGTTTTCCCCACGTGTCCATCTTCTATCTCTGTATTTTCTATCTTTTCTTAAGAATTGATGTTAAATTTAATAACGTAATAGAGAAACTTGGGTCTGCTTTTGTTTTCCTCCATTGCACGCTGAAGTATATGCATGCGCTTCAGCAAAGAGGTAGAACAAGTGAAAAACAGACGACATGACGTACATCCGGGTGCGTTCAGTAGAGTTTGCCTGCAATGAACGGTGCGCTCAGCCAAGATGAGCGCCCGCCAGGTAACCACGGTCACCTAAACTGCGGTGAACATTGGTGCACCGCTGTGTGATGATTACCCCGATCAAATTCTTGCCGCGGTAAGCTGAAGGTTCTTGAAGGTTCCCACTTTTAGTTGTACCCCATGATATAAAGAGCTATGCTGTATGGGCTTAAATTTGCTTTAAGGAATCTTTGTAAGTAGGCAATCGTTTAAAGCAGCCATGAAAACTATTGACTTATTGAAACACACATTACAAAACACAAAAAACCTAGATTTGTGGATTAGTGATGAGGCGGGAGAAGGAGGGCAATAATGGGTCCGCGAATTTTGTCACATTTCTCACTTTCCTCTAACTGTAAAACTCATACAAATTAGAGGATGAAATAACAGTAAAAGTGAAGTTTCTGTGAAATACGAGGTGGTTAAATTCAAGCTAAACTGCCTCTTGTAGATGTTAAGTTGTAACATAGGTTTTTGAACATTGACAACTGAATGCTTGGAGTTTCTAACGTACTATATATTTTGGTTCTACCATAAACATTGTAATCATTATTCTGAAAACTATTCCATAGGTCGTATTTCTTCCATCTTTACCGTAAAAGGAAACAGTAAAGTTCATTAAACACTGAAATAAGTGAAGTGACTTATGATTCAAACATAAAAAGCAAGTGTGTACACACCTTTAAAAATACAATAAATGCTGTGTACAATTTATAAACAAACTCAAACATCGGATATGCTTTATAAATTGTAGCGTTATTACACCTACATAAGATGGAATTCTTAAATAATTATAGTTTATGAATTATTAATGATTAATTAACTCGCAATTTGATAATTTTCTACAATTTTAAAGTAATGTGATTAAAAACTGAATCAATCAAGAGCCCATTAAAAGTGTTTATATGTTTTAAGTTTCATTAATATTGTCCAATAAATAAAGGTGTAATTGCGCAGGAAAACCTGCAAGATTTAGGCGAAACAGAGCAGCTTCGCTTCAAAACGTTCATTGTATTCTTCCGAGCGTGGGGCCATAAAAATCCAACATTTCTGTGAGCTTCGAGGGGAAGAACCTAGTTTTAAGAGAAAGTAGACGCTGTAGGCAACGAACTTTTCCTACTGTTTAATCTACAAATTTTCAACCGGAGAGCCAATAAAGATACAGAGTAATTGTTAGAACCAATGAGAAGAGAGGAAGACGTGGTTGCGTGTACAAAAATCCGGAGGCTGGTAGCAAGTTGATATATATATATATATATATATATATATATATATATATATATATAAACGTAAGCGTGGACTTCACACAGTTTGTCATATTCTTCGTTAAGTGAACATGTAGTACTCCAAGTTAGAAAAGGGCGCTAAGTTCGACATTTGCTAAGTGTCGCACAATTATGTAATCATAAACTGATATATGTGGAATATTTGTCAATGTGCCTATAGTATTTGTTGAGATAATTTTTATACAAGCTTATAACGAGTTAATACTTGCCAGGTGACTACTTCAAGTTCGCGCGAATCTAAATAACGGTGATAAAACACCGAAATATTAAATAACCAGCCGGAGCAAACTTTAGTGGACCAAGGGACAATAGTGGCAAGACAATGTTAGAAGAGTCACACGTGTTATGGAATACCAGAGAATCATGCAGGATTTCTAGCATAAAGACGCGCCGGAGTGAGAAAAGTGTAAGCAGTGTTTCTTTCAAGACAATATCCTGGTGTCACCACTCCCATATCCTACCCTGACGTAATCACAGTAGGGAATTTCAGACCGATTTGTCGACAGATGACCCTGAGATACGACGACTGCTTCTTGCTGACATCGGTGAAATCGATTCCTGAAGACGACCTCCTACAAAGTAGCGGCAAGGATGACGACGATGCAAGGTAAGAACCATCTACCTACGATGGGGAACCGGTACAAAATGTATGTAAGTATGTATGTATGTATGTATGTATGTATGTATGTATGTATGTATGTATGTATGTATGTATGTATGTATGTATGTATGTGTATGTATGTATGTATGTATGTATGTATGTATGTATGTATGTGTGTATTCATGTATGTACAATGTATGTGTGTATGTATGTATGTATGTATGTATGTATGTATGTATGTATGTATGTATGTATGTATTACCTTCTCACTCCATAATGACTAAGCTTAATTTGTTTTAAAACTTTAGTTCCATTTAGAAAATAGCCTATATGAGATCTTAATTACTTTCACATAATGGAGGTTAGGTATATCGGGAAAAGAAGTTGGTAAATCGAAATAGCCTACAGAGTTTTGTGAAAAATCACAACACGGAAGCTCATAAACATAACTCTGACAGGTTTTGTTATTTACAAAATTTCCACAGAAGGAGCATATTCTAGGGAGATGCTTAGCGTTTCTTTTATTTGTCTGCACTTATACACATAACAGTTAAGTGTGTTTTTATCACATCTGGCCATCATAGAAAAGGGTGTAGATCTAAATACGAAGAAGATTCCATGCTGTTTTTTTATTATTTACTTCTCCTAATACTTACCTGTGGAAGGAGAAGGAAGTGTTACATTCCATTAAATAAGTCTACATTAATATTTCTTCGGGAATGCACCTTTTGAGGTCCCTTAAATCCCAAACAAAGCATCTTAGGAAATTCTCCGCGAGTCTGTATCTGTGTAAGTGCGTCCGTAAACAGCATAGTTCAAAAACGAAAAGTATTTAAGCCCAGCACTTTTCTAGGTTGAAACAGAAGGCTTTCACCAAATTCTCTTCACCGCAGCAGATTTTTAACTGCTAAATCGCCATTCTTTTGTTTCTCATCAACTCATGCAGAAAATATGAAATATTAAAGCTAGAATACCTGATTTTTAAAAAATTGACTGTGGTTCTAGCCTTTTGTGTGCCTCTGTGTTGCTACAAATACATTGTATTGAAACCATTTCGGAACAAGATTCGACAAACCTTGATTCTAACTGGTATTTATCATGTTTAAGAGGAAATGGACAGAAAAAGGAGTCTTAATGAATAATTTGTAAAATAACAATGGAAATAAATTAAATTGGTAGATAAATGTAACATCAGATATTTTTTCTCTTTAATGTTGAATGAAAGTTTTTTTTTCTTTTCTTTCTAATACCTTGCAAGATTCAACTCCAAAGGTATTTGGACTAATGTATAAATATTTATATATGGTACCTATCATTTGTCTTCCTTACATAATAAACTGAAAAGTACTATTGACAATTCCCGTAAACTGCAGACAAAATTCCAACGACGAGTACTGTTTTTGCCGAACAGCCAAGGGATTGCATTTCGAATAATTTAGTTTCTCTTTATGGGTTAATGACATTACGTAAAAATGGATGGAAATCCATTGTTATATGCCCTCTGGACAGCAAACGTTAAAGTATTCTCTGTATTTCTGAAAATTAACTTTCTTAGTTCAACGTCTTTGACCGGATAGGTCGTATTGGATATGAATGACATATGAACATGATACTCAAATCAGCCGTGATCCATAGAACTTCCATTTATCCGACATCGCCTTCTGAGGATAAAGGAACCTAATCTTATTCAGATAACTCACTCCAACCGAAATTCGAACTTGAAACTTCATGTTACCTCCATAAAATGGGAATTCTTAATTTGCTCTATATATTTAAAGAGTATTAAATATAATTTAAAGCAGTTTTGTTACTGATATTCGAAAAATTACGTGAATATATGCAAGAGAAAGAGAGAGAGAAGTAGCACAGAGGGAAGGGAAGAGAGGGAGAAAAGCACATCATCGCTCATTGGGATAAGGAGATCGAAATTGTCTGTTCTACTAATACAAAATAAAGATAATTTGTAAAATGAATGCATTAATGGAAAACTTTAGAGGAAAAGAAAATACCCATGTAATCTTGAGAACCAATAACAAAAATTACGAGTGTTACATATATTCTAAACCAGTTCACTCCTGCCCACTAGATTAGTAATAAACGCTCTCCTTCAAATGGCCAGGTAATCTGAAAGCACTGCATTCCACTCTATCGGTCCCAAGATTACAACTCTACTTATAACGATACACCGGAGGTGTAACATAATGAAAAAATAGCTAATCTCTTAACACATAAAAAATTAAACTTACGAAAAATTTGCTGCCTTTTGGAAAAACAACTCTTCTTTTGATGCGTTCCTTCCCTGTGGCGCCAAGCACAAAAATTATCCATATAAGAGACCAAGTTATTGGCATCTTCAAATTTTAACAACTGTTTGAGTTCGAATAACATTTGTTCAATAGGATCAAGGATCACTGCAGATGGAATTCACAACAATTTTTCGGTGACCATGGCGTGAAAATGCCGACTTTTTGAGAAAATACATTCCTTTGTCTAATGTCGAATGTATTTTTATGCACTTCCTGAGGCGTTAATGAAGTCGAAGAAACAATAACTGAATTTGTGCTCGACAAAAAACCAAACGATCAGCCACTTTTCAAATAATAAAATTGTGCATTCAAAATTGCACGGCAGGATAAGCACTCTAAGAACTGTTGTCACGAAAACCTGAAGTCGGCTTCTGTCTAGGCAATCCTCTGAGAAGGAAATTAGGATTCAGCAAGCGAAGCTTTTGTTTCTTTTCTTTCTACGGTTGCAAAGGGACAAATACCTGAAGCACTTTAGGTAATGTTTGTCACGACTTCTTGGTCGATTAGTGTGTCGCTTAGTCTTGTTTACCATAGCAATAGGCAAGTTTCTTTTTCTCATCTTCTTTAGTGACGCAACGATGTTACCGTAAGTTTGTCCTGTGTGTAAGATATTACTAGTTTACACTATCCTCCTCGAGTTTCCAGATCTAAGGTTTTTACCAATAGCTCTGGATTTCTAGGACCACCAAAGTGGTACTCTTTCTATAAAGATCCTGAAAATGTGCAGTTGGTGATAAACTGCGATTGTTTACCTCCGAAAAATATTGGACAGATTTTACATCTGCATTCAGAAACCTTCTAAGATCTCGGATTTTAAATCGATGGTCCCAAACACTAATATTGTTACTACAGGGAGGAAAAGGTAAGGTAACACTCATTTCCCAGTAGTTCGGAGGATGGAATCGTTCCAAAACGTTACTATAGGTCCAGTTATACAGTCCTAAAATAATCCCTTAAAAGTTTGTACTAAAGGAATTGTTCGAGTACTTTTTATAATATTTCCAAAAATAAAGATGATGGTAGAGAGTGCGTTGCGTTACAATACAACAGTAATTATAAGTATATACATATATACCGCGTGAGCTTCTCATCCTGCCGATTGGTAACTAGCCAACCCTGCATTTTACAGACGATACAAAATACAGGTGCTGACACCGCATTCACCAGTCCTCTCATTACGGCTACGGTGGTGATTTTTGTTAGTGTGCTCTCGTAGCGCAATGGTTAACGTTGGAAGTTCAAATCACACCTGCAAAAAAGGTGCACTTTTTAAATCCATTTTTTTGCATTTATTTATGATGTTCATTAAAGCACATTCTAACAAGTAACAATTTGTGTTTTAATGAAATTCCATAATTAAACTAATTAAGCGAAACGACACAATCAGTTCTCGTTAAATTTACTAAAAATGAAAAGTACCTTGAAGTGGCAGTGTTTGAACCTGGGACTTTCACCACTAAACACCGACGCGCACACTGTTGCGCCACGAGTGCAAGCCGCTACGCGAATAACGGTGCAAAGCAGTCATTTCTGCTGAAACTGATACTACGCTATGCAGTGGACAGTGTTTACGGCATAGTCTGTACAACGTCGGGACTACACAACTTCTCAAACCGCAGGCTGAGAAGACTCACCCGGTATATATAGGATGGACCAGTTAAGTTGAGACTGTGCAATATCTCCTAAACTAAGCTTTGGAGAAAGAAATGTCTTTGATAAAACTTGCTTGATATTATGGGGGAAAGTAAATGCCATTGGTCGTGTTTTATTTGGAGGACGTTATTATGGTCATTTTGGGGTCAATTTAATTTTTTTAAATGGGAAAATATATTTTGTATGTTGTTTTCTCATTAGAAAATGGTTTATAAAAAGCTGTTCATTTTGTGATGAGGAACAAGGAAACAAAAGAAAAAAGAATGTTGATTCTCAACTTCAAAACGTAACTTGACCCTCAAATGACAATCCATGGATGGTCCAACCATTCATTGCGCTCTTCGTACACAGCCATTCAGAATTCTCATTGTTATTTATGTTGGTGTAAGAGCAATTGCAAAGTGCTTTATACACATGTTGTTTAGTTTTTTTATGAGGAGTGAAAAAACAACATAAAAAGGGTAGGTTCCCATTTAAAAAAATTAAATTAACTCTAAAAATAACCATCACAATGTCCTCCAAACAAAACACGACCAATAGCAGTTACTTTCCTCCATAATATCAAGCAACTTTTATTCAAGACATTTCTTTCTACAACGCTTAGTTTTGCAGATATTGTACAGTCTTAACTTAAATGGTCCAGCCTGCATATATGATACGAGACCCTGAACAGTGCTCGAATCCAAACTCCAGTAGAGCGTAACTAAAAATTTTCTGGCAAATCAGATTTAACTATGCTATTAGCTCTTACGATACGCATGCGTGAAGCAAATACTGGAGATGCCATTTTGGAACATACAATGGGTAGCTTCATGGAAACTGCTAGAATGATGATGGCGATAGTGATGATGATGATGATGATGATGGACGTGAATTCTTTAATATGAGTTAAGTGAGAGTGATTATAATTATTTAGTTGTAATGCGGTATATTTATTATTGTTAACAATGCGTTGCAAAGTCACACGTGCATTCGGAACTGGAAGTTGGAAAGGGAAGAAAGTCCTGCCGCTTGGCAGTATTGAAGAATCACAATTCCATGCGAAAGAACTGGAGCAGTCGAGTAACAGTGGACCTTGCTATTATGGTTATGAGTAAATACTCGTTGACGTACTTGATTGTTATTTTTGGATGGTTTTTTGGAACCTAATAGTTTTTTTTGGAATTAGAATTATCGGAGATGTTACTGAGAAATAATAATTTTCCCACCTTCGGAGTTATGGAATTGCTATATCATAGTATCATTGTTTTCGCTGAATAGTCGTTCAAACTTAAGAGTTCTATAGCTCATGAGAACTACTATAAATGCGTTACTATTTGGAAAAATCGGTAATCTATATCAATAAATACACACGCATATATATACACTTTTCCATACGGCATTGGTTACTGAAGAAAAACATTCTGTTGACTGTTGGCTGTACGGAGGAAGTACCTAAGGTTGGCATGCGTGACAAAAAAGTACAGAATGGCACGTGAAGCAAGGACTAAATAAACTATTTCAGTAATAAAACTTCCAAATTATAAAACATGCAAAAATAATAAATACATTTTATGTATGGTAACGATTGGATTAATTTCAAACGGTTTAATAAAGATCATCGTGATAAATAAGGGACACCATGTCCAGGATTCCCATGCCGGGTAGACATCTTGAAAATGCTTTGCGGCAGTTGATGCCTTCAGTCCCCAGTCGTTGTGCCTCATAGTATTCCTCGTCTACCTCCTGGGATGTGTTTGGTCCTGGGCTGAAATGCAAAATAGAGGAATCAGGGATGCATGAGTTCGAAAGAAACAGTGGAACACAAAAGGAAAGAAAAACTCTTGACTGAGCAATTGTTACATCAAGAACACAAATTAAATCTGGTGCAAGAACACCAGGCCATCCGCTGTATCTGCTGTTTGAATTTTTATTTCCGATAGATTTATGCCACACTAAATACCCCATTGGTTACAAAAACTGTGAAAAATACCAGAATCAGCGTTTACAGGCGCTGGGAGAACAAAAACTACTGTTTATGATACAAATATAAAGAATAAGTTAAAATCCTGTAACAGTATTAGCGTGTTAAAAAGTTGGTTTACATGCTTGAATTCTGCAAAAAGTTTTACCTTCAAGAGGCAAAAAAATGCATATCATATTTAAATTATACAAGGTAGGATGGATATTAAGCAACAGTTCTAAGAAAAATATTTTAAGGTACAGAAAAGGTATTTAATTTGTATTCTGGCTTTAAAACGAATGTTTGAAGTTTGAAGCCATTTTTGGGAACATTTCTAATACTTTTAAATTTCCAAAACAATATTAAGATGAAAAGCATATAGAACAGAAAAATGCCGCATCAGTTTTTCATAAAATGTGTCGCGGTGATAATTATAATGCTGGTATTTATATTTTGAAATAAATACTTTGCTAATCACTGGTAAATCCTCTTTTTAAAATAAAATGTGCAGCAGGAGTCACAATAGTGAGTAGCTCTAGCACTTGACGCTCTAGAACTCTAGAGGGAGAGAACCCAGATGACGATGACTGTCTTAAATTACTATAAATTATTAGATGACCCGCCTCCCCTACGCAAACACATTAAAGGTAAAGTATGTCAGTGAAAAAAAAGTTAATTTTATGAATTTTATGTGTGACAATCACATATTATGGCTGTTTTCATATGTGTTCTACAGAATATTAATTTCACATCTTGTGTATAAGATTATGTATGTATATATATATATATATATATATATATATATATATTAAGCATGATAAATACTGGTATGAAGTAGATACCTCGATATGCACAGCGCGCACACACACACACACACACACACACACACACACAAACCTACACCACACACATACGCAAACATGCACACACACACAGGACCACAAAACTTATATTTCTGTGAAATCTCGATACCGTACTTTAGGTCAAATTTAATAGGCACTTCCTCTATTTTAGATAAGTGGTAGAGAAAATATTCAATAAGGAAGGAAAACGTTTCTAATGCTAGGCAATATTTAAAATGAATCGTATTGTAGTATCAACAGCATTAGCTAAAATTGTAATTTGCTTATATCTGCTAAACTTTTTGTGTACAATATTAGAGCTCGTATATCACAAAAGCTCACCTTAATATTACATGAAGTAAATCTCCAAAAAGGCCATTGTAAAAATGTATTGGTGCTTCTGCAACCTCACAGATGCTTCTCAATAGGCAGCCCCTTCCATCTAAACCTTGCCTGAAAATTATATGTATATTACGTATTAAAATGCAAGAAGAATGTAGATATAATGCCCCTGTTAAAAAAAGAGAAAGAAAGAAAAAGAACTCTGGAGATATTGTAACAAGACTAGCTGCTCAAGATATCTCAAATTGTAATTGCACTCCACACCAACTGATAGTAATGGATGATCGATAACAGATAATAATAAAGTTGTAAATAGATTCCCTACAAGGGAGGGAGAGAGAATGATTTGAAAATCCCACATTAAGTACATACATAATATATTTTTTAAATGTAAGATCGTAAGCAAAATATCATATTATTTCTCAATAGAGCTAACGCACCTGCGTAATCTATGATCTTGTTAAACTTTCAGAACGGTTTTGAGCATCATCCGCAAGCTACTAAAGTTTCAAATGCATATAAAATCTGGTGTCATTTTCATTTTAGGATTTGTTAACGCATAAACGACTCATTAATTCTGATATACGATTAATACTACGTACTACACCACTCCGGTTACAACAATGTTTACCGAGTGAGATGACTCAGGCGGTAACTTCTGTGGCCTGCATTCGGGAGGTTCCGGGTTCTAGGGTTCCATGGGTTTTTCGTGGTTTCCGGGTCAGCAGGGAATTCTGGGATGGTTCGCTTTCTACCATGACTTTCCTGCCCCTCATTTCCTGTACCCATAATCTTCCTTATCATCTGTTTTAGGGTTGTAGGACCAGGCGAAGGTGTTCGGCGGGTTGCGACTGTACGGTATATATATATATATATATATATATATATATATATATATATAATATGATGCTACCACAGTAGTACAGCGATGTGTAGAACCAAAGTATCTAGTAGTTTGCCAAATTTAACCATAGGCACGAACATTCAATTTAACCTAATGTTCTCTTTCTCTTAATAATAGGGATTTCAAATTGTGGGGCGTTTCAGTCACCTTTGTGATGAAGAAATAACACTTTCATGGTAAACATAACCTCCATTTTTACAGTTAATGGCATCATAACCAGAAATTAGTTATTTGGGTAATAAAATACTTAAGTTTTCGGCTGTAAGCCACAGAGTTTCTACAAAAGAACTTCGGAATTCCATATAAACGTTAATTTCTGCATTCTCGCCCCAGGCCTACCAACTGGTGTTTCATAAAGTTTTTAGGTAGCTGAACACCCTTGAATACATAGGAGGATACCATCTTTTTCATGCAATTCGTTGTGACATTTTAAAATCTCGAAGTCCATTTTTAGAAACCTCGTATTAAATAAAGAATTAAAATAGAACAAAGTGAAATAAAATGCAAGGGAAACAATTAGATTGTTGCACTGCCGCATAAAAATAGGGGGAAAATGCGTACAAACTACCATAGGGCATGAGGTATACTACAAAAAATAATAATAATAATAAATTAAAGTGATTGCTGTTTTGAATATATCATCTGAAAGAGAATATTAAATTATTACGTTGCATTGCAGTAAACCACTTAAACAACGAATCGGTTTCGTAAGATCATAGCATTAAAACATGTACCGCTTCTTCTTTGAGGAAACTTACACATGCGGAATATTTGTCTCTGACTGCTACCCACTGCCAATTCAAAGCCGTCTTCGTGAGTTTAAATTCTGGGTTCTTTGCACAATTGCATTATTACATTTCATTGGAGGAAATGTCGGAATTTACGCGGCTTACAACAACAAACAACATACCTGTGTGCAGAATTGAACAGTGTTGGCCTCTATGTTGCACATTCGTTTACAAAGTAAATGTTGTTATTAAGTGTTTAAAATACAATTAATTATATTCTTATATGAAGTATAGTATATATTTTTAATTTATTAGCACGTAGTTAACATACATATTTAACAACTTTTCAGAAAATAACCTGAAATGTGTAATGAAAGAGAAAAGAGAATTAAATAAGAACAGGATTCAAGCAAACAAACAAAACCAAAAATCGTTGAGAATTATAACTCCTGCACTGACGTTTACCTCTAAACCCAGCGAATTGGCTGAAGGTCAACTTGTTTCTCTGATTGAGCTTGCCATCTTGAACTTATCGTATAAGCACTAACAACTACGGTTTCTGGAGCACAACTACAAGCACCCAATCTGCCACTGGACTTATAATATGGAAAGGTTGATGCACGAAAGTTTCATTGGGAATAGCATTGAACTGGTATTTCAATTTCAGATTTAACAGTCACAAATTACTCTTTTTACTCCTCGTTAATACGTATGCGGCATTTTTGTTAGCAGTGGCTAACCTATGTTTTGGTGCCGAATATTGGCTAAAATAAGTCCAGTAGCAGATCTGTTATGTATCTACTCACAATGACGCAAATATTATTTACTTATTTATGGTTAACGGTATGGTTGGAGCTTATTTTACAAGTCAGACATGCTGAGTATCATTGGTGTCTAATAATTTTTAAAGTTAATATGGGGTTTCAATTTTCATCAATTAAATAAAGAATACGAAAGGAATTATTTTGGAATACACTCCTTCTAGAAAGAAAATCCGTACATACAAGTATGACGAACAAAACTCTAACTTGCGTTATTATTACTTCATCACAAAGACCCTTGGAGAAAATGTATGCAAATGCTCACCTATCCATGAGAGTTTCCAGAATACCATAAACAGCAGCTCTGTCTAAGCTGTGACCAAGCGAGCGTCCCATTTCAGGAAACATGTGAAGTTCTGTTGCATTTGGTGGCAGCTTGTACTGAAATTGAAAGTTTGCTGTCCAACTCAGTATTTTCTTGGGCAGGTCAACAGGAACAGCCATTCCAATGATCAACTGAAGGTAGAGAAATTAAATGATTTTACTTGCTTGAATATTCTAAAGGGAATAGGAAAGTGAATATCAAAGTTTTTAAATATAGATGTGCTCAACTCAAACTACTTCGGACAGAGTCGTTATATGACCAGTCTTTGAAAACCGAAATCCTGATTGAAAAGCTCTATTAACACTAGTATTTCATATTGATAGGCTACTTCGGACATGTTAACAAGCGACTAAGGCTTTTCGTATTTAAATGACACTGAGCACCATTTTGAGTATTAAACGCCATAGCGAGGGTAAAAATATCACGCTCGTGAGGGACGCTTAAGGGTGGACTATCTTTGCTAAATGGCCAACTGACGAATTTGGGTTGTGGCTCTCATGTAAGAAAGCATGACAGATGTATAAAGGTGTAGAAGAACGTAGGTATTAGCATAAGACGATATCGATTTCAGAAATCGCAAAGAGAAATATGTATCTTCGGCATTCTAAACTTGCGCATAATCAATCTATTTTCAAACTTTGTAAGTAACAGCTTAACAGCCATTTGCTAGCTCTGTGATTCGGTTGCGATCCGTTTCCGTATCGCGTAACAACCTTTCAAAGATGATCCATCTGTTCTCACACTGGAATACTCAAATCTATGAATACGATAGCTTTGGGCGTCTTTGTAACCCGCTATCTTAGTGAAGAAACAGACCAGATAAACGTGAAATCTATAATATGACCCTCTGAAATTGCTACATCTATCTGTTGAAACACTTCCTGTTGTGAGGCGAGATGATGAATGCATCTTTGCAGGAAATCTTGGATTTGCTGCTGGAACCAGTGCCGAAACACACCATGCACCCAATCATCCGATATGAATCTTTTGCTAATGAGTATTTTCTGAATCTTCAGAGTGTTTCACAGACAGTATCGGCAATATTCGAGCACTGTTATGAAGCAAATTGGCTAGGACTAGGACTAACTGCGGAGAAGGAGTTAGCATCTCGACCTACAAGATGTTTCTACCTGAAGCCACTGACGGGGTGCCTCCGGGAAAACTCGGACACTGCCCTCATTCCGGGGACGAAGGGTTACATAGAGCATCCCATACAACGTTGAGACTCCCGCAACACTGAAACAGACCAAGCAGATCAAAAGGTGAAGTGAAATGAGAATGTAGGTTAAATGAAGGGACAGAAAATACGGGGGATGCAATGAACCTTTCCAGCATTCGCATAAGACCACAACCTCCCGAATGCGCGCCACAGATATTACCGCCTGAGAAGCAAATTGAACGTCTTGGGAGAAACCAAGCTGCAATTTGCAATTTAGCCTACACGTTTTTTTTTGTTTTGTTTTTTTTGGTTTTTTTTTCAGCGCATGCCTCTCTCTCTCTTAACAGAAGCCCCTTAAATAATCAAGTAATATGATCGTGTATGCGGGTTTTATTATGACGAGTAGCTGCAGTGTCACCATTAGCACTTAGGTGATACGTGATGCTCGTCGCATATCGTGTGTAATTAGGTTCCTTTCCATTGTACTAAATTCCTCACAAACAGCTATACTTCATAAGCTCATATGTTCGGTTTTTAAATAACTGACCCGTAATTTCAGTTGTCGTCTTCATATTTTGGTGCTCATTGACACTTTAACATAATAATTTTACATCATAATCATTAATAGGCGTATGACGACGGCGAAGACATTTAACAACGCTTTCTTTGTGGTATGTTAAGTAAATTTGAGGGAACAGCACATATCAAGAGTGAACCGGGATACAGCATTCCTATTTCTCTTAAAGTACAATGAATTGCATAAATGCCGTTAGCGAAACTTCTTGAGGCATATTACCGGTTTTCAAAGCGCAGGCGTGTCTAACAGGAAGGTTGCTTCCTGCCTTCATTTACGTTCTCTAATGTGTAACTGTAACTCATGTGATGTAGGCCAATGTTTCAGAGGACCAACGGAGAAGAACTTTGTATGCATGGAAGCTCATTGTGTCCCTTGAAGACATGGCTACTGCAATAGCGTGCACTGTTCGCACGGTTCAAAGATGGACTAACATCTGGCAAACAGAAATAGACTGAGACCGCTTTAGATTATAGAAAAATAAATCGACAACCAAATAAAATGGCGCTTGACGAACATGCCGAATTATAACCAACTGTTTCACTCCGTGAACAAAAACTCTTGGCCCAATCTGGACTGCAGGTTAGCGTGGAAACAGTATTCCGAAAACATGATGAAACAAATAAACGAAAGCAGAACACATATATACACATATAATGTAGGTACTTATTTAGAATTTCTTTTTCTCCTTTTCTGCAAAATATCCTTTCCTTTATGAACGGGGGATACACGTCGGCTATCATCTTACTTTTAAAAACGTTATACTACACCATATTAAAATATCAAACTATTAAACTATTATTACAGTATTAAACTATTAACATAGTTTAGGAAGACGGCTCTGTGTATATTTATTCGGAACTCTCATATTTCAAGCATCTCGATCTTATTGAATTTCACAGGAAAGACATATGCTTAGACTTTAGTTTATACAGAATTTTTGGTAAATTAAGGATATAATATGGACTGAGTAACAGCAAATTCGTCAATAAAAGTGTTGGTAAACCAGCCGGATGGCAAATTAAATAATTTAACGTTAAATTATCCCCACAAAGTTGCAGCACACTTACTATGTAACAGACTAACGTAACAGACAAAACTGCAAATCGCATCATAGTACTATAGTGCAAAGATAAAGGGAAAATCATGTTTTCCAAAGATCCTAAACTTAGTAGCAAGTAGATCCATGCGTAAAAATTAAGTAAGTATTCATACATCTAGCCATACAAGTATACAAATGAATTGCAGAAGTGGGTAAATAGAACGACAGTGCAATTTAACAACACTTTGATTCAGTTGATTTTGAAATGTAAATTTTCTTTCTTAAAATAGGTATGGCATTTACGGATTTAAATCACAACACATGTTAGATTTTATTATAACATCGTCAGTTCCTTTTCTTTATTTATTGCTTCCGAAAGTAAACCGCAATATATGAAACTCGTATTTAAATCGTAATTATTTATTTTTAAAAGGCCAGCTAATTTTGTTACTAAATGCTTCAAATTGTTTACGATTACGTACATGAGAGTAATTGCATACCTAATATAAAACTTGTATTCAAATTTAAATAATTTCTTTTTCTAAGTATGCGTAAGTTTGTTAACTTAAATGATAAAATTCTCATTTTCTAATCATACGAATTTTGCTACTTATGTATATTGCGTTACTCTATGTATGATTTTTATATTTTTCATAAGAAATTGTTTAAAAACAACGATGAGTTGGTTATAGAGAAAAATGAGTTTACCACGTGTATGTTCTTGCGAAGTAATAATTTGATTAAGCCACCTTTGTGATGTGGGGATAGAGTGTCTGTCGCACATTCAGGAGAACTCGAGTTCAAGTCTTTGATAGGGTGAGTTTACTCGGATAAGGTTTTTTCTGGGATTTTTCCCTGGTCTTGAAAAGTCGAATATCGAGTACCTCTAAGCTCTAGGGACCGCGGGCTCGTTTGAGCACAATTGCAAGTTAATCCATTCAGCGTCGGATATTACCTACCAGATTAAAGGACGTTAAATTTCAAGGGAAAAAAAGATGCAACTGCGATTAAAAAGGGACGTCCTATACATTTTACTTTTGAGAAATAAAATAGTCGTTACAATTTTGCTGATGATGTTAAAATCATGTTCACCCAGTGATATTTCTACCAAAAAGAGGACGTTTTTGCAACATCAGCCTTTGCAGAGGCTTTTTCGACCAACGCAAATGACACTACCTAATAGTCGTAGAGTGCTACACGTGTTATATGAAGTGGTTATTTGTTTTGCTTAAAAGTTAAAAGAAAAACAACTGCAACTGACTCGAAGCACTTCGGTTCCAAAGGCGATTAAATTAAATCGTAGAGTAGAATCTGGTTCCTGAAATGTTCCGACATCGTGTGTGGTATAGGGGAAATGGAGTAGATAAATTATGAAAATTAACTTCATGCAATACTTGTACGAGGGCAATAGTGAAATACTTGTACGAGGACAATACTGAAAATTTTGATAACGCCATGTTTCTAAAAACAAATTAAATTTCTTTATATTTGACAGCTACTTTCTAATGATTTACGAGTTGATTTATGTATAGTTTGTTCGATTTGCTCTAATAGTTTGTAATTATCATCATTTAAAAGTTTTGTATTCACTCAAAAATGAATTTGAATAGAGAACATTTCTGGGCTATGACTTTTTACGATTTTAAATCGTCATTAAGTCTAAACAATGTGAAGACCGGCTTAGAAATGCATTTGGCGAGGAATGCATTTATAATGGTACAGCGAATTCCAAAGAAATCGGGTTTATCTTAGTGATGAATTTCGTGAAGGACACCAAGAACTGTTGTTACTGATAAAAATATTGCCGCTCTTCGAGCAATGTTTGAAAAAGATCGAAGGCATCTTATGAATTTATTCGGACGACATTGAGCATTGGTATGAATCAAATCCCCCCCCACCAAAATAAATTACGTCAACACTTAGACGTGGGGAAACTTCGTTGTCCATGGATTCCACATAAACTGACTCCCGATCAAAAACAACAACGCACTGATTAGTGCAGAAAAACCCTGAAAAATATTCAAGGCGGCACTTTAAATTTGGTTTGGAATATCGTTATTGGTGATGAATCTTGGATTTATTGTTATGAACCTGAAAAGAAAAGTCAATCGGCTCAATGGGTCTTTCGAACAGAACCTAAGCTTACAAAAGGGGGAATTCGCAGTGCTGGTAAGAAGATGGTTACTAGTTTATTTTTTCTAAAACGGACCATATTACTATTATAGCATTAGAAGATAGACTTGCGTAACTGCTGATTAGTACATAAATGTCTGTTTACCGCAAATTTTTGAAAACCTTCGTGAAAATCGCCCAAAAGGAAAAATAATATTACATCATGACAACGCATTCGCATACAGCAAAACTAACAACTGAGTATCTGGATGCCCTAAAGGTCAACACCATGGATCCTGCAACTACAGCCCTGACCTAGCACCTTGTGATTTCTTTTAGTTTACAAAAATTAAAGATAAAATATGTGAAATCACTTTTTCGTCAACAGGTGAAGCACTGGAACATTATAAAATCCTGGTTTCTTAAGTGCCTCAGGAAGAGTTGCATCATTGCTTTAAGGACTCGGTTCATCGCATGCAAAAATGTACTGATATTAAAGGGGAATATTTTGAGAAACAATAAAATAATTTAAATGTTATAAAACCAATCCTTGTTGATTTTCTAAAAATGTTCAGCGTCGTCCTCGAACAATCCAAATGAATGTGCACGCGGGCGAATACGCGAGTAAAATTTGCTTGTTGAATTACTTTGGTCTTCATTGAAAACGTTAATAAAAGCTAAAGGAAAGGAATAAATTACCTTAGGAGTGGGTTTTAAGAATAGTTGTCCGTTCTATAGCTGGTGCCTACCTGCCTGCATGTTTTAGTTTTACTTTTATAGCAAAATTACGGTGTGAAGACAACAAACGTGGCCATCTTGTCGCTATTGCACATGCCCAATGGGAACTGCCAACCTAAATGTGAGTGAAATCCGCGGAAAAAGCGATTGCTCTTCATTTTCTTTTGTCGCTGATATAAACGCAATGCATTGTTATTAACATTGTATTACAATAAACAAAATGGCTTGCGAGGAATGTCAAAACACAATATACACGATACTAAATATTAATAAAGAAGTTGCTTTGCAATAACCGCTGGTAGATAATTAAGTTTATATAAAAAGAAACCAATCCTAACCTAACCTTCTGTGAATCGGTACCCTAAGCTTATATAAAAAAACTAAACCTAACCTAACCTCCCGTGAATCAGAAACCTAAGCTTAGGAACATACGCGAGCGAAGCGAGCGTGCTTTGGTGTAACCACCGGGAGCTAATTAAGGTAAGCCTATTTAAAAAAACTAACCCTAACCTAACCTCCTCTGAATCAGTACCCTAAGATCATATAAAAAAAACTAAACCTAACCTAACCTTCCGTGTATCAGAAACCTAAACTTATGTATAAAAAAAAAACGAAACCTAACCTAATCTCCCGTGAATCAGAAACTAAGCTTAGGAACGCACGCTTGCGTGCTTTGGTGTAACCACTGGTAACTAATTAAAGTAATCTTATATAAATAATGACTCTAACCTTCCGTGGATCAGCATCCTAAGCTTATATTAAAAAAATTAAACTTAACCTAACCTCCCATGAATCCGTAACCTAAGCTTATATATATATATATATATATATATATATATATATATATATAAAACTAAACCTAAGTAGGAACGTACACTGCGAGCGTTGGCAGTATCTTACTGGCTTTGGCGGTATTTGTTATTCATATGTTGCCAGCATTTTGTTGGAGCGAGAGGATGAGATAGGGTGACACCTGTACGAGATGTAGGACATCACTTTCATCGCTTTTGAACACCAACGTAATGCAGATTAGCCGTAAAATTTAGTAGTTTAATATTAAACAATTAACCTTTAAATAATGACAACACAATGCACGTCCATATTATTTAATGCGCGTTACTCGTCCTCTTATGAACTATGTGAAACGTGCACAAGGTATGGAAACAAACTTTACAGAGGTAAGATAGAAATTTAGTTATTTCAAATATCACCATCCACTGATACAAGAGTATCTTTGCATCCTAGTGTAGTTTCACTGACCAACTTTGCGGTTATGTCTGTCTGTGATATAAAACTGTCCCTTGAAATACCGCCCAATATCGTAGCACTGTGAAGGCCGGTAAAATGCCTCAAGACAACAACAGCACTTATGAAATCCAGTGTACCTACTAGTTGCTCTTCTTACAAAATAAGTATGAATCTTACCTTACAAATACCAGCTTTAGGATAAAGCAATGCACGTTCTTGCCGAATAATGGAGCTGACCTTAGGCACCAGTAAAGTCAGTAAGAAGAGAGCAGATACTCTGAAAAATAAAGTAAGTGCATAGCTGTAGTGTATTACATACTCTATAAGTCACATTATGTATACAGCAAGTATTAAAACCCGATTGTCAACATTCACATGACTTTCTCTACTCACTCTTCTACAAATTATTCTGCAAACGTTATCCTTCATTCTATTTATGTTAATCGAGATAAACTTTCATTACGCATTCCTTGCAGATATAAGAAGAATATAATAAGTTAAAGCGATAGTCAAATCTTTTAAAAACCGGTCGCTATCTGATGCTTTGAAATTCCATTCTCTTTGCATAAACAGGATTTAAAAAATCTGATATGTTGCGTATGACATTATTATTCGTGTACAAACTATTTTTACAAACGCTTATTCTCCATCTACTTCATGTTAATCGAGATAAACATTCTTATTGCTAATTTTCTTGTAGGCGCAGGGGGAATATGGTAGGCTTGAAGCGATGACCAAATCTTTTAATAGCTGGTTGCTATGTGGAGCATTCCATTAAGTTTGCAAGTCCAGGACATAAAAGAAAACATCTGATGTGCTACACTCACATGGCTTTCTCTACTCTTGTACAAACTATTTTTACAAACGCTTATTCTCCATAAGCTTCATGTTAATCGAGATGTTAATGTTATTGCTAATTTTCTTGTAGATGCAAGGGGAATTGGTAGGCTTTAAGCGATAGTCAAATATTTTAAGAGCTGGTTGTTATGTGGAGTATTCCATTCTCTTTGCATTACCAGGACAAAAAAATCTGATGTGTTACGCTCACATGACTTTCTCTACTCTTGTACAAACTATTTTTACAAACGCTTATTCTCCAAATACTTCATGTTAATCGAGATGTTAATCTAATTGCTAATTTTCTTGTAGATGCAAGGGGAATTGGTAGGCTATAAGCGATAGTCAAATATTTTCAGAGCTGATTGCTATGTGGAGAATTCCATTCTCTTTGCATTACCAGGACAAAAAAAATGAATAACGAACTCCCATTTGACAAAAAGTTTAAGTATTGGAAAATTTAAGGGGATAACAAGCAATATCTCGAAAATGGTTCCCCTCAACAACAAAAATTATATGACATAAATTGTGTATTTTAACGCGATCTACATTTTTTGTGTAGTAAACTTTTGTCTATCTCTTATGGTTTATCAGTTATGCAAACGTCGTTCACAATGTAGAACACTTTTGGAGACATTCCCAGAAAATTCAAGATATACATTTTATTTGTCATGAAAGTATCTTAAATATATGATATTTTAATCAAAACCGTTAGAGCCATTTTTGAGAAAATTAAAATTTTCGAAAAATGTTCCATGTGAAGGGTAATCTGGGGTGGGGGGATTTTCTTGAAAACCTTCGTGTCGCATCTCTGAAAGACATTGAACCTAAATACCAAGTTTGGTGTTTATCCGACTGTTCGTTTCTGAGTTATGCTGTTCACAGACACACAGACAGACAGACACACACACAGACATGTTTCCAAATGCTTTTTTTTTATTCAGGGGGCCTCAAAACATATATTTCCGTGAAATATTGGTATCGAATTTTTGGGTGGAATACAATACTTCCCCTACTTACTATAGGTAGTAGAGAAAGTAAAAAGAATAACGAATTCCCATTTGAGAAAAAGTATAAGTATTGGAAAATTCAAACAAATAACAAGGAATATCTCAGAAATGGTTCATGGACAAAAAAAAACATGTATATGACATAGATTGTGTGTTTTAACGAGATTGTGTCTTTTAACATGTTTTATGTAGTAAAATTTCGTTTGGTTTACCAGTATGCGAAAGTCATTCAGAATGAAGTGGACTTTTGGGGACATTCCCAGAAAATTCAAATACGCATTTCATTTGCCATGAAAATATCTTAAAAATATATGATATTTTAATCAATATCGTTAGAGCCATTTTGAGGAAGTCAAAAGTTTTGAACAATGTTCCTTGTAAAGGGTAGTCTGGGGTGGGGGATTTTCTTTAAAATCGTCTTGTCGCATCTTGGAAGATATTAAACTCAAATTCCAAGTTTGGTATTTATATGACTTTTCGTTTTTGAGTTATGCTGTTCACAGACATACACACACACACACACACACACACACACACACACACACACACACACACACACACAAAGGCACACGCAGACATGTTTCCAAAAATGCTTTATTTGGATTCAGGGTACCTTAAAACATATTTTTCGGTGAAATCTCTGTATCAAATTTTTGGATGGAATGCATTACTTCCCTGCTTACTATAGTAGCAGAAAAGGTAAAAAAAAAAGGAATAACTATTTGCTGTTGAAAAAAGTATAATGTATTTGAAAATTCAAACCAACAACAAAGAATATCTCTGAAATGGTTAACACCATAAGAAATGTATTTGACATAAATTGTGTGCCTTAACGAGATCCACATTTTTGTGTAGTAAGATTTTGGGTATCTCTTACGGTTTAACAATTATGTAGAAGTTATTCAGCACGAAGAGGACTTCAGAGGCTCTTCTCGGAAAATTCAAGATATGTTTAATTTCTCAATTAAATATCTTAAACAGATGGTATTTTAATCAAAATCCTTAGCGCTATTTTTGAAAAAATAAAAAATTTCGAACATTTTTCCATGCAAAGGGTAGTTTGGTAGTTTTAAATATACGGACTTAAATATAAAGTTAGGCATTTATCGGACATGTCGTTTCTGACTTATGCTGTATACCTACTCATAGACACACACACACACACACACACACACACACACACACACACACACACACACACACACACACACACAGTCGTCCTCACTAGTGGTACCGTGCTATAAATAAAAACAACCACACACACACACACTCACAATTAAGGAACGTTTTTTAATTTTGGGGGGTTTTAGGAACCTTAAAGCATGTATTTCCAGTGAAATATCGATATCTAATTTTGGATTGAATACAACACCTCTTCTACTTATTGTAAACACGTAGTAGAGAATATAAAAATAGGAAACTAATTCAATATACATATCCCCATGTAGGTAATTTTACTTTCTCTACCACGTACATAGAGTAGGTAGAGAAGGTATTGCATTCCGCCCAAAAATTTGTCATCGATATTTCACCGGAAATGCATGTTTTGAAGCCCCCCGAATAAAAAAGTTAGTTTTAGAAAAAGGTCCGGTGTGCCTGTGTGTCTGTCTATATGACTATGAAAAGAATAACTAAAAATCGAAAAGCCGGATAAATACAAAACTTGGTATTTACGTTCAGTATCTTCCAAAGTTGCAACACAAACATTTTCAAGAAGAACTCAACAACGTTTTTATAAATTTTTTATTTTCTCAAAAATGGCTGCAACATTTTGATTAAAATACCATATATTAAAGATATTTATATGATAAAGAAAATTTATATATATATATATATATTCTTCTTAAAATAGCCTGTGAAGCACTCTTCATTCCGAAGAAATATTATACAAGTATAACCTTGTATAACTGGTAAATGCTGATAGAGAAAAACCTACCACACAAAAAATGTACATCTCTTTAAAACGCACAATTTACTTCAAATAACATTTTGGGGCATAAGTCATTTCCGAGGTATCCGTTAATATTGGTTCGAATTGTTCAATACTTTTGTCGTTCTTTATAGTCCTGTCGACACTCGTTTGTTTCTCGTGATTACATGATAACAGTGTAGAATTTTAAGGCCAGCATATAGTGACCAGTTCCGACATGTGACAGTCGCTATTGCTTTTATACCCTAACGAAATATAATGTAGACATTTCTGCAAAGGTTTATCTCGATTAGAGTGAAGTAATAGACAAATAAGCTTTCGTAAGAATAATTTGTATGCCCACTAATAAGCGATAGAGAGGAGAGAAAGTCATCTGAAGTAACACATAATATTTTTACTTTACTTACTATGTATCATCTGCATATAGGGAGAGGGGTAAGAACGGAGAGAAAGCTAGAATCCACGCGTGGAAGAACTCTGAAGGGTCCATCGTTGTGTCATCGCCAGGAATCACCGTACATACATAGGTATTTCATATAGACGATAACGCACGGTCCAGCATACAAGAATAAAGAGTGACAAGGACGAGAGATAAACTACAACAGTTTTAGAGTTAACCGTACAAGATCAACATAGAAAAGAATATCTCTGGAGGTAATTCTTTAGAATGCGGAACGCTTATTGGGCAAACACATAGTAAGGAGGAAATAGCACAAATAGCGAAGTTTTCTCGGTATAGTGGCAGTGGTTGAAACTTGACCAATTTAATAACGTAGTGATAAGCATAAATGGTTTCAACAGGAAATGGATCTAAGTGGTTTAAGAAAAAGTGAGGAGTGAAAAAGAAAGGAAAAGGGAAGTGTTGCTGATAAAAGAAGAGGAAGTTTGGGGTAAAAGGAGAAACCCGTGCAGGTTCGGAGAGTGATATGAGTTGTTCTACGAAATGTGATAAGAGAAAACCAAGAAATAGTCTGAAAAGTGGTACACAATCCACCAGGGATGCCAGCTGTTTTAACCCAAACTTTTATAACAATTGGAAGATATTGAACTTTTGAATAAGGAATTCCAATGCAAGGATAGACGAACAAATATATGGACCTGAACTTGAATGTAATGTGGGAAAAGAAAAATAATATTACAAGTAGTGTAATTAATTACATGTATTTAAATCAGTATAGGAAATACTGAATGTTTCAGGTGTAATGCTAATTTATTACTTAAGACACTTATTTCAGCACTGCAGCAAAGGCTAGACCTGTTGTGCGAACTAAACCTTGAAGCAGATATAAAAAAAAATGATTGGAAGTAATTTATAAACTTGATAAACAATGAAGAAAACTGACATCCAAAGAATGGATAAGAAAAATTCATGTAATATATATATTTATGCATTGTGAATCATTTATTGTTTGAAAATACCATTTATGTCACAAAATCTGCCAAAAGAATCTGTGTCTTTTAAGTAATCAATTAAAAATTGTATTTATAGATAATGAGAAAGAAAAAGAAAAGTTGAATTACGTTAAAAAAATTTGATGTGTTACACTCACAAGACTTTCTCTGCTCTGGTACAAACTATTTTTACAAACGCTTATTCTCTATATGCTTCATGTTAATCGAGATATCGAGATGTTAATCTTATTGTTAATTTTCTTGTAGATGCAAGGGGAATTGGTAGACTTTAAGCGATAGTCAAATATTTTAAGAGCTGGTTGCTATGTGGAGTATTCCATTCTCTTTGCATTACCAGGACAAAAAAAAAAGAATAACGAATTCCCATTTGAGAAAAAGTATAAGTATTTGAAAATTTAAGGGAATAACAAGCAATATCTCGAAAATGGTTCACTCAAAAAAAATGTATATGACATAAATTGTGTACTTTAACGCGATCTACATTTTTTGTGTAGTAAACTTTTGTCTATCTCTTATGGTTTACCAGTTATGCAAAAGTCGTTCATAATGAAGCATACTTTTGGAGAAATTCCCAGAAAATTCGATATATACACTTTATTTTTCATGAAAGTATCTTAAATATATGACATTTTAATCAAAATCGTTAGAGCCATTTTTGAGAAAATTAAAATTTTCAAAAAATGTTCCATATAAAGGGTAACCTGGGGTGGGGGATTTTCTTGAAAACATTCGTGTCGCATCTCTGGAAAATACTGAACCTAAATTCCAAGTTTGGTGTTTATCCGACTGTTCGTTGCTAAGTTATGCTGTTCACAGACACACACATACACACTTAGACATGTTTCCAAAAATACCTTTTTTTGGATTCAGCAGGCCTCAAAACATATATTTCCGGTGAAATCTCGGTACCGAATTTTTGAGTGGAATGCTAACTTCCCCTATGTACTATACGTAGTAGAGAAAGTGAAAATACTTTTCAGAGAGTGGAGAAAAGGACTGAATTCGCAATGAAATAAATATAGTGAAAACATAAATAGACAATAAGAACAGAAAATTTAAGCAGAAATGCTTTATATGAATTACAATTGTAAATATGTTATTTGTTTAAGACCAAAATTGTTAAATTAAATGTATTTGTTTTACTAACGAGCAACGAAGCAAAGCTTGAGTAAACAACTTTCAACTTTTTAAATTAGAAAAATGTTCACCCGAGGAGACGCTTAACGGAAAGAGCCAAAGACATATTAATTCGCCACGCGAATTTCTGAGTATAGTATACAAAAATTAGTAAAGAATTAATTATTGTACCACAAAGAAAGTCAACAAATATTATTGTTATTATATACGTAAGTAAAATATTTGATTCAAATTTCAAATATGTATAATAAAACATACATTCTAGTAAAAAGCTAGTTAACTGGATTTGTTATTTAAAGAACTATGTAGATTTACTGCACGTAAAAGAACCTCAACCTGATAAAGAGGCCTCTGAGCAAAATTTCCGGTCTTTCACGCCCAATATAGAATGGGACGCTAAGAACCAAACAGTTAAAGAACGTCGATAAATAAAACTCAATTTAATTTAAAGAACTATGTTACCTTTCCAAATACGAATAAATTCTGAGATAAGAGTTAACATTATTACGAATTCAGCTAGTAGTATTTTAAAAAAATATTAAAATACTTCGGACGAGAAGAAACAATAGCAAAATTATTATACCTAACACACGCTACATCAACAATTACTGAATAAAAAACTATCCGACAAGAAATTCACCCCTGCCACGCCAGACATAATAATTGCATTGCCAACTTCGTGAGCGGCGCGGTAAATTCAAATCGAGCAATTCAAAGTCTACAGCATCTGCGTGTACAGTTCATCGATAGCTTCGAGAATATGTACCAGGAGCCAGCGATGACACCACATCATCCCACCACAACCGTGACGTCACTCAACCAATCCCTTCAACCTTCTGGAGGAAGGAGTTAGACGAGACAGTACACAGAACGGCCTATTCTGATGGCGGCAAGTGCAGCGCAGTCGTGTCCCTAACATTTCCAGATTGAGCATCCCAGGACACCCCTTTGATGCCGCCCCCAGCCGCGCGAACAGGTTATTTCCTCAAAGTACACTAACATGGGTGGTATGTAGACTGGCCCTGCAGCTCTGAAATATGAAAGGAAAGGAAATGAAAGAAAGGAAATGAGGACAAGAAAATTCCTGGTAGTATAATTGTAATCTGTGTCACAACAGACTTAGTGTCCATAACTGAACGACCCAACTGTCGGTCTCACGCGAACGTGCACACTATAGAGGTGGGCAATCATCCAAACGATAGGAGAGATAATGTAGTCAGCATCAGTTTTCCGCAGTCTGAATTCTGGTATTTGTGACCCACAGTTGGAACCCTTACTTTGAAGTCTTGGTTTAACAACGGCAATAAATAATAATAATAATAATATTTAAGGCAGTACAAAAATGCTTTAATAATATAAAAGATGCATCTGAATAATCAGTATTACTACTAGGGAATCCCTCAATATGTATTTTATTTGTACTTACCGCAGAACCTTCATCTTTGGCAGCAACCGGTAGAACAGATTATGCTAACATTCTGAAATGTTCGCTGGCCTAAAGTAACGGGATAAGAGACATATTCGTCAACAGGACTATTAGCATAACAGTTGTATAGAAACAACGGTATTCAGTTCGGAGGAGGAAGCTGGAATTCTATATTGCGTACCAGGAAATGTGTAAAAAATCCTTAAATGAACATCCATCTTTGTTAATGGTAAATACTAAACTCGCAATAATACTGTAGATGCGCTTCCCAGGATATATGTTTTAGATATAAGGAGAAATAGTTTGTTGATGAGAACCAAAATAGTATTCTTCATTTATGGCATTTTCAATTTCTCTACTGCTTACCTATGGTAAGTAGCGAAGTATTGCATTCCATCCAAAAATTAAATACCGAGATTTCGCCGGAAATACGAGATAAGACTTCCTGAATCCAAGAAAGCAGTTTTAGAAAGATATCTGTGGTGTATATATGTCAATGAACAGTATAACTCAAAATTGAAAAGTAGTTTAAATTCCAAAATTGCTATTTAAGTTCATCTTCCAAGAATGCGACACTTTCAAAAAATCGCTCCAATCCAGACTGCACCTGACGTGAAAAATGTTCCAAAAGTTTGATTTTCTCAAAAATGGCTCTTACGATTGTGATTAAAATATCATATGTGTGATATATTTTCATGAAAAATGAAATGCGTATTTTGGATTTTCTGAGAACAGCCTCTGAAAACTCCTTCATTCTGAATGACTTGTATAATTGGTAAACCGTAAGAGATCTTACTGCACAAAAAATGTAGATCTTGTTAGAACACACAATTTATGACATATAACCTTTTTTTAAATTTAGGAATTATATGCCATACAGTAAGTTTTCTACAATCCACGGGAGTTAACTATTTCTGAGACATTCCTTGTTATTGGTTTGAATTTTCAAATATTTACACTTTTCTCAACTCGGAAATCCTTATTCGTTTTTGTTCTCCTGGTCAACAAAGAACACGGAATTTCAAAGCCATCGCATGGCGACACGCTTTTTTAAAAATCTGACTATCAGTAACTAGAAGTAGTTAAAGTAATAAGTTTTAGTAAGAACAGTTTGTAGAAAAACCAGTAGAGAAAGTCATGTAAATGCAGACTTCATATACTAGAATTTGTCAACATAACGATCCTATGCTTTCAGCTAATTATAGAAGTTATTGCAAAGGGTGTTCATAGTAGTGCATTATTTGAGGAAACATATACCTAATTCTAAATTTTAAGACAATATAATTAATGACAAAGTGATATCTGCCTGTTTTAGTGTTTAGCAACACTGCTACTTATTATAATGCACAAAAAGCTAATAATTTTAAATTTTCTTATTATTCTGGGATTGCACATACTCTCCATCCTAAACCATGTTTAAGTGAAATAACAAAATTTAAATTTAAATGCAGTTCTTATTCTTTTAGTACTACCATAGGAGTCACATGGGTAACTTGCACTGCCTTCAATTTGCTTCCAGCACAGGTTAATATAATGCCTATAATATTGTGCTGTTTTGAATATTTGAGAATCTTCCGCCTAAATGGCCACTGTCTAATTTATGGTCTTCATAAGATATTTTATTTGAAAGTCTTTCCCGTAAGCTATTAGATGACTGTGGCATCAGGTCAGAAGACATTTTAATGAAAGTGCATTATATATACACTACGTGATCAAAAGTACCCGGACACCTGGCTGAAAATGGCGTACAAGTTCGTGGCGCCCTCCATTGGTAATGCTGGAAGTCAATATGGTGTTGGCCCACCCTTAGCCTTGATGACAGCGTTCACTCTCGCAGGCATACTTTCAATCAGGTGCTGGAAGGTTTCTTGGGGAATGGCAGCCCATTCTTCACGGAGTGTGGAACTGAGAAGAGGTATCGATGTAGGTCGGTGAGGCCTGGCACGAAGTCGGCGTTCCAAACATCCCAAAGGTGTTTTATAGGATTCAAGTCAGGACGCTGTGCAGGTCAGTCCATTACAGGAATGTTATTGTCGTGTAACCACTCCGCCACAGCCCGTGCAGTATGAACAGTTGCTCGATCGTGTTGAAAGATGCAATCACCATCCCCGAATTGCTCTTCAACAGTGGGAAGCAAGAAGGTGCTTAAAATATCAATGTAGGTCTGCGCTGTGATCGTGCTACGCAAAACAACAAGGGGTGCAAGCCCCCTCCAGGAAAAACACGACCACACCATAACACCACCACCTCCGAATTTCACTGTTGGCACTACACACGCTGGCAGATGACGTTGACCGGGCATTCGCCATACCCACAACCTGCCATCGGATCGCCACATTGTGTACCGTGATTCGTCACTCCACACAACGTTTTGCCACTGTTCAATCGTGTAATGTTGACGCTCCTTACACCAAGCGAGGCGTCGTTTGGCATTTTCCTGCGTGAAGTGTGGCTTATGAGCAGCCGCTCGACCATGAAATCCAAGATTTCTCACCTCACGCCTAACTGTCAGTACTTGGAGTGGATCCTGATGCAGTTTGGAATTCTTGTGTGATGGTCTGGATAGATGTCTGCCTATTACTCTTAACGACCCTCTTTAAATGTCGGCGGTCTCTGTCAGTCAACAGACGAGGTCGGCCTGTACGCTTTTGTGCTGTAGGTACATAGCCCTTCATGTTTCCACTTTACTATCGCATAAGAAACAGTGGACCTAGAGATGTTTAGGAGTGTGGAAATCTCGCGTACAGACTTCTGACACAAGTGACACCCAATCACTTGACCATGTTCGAAGTGCGTGAGTTCCACGGAGCGTCCCATTTTTCTGGTTCACGATGTCTAATGACTACTGAGGTCACGGATAATGATTACCAGGCAGTATGTGACAGCACAATACACCTAAGATGAAAAACGTATGTTTGTGGGGTGTCCGGATACTTTTGATCACATAGTGTATGTGTGTATGCATACATGTGTATGTATGTATGTATGTATGGATTGATGGAATGATGGATGGATGGATGGATGGACGGACGGATTATTGTACACGCCTGAAGAAGCAGACTGCACATCCACTTCCTTGGGGTTGGGAAAGTCTGTATCTCATAATCCAGTTCGAATTTCGGTTGACGTAACTTATCTGAATAGGGCTTCTGGGTCTTCAATTACTCTGAGAAGACAAATGCTGTATAATTGTGAGCTCTATGAAACTTATATTAATTGGCTATTCAAAGCACGTTAAAAGTATAAAACATGTAGCACGTCATTGGATACTGGGAACTTCATTTCACAGTGTTGGTTTGTATGACCTTTTGTGAGCGTGGCCTAAACCTTCTTCTTCACTGAGCGCTTCTAGTTGAAAACATTTGAAATTTAATAAATAATGAGTGTTAAATATACATAATATAAATAAATACTTATAAATTGGTTTCCATTCACACCTCAAGACTTGAGAACACTATTCTATCGCAGGGTCTTTCAGAAATTTGAATGAACAGGTGTCTTCATTCGGTAGTATACAAATCATAGCAAAATTTCAGGATTTTATTTAAAGTATATGCTGTTCTGTGATTATATTTTATCATTTAACAATTAATTTAGATGTCAGTTTGGAGAGATAAACATAACCAAGATCCTAAAAGTAACAAAGCAATAAACACGGCATATCTTTGTTTAAAAAGATACATGATGTACAAATAACACAAACGCACACACGCAGACACACATTACAGTAAGTTCTGATGTAGCGACACTGTTTGCACTAACTCCAGTTGCGTGGTGATGGTTACAGGCGAGTTGTTTACAATGAACGCTTCACATGTATGAATTGTGAAGTGTGCAAATATTTTTAATGCATTTACATTTCAAAAACTTCAGCTCGTAACATTAACTTCACTGTCTATTTGAAGTTCCAGTTCTTATATTTTACAGCAAACACTTCCTATCTTTATTCCATCCACTGTCCTAATATGATTTCTGCTGCTCACCCTCTTTCTCTCTGCCACTTCATTGGCCACCTCCTATTTGTATTATGTCGTGTAACACTATCTCCCAACCTGTGCTGGTAAACAACTATAATCCTCACCTTGTCAGACTGGAAATGCAGCATGAAATAAAATCCATAGCTGATAACAAATGAGTAAATATTTTCAATGTAGGACATAATGCTTTTATTAAACGAATAAAAATAAATGAACCTGTTATCACTGGTGATTCAAATGTTAAAAGATTGTGTACAAATTCCCTGTTAAACGATCACTTCTATCTGCAATAATGTGTCCTGTCTTGCATACTCTGACTTATTTTTCAAACTTTTCATTTGTGGTTACAGACCAAATGGGGCCTTAACTACAGAATGTAAACATCAATTAATACGTCACTGTTTGGATGGAACATTTCATATTTCACATAATTAAGATTATAGGTATGGAAATTTGGCCCGCAATCACTTCTTCGATACGATTTTCCTATGTCAATTAATTTCCTGTTTCATATTGTAAAAATATCTAATTTTGGTCATTTAGAAAAACCGTTATGTCTTCACTAATAAATTTAAATATTAGTGGGGATTTTGCAATAGCTAGTAATATTCATAACTAATATTAGTAATTTAACTTTAATTCGTAACTTCTCCTCAATCCAAAAATGATTGTTTTCAAATTTGCGCAACAGAAACAATATTATTTGTGAACTTCTATTATGCAATGGGCAGTAAGACATATAACCAGGGAGTTAAAACTAGAGACAGGCAAAATATGAAATTTCATATTCAAAATCATGTTCGCCATCATTATGGTAACTAGTATTTTTAGTTTTGCAGTCTGTAGAATACAATGAACGTGACAAAAACCTTCATATTTCACAATATTTTGGTAAAATCTTCATATTTCTTCATAGTCGATAAGACTTGTAATTTTCGCATTTTTAAAATAATTTCCCTTAGCAATCCACCGGTATTCCAGATATTCGATTAGTGCTGTTTTCTGTGAAACACATTTAGAAAACCCAAGCCACCCTTCAAAGGAAACTCGTATGGAAAACCCACATCACCCTTTTCAACAAGTCAGGTACAGTTGAGAAAATATAGGATTTTCTCTATCTGACGTCACGTGCGAAATTAAACGGCCTCTATTCTGGAAGAGCGTTTATTTTAATGAACCAGCGCTTTTACTGGTATATTGTAATTTGTATTAAGCAAGGACAAAGTAACCAGTAACCTTTTTTTTCTAAGTTTAAGGGTTTTACAATGATTAAAATCTATAACTACATGTAATTTGTTGTATTTCATTTGATATTTTATTGATGAATATAGACAAAATCCAGAAAACCTATCTTTTTTTAAACTAATGAAGTGAACCTGCTCAAAACCCTTAAAGTGTATAATTTTTGGAGGCTTTAAAGTTTATATTTCATAATATGTATTTTTCACATCTTCATGTTTTGGCAAATTTTTCTTCATATTTTATCAGTCTCTATTTCTAACATTACCTACCTAACAAGTGTGTATGTGATACGATTTCTTAACTCTTCCATAGCCTTGCTTAGAATAGTTTCATAGCTGTTAATGCAATGTAGATAATGAATGAAAATAAGAGGAAATTCAATGTCCATTGCCCAATATTTGGTTTACAAAAGCTTTCGCCATTCACTATGGTTAAGGACATAATGCCTTACGGTGCTGAAGATACGGTTCAAGTATACATACTACTCAGGACATAGTTATTATATCTTCAGCTTTGTTTACTTGCGGCCAACGCAGCAACTATCTCTGTTATATCAGGACCCTATAGAAACAACGGACCTGACACTGAGTCCGAGATTGAGAAAAATGGCGCCGTTAGTTGATGCTGATCCCTGAGGTGTTTGCACGTACGTGCTAACTGCTGTGTTGTGTTTTCAATACCTGTGATTTACTGTTTTTAGTAACTCCAGTATAAGTTTGTAATCACATTAGCGAAGCGATAGTGTTTAGTTGCGCAATTTAGGAAACGAGAATAATCCCTGTTTGCTGTGCTATGTGTTTTCCACATAGTTTACTAGTATTTTCCATGTAGATTATGGCAACATTAAATATAAAGCACACATTATATGTTTATTAATTTATCCATTTGAGAATATTGTTTGTGTTACAGTTACTGTGGTGTTATAAAGAAAAATTATTACAGTCGGGGACATTATAGTCTCAAATACACCTAACGTAAAAAGTTACACCATATGTGTATTTATGATACATAATAAAATAATTATGCATATGGATGTGTATCATGTGTATAATGAGTCCGAGTGATTCTCATATACGGGAGTTTTGCCATGGAAGGTACCATTGGTATCAGATGCATAGATCGTGAATACTTTACGCCTTTGAAGGATTCACCTGTAAGCATACTTCATTTTGCTTCAGACTTTATTATAAGAAAGGATGAATTCCCTTGTGATGATGGTTCTTTTGTAGCAGTACCAAGAAAGGGATTATACTGAAATTTAGTAGTAAGAGTAAGTAGTAATCTGCTGTATTACTTTGGTCTTCATTGAAAACGTTAATGAAACTTAACGGAAAGTGAATAAATTATCTTAGGAGTGGGTTTTAGGAGTAGTTGTTGTCTACTTTATAGCTGGTGCCCACCCGCTCGCCCTTTTACGTGTTTTAATTTTATAGCAAAAATACGGCGTGAAGACAACAAACGTGGCCATCTTGTCGCTATTGCACATGCGCAATGGGAACTGCCAACCTAAATGAGAATGTGTAATTAATATTGTATATAATTTCCAATCAGTTGTCCTTAGTTCGAATCCCGATCTTTCAATGACTTCCTTAATTTTTCTCTATACACTAGAATATATCACTTAGATTGATGCTGTAACTGTATACAGCTCTTTTAAACATGTCAAACTAATATTGTAAATAATTTTGTTTCTGGTGTTCTGGGTTCGAATACCGATAAAATGTAATTTAATTACAAATTTAATAACTCCTAAACTAATTAAGATAAAGACGCCAAATAAACTTTATTGCATTTATGTTATTAGGTAGTATCTTGTGAATGTGTAATTAGATACCTGACGTCCTGGGTTCGATCCTTAATGTTTAAATCTTCATTACCTCGGGAACTAAGTGAGGTAAAGGAGTGGACCAAAGCATGATTGATAGGTTCTGTACTGGGTGATTAATGCTGTATATAATTGCCAGTCAGTTGTGCTTGGTTCGATTCCCTATCTTTTAATGACTTCCTTAATTTTCCTCTGTACACTAGAATATATCACTTAGATCGATGATGTAACTGCATGCAACTTTGTTTAACATGTCAGACTAATATTATAAATTATTTTGTTCCTGGTGTTCTGGGTTCGAATACCGATTCAATGAAATTTACTTGCAAATTTAATAACTCGTAATTTAATTTAGATAGACACGTTAAGTATAAAGTAAACAGATTGCCTTGTTCCTAAATATCGTTATCATTATAAAAATTACTTTAAAGTACTTAAATAGAATCCCGAAGGGGTGATTTAATATATCTTCAAGCCTATGGATCATATCAGGTTCGAGTAAAGATTAAATGCTTGATGATGATGTGGGGGAGCTAAATTAATAAAATACATTTATTAAAAGTATTACCGGGTTCGATTCTAGAAGCTTAGAATCTCTGTAACTCTGGAAAAATTGCTTTGCTCGTGATTGCAGTGAAATGTAATGGTTTTTCTGTGGGAAGATGGAAAGGAACAATTGAAAAGGGAATGAAAACATGAAATAATGTAGTATATACATACATTTAACTACACAATGGAGAAAATCTTCTAGTTACCTTTTAAGCCGTTACTTTTAAGTATTGTGATAATAGAGATTGTGCTAGCTTTGGTGTAATGGGTGGTGGTAGGCTTTGAATGGAACATCTGACTGAATGAGCGTGTGGGAATACTTCTCTTGTTGGTGTGACAGCATATACAGGTAGTTACGAGACGAGTTTAAACGTGTTTGATACTGCCAGACATCCTGTCTCTGGGTGTGACGTCATAGACATCGAGCATCCTATAGAACTTCACGATCTACGCAACGATCTACCTTTCCTGCCTGAGTGTATGAAACCATTGAAATCATATACAAAGAAACTGATACCTCGAAAGAAGTATGTAGTACATTACATGGCTTTGAAGCAAGCTCTTAATCATGGGTTACGACTAAAAAAATCCATCGTGTGATGCAATTCCTACAGTCTCAGTGGTTAAAACTTTATGTGGAATTTAACAACAGGCTACTACAATAAGCTGCAAATGATTTCGAGAAGGACGTCTACAAGCTCTTTAACAACGTCATGTTTGGAAAAACTATGGAGAATCTCCTGATTGTATGGATATACGACTGGTGATAAATGAGAAGACTCTAGAGAAGCTGATCGCCAAGCCTACGTTTATCGATAGGACAATATGTGCTGATATTCTAGCTCTTGTACATATGACCTCTCGACAAGCCTATATACATTGGTATGAGTGTGTTGGACATCTCCAAGACAATGTATCACCATAATTATGATGTGATGTTACCAGATTACGGAGCTGGAAACCTGAAGCTTATGTACATGGATAATTATTCATTCATTCATCGTGTAACAACTGGAGATGTGTACCATGACAAGTTACGTTTACTTGAGCACCTGGATACTGCTGATTATCCTACAACTATATATGCTATTCAGTTCTAAACAAAGTGCTTGGGAAATCTAAAGATGAGGCAAATGGTAAAATCTTCCCGCGCTTTGTCGGACTACGAGCTAAGATGTATGCCTTAGATATCCATGGCTCAATGGTAAAAACGATTAAGGGTATAAAACGTAGTGCTATTAAGCAGTACATTACGTTTGACATCTATACAGACTGCCTTAAAACCTGTGAAATCATCAGAACGCCTATGAATCTAATCTTATCACGAAAGCACGCTGTTACTACTGTGCAAGTGAATAAAATTACACTGAATCCCTTTGATGATCTCCGCGAGTCTACAGTGTTAAAAAAATTAAAGTTTACTCATGTGCTGTGTATGCATATGGCAGACAAATGGTGAAGAAAGGAAAAGATGGAAGGGGAGGCGGTAACCATTGTCATTAGGAGCAAATACTAGTGTTAGTCTCAGGCCTATATAAAGGGAAGAGGCATCTACCCTTACAATCCTTGTTTAATGAAGCAATGATTTAACTGATAAAGCTGCTACATTTGAACAAAAAATGGATTAGCTGCTGCTGCTAGAGCTGTAATGTAACCGGTTGTTGTCACTGCTATTATTGTATCAGATGTTGCTACAGCTGTAGGATCTGTTACATCTATTGTTGTACAGCTGCTGTATCTGCTACGATAGCAATTGTATTTGCTTTTGCTACAGCTATTGTGCTGACTGTGTCTAATGCTGCTACAGCTGCAGGATCTATTGCTGCTATCGTTGTAGCTGCTGTTGCTATAGATGCTGTATCTGCTACTACATCTGTCGTATTTACTGTTGATGTTGTTGTGATGACTGCTGTTGCTGTGGTAAGTGAATCTACAGCTGGAATATCATTGCTGTGATGCTTGCTATTGCTAACACTGCTAAATCTCTAGCTGCTGCAGTTGTTATTTAATGCAACTGCTGCTGCTATTGTTATAACAGATGCTGCTACAGCTGTAGGATCTGTTACAGCTATTGTTGTACAGTCTCTGTATCTGCTACGATAGCTGCTGTATTTGCTTCTGCTACAGCTATTGTGCTGACTATGTCTAATGCTGTTACAGCTACCTGATCTGATACTGTTATTGTTGTAGCTGATGTTACAGTGTTGTATCTACTACGTCAGCTTTCATATTTGATGTTATAGCTACCGTGATGGCTGCTGTTGCTGAATCTACAGCTGGAATATCATTGCTGTGATGCCTGTTATTGCTAAGAGTGCTAAATATATAGCTGCTGGATTAGCTGCTGCTCCTACAGCTGTTATGTAACTGGTTGTTGTCGCTGCTATTATTGTAGCAGATGTTGCTACAGCTGTAAGATCTGTTACATCTATTGTCGTACAGCTGCTGTATCTGCTACGGTAGCTATTGTATTTGCTTCTGTTACAGCTATTGTGCAGGCTGCGGCTGCTGTTGTTATAGATGTTGTATCTGTTACTACATCTGTCGTATTTGCTGTTGTTGTGATGCTTGCTGTTGCTGCTGCTACATCTGTTATGTAATGCAACTGTTTCTGTTATTGTTGTAGCAGATGCTACAGATGTAGGATCTGTTACAGCTATCGTTGTACAGGCTCTGTATCTGCTACGAAAGCTGCTGTATTTGCTTCTGCTACAGCTATTGTGCTGACTGTATCTAATGCTGCTACAGCTGCAGGATCTATTGTTATTATAGTTGTAATCGATGTTACAGTATTGTATCTACTACTACAGCTCTCGTATTTGATGACTGCTGTTGCTGTGGTGTGTAAATCTACAGCTGGAATATCATTGCTGTGGTGCTTGCTATTGCTAAGAGTGCTAAATCTATAGCTGTTAGATTAGCTGCTGCTACAGCTGTTATGTAACTGGTTGTTGTTGCTGCTATTATTGTAGCAGAAGTTGTTACAGCTGTAAGATTTGTTACATCTATTGTTGTACAGCTGCTGTATCTGCTACGGTAGCTGTTGTATTTGCTTCTGCTACGGCTATTGTGCAGGCTGCGGCTGATGTTTCTGTAGCTGTAGGATCTATTGCTGCTATAATTGTAGCTCCTGTTGCTATAGATGCTGTATCTGTTACTACATCTGCCGTATTTGCTGTTGCTGAACAAACCGGTTGTTGTCTCTGCTATTATTGTAGCAGATGTTGCTACAGCTGTAAGATCTGTTACATCTATTGTTGTACAGCTGCTGTATCTGCTACGGTAGCTGTTGTATTTGATTCTGCTACGGCTATTGTGCAGGCTGTAGGCTGTTTCTGTAGCTGTGGGATCTATTGCTGCTATCGTTGTAGCTGCTGTTGCTATAGATGCTGTATCTGCTACTACATCTGTCGTATAGTTTGTTGCTGTTGTTGTGATGCTTGCTGTTGCTGAGGATACTGAATCTACAGCTGTTATATAATGCGACTGCTGCTGCTATTGTTGTAGCAGACGCTGCTGCTGTAGGATCTGCTAGTCATCGTTGTACAGTCTCTGTATCTGCTACGATAGCTGCTGTATTTGCTTCTGCTACAACAATTGTGCTGACTGTGTCTAATGCTGCTACAGCTACCTGATCTGATGCTGTTATTTTTGTAGCTGATGTTACAGCCTTGTATCTACTACTACAGCTCTCGTATTTGATGTTACAGCTGCCGTGATTACTGCTGCTGCTACAGCTGTTATGTAACCGGTTGTTGTCACTGCTATTATTGTAGCAGATGTTGCTACAGCTGTAGGATCTGTTACATCTATTGCTGTATAGCTGCTGTATCTGCTACGGTAGCTGTTGTATTTGCTTCTGCTACGGCTATTGTACAGACTGCGGCTGATGTTTCTGTAGCTGTAGGCTCTATTGCTGCTATCATTGTAGCTGCTGTTGCTATAGATGCTGTATCTGCTACTACATCTGTCGTATTTGCTGTTGTGATGCTTCCTGTTGCTGAGGATGCTGAATCTAAGTTGTTGGATTTGCTGCTGTTTCTGCTACAGCTGTTATGTAATGAGGCTGCTGCTGCTATGACTTAAATACCTGTGATACTACCCTAATCATGTAAAATTACCTTAACTAGCTCTGATACGAATTCCTGCTCTAAATTAGTACGAGCACCTGTGATACTATCTGGTTTGCCCTAAATATCAATGATACTAGATGAATTACCTGTCAAAATGACTCAACTACCTTTGATACAACCTGAATCACCTTCAACTACCTTTAAATAGCAGTGATACAAATCGCTGATCGAAATTATCACGAGTATCTGGGAAACTATGCTGATTAGCTCATACTTACGATATTACCTGAACTATCTGTGAAATACGAAACTATGTTATAACCGGCCCCTGAACCTATCCTCCTGTAATGCTAGCTTAATTACTCTAAACACCTATGATACTTGAATTATGCTAAATACCTACGATACTCTCTGAATTACCTGTGAAATACGAAACTATGCTATATCCAACACCTGGAATCTATCCTCCTGTGATACTAACTAAATTAGCCTAAATACTTACGATACTAACTGAATTACCTGTGAAATCATACACAGCTATGATGCAGTTAGCCTCTTGTGATACTAGCTGAAGTAGCCTAAATGCACCCCCCGATACTAGCTGAATTGCCTGTGAAAACATATACAGCTATGATACGCCCTGCCCCTGGAGTCTAGCCTCCTGTGGTATTAGCTGAGTTACTCTAAACACTTATGATACTTGAATTAGCCCAAATACCTAAGATACTATCTGAATTACCTGTAACATCATACGGAACTATGCTATATCCGCTTCCCGGAATCCGTCCTACCCTGTGATACTGAGTTACTTACCTTTTAGCGTGAGTGGGTCACCTTTTTTCCCTGAGTGGGTCACCTTTCTCCCTGTGTGGGTCACCTTTTCCCTGTGTGGGTCACCTTTTTTCCCTGAGTGGGTCACCTTTTTCCCTTTGTGGGTAACCTTTTTTGCTTGAGTGGGTCACCTTTTTGCGTGAGTGGGTCACCTTTTTTGCTTGAGTGTGTCACCTTTTTGCTTGAGTGTGTCACCTTTTTCCCTGTGTGGGTCACCTTTTTTGCTTGAGTGGGTCACCTTTTTCCCTTTGTGGGTCACCTTTTTCACTTTGTAGGTCACCTTTTTCCCCTTGTGGGCTACGTGCTGAATCTGTCTAGAATTAGTGTACTGTCATTGACAGGAAACATATTTCCATGAAGTTCTAGCCTAAAGTCGCTTTCAAGGTCTAGCACCTTCCCTCCTAATCCCTATCTCTCCTGTATATAAGTCCATATTCCTACTGCTTCACTATCTGTCTAGCCTACCGACTCTCCTCATTTTCCTATACCTCTCATATAAACCATACTCTACTCCTCGACCTCTGTCTAGCCTAACTCCTCTCCTCGTTTCCCTGTACCTCTCATATAAACCATACTCTACTCCTCGACCTTTGTCTAGCCTAACACCTCTCCTCGTTTTCCTATACCTCTCATATAATCTATACTCTACTCCTCAACCTCTGTCTAGCCTAACACACCTCTTCCTGTTCCTATACTTCTCATACATATAAACGCATACTCTACTCTCAACCTCTGTCTAGCCTAACACCACTCCCCGTATCCCCTACCTCTCATAAAGCGCATTCCTCTCCTGCCCCCTGTCTAGCTGAGTATCTCTCTTTGGTTTCCTATACCGCTCATATAAAACACATTGTACCTTTAACACCTGTCTATCCTATAATAGGATCTCTCCGTTTTCTCGTCTCTCCTTATAAACACATACTCAATTCTCCTAACCTAATACCTCTCCTCGTTTTCCTATACTTCTCATATAAACCATACTCTACTCCTCGACCTCTGTCTAGCCTAACACCTCTCCTCGTTTTCCTATATCTCTCATATAAACCATACTCTACTCCTCAACCTCTGACTAGCCTAACACCTCTCCTCCTTTTCCCTACCTCTCTCATACAAACCATACTCTACTCAAACTCTGTCTAGCCTAGCACCTCTCCTCCTGTTCCTATACCACTCATACATATAAACGCATACTCTACTCTCAGCCTCTGTCTAGTCTAACATATCTCAACTATCTCTTCCATATAAACGCACTACCCTCCTTCAGCCCTGTCTAACTGAATATCACTCCTTGGTTTCCTATCTACCCTAACTTTAACACCTGTCTATCCTAGCATAGGATCTCTCTCCGTTTTCTCGTCTCTCCTTATAAACACATACTCAATTCTCCTAACCTAATACCTCTCCTCGTTTTCCTATACTTCTCATATAAACCATACTCTATTCCTCGACCTCTGTCTAGTCTAACACCTCTCCTCGTTTTCCTATACCGCTCATATAAACCATACTCTACTCAGCCTCTGTCTAGCATAGCACCTCTCCAAGCATTCCCTATCTGTCTCATATAAAGCGCATTCCCCCTCCTTCTACCACTGTCTAGCCTAGCGTCAGTCCGCGTATTCCCTATCTCGCCCATATAAACGCGTTTTCCTCCGCATCCACCCTCGTTTTCCCTATCCTTTCCCATATAAACGCAAAAAAGTGGCCCAGCTCTCTCCTAAATAACCTACTAAAGTGGCCCAGCTCTCTCCTAAATAACCTACTCACGGAGTTGCAGAAAATCAAATAGAAAGAATTCTCATCCAAGATAATGGTGCAGAAAGTAGTGACAGCAGCGATGACGGCAATAATGTGAGTGATTCCGCAGAAGAGGAAGGGTTATTAGGTGTGGAAGAATTGGAGGCAATGATTGACATTGTTTTTTATATTAAGCGCTTTTTACAGCGTGGATTTTAATATACTGTATATAACTAAGTTTATCAGCGCAGCGCATAACCGGTGTGCGGACATTTGACAATGACTGTCCCACGCACTCCTGCAGCATGCAGACGACCGGTCACCTCCTGATCCGTTAAGCAACTCGCTTCAAAGCTCTCATTAAAATTTTCACATGTCTAGAACTGTTGCGCCGATTATAGGTATGTACCTACTGTTCTCGCTGAAAACATGCACCAGATTGAGAGATGTAAAGGCCATAGGGAATGGAAGCCAATTGGTGTGAAATTCATTGCTGCTTATTTTAGTTGGTCCTAACCTTTACTTCCATACTAGCAATACTTCCGGCACTTTTTACTTTTTCTACTACTTATCTATAGTAAGTAACTATGTGGAATTATTCCATTCCAACCAAAAATTCAGTTTTGAAATTTCAACAGAAATACTCGTTTTGAGCTTCCCCAATCCAGAAAAGAAAGCATTTTTAGAAGAAAATCCGCGCGAGGGCGCGTATATGATAATTCCGACAAAAGAAATGTTCATCTTGAATTTTCTGAAAGTAACCTGCGAAGTCCTCTTCATTCTGAATGATCTTTGCATAACTGGTAAACCGTAAAGATAGACAAAATCTTACTATAGCTTGTGTAAAACGCCCTGACAATCCATATGCGCAAGAGAGAGGTTGTGAGCATGGTGGAAGAGCAAGGGACTAGAAGTGATTATGACTATCACACCCATAGTAGGTTTCACACTGGCCCCACCTCTCTTATTATGTAAGTGGGCTGGTCAGTGCTATCGCGCATCTATGTTTCAAGAGTGGGACTAGTACGACGTTTTACACAAGCTGTACACAAAAATATGGATCTCGTTAAAGCATTCAACTTATGTCAACATTTTTTGTGGCGTTTCCATTTCCGAGATATTTGTTTTTTATTTGAATTTTCAAATACCTACTTATAGCTTTTCCAAATGGTAAACTGCTATCCGTTTTTTCTCATGGTCATGCAAAGAGAATTTCATAGTCATCACATAGCGATCCACCTTTTAAAAATCTGGCTATCGCTTTAGCCCACTGTATTCTTTTTATACCTACAATGAAATGTGTAAATGTGCAATGAAAGGTTATCTCGATTAGCAAGAAGTAGCCAGAAGAATACAACTTTGTAAGAATAGTTTGTAGATGAGTGAGTAGAGAAAGCCATGTGAATGAAAAACCAGAATTTTTGTTTTTCTTTCTTCATCAAACTTTTACGCGTATCTTCATGAAGTTCTAATTTCACACAGATGTCAACAATACTCATCTTAAACCACTGTTTGTCGTGCCACCAATAAGGTGCCCGTTATTACTTTCTCTACCATGTATCTAATTGGTAGAGAAGATATTACATTCCACCCAAAAATTCCAGATTGAGTCCACCGGAAACACATATTTTGAGGCCTCCTGAAAAAAATAGCAGTTTTAGAAAAAGGCCTGATGTGTGTGTGTGTGTGTGTGTGTGTGTGCATGTGTCTGTGAACAGCACAATTAAAAAACGAAATGCTCGATAAATACCAAAGTGGTATTTAATTTAATTATCTTACAAAGATAAAACACGAAATTTTCAGGAAAACTCTCAAGCTACCCTTTACATGGAACAATTTTCGAAATGTTTGTCTTTCTGAAAAATTACTGAGGATTTTGATTAAAATACCACATAATAAAGATATTTCATTATAAATAAAAATAGCTAAATCTTGAATTTCTAGGAATAGCATGTGAATTCCTCTACATTCCAACGATCTTTTATAAATATATAATTCTGTCTAACTAGTAAAAACATTAAGAGGACAAAAACGTACTACACATAACATGTAGATATATTTAAAATAAATTTTTCCCGGCATTAGCTATTTTAGAGATATCCCTTTCTATTGATTATAATGCTAACTTCTGAAGTACGAGGTTCGTGTTCATTTTCCAACATTACATGGAATATGTAAAGTTTATACAACAATTTTGAAAATGTGTGATGCTTCGGAAAAAAAATGTTATTTGACATAAATTTTAGGTTTTAATAATAATCACATTTTTCCTGTAGTAGGCTTTTGATTTCTTTTGTTTTTTGTGGTTTCCTGGTTGCACAAAGTCAGTAAGAATAAAGACGAAGAATATTTACGATATGCATTTTATTTTGGATTGGAATGTATCCTCAAGAGATACCGGATTTGAATACGAAAATTGGTATTTTTCAGTCTGAAGTGCTTCGGCTGTTCACAGTCAAGAACACATGCGCATACGTGCACTATCACCTTTGAGCGTGAATAACAGCGGATTCAGTTACTTGTGTGATTCGCTTATGATATTTTTTAAGATGATCGAGACAATCGAGAAGTCGTGATTACCATCTCTACCTTCTAGTGAGAACTGTGCATCTGAAATCATGTTCATTTGCATTGGAGATGTTACGAGGTACTCGTGGATAAAGTAATCTTCTAATTCCTTTAGTACATATAAGATCTTCGGTATAAAACCTGACCGCTCGCACGAAGTTCTGCGTTTCGGTAGCATGTTGGTAGCACGACATGCCACAGTCAGTGTGCCAGCACTCTGTCTTCGCTTCTTAAACCTATATTACTGTAAATCTGTATATAAAATATAACAAAATTAATTCTTACCTTATAGTAAATGCTGTATGTGCAGAAGTCACTGAAACCCCAACTAGTAATGCTAACTTCGATAGTGATTTTTGTGGTGAATGTTCAAGATTTTCGCCAATTTCGTTTAATGCTTCTTCTGTTAATACTACACGTCCTCGCATGTGTGTTTTTGTTTTGCACTGTACCAGTGGTCTCAAATTTATTCACAAGATCGTAAAATGAAGTTCTGGAAGGAGGCAATTTGTAGGAAACTTCCCGATAAATACTTCATGAATGTGACGAGCCGATTCGTATTTAAAATAACATACATAAAAATATACGTTGTTCTAAAGATAACTCCCTCGTATCTTCGCATATGAAAGTGGACTATCGACGCTAATAACTTGATGGTAACTGAAGGACAGAAAACCCGTCGTGTGTGCGGGTGTGGGGAGTTGGTAAGCCAGCCGGCATTGGCACACGCCCTGGCACACAACGCCGTGCGAGCGGTTATAATATCGAAGACCCAGTATTACGAACTGTTCAATCCATATTCAATAAATTCAACAAACTTAATGTTACTTTAAATCACCACAGATTTATAGCAATTTGTATTTTTGAACACTAGTGCACCAAACGTAACTGATTTTGTTTCTTTTAATGGGTTGTCTTTTTAATTGTTGTAGAACAATTAATTCACAAGGTGGAGTGGCAATATTAATTCCAGACCATAATATGAATTTCAGCCAGTGAATATTTCTGAATGCTACTCTGAGTTGTATTTCAAGGCTATTGTCGTTATTTTAATCTTTTAACCTCGTTGTTGCACTTGCACATAGTTTCTTAAAGGGGATGTTAAATTGCTTTAAGTGAAATCGAAATATTAATTCTATTTCTTTCTACCTTCAATTTATACCCAGCGGGATGGCTCAGGTGGCAACGTCTGTGCTGTAACCCGCATTCGAGAAATGTCGGGTTCGATTTCCGGTGGCCCCCACTTTGACCATGGGGTTTTTCGTAGTTTTCCTCTGGTTGTCTAGGCGAATACTGGGGTGGTGTGTTCTACCAAAATGTTTCCTTTCCCTCATTTCCAATCATTTCATCTCTCTTCCTATCAACTTTCACGAAGTATCTTCGGGTTCCGCAGTGCGGCTGGTGTCGGGCAGATGGCATGGTTGCTGCGCTTTGAAAGAATTTCTCCCCGTAAAACGCCAGTGTGCGTTGGCTCGCTTGCTTGGGTCGCTTCGTCGTCCTCTTGCGGGATTATTCGTCTCTGCTGGTGCCCGCAAATATTTTAAACTGGAAATATTAGGGACTTCCGTGCGACTCTGTCGACCTGTCTATCTGCCGTTCTGCGACCTCCTGAGAGTCATTTACTTCATCCCTGCCTCCCGGGGGATGTAGTCACATAGATCTAGTTGATCGTAGTGGCGGGGTTCTTCCCCCGATAAATACCTCATACCTTCAATTTATTTATTCCAAGTCACACGTGAAATTATAAATATTGACTAATGAATGCTACTTCTGTGCAATTGCTCACTGTTTTAAGTTTAGTTGGAACAAGTGATAATTTATTCCTCGATAACGTAAAACTTTACCAAGAAGTTTATTAGCTACAGACGCTATCCAGTTTTACTTTTCGGAACTAAAAAATGGATTGTTAATATCAGAATTACAAAGAAGATTTGATGATGATAATGGAGCCCACATGTCGAAAGTTCACAACTTTAAGGAAAGTAAATCGTTAATTACATATCTATTATATTTCGGTACCACTGACGTGTGAATTTTTTAACAGTAATAATTTTATCCATTGCGCAGAGAAATTTATGCTAATATTTATAACATTATTTAATATGTGTTTTCCTCATAAGGCAATTAAATCTATCAGTCGGAGAAACGCAGTCAAAGGTTAAAATGGAGGCTTTATAGAACTCCGTTTCTCGCTTACATGCAGTGGGCGAACGTTTTGAAACTAATCACTGAAGCAAGACTTGTATCTAATAATGTAAAGAAAACTTATAAACTTGGATTATGACAAGGGAAACTTAAATTTAAACATATTTATAAATAGTTATAAAACAACTGTAAACCGCTATTTTAAGCAATAACTAAATACCTCGGTTATTACAAATAACAACCTTCAACCAAATGGTTTCAAGGTATACTTTATTAACGCCATAAAACAACTAAAAACAGCATTGGTCATCTTGTACATATTTTTGTAACTTATATAGAACTCTGCTTTTCAGCTAGATTTTGCAGTGTAGATTAGTTCCGCAATGTGATATTTTGCAAACTGCCTCAAACTTAACAGTTCCATGAAATTAGTCCTGCCTTTATGATAGAGATCATCATCATTCCTGATGGGAATGTGGTAGAACGACGTAATGGTGCAATCCATCTTGCTTCTTTTAGGCAAGAGCAAGAACGTGTGTCTCGCGGGCGACAGTAGCCATAAGTGAACGACGAGAGACGGAGCGAACAGACCACTTAGCCAGTCCGGCTTGCATTTGGCTTCGGCGAGCATTTCGGCATATCATTTTTACTTTCTCTACTACGTATAGTAAGTAGGGAAAGTATTGTATTCCACCCAAAAATTCGATACCGAGATTTCACCGGAAATACATGTTTTGAAACCCCCTGAATCCAAAAAAAGCCTTTTTGGAAACATGTCCGTGTGTGTGTCTGTGTGTGTATGTGTCTGTCTATGAACAGCATAACTCAGAAACAAACAGTCGGATAAACACCAAACTTGGTATTTAGGTTCAGTATCTTCCAAGGATGCGACACGAAGGTTTTCAAGAAAATCCCCCACCCCAGATTATCCTTTACATGGAAGATTTTTCGAAAATTTTAATTTTCTCAAAAATGGCTATAACGATTTTGATTAAAATATCGTATGTTTAAGATATTTTTATGACAAATAAAATGTATATCTTGAATTTCCTGGGAATGTCTCCAAAAGTATTCTTCATTGTGAACGACTTTTGCATAACTGGTAAACCATAAGAGATAGACAAAAGTTTACTACACAAAAAATGTAGATCGCGTTAAAATACACAATTTATGTCATATGCATTTTTTTGTTGAGTGAACCATTTTCGAGATATTACTTGTTATTCCCTTAAATTTTTCAATAATTTCTAAAATGGGAATTCGTTATTCATTTTTTTGTCTTGGATATGCAAAGAGTTATAATCTGTGGCAAAGGGAATGGAGCTGCACCTAGCAACCAGCTATTAAGAGATATTTATGTGCTTAAAGGCTACTGTTTTTCTATATTGCCCTTGTAAATATATATTCCCCTTACATCTACAAGAAAATTAGCATTAAGATAGAGTCTGCAAATATATATCTCGATTAACATGAAGTAGATGGAGAATAAGCGTTTGTACAAGAGTAGAGAAAGTCATGTAAGTGTAACACATCAGATTTTTTTAGTTCCATTTGTACCCCGCCTTTAACTACATTGATCGTATCGGCGGCCTTTCCTTTGGAACTTATTCCTAAGGCAATGGTGTTAACTCGTATTCGCTTGTCGTTGGGTTTCTTGACTTTGGGTTTTTATCATTAAAACACCCATTCTCATTCATACCTCAAGACTCTGGAGAGGATAAGAAATAATCTTGGCTAGACAAAACTTCCCAACCACCAGCCGGGAATCGAACCCAGGACCCCTCGCACAGCAGGCAGTTGCTCTACCGACTGAGCTACGGGGCCAGCCTGACATATCATCAAGGGTAATTTTGCGCACTTGTCAAAATTGAATTTATACGTTTTCGGTAAAAACTTTCACAATTTATTTCATTATCCTTGTTCCAAATTCTTTAGGCTCACGGAAGAAACATATATTTTCACTTTGTAATTTGTACGTATACTATACTGGCAGTTGAAGCAAACAAAACACTTTGTAAGGAATCAGCAATTATTTTAAAGCAAACTAATTATCAGAAAGAAAGGTGAAAGAGAAATACGAGAACCACTATGCATTTAAAACATATTAACCTTTATGTTTTTGTGTATTTAAAAACTTGCAGTATTAATTGAAACTTATAGAATTGTTAACGTTATACAAATATTTCAGTTATGATACATAGTTTACTCGTGTGAACATTTCAAAACCTAAGCTCCCTTAACAATTCATACCTCTGAGGCAAACAAACATTACACCATTAAGGTTGAATTGGGCAGCAGCGAGTACTTGAGGGATAATAATATAATTATTACAGAACGGCACAACATTATTACCTAGAATGAGATTTCAGTGGAGTTCTACAATATTTCACTCAGTATTTTAGTTTTTACTCCCACACACACTGCACATAATTATTACTTTAAACTATATTCTATGTATTTTGTTAGGATGTTTACACATGTTTTTAAAATTTTCTTTTTATAAAGTCATTTTTGCTGCCTATGCACTCTGGCGCAGGAGGGTTTATGGCATAACAATACTGTTACGTTTTATGCCCGTTTACATTTCTAAGCTAGGATTCGAAAAATGTGCCGCTTTTTATTTAACTGTACTTGGTATAACTTCTGTTATCTTTCCGTTGTTTCAGATGGTTCGCACATATAAAAGAAAGACAAACACACAGGAATGACCCAAGATAAACTTCATGAAATATTTATATACTATCAACAGAACGATTCTGTATTGTTTATTAATTTTAGGTTTCCAACTCGGAAAGACCTAAGAGAAGAATGGGTAAAGGCAACTCGCAGAAAAAATGGCAACCCACCCCGGCTTCTGCTGTGTGCTCCCAGCACTTTGGTCCCGAGGATTCAGACCTAACACATTCAGTTTTATTCTTGCGCTCAAAATGAATATAAATACTATTTTAAATTAGCGTCAGAATGACATATTATACACATAAGTAGCACTAGAATTTGTATATACGAGTCGCATCCAGAAAGTAAGTTTCCCCATTTTGTTTCCTTTGAAGTAAACGATTTAGCCGGGAAAATTGCGCACGCGTAACAGATCTACGACGTACAATCATATGCCGACCGAAAAGGACCCGCCTGGCACCAGTAGCGCGAACAACAGTGACCCGAAATGGCGACTCTTATTCGTTCTCCCGCCGCATGCGAGGTTCAGTCAGTCGTTTGGTCAGCTGATTCATCTTCAGCTCTATCAGGTCTATGGGCCAAACATCATGAGCAAACAGATGGTGCATCACTGGTGTAGGCAGTTTTCCGAAGGGCATCAAAGTGTCCATGATGAAAAGCGCAGTGGACGACCGTCCCTCATTAATGATGACCTTGTTGAGCTGGTGCGGCAGCGCATCGTGGAGAACCGTCGCTTCACGATTACGGAGCTCAGCAGTTATTTTCCGCAGATGTCGCGATCCTTGTTGCATGAAATTGTCACTAAGCACCAGGAAATTGTGTGTCAAATGGGTGCCGAAAAACCTGACACCCAAGCACAAAACGAAACGCTTAAGGAGCAGCGCTGACATTTCTGCAGCGGTATCATGATGACGGCGACGAGTTCCTCGACAGGATCCACGTCACGGGCGATGAGACGTGGATTTCGCACTTTACTCCGGAAACCAAGTAGCAGTCAATGCATTGGCGTCACAGTGGATCTCTGGTCAAGACGAAACTCAAACAGACTGTGTCGGTGCAGAAAGCGATATGCACGGTGTCCTGGAACAGCAAGAGCATTCTGCTCATTGACTTCCTGCCCAGAGGTGAAACAGTGAACGCTGACCGTTACTGTGAAACACTGCGGAAATTGCGACGTGCCATTCAAAAAAAGAGGCGTGGAATGTTTACTGCAGCTGTTGTGCTACTCTATGACAATGCTCGTCCACATACTGCTCGGCGCACAGCAACTGTTCTGCAGGAGTTCGGCTTGGAGCTGTTTTATCATCCACCGTACAAACCTGATCTTGCTCCCAGTGATTTACATCTTTTCTTGCACCTCAAGAAATTCCTGTCCTTCGGTTTTGACAACGACGAAGAGCTGAAGACGACTGTCACACGCTGGTTCCATTCACAGGCGGCAGACTTCTATGACACAGGAATACATAAGTTGATCCCACGACATGACAAGTGTCTTAGTTTTTGTGGTGGCTATATCGAAAAATAGCTCAAACATTGCTATAGCTGTTGCCAATAAAGTTTTTCATGTAACTATGTTTTCCTTGTTTTTTTTTAAAAAAATAGGAATACTTACTTTCTGGATGCGCCTGGTAGATTTAATTATAACTGTTATCGTGCTTGCACATTACATAAAAAAATGTCTTGCTAATTAGCCCAAGTAGTAGCTTTCGCGAGGAAGAATTAGTATCAAATTAAGTGCTTGTGATAGAAGACGTGTTCCTCGGACTCTGAATTGAATGATCATTATCGCAATACTCCATGACCGAAATTCCTGATTAATAGTATCACACATTCTCCAAAAGCTTTAAGCCAATGCTTTTAGATATGTTGCAACTTTTGTTGCATCAACACTAGTTTTAGATAAAGCAATAACAGCTAAATTAAGTTATGACTTCGTCGCGATGTTTAATGTAGTAATACCAATTTGTCAATAACGTCTGACAGGCCCAAAAATATGGTTGTATGTTCGTTTAACTAACAATCTTTCTTATATTTTTCATTGTTGTTTACTTGAAAAACTTGGAAAAACAACGAGTTTGACAGATGATGTGTATGGTGTATAACACAGAGCATAATGACACAAGATGGCGACTCTAGCTTCAGCAAAGCAGATAGCATTGCCGCCCTGTGGTTGGCACTAAGGCTGTGATTTGAGCTAACTCGGAAACCGCTGTTATGTAGACAGTTAAAGCGTTGTAATTAATGCCCTGATATAAAAAACTGATGGGAGACTCAATGGGGCGTTATAGTCACATCTTATCACGGAAGGTTTTATTTATATTATTCGTGTGGACTAACCTCAGTGTTTATATAAGACATAATAATCTATATGTAGAGAGACCGAGCGAGATAGCTCCACGATAACGTGTGAGGTTCGTATTTGGGAGATCCCGGGTTCGTACACCATTGGGTCAGTCACCCTGACCTTGTGTTTTTTCGTGGTAGTCTGAATCTCCTGCCCCATCATTCCCTTTCATCTGCTTCACCTTCATATGTTTCAGGGTCGCAGGACCATTCGACGGCGATTGGTGCGTGGCGGCGGGATTGTGGAGTTTGTACTGTGTAAATGGTTTGTCCCTGGCGCTTGGATGACTCTTTGGTGCCTCTTCTCGGGAGGTGCTCGTTCTCGGTAACTTCCAGGTTGCAGATGGCACAAGAATTGGTGTTACTCTAGAATTGTTAGAGACCATATCCTTGCTTGCGCGCATCGTCGTCCGGATGCAGTTGCCCTTCGGGTTCCTCTTCATCCCCCTCCCCCTAGGAGTCACTTAAGACACCATGGGCCTACTGAGATGGTCCAAGTGCGGTGCGAGCTCCAGTTGCTGGACGCCCCCTCCTTCTCACTATCCTATGCTCTATGGAGAGAGTAAAAGGGGTTTATTTTGGAAACGCAATGAAAGTGCCTCTAGTGATCTACTGTGTGTAATGAAACTGTTTCCAATAGTTTCTGGCATTAATGGAGTCGTGTAAGGAATTAATTTGAACTGTCTACTCATTAAAAACCCTATATGTAACGAGAATGACAATGTTTTTAGTATTGAGCTGGTGTTAGTGTTGAGGAGGGAGGACTTTCGCAGACTCATTGCATGTGGTAAGCGCTGTATGCGATAAAGTTTCTTTAGTATTCTCCCGGCATTAGTGCTGAAGTGTAAGCTGCCAGTGGGGACGCGCTGCACGTAGGGAACTCTTGTTGACAGTCCCCATAAGCTTCTCCAAGACGCTGTGCCTGTATATAATGTTGTATCTCATTTTTATGGTTATCCCAATGTTCAGAGGGTCTGGAACAAAAGTAATGAGAAGCTTACAAATATTTTACATATCACCAAATTATTCACACTAATTTTTGAAGAAATATATATATAGAATTAGTTACATTCAGCTCAAGTTCAAAGAATACTGCCCACTGCGATCTTCTTGATTTTATCAAGCAATATGTTGTCAATATATAGTTGAATGCTTTTGTGAATAAATACCATATCTATTTAACAACCTTCAAGAGCAGCTTAATGCGAGTTGAAGCACGTTGGCCAAAACCGTGACATCGCTTACCTGAGAATTAAATGAAGTATCTCATGAAGTAGATCATCCTCTTCCCAGTGGAAAGGGAAATGAGCAGCCTCGCATATGGTCCTCAAGAGACAGGCACTTCCGTTGAAACCAACTTGGTCTAGAACCTCCTCTAGTGGTTGGTATAGGTTCGCCTTCCTCCGTCGTCTTCTTGACACTTCTGGTAAGGAATTCAATTCCGATGCGTTGCTTGGCAACACAAAGTTCAACTGTAAACCAACTGATATTCCCAACGTCCTGTTTGGAACTTCTATAGGGGTAGACACCGCGAGCACCAACTGCAGAAAAATAAAATTCTACATTCTACATTCATTTCTAAAACACTGTCATGTAAATAAAACTCAAAGCCAACACTTATTTTTTGTGGGGAAATGTTAACACCTTTTATAAAATACACATTTAGTGAAACTTAATATTTGTTGCTGTTGCAACGGATAAATAAAGAACAAGATTTCATTTATGCGGTAATTAATATTGTAATGAATGTTTAATACGAATGTTTCATGTTGTCCACATTCTTCCCTTGGAGGCCATCCACCTTCTATTTCTATAATCATTAACATAAATCTGAGAAGAAAGCACAGTTAGCATTCATTGTGTTATTAATGGTCACCAAAGTCAAATCATAGTGAAGGCCGTGAATCTAATTGTTGGGATACAAAATCCTGGAAACAAGGTACGCGAATACTATGAAGAATGGAATAATAAAATAAGTGCAAAAATATCCCTGTTTCTGATATGGCTATATACTTCCCCTCGGGGATGTGCTAATTTTAACAAATTAATTAAAGATTAGTACTTACAAGGGGAGTATCAAGACTGTCACCACAATGCCTATATTGAAATTTTGGTTACAGAATCCAGTCTACATAGAAAGTCGGCGTTCAGGTAGGAAGACGTTAGCTTTAATTACTAGACTGTATAATCGAACGCAGATTAAATTACAAGGAATCGGTGCTGGTAAGTTTGTATTAACCGACTGGTTTGGACGGTCCTGAAAACCGTTGCGTGATGACTCAGTCGGTAGCCGCTGAGGTTCGCATTCCGGAGGTCCATGATTCGATTGCCATTGAGCTGGTACCCTGACCTTTAGGCTGCCTCTATGGTCTGGTGGTTAGCATGCTAGCCTTCAAATTCAGAGGTCCCGGGTGTGATTGCCGACTGGTTTTTGTTTAGTGAAGATTATTCCCTATCCTCCCTAGAGTCTGGAAATATGAATGAGATTGTAAATGTGTGTTTGATCTAATGTTTGACAAAATAGAAAGCCCAATGAAACCTAAGGATTGAAAAAAGAGCAAGAAAGAAAGAAAAGAAAGAAAAAAATAGGATCGCGTTGGAAGGGACGTTTGATAGAAAATCGTGCGACAATATGTGTATAGTCCTGCTGCACTTTCAGGAAAAATGTTGTTCTGCGTGACATTCTCTGTTATTATTTCAGGATTCCGACTTTGATTTGGATGTCTTGCAGATAAACCTGACAGCTAAGTTTTTGAACATGATGTCATCACAAATGTTGTGTTTCATGGGAATTTCACGTTACACTTCGGCATGTATATAACTGGCATAGGTGCTAATGCGGCAAAAGAGGATCTAACGTAGGTCATATCTCTCTGTAATTGAAGACCGCGGCGAATGAAAATCAGCAACATCAGGGCTGTTATAGTGCAGTTCCATTCTTTGTATGTAATAAGTTTGACGGCGTGACGCGTTTCTCCATATTTCAGTTAAATATTCGGATTTCTTACGTGCCAATAGCAGGAATGTGATTCAAACATGTTTACCCGCTGCCTGTTTAAGCAATTACGAATAGGTAAACGTTTCTTAAAGACTGAAGGCTGCACACTCCATGGATCTACAGTATATCGTGCAGATGATACTTCGGTGCTATGCAACACTTAAATGTAAGGGGTTTACTTCTTTATGAGAGACTATTTGGCTGCTCTACGTTGCACGAGTAGCTCTTTAAACTCGAATGGCGATTTAATTAGTTTGATTTACCCCCTCCACCCATTATTTATAATACAACAAGGTAGAGAATTTTTATTATGAATCTTCCCATTTAACCCTAATAACTGCAATTTCGTACTGCCCCAGCTATTACTAATAACGGATGAAAAAGCCCTGATATGGGGATGAGTAACATCGGCGGAGCGTCAAAGTTCCATTACCTCAACCGAGAGGGATGGCTCAGGCGGTTACGTCTGTAACCCGCGTTCAGGAGGTCCCAGGATCGATCCCTGGCGACTGCCCACTCTGACCCATGGGATTTTTCGGGGTTTTCCCGGGTCGTCAGGGGAATGCTGGAGTAGTTTCTTTCATCCCCGAATTTCCTGTCCCTTCATTTCGTTTATCTATCAGGGTCGGAAGTGTCGGGGATGGTATTTCGGTGCAGCGTGGCAGGGGAAAAGGATGCTCTTTGTGACTCAGCCCCACTGCTTTCGGATAGCTGCCGGGTATCCGAACCCCCTTGAGGGTCTTTGGACCTCCTCTGTATGGGGGTGGAGTCCCCGGTCTGTCTATCCGTCTACCGGGGTGTCTCTATCAGGAAACTTGGGGACCCTGTCATTGCTGTGCCGTCACTCCTGGTTCCGGCCGCCTGGTGTCTTCTCTCGCTTCATCCTTCCTCCTTGTGGGGGTAAGTACAATGTCCACCCCAGATAGGTGCCGAGTCCCCTCCTTAGTCAATTCAATCCAATCCTTTGCCTTCTCCCGACAATTTTCCAAGTTATAGAAATGCTCACAGCCTCTAAGTACCCTTTGGCTGTGGGGCAGTCATTGATCGGAATGGTCGGGCTTCTTAGATAATTAAAACAGGTAAAATTTTAAACCTTTGTACGCTCTCTTTGGTCCCGTAGTTATTTAAGAACACAAAAGCTACACAGTTTTCACATAATACGGAAACCCTCAACATATACAGCAAAGCAGAGGTGTGCGTGATGAATATGAAGATTCCCCATTCCAAGGTCACCAAGTTAATCTCTTTGGAAAATATATACAATTTATGACCGCCGAGAAAAACAATCTTCTAAGTTGTCAATTAAAGTATATCTGTTCACTGATATGCCAGCAATTTTCTTTCTTTGTACAATTAAGCATTCCTGCTAATGTAGTTGACTATAAAGTATGTACACTGTACATTCCTACATCAGAGTTATTAAAATGTTTTGACATTGGCATCGCATGCGTATTCTAGCGTTATAAAACAGATTCGATTTTCTGCTGTTTTTCTGCTAAAACGTCACGTCTCATACATGCTTGAAATGAAATATCCGCGGCATTTGTCTTATTTTACATGCATATTTTGCGGAGTAAAAACTACTATTTTCATGGCATTTTCAACTGAAAGTCAAAGCCTTCTTTTCAAGCAGTTTCTTTTATAACTCCAATGTGTTCGTATTCAAGCACAAGGGCTTTGTAATTCCTTTTTATAAATTAGTAATATATGAAATGAAATTAGGTGTTTTATAGCTCCATGTTCGTCATAAATAATTGGTCTTTTCAGTGGTGAAAGAATTGTTAAAATGGATTGAGTGGTTTTTGAGATTACCCTACATTTACACCCTCACACACAAATTTTGTATGCATATAATATTAATATATCGATGTGTAACTAAAGTGGAAACTGGTACAAAGCTAAACAATGGAAACAGGTTATTAAGCGATAATGTAGGGTTTCGTATCTTCCTAAACATATCAGCATATTTTAATGACAATATTATATGCGTGAAACGCAAAAGCTCAACAGAAAGGAAAGATAGGAACAAGGCACGGAAAGTAGGAGATACTAAATTGATGCTAAAAGGCAAGCAGAAGAAGAAAAAGAAGATTGTAGAAGGACTTCTGCTGCATGTAAATGATTTCCACAGATTGAAAAAAAATAACGAAACATTTTCCTTCAAACTTATATAATATGTATTTTAAAGTCACTAGATTTTGGTATACCACACAGTAATCTTTAATTAAAATTTACACTCTTGAAATATTCAAGAAATAAGCACGTCAGTTAAAAAAAACAGAAAAGTATTATTGATATATCTTTGAAAAAAAATTACGTACTTTTTCGACCACAGATCTGAACAATGTGTTACTGATGTGTTATGAATTTCTAGTTAAATGCTTGTTTCATTTCTGATTTTAAGCCATCCTTATTTCTTTTTTTTGCATTTAAGCTTTAAATTTGGAAAATAAAGTGTTCAATGTGTCAAAAATATTTAAATAGCGTATAAAAATAAATCAAGAGCTTCATGAAAACATCGTAATATGCAAGCGTAATTGTATCAGAAATTGCAGTGAATTGGTTTTGAAAACAATATTATACTTGAGTAACTTTTGTACAAAAAGTACAAAAGCGCATATATTTTTCGTCTCTAATCATCGAATAGACGTGCTTTAAACTCGTTAACACAAGAATGATCTTAATATAAGAAATTAAAGTTACACTAAAAATAGGTAAGTTTGCAGTTATGTTCACTTTCCGGTTTCCTTTTCATTGAGAGTTGCGCTTTATTGAACAAATTATATACCCATATAATTCCAAAATTAGATCTAAATTAGTTTATGTTTAAGTTATTAAATAAGGTGTCTGAATGGCTAAGGTGAATCTTACGCTTTTCCCTAATGAGTTACATTGTTTCATTCAACAAGTAGTGAACAACAAAGGAATACTTGAAAATGTATGAAGAACTCGCTGTTTTAAACTAGCTGTTTATTATTATAATATATGTATTCGTTTGGAGAAACAGAAAAAGAAAAGTGAGATGAATTTGAGCTTGGAATTTCTACTTTTTACTTTCTCTACTACTATAGTAAGTAGCGGAAGTACTGCATTCCACCTAAAAATGCAATGTCGAGATTTCACCGGAAATATATGTTTTGGGGCCTCTGAACCCAAAAAGTGCATTTTTAGAAAAAGGTCTGTGTGTGTCTATGTGTGTGTTTGTATGTTTCTCTGTGTGTGTCTGTGGTAAGCATACCTAAAAAAAAGTAGGATAAATGCCAAGCTTGGTATTTAGGTTCAGTAATTTCCAAACACGGGATACGAAGATTTTAAAGAAAATCTCCCACTCCAAACTACCCTTTACATGGAAAATCTTTCGAAAGTTTTGATCCTTCAAAAAATGGCTCTAACGATTTTGATTAAAGTACCATATATGACAAGCAAAATGCATATCTTTAATTTTCTGGCAATAGCCTAAGTCCTGTTCATTCGGAAGGAATTTTGTATAATTTTGCATAACAAATAAACGTTAAGCGTTAGATGAAAACGTACTACACAAAAAATGTAGATATCTTTAAAACACATAATTAATTTCAAATCAGTTCCCGGATTATCTACCATTAATGGTTCGAACTGTTCAATACTTAGCTATTCTTTTTAAGTCGGTCGATTTTCAGTTGTTTCTCGTGATGTCATGGAAAGAGTATGGATTTAAGGCCAGCAAATAGCGTCAAGTTCTAAAACATTTGACTATCGCTATTTCCTTTAGTGTCTGTAACGAACTGTGTAATGCCGTGTGCTTATGAGCATTTAAATGTTCACGTGTTGAAGCTTTAAAATGTCTCTAAGAGTAAAAACCATTGTATGTAATTGAAGCTAAAGGTTCAAATTATTTTTTATATAAAAATACATTTTAGAATTTTTTGATAATTTATACCAAATTTCAACTGTGGGTACCCTTAAATGCATCACAAAATGCATCATTAGTGGAAGGCTACTGCAACTTCTTGCAGATAGCTGACGGAGCAACAGGCAGCGACATTTTAGAAACGGAAAGTAAAAGAGAGGAAAGTTTTAGCAAGGAAAGGGTCGATAGAATCATGTCTTATAGCAGACTATACAGAACGAATTTATGGAAACACTAACCTTGGTAATACGGCAAGCTGTTCTTTAAAAATCCAAATGTATCTGCTGCTACCAGTTTAGACCAAGAGTTTATTAAAAGTTTTTGCTTGACACTTACCGCGTTTGCATGTAAATAAATACTACGTTCAACGAACTCATAATTAATATGGAACCGAAACTACATGTGCATAGACTAATCCAACTGGAAGAAAGTCACAGGTGGCAACCAATTGAGACTTGTTCTACAACTATTTCATAATTATAATCTGATGGCCATATAGAGCGTTTGAAGCCTTTCCCAGAGAAGTTATGTAGGTATAACTGCCTAGGAATTGTTTGTCTCTTACTACAACCTTTTTTACAAGAAGAAAAGTATAATAGTATTAACATAATTAGTGGTGGTAATGATACTTCTGCTGCTGCTAATAGTGGGAAATGGGATAAGGGAAGAAGAAACTGATAAAGAATGAGTACTAATGGTGCATACTTACTACAATTACGCTCACTCAACTCATATTTACATTTGTAGCATGTTTCATGCTCTAGTGTATTTGAAATGTCAAACATCTACATGTTTATGTAATTAACTTTGTTATAATAATATTGCTTACTATCTGTCCTAGGAAAGATTTATACAGGGGTTTTGGCTGAAAGGGTCCAAAAATGGGCAGAAAAAGAGGGAAAATATTCTGAGTTTCAAGCAGACTTTAGGCAAAACAAAAGAACAGTAGATAACATTTTTGTGACAACCACATTAGTAAATAAGTACTTAGCAGAAAAGAGAGGGAGATTATACTTGTAATTTGTGGATTTTGAAAAGGCTTTCGATACAATAAATCGGGAAGCACTATGGTTCAAATTGAGCAAGAAAGGAATGAGCACCAACTTTATAAGAGTATTACAAAGAATATATACTAATAATGATTTTTGTATAAGAATGGCTAATAATTAGGTAACTAAAAGTGTGAAGAATAATATAGGTCTAAGACAAGGTTGTAGGTTAAGCCCTGTATTGCTTAATTTGTTTATAGATTATATTATTAAGGCAATTGGAGAGGAGAATAGACATATACCAACAATTAATAACAATGAAATACCAGGTATGTTGTTCGCAAATGATTTAGTGGCAGGATTTATATCCAATGTAGGAATAACTAAATCAATAAATGCAATAGATAGATTTTGCAAGAAATGGAGTCTAAGAATAAATGTAAATAAAACAAAAGTTATGGTATTTAAAAAAAGGTAATGAGTAGAAGAGAGACGAGAGATGGTACTGGCAAGGAAGAGAAGTTGAGGTAGTCAATAAGTTTGATTATTTAGGAGTAAGGTTAAATAGTAACGGTAGTTGGAGTGAACAGAGGAAAATGGTACTAGCAAAAGGGAAACTGGCATTAAAAGCTATAAAAGCATGTAGGGACAAAATTTCAGGGATGAAAATAAAATGGTTAGAGAAAGTTGATATGGCAACTGTTGAGGCGAGGATGCTCTTCAGGGTGGAGATCTGGTGATTGGAGGAAAGATGGCAAATATAGATATGATGCACAGAAACATTTGCAAACCAAATTTTGAGATTGCCAATAGCTTCGCCCAATGGGGTAGCACAAGCAGAATTAGGAAGAATTGGAATTAGAGGAAAAATAGTGGCAAGAGTCCTGAAATATTGCACTAGAACAAGAAAGGTAGATGCTTTACATCAGTGTTTGGTAATACAAGAAAGGCTCAACAAGAAAGATACTTGGCTGAATAAGATAAAGGAAGTTACGGTGAAATCAGGTTTTGGAAATATGTGGGAAGATAGGGATCTGTTACAAAATGGTTTCTGGAAGGATATTAGACAGACTGGAAGATATTGAAAAACAAGAAATATTTGCAAGTTTTAATTTGAAAACTTCTTTGGAAACATACAGGGGAATAAAAATGGACTGGAGCAGGAAAAATTATGTTGACATCTGTGAATAAAGTAGTGATAGAAGGCTTTGCAGGGCTAGAACAGGGGTTATGAAACTGAAAGGTTTAAGAATAGGAAAACGATATAGAGAAATGTCCTTTGTGTAACAGGAAAGATGGCAATTCGCACATAATTTTGGAATGTGAGGAAACCAAGATACTTAGAGATTTGGAATAAAGGAATGGTCAATTTACCAACGAAAATCAGGGGAAAAAGCTTATGAATGTAAAATCAAGGGAAAACATAACAGAAGTTGGAAATTTTTTAGGTAGAGTAAGAGCCAAATGGCTGAGGAAAATTAGTCAGCAAAAGGAAGATGAAAGTTAAATAATGGTAGTATCGAATTTGAAGCAGTAAGTAGGACTCAATGGCTCGGCAACCACAGGGTTTGAGTCCTTTAGGCCCCAGGGGTTACAGCAACTCATTGTAGAAGCAAGAAGGTTAAATGTATAATTAAATTGTAAAACTTGTTTATGGGTTATGTTGATATTATTATTCTGTTTGTATCAAGAATTTGTGCTTGTAGTATCACAATAAATTATTTACTTACTTACTATAATATTATTTGGTTTAATGTGAACAAGATAGTATTATTTCTGAACATTTTGAAAGCTACTGTATCTTTCTTTGCCGTTCAAAATCAACGTTCGTTAATAATTTTCGACTAAAGCTACCAGTGATTAGGTTCATTAGTCATCCCCTAGTTTAATATTGGCAAGTGAGGTAGGAGCCTCCCAACCCCAAGGAGCCAATTTATCAACCTCTTTTTAAAATAATCCATATTAAACTTTTATGGTTTCTTAAGCTGAAAATGCAGAAAACCTTGAAACTGTTTCCCATATATTGTATAATCCAAATTATTTTAGCCGTCATAGACTGCCATTCTGAACCACAGTAAAATGATGGGTATCCAAACACCAGCGTTATGTTCCTTACTCCGCGATGATATCTTCCACAGAAACTGTGAAACAACGATAATGTTCAAGGACATTCTTTCCAGGACGCCTTTGCCACCTGGAAGTACATTAATCGCGGAAGGTGAAGGCAACAGAGGGTTAGTACGTATTTAGCATTGCGAAAGAGATTTGCAGCAATGTGGACTAGATTCTTTCATTAGAAGGGTATTCCAGAAGTCGTCTTTCATTCTATTTTCCCCTCTTTGATGTTATTGCGTTGGCGAATGATTAAAGTTGCGTATCATAACCAAGTGATTGCGTGACCTCCATGAAAATGCCTTCTGCATACATAGTTGTGATAATCTTTCGTTCTCAAGTCTCTGCACGAAGCTTGTGGCCACAATGCCTTAATTACACGCTTGAAGTTAAGACTGTGGACCATTGTGTACCCCATGATTGTAAAGGCAATTCCCTAAGTTCGATATGTATCAAAATTAAACTATAATCATGTACTGTAACGAAACTAGCTTCAATAATGAAAAACAATCATCATATCTTTTAGTTTAAACATATTTCTCAAATAAATTGTTATAAGGTTCATAAAACACGTTTAATAATTTATACTGTAATAATACTGCAAAACATAATAATTTTACCTTTAACAGCCATTCGCAGATATTCTAAAATGTAGCGAAATTCGTGTTTTAGATTCTTGTACACTCCAGTAGTATTGTAAATTAGCATTTTAACTATCAAGTAATTACAAATTATGGTCAGATTTTCATTCAAAATCTACAACTTTTTGTTAGATGCTACTTATGAATGAGAAAATTATGAAGAATAGATCCACATGAGCAAGATTTGGGAACTCACTTTCTGGTAATCTATCTAGGTAGAGGTAGAGCTGATTCAACGGAGGGGGCACATCGCGCGCTGCGACCTGCACAGATATATTGCGGCTACTACCACTCTCCGGAAGGAAGGGATGTGGTAAAGGAACCACAGAGGCTACAGGCCACAGAGATGCGCAGAAGTCCTTAACATTTCCAGACGCAGACCCGTCCCATTGCTGGAGCCGCAGAGAGAGGAAGAAGAACGGTCCACCAATCAAACAATTCTCTGGTGTTCACGAGGAATACTCCTTCCCTTGAGCATGCATCCGTGCCATCTATCCGACACCTCATACGACACGAAACCTAGAAGTTTAGAAGGAAACGGAATGAAAGGAAAACTATGGAAAGGAAATCGTGTTATGAAAGAAAACCAAAGCATTCGCTTACCGACCTCGGGAAAACCATAAAAAACCCATAGGTCCGAGTGGGCGGTCGCGGGGATCGAACCCAGGATTTCCCAAGTGCAAGTCACACACGTTACCGCTACACCACCTCGCTCGGCATATCTATAGGCAAGATTAACCTGTACTCGAAATTTTCGAAATTTTTAGATTTTGGCTTAATAGGTATCTGATACTAATGTGGATAATGAACTGCGTTGAAACCAAAGATATAATTTTAAAACCGCACGAGCGAGTCTGTGTGTGTGTGTGTGTGTGTGTGTGTGTGTGTGTGTGTGTGTGTGTGTGTGTGTGTATCTTCCCACGCAAAAAATGATCAAACCGAGTGTTATCAAACTTGGTATATAACTAACGAATTTTATTACTACCCAAAGTTAGGCTAGATGGCATCTTAATTATTTTCTAAAACGTTCGGGTTTCTAAGGAGCATAAATCTCCCCCTCCCGCAAAGAAAATAAAAATAAAAATAAAAATAAACATAACACTTTTAAGAAGCTATACTACATTTAAGAAGCTGTACCGATTTTTATTACTATTAACTATGTGCGTATACCGGCTACCATGAGAAACCACGTATAACGTGTACTGTTAAATCATTTAATTATGTTTTGATTTGTATTAAAACCCCATAAAAACATTTTATACATTTTCAAACCATCGCAGAATTGTCAGAAGAGAAAGAGGAGATGAGGCGTTGCAGAGGCAGAGAGTAGAAGTATGGGAGAGAGGGAGCAAGACAGAGGGATAGAGACGGGAAAGAAAGGGATACGGAAAGGAAAACGAAGATACAGAGAGAAGAGAAAGCGAAAGGAGGGAGAAACCGTGAGAAAATGAGAGGGGGGAGATAGAAAGAAGTCTCTCCACACTTAACGCAATGACGTATGGAGGGTAGCGGGTTCTATTAGAGACGAATAAAGTTGAAATCCTGATTGTTCAGAAATAAGAAGTTGTGAACCGTTTTGAAAATTAATTAGTTTCATTTGCAATTCATATGTATAATCTGAACGTTTAAAACAGAAACATTTAAAAATACTTTGTTTATTCACTGAATTTATCGCAAAAATTCTTAATTATCCTTAATTCCAACATAAATTCTTATGTTCTGAAATCTTTTTTACCAGATGCAGATATGGAAAATTATATAATAATTCTACTGATTACCAAACATTCGCATGTAAGGAATTTTTCTTATAGTTATGTTTGACAATATGTATGCGTTGTACTTTTAGCAGGTTCAACATTACTGCGAGGGCGGAACAGGCAATTTCATGTCCATGAATTGGAGGAGGGGGAGGAGGAGGAGGAGGAGAAGAAGAAGGTTTTTGCTTCAACATTACTGCGCTTTGGAAACAATTATAAAGAAATGTTCAACACAAGTTTGCAAGTTTAAAGATATACTGACCGATACGGGTGGCCGAGGTCGTTAAAGTACGGCTCGTGAGCGAAAGGTCCGCAGCTCAAATCCAGCCAGATCCGTCCCTGACTGAGGGTTTTTCAGGCTTTCCTCAGTCCTCATATCTGGCAAATGCCGGGTAGGTACCTTAAACTTAGGCCTGGAACGGTTCCTTCCATGGTCATGCAAAGCGAACAGAATTTCAAGGCCTATACATAGCGACTCGCTCTTAAAAGATTTGACTATCATTTATAGGCTACTGTATTCCCCTAATCTTCTTGTACCTACAAGGAAATATGCAATAAGACAATTTCTGCAAATATTAATTTCGATTAACATGAAGTAGATAAAAGAAGAAACGTTTGTAAGAATAGTTTTACAAGATGAGTAGAGAAAGTCATGTGAGTGTAACAAGATTTTTTAGATAAAGGTCTGTCTATAAACATCACAACCCAAAAACCTAAACGGGTATTAGTTCAGCTTCTTCAAAGGATACGACATGAAGATTTTCAAGAAAATTCCCTCATCCCAACTTCGCTTTACAGAAAAAGTTTTGGTTATTCTTGATTTTTTCAAAAATGGTTCTACCATTTTGATTAAAATACCACAAGTTTAAGATATTTTTATGACAAATAAAACGTCTATTTTGAATTTTCTGAGAATAGCCCGTAAGGCCCTCTTCATTCTGAATGACTTTTATGTAATTTGATAAACCGTAAGAGAAAAATAAAATCTTACTAAACAAAAAATGTAGATGTCGTTAAAGAGCATAATATATGTCAAATAAAATTTTTGTAGCGTTTACCATTTCCTATATATTCTTCGTTAATAATCTGAATTTTAAAATACTTATACGTTTTTCAAGTGGGAAGTCGCCATTCATGTTTTCTCGTGATCATGCAGAGAGAACGAAGTTTCAAAACCATGACCGTCGCTATAGCCTATTCTGTTTATACCTATAACCAAATGTGTAAATGTGTAATAAAAGTTTATCTCGATTAACAAGAAGTAGATTGAAGACTAAGCTTTTGTAAGAATAGTTTGTAGAGGAGTGACTGGAGAAAGTCATGTGAATGCAACAATCAGAATTTTTTATCAATTACACGTTTCATTCTGCAAGTAAATCGTGGTGAAAATTCATTTGTCACGGCAAATGATACCGCAAAGTGTTTGAAGGCAACGTCTAAATAAGAGCTCTTACAAACAATGACACCGTGGCATTTGGAAGCTTACATTTGAATAAAGTGCAACTATGGAGCTCTAAAACATCCCCGTAGCTTCCTCGCAAGGGACTTTGGGTTCGCTGATCCATACGGTCGGAAGTTAGCAATTTTTGTGCTGATTTGAGCCTAGAGGAAAAATGCTGTACATCCAGGTTGGGTTAAGAGGCGGAGAGAAAGCCTCTAACATGTGCTTAAATACAACAGGTTCTTCGCTAATACCGTAAGGAATAATTTGCGCTTCAGAGAGTGGTGGTTTTGTACCCAGTAATTTCCTGCCACATTTTTGGTGGATTCTCTACTGCGGGACGCCCTACTATCGTCGATTTGCGGTCCATCTTGTACTGTGAAACAACTCATAAATAGCTAGCTGTACGCACGAAGCAGGAAAAAATGTATATATTATTCTACAAACCTGTGTATTTATTCATTTGAAATTATTTAAATCTAAGGTAGCTTATACGAGAAGCCTTCTAAAAGTGTGTAACTTTTAAGAGAATTTCCAAGGGTATGCTAAATTTTGAAAATACTTACCGATATTGTTATCATAATACGAATGTACATGTATTTACACTAAGAGTACGTTTACGATCTTGTTCTTTATTAAACATTTTGAATTCAGATAGTGATCGGAGAGTAATCTTCGGGAGTTCAACATGTATGTGTTTCTATAAACAAAAATTTTGAAGTTCATAAGTTCGAAAGAATATTGGGAGCAGTCTTATTTGTGTACATATTATTTATTTGAAATGTATTTAAAACGAAGGCAAATAATACGGGAAACCTTGTAAATATATGCAATTTTAAACTTATTTACAAAAATATGTATATTTTAAAAATACTTACTCATATTGCTGACATAATACGAATGTACATGCAATTTACACTAAGAGTTAATTTACGATCTTATTCTTTATTTAACTCTTTCAATCAGAGAGTGATAGGTAAGTAATCTTCGGGGGTTAGACAGCGTGTGTTACTATAAACTACTTTTAAAGTGCATAAGTAGGCAAAAATTTGGGAGCAGTCCTTTTCGTGTATATATCATTTATCTAATTAATCGAAATTTATTTAAAACTAAGATTATACGGGAAGGCTTCTAAATATGTCCAATATTTAAAAGTTTTTTCAAACGTATACTACATTTTAAAACACTTACGCATTATTGATACTTTAATACGAAAGTACCTAAAATTTACACCATGAGTAGATACATTTAGATCTCATTCTCTATTACACACCTTGATTTCAGAGTGATCGAAAATAATCTTCCCGAGTTTAACGGCATGTGTTTCTATACACTAAAACTAAATTTCGTAAGTTGGTAAAAATATTGGGAGTAGTCTGCATTGATTTACTGCATCTTTGCCACAATATATTCAGATAGATGCGGTTTAAAGAGTTTGCCATCAATTAAAAAGTAATTTTTGATTTCATATGCTAAAGTAACCTCCAAAAAGTATCATTAAAATTTTTGCGAACTCTGGCACTAGGGGCACTTTATACTTACTTATTGGCTTAATATGAAAGGTTACACCCCTAGGACTTACAACCGTGACAAGGGTCAGAGGCCTATCGAGAAGCAGACGAACATTGAATCAAAGAATGAAGAACCCGGAACGAGGGATGAGAGTGAGGGAAGAAGGTGATATGAAATGAAGGCGAAATGGATGAACATCGGTGGAATGAACGGCGGGGGAACCCGGAGAACCCGCCCAAATGCCGCTTTGTGCACCACAAATTCCACATGAGGGCCCCTGGGATCGAACCCGGTCCGCCTTGGTGGGAGATGAGCGGTTTAAACACTCGGTTACAGTGCTGCTGGTATTTTATATAACACGATAAAGTAATTTATTAAAATGTTCATAAAATTAAAACTGCTTAATGCTGAGAGATGAATTGATATAGGTATAGGGTACACAACGGAGAGCACACCTCGTGCACTGCGACCTGCGAGAGATCTAGTGCCGCTAGCACCCCCAGGAGAAAGGGATACAGTGAAGAAAACACAGGAGGCTATAGGCCGCAGGCAGACAGGCCAAAGAGTCACGCGGGAGTCCCTAACAGTTTCAGGCTCGAATACCCGTCTCATTACTTGAGCTGTCCAGAGAGGATGATGAACGAACCGTCAACCAGGCAGCCCTTTGTGTCCACGGAGAGTATTCTTTCTTTTGAGCAAGTATACGCGCCATCTGTCCAGCACCGTGATATGCCACGAAACCTAGAAGCACAACTGAAATATGATAAGGAAACGGAATGAAAGGCAAATGATGGAAAGGAAATCGTGGTAGATAAGAAACCACCTCAACATTATCTACCGACTAGGGAAAAACCACGAAAACCGCAAGGTCAGAATGGGCTGTCGACGGGAATCGAACCCGGGACCTCATGAATACGAGCCTCACACATTACCACGAAGCCGTCTCGCTCATAATTGTGTTGGTATGCTACTGCCAAATAGATGAATCTCTGGTAAAACTTTTGTTATTGTACCTACTTTAAAAATAGAGGGGTTAGTAATTTCACCGCGGTGTTTCCTTAAATAACAGACTCGTTTGACCAACACTATTGCTGTGCGGCGAGTCTGTTCTGCTTATACAGATGAAATTTTTCCGAAAACAAAGTTGGATATTTATTGTAATTATGTTTTAATTCTAGTGATTGAAACACAATCCTAACCCCACCCCCACCACACACACACACACACACACACACACACACACACAAAGTGGTGTAATTTGGGGTTTTAGTGTGCTCTAAACAGCCTAAAACAGTCTTAATTCACAAAAACGTAGGACTTGGATATGTTTTACTTTCTCTAGTAGTTCTCGTAAGTAGAGGGAGCATTGTACTCCAACCAAAATCACCAGAAATAAATGTTTTGAGACTTCCTGGATACCAAACAGGCATTTTTAGACAAAAAGAAGTTCGACTGTATTCGTATGTGTATGTGTGTGTTTGTCTGCGTCTGTAAACAGCATAACTCAAAAACGAAAAGTCAGTCAAATATTAAATGGAATTTAAGCTCAGCATCTTCCAAGGATGCAACACGAAGATTTTCATCTCCCTATCTCACTCGTACTACCCTTTGTATGAAAGCATTTTCAAAAATTTTGATTTTCTAAACAACGCTCTAACGATTTAAATTAAAACACCATATGTTTAAGATACAATGCATACGTTTATGACAAAATGTATATCTTGAATTTTCTGGGATAGTCAAAATATTACTGCATAAAAATGTAGATATTGCTAAAGCACACGATTTATGTCAAATAAAAGTTTTTGAGACAGGCCTCGTAGCCCAGTCGGTAAAGCACCTGCCTGCTGTGCGAGGGGTCTGAGTTCGATTTATGGCTGGGGAGTGGGAATTTTTCTCTAACCAAGATTATTCCCTATTCTCCCCAGAGTCTGGAAGTGCGAATGTGTGTTTGATCTACTGATTAAAGCCCAAAAAGTGCTAGAAACCTAGCGACAAGAGAATACGAGTATTGTCGATAGGCAATAAGTTCCAATGGAAAGCTCGCAATAAGGCCATTGTAGTTAAAGGCGGGTATAAATGGAACTTAAAAAAAACTGTGGCGCTAACCATTTCCGAGATATTCTTTGTTATTGATTTGAATGTTCAAATGCAATTTTTGTTTGTTTGTTTGTTTTTGTGGTCATGCAAATAAAATGGAATTTCAAAGCCATCGCTGTCGTCCTCCGTGGTGTATGGTTGCCATGCTAGTCTAGTTCCCGAGGTCGCGGGTTCAAACCCGGCGGAGGGCGATGGATTTTTTTTGGGCGTAAAAATCCTTAGCATGGCTTGCTTTGGAAGGGAAGTAAAGCCGTGGTTTCGTGTCGTAGATTTACGGCACGTAAAGGAACCTCAAATCTGATAAAGAGGTCTCTGAGCAAAATTTCCGGTCTTTCACGCCCAGTATAGAATGGGACGCTAAGGACCATAGTAGTTAAAGAGCGTCCATAATAAAACTCAATTTAATTTAAAGCCATCGCTGTATGAAATTTCAAAGCCATTACAGCAACTCAATTTTGAAATATTTGACTATCACTTTAGTTTCTGTATTCTTCTTAATACTTGCAACGAAATGTATAAATGTGCAATGAAGATTTAACTTTATGAACTAGTAGTAGATAGAAGATAAGCCTTTGTATGAATAGTTTATAGTGCATTTGAGTGAGGAGAGAAAGTGTGTGAACTAACACATTAGATTTATTTTTATTTTCAGGTTTTCTTTCTTTCAAGTTAACCAGATTTAGACCAATCGGGTTATATCAGACTTTTTACTGAATTGATGAAATGGAGGTGGAAATGAGCTCGGAGATATAAAACGATAACTCTGCATGTGATCGTCCTATAGACTGAAGAAAAACGTCGAATATAAAACTTAGCTATGCAGTTTAATCCATCCGGTATTCTAATCTGACAATGGTGCGTTTTTAAATGGGCTTCTAAATGCTTTCATAATTGTATTGTGTTGTAAGCCATCATAACTCATAGTATCGCATTAGATTTTCTGCAATAGATGGAGAATTGGTTTACTAATAGCTGTTCAACTTAGAGTGTCTCAAGTTAATGTGCATAAAATATCAACACATCCTGAAAATTAAGTTATATGTAGACAATAAATTATTGTAAATAATTCAGAAGGTAGTGAACAATTTAGCCGCCTTCCGTTTGCTGCACACTTTATATGTATGTCTGTTTTAATTACTGGCATACTATATATATATATAGATACATATACATATATATATACATATATACATACACTAACTGTTTCAAGGAATATATGCTTTAATTTGGGACACACTATGCTTATCTGATTTGAAGACAGATTTTGTGAGTTTTAACGATACAGATAATAAATGTTTTTCAAAATATACTAACTAAAAGTTTTAAACAATTCAGACAAGATTCCTCTTCTGTTTCTTTTAGCAGCAAAAGTTCGTTTAGCGTGGATTCGGATGACTATCAAATTTTAATACATTCCATCAACGTAAATAACTTTTATTCTACTTCAATACCTTATTCTTAAATAATTTAAAAATTTGGATTTTTTGTACCTTCTAGAGGAGAAATATGGAACGCCAAATATTCTTTGAAATCCAAATTTAAAATACACAGGGCTGAAATGTATAGTTTGAATATGACATGCAATTCTGCAATAATTCTTTGGAAAGATACAGTCACAGACTACCAATGGAATTACTTTTTTTAACCCAGTGTAAACATCCACTTTTGTCCTCAAAAGCTGAATCTTATAAAAACAAGCTTGTGTATTCTATATTTAATTGCATTTTAAGAGTCAACTGGAAGTTTACATTTCCAAAAAAACAAAATGAATATAATCACCGAAAGCCAAATAAACAAATAACTTTACTGATGTTTTGTGTGTGTGTTTGTTTTAAATTTTGAGGCAGTAGAGTTTGAAAATTTAAAAACACTGACGCTATATTCAGCCTTCTGCTGAGCTAATTGATTTAGTGATTTTGGACAAATCCATTTTCTCCCAAATGTTTACATCTGTGGAGATGATGGCTAGTGAGGTGGTAGAACCTCAATGATATTTATGCAAAGAAAAGAATACACATTAAATAGTTCCCGAGCTGTCCTAAATCATCTCAATTGTTACTTAGAATTTATTACTCTTGGAAGTTAGCCAGCATAGGCAACCGTCAGTTTTTCCATTAGTAAAATCGCTTCTGCCTGGAAGGATAGTAATCAGATTGTTGATTCAGTGATAAAGAAACAAAAGAAAAATGACTCACCTGAAACACTGTGGTCCGAGGAAAGACTAAGCTTCGCGGTTTTCTATTCTGCATGGTCAATGAATATGGATAAATCAGTGTTAACAGCACAAATGTCCTAGCTGTGAGGACCATCCTACACTGTTTATTATCACAGTTAAGTCTCTAGACTTGCTGAACACCAAAGAAAACATGGTGGTGAGGCAAGTATTCTAATGAAGAATAACTGTTCTCATTCAGTCCAGTCGCGTTGTTAAATGAATGCTTCTGTGCACAGATGTAAGTAGAACTGTCCTTGTTGGTGTGCCAAAGGTAATTAATCCATACCTTCTCCCCCATTGTGATATACTCAAGTGTAAATTGCATTCCTTTTCTTACTAATTTCAAATGAAAAAGAATAAAAACATATTACATCTCTTAAAACAAACTAACCGCGAGTGAGTCTTACTTAACTTTACAACAAAGGGAATTGTGTTCCTATATTAATAACTTCGTGAACTGTATCACCTGAGGAAACAATAACTACTTATTCAACACGCAACAACAATAAAGCTTCCAGGCTGTTTTGTGTTTGAGTTTTCTCAACTTGCACTTCACTTGAGTGAGGTTATGCTTATTTACTTAACACTCTTGTACCATTTCAGATTATAGGAGAGGTAATGCCTAATACATGCTGAAATTAACCCGAATCTAAAGCGCCGAGAGTTACCGGAATTTATGTATTTTCTAGCTTAAGGGAATACTCTGGAAAGCAACTTTACTTTAGGGACAGGCAAATTTCTGAGAAAACGTTCTCAAAATATAATATTTATTATGCCAGATTCCAACTCAGTGATCGGAGAATGAAGGTATGGGAATTGGCTGATATTACAAAGACCTCGTTAAGGCTGCATCTACTATATTTTACACGAAGATTTGGATATAAGAAAGCGTTCCGCTAGATGGGTCTCGCGTTTTAACAGTGGACGAAAGCTGCATTCGAATAAACATTTACCATTTACCAAGGGTGTTTGGAGTAGTTTAAACGCAATTTCAGCGAGTTTGTCGACGTTTTATAACAAAAAATGAAACATGAATTTATCACTACACCCCAGATATGAAGGAACAGTCCAAACGGAGGGTGGAAACGGATAAAAAAGCACAAAACAAAGCAAAAATAGTTCCATCTGCAGGAAAAGTCATATCTGCTGTTTTCTAGGATTTTATGGTATGGTGTTCATACACTAACTTCCAGAAGGACAGAAACATCACAGGAGAGTATTGTCATTCACTACTGAACCAATTGATGGATGCTATTCAGACTAAACACCCACATGTTGCGAAATAGAAAGTTCTCTTTCATCACCATAATGTGTCTTCTTACATATCTGGTTTGTTGATGCAAAACTTCTGGAAAGTTGTTGGAACAAATTTATTGACTTTACAAGATGACTGCGTTGAAAAAAGTCTCTTAAACCTTGTGTTTCTTGGTCAGGCCCAGAACTTCGAGAACAGCTCTCGTATAATAAATCGCAATGCTGTTATAGTCTTTCGGCATATTAAAATCTGTACGCTGAAGAAACAAAGTAAATCGCTTACCATTTACCAAGGGTGTTAAGAGTAGTTTAAATGCAATTTCAGTGAGTTTATCAGAAGGTTTATAATAGTAGATGAAACATGGCTTTATCACTACATCCCAGAGACGAAGGAACAGTCTAAACGGAGGATGAAAGAGCACAAAACAAAGAAAGGACTGCTTCATCTGCAGGAAAAGTCATATCTTCATGCTAAAATTGCTGACAAACCCTGTTAAGGTGCGCACCGATGCACCCGCTACGATGCGCAACTGTGTCTATGCAATATACTAGAAATAGTAAGCTTTTACGAATGGCATTGATACATGCCAGCTTCCTGGAAGGTAAAGGACGACTTCAGGACACGATAATACCCTCTCTTTCAGTATTGTCTAAGCGTAACCGGTATATCCTAGGTTGTGTGGTCAACATCGTTGATTCATGTTCCGGGGATACCGGCTTTAATTTCAGGCAGTCACATGGGATTTTACCTTCACTTTCTCTAGTCCATTGACAGGTAAGATCTTATGATTCTAATTGCCTAGGTTTAACTGTTAAGAGGGATTACCACATTCTGGAATACTTAAATTCAGGTTCATTCGTTTCGTGTTAGAAATACCTAATGTGATAGCTTCCAAAAGCTTATTACTGTGAACATCTCTAAAATTATGCATTTCCAAGAGAGTTGCACACTCCTAATTTGTAATTTCAGTGGAAAATTTTCCTCAAACTCTAACGTATGCAATATCAAATCAATACAAGCGGCTCTTCGCCGAAAATCATTTATTTGCGCGAGTTCATACACATAAATTATCCTTTACGTATTAGTGTAACAGAATAATATACTCACACAATATAGTTGTGACATGTGAGTGTTACACATTTTAGTTTTAATGTATATATAATGCATATAACTGTGAATAGTTAAGATTTTATTATCATTTCCATGAATGCTTATACTTACCCATGTTATTATTGATTGGTTATTTCATAAATCACTTATATGAGTTGGCGTATCTTAATTAACTATAGAGTGAATTTAACTTAAATCATGCTTAATTTAAAATTATATTATATTATCATAGTATTTCTTCAAATAATACATAGTCATTATAACAAGACATATTTAGTTTGTTCGTTTTATCCAGGAAAAACAATTTACTGATTTTGTTACCCCATACAACTAGATTACATGAACAGTATCTTAGAGAGAGAACATTTTCTTCACTTCGCATTAGTCTCTCGTATCGAAAGGAAGTGTTGGTGCGTCTCGTCCACGGTAAATAGAATATGGCGCATACGAAGATAATTTCATGATAATGACTCGTATTATTAAATGATAATTTTATTTGGAATATTAAATTCTTGTTACGAACAGTTTGAGGCTACTCCAAACCCAACAAAAGCTTTCGTTTACTTTATTATCATATCCTGAAGTAAAAACTCATCGTTCGATCATCAAGCTGGAGCATTCATAATCATTTAAATTACAAGAACACTTCGAGTGGGGTGCAACGTGTGAGAATTCAACTTTTAAATTAACTTCAAATGACAGCCAGCATGGTGCATGAAGACATCGCGTATAACATATAGTCGTCCTCCGTGGACTAGTGGTACCGTGCTAGCCTCTAGTTCCCAAGGTCGCCGGTTCAAACCCGGCGGAGGGCGAAGGATTTTTTCGGGCGTAAAAATCGTTAGCACGGCTTCCTTCGGAAGGGAAGTAAAGCCGGTGGTCCCGTGTCGTAGATTTACGGCACGTAAAAGAACCTCAAGCCTGATAAAGAGGCCTCTGAGCAAAATTACAGGTGTTTCACGCCCAATATAGAATGGGACGCTAAGAACCATAGTAGTTAAAGAGCGTCCATAAATAAAACTCAATTTTTTTTATAACATATAAATATATTATTATTATTATTATTATTATTATTATTATTTATATGCTTCAAATGTCGCCCAACGTGGGGCTTGAAGACACTGCATGTGGATTATCATAATGCTTCTAATGGCACACAGCATGTGAGACTTCCATTCTTGACTTCTAAATTCACTAAATTCAAATGGAGTATAAGCATGTGACTTGAATATATCGCTTATATTATTATTATTATTATTATTATTATTATTATTACTCATATGCTTCAACAGGTTTAAAATCAAGTTTGAAATTTTTCGATGAAGTTTCTTCAAACGCCTCTGCACCATGTGGTCCACCAATTCCTTTCAAGTTTTAAAATATACAATACTGCAGTGTTCTGTAGCCGATGAGTTCTGGAGCTCATTATATGATGGTTATGTAAATCCAAATTTCTGTTTAAAGGAAAACAGGCCTTAGCAACATGTCCGCGTCTAAAACAATGGACGTTGCGCGTTCCTATGAAACACATGATTATAATAAATATGATAAAAATGACAAGCTTTGCCATGTGATGATCTGCAGTTAAAGAACGTTAAATGATATCTTTAAAACACAACAAGCGATGTCAAGTACAGGTGTTTAAAGAAAACACATTGTCGACACACGAGGCTTAGGCTTGTATTATCCGTCTCTCTCATGAATGCCGCAGCACAAAGTACTCATATGTTAATTGCATCTAAATCAATACACCGTTCTATGCATTGGAATATCCTTTTGCTGTACAATGAGATGTACAATGTGTTTCAATATAGAAACAAGTGCGTTCCTAATTCATTGATAAATAATAAAAAATAAACAAAAGAGTAATTTAAATTGATAGTAAAGGAAAAATAAATGTACAGATGCTAGATTTAACACTCTGCTTTATGCACTACCTGTTCTACGAAGGATTTGTTTAAAAATAAAGAAGAAACAAACAAGCCGAAGGCACGAATCCACACTGATGCGTTTTTTGCTTTTCAGCTAGTGCTGCACGCACCTTATCCGAAACAGCTGCCTACGTGTGTAGTTCGAAGAATATAGCTTAGTTACGGTCAATAGTGCCCTCGCGCTATCCCCAGCTACAGTTACACTCAAAGATATTGCCGAAAATAGACCAAAATAAAAAGTGACAGGTTTATTTTTTAGGTAATCAATAATTCAATGCCACGGTCGAGGATAAGTGGTTCTAGTTCCGGCTGAGGCATTGATTTTTTATAGTCTGATTCATAGCGTACACAAGGAGGGGACACGTAGTGTACTGCGACCTACGGCCTCATCTATTGAGGCTGCCACCCCTTAGGAGGAAGGGATGAAGTGAAGGAACCACAGGAGGCTAAACGTAGACATGCCACAGAGACTCGCGAAAGTCTGTAACAATTCCAGTCTCGAAGACCCGCCCCACTGCTGGAGATGCCTAGAGAGGGCGATAAAGACCCAACGACCAAGTGCCCTCTAATGTCTATGGGAAATAGTCTTTCCTTGGAGCCAGCATCGGCGCCGTCCTATGCCAAGAAACCTAGAAACATACATAAAAGATAAGAAGAAAATGGAATGAATGATCGTGGCAGATGAGAAACCACCGCAACTTTCGCCTACCGACCACGAAAAACCCAAGTTCAGAGTGGGCGGCCGACGTGAATCGAACCCGAGGCCTCCCAAATGCGAGCCTCACGCGTTATCGCAGAACCATCTCGCTCGGTCAATCTGATTTAATTTTCCAAGCATGCCGTTCTGCTAATACTTGATGGGAACTGGGACCAATATTTATAATCTACGAACTGCGTAAATCCAAATTATAAGGTATAATGCACCACCTAGAATAAAATTTCGACTTTGTACCTGCAGTTGTTGTCTAATACCGTAAGTTAACCCTGTAAACTACACATAATTTTGTACCGAAGTTCAACCAGTTTTGTAACATATCGATAAATTGTCTTCGAACCGTATATATCTGCTCCTTAAGTGCAGCAGTTCATGGGTTGTTGCTTGCTAGAAATGAACATCCAGAAGGAAAAAAATCATCGTTAATAGATACTCCACAGCAGTGAAAATATCTAAAAGTAGGATGTAATAACTTTTCCAGGAATGTTTTGGGGCAATCTCGGGTGTTGCTAAATTTTATTATTATTATTATTATTATTATTATTTTAATTAAAAAAAACAACAAAACCCACCCTTCCTGTTTGCCTTTATAGTATTCTGCAAAGGACTTATACAAGATTATTTTTCTACTTATTTCCTGTATCATGTTAAATGTTTACCAGAGGTTTGGAAATACTGCCAAATACACATTTTTAGTATACTGAAACCACAATAAGCTGTTTAAGAAGTAGATCTACATACTGGCCAAGTCATAAAAACTCTTTTAATGAACTTATATTCACTTAGCCTTCCAAGGGTAGTGTTTCAAATGTTGCCAACTCCAATACTATATAAAAGTGTGTACTTAAAATGATTAATGGCATAAATGGTTTTGTTTGACATAAACTTCCTTACTCTGTAATAGGATATTATCTGTATTCTAAAGGTTTTCCGGTAATGTAAACTTCAATGATAATTAAGAAGAATTCACGCTTCACGGTTTATATACTGAAAACTCAACATACAGATGTTATTCACTGCGTCAACATCTCTCTCTCTCTCTCACGCACAACACACACACACACATATATAATATATGCTACTTTAATAAACAACATTGTAACTAATATTGAGAAAGTAAGAAATAAGGAAAAAATGCTACAGTAAAAGGTTATTTTGGATGGGAGATTCCATAAAAATCTTCACCTTACACCCTTAAAAGAAGCCTGAGTGTGATACTTGGTAGTTATCCACTTTTCATGTCTGAATTTATGCCACTTACAAATATACTGACAGAAACTTAGGCAGTTATTTTTCTAAAAATGCATCTCTTGGGATTCAAGGACTTCGAAACATCTATTTCCAATGAAATCTAAATTTGGGGTTGAATACTATACTTTCTTTGCAATTGGTATGGGGTAGAGAGAAAACGTACTAAAATAATGTATTCACCTATGGATCTATACATTCTCGGGATAATATAATGAACCAATAACAGCTATATTTCTTCTCCCTATTTAATTTACGTCGCTTTAACTACGTGTTCATATCGTGAGAGATCTGTTAGGAGGTACCTCGTGGTTCGGTGTGTGGCGGACAGTTAGCCTTTTATGTCTCACCCTTGTACGATTCTTCTTCACGCGTCCACAGTGGCCTTAGTGCTAGGCAACTGTACCTCTGCTTCTATACGTGACGGGCAGATGATAGATTCGACATGTGCCCTTAGAGACGTTAGTGCCAGTCAACTGTATCTCTGCTTCTACACGGGCCGGGCAAATGGCATTAGAATGCCATCCAGTCTACCTTCTTTCATTGTCTATAGATTGATGGCAGAGGATTGGCTATTACCATCACATAGAAGGTACGGCGTTTCACTTATGAATTCGATATCGAGATTTCACCGGAAATACACACTTGAGGCACCTTGAAGCCCCCAAAAAGCATTTTTAGAAAAAGGTCCGTGCATGTGTGTCTGTGAACACCATAATTAAAAAAACAAATTTCGGTATTTAGATTCAGCACCTTCCAAGATTATCAAGAAAATTGTTCGAAATTTTTTGTTTTCCAAAAAACAGCTCTAACGATTTTTATTAAAATACTACACATTAAAGATGTTTACACGACAAATAAAATGCATATCTTAATTTTTTTGACAATAGCCTGTGAAGTCCTCTTTATTCTGAAGGACTTTCATGTAATCTTTTATAACTGGTAAACATTAAGCGATAAATGAAAACGTATCAAAAACAAACAAACAAAAATGTAGATATGTTTAAAATACACAATTTATTTAAAATAACATTTTTTGTGGCATCAGTTATTTCCGAGATATATGTTATTAATGGTTAGAATGTTCAATATTTTGCCATTCCTTTCAAGTCTTGTCGATTTTAGTTATTTCTCGCGATGCCATGGAAAGGGTATGGAATTATAAGGCCAGCATGCAGCGTCCAGTTCTGAAACATTTGATTATCGCTATTATATACCGGGGTGAGGCCAAAAGGTTTTGAAGCTAGATATTAAATTTAGTTACCCCGGCATAAACATTGGGGCATGTAGACTCAGAGGCAGCGAGAGAACCAGGAACTTTGCTGCACAAATCTAAAGCAGAGGTGGGATTTTCATAACAAAATACACATTTAACACATTACCTGTGGTTTATTACAATTAATAAGGCGCCACTACATTATACACAAAAGATTACAGACAAACATTGGAGGGAGATGCTCCACCCTCACACGGAAACACACGTACTCTTACATACACATCCACACGGCCTGAAGACACACACAAGACTCACGCTACTAGTGACGCCACAAGACTATGGAGGTGGGGAGGGGGAAATGTCGCGCCAGCGAGAATTCAAACTCCCAATCAAAATGATTAGTTCAACAATGTCATTGCTACACAGTAATAATTGTCCGACGCGACACTGCACGCACATACGCTACACTATTCACTTTGTATCTATAACTAAATGTATAATGAAGCTATTTCCGGAAAGGTTTATCTCGATCAAAGTTGAATAGATCGGAAAACACACTTCCATAATAGTTTGTATATCCATTAATAAGCGAAGAGATGTACTAGTTGTTTGTGATGCGGATCTTACACAAATTCCCTAAAAGTCATGTATGTACTTTACAAACAAATTTGCTTGCTGGGCTCATTAACTTTTTTTGTGTTTTTGTACTATTAAACACACACTCCTATAAAGAGGATAACGTAATGGCCGACTCGTTTACAATAAGGAACACAAAAGGTTAATACATATGTATAAATGAAGCTTAATTGCATTGCAGCTGAACAAGTGAATATATATTTCCGCATATTAAGCTTTACAAATCAAGTTAACATTCGATATGTTTTATGACAGTTTGTTCTTGATCTTCTTGCACAAATAAAGTACATTCAAAATGCAATTTTTTTAGGTTAAGAACTCGTTTTATTCCGCCCCATGCTAATGGTATGCCACGCGATTTGGATATGCTATATTTAAAGATGTACTTATGAAACAGAATGTTAAAAATTTAGACAAAACCGAAAAGCGTGTGGCCGTAACCGCTTCCCTATCGCGCGAGCTAACGCTGGTTTCACTGTAGATCGTAAATCCTTTACTGAATTCCACTTCTCATGCTGATAGCCACTTGGCAGGTCCCTGCGGAGCAGACCAAGTGGTTCCAAGTCACCAGCTCCAGTGCTGCCTAGCGATAAAGTTCTCTATAGTTCTCTATATGCAAAGTACAGCAACTGATTTATCTTACTATTGCCTCCAATAGAGTATTGCTGATTGGCAGAGAGCTGTTCACGTGGTACTCGCGCGCTATCTTGGGCTGGTTGTCTCAAATGAACATAAGGAAACATCTGTATCGAAGCTGTTTTATGAGTGAAAATATGCTGTGCTTTCGGGTCACTACGAGGGCACAAAAGGGTATTAAATTACATAGGTTACCGTAGAAACTCAGAAACTTGGTGAGAAGAAGAATTTGGTTGGCCAAAATCAGTAGAAAACACTGGACTCTTGGAGAGGAAGTAAGCATTTATTCCGTATTTATTTAACAACATTTATTTAATACTGTATTTTACGAGTGATTAAATCTTTATATCATGCACTTTGAATCTTTTTGTGCTTCTGGAATGGAACATTTCAAGTTTTTATAACATATATACAGCAATGTACTTATAACATGTTTTGTTTTGTTGATTCTAATACCAACCTTTCTGAATTCTGTCAGTTTTGTTCAAGTATTTTACTGAAAATGCAACCAGTTTTATATTTTGTTTCTTTGTTTCATAATCATTAGTATAACTGGTAAATACTTATTTGTTTTTACTGAAGTTAGTATAACTAGGAAACTAAAACTTGTAAAAGGAAAGGCATGCACTTTGAACAGAATATAATTTCCCGAATTAAAATATTTGTGACTACAAACGTTTCCGAAATATCCGACTGTTTTGCTTTCAATATATTAAGCAGTACACTTTGAAATGTTAAGTGATCGTTCTTTTGTTATTAATTAGCTCACGGCTAACTTTACGTCGGTCTGCTTTTAAACTGCTGAGTTTCAGATTGTGCTACTGTGGCATTAAGTAAATGAAACCGTCTCTTGTGAACATGTATCTTGAATAACAGGAAGCAGATAGAAAAATAAATCTTTGTATGAATACATAGTATAATACCTTTGAAAACAGTTGTTAGTAAAGGTCGCTGATTATTACGCATAAAATATCCTTTTATCATAATGTTAAACAAGACTCAAATGAAAGGAAGATATCAACCTGCTATCGCAAACCAGTTATTGGTATATTTTCAGTAGTTCATTGTAGCGCAAGCTCAGGATTATGTACCGTTGCGGTAAGTACAGCTTCTAGAGTTCATTTACATGTGTTAGCAAAGAGGAGATAATGAGTAAACGGTAGGTTGAGCATCAGCTGAAGCAATACCTTGTATTCTGACGCAGTCATGGCAACAGCACTGTCCAGATTCTTGTAAGTATAAATGTTAACTTTGCTCTTATCTTCTTCCTTGGAACAGAGCTATAATGTAGTAAAATACTTTTTAAATCTCTCCAATTTGTTTGCTTAACTAAAAGAGCAACACTGTCAGAGTCTAATAGTATACAGATACAATTGCTAACCTATAATAAGCTTTCGTACAAATGGTTTTTAGAAGCTATACCAAAATAAGGGATAGTGAAAGCATAAAGTCTTGTGAATGTAACGAAACGAATTTTTCTATGATAGGTATATGCAACTATCGTTAAAAAAGAAAACTCCCTGAATTATATCTCTTGAGATTTCCCAAAGTCCTGATTGCAGTTTAAAAACTCGTGACTCTTCTACTGCGTTCTAACTGACCTTTTATTTGCAATAGTCTTGAGATTTTAATAGCCATATGGCAGAGTTAGATTGCCTCACGGTAACATGCGAGGCTCGCATTTGGGGGTCCTGGGTTCGATTAACGCAGCGATTTTTAAAAATCTGACCATAACATTATCATTCTGTATTCGCTTTATAACTACAACGAAATGTGAAACGAAACTTTATCGATTAATAAGAAGTAGGCAGAAGAATATTTGAGCCTTTACAAGAATAGTTTGTAGAAATGAGTAGAGAAAATCATGTGAATGCTAGCAATCAGACTTTTCCTCTAGTAAGTGTGTACCTATATTTTATACGAGTACTTACCAGGTTATATAATATTCAGTAAGAAAGAACTTGATTTCAACGACTACTTACAAGCATCTGACAGTTTAAATTTTATTTGCCGCGCCAGAGCATCAAACATAAGACATTTTAAACAAAAGAATTCAGGCCATGAGTTTTTAACTTATGGAAGAAATTATTTTCAGAAGTGAAAGATTTTTAAATCGACTGAGCTGTTTCAGGAACAAATACCAAAAGGTTATATTTTTATTCCCCTTTATTCTTAGGTCTTGAATACCATTAAGACCCCAACACAGTCGGGTTAGGGAACCAAACCAGTTGGGTAAATCTGATAAATGTTTATCTCGGATACTGGCTGTTTAACCAATTCTTCCATCTGTGAACAGCTTGAACGCTAGACCACAGTTCTCAAATGTTTACAGCTGGATTTTAGAAAGTAATGAAATACGCGGACCTGCAGAGTAACATAAGTACGGACATATCTATACTTCAAAGTGTACGAATATTATTTAGATTACTATAGTAGAGAGAGCACACACGAAGGCGGGTCAGGGAAAGCCACAGCATAGAGATGGAAACAGACACAGTACACTCTTTTATTCTCGCTCGCTCTGCGCAGTACTACTGCACAACCTGCACTTACTCGCCTCTCGACTCTAGTAAGATTGCTCGTCAGAAAATTGCTGGCATAAGGAATGAAAGGGAAGTTACAAGAAACTAAGAATTCTGCAATTATTCTTGAGGAAGAATGAGTTTATTTGGCATGGATAATTGTTTGACGGTGCTAAGCTTACGGCTTTCCCATTCCAATGGGTTGTTTTTAGAATGCTGTTATATGAAATAACATGTTTAACAGTTTAGCTTCGCTCTCGTGGCGCTGTCTAGGTATGCATGCTGGGCTAATCCCCGGCTACCATGTGGCGGAATTAGTGATTGTAGAAATCCACCTGATTAAAAAATACCTTAGGTTGTCTCTATACTCCAGTGGCGTGATGGGAATCTAACTAAGTTAACTGGTTACATTATCTTGTATTTTTCTCTCTTAATTAAACCTTAATCTTACAGCGAATATGAAGTATCTTTTTTTCATTGCATTTCCTTTCTAAAGAAAATAAGGGAAATGTGAAAGCAATCGAAGTATAAATTGAGTTTGGAAAATTTACCCTGAAACGTTGTGCGTAAAGAGAGCTGTCGTCTGAAATGATTTGTACACCATGAAATACCTTCTGTGATTATAAGAATAAATAGTATCAGTTGACAGTTTTTAAGAATACTAATAATCAGATATGTACGTATACGTTTTAATTAAAGAAATAGTATGAGCAGAGTGAGCATTTTCGGTATCCTTATTAATAAATCTTGTAACAATAACAGTTACAGTTTCAAATACAAGTTTTTAACATTATTAACAAAATTCTTATGTGTTACATTCACATGACTTTCTCTACTCTCTATCATTTATTGGTGGGTATACAGATTATTCTTACTAAAGCTTATTTTTCTATCTACATCACTTTAATGCAGACAAACCATTGCAGAATTAGCCACATTATACATTTCATTATAGGTACAAAGGGAACAGTGATAGCCAAATGTTTAAGAACTGGACACCATTTGCTGACCTCAAAATTTCAAACTCTTTCTATGCAATCGCGAGAAACAACTGAAAATCCACAGAATTACAGAATAACAAAGTATTGAACAATTCGAACCTTTAATAACGGATATCTCAGAAATGAGTATGCCACAAAAATGTTATTTGAAATAATGTACATTTTCGTCTATCGCTTAACGCTTACTAGTTATATAAGATTAATAAAAATTCCTTCCGAATGAAGAAGACTTCACAGGCTATTTCCAGAAAATTCAAGATATGCATTTTATTTGTCATGTAAATGTTATCCTTAATATGCGGTATTTTAATCAAAATCCTAGAGTCATTTTTTAGAAAATCAAAAATTCGAAAAATGCTACATGTAAAGGACAGTTTAGGGTTTGGAGATTTTCTTGAAAATCTTCGTATCGCATCTTGGGATGATACTGAACTTAAATACCCGGTTTGGTGCTTATCCGACTTTTGTTTTTGAATTATCCTGTTCACAGACACGTACACACATACACACACTCAACGTTTTCTAAAAATCTGATGTGTTACATTACATGACTTTCTCTACCCTCTAGCACTTATTAGTGAGTATACAATTATTCTTTCGAAAGTTTATTTGCCTATCTTCTTAATTTTAATCGAGATAAAACTTTCCGGAAATGGCTGCATTACACATTTCGTTACAGATATAAATAGAATACCGATAGGCAAATGTTTAAGAACTGGACGCTATGTTGTGGCCTTAAAATTCCATTATCTTTGCGTGCAATTCGAAAAACAACTGAATATCGAAAGCACTTGTAAAGAATCACAAAGTATTAGACATATCTGGAAATCGCTCAGAACAAAAACGTTATTTGAAATAAATTGTGTGTTTTTAGAGATATTCATTTTTTGTATAGTACGTTTTGGTCTATAGCTTAACGTTTCCCAGTTATACAAGATTATACAAAATTTCTTCCGAATGAAGTGGGCTTCACAAGCTATTATCAGAAAATTCAAGATATACATTTTATTTGTGATGTAAATATCTTTAATCTATGGTATTTTAATCAAAATCGTTAGAGCCATGTTTTAGAAAATAAGTATTTCAAAAACTCTTCCACGTAAGGGTAGTTTGCGGTGGAGGATTCTCGTGAAAATCTTCGTGTCATCTTTGGAAAGTACTGAACCCAAATACTAAGTTTGGTATTTATTCGACTTTTCGTTTTTGAATTATGCTGTTCACAAATATACAGACATACACGGACCTTTTTCTAAACAGGTTTTTTCTTTGGATTCAAGGGGGGCTCGAGACGTGTATTTCAGACGAAATTACGTATCGAATTTTTGGTTGGAATACAATACCTTCTCTACTCAATATGTACGTGGTAGAGAAAGTAAAAATACCTTCTTTTTTTTTGGAATTCGAGGCACCTTAAAAATTAATTTCCGGTGAAATCTCGGTATCAAATTTTTGGGTGGATTACAATGCTTCCCATACTTACCACAGGTAGCGGAGAAAGTAAAAATCTGACGTATTCATATGACCTTCTTTACTCACTCTTCTATAAACTATTCTTACAAAAGCTTATTCTTCTATCTACTTCTTGATAATCCAGATAAATTTTCATTACACTTTTCGTTATAGGTATAAGAAGAATACGTGGGTTAAAGTGATAGTCAGATTTTAAAAAAGCGGATCGCCATGTGATGGTTTTGAAATTCCATTCTTCTTGCATGATCACGAGAAAAAATTGACTAGCAACTTATCCGTTAAAAATGTATAATTGAACATTCAAACCAAAAACAAGAATACTCTGGAAATGGTTAATGCCACAAGAAATTGTATTTGTCATAAATTATGTGCTTTAAGGAGATCTGCAACGTCCCTCCCCTTTATCACAGTTTTCCGTGATGCTAAGAAGAGCTTTTTAAAAGGTAATCTTTGCCACCCTAAGACATTGCATGTAACCTTCAACATGGCATATGCCCTATAGGTGAATTTTTTCAACAGACCGAAAGCTGAAGGAGAACCCATAGATAGCCACAGCAAAATGGGCTGTAAGCTGAGTTCTACAGTAGTTATGCCTTTGGTTGTATTTTCACCCACCAATTTTTAATTTCATTATTTAATGCTAAATATATGTTTCTTTATTATGAAATTGGAAGCAATATTTTAATTTGATTATAATTCCTAGTGGCAACTCTCACGGGCTGCTTTTGCTCTGGCTGCGCGATTTATATAGCGATAGAAAACTATATGTCATTTGGTACGAATCGAACGGTCTCTGACGTTAAGGCAGCCTCTATATCACGGCCGGAATGTTGGTGGAGTGTGGCTAGACCATCTGGGTGCTCTATCCCTCCTGTGGTTTAGGATGGGGCGGACCCAAGTTAAATAATCGGTGGTACTGCATGTCTGGATGATAACTGAGTAGGTGTGAGACATGTTTTGTAAATTTTCTAAACCTATTACTACACTCACATTTTTTAATTGATATTGCATTAAAGCATTAAAAGCTTATGGCTCTGGAGAGTTTTAAGATTGTCATTAAAACTGTGTGGCTTTGGACAGTTCTAACAGGTGAGAGATGCAAATTTTGAGTGTAAAAGTATCTAAAAGTTTGATCGCCATTTCCCGAACTTTCATTTTTCCTGTAATGTTGCCCCTACTTTTCGTCGTAAATATGATCCAATATGTTTTTTAAGAATGGATAATATGTAAAATAAACTATTACAAAGGGTTTCTAAGTGAGGAAAGTTACGGCTTAGGGTGGATTTAAAGTAAATGGACTTTCAATTGAGTTTTTCTCAATTCATTATTTTTCATCATTCTTCTCTGTATAAAATTCTCCTTGTGGAGCAGGTTTTGTCCAAATACATTAAAATTTACGATAATGCAGAGAAAAGTGCTAGAATTAAAAGTATTGGGTTTTTATAGTAACGCATTTTTGTTATACTTTATGCTTCCAATTATAATTTAAATTACGATGCTGTAGAAATTCAGAGGAAGTAAACTTTATAAATCTTTTGTGGAGTAACTATCCATAGGATATTAACACCTGAACAACTTTTATTTACCCACATCTGAGAAATATTTCCACATTTTTTCAGGTAAATCAAATTAAAACTCTTATGCAAAGCACTTTTTATATCGAGTGATGATTAATATTAATTAAACATTAATAAATTCAGAACAAATATTCCTACAATGCCCAAATTTGGTAAAGTCGCTTCTGTTAAGATTATTATAAATTTATTAAAATTTCATCATTATAATATTAAAGCTATAGAAGTTGAACATTTCAGTTATATGTACCCTCAAGCTTCATGAATCTCTGTATCATTTGATTCTCCGATATGAGCTGTAGGTTAAACATCTTTAAACTTAAAAAAAGAGATGTGTAATGACCACACAGTTTACTCTGCCCATTATAATTGATTTTGGTGGCTATTTTATAAATTAATCATAAACTTGTTCCTGTTAATTACCTTAAACGTTGAACTAATTATTTTGTTATAGCTACGTAAAAGTATATATCACACTAGGACGATAGTTAAATGTTTAAAAAGTAGATCGCTATATGCTGGCGTTGATATTGTGTATTCTTTGCATAATCTCACGAGAAACGACGCATAATTTCAGAAGTATTTTTCTGAAAGTTTTGGAAAATGGATATGAACAAGAGGAAAAATTCAGTGCTAAAACTACAAGAAGTGAGTAAATAAATGAATAAAGGATAAAACGAACTACATTTTCATATATTAAACTTCTGCCCAACTTTTATAGTTTCCAAGTTATACAAACTCTCTAAAATTCAATAAGAATAAAGAGCAGTTCGGAGCATATTCACGGAAAATTGAAGATAGGCATTTTAGCTGTGATGCCAGTATCTCATAAACACGTGACATAATTTGAGATGATTTTGAGAAAATAAAATACCGAAAAATGTTCCATGCAAAGTTAGTGTGGGAGAATTATGTGCAAACCTTCGTGTTGCATCCTTGAAAGATTGTAGGCTAAATACGAAGTTTGGTATTCATCCGACTTTTCTATTTTTGGTTGGTTCGAATTGTATCGGATGGTGAATGCATATTATAAACGCTCAAATGAGCCCGGAGTCTATAGAACTTACGGTTATTCCATATTTGTCTTTGCAGGATAGAGGAAACCCTCGCGTAAAACTTTATCTAGGAACCCATTCCATGAGAAACTTGAATGGAAGCCTTCAGGTTATAAGACAGACGCGTTACCCATCAGATTGTGTAAATGGAATAAATGTTTTTGTTCAAGCATAATAATGTAAACCTTATTTATAGAATACTTAAATATAGGCATTTAATAATCTATACTTGTGGACACAATTGCCAACAATTGGGGCGACGCAGAATCGCAACTTATCGACATACATCGTCTTCCATATTTGTGTATTTCAGGCTTACATGACCCAAAATGCAGGCTGTTCTTTAGGTATTTTTTGTTGGTTAATAAACACAACTTGTAAAAAATTTCTCATGTAACAATTTGTAAAACTCTTAATATTAGCTAGTGTAATAATACATACATTTGTCTTGTCAACAGGATTGGAGTGTTGTTGGTGCTATTGAAGCCACACCTAAGTTTTACGCATATAGACAAGAATGAAGTACTACCAATACTGTCTCGAAAATTGCGCTATGCACTTTTTCCTGACACCAGCACTATGGGGGTAAGTTCTCAGTCATGAAGCATCTTTTACGTGCTTAACTGGTACCTTGAGTAGAGGTCAGGAAGACGAAGCATTTTAGGATTATAAGCCAAATAAATGAATACAACAGTTTTTTGGGGAAATTTTATAATTCAGGACGCAATATAATTTAAATTGGAATAAACGCAAACGCAACACAATCGCAATAAACTGTACTAAAACAGTACTACCGCAAAACAGATAACACTGTGCTACTAAGAATCTTTCACTTCTTTTTGCTGAATTGCTAAATCAACCAATCACAGTTTTATTCCTAAGGACAGACACTTCACTAAAACTTCCATTCTTACCTACTTTCCGCTTTAATTTTTGTCTTCTCTTGCGAAACATTTATTTTCGTATTGTCCATCATATGATATCATCATTTGCTTCGAACCTTCTTCTTATTCACTGTTTCTATCGGTATATCTCTGAGCAGACAGTTTCTTTCATCCAATATACTAATGTATGTATTTCCCCCCCTCATTAACATTTTCAGTACTGTTCTTTCTTTAGCCACTCTTTCAAAAACAAAATTGCTTTATTATCGCTTTACTTATGGTCGCTGTGATTATTGGGTCTTATCGCGACTATAAATACTACATTTGTATGCGATATAATAAACATTATGTGTTTTGATATTACATTAGAAGTAAATATTAATATTTTAAACAATTTTTGCAGAAATTAACAAAATTTACAATATAATTTTGAGATTATGTAGGTACAGAGTTTTGGTATGACAATATGCAGATATAAATACATATTATGTTTGTAGTGAAGCTAAATTGAAGTTCTCAAGAATAAGTTACAATTAATCAGTAATACAATATTTGGCTTTTATAGTTTTAGTATAGATATCCTTTTCTGCAAGCTTTATTATGTTTGTAATATTTTTTGTAGGATTTTCTCTAGTTTTCATGTTCAGGACATTCAATCATGATGTGTTCAATAGTTCCTAAGTATCGCATTAAGGAGCTGGTTTCTTGCAAAGAAGAAAGAGGTGATATTACTATGGCCGATTCTCATTGTTGTATTAGCAACTTTATGTTGGCGTTTGAGGCTTGCATACAGGTTTGTTGTCACTGTATTCTGGCGTATTTTGGGTAATTTGATGTTAGGGTTGTTAAGCCATTGCATCTTTCACATACTTTTTCATTATATGTTTAATGTATTTTACGATATCTTGATGTGTGATAGTTATTGCAGGATCGCTGAATGGTTGTATTGAAATTTCTTTAGCTGCTGTGTCTGCCTTATCGTTTCTTGTAATTATGTGAAAGTATCACACCAATATTAATGCCCTTTTTATTTGGACTACCTTTGAGCATAATATCTGTATTTCTTGAACTAGACAGTAGTGTTGATTTGCCTTGAATTGCTAGTACTGCACTGAATGAATCAGCGAAGGTATAATTGTGGGTATATTCCTTATTATAGTATTTGTAAGAGGGCTACTTTGATTGTAATAATTCATAAGATAAATCGTGCAGTTTAGTGGTAATTTGTAAAGCCTTGTGTGGCCCGGGTAGATTACTGCACAGCCATTACCATCCCTTGATGGGGAGCCGTCAGAATAGATTGAAGTATAGTTGGTAAGCCTCTTGAAATTCTTTGAACATTTTCTTGATAAATTGTGTTTTGAGTTTCAGTTTTGCTATGGTTGTGTGCTGACGGCGGGAGTTAACAGTTGCCAAGGTTCAATATTATTATAAGTTTTGATTCTTGTGGGAATTCGTGACGGGAAGAAATCCAGATCTTTACTATACTGTTCTATACAGATTTTAAAGGGCATTGATTGTTGGGATTTGTTTGAATACATTTTCTTCTCTATATTACCATGGATGTAGGGATACACTGCTAATTCATGGCTGGAGGATCTTTTAGCTGCGTAGGTCTGACTTAATTGTATTCTTCGAAGTTCTAGGGGTAGTTCTTTTGCTTCTATTTGTAAGCTACTGACAGGGCTTGTATAATATGCCCCAAGGCAACTCTGAGAGCAATAGTTTGAACTGGATTAAAAGGTTTAAGGGCTGTGAGTGACCTGAGTTATATACTACATAGGCATAATCCATGTCTATAGTCTAATTTGGATTATGCCCTGGTGGTATTAATTAAGATATTATAGTCTGCTCCCCAGCTTTTGGTAGTTAATAATTTCAGAATGTTCAGTCTTCTTAGACAGGTGTTGTTTCTTAAATCTTCGTCAAGAATTCTGATCATATTGGCATTTTATATTTTACTTTATTAATATACAGTTCAGGGTTATTAATGATCTTCATACAAAAACAGAATCATAACAACGGTAAAATTACTCAGAAGTTAACTTAGGTATCTGAATGGCTGATACGTAGGTTTTGCCAATCTGAGTCAGTATGCGCAGAGTCTACGTTGCAACTATTTTTAAAATCTCTACATTTTGGCTAGCCTTCATCTTATCATCAGTGATTCTATCTCATATGATGCGACTAACGTCAAAATGCTGCTCAGTGTTTTGGAGCATTTGGCATATACAATGGTTTTGCAATAACCCCATAAGAAACTAACCAAGAGAAATTTTACTCGTACAACAATCTACAGATATCAGAGGAAAATTAAATTACTGCATAAGATGAATGTGATGAATGTTCCAGATCTATTTAGCAATCGCTCTGCCATTGGATGCAACAAATTATGACGTATCGATGTCCTGGAACTTCGAGGCTAACTATATGTTACCTACCAACTACACAGAGCTGATAACACCATTTGTAGCTGGCAGATCAGCCCGAAGCTTGGACAGGAGAAGAGTCTACGAAATTCTGGAAGATGGGTTGCAAAGGTATGCATTTAATTGTTCTATAAGAGTCCGACAAAATGCGAACGCCCTATTAGAATTACCCCTTTCTTGGTGCATTTTTACTTTCTCTACTGCTGACCTGTAGAAAGTAGAGGAGGTTTGTATTCCATCCAAAAATTCGATATAAGATTTCACCAGAAATACATGTTTTGAAACTCCCTAAACCCAAAAAAGCATTTTTAGAAAAAGATCCGCGTGTATGTGTATATTTGAGCAGCATAACTGAAAAACAAAAGTCGGTTAAATAAGGATGCGACAGGAAGATTTCCAAGAAAAATACCCCAGCTCAAACTACCCTTTACATGAACAAATGTTTGTCGGCTTTGATTTTCTCAAAATGATTAATGATTTTGATTAAAATACCATATGTTTAAGATATTTGCAGACAAATGAAATTTATATCTTGAATTTTTTAGAAATAGTCTTTGAAGTCCTCTCTACACTAAATGAATTTTTTATGATAGATGCAAATTTGCTAAACAAAAAGTATACATCTCTTTAAATCGTACAATGTATGTAAAATATAAATGATTGTGCCATTAACCATTTTCGAGATATTCCTGATTATTATGGTTTGAATTGTCAAAGCATCACACAACCATCACACAGTGACCCTTCTTAAAGATTTGAACTATTGCTTAAGCCTGCTGTATTCCCTTATTCCCTGTCTACCTAGAAGGATATATACAAAAGCCATTTCTGCAAATGTTTATCCCGATTAGTATGAAGTAGATAGAAAAATGAGCTTTTGTAAGAATAGCTTGTTGACGAGTGGGTAGAGAAAGTCATGTGAATATAACACACAAAGGGTTCTTTTCCTCCTAATTGGCCGTCATGTACTGCATGCTTCTCTTGCTTTGTTTTTGTGCACCGCTACGAAACTGTTTTGCGTTCACTTTTGAATTCAGAAAAGTGCAAATAGTTCGTTCTTTCTCTACAATAAACTCTATTATGACGTTCAGCTTCAGTAACGTCACTAGCAGTGAACTTAAACATCGCTAGGTGGCACTGAAGGTTGCTGGAAGAGGGCACACGCAATTTTCATTACCAAAATTTTCTTTGGATTGAAAGAGAAATATATGTTCTTTGGTTGTAGCCATTTTTTTCCAGTTGCTTACTACACATATATAAATTAAAGCGTATTAGGAGCAGCCCCACTCTGACCCATGGGCTTTTTCGGAGTTTTCCCGGGTCGTCAGGCGAATGTTGGTGTGTTTTCTTTCACCTCCGAATTTCCACTCCCTCCATTTCGTTCCATTAATTATTTCATTCATCCTCCACCCCGTTTGGCCTGTTTAAGGGTTGGAAGTGTCGGTGATGGAGTTTCGGTGCAGCGTGGCAGGGGAAAAGGATGCTCTCTGTGAACTTCCTCCGTCCCTCGGTCTTCGGTTGATTGCCGGGGTATAAGGACTACTCCCAGCGGGGGCGTTGGACTCCACGTCGATCTGCCTGTCCGTCCGCCGGGGCGTTTATCAGATAACTGAAGGGGCCCGGACATTGCTGTGTCGTCACTCCTGGCTCCTGCCGCCCGGTGTCTCCACCTCATCCCTTCCTCCCGGGGCCACCTCCTCGTGGGGGCGTAGGTACAATATTCGGATTCACTGGGTTGGTGCACAAGTCCCCTCCGCTTGGCAATCCAATCCAAATATGCAAATATGCTTTCTTTTCCTTCCTTTTATTAATAAGGCTACAATTATTTTGTTTTGTAATAATTTTCTGAAACTCGGACATAAGAGAGCAAGCTACTGACGTTCACTTGTAATATAGTATATGTTATTCTGCTTTATCTTAACTGATGAAAATCAAATGTTTTCGCATCGAAAGTTCTTAATACTAGGCTAGCAACCTATAATTTAAACTGGATTAACTTTGCTTTAAATCTTTTAAACCTTCCTTTTCCACAGTTCTTTCCCCATATGGCAATACACTGTTTTAAACAAGAACAATAAACATATATAAAACTCTTTTGCTTGTTTTTCCGGCACTCGCTGCACTCGTATGGTAATTAATTTTGACAGTTACCCAAAGATATTTATTAGAAATTTTGAAAGGGCTAAAACATGACGCACCTCTAATCGGTGTTTTCCACACCGCGTGCTACCTGTCAAGCAATCCCAATCCCTGTCTCTCTTCCCGTGCAATCCAAACACCTAGGCCTGGAGGAAGGTTAATAGTTCCAAGTTCAGACGTCCCAATGCTGCCGCTCCACTGTTGGCGAGTTGCTGAGCTAATGGCATGATCCAGCGCTCTGCATTGCGCTATCATGCCTAACAGCGAGAGTACTATCAGATGCTGTACTACAGGTGAGCAAAAACACTACGAATCGCCTGCGCGGTGTTTTTCCTGTCCGCGTCCTCGGCGCTCATTGCCGTCTGTCACTAGCATAGAAAGGTGCGGAAGAAACCATACATTTTTAAAACTACTTTTAAAGGCTTTGCTTGCCAACTTTATGAAAGGAAATGTTGAAACTGGCCACCTATACATTTTTGTCACCTCTTTAGGAAACCATCCATCACTATCAATGCTGTAGCTTTCCAGTATCCTCCGTTGTCGACTGCAGCTTCAAATTGTAGATGTAAAATTATGGATATCGAGTGCAAGCTTTCATAAATGCAAAGAGCATTTAAACAAGGAGGAACATGTGACAGTTCAATCATAGCAGGGAAGCGGGAGAACAGACTTGGCGGGCTGTACTAGAAAGCTAGTAAGCAGTATGAATGCTTGTGCTGCGATGTAGTATTATTTGATAGCATGCTACCACTCAAAGTTCAGCTTGTAGGCGATGGGAAAGGAGGGTGGCAGAGTCGTACTAGCTAGAACAATAGCTTAAGAGAGGTTGCCATGGTAATCACACGGGAACATGCCCCTCCAGTAACTGTTACATGTTGCTTCTCGTTTAAAATAAGCTGTAATGCAAATCACCAAAGAGATTCTCGCTCTTACAGCGCTTATTATGCAGTAAATTTTAGTACATTTGAACCTCCCTGCAGTCATAATATTGGACTGAACAGGCACGTTCATAGTATTTCGAGTAAAACAATCTTAAATCTACAAGGTTACTACTTTAACATTGCTATAGATATCATCAATAGAGGAAAATAATTTCGAGAAAGGCCAAATGCAAACAATACAGAAATGCGCTCAGGCATGTTAATTCAGTGGTGAAATGCTGCTTTCAGCAAAAGATTCCGTTTTCGATCATAATGAGCCCGTTTATACAGATGAAATCGTCAACTTTAGGTTTGAGAATTACACGCCTTCCTGACCGTACAATCACCTGATTTGACTGTGATTAATCGTAGTTGTATTCAGATAACGAAAGGCCCGTATCCTACTACAGCAGCTTTTAAGCAGTTGGAATAATTTCTTTGTAAGGAGGACACAGAATGCAATTGGTTACCATCCAGTATTTGTAAGTCACTTCCCAGAAGGTTTGAGACTTTATTAAGTCACAGATGGTCCTCTCTGAAGGAATAGAACGCGTCACTATTACAGTGAACCGACACCGGTGACAGAGGTTGTTAAGACATAGATTCGTGAACGGGAGGTCCGCGGTTCAAATCCCATCAGGTCTGTCCTCCCGATTGAGGCTTTTTCCAGGTTTTCCTCAGTCTTCATAACTGGAAAATGTCGGAGAGGTACCCTAAGCTTAGGCCTGGAACGTTTCCTTTCCATATTTCCGGTCCCAGTTATAATTTTATTTTATTTTTCATTTGTGTTCATCGCCTATGGTGCCGTATGTAGTAAGAAATTCTACTAAAAGAAAATTAGAGTATGTTATTATAGAGATTAAACGGTGGCAATTCAGTCTCACGTAAATTTGGGAGGAATAGTTAAAAATGATCCGTGGAAAGACACAGGAGGAGATGTTTAGAAGATCTTTGAGGACGGAGCAGACAGTTTTTGCCTACACTTTGAAGTGTAGAAGATGAAAAAGTAAAGAATGGCAGAATTAGGAATTATAATTTGAATAAATGCTATAGAATGCCTACAAATATACTTTATTTTCTCACATTAACAATTAATTTTCCAATTGCATTGACTTATCGGAGAATTTGGAGTATCTTTCACTTTCAGGAACCTTTCTTGGTGCTGACCGACAAAGTGCTTTGGTTAACCAATAATTTAAAGGTTCACTCCAAGCTGCTGTTTGTCATAAAGGAGTGGATTATTCAAGTTTCATCTTGACAACACAACTTTAAAGAATTATATGCTTTTGTCCATGAGAAATGCAATTATAAGCAGTCTTGAATATTCCAGGAATCTCAGTGTCTACTCTCGGGAACCTAAACTTTGACTGAGTTTCCCTTTACAACTCGGCGGTAATATGTGGACTCTAAGGAAGTGTGCTACTGAAATATGGACAAATACCGAAGAAATGACATTTCTAATTTTGTAATATGAATCTCTAAGTATTTTAAATTCTTGATCTAATTATATTTTCTCTTTCTTTTCATTTAAATGCTCGTCAACTTTACTTAAATAGCCAATTTTCTGGTTATATCATTGTAAATTTACAAGTTACTTTGAATTACCTGCATCTAATTTGTGTGTTAAGTACGTATGATGTTTGTAGCAAGAGTAAGTAGAGAGAATAGGATAGGATGGGATGGAATAGGATAGGATAGAAATAGATAGAACTAGAAGCGGAGGGGGAATTAGCACCTCGATCTACGCAGATCTTCTGTGCTTAGACCGTTGACGGGGCGCCCACGGGAGGGATGAGGTGAGAGGAGGCAGTGGGTGGCCGGAATAGAAGGTACGACAGGCAGAGGGCAGGCACCCTACCATTCACAGAGTGGTGCAATCGGCTCCCTCCCCCTTGGGCTTACACATCCCTGGGGGGCCGGGACCCGGAGACCACTCGCAGTCCAGGGGACGAAGGTTTCCTCCGAGCATCCTTTTCCCCTGCTGTGCACACGTCGAGACCTCCCTCTGACACTTGCAACCCTGAAAGAAACCAAGCAGAATGAAAGGTGAAATGAAATGAGAATGGAGACGAAATGGAGGGTCAGGAAATTCGGGAGATGTAATGGTCCTTCCCTGCACCCGGGGAAACCCCGAAAAAAACCTTCCATGGGTCAGGAAGGTCAGCCACTGGAATGGAATCCACGACCTCCGGAATGCGGGCCGCAAACGTTACCGCCAGAGCCATCCTGCTCGGTGTATGTAAGTAAAGCATAAAACTCGTAGTATAAGTAGTCTTTCAAAATCATATTTCCGACTTCCATTTTACTTTTCCCCCAAACTTTCTCCTGTTCGGCATTCTTCATAACCTTGCAAATGTTCCGCACGATGGAAGTTCAATTCAGCCTGTAAAAATGTTTGAGACATGATCTTGAAAATCAGGCAAGAATGCATGTTATTACATTTACAATCTATAGTTAAAACTGGGTAATACAAATAGATTTAAATTTTAAAAATCTGGAACGATTTATAATGTTTCTTCCAGGAAAGCTGCAGTTATGATGAAGATAGGCCCTTATATTTCAAATAAATATATTTCATATATTATAAATGGGTTCTTATATTTCAAATTCAAGAGTTTCTCCCTTTAAGACCTCATATATCTAACTTTTTCAAATCACTATGTAGAAAGCTTTAATTGATATTGATAGGAGGTTTAAATATCTGTTATATTGCACAAACCTACACATGTCATGAACTTAATTTAAGGACTTCAGCATATTCAGTCCCTAAACGACATTGAAGCTGTGAAATGCAGTAACTTGATATACCGAATTTCACAATCATCTGTGAAATGGGTTGTGATGATCAGCATTTTAATATGCGTTATTTCACCAGATAAATAAATAAAGAGCCGAGTAAAAGTTTCAGTAACTTTTATACCCTCACTTTACTTTTTGTGATTCAGCTATTTATTTGACTAAAGCTGACTTCACTTTTATGCTAATTATTTATCAACTGTACTCCTTAATACCTAAGCTTCTCAATAAATTACTGGAACTATGTTCTACAGTACTACATGGATTTACTTGCTAGTAATGCAAATATTTGCTTCCCGGGAGTCGAATCTGACTCTGTAATGGAAAGTACTATTTGACATAAACTTATTGTTTTGAAATAATAAGTGCACACATACAAGGTAGTCATAGAAAGAGACAATGAAGTAATACTATAAAGCTATAAATAGATTATAATTTCATTACCCTCACTTATATAACGACAATATGGCGACTTTATCAATATCCCACATTATTACTTTTCAGGAACGCAGTAACATTCAACATTTTGAAATGTTAACATGCTCCAGCGCCTTCACTCTGCATATAACATGGCGTAACAGGACAATGGTGACGATTTTAAAATTTTTCACTGCACAAAAATAAATAAATAATTAAAAATAATCTAAAATAATTCAGACGCAGCACAAGCTTACAATAACTATTTCATATCAAATCATAACGTCTTCTCTTATTAATTTCATATCGTCCATTCTTTAAAAAAATCGAACTCCCTAATGTATTGTTTTTTTTTAGTTATTAGTATATTCAGGACTTATAGGTCGGAAAAAGTGAACTTTATGTACCTAAAATAGGCTATTCTAACACCTCATTTAGATGTACTTTATGGAGGTCAACTTTTTGGGTAATTATATTTTGTCTATCTCTTACGTTTTACCAGTTATACAAAAGTCGTTCAGAATAAAGTCTTCATACGCTATTCCTAGAAAATTCAAGATATACATTTCAATTTTCATGAACACGTCTTAAATACATGTTATTTGAAGTAAAATCGTTAAAGAAATTTTTTATAAAATCAAAACTTTCGAAAACTTTTCCATGTAAAGGAAAGTTTAGTGTGGGAGGAATTTTCTTCAAAATATTTGTGTCGCATCTTTGGAAGATACAGAACTCAAATACCAAGCTTGGTATTTATCGTAAACACAGACAAACCCGCACACACACACCACCCACGCATGTAATAATGTTTTTTTTTTGTTCTTTTTGGGGAGGTTCAGGGAGTCCGAGAGCATGTGTTTCCTGTGAAATCTCGACATTGAAGTTTTGGATGGAATACAATACATCCTCTACTTATCTGTTAAGTATTGTAGCGGTTCAGCTCATCGTCGTCGTCACAGACGCCTTACCTGCGTTGCCGTCGCTCTCCCCGCTACGTCGTAGGGGTCGTCTTCAGGAATCGATGTCACGATATCAGTAGGAAGTACTCGTATCTCAGGGTCAACTATCGGCGAGTCAATCTGAAATTCCCTACGGCTATTATGTCAGGGTAGGATGCGGGAGGACCCAGGATGTTCTTAGAAAGAAACACTGTTTTCACTTTTCTCACTCCGGCACGTCTTTATGCTAGAATTCCTGCAAGATTCTCTTTGTTTTCCCTAATATGCGCAATTCTTAAACACTGTCTTCCCACGGTTACCTCTTTGTCCACTACCGTCTGCTCCGTTTAATTACTCTAGTCTGCATTTTCAAACTTTTTGTCAAATGATTTCTTAAAAGTAGGTGTTCTTGAATCAAGTTTTTATGCTCATTCCAGAAATAACTTCCGTGTTTTTTCTATCACGTAAGGTTTTACACAAAATAAGAAGTAATGTTTCGACAATTTTACTAATGAGCGCAGGAAAGTATTCAAATACCATTTCACACAAGGTAAGTTTTTGATCAAGAAACATTTTAAGAATACTCTCAAGAGCTCCCTTAATTTATTTCATGACTACATTTTAACAAACCAAGAAGCCAAAGTGATTCATTTATTTTTTTTCAAACTTTCTTTTCTTGGACTTCCTTGTAGATCCTTGAAGATGACTGTCCCTCCTCAACATCCAACAGTAGTCGGCCATCATAGTTTCATTCCATCTCCCATGGTACCTCCTCTCCATTTCCTTAATATCTTGGAGAAAACGTTCATCCTGCTCTTCACTATAATGTCCCTGATTTTCTGGAAAGTAGTCGATATGTGAATGCAGAAAATGCACCTTTACACTCATGTTACAACCCATCTTCTTGAAATTTTCCAACATTGTTTCGACAATGGCCTTGTAATTAGGATCTTTATTATTGCCTAAGAAGTTTTCGGTAACTGATTGGAAGGCGGTCCATGCTTCTATTTCTCTCTCATTCATTGTCTTCTCAAAATTTTCATCCTTCATCAATTTCTTTATTTGAGGACCAACAAAAATTCCAACCTTTAATTTGTCTTGTGTAATGAAGGGAAATTTCTTGGAAAGGTACTTGAAGCAGGGTCCATCCTGTGGTAGAGCCCTTACAAATTGCTTCATCAAGCCCAATTTTATATGTAGTGGCGGAAGCATATCTTTTGTCTCTCTACAAGAGGTTCGTGCAGGATGTTTTTAGTTCCAGGCAACAAGTTTCTCCGTTGTGGCCATACCTTCACACCAATGTCTTTGCTTTGCCCGACTGTCCCATTCACACAAAAATCAAGGCATTTTTGTGAACCCAGCTTGTTGTCCTAATAGTATTCTAATAACTTTGAAATCACCGCAGATACGCTATTTGTTTTCCTCGTATTGGATCCTTGTTAAAAGTATCTTCGTGTTTTCAACTGTCTCTGTCATTTGAACTGAATGTGCGACAAGAATGGACCCATACACATTCCCATTATGCAGTAACACGCCTTTCAGGCTCCTCTTTGATGAATCTATAAAAAGTAGGATCATGTTCAATGTCATAAAAGTGCATTAACTCGTTTATGTTATTGCAGTAAACCAAGGACTCGATCTGTGAGAAAAAAGGAATTCTTATTTTTAAGACGGGAGCATAGTAACTCTGCAGATTCCTTAGACAAATTCAAATCACGTACTAGATCATTTAGTTCACTCTGAGAGAACAGTTGTGGAGTCACGTCGTATTCAGACATCAGAATCGTATTCGGTGATTGCACGAGATTCAATTTCAACACCATCTTCTTCCAAGTTCTCTAAAACAGCTGGAGGAAGAGGAGCAGGCAGATCTTCTCCGTGTGGAACTGGCCTGATGGCTGAAGGAATACTTGGATACACAATGTGTTTCTTATTTTTCGAATTGCACCCCTGAACATTAACTAAACAGAAATAACAGTCTTTAAGGTGGTCTTTAGGCTCCCTCCACACCATAGGAATTTCAATGACATGCATGATTTCTTTCCTTTTATCCACAATCTTAACCTCTCGACACAATAGCGACAAACTGTCTTTGGAGCCCAGGCCCTGTCTTGGTCACCAAGTTTCATTTCAAAATAAGCATGGTACACTTTTTTTTCACAAAGTCTGTTATATCAGTTCTCTGCTGAAGCACTGTATAATTTCCACAAGTATAGCAGAAAATATTTGGATTGTTCACACACTTGCGTGTAGACATAATGTATTTATAACTTCAATCACGATATAGCACTGGTAATGCAAGCCTCTGATATTAACAACAATGCCTAAATTACAAATAGCACCCAGCATCTACAAGTGTAACAACCTAAAGACAACCTAAAGTCCGTATTGAGAAATTTCCGTGCAAGAAGTCATAAATTTCCCTTCAACAATACTCATCATCCACTGGCTCAACTCTATACTTTTGAAGTGAAATTGTGAAAAAACTGTACTTGATAGAAAAAACAAAAAGCAGTTCTGAAATAAACAAAGTGAGTCAGAATCACTTATTAGTTTTCAGTCATCCGATATCATACAGACTAGTGTTATTCAATATCTCGGTGCTCTATCACTGTTCTTTAGACTCGCGCGTACTTGAAGTAGTCACTTGACAATATTAAATGTTGATAAGCTTGGATAAAAATGATCTCAACGAATACTATAATTATATAAGATAAATATTACACAGAAATCACTTTGTAGTTGCATAATTGCGCGGCACGTAGCAAATTTCCGAACTTAGCGTACTTTTCTGACTCGGAGTACTACATGTTCCCTTAGTGAAGAATCATGACAGACTTGTGAAACCCACACTTACGTTTACATACAGCTGGATTTTTATGGTCCCACGTTCGGAAAAATACAATGAACATTTTGAAGCGAAGCTACTGTATTTCACCTAAATCTTGTAGATTTTCTTACGCATTTACGCCTTTATTTATGGGACAATATCAATGAAACTTAAAACATATTCATACTTTTTGAAGGGCTCTTGATTTATGTAGTTTTTAGTCAGTTACTTTAAAATTGTAAAAAAAAATTAAAATTGCGTGTTAATTAATCATTAATATATAATTCATAAACTATAATTATTTATGAATTCGTTTCTGTGCAGGTGTAACCGGCGGAAATATCCCTACAAAATGCTCGCCTTTGTAAACGAAAATTGGATTCACTCATAACACTCATAACAAAATACTGCCCTGAAATGTATTGACTGATTACAAAAATAGACAGTTTAAACTTACATATACACATTATTGATTCTGGAATTTGGTGGATACACATTAATATAAAAATTTCATCATTGTTATCGATTTGACACCCATAAATGTTGCAAAACGCACTGAAGTACTGTGGATATAACGATATTTACATGAAAATTTTGCAAAACAATAACACACCCCTAACCTAAGTTAATATAAAATCAGTTACATTGTTATTTACAAAGCATTTGTTTCACCTTCCGCGAAAGTTTGGTTACTTACCCCTTTTGTACTTTCAGGCGTTGACTATGTTCACTCCTGAGTGCGGTGGCTATTGTATACTGATTCCTCTCCCTTCGGTGACCTATATTTTCTTTTCGCTACCTTCGTTAAAGTGGATTACAATCCCTTTTCACATAGTACTTTAAGACAAAATCCAGTGGCATGGTTATTAATCTTTTGTGTTTTCATAATAAATGATCGCTTTGTTAGTCTGAATCATGACACAGAAATATAACATGGCACCTTGAATACTATATTTACACGGGAAGTTTTTCAGTTATGATAACTTAGTTCTTTTTTTTGGAGAGTTATAGATGTGTTCCTTTTTACTCGGTCACACGCACATATTTATGGTTCAAAATGCTGTATTTTAGAAGTCATTAATGTCTTGTTTCCTTTTACCAGTCGTTCTGATTTTATAGCACAAATACATACGTATATAAATCCCTTTAACTTTTTTTGTACAAGATAAAATCATCTGAGATTGCTGATATACAAAGACATAGATAATATTAATTATTTGTAGTTGCACATCAAGTAAGACAGACAATTACATGAAAGGTTTATTGGCATCTTGTTACTCTCTATTTTATTCGATTTTTGGTGGACAATTCCTACTAGGAGGATGTGGATCTTTTCAGGATTTTTAGGAGATGGTGCTTTGAAAGGTCGGAGAAATATCTGATGACGTCCGAAGGTCTTTACATATTTCAACTCGAATGGATGTTGAACTGAACTTCGCCGTGATTTCGTACGGTCCGCTATACAACAGTCCATCCTGTTCCTATAACTTTCCCAAACGTCACAGTTGTTTTGCCGAGGTCTGGTTCATAGACAGATCAAGTCGCACGAAGAAAACTTCATGAAAATCCTTTGTGTTGTTGTCGGGTAGAGAATCTGGAGTATAGACAGAACGTCACTAAAGATGTTTAACTAACCGGGAATGTGCCTAATGTCAATGTCATGCTGTGAGGAGAATGTAGCGGGATATTGTGAGTTTACACTGCTGAATGAAAGACAGGCTCAAGTATCCGTATACACAATGACCTTTCTATTTAGTATATAATGCCTGAATTTTCTTAGGGCCAAAAATAATGCCGATATTTCAAGAAGGATAACGCGTTGGTTCTGTTCAGTTGGCAATAAAGAACGGCTGGCGGTGGCAAGAACGTGGGAATGTTCGTCATATCTCTGAAGTAATACACATCCAATGCCTCTAGTGCTGCTTTTAGTGTACAGGTGAAAGTCGCAGCCATCTCTTGGTCTTTCTAGTTACACAGCGTTGGCGAAAAGTGCTTTAATTCTCCGCCACGGTTTTCCTCGCGGTCTGTCTACCGTCATCTTACCCCACTGTGCGGAAGTTCTCGTGATGGAGCGACTTCCTTTATCAAAAATTTTGATTGGTACTGTATGATGTCGAAATTTATTCTTAGTTGCTTCAAATTTTTGAGACTGGGTATTTTCAGAACTTTCAATCTTCCTGGAATCTAACTTCTTGCTCTGATATCATATATCCGAGGAAATTGACTTCTCAGAGAACAAATTTTAATTTCTTTAGCTGAACGGTCATTCCGCATTCTGCAATTTTGACAAAATAGCGTCCATATGCTTACCCAAAAGTTTCACTGAAGATAAGAAAATCGTCTACGTTTTGGCAGGCGTATTCTCTCACACTGTTACCAAAAATTTTGTCTGTAGCACGCAATAACAGAGAGTTTGAAACCAAAAGGAGTTCTGGTGAAACGAAATAATTTCTCCCGGAAAATAAAGGAAGTGTGTCTCTCACATCCTCCGCTAGAGAGATCTGCAGTATGATGAGACAAGGTCAATAATTGAAAATCTCTTCCCTTTAGCCATTCGGGAAAGCGGGTCATCTATGTGTTGTGGTCGAAAATAATCTAGTAAAGTGTGCTTATTCAGTCGTCGGATGATTCTTCAATTATTTTCTATTCCAGCATTTTATCGATTACTTTCTCTACTTCAGCTTGTAATGACAGAAGTAGGCTCCGAACTTTGTGAGTAAAATGGGTATATGTTGAACAGTGAATGTGTGAGTGTAGACACTGCATACACCGGGGTTTTCAGAAGATACGTTCTGACTCTTCTTTAAGGTTTCATAAAGTAATTCCTGCATAAAAGGTGGTAAATTTCCCTCTCGAACCTTTTCTTCAAGTGAGCGGTCATTTGTTACCTGAGCGCATCTTCTATCCTTGTCGGAGGGACGACCTTCCGTATGTTTAAAAACGAAAGAGTTTAGTTCGACGCAAAATTTCTCGAATAAACAAACTCCGTCTTTTTTTTTTTTTTTTTTTTTGTCGCTGGGCTTGTTCAATAATCTCTTATCGCAATTCGTCTGGTCGATACTATTTATTAAATCTTCTTTTTTCAACCTTTTTCTTTTCCTTCCGTTTCATTTTTGCTTTGTCGTCCCTTATTACACTTAATTGGTTTAAGCCCACATTTATTCTTTTTACAAAGAATTACTCCGATGCGATCTGTTCTTCCTGCTGTAAGCACTCATATTTTTCATCATGATTAATGATCAAGAAAGGAATGTCTATAACATCTCCCAATAACACTTTCATACCTCTTTTGCTGAACTCTAAAATAGCATGGTGTCTGTACAAGATATCAGTACCTATGAGAAAATCTACGTTTAAGCGTGGTACGATTAAACAAACGGCATGAATAGTCTCCGTCTCTATTTGTATTTCAAACAACACCTGTTCTTTTATTCTTTGCTTTTGCCTTCCGACTGCTAGAGTGCAATAGACATTAGTGATAGATAGATTTTGTAATTACATCCCTGTAGTCAAAGTTTCTCTATAAAAGTCTTCACAGCACACTAAAATATTCGTACAGCTATCTAGTAAAGCATGGGTAATTTTTCCACACACAGTTTCACTTTATGGGATTCGCACAAATAATTTTCCGCTTGGAGCTCTGACCGTTAAATACCAAAATGTTCGATTGCTCCCAGACTTAAATTTTTGCTCACATCATTACAGCAGTGTATTGACTCTTTTGTATAAGGCACAATCCCTATTCTGTCGGGGGGTTTCTGTCGAACCATATAAAAATCCTGATTTAGTTTTTTGCCGATGACGTCATTGTGACAGGAACTGTATCTGCAGTGTTTTCATTACTGAAGTGGCGAGCACCAGGTTGTCCAAGTCGGCTATAAAATTCCTGGCTTTGACCTGTCATTTCCTCGGAATCAGTGTCCCATTCCTCTATATCAAGGGTGGCGAAAGACTCGCGAGTCCTGTTTTCGCCACCTCTGTTCTATTGTATTGCACTTCCCCTTGGTTACCGTTATGTTGCCATCCTCGGTTCGGGCTCCTCTGAAAATTAGCATGCTGAATTTGCGATGGACATATGGTGGCACATATCCACGACAAAACTGAGCGCACCTCTCGAGGGTCGCTCAACAACTTGAAAATTATGCAATAAAGACTTTCAAATTCCTTAGCCAATCCCGTTCCACTCCCCGAGGGGCAGGGCTCTGGCACGGTCATGGCTGTCTCCCGGACATTTCCTTCACCCAGTTACCTTACGCACTAACGGGGGTGCTCAGCGGAACCCCAACACCTTTCCTCACTTCTCCTTTCAATTCCTCTCCTCAAATCACTTACCTAATCCCGTCACTACCCAAAAAGGCGGAATTTAAAAGAAAAAAGAAAGAGAAAAAAGGCGGTCACCTTGGAAGTGTGGGTGAAAGTTTTGTCTTCCTCGCGGAGGTAGTGGACTGCCTTCTGCTCGGCGATTCCTGTCGTTTCCAGGGAAACGAGGTGCATGTTCTTGGTAACGATTTTTGGCGCGATCACTGTGCGAAGAACTTCCTGCCCTCTGCCCTAAATAAAAGTCACTTGGGCGTATATCCCTGTGTTCCCGGTGGTTTCTCTGGTGGTTTGGGGATCCTCTGTTTGCATGTTCCCGTCTCAAAGGGTAGTTCTCAAGGGAAGCTAGAAGTTCGATGAACTGTGTGTGTGTGCTGACTCCGGCCACTCGGATGAAAATACGTATTTGTGAAGGAAAGTGACTAGTAACAATTTGAATTAAGTCCCGTGGCGAGATCTTGGGCTCTGTAAATCTACTCTGACTGACTATCCTGATATAGTAATTCTGCATGGACAAACCGTTGGAGGGGTCATATTTTCCAGTTAAAATCTCCTGTGTGATAGCGGTTTGCCGATGTACGACCCAGTAGTGCGCGAGAAAAGTTTGTTTGAAGGTAAGATAATTAGTGTAATTATCAAACACAATTCTAGCCCATTCTTATACCCTTCGCACCTGTTTCTTTTCTATAGGTATTCCAAGTGCCTCTGGAACTTGTTTAATATGAAAATATTCGTCCAGCTCACAAATAAATGACAAAGGACAGTCTTCTTTTGCACCATGGAAAAATGGTGCTCTTATTTCATTTAAGAGGGATTGGTGATTTCCGCCAGAGAAAGAATGAGTCATGCTACAATCATTACTATATACAGCATTTACATTGTCACCGTTATTACTAATATGACTACTATGGGTGTTGTTATTGCATGTAGTTAACATATCAGGGCACACTCTATTAATGCTGGCGCTATCAGTGGCTTTGGAAGGTTGTGAGACTCGCTGGGCTGAACTACTATCATTAGTAGAGCCCGGAGTTTTAGGTTTTTACCTATATTTTTCCTCGCTATTTAATTAACACATTTCAAGATATATATTCGTTTCACACTTCCTGGAGCGGAATATGCGAATTTCATTACACATAAAAAAAAACCTAAATGAGGGGTTAACACCTAAAATAACCTAAATAGCTGTTTTTCTTTTTCGAAATGAAGAATGTTATTTTCAAATTGAAACTCATTGTAAAATTATGTCCACCACTTTACCCAGTAGATAATTAAAGTTACTCAGTTACGCAGCACGTGTGGCGTGGATGCAGCTGATAGAAGGCCAGGAGGAGCCTAACCTGCGTAACGGATCGCCTCCAATTGTTCACCCAGAGTACTTTGCTAATGTAATTGTTGTGGAGTGAAACAATGCCTAAATCACATTTATTGAAAAAGTGGATTGCTGCAGATCCACACTTCACTTTTGTTAGTGACAGACGGTGCTGCCTACATGTTGAAGTCCGGGGGGTGGGTTCTACAGTCCTTCCACCCAACCATGCTAGATGTTATGTGTTTGGCCCACGGCCTGCACCGCCTTGCGGAGGAGATTAGAAGCCACTTCGATGACGTGAACAGCTTGATATTTCGGTCAAGGTGGTTTTCATAAAAGCCCCAACACGTATGCAATTGTTCTAAGAAAAAGTATCGGCAACCCCTCTTCCACCTGAGCCGATACTTACCCGCTGGGGAACTTGACTGTCTGCTGCCATTTACTATGCCGAGCACTTAAAAGACGTTAAAAAAATGTTGTCAATGAATTTGATGAAACAGAAGCTTCCTGCATTGCCAAGACTAAGAAATCATTCAAGTGTCCCATTCTTGCCGCTTCCTTTGCATTTTTGTTTTATACCAGAAGCTCTTCTGCGGTTGGAAAGTACAACTTTACCACTGAAAGATGCTCTAGATGTCATTGACAATGTTTTCAGTAGAGAAATACCTGGACCAGTGGGAGTTGCATATTCTTCGAAGTTGCAGAAGATTCAACGAAATACTGGTTTTGAAGACATAAAAATCATAAATTCAGTATTGCAGGGAGAAAAGTACACAGGAAAACTACCCCTAGAACCTGCTCCGCTGGCATCTATGCTCCACTCCAATGACGTCATGTTCCGTTGAAACAACCTTTTCTTCATACAAGAATGTGTTACGTGATAATAGGAAATAGTTTATGCCATAAAATTTGGGAATGTATGTATCTACTGCCATGCCAAAAAATAAATCTTACAAATAGGTACCAGAAAAGCAAAATTATTGATACCTGTAATGATTCACGAAGCAAAACATAAAAAAAAACTATTTTAATAAAGAAAACCTAAAAAACATATTTTAAGCATATAAGAAACCTAAAATGAAGATTTATTCCAGCTAAAAATCCGGGCCCTAATCATTAGAGTTGATATTATCGCTTACATTGCTATCTGTATTATTGACAGCTTCTTTTTACAAATTAATCTTCTTTTCAGAAGTTTCATATTTATTCTCCAATCCTTCCAGGCGACTGTTAGTGCTTGCATTCTGAATGCTTATAGATAAACCAAGAGTTTTTACGCTTTCAAATTCCCTGTTAATGGAGGATATTTCCCTCTCCACAACATTAATTAACTGTGTTTGTGCTTGCATGAAGTTTTCTTTGTTTTCCCGAATCACCTCCAGGACCCTTTGTTCAGTTTCCTTATTAGATTTCTGACACTTTTCTTTTGTCTACTCGATTTCGGACACTACGTTATCTACCCCCTGTTGTAAATCCTTATTACTATTTGCTAACAGCTCCTTGAATTCCTGAGTTTGATTACAAAATATTTTTTCCAGTTCACCTGTTACATTTAATAACCTGTCAATTTTCTCTTCTAAGTTTTTGTTACTTTCCTCTAGTTAAGCTTTCGGAGTGTCATTAATATTATTTTCCAAACTTTTGTTGTTTTCCCCTAATTGAGCTTTTAGAGAACGTTTACTTTATTTTCTAAACCTTTCAGAGGGTCATTAAATTTCTCGAGCAAGAGGTTAAGATCAAACGTTGGTGGTGGGAAAACAGGTCTATGGACAGCAAATAAATCCCTGGCAACCCTTGGAGGATACACTGGTTCACTAATGGGAGACCTTTCTGGAGAACAGGGTTTATTATCCTGGTTACTCTGGCAGCTGTTACTTTCTGTCGTGTCCATTATGCACAATCTCTTTGGTGTTGCATTTTTATTAGATCAGATAGAGATTTTCCATTCTCAAAAACATGTAGCATGCACTCTTAGAAATTTTGTTGTCTTATTTTATGCTGCGGTAATAATTTACCGTCACTGTCGCTGCGCTGACTTTCTAGTAGTCCCTGGTTCGAAACTCATGGCTCATGTGGGTCTGAAGTTGATGTGTTACAGTTTCTCGTCGTAGGTGACCTCTGCAATGTAGGCCTGGAACATTTTTGAGCACCACATTGGCAGCGCCAGGTATGTATCGGTTCACCTCGTCGTCGTCGTCACAGTTGCCTTGCCTGCGTTGTTGTCGTTCTCGCCGCTACGTCGTAGTTGTCGTCTTCAGGAAACGATGTCCCGATATCAGTGGAAGCTCTCGTCTTATCTCAGGATCAACTGTCGGCAAATCGATCTGAAATTCCCTAGGTTATTATGTCAGGGTAGGATACGGGAGGTTCCAGGATATTTTCTAGAAAGAAACACTGTTTTAACTTTTCTCACTCCGGCGCATCTTTATGCTAGAAATCCTGCAAGATTCTCTTGTTTTCCCTAACACGTGCGATCTTTAACAGTCTTCCCACGATTACCTCTTGGTCCACTACCGTCTGCTCCGGTTAATTATTCAATACGTCGGTGCTCTATCACCGTTCTTTAGACTCACGCGTACTTGAAGTATTCACTTGACAATATTAAGTCGTTGATAAGCTAGGATAAAATTATTTCAACGAATACTATTAACACATTAGATAAATGTTCCACACAAATCACTTTTTAGTTACATAATTGCGCAGCGCTTAGCAAATTTCGAAACTTAGCGTCCTTTTCTGACTCGGAATACTACATGTTCCCTTGGCGAAGAATCATGACAGACTGTGTCCACGGTTACGTTTACATATATAAAGCTACTACTCACCTCCGGATTTCTGTACATCCGACCACGTCTTTCTATCTTCTCATTGGTTCTAACAATCATCCTGTATCTTTATTGGTTCCCCGGTTGAAAATTCGAAGCCCAAACGGTAAGAAAGGACCGTTGCCTCGTAGCATCTACTTTTTCTTGAAACTTGGTTGATCCCCTAGAAGCACAAAGAAGCATTGGATTTTTATGGCCCCATGCTCGCAAAAATGCAGTGAACATTTTGAAGCCAAGCTATTCTATTTCGCCTAAATCCTGTAGATTTTCTTATGCAATTACGCCTTTATTTATTGGACAATATCAATGAAACTTAAAACATGTTTACGCTTTTTGAAGAGCTCTTGATTGATGTAGTTTTTAATCCAATTACTTTAAAATTGTAGAAAATTTTCAAATCGCATGTTAATTAATCATTAATATATAATTCTTAAAAAATAATTATTTAAGAATTCTTTTTTTACAGGTGTAAACGGCGGAAATATCGCTACAGTATGTAGTGGGAAAAGTGATACACATGTTGACAAACTAGTTTATTATTCTTCATTAAAAACAAAGAAAATGGTAATGCATACAGTTGCACAACATTGCAAACATTAGAGTAGTTAAATGTTCAAACTGCTTCTGAAAACATTCTGCTTTTTCTAAGCTAAAAATACAATATACATAGAACACTTATAGACATGCTGAAATATATAATATCTGTTGTGATTTCAAACATGCGGTCCATAGTTGAGTACAATAAATCAACAAAACGTTTTCAACAAAGCTTTTCTATGTTTTCCAGAGAAAAACTATGGCGCTTCTTTGCCAATATTAGTTTATGTGCTAAAAATAATGTTCTACATCAACTTCGCTTTCGGCCCATGTTGGCCAGGAATCCCGTAATTAAGTGAGCTGGATTTTCCATAAGATGCCCTTCTAGTCGTTCTTCTGCAAAACATTTTGCATTTTGCGCGCACTTTGTCTTCCACTTTATCCGGTGCTCCATTTATTTCATTTTTAAGCTCTTCCAGTAGAGAAATGTTCTCTTACATTCTTGGAAGTAATTCTAATCTCTAGAATTTTCTAAATTAAACTGTGAATTTCATGTCGTAGTGAACGAAATAGGCGCTGTTTAGGATTCTAAAGCTAAACTTGGCAAAAATAGGCGCCAACATCAAAATATGCTGTTTTAGGTGCTATAAAATTAGTTTCTAAATTTAGTTAGTCATGAAACTCATAAGTAGAACTATGATTAGCAACTTAGAAAAAGAATAAGTTTTATCCCAAAGATCCGCGGTCCACTCATAGCATCATTGCATAAGAAGTGTTAAATAAAAATCTGATGTGTTACAGTCACATGACTTTCTCTACCCTCCCTTTCCGGAAATAGCTGCATTATACATTTCGTTAAGACACAAAGGGAATAGCGGTAGTCAAATGCTTTATAACTCGACACTGTACGCAGGTCTTAAAATTCCACACTCTATCCATGACATCGCGAGAAAGAACCGAAAATCGCTTATAGTTATTATACGATATCTCGGAAATGTCCGAAGTCATAAAAAAGGTTATTTGAAATAAACTGCGTGTTTTAAAAAGAGTTACGCATTTTTTATGAGGTACGCTTTTTTTGTCTATTCCTTAACATTTACCACTTATACAAGATTATACAACATTCCTTCCGAATGAAGTGGACTTCACGGGCTATTCCTAGAAAATTCAAGATATAAATTTTATCTGTCATGTAAATATATTGATATTTTAATCAAAATCTTGAGCCATTTCTATAAAATAAAAAATTAAAAACAATTTCAATGTAAAGCGTTTTTGGAGTGGGGAACGTTTTTTTTGAAAATCTTAATGTCCATCTTTATAAGGTACTGAGCCTAAATACCAAGTTTGGTATTTATCGACATTTCGTTTTTGAGCTAAGATGTTCACAGACACAGAAACACACGGACCTTTTTATATGAAATTGTTTTTATACAAAGGGGCTCAAAATATGTATTTCCGGTAAAATCTCGTAGAGAATTTTTTGGTGGAATGCAATTCCTTCTCTACCTACTATGTACATAGTAGAGAAAGTAATAAAAATGGATTTATACATCTTAAGCTTCTTTTTCACTCTTACGCATAATAAACAAAAACACTTAGCTATTGCTTTACTTTGACGAATTTAGCAAATTGCCACATTTGTAACTGAATCACACGGTAACTGTTACAATTAATGAACAGATTTCTTTTTTACACTTGTAATATTTCCAGTCATGGCCTGGAAGGGCAAGAGTGTTTGCTGAGGGCAATATGTGAGGCAGCCGAGACACCACTAGGACATAATGGGCTACTGGGAGATCTCCTGCACATCATCTTCACGTAAGTAGGTCTCAGTTCTGTCTCATCACTCCTCGCCATTGTAGCAAAACTGGTTGCCCGCTTCTAAGAATCTTTCCTGCGTTCTTACAGCTGTAAAGGAGAAAATACGAGTGTAACTTTAATCTTGTTATTGCAGACCATCCTCATCTATGTCCGAAGATCTTCCACAAACTTTCAGTCTGGCTGAACAACGTGGTGCAGGGGGAGCCGATTGCCGTATCCTGTATCCGAAATGTCCTCTTGGAATATTTGATGTTATAACTGCATTAGAGGAAGAACATTTCTATGATTGAAGACGTGCTTTTCTGCTTCTTCTTCGACCTTTCTGCATTTATTTCAGACCTGAATGGCATGCGATCAAGTGGAGACGATACGAAATAGCATGAATTTGCTCATAAGAACTTACGAGTGCCGTAGGCCAGGGAAGTGAACGACATAAGAATTTCATTCATATCTGCGATTTACTCCTGAAAAATCAGGAGATTGTTTAACTATTGGAAATGAAAAACTGAAACAAATTTGTTTCATTGTATGTTTTATTGTACTCTTTAATATAGGAAGGATACAAAGGAATAATGCTGTTAGATTTTTACTTTCTGTACTACATATAGTAAGTAGGGGAAATAATGTATTCCATCCAAAAATTTGATGTTGAGATTTCACCGAAAATATATGTTTTCAGTCCCCCTGAACCTCCCAATTTTTTTTTAGAAAAGCTCCGTTGTGTGTGTGTATTTGTGTTCTTAAACATAATAACTCAAAAACAAAAAGTCGGATAAATACCACACTGATATTTAAGTTCAATATCATCCAAAGATGTGACATTAAGATTTTCAAGAAAATCCTCCACCGCAACTAATTTCAGAATGACATCAATCTTGACACCTGCGATCCTGCCATCTTCAATTTGGGGGTTCCGGAATGAAACCGCCACTCCCAGAAAGGGGCCACAGGCAAAGCGCCAGGAAGAAATCTTTACATATCCTGCCCCAACGCATCAATTGCTGTCGCCTGATCCTGCATTATGTGATGAAACAGATGAAAGGAAATGTTGCACAGGAAATTCGTGGTAGAAGGGTAACCCCCGAGCATTCACCTACTGACCAGGGGAAACCACGAAAAAAAAAACATGGTCACAGTGGTCGACCCGACGGGAATCGAGGCCGAGAAGGCCGAGACCTCCCGAATGCAAGCATCACATGTTGTCACAGAGTCATCCGGCTCAGTAAACCAAAAAACTGTACTGTCTAATTGGACCACGAAAAGAAAGTCGTTTCCAGATTCACTATTAAAAAAAGGAGAATATCATAGGTTTACGATTATTTTACATAATATCTTGAATTATTCACAATCAGATATAAATGCTTAATGTTATGTCTAATATATCACAAGTTTACAATTATTTCACAAAAAGTCCTACTTAAAATGATTACTCGGTGTAAGGTATGATGTTATTATTCAACGTATAGAATTGTTTAACAAACTCAGATTTAATTATTTATGGCCCATATGACTGAGCAATTATTTTGTGTTATTTGTGAAATATCACATGTTTTAATTATTTTACTGTTCCGTGTTCAAAATCATTTACAGCTTAATATGAACAAATCACTTGGTAGCTACTACAGAATCAAGAGACTGAAAAAAAATTAAAAATGTGCTTAGTCAAGGCCGCCACTGAATCAAGAAAGGTTAGTGGGAAGAATGGAAGTTCCTCTCACATTAAATTAAACCTACTATACGAAGATACTCTACAAGTATGTATTATGCTATAGCTGATACAAAAAGGTTAATATAAAAGTCACCACTGAATCTGGAAAGGAAGGGTAGAATGTTCATAATATACATTAGATTATCTACTATATAAATACGTTAATTCAAAAGCTGAATCATGAGAGACTACTGGGAAGGTAGAATGCTCTTAAAGTATTACTCTCTCTCTGTACTAACAACAAAGTAAACCCAAAAGCCGCCACTGTATCAATACAGGCCATTGGGAAGGAGAATGTGTTCTATCTGTGTTACAGAATAATAGTTATAAAAAGCCATTGCTGAATCAAGATTGGTCGGGAAGGATGAAAGTTCTCCCTCTATTACAAACCTCTACTCACAAAAATAGTTATGCAAAACCTCCACTGAATCGAGACGAACTACTGGGAAGTATGAATGCTCATAATTGACCGCGACTACACAAAACTGCCTATTGGCTTTCCAAGCAAAATGTAACAACACAAAAGCGATGTACACTGTGGACTTTTTTGGGGGGTGGGGTAAAGGAAACGCGCATGCTATTCTCAGAGTACACTTCGAACAAAGGCATCATTATGTAAGGTTCCACAAATGCATGGACCACAAACGTGGTTCCTGATTACGTCACGTGGCTATTAGTTTTAAGCTTTTTGCAGTATGTTATGTAACTTTGGTTGCGGATTGTTGGCTGAATCTTTTAATATTTTTTCCTTCCTCCTCTTCTGCCACTGTTTCTTCCTTAAGTCACGTTTCCTTCTTACCTCCGCCTCCTCACGTATACTAATCTCCAGTAACAGAGCTTCATCAGATGTTTAATAGTGTACAATAGGATTATTTCTTACCGAATGACCTCTAATATAATGTAAGGGAGGAGCAGCCTTTTCTCAAATCTTGACAGTAGGTGTTTGCAACGTTTCTGAGCACACAATGTCAAGGTCTGGGACACATACTGGGAATGGCAGTGATTTTAAGGACGCCCCAAGTTCAAACACAATAACTTTTAAGAAAAAGTCATTGCTTTTAAATAAAATGCTTCTGTGCACCACAAAAGACATAAACCTACGCATTCGTTGAGCAGTGATTGAATATTCCCAGATGTTGAATAACCTAGATTTCATTTCTGAACATTAACAATGTCCAAACTAATTGGATGGAAATTAATTCGAATACTTAATATACAGTCTATAATTTCTAAATAAGCATTTATACATTTAATTTCATTTAATCATAAAATGCATCAAATTAGAGAGTGAAGGGGAACACTTAAGGAAACTGAATACCCCGTTTGGAAAATTTTGCAAACTATTGTTATCCTTTACTTCTAAACGATTCATATAAGCATAAAAATTACTTATGGATTTATTGGTTATTAAACGTATCTACAAACATAAATATAATAAGAATGGTATTATTCATGTTATATTTTTTCTTTTAACTCCTTCCTAAATGCCTAAAGGTATAATAATTTTCGTTATTTAGTATTTTTAAAACCATATTACATTTTAGTTTTATAATAAATGGAAGAAGTATATTAATTTTGCTAGCTGGCAAAGCAAAATGTAAAGTTTAAAGTATCATGAATGGTTTTCATGCTAATCGTATCCAAAATTCAGAAAATGTCAAACAGAGATAACCGGCTTTAAATTCTAGTTTCTTACATCTTAATTAGAATCAGAACCCGAGCCCATGACTGGGAAACGAAAGATCCATTACGGTATTTTCAATATTATTCTTAGGATATCGGTTCAAAAGAATCGGCAGTCAGATTTTCGCGGTTTCATCGCATTTCTGGAGAGCCGGTCTGATTTAAACCTAGCTTATTTGAATTTTTTTATTTAAATTGTAATAAATAAATATGTAGGCCAAGAATGCTTTAAATTTAAGCGACATATGCTTACAATACGTTATAACTAGTCACGGAAACAGATCTCACAAATTTTACCTGTAACATTGCGCAAATAAGCATTGTCCAAATAATTTTAATTATTCACTGCACTATTTACACCTTGCTTTACAGATCCCTTTTATGATTTTCCATAGCATCACTAAAATTCCCATCGCAATTAAATCGATAACCAGATTAAACAAGTGACTTCATTAAGCTGACATCCATGTTTAAATGCTAGGGCCTCTCTTTAAATCACCCAAATATTTAGTTCGCCTTAAATACGGCAATAAAATGCTAAGTTGAATCATGTGACTCAGTACATACTACATTTTAAAAAATCCTATTTTAAAACACCAGGACTTCGTACCGAGCGGTGGCGCCGCGGTAACGAGTGTGACTCGCATTTGGGAGGTCGCAGGTTTGATCCCCGATGACCGTCCACACTAACCCATGCGTTTTTTGTGGTTTCCTCGGGGTCGACAGGCGAATGTTGGGGTGGTTTCTTCTCTACCATGATTTCCTTTCCATCATTTTCCTTTCATTCCGTTTCCTTCGAATCCTTCAGGTGTACTTCTAGGTTTCTTGGTGTATGGCGGTGCCGGACAGATTGTCGCGGATGCATATTCAATGGAAAGAGTATTCCCCGTGCACACTGGAGGGCTGCTGGATTGGTGGGTCGTTCATCGCCCTCTCTTTTCGGCTACAGCAGTGGGACGATCTGCGAGCTTGGAAATGTTAGGAGCTTCCGCACATCTCTGTTGTCTGTCTGCCTGTGGCCTCCTGTGGTTCCTTCACCTCATCCCTTCCTCCAGGGGAGTGGTAGCTGCAATAGATTTGTGCAGGTCGCAGTGCACGAGGTGTCCCCCTCCGTTGAATCACCCTTACCTCTACCACTACCTCTGCTAGGACTTGTATGTTTTGTAAATCGCCATTTAAAATCTCGCAGAACGTTTCTAATACTAGGTCTGTCATTGACATGTTCTAGCGCGAGCTGAGAAGGTTCAGCGAAAGAATAACTTCTTAAGAAAAACTATTATCTCTCAACCACGAGGTAAATGCAGAACTCCCTGGACGAATAGTCCACAATACAGAAAGAATAGAGAAAATGAAGTTTGATTTTCCCCTGAGTAGGATTAAAAGATGAGAAGAACCTGTACTTTATAATGTCTTTTCAGACAATTCATTGAAATAGTATATGGCGATACGAGTGTGGAAAGTGCATTATTACATAATCGAGGAGTAATTTGAAAAGACAAGACGAAGTTGAAACTTTTCTATTTCCGAGATTCTATTGTGTACTTCATATACATATATTGCACATTATTTCATGCACTATCGTGGGTTTTAATATGCTAATGAATTACTAATAAACACAACTTCTAATGAACTTACCTATCATCACCTCGAATTTCCATACTGCCAATTCAGTAGCTACAATTAATACAATAGCTTGTAGGTATAGGTTACACAACGAAGACGGACATAGGCCACGAAACCTAGAAGCACACTTGAAAGATAAGAAGGAAACGGATGGAAAGGAAACCTTGGTAGATGAGAAATCACCCTAGCATTCTCTTTACCGACCAGATAAACCAGAAAAAAGAAAAACCCAAGGCCAGAGTAGGCGGTCGACGGTAACCGAACACGGGACCTCCCGAATGCGCACCTCCTTGAGTTCGGTTTTATCATAAATTTCACTGCCTCATTTGTTTAATCGATTATCTCCATTGGAATACAGACATCTTCCTATCCGCGTATGATTTTTGTTTGTGCATATAAACAAAAGCAATTGCTTACGCATTTAATTCAGCAATTAGCAGAAACCAATGGTGACAATGTTGTACTTTCAATGAGCGCGATGGTTCACATTCGCATCTCACATATAGATATTATCAAAATCATGACCTCAGGTTCCACCCACAGAATAAAAGAAATGCAAATTAAATCGTTGCACAGAAAGGCGATTACGGAGCTAAGAGCATTTGTCCGGCATCACACTGGTTGCGTGCAGGCACACACAGATCACCAATCCTACGAACATATCATACTTATAGTGTTTTCAGTCAAGATTTAGCAATATCAGCTGATTAATTTCCTAAGTTATTCTGGACACAGTGTTTTCTATTTGTAACCTATTTATTGTAGTAATTTATGTAACAAGTGGATAATCCTGATGATTATGTACGAGTGAATGATTATCGCACAAACTACAGTGAGGGCGACACTTTTCACGAGTGTCATAAAATTGTCCACGAGTGGGATACAAAACTTTATGTAAACTTGGAATTTATAAACCGTAGGAAGTTATTCATGAAATAATTCGGCCTCCATGGCTGACCTATGTTCGTAAACGAGACATTATTTCTTCCTACATTTCATTTGTTATTACCTGGCATGTTGAACCGAAAAGCAAGACAGGCACTAGCATGCATTTGCTTCATGGAGAAGTGAGCAGGTATTAGAGACTGCAATCATATGTTGCAGCCTATTACAGCACATCGTGGTAAGTAATTATAAATTCAGATTTTAATTACTCTGTATTCAATAATGCACAGAGGATTTTGCATCTTCTTTGCTAAAAGAAGAGAATATCGCAAAACAGTGTCATCTTCTCTCTAAAAGCCACGGCAACTTGAAATAGCAGTATTATGTCATTGTCATTATTGGCACGCGTGCCATAATGAGCCAATATGTACGTTATTGAGTACAGTAACAACCTTTTATAATGGTAGACATAAAATGTCAACTAAAAAGGAATTCTGTGTTACATTCACATGACTTTCTCTACTTTCTATCGTTTATTAGTAGGTATAAAAATTATTCTTACGAAAGTTTATTTTCCTATTTACTCCAGTTTAATCAAACAAACCTTCCCGGAAATAGTTATAGAAACAAAGGGAACCGCAAGTCAAATGTTTTAAAACTGGACGCTCTACCCTGGCCTTAAAATTCCATACTCTTTCCATGCGAGAAACAATTGAAAATAGACAGGACTTTAAAACACGGCTAAGTATTGAACAATTTGAACCATTAATAACGAATATTTCGGAAATGGCTCATGCCAGAAAATAAATCTATTGGAAATAAATTGTGTGTTTTAAAGAGATCTGCATTTCTTGTGTAGCATGTTTTCGTCTATCGCTTAACGATTACCACATTTACAAAATTATACAAAATTCCTTCCGAATGAAGGGGACTTCAAAGACTATTCCCAGACAATTTAAGATATTCATTTTATTTGTCATGTAAATATGATTAATATACAATAGTATTTTAATCAACATCGTTAGAGCCGTTTTTAGAACATCAAAAATTTAAAAAATTCTTCCATATAGTTTGGGGTTGGGGATTTTCTTGAAAATCGTATCTTTGGTAGGCACTGAATCTAAATGCCAAATATGGTATTTACCTGACTTTTTGTTTTTGAGTTATGCTGTTCACATACACACACACGGGCATTTCTCTAAAAATGCTTCTTACTTTTTTGACTCAAGGTGCCTCAAAAAAATCATTTCCGGTGAATTTTTGGGTGGTATGTTACCTTCTCTACCTATTATGTACGTGGTAGAGAAAGTAAAAAAAAAAAAAATAAACACCATACGCACAATGTATCCTTAATAACAGGTATTCGGTATTTCAGTTGTCAGCTGTTTAACCTTGACTTGCTGTTTGTTACGTCATAGCTATTTACAAAACTTCTGACAGGACACGAGACCGCTTTGGTTTTGTTTTTGCACGCATGCTCAGTTTAAAAAGTCTGAATGTGATACAGTCAGAGATCTTACTTTTCTTATTACAAATTCGGATACACTCCTTATAGAATTAATTAAAAAGTGACTTTTCTAACGACGTTACGTTATTCCGATATACTTTAGTCTAGAAATGGTTTGAAATTAAGCAATAACTATTTATATGCAACACGTAGAGACAACCTTCAAATGTTTATTGGCAGCACGAAGGAATAAATTCACATATCCTAGTAACGACCTATTGCGAATGAAATGAAAATACTTTACCTACTCCCTATCATTTATTTCTGTATCTCTTCTTCAATCGATTTTTGCAAAAGCTTTATTTTTCTATCTACCCTATGTTAATTAAGATAAACGTTTGCATAAATAGTTTCGTCACACGTTTTAAGCACATGAGGAATGCAGGAAACGTCATAGTCGAATGTATAGTCGCTATATACTTGCCTTCAAATTCCATACTCTTTTCATGACATCACGAAAACAACTGAGTGGTAACCATATCAAAAATGACAAAATTATTGAATAATTCAAATCAATTGTGAATGATGCCTAATGGATAATGCCACAAAACGATTATTTGAATTAAACTGTGTGCTTTTTTGTGTAGGAAGTTTTTGTCTATCAAAAGCTTTACCATTTTTACAATATTTTACAAAATCATCCCGAATGAGGAAAACTTTACAAGCTATTTCCAGAAAATTCAATACCACATTTTATTTATCATGTTAATATCTTAAATATATATGGTATTTTAACCAAAATCGTTATATCCAGTTTGATAAGATTAAAAATAAACATTTGCAGACTCTTATCTTATTGATAATTTTCTTGTAGATGTAAGGGGAAATATATTTACAAGGGCAATATAGAAAAACAGTAGACTTTAAGCACATACATATTTCTTAATAGCTGGTTGCTAGGTGCAGCACCATTCTCTTTGCCACAGATTATAACTTTGCATATCCAAGACAAAAAAATATGATGTGTTACACTCACATGACTTTCTCTACTCTTGTACAAACTATTTATACAAACGCTTATTCTCCATATGCTTCATGTTAATCGAGATAAACATTTGCAGACTCTATCTTATTGCTAATTTTCTTGTTGATGTAAGAGGAATATATATTTACAAGGGCAATACACAAATACAGTAGCCTTTAAGCACATACATATCTCTTATTAGCTGGTTGCTAGGTGCAGCACCATTCGCTTTGCCACAGATTAATATTCTTTGCATATCGAAGACAAAAAATCTGATGTGTTACACTCACATGACTTTCTCTACTCTTGTACAATCTATTTTTACAAACGCCTATTCTCAATATGCTTCATATTAATCGAGATATCGAGATGTCAATCTTATTTGTAATTTTCTTGTAGATGCAAGGGGAATATGGTAGCTTTTAAGCGATAGTCAAATATTTTATCGCTGGTTGCTATGTGGCGCATTCCATTCTCTTTGCATGTCCAGGACATAAAAAAAATGAATAACGAATTTGAGAAAAAGTATAGTATTGGAAAATTTAAGGGAATAACAAGCAATATCTCGCAAACGGTTCGCTCAACAAAAGAAATGTATATGACATAAATTGTGTATTTTAACGCGATCTACATTTTTCGTGTAGTAAAATTTTGTCTATCTCTTATGGTTTACCAGTTATGAAAAAGTCGTTCATAACGAAGAATACTTTTGGAGACATTCCCAGAAAATTCGAGATATACATTTTATTTGTCATGACAATATCTTAAACATATGATATTTTAATCAAAATCGTTAGAGCCGTTTTTGAGAAAATTAAAATTTTCGAAAAATGTTCCATGTAAAGGGTAGTCTGGGGTGGGGGGATTTTCTTGAAAACCTTCGTGTCGCATCTGTGAAAGATACTGAACCTAAATACCAAGTTTAGTGTTTATCCGACTCTTCGTTTTTGAGTTATGCTGTTCACAGACATACAGACACACACACACACACACAGACACACACACACACACACACACACACAGACACACACACGGACATGTTTCCAAAAATGCTTTTTTTGGATTCAGGAGGTCTCAAAACATGTATTTCCGGTGAAATCTCGGTATCGAATTTTTGGGTGGAATGCAATACTTCCCCTACTTACTATACGTAGTAGAGAAAGTAAAAATCTGATGTGTTACACTCACATGACTACTCTTGTACAATCTAATTTTACAAACGCCTATTCTCCATATGCTTCATGTTAATCGAGATATCGAGATGTCAATCTTATTGCTAATTTTCTTGTAGATGCAAGGGAAATATGGTACGTTTTAAGCGATAGTCAAATATTTTAACGCTGGTTGCTATGTGGCGCATTCCATTCTCTTTGCATGTCCAGGACAAAAAAAAATGAATAGCGAATTTGAGAAAAAAAGTATTGGAAAAGTTAAGGAAATAACAAACAATATCTCGAAAACGGTTCACTCAACAAAAGAAATGTATATGACATAAGTTGTGTATTTTAACGCGATCTACATTTTTTGTGTAGTAAAATTTTGTCTATCTCTTATGGTTTACCAGTTATGCAAAAGTCGTTCAGAATGAAGAATACTTTTGGAGACATTCCCAGAAAATTCGAGATATACATTTCATTTCTCATGACATTATCTTAAACATATGATATTTTAATCAAAATCGTTAGAGCCATTTTTGAGAAAATTAAAATTTTCGAAAAATGTTCCATGTAAAGGTTAGTCTGGGGTGGGGGGATTTTCTTGAAAACCTTCATGTCGCATCTCTGGAAGATACTGAACCTAAATACCAAATTTGGTGGTTATCCGACTGTTCGTTTTTGAGTTATGCTGTTCACAGACACACAGACACACACACACAGACACACACACGGACATGTTTCCAAAAATCCTTTTTTTTGGATTCAGGAGGTCTCAAAACATGTATTTCCGGTGAAATCTCGGTATCGAATTTTTGGGTGGAATGCAATACTTCCCCTACTTACTATACGTAGTAGAGAAAGTAAAAATGAATGACGAACTCCCATTTGAGAAAATAAGTATTGAAAAATTTAAGGGAATAACAAGCAATATCTCGAAAATGGTTCACTCAACAACAAAAATGTATATGACATAAATTGTGTATTTTAACGCGATCTACATCTTTTGTGTAGTAAAATTTGGTCTATCTCTTATGGTTTACCAGTTATGAAAAAGTCGTTCATAACGAAGAATACTTTTGGAGACATTCCCAGAAAATTCGAGATATACATTTTATTTGTCATGACAATATCTTAAACATATGATATTTTAATCAAAATCGTTAGAGCCGTTTTTGAGAAAATTAAAATTTTCGAAAAATGTTCCATGTAAAGGGTAGTCTGGGGTGGGGGGATTTTCTTGAAAACCTTCGTGTCGCATCTGTGAAAGATACTGAACCTAAATACCAAGTTTGGTGTTTATCCGACTCTTCGTTTTTGAGTTATGCTGTTCACAGACATACAGACACACACACACACACAGACACACACACACACACACACACACAGACACACACACGGACATGTTTCCAAAAATGCTTTTTTTGGATTCAGGAGGTCTCAAAACATGTATTTCCGGTGAAATCTCGGTATCGAATTTTTGGGTGGAATGCAATACTTCCCCTACTTACTATACGTAGTAGAGAAAGTAAAAATCTGATGTGTTACACTCACATGACTACTCTTGTACAATCTAATTTTACAAACGCCTATTCTCCATATGCTTCATGTTAATCGAGATATCGAGATGTCAATCTTATTGCTAATTTTCTTGTAGATGCAAGGGAAATATGGTACGTTTTAAGCGATAGTCAAATATTTTAACGCTGGTTGCTATGTGGCGCATTCCATTCTCTTTGCATGTCCAGGACAAAAAAAAATGAATAGCGAATTTGAGAAAAAAAGTATTGGAAAAGTTAAGGAAATAACAAACAATATCTCGAAAACGGTTCACTCAACAAAAGAAATGTATATGACATAAGTTGTGTATTTTAACGCGATCTACATTTTTTGTGTAGTAAAATTTTGTCTATCTCTTATGGTTTACCAGTTATGCAAAAGTCGTTCAGAATGAAGAATACTTTTGGAGACATTCCCAGAAAATTCGAGATATACATTTCATTTCTCATGACATTATCTTAAACATATGATATTTTAATCAAAATCGTTAGAGCCATTTTTGAGAAAATTAAAATTTTCGAAAAATGTTCCATGTAAAGGTTAGTCTGGGGTGGGGGGATTTTCTTGAAAACCTTCATGTCGCATCTCTGGAAGATACTGAACCTAAATACCAAATTTGGTGGTTATCCGACTGTTCGTTTTTGAGTTATGCTGTTCACAGACACACAGACACACACACACAGACACACACACGGACATGTTTCCAAAAATCCTTTTTTTTGGATTCAGGAGGTCTCAAAACATGTATTTCCGGTGAAATCTCGGTATCGAATTTTTGGGTGGAATGCAATACTTCCCCTACTTACTATACGTAGTAGAGAAAGTAAAAATGAATGACGAACTCCCATTTGAGAAAATAAGTATTGAAAAATTTAAGGGAATAACAAGCAATATCTCGAAAATGGTTCACTCAACAACAAAAATGTACATGACATAAATTGTGTATTTTAACGCGATCTACATCTTTTGTGTAGTAAAATTTGGTCTATCTCTTATGGTTTACCAGTTATGCAAAGTCGTTCACAATGAAGAATACTTTTGGAGACATTCCCAGAAAATTCAAGATATACATTTTATTTGTCATGAAAATATCTTAAACATATGATATTTAAATCAAAATCGTTAGAGCCGTTTTTGAGAAAATTAAACTTTTCGAAAAATCTTCCATGTAAAGGGTAGTCTGGGGTGGGGGGATTTTCTTGAAAACCTTCGTGTCGCATCTCTGGAAGATACTGAACCTAAATACCAAGTTTGGTGTTTATTCGACTGTTCGTTTCTGAGTTATGCTGTTCACAGACACACACACACACACACACACACACGGACATGTTTCCAAAAATGTTTTTTTTTTTATTCAGGGGGTCTCAAAACTTGTATTTCCGGTGAAATCTCGGTATCGAATTTTTGGGTGGAATTCAATACTTCCCCTACTTACTATACGTAGTAGAGAAAGTAATAAGGAAAACTTTCTATGTAAAGGATAGTTTATGGTTAGGGAATTTTCTAGAAAATCTTCGTGTCGTATCTGGACGATTATACAATTCATTACCAAGTTTGGTATTTATACAAATTTTCGTTTTTGAGTTATGCTATTCAAAGTCTCTGTCTCTCTCTCTAACATACAAACACACACACACACACACACACACACACACACACACACACACAAACACGGACCTCAATGCATATATTTACGTTGAAATCTTGACATCGAATTTTTGGGTTGAATTCAATACTTCCTCTATCTGCTAGCTACGTGGTGTGTCAAATTTTCCTGAAGTAAGTTTTTGTCTGCCTCTTATGGTCTCCTGTTATAAAAAAATCATACTTCTCAGGTTATCCATAAAAAATTCAAACATTTTAAATACGCACTATTGCAATCAACATCTATGAAGCATTTCTAGAAAAAGTAAAAACGAGGAAACAATTTCCACGTAAAGGATTGTTTGGGGAGGGGACATTTTTTCGTAAAATATGGTCTGGCATACTTAAACAGTGTGTGATTCAGATATAAACTTTAGTATTTTACCGATTTTTCTTTATTTTTATTTAAGTTATGATGTTCAAGCGCGTACCTTTTTCAATGTCCTTCAAAAGATGTATTCCAGTGAAATTTGATATAAAATTCTTGGATAAGCAACAGGAAAGCAAGAAAACACAAAATGAGGATGGCGTTGGTAAAGGAAGCTTTCTTATGAAAGAACTAAGCAAGAGAAAATAATCATTAATACGAGGAAGGTACGAATGCAACGTGAAACAAACTTGCCATTGAGTTCCAATATCCTTAATGGAGACTAAATCGCAAAAATTGCCAGAATGTGACACTTTAAGTGTTCTGTGTAGTCTTATTAACTATGATTTCCTCTTTAATTCCATATATATTTTATCTTTGTAATCATAATACTTAGATTCTCAATATTTTTTTAAAAAAATGGTACTACATCTGCCATTTTATAGCTTGAATTCAGCAAGACTTCGCAGAAAAGAAAACACAAAGAATTCCTACATACTTAGGAGGTAAATTTTAGGGAACGTTTTGCTCCACAGTTGGTACTACTGTTAATTACGGTAGCTTATGTTTGCTGAACCCATGTTTTTGGTTTCTTTCTTTGTTAATATGCGAGTTCGTTTCCTCCATCTTTGCTTCGAACAGCTTTTTTTGTGAATGAAATTTTTTGGTATAAATGACCTGATTTCCCAGAAACTATTTAAAATAGCCAAATTAAATTTTAAAACAACCTCAAAATGTTATTGTAAATCCACTTTGGTGTAAATAGCATGATAAGTTATGTTTTAAAAATAATTACTGGTAATGTTTAATTAAAAGATTGTATAATTAAGAAAATGAAATCTAACTTACTTAATAAACAATCCTATTGGATAAAGTAGATCAGTGAACTTAGAAGACATTGATCTTATCCTGTAAAATCGTAAATAGGTTCTGATATAATGATATAATTTAGCAGATTTTACATTGGCGGGATAGGGTTTTTAATCTCGCCTTAAATTTTGAATACACACATTTTAACTCAGTATTACGCTGATTAAAATGCCGGTGAGACGCTGCAGTTTCTATACTGCATAAAATGTACATTCCATTCCCTATCAAAGCTACGCCCTTGCTAAGACCTTGGTACACTGATGTCATTTAATAAGCGATGGTCATTGTAATTGACGGCTACTACCACATAGTTATCCTTGATTATCCTGCTTCCCGGTCGTCATGGCCTGGTGGATTCCGAGTTTCCAGATACTAGGAAATTCAGAAACACAGGCACAAATAATTCGCAGCAAAGCCTGTCTAAATTCGTTTTTAGCTACATGGTGTAGTTTTATGCTTGCCTGTACACATTAGACCACTCGCTATAACCGCTATAACCATAGAACTGAAAATTCATATTTATAATTTTCAAATGTTGACATTAGTAGAAAATTAAGGATAGTTGCATACATAGTTTCCTAAACTGTATAATTGGGAACATTGTAATTATGCTCACATACCTATGAGCTATTCTGACTGAAAATTCCAAATAGAATCTGAAAATAATACAGGAGACAAAAATAATAACTCTAAATTCATTAAATTACAATTTAAGGTGCAAAGGGAACACGCGAGGCAGCATTCTTGATGTCTATGTTCGCGGTTCCGAGACGTTTTTGTGTAGTATATTCAGCAGAATGTTTTCGTTTCGGGATCAGTGTGAATTCCGATCAGAGTTTGAAGCTGAAAGGCAACAAATCGTGTATAGTTCCTCTGTACACCAATACATGGCATTCCTCCAACAAATTGTTTATTCACATGCTAAAAGACCTTGAATCAGGAAGAAAGGGATTTTGCAGTAGCGAAGAAATTCAACGATATCTCGGAGAAACCTACATGTATTGTTGTGAGGATCATTATGATGTAAGTTAAACGTATTGTAACAATTTTCTAGGCTTTTATGCTCAATTGTTTCTAATGTCAAGTGGTTAAAACCATACATTTGCCACCATTAACCTCTTTAAGGATTGCATTTAACGTTTCAGACGTTTTTGGTACGTATTTAATAAAAGATAATAATGAATACACTATTATCCAAACATCCTATCTTTTCTCGTAACAAATTGAGACATATCGGGTAAAAATCAAAACATCTAATCATTCTATGCTAAAAATTTAATGTTTCTCGTTATCATCACTATCTTTATGATCACCGTCTACATGTAATCAAATAAAACCTTACGGGTTTGTTTGCTCTTTTCTTAATATTATCCTGACACCAATTAGATGTGTTTTGGAGCGTTTTAAGCATTACATTTGTGCTTCATAGCGTCAACAAGTTGGAGCTATTTCTATTCTCCCCTATTATCCCTGTGGCATTCTATCTTTATGTAATAGGAATAAATAGGCAAAACGTCTGTTAGTATAATTAAAAACAGTTTTAATTCAGATATTTGATTTAATACTTGGTCGCAAATGAGAAATACAATTAATATGCTTCACTGATATGTTCTGAAAACCAATCAATATTTTTTTCTTAGTTTAATCTCAGTTTTTCAGCATTAGCATTAGTTTTGTTCCAACTTAGAAAATTTTAATAGTCAGTCGTATAACACATGGATATCCTACTTAACAATGTGCTTTTGATTCACGAATTTCGGGAACAACAAATCAATCGTTACTTCCGAAAAACTATACCATCATTAATGCATCCATGCATGGCAGATTACCCGATTGTACTTTTTTAAAACTTTCATTCCTCATTTTGATAAGAAGTGCAAAAATAGAGCTCTAACCATCATATACATCCACCATCAATAACAGCATATAATGTGACTTTCAGCTCATACTAGACGGTGACGTCACAAATAGATCGCTTACGTCAGAAAGTTTTCGACAGCCTTGGGAAATGAGACTTAAAATATGTTTCCTTCATTTCAAAAGAACGTAACATTACAATGCAATATCATTTGCTGATAACGAACTTTAATTAAAAAAAAATTAGCGCTCGTGCATGTTCCTAATTCTAGAATAATTTTCAAAATATCCATTATAATAAGATTTAGCAAAATATTGCATTACCTCCGCATAAAATCCACGCATTTTATCTATTTTGACAGTGAATTCAACAACCCTCTTAATAACTCAAGTCTGTAGAATCGGTGAATGAAATGAATGCTCAGATGAGCCAGAGGTCAACAGAGCTCAGAGTAAGCGAAATTACACCTTCTCAGGATAAGGGAAAACTTCAACAATAAACTGAACTCATATGGTTAAACAGTGTAAGAAACAAACAATACTTCAGTGCTCAAAACTTTACTGCATGTTACTTACACCACAATGGGTTGATAGTTTTTTATTATTTATTTCATATCTTTTTATACTTTTTTCTCCTATTCCTGATGAACTCAATTAACGATGAAATAGAAACCACTTAGCATAACATTATGTTTATAATAATAATAATAAAACATATGCGAAAAAGCGTTATCCAGAGCTAACGTCGACCGAGGTTCGAACTCTGGCCCGCCGAAATATATGCACAGCAAACATACCCCCTAGATGTTGTGAAGCAGTAAATAGGCCTTCAGTGGCTTTGTTGAACTCAAACTGCATGAAAATAGCAATCGAGAATTTTTTTTTTTCAGATCGTCGAACTGAATTGGATTTTAATCCTTTGATAAGCATGTTTGCTCGTGCTTGTGATTGAACCACCAACTTTCGAAATTAGTACACCCTTTCATGTAATCAGAGGCGTACGGAGGGAGGCCTAGGAAACTTAAGCTCCCAGATACCCTACATATCGAAGCACTGCAGTGCCATCTTTGTTATCTGTAACTCCTTTATGCTTACAGCTTTAGTACCACGTTGCATCTGCTAATTAACAGGTAAACATAAACATTTAAAACAGAGTAAATATTGAGAGATGGCAAGATTTTTAATGTTCTTTTGCAAAATTATCATCCATGGGTTGGTTGGCAACATTGATTAAACAGCTCTCTGCACTCACTTTACTATTCTTCGCACTTTAGACACAGTACCAGATGTTATAGAGCACCCCCTGCAGTTATAGTGAAGTGAGTTGGGTTTCCTCGTAGTCTAGTGGTTAGCATCTTGACAGGGTATGAGTCCTGGCTTGGGAGTTGGAAAGCAAAAGGCAAACTAATGTTTGCCTTTTGATCCTATAAATACTTAAAACTTGTTTGTTCGACTTGCTGACCGGTAAAATCATTTTAACCAATGTACTATATTCAGTGATTCAGTTGGTGTCCCCTTAGCATCGATAAAACTATAAAAGTGATCATAGAATGAAGATATTGCTGACCTCGTGTGTTCAATTATTCCGGTTTCACAATACACTCTGCGTACTTCCCTAGATGAAACCATGTGATCATTAAATTTACCACCAAGAAATCAGCACAGGAGATCATTTCACAAACTTCACTGTTCATAATACCTGTCTCCTTTTTGAGTACTTTTACAAAACCAAAGTCACGGTTTTACGGTAAGAACGATGACCATGGATTCACAATTTACAAGGGTCTCTTTCAAATGAAAGGAAGCTAGATTTTGCAGTCGCGGTTACCTATTCCGGGAAAGATCAATCTAGTTTATTGTCCTACTGGTTATGTCCACTGGTGTTTACCTTCTCTTTCTCTCTTTCTCTCTCTCTCTCTCTCTCTTTGGCTATTGTGGTCCACCTGCTGCCGAAGATCCTCCTCAGTGCATCTGGTTCTCTGACTGCCAAAGTTCCTCTGACCAATTCTGGTGTCCCAAGAAGTCACTCCCTGTGTCCATCTATTACGGTACTGTCTCATAACGTCTCCTATCCTTCTCCATTTTAGGTGGCCTCCTGTGGTCGCGGCTTCCTTTAATCATGTCCTCTTCGCATTTCTTGGTTGTGCATTCTATTTCTTATTGTTATATCAATTTTTCTTTGGTAAGCGGTAAATAATTTTCTCAATTTCCCTCTTTGTGTGAGGGCTAATAAGAACCTTATCATCCAATGGCAGTAGGCAAAATGGTGGTTCAAGAACAAAGACGTCAGCAATTAATGACCCTGTAATCCGATTAGTATAATTGGCCGTGAAATCTGATTACAAGTGTTTTCACACCTCCCCCTCCTTTGTGTTACTTGCTGCTAATAGAAGTGTGATGTAGCTGTCAAATTTGATTGACCAGGGTTAACAAGGGTTTGATAAGGATTGTCAGGTGATGTATGTCATGTCAATCAATCAGATAATTATCGTACATGCGTAAGATTATCTCGCTTTATGGACTTCAAAGGGGTGAAGCCCCAACCAAAGATTTTACCGCCCTCCCAATTAGTTTAATCGAGCGTACATGTAAACATGTGTGTTTACAGATCTTTTGACACCCTTTGTCGGTATTTTCCTGGCACAGGAAGTCCTCCCTTCCACTCCTCCCGGAGGTCGCATGCCACCAGCCCCGAAATTGATGGAAGAGATCCAGCACACAAAGGCGCCGACAATTAATTAACCATATAATCTGATTGGTTTAAATGGGTGTGTTTACAAATGTTTTGACACCCTTGGTCGGTATTTTCCCGACACAAGAAGTCCCCCTCGCATTCCTTTGGTGGGTAAAGTACCCTCGCCGCTAAACTCCTAAATAGTTGGTCACGTTGCAAAGATTGATTAATATAATTAACTATATATCAATGGACTCGCGAGCCTTCAAAGAGTTGTTACCGTATGTGTATAGGAGGGAAACCATGTGCAAGGAGTCATTACTCTCGTGAATTTTGGCTCAATTTGTATGTTAAATGAGTCGTCTAATGAGTTTAATTCACTACATGTGTAATGAGTGTGTTTTGACACGTCGTCTTTGGGGTGGCTTACTGCCAAAAGAGGCTGCATCTCTAAGTTTTGTCAATTAGATAATGTTCTTTCATGTGTAACATCATCTCGCCTCATTGACTTCAAAGTCTTAAACCGCTAACAAGAACTATATCACCCTCTAACGGCTTGGATTCCCGGTATCACGGACCTTAAATGGCTGTTCGCATACCATTGATCGATTAATACAATTGTTCCAATTCAGTATTTTTTATGTTATGAAGAGTTAATACCGAAAAAGTAACCTCTCACCCCCGCAAGCACGCAGGGCCGCACAAATCTTTTTCTAAAACTTAACTTAACTAAGCAATTATTAGGAGTGTATAGTTATTACGATTAATAACACCTGTCTAATTCTGTTTCGAGGGAGATTTTCAGGATTATAGGAATATTGCACCTTTCAAATGAACTAAAAATGCATGACTAAAAGACAGAGTTGGGTAAATAGCTGCTTAAAAATGCGCAGTTCGCTAACGTATTTAAAAGGTGTATTTTGATAGCATGAGAGTATACGTCATCTACCATCGTAGGGCTTCTCACTCGGACTGGGAGCACATCATATCAGCAAGCTTCTGGTATACCTACCCCTACCATAGCAAACAGAGGTGTAAGCGTATTCAGAACGGGGAACTCGCTCTAGCCATATGTCTTGAGACGTTAATTCCATTCTATCCACCCCACCCCTATCCGCTCTCTCTCTGCCTGTTTTGTAGCCAGGGCCGATCACCTTGCTTGACCGCTTTCCCCATGAGGTAAACAAAGCTGGAAGCACCACCAGGATATTGTTTTAACACTTTCAAAAAATAAAGGCAGAAAGGCGAGGTAGTCATTTGAAAGACACATATTTATAACTAGCGCAGCAGTTCTAGATATGTAAAAATCTTAATGACAGCTATGAAGCGAGTTACATACCAGATCAGGAGGTGACCGGTCGTCTGCAGGAGTGCGTGGGACAGTCATTGTTAAATATCCGCACACCGGTTATGCACTGCACTACACGATAAACTTATAGTTATATACAGTATATTTAAATCCACCGCTGTAAAATGCCCTTAATATAAAAACACTGTAAACCATCTGCCTCCAGTTCTTCCACACCTGACAACCCTTCCTCTTCTGCGGAATCACTCACATCATTGCCGCCATCACTGCTGTCGCTACTTTCTGCACAATTATCTTGGATGAGATTTTATTCTAATTGATTTTCTGGAATTCCGTATTTTTTGAAATAACGATTCTCAGTTTATTCAACATGTCGACATACATTTTCCCATTCTGGCCGTCCAACTTCTGCAAATCGCTGGTGACATAACTGCTCCACCCAGTTTTTGACATCAGCCCAGATTAATTCGATTGGGTTTAGACCTGGATGATACGGTGGCAGTCTAAAAACATGAATGGCGATGTTGTATTAATATCTGGCCAAGTATTATGAGTTATGACTTCTGAAGGGATTTGTTGGCTTTAACTAAGTTATGTTTGTTTTACTTATGCTTTCATCAAAACCTATATTATGCCTAAGCAACCAGGTTTTCATTTCTTCTTTCAAGGAATTTGAGGTAGCTTGTTTGTCAATTTGAGTGTTGCCATATTGTGAAACATTGTCGATAACCAGAATAGACCCAGCAGGCATATTAGGTATCAATTCACTTCATGCAATTTCCTGTATTCATTTCTTGATGAAAATCTCCTATTTTTTGTTGCGACTTGTAAAAGAAGGACATTTGGAACGAACAGCATGAACGATAATAAGTATTTACCCTTTGGCAACAGGTACCTGAAAACCTAATTCGCTATCGTCACTTGAACTTTTAGATGTTGTATGACTACTGTGTATGTACGACTCATCTTCATACACTGTAGTTTGACCCTTAAATTTGTACCTCTGAGTAAGGTACTCTTCCAGCTGAGATCGTATGTCGTGCTTTTCTATTAGAACTCTGCTATTTGATTTCGTTTTCTTCCACTTGAACCCTAAATATTTTATAATTTTTTTGAGATTTGCAGCAGCGTCTTGAAACTTTATGCTGATATAAGTACATATAAAATTTTAGTTATTTGGAAAGTTAAAATCTAACTGGAAAATTCATGCCATAGCCGGGATTTGAGAGTTGTAGCACCACCTTGAACATTTAGGACATCTTTCAGATTGATGAGCAATCTGCTTATTGTTGGCACAGTTTTTTCTTCCACATAGAAATTGTGAATCGTGCGCCGAATAACGCATTTGTCGAAATCGTCTATTTCTGTGATACGTTTAGGGACCTTATGTGTCAAATGATACTCTTTCATCCATATGGTTTTTCTTATCTTTGAGAACTCCGGAAACGGAACTAGTGAAACACCAGTTGCCTTGGCTACTCTTTCTTTCACTCTCTTAAGGCTTTTGTGGAACTCGGGTAAACATATATTTTCTTCCTTCATCTCTGCTTTTTGCTTCATGAAGTCGAGGACATTTGCAATTATTTCCCTGCTTTGAATACGTAATACCTTACCATTTAACTTTGAAAACGTAGGAGCCATGGTTATAAATATCACAAATATAAAATAAGCACTATTTACGTACTGCTCTCTTTGAAATTACAAGATGCGGACACTTTCTATGCAGACTGTATGTGTTACTCACTGTGAGTAAGCAAAGGTATTATGTCGCTTTCGTTGATTAAGCTAAACATAAACCATTCCTAGGCTCGGCAGCTGGGGTAGCAATCAAGGTCACGATTCCAGAAGTTTTGCGCCAGTTATACACCTGAGGAAACTTTCGCTTTCAAGATTTTTTATTTCTAAGGTTTGATTACACGCTGGCTTGACTCTCAAAAAAAAATAAAATAAAAAATGAAATATGCGGAACCTTAAGCCGGCAAAATAAGAAACAATTCCCTTTGTTGTCCTTTTAAATGATGTATTCACTCAACAAATAAAAAGTTCCCTCTAACGCGCCCATGATTGTTTAGTCATACTGCGGGCCTCTGAAATTCTATAAAAAATATTAATGCTAGCAGATGGAGGGTTCATGTCATTTCACGCGTGACTTGATTTTAAACGATTTAAAAGGATATGTATGTTTGTCTATAATACCTGATCGAACAGGTGTATACAGGTTTAGACAGCCACATATGACTACCTTTGAACCAAGGGTTCACAATGCGTTATTTTTAACAAAAGCAGCCTTAAAATGAAATCCGATAATCTTTAGACACGACAACAAGGGCATAATTTCGATTTTCTACAGAAACAAGTCCTGTCAAGTACAAGAATTGTTTGCAAGCGCGACAATATCCATCACGGGATTTCGCGTAAGAAATATATTTAATAAACAGCCTCCTTGAGAAAGGAAACTTCTTAGATTTAAGATACTATGTTTTTAACGCTCTACTGGATATGAATAGAACAGGTGGAATATCCCTCGAAAACACGTGGCAATGCATGTTTCTAAGAAATGTTTACCTAATATTTTAAAAACACGTAACCATCCCAACGCGCGCATCCACTCGAAAAACAAAATGGAATAAGACCTTCTATTGTTCACAACTGATGGTGTGTTTGCCTCACATTTCCGAGAAAAATATATATTCTTGACAAGACCTGTTCAAACTCCTAAATAGAAAATCCATGTCTTTTATGCATGAATGAACATTACTTGAAAAATATGTTTTCAATTGATTGAAGGTTTACCTTACATTTCCGAGAAAAATATATGCGGATATATCTTTATTGGTGTCATATATCTGGGGGCGTGTACCTGACATCAAAACAGTAAAAATGGTTCATATGTACATGGGTCTGAAAATCAACCGTTTCGTTCTTATAGGCCAATGAAAATGCATTCCATTAGTGAACAGACGGATATGCCCTACACGTATGGCCGTCCATACGGCAATGCAGCACGGGCACGTGAACGTAAGCAGAAAGCTACCATGACAGGCCGTTACCATGTGCAAGAACATTCGAACGAATTCAGCAACGCATGAGAGAGAATGGCGCATTTGAGAGGAGTACTAGGGATGTTGGGAGACCAAGAGCAATACGAGGCATTGAGCTTGAAGAACGAGTTCTTCGTGCTGTGGATGCAGATCCATCACAAAACACAAGACGTAGGACTGTAAGGGGAAAAGTTAGTCATATGACTATCTGGAGAATTCTGCATGAAAATCCTCTGTACCTGTATCACCTTTAACTTGTCCAAGGATTAAATGAGGCGGACGTTGAACCAAGAAAACGTTTCTGTCAACGCATGTTACAGCAGTGAACTGTGTTCGTCAATTTCCTAGCCTGTATCTTATTCACGGATGAGCCTGGTTTTACTCGCGACGGCATTATCAATTTTCATAACACTCATAACTGGGCATTTGAAAATCCTAATGAAGTACGACAGGACAACCATCAACAGAGGTTCTCTCTCAACATTTGAGGTGAAATCATTCATGATCACCTTATTGGTCCCTACTTCTTCCCTCCGCGTCTGAATGGACAAACCTATCTCCAGTTTCTCAAAAATGAGTTGCATCACTTAACAGATAATGTGCCTTTGGACATCATTCAACGAACAGTTATCTGTAAATACACAGGTAGACATAGAAAGAGATGGCAGTAGTATGCAAGGTCAATCACCTTTACTCATGTTAGTGCAGGGACCAACAAAAGAAAAAAACCCTCACACATCTAGCCAACAAGAGCAGGAACTTTCCTCACAACTTTATGTGCATCTTGAAAGCATTAACTGAAATGAGAGAAAGTTAAAAGAAATTATTAATAATATAACTGAAAGTTATGGATAAACGAGAAAAGAATTATGTAATAAGTTAACTGAAACCAGTAAAGAGTTAAATAATAAGCTGAATGAAACTAGCACATAGATAAATAAACTACAAGAAATTAGTCAGGAAACTGAAGAAATAGAAAACACAAATGCAGATATTGTGCAAATACAAATAGATCTAACAGTACCAAAAGTAAATACAAATGTAACTAATTCTGTAAATGCTTATCAAATGCGTGACAAAAATGCAAGTACAGAAAGAAGTGTATCACCTTTGTTAACTTTTAACAACACAAGAGACGCTACTGCTTTTTCCATAGCATCAGCCTTGCAAACACACAACAATAATGATGACACACATATGCATGTACCAAATCAAATGTCAAACTATATTCTGTGCTTAATGAGTTACCATTACCTAATTTTAATGCTTACTCAACTCCAGTACAATTTATTAATGATCTTGTAGAATACTTTAAATTGAAAAATGTGCCTGATGCATTAAATGATCCTTGTTGGAAAATGCTTGGATAACAAAGCCTTAGAATCGTTACATATGGTAGGAGATAGTGAAATGAATTTTGAAACATTCAGAATTTTATTCATGAATAAATTTTGGAACACAACTGTGCAACAAAAGATTAGGGCAGGGCTAAACGAAAAAGAAAATAAAGTATGTAGGTTATGTGTGGCACAAAAAGAAAGAGAAAATAAATGTAAACAGTCTGTGGAACAAAAAGAAAAAGAAAATAAGGTATGCAAGTTATATGTGGCACAAGAGAAAAACAAAATAAAGTATCTGGAACAAAAAAGGGGAAAGCAATGTAATTTAAAAATGTAAAGTACTATTTTAAATAATATTCTTTTTACTAAATGTAGCAAATGGTCAATAAAGAGATAGATAAAGAGAAGTAATTAAAAATCCATTGTTAGTAAGAAAAACGGAATAGCAACTACATTTATATTGTATAAGTTAGAAATTGTAAGAAATATAAAAAAATGTTTAAGAAATAAATTGTAAATAAATGGTAACAAGTGTTAATATGTCTAATTAAATTATATGTAAAATGTATAGCATATAAAATGCTTAATAGTGGCTGTCATAGTGAATAAACAAACTTCACTCAGATCATTTATCATACACCAGGTCATTGACCTTAAAAAGTGTCGAACAAGTTTGTTAGAAGTATTCTGCAATAACGAGTGTAGTGAAAAACCATTTAGTGTTAAAAAAGTGAAAAAAGTGACAGTGATAAATAGGAAGTGCAATAAAAAATTATGTTTCTTTCTTTCAGGAGAGTTTCAGGAAATATTTAAAAATTAAAAAAGAACAAAACAAAAGGGACAATTTTTAAATATTTCTAAAAGGGGAAATTTGAGGCAGTATTTTTAACACTTCAATAATTTCAATTAAATTATATAATATGTAAATTCAATAACAGCCCGCCTTTAAGCAATATGTAAGTAATAATATATAAAACGTATGTAACGGTCATAGCATATGCTTATAGTATTGTAAACATGTTTAATAATGTTATGTGAATGCATTACGTAATTTGATAATGTAAAAGCTGTGAGAGTAATAAGTTTAAAGTTGCTAACAATGAGGTAATAATGAGGTAACCTTGAGGTAATAATGAGTTTGAGAGTTTGAATGCTACTAGTCATAATTAGGGCAGCAATAATGTAAAGTTTGTGACAGTATAAAATAGCCAATCAACAGCCAGAAAAAGCTTTAATTAAATTCAGGTATTCTATTGGACTAGGATTAGCCAATCAGAGACTTGAAATACAGAAGTTTACGGGTTTGGACGGTTGAAATATGTTCAGTTGCCTGCAGACCTTGATAGTAACCGGATGGAAGATGAGTTCTCTAAAGAAATATTACGTATTCGTGTGAGACGTAAAATAAGTATACGCGTTAACAAAGTACAAGTATTAACTTAAAGAATCTCACAGCTCTTGATATCAGTGTAGTGCTATTTAATTTGTGTCAAGGAATAATAAAAAGAAGTGAATTAAAACTTAAAATCTGTGTAAGCCTACATTCTTGTCGCACCACGCCCTGATTAAGAGAAACCTGTCTCTAAAGTAATACTGACGCAGCCGAGGCAAACATAAACATAAATACTATCTATAGAAGCAGTTTAATAACAAAGTTAATAAATTTTTTTTTTAAACTTGGAGCGTAACAACAATAAATACATATTCAAATCAGCTTTACATACGTAGGAGCATATTATGTAAACAATACCATCTTCTGCAAAATTAACGCCCAAGGTGTGGTGCAAACTCAACAAACAATACCACACCAAATTGACGTCCATACGAGGAGCTAAATAAATAAACAACTCCAACTAAAAACAATAAGTACTTCAAATTGCTTCCCAAGCGTGAGGATAATAACTTACGTAACAATAAATTACGTAAATAAATAAACTCCAAGAACAATATCTACATCAGTTGAAAGTATGTTTTCAATTGATTGAATGTTTATCTTACATTTCCGAGAAAAGTATATTCAATTGATATACACGTAATTACCTTAATCAATCAAATACACGTAACGGAGGTACCCCCTTCCTTGCACTCGGGGAGAGAGACAGAGAGAAAGAGATAGTGATAGTATTTAAGGAAGAAATTTGTGTGGGCGTGCGTACTTGCAGGGGTGGCGGTTACTTTATCGACATTAACTGTTTATACCGTATCAAAAAAAATACTCAAATGGAACAATTTTATTAACGAATCAATGATATGCGATCAGCCATTTAGAGAACAGCCCATACCGGGAGTACAAACGGCTAGAGGGCGATATAGGCTTTGTTAGCGGTTCAAGACTTTGAAGTCAATGAAGCGAGATGATGTTGAACATGGACGAACATTATCTGATTGATTGACAAGCACTTTCGGCAGCAAGGCACCTCAAAGACGACGTGTCAAAACACATGCCATTACACAGATAATCAATTAAACTCATTAGCCGACTCATTTAATATACAAATTGAGTCAAAGCCTACGAGTAACGACTCCTTGCACACGGTTTCGCTTATACACACATACGATAACAAGTCTTTAAAGGCTCGCGAGTCAGTTGGTAGACACTTAATTATATTAATCAATCTATACAACGTGGCCAACAATTTGGGAGTTTAGCGACGAGGGTACTTCACCCATAAAAGGAATGCGAGGGGGACTTCCTGTGTCGGGAAAATACCGACAAAGGGTGTCAAAACATTTGTAAACACACTCAATTAAACAAATCAGATTACATGGTCAATTAATTGTCGGCGCCTTTGTGTGCTGGATCTCTTCCATCGATTTACGGCTGGTGACACGCAACCTCCGGAGGAATGGGAAGGGGACTTCCTGTGTCGGGAAAATACCGACAAATGTCGTCAAACATTTGTAAACACACGTTTACATGTACGTTCGATTAAACTAATCGGGAGGGCGGTAAACGCTTTGGCTACAGCTTCAGCCCTTTGAAGTCAATGAAGCGAGATAATCTTACACATATAACGATAATTATCTGATTGATTGACATGACATATATCACTTTACAACCATTATAAAACCCTTGGCAACCCTTGTGAATTAAATTTTACAGCTACACGACACTTCATTAGCGGCGAGTAATACAAAGGAGGGGGAGGTGTGATAACACTTGTAATCAGATTTCACGATCAATTAAACTAATCTGATTACATGGGTCGTTAATTTCGGCGTCTTTGTTCTTGAATCACCATATTTTTCCTACTAATGGCTTTTGTTTTGTCCATTACAAGAATCACTGAACAGGTGTAGTCCTCTGATGTTTGGTGAAACGTGTCCATTTAAATATTTGAAATGGAATAAACATGTTTCATTTGGCCCTTTCTTCCCATGGCCTTCATGGTGCACAAATAAATCAGCACTTCTAGCTTTTAGATTACTTCGGCAAATGGGAAAATAGAAAGCTTCCTGAATATGAATTAATAGTAGTACCTTTTGCATGACGTGAAGCCTATAACGTTGCCATTGTTTTTACATATTGTTTTGGGCTCTGGTATACTGCTGTAAAACTTTTTAACTTTCTTTCGTGGACTGCTAATTCTGCAGCTTCCACATATTTGTGGTGTCATTTAAATTAGGGTTCCTTAATTTGACTTTTAAAACCTTCATAAAATACCACAATAGATATCAGTTTGTGGTTTAGAAAGCGTAAATCAAAGGAATCTTTGAATACGTTGTAATAGAATGAGTATCTCACTTCAGAATCTGGAAAGTTTTCTTCCAAAAGAGAATACCTCTTAAATCCAGAGTAACAGGAAGATGTCTAATTTCCCTTTAAGCATAGTTACTATCACATACCGGAAAGAAACTATGTGCTCTTTTAATTTGTTCCAGAACTTCTGCGTGAACTGTCTTCCTGCTGGCTTCTTGACCCTTCTGTCCTTAGCGATTTTTCCTGAATAAGACTTGTGGTCTCTTCGTCCTCTTCTAAGTAGTAGCGTGCAATTGAGGAGTAGTTATTTATGATACAAGTGTTAAAAGTGGATTATTATGAGTAGAAAGGTTTGCGGAATGTAAAATAACATTTTTAACGCCTGTTTTCAAATATATTTTTATACAACCCATAATAATAAATTATAATGTATCCTGTTGAAACCAGTGGAAATAGCAACATAAATTCGGATATGCGCAATGGTGAGCTCTAGTCTGTTGTTTAACCTTTGTTGTTTGACTTTCAAAGCAACAGTGCTGACAATATGATCAGTTATATAATCATAACATTCTATAATATTTAGAACTCCGTGGGAAAAATAAATCAAAAGAACATGTGTAACGGTAATTTTATTAATAACGATATTTTATTTAACATTATTATTTATTTAATTCATTTTTATGTTGATTGTGCAATTCTTACATTTATTTCTGAATCATTCAAGTAACTCAGAATTACATTAATGTATACAAGGCTTCCGCTTAATATAAGAATAATTTCCACACCGCAAGAAACAAGGATGGTATCAATGCAGAGTCTTATTCCACATGCTAGATATAATCTTCAATTTCTAGTATGAGTGGTTCGTGTTAAAAGCTAAGCTTTTAGTGCCAACTATCAAAAACAAAAACAACAAAAAACAAACATTTTTGTATTGTTCTATATTGTAGCCTCTATTCATTGCATAGTGCTTCAAAGAATAATTTTGCATCCCCCAATCTTCTCTCCATGCCTTCGACTTTTACTGCTTCCAATAATTCTTAAAGATAGATGTCCTATTTCGTCTTTTTTTAAAATTTATGGATAACACCAAGCAAATTTCCTGGCAGAAAACGTTCTACCTTTAAAATATAGATAATGTGTATCAGAAAACACATTCTTTAAGCATTAAAACGTATTTCCTTAATGTGTAATATATCATGAATATTATATACGAAGCGCGATACATTATGCGTTTTCATGCTAGATTACACTATTGCATTAAGGAGTGCTGATTGCCGGTTACCACATTTACCTGCAATACTCAAATGTTACAAGCTTGCTTTTATAGTTTATGTATTCTTCACCTAAGAGGGGCCTTTTTTCTGATAATCAACTCCAATACCTGTAAGAGGTAATTAATTATTAAATATCAAACATCTGAATCAGCAGTATATCCAACTAAAAACACATATAAATGATGTACTTCGTACTTAACCTGTGCTTAAGCTTAAAAACTGAAGCTGTGCTACGTAACTAAAAACAGCAGTTTTTTATTATTTAGGAAGAGGTATAAGTTGATTGTCTCAACACCTTACATAAAGAAACTAAAAAAAATGTTGCTGTTTACATTCACATGACTCTCTATCCTCTATTGTTTATTAGTATGCATACAAATATAATTACGTAAGCTATTTTATATATATATATATATATATATATATATATTTCTTTGTAATTGAGATAAACCTTTGCAGAACTAGCTACATTAGTCATTTCATTATAGACACAAAGAAAATGGTAATGGTTAAATTTTTAAGAACTGGACGCTATATTCTGGCCTTAAAATAACACACTGTTTCCATGACATCGCGAGAAACAATAAATAATTAAATAAAATATGTAATACTCCATCCGGGCACCTTGTTACCTAAACTGGGACGTGTATTAACACATTTTCAGTTTATTAATACAATACACTTACATTATCATTGTACAGATAATTAACTATAACTAATAAAAAAAGAAAATACAAAAAATAATAGTAAAATTAACTAAAATAAAAGGAGTATACAGAATCGCGACAAACAACTGAATGTTGACAGAACTTTATAAGAATGACAAAGTATTGAACAATTCGAACCACTGATAACGGATTTCTGGGAAATGGCCGATGTCACAAAAGTTATTTGAAATAAATTGTGTGTTTTAAATGTGCTACGTTTTCGTCTATCGCTTAACTTTTACCAGTTTTTCAAGATTCTGTAAAACTCCTTACAAATGAAGAGACTATTCCCAGAAAATTCAAGATATTCATTTTGTCATGTAAATATCTCATGCATATAGTATGGTTACAAAATCGTTAGAGCCATTTTTGAGAAAATAAACAATTTTGAAGTATTTTCCATGTAAAGGGGAGGGGGATTTTCTTCAAAATCTTTGTGTCGCATCCTTGGAAGATGCTGAATTTAAATACCATGTTGGTGTTTAACCGACTTTTTGTTTTTGAGTTATGCTGTTCACAGACAGACACACATACAAGGACCTTCTTCTCAAAATGCTTTTTTTGGAGTTCAGAAGCCTCAAAACGTATATTTGCGGTCAAATCTCGAGTTCCAATTTTTGGGTCGAATGCAATACTTATCCTACTTATTATACGCAGTGGAGAAAGTAAAAAGCAACTGCGTATTTTCATACACGTCTCAACATCAGATTTAGTCCTTTTAGTCCACACGATGCGCCCGCAGTAAAAGACACGGTTATCACGAACAGCTCAATTTTCGTAAAAAACTGACATGTCCTTGGATAAATAAGCGATCCAATAATAGTAACTTTTAGACCTAAAATATAAGTTAATGATTATTGATCAATAATTAGTAATTTCGTATTAAAACAAATTCAAGAAGTCAGTATAAACCTGCGCTCTCAACCATCCATCAGACGAAACAAATGCAATGTTAGTAACAAAATTATAGAATTTCACACTAATGAAATAATACCAACAAACTGTAAATTAACACTGTCGTTCCTAAGAGTGTGAAAATTGAGAATGTAGATTTTACTTTTCACGTAGGTACTGTTAAGCTTGTTCAAGCTTGGGATTATGAAGTAGGTAATGCCATTTCCTAGAAAACCTTGGAACTCAACTTGGCAATTTCTTTTGCTTTCAACAGTTGTTGCACAGTTTATCTAATTTCAATCTAATTTCATCGTAATTTTAAATAGGAGATATCTGGAATGGGAAGGTGTTACCTTGAGGTATAATTATTGTTTATTATTTTATCTTATATAATTATATATTAAATTCCTACGTAAAAGTGAAAGAAGCAACCAATGCCAGCGAAGGAAAGAAAGAAGCACACATAGGGAGAAAAACAAAACTCAGTTTTTCTTCCAACTATTATCCAACAGCGAGAAGTGGAAAACATCACGCGACATGCTCATAAAACATTGCGATAACACCAGCTACAAAGGTAAAGACGATATATTTATAAGATCACGGAACCACAACTAGCAACCAAATTGCTAGAAGAACCCCAAAATATCAGTATTTTGTTACACGTCTGTGGAGTTACGGGTCCATAAATATGGGAAGTTTACTCAATTTTATATACATATAAATAATTAATTCAAAACTATTATTAATCCAATAAATTAAAAATTTCTTTCAATGATAAAGCAAAATTCGCATTTTAAATGATTGCTAAACAGTAATTCACAGGCATTTACCTGTTTTTATATGTTTTACACAGTTCCGTTTTCTTCGTTTCTTTTTGTTTTTGTTTTCATTTGAAGCGGCTAAGATTCCTTTTAACAGCCAGGTCTGCAGAGACTGTGAATGAAATGGTTGGAATGACGAATACATAAAACCAAAATACATAGAGGTGAAGGTAACTCGAAATTTGTATTATACGAATAAAGGAATGTCCTGAAAAAAATTCCTAGTGAGGAAATTTCCCTACCAGATTCAAATCGTACTCGAGCGAGTCAGATATTCATTCTTTGTAGTCCTATAGAACTGCAATTTTCAGTCAGTATGGCGGTCTCTATGATGTACTAGCATATATTTACGTATTAATTGGGTGAGCCAAGTATCCCTTAGAATTTAGTCTCACGCAACCGACAGGAGTGCGCTGCTATGATGTGCTAAAAAGCAGCATTCATATATTTGGTTTTATTAATGAATCGTCCTTAAAAGGACTTGCCGGTGATTAGGAATGTGAAATTTCGGAAATGGATGTAACACGAAATCGTCATAAAGGCTAGTGTTTTCATTTTTCGTGACCTGTAATCCACTGTTTAATGTTAACTAATTGCTTTTTCCATACAAACCATTTGTAGGAAAAGTTTGGAAAGGTAGAGTCAAACTGAAAAATTCAATGCCGGGATTTGATCTTCCGGTTTCTCTAACAATTGAGCTACCATGGCAACATGCCGGCTAACTCGTCCTGTTTCTGTTAAACCGCAAGGAGATCTCAAATTCATTATGAGACGATATACCCCAATGGCGCCTTACAACGTGTAAGTACTTAAGTCCGGGCTTCATAGATGTAGCAAGACATATCGATCATATAGTGATGATGGTAATAATAATTGTAAATTCATAACTTATCTAAACATGTTATGTTCCAATAAGGAAAATATTGAATATTGCACAGGCGCATAAGGAAATGTGAAACACTTAGGAAAGGTTGTTTCACAACGCCAAACAAAGACGAGCTGGAACTTCGTAGAAATCTTAGTTCACCTTAATAGAGACGCGTGTTCAGTCACGTGAAGAACTTAGGAAGCGGAGAAGAAGCCAGCAAAATTATGCGAAAGCACGCACGACGCTAGGAATACGATTGGCGAATACACGGGGAAATACGAATTCGTAGTGCAAATCACAAAATTAGAATAAAATCCACCAATGGGATTCTTAGAAAAGCCCGATAGAAATGGAAAATATATATAGGTGGAGTCAGAATCACAAAACCTGCATGCAAACCTCGAGCGACACTGCTTATACTATATCAAAACGTACACTGAAAACGCATAAGTAGGTTATTTAGGAGAGAGCTGGCACACTATTTTAGGCATATATGGGAAAGGATAGGGAAAACGAGGGTAGATGCCAGGTTGAGAGAGCCTTCAAGGAGGAAAATGGGTTTGTATGGGAGAGATGGGGAATACGACGACCGATACTAGGCTAGACAGGGTTGAAGGATGGAAGTGCATTTATATGGAAGAGATAGTGGAGAGGTGTTAGGCTAGACAGGGGTTGAGGAGTAGAGTATGGTTTATATCAGAGGTATAGGAAAACGAGGAGAGGTGTTAGGCCAGACAGTTGAAGGGTAGAGTATGTCCTTTATATGTGAGAGGTAGGGAATACCAGGAGAAGTGCTAGGCTAGACAGAGGTTGAGGAGCAGAATTTGCGTTTATACGGGAAAGATAGGGAAAATGAGGAGAACTGTTAGACTAGACAGGGCTTGAAGGGTAGAATAAACCTTTTATATGGGACAGATAGCAAACGACTAACGCAAAAAGGTAACCCACTCGCGCAAAAAGCTAAGTAATTCAGTTAGTATCACAGGGTGGGAATGATTCCGAAAAGTGAGTATAGCATAGTTCCGTATGATTGCACAGGTAATTCAGATAGTGACGTAGGTATTCAGGATAATTCAGTTAGTATCATAGCTGTTTAGGGTAATTTAGGTAGTATCACAGGGTAGGACAGATTCCATGGTTTAGTGTGTGTATAAATCCGTATGATTTCACAGGTAATTCAGATAGTGTCGTAGGTATTTGGGCTAATTCAAGTATCATAGGTGCTTAGAGTAACTCAGCTAGTATCAGGAGGCTGGATTCCATTGGCAGGGCGTATAATAGCTGCATATGATTTCACTGGTAATTCATCTAGTATCGTAGGTATTTAGGCTAATTCAGCTAGTATCACAGGAGATAGATTCCAGGGCTAGGTGTAGCATAGTTTCGTATTTCACAGGTAATTCAGTGAGTATCGTAGTTATTTAGGATAATTAAATTATCATAGGTGTTTAGAGTAATTCATCTAGCAAGGGTCGGTTATAACATAGTTTCATATGTCACAGATATTTAGGTACTATCGTAAGTATTTGGGGTAATCAGTATAGTTTCACAGATATTCGTGATAATTTTGATCAGCGATTTGTATCACAGCTATTTAAGGTAATTGCAGGTGATTCAGGTTGTATCAAAGGTATTTGAGTCATTTTAACAGGTATGTCAGCTAGCATCATTGATATTTAGGGCAAACCAGATAGTATCACAGGTGGTCGTGCTAATTTCGAGCAGGGATGCGTATCAGAGCTATTTAAGGTAATTCCAGATGATTTGGGTAGTATTATAGGTTTTTAAATCATTTTAACAGGTAATTTAGATAGAATCACAGGTATTTGTGGTAATATAGAGAGTAATTAGATTATAAACATTTCTCATCCAACGTTATAACACTTTATATGCTTTTATCTCTAATTCATACAAACCTTTTATACGTTAAAAAGTTAGTGTGCGAGGCGGTGAGGGACAAACTGCATATTGGTTTATAAATTGAAAAGCTTCGCGTCAACATACCTTTTTTTAGTTCGTTGTAGGTGCCTCTGCCCTTTATGTAGGTTTGAGACTAGCACTGGAATGGCTCCTAATTGCAGGATTAACATCTTCCCTCCCATTTTCTTCTTTCTTCATCAGGCGTCTCCTAGTTGCATAAACAGCACACAGATAAACTTCATTTTTTAAGATTGTAGATTCACGAGAAAATCTTCATCTTCGACTTAAATTCTCATAAGTATTGTTTGTAATACTGTAATTTCCATACGCATAGGTAGTTATTCCATCCTCGGCAATAACTCTTTTATCATCAAAGAGATTCAATGTAATTTTATTCAATTGCACTGTGGTAACAGCGTGCTTTCGTGATAGGATTAGATTCATTCGAAGGACGACTAAATCGTATTTTATACGATGCGAATCACCTAAGGACCTGAATATGTATCTGCATGAGGCAAAACAACGCATAATCCAGGTTGTGCATAAAGAGCTTGGTATTCACAAGAGTGTTAAAATTAATCTGCTGGCTGAGTGTCGATTTGTTCAGTATTGGAGAAACCTGTGACAAAACATTTAACTAACGGAATCAGCCTGTTTTCCTATAAACTGATCTGGAGTCAACGATGGAAGCGAAATTCAAGAAATTGGTGACTGAAATGGAGGAGTCTCAGCTTAAGGGTAGCAACTGGGCACTACTTGCAGTTGAAGGAGTTCGACTTCGTATCAACAAGTACAATCCTTCAACCCTGTCGTCGCATTCCCCATCTCTCCCATATAAACCCATTTTCCTCCTTGAAGGCTCTCTCAACCTGGCATCTACCCTCATATGCCCAAAACGTGTGCCAGCTCTCTCCTAAATAACCTACTCGTATAGTCACATACCGTCTATACTGTTCACACACACATACACACACATACACACCAAAAATACTCTGAAAGTATACATTGTAGATACACTGTGAACACCCGTAATAAACGCATACAGAAACATACGGGAGTGAATACTTACTAAATTACACAGTCGCGAAAAGGCTTAGGGAAGTTCACACATAAAGCTCTAATGAAAAACGTATTCGAATAAATAATGCACATGTTTAATTATCAAATTGAGACCTATTTTGCCACCATAAATAACTTTATGTTGTGGAGTATATTATAAGAATCATTTATATAAACATGTAATACGTTATTGTTAAGGAAACCGCATACTTGTTAATTTTCCTCCTTGTAATTATCGCCCATGTTAAAATGTTCCTGGTTTTTCAAGCTAGGGTGCCTTAAAAACGTGTTGTGAGCGTAGTAGTGAAGCCTTTTAGTGTAGCTAGCTTGCAAGTCTTTTGTATTTAAGCGAAGGGAAAACATCTTTTCTTCTATTGTTAACATCAGAGAAGGTAGAATAGGCGATGTAAAAGGCGAAATGTTGAGGGAAGAAGGGAAAGTCCCAGGTTACGTAATGTAAATAGTCACGTGGGTGAGCACTTAAACCTATAAGAAGAGAGTGAAATTACGTCATTGAAGACTGACGCTACCAACGGCTCGAAATTATGACCAATAAGAAATAGTTTAGTTATGCTCCAAGTGTGGGGTAGTTTAGTATAAATACAGCGGGAAATACTTGTCAGTACGCCAGTCTCAACATGTAACCCACGTCGAATCCACGCTAAAAGGTGATAGAAATTTTGCGCGCAAACATTCCATGGACATTGAAGGTGCTGATGCTTATATTCCGGTGGGACTAGTGTTTATGCCGCTGAGGTGCTGGCAGTGATCACACGTTGTATTTAAATATGTATTGTTGAGTAAATAAGGAGGTTGCGTGAGAACTAATTATAGTGAGAGTTCGTTGCGCGATATAAAAGACAAAGTTCACAACGCCAGGTATATTCTTATCAGTTTCTGTGGAAGCGTAAAAAAAGTGAACATTACACGGATTTACACTGTGTCAACAAGAGTTCAGTTACAGTTTAAATTCAAATTTTATACGTATTTGTGTTATCACCTTATCCAGTGATCCAGTTATCTATCTACGATCCTAGATCTTCGTTAACGCTAGCAAACAGCAAATATCCATACCTCTACACTGAGAGAAACCTAGCCCAGGCAAACCTTTATTTCACGATAACAAAATAATACGAGGAGATTGGCTGCAGAAGCAGAAGTCACCTCCTAACAGGGGGAACTTTTTTCGAGATCGGAGAATCGGACGTGCCAAGCTGGCCCATTATTTCGACGCAGCTTACTCCAAAGGTAACAATAGATTTCCTATGTAACGAGATTTTCAGTATCGCGAATACTAAATAAACTCGCGATGGGTATATGGCTGCTAACACATGGCGTAAAAAACCATAGCATGATTTCCTTCGGAAGGGAAGTAAACCCGGTGGTCCCGTGTCTTAGATTTACGGCACGTAAAAGAACCTCAAGCCTGATAAAGAGGCCTCTGAGCAGAATTACCGGTCTTTCACGCCCAATATAGAATGGGACGCTAAGGACCACAGCATTAAAGAGCGTCCATAAATAAAATTCAATTTATGGTTGCTAACACAGATGCAAAATTGTAACATACTGACACTTTAAAAGGTGGTAGAGACTAATAAAAGGTTCTTAAATCTTGAAAGAAATAAAACGGGTAATTATTTCCAAACCCAATCGCTCACAAACACCCATGCTGAGATAAAAAGAGTCAAAGCCGTAGCAAATTAAGTAAATTAATTATAATAACGGAACTATATTTTTCTAAAACATTTAAGCCTTTTTGCATATTTAGGCAACTATTAGGTCAATTAATGACATTTAACTGTTTTTCCACACCAATCCTGTGTAGGACAAATCGGAAAGGTAGAACCAGCCTGAAAAATGCAATAGTATATCCGGTATTTGAACCTCAGATCCGTGAATTAAATCCCGGATATAGCAATGCGTTTTTCGGTTTGACTCTGCCTTTCCAAGCTTGTCCTACACACGACTTTGTGGAAAAAAACAATTAATTAATGATCGTTGATTTGCCTAATAGTTGGTTAAACTATGAAGTCCGGGATTTAAGTACTTATACTTTGTAACTCGCCATTAGGATGTGTCATCTCAAAATGAATTTGAGATCTCCTTGTGGTTTACACGAAAAAATGCGAATCATTTGGGGAATTTAGTCATATCGGCATGTTGTCATAGTAGTCCAACTAGTTAGAGCAACCGGACGGAAACTGGAAGATCCGTGGTATAAGTCTCACTGTTTAAAATGTGATAAAATGCGAAATCCACTCAAAATAGGAAAATTATACTAACTGCTATATATGTGTTGCAATTCATGGACTATTTTAAATGCAAATATAAAAGGCAACATGAAAATTGGTTCCCTTTCAAGAGGTTGGTAAACTTTTTAATCCTGCCACCGCTGGCCGAGTATGTCAATAGATTTGAAGATTTAAGTGAAAGTAAAAGAAAGAACCCATTCTTTCCAGTTGTTAATGTGGATATATTTTCTTTTTCTTTTGTATATGAATTTTTTTTCAACTGATTGTACAAATTATGCAGGAAAATAAAGATGTAGACTGACTGAAAATGCTGTTGACTGTTAAGCTCACATACCCAGATTTTGTTTAAGCAGTTCTACAATGTATTTGGAATCCTACCTATAGCGTAGGTTAATAGCTGCAAAATGTTTCAGTAAATACAATTAATTGTAATGGCAGGAAAACAGGAATGGTAGAACAAAATGTTGAGATATGTTCTACGATTTCAATCAACAGTGCTACCGATTCATGAACTTGCATGAGTTGAGTTAATTTTGTGGTTATGCATCAGAACTTCTCTTTCTTCAGTGTTATGTTTTAACATGTATCCATTCAATTCTCCTCTGTGTTGCTTTAACCTATGTTAACTTTTAAAAATGCGCAATTATTTTATGCATTTTTATTTCACTATTAATATTTCACAGTGTTATTTTAATCGAAAGATATTACCTGTTTATCAGTTATATGTTTTTTTCAAAACGCTATAAATGCTAAAATGCAAACATAAACGCTACAAAATGCTAAATTTGGAAACAACATATCTTCCATTGACTATGAAATGTCAAGATTATTAAGGAATGGACGAAAACGGAATGATTTACAAGAAGATGTATTAGCGGTTAAAATACTGGCAGCTATAAGGGTAGAGAAAATGAATGCACTGAAAAACAACAACAAGGATAAGAAACCCAAGGAAAGGGCCAAAGAGGGTATAGGTATGTTTTACAGCCTCTATGCCATAAGTGCAATCTGGAGATCACTGTGTGAAGTGCCTGAGTTTTAGTATCTAGTATAAGCTGTTGCTCATCTGTTAGGTTTATAGTTTTATTTTTATTTATTGCTTAGGCATTTATCACAGGTGGTACCTAGGCTACTCCTTCAAGACACATAGAACAACAATGGATAAATGCCTGACAATCATCTAACTAAAAGTGTGATAAGTTAACGATGTGTTGTGTTCCCATTATACTATAATTACACTGTGTCTGCCTTTAAACTAATCGTTTAAACTAAACAGTTTAATTTAGCTTTTGATAAACACTCACCTAATTTCCTAAACTGATCACAATATTGAAGTATTCTTATAACAGTAACTGTCTTCCCTATTTTAACCCACTTTCCTGTAACCGACATTATACTCCTGTCATTGGTTCACTGACATACCAACAAAACATAATCGTCACTTTCTCATTATTAAACTGAGACATGTATCATGCCCAAAATTGCCACTAATATTTCTTAATTTCCCTTATTTAAGGGAAATTCCCATCTGCTTCCATATTATGTATTTCTCAATGTATGATTCTCTCTCAAAATGCTCTTTTATTTTCTTGTAAGTAAATAAATAATAACACAATCTTATACAGTCCATCCAGGTCTTCAAACTACATCTTACTTCCATCTAAAATCCCTTCCTTGCATACCCCAGACATAAATCGCCAATTTCAGTAGTTGTTAATTGCTCTTTTAATTTGATTGATCTTACTACTGATAACATTTCGGTTTAAACAAATAAATAAACTAATGTTCTTCAAACTACCCTGCTTAAAACGTGGAAAAAAAATTAATTTAAGTTTTATTTATGGACGCTCTTTAACTGCTGTGGTGCTTAGCGTCCCATTCTATATTGGGCATGAAATATCGGTAATTTTGCCTCTTTATCGGGCTTGAGGTTCTTTTACGTGCCGTAAATGTACGACACGGGACCACCGGCTTTACTTCCCTTCCGAAGAAACCCATGCTAAGGATTTTTACTCTCGAAAAAATCCATCGCCCTCCACCGAATTTGAACCCGCGACCTTGGGAATTAGAGGCTAGCATGGTAACCGATACACCACAGAGGACGTCATTTAAAATAAAAAAGGTTGGAGAATACTTGCATTTCATGTGTAATATAAGGATTATTCTCCCACGTGAATGTTAGCAAACAGAGCAATTACGACCTGAGAAGCTCTTAACGGATGACGAGTGTGGATTTAGGCTAGTCTTATCTTGAAACGTTTGTAAAACATTGGTGGTTTTAACTGCCTACCTCGAGACACTGGCATTCAGTGCTGATACGCATAGCATTTATAACTGTGCTAGCGCTAAGAAACGCCCGTCAAGATTCCTGTCAAAAGTTACCCTTCTTGAAGTGAGTGAACGGCACAAGGAATAAGTATTTTAATTGTATTTAAGGTTCAGGTACGAAAAAATCGTAAATTTACATTTAGTTTTCCAGGGGAAATGGTTGACAGCATTGCTAAAATGTATTATTATGAATATTTTATGAAATAATGCTAGATTGTATCAATATTTACAAATCTCCTCACATAAACTTCACATAACTTTTCAACAATTTCAGTTATACAACCGCATTTGAAAACGTCTACAAATTATCTTTAAACTCTTATTAAAATTTCAGTCCGGTATATGCTGCGGTCCACCTAAAATTCCTAAACTTTTTGGAGGCTCTCAGTTTAAATCAATTGTAATTTCTTGAAAACAACGAATTTGAAGCATATTCAGAAATTTTATTTTAATTCCTGTATACAATTTCAATATTCTATGCATAGCATTTCGTGAGGTGTTTTATGTGAACCAAAACCTATGTTAACAGGAGCTGTGCAGAGGCGAAAGTACCTAAAAAGTGTAATAAATGATTATTACTATCACATCTCTTGCGAATGCCAAAAGATGCTTTTGCCAACTTTTTATTGCATTCAGCAATTTCCTTACATGTGAGCTGCAATTTGCATGAAGTATCTCATTTCTTCAAGAGATGTGACTAAATAAAGGAAAGAATGAAGAATCAACAGAACCTTGAAACTGCTTCTTTCCCTGTTTAGCCTACCCTTCGTTAGGGCTTACACCCCCAGAACATACAAGCCTGGGGTCAGACGCCTGTCGCAGAGCACAGACTATAGTTCAGAGAGAACAGCCAGGAGGGGTAATTAGCACGATGCCTGGTATGAGAACGATGAAGGAGATCGTATGGAATAGTGGTGAGATGAATGAAAGGAAAGGTGTCGATGGAGCAATTGGTGGATATTATGGCGGGTGAAATATGAGAAAACCCGCCCAGTTGCCGCTTTGTCCACCAAAAATCCCACATACGGTCCCCCGGGATTAAACCGCCTTGGTGAGAGACGAGCGATCTACCACTCGGCTATGGCGCCGCCATAATGAAACCAACTAAAATATATTCAGAATAGTTTATACACTGGAGGTTTTCATTTCAATTTAATCCCTTCTAATGCAGAATGCATTATTTTGCTATCGCTTTAGGTACATAGTAAGAAGACTTCTGGTATAAAATAATCTGTAAATTTAGCAGGCAAACACCTCAGTGGATAGCAAAAGTTATTGTACATTGAATAATAATAATAATAATAATAATAATAATAATAATAATAATAATAATAATAATAATAATAATAATTTGTGGCATGACAGGCTTTGAAGGGCCAAGGTCTGCAATTTTACTGCCGGCCGCGCTCGGAGTTTGGTGGTCATCCAATGACACGGGGAAGTAATGTGATCAGCACCATGCATCCCCGAATAGAATCTCGGTTTTCGTGGCCCGCAAACATGAGCATTCTTAGCTCCTCATATATCTCATTGTGCTTAATGGGCATCGGTCCTACACATGGGCCGAAAAAGTTCGCAAACAAGCGCCGAAACCGTATACTGCGTTCCAAACCTTGTGTCATGGCAAAGGACGCGTTCGGATGTTAACGATAGGTGTTTTATAGCTGTATAATTTTACACCTTTAAGTTGTGGATTCAGATAGTTTAAATATAGAGGATCTACCGTTAGCGATGAGCACAGTGTATTTCCACTATCACCAAGTGAGATACCTGTATAGCCGCTTGATTACTGTTGGTAAACTTTTTAAATTGTTTTACAGCATTAATTTACTTATATTGTGTCTTTATTTATTTTTATTATTCAGCTACAAAATGTTTGTCAGTTTACAAGGTAACATCTAACCATCTTTTAGAAAGGTTTGCAAATATATATACAACCTTTTCTACATTAATGTTTATGTCTCTGTGAATGTGGAACAAAGCAAGTCCTGTTAATATTTCTGTAGTCATCCTGGTATGAAACCAAGTCTTCATCTCCTCAAAGTAGAAACACTTGAGAAAGCCACCTACAGTTGGAAAAGAAGGGAAATCTTTCGATAAATATCCTTATCAATCTCTCAAAAGTTGCTTGTTTTCCAATGCTGACTTCCTATTCCTACTTTTTGCACCAAGAAAGATAATCTTCAAACAATGCTGCTTTGATTAATTCACTGTACACATTTCTTAGAAGAGAAAACAACTTCTTTGAAAAATTTCCAAAACCCCCTTGCTATTTTCCTCTTGAACAATGGTAGATAGAAGTACTCTCAGATAAAAATATCCAGAAAAGGATATATAGAGGATATAAGCCTCATGGATATAAATATTATTCGTTAAAAAGTGTAAATTCTAAATATAATTGATACTGAGGCTTTTACGGAGGGGAGCAATCACCCTTTCCACTCCTCCATCCGCTGAATGCGCTTTTGGCTAACGGAGGTAAAGTGCTCCCCTGAATTGTACCATATAGTATATTCGTTTTAAACGAGTTTGTTCACTTAAATGGAAGAATTCTTTCAAAGCGCACAGTCTAATCGTTACCATCTTACGTAATATGTTATTTCACATCCTGTGCAAATTACGATCTTCCTTCCTGCACTGCATTTGGGATCTACGAAATCAAAGGAATGCTTTAAATATTTTGTTCCGACCATCTATTTGTCAACTGATAGCTTGTTCCTAAAGTTTTATTATATTCCGTGAAAATATAACATATATCCTCATTGGTATTCTGTTATGGTTCACTTACTAAAACTTCTGCGCTAAAATTACGCAATTTGAATTGTTCGTGGTAAACATGCAATAACAATGAAGTCGCCGTTGATTTGTTACACAACATTTCCTGCAAGCGATTATTGTATTTTATAACACGTAGCCTTTTCTGAGAAGGTGTTATTTCACACCATTATGAAGAACGTTTCCTGTCTCTCCTGGAACCAAGGACATCGTCGACTCCCTCTACTTCTGCGTTCACAGTACGTTGCTCTGCAATCCGTTTCAGTGGGCGATGCCGTGACGTCGTTGTTGCAATCCTTGATGGTAACCTTTAGGGACCGGTATGGCATGAAGAAAATATTGCCAACCTATGAATTTATTTTAGAAAAACAGTAAAACCATGGAATTTATTTAGGCAAAAAATTAAAAAAAGTGAAATAGCTATTTATTTTTATATTCAAGTGCCTACATTCATTTCCAGATTATTTAGGACGGTTTTTACTCGCTCTACTTCTTAGGTACCAAAGATACAGTAAGAAATGCATTCAACACAAAAATTAGCTATCAAGCTTTTACTGGAAATAACACACTTGGAAGCCCCCGAAACTCCTAAAAGTATTTATAAAAAGGCTCTTGTGTGTCTGCTTATTTGTGTCTGTGTGAAAAGCATAACTAAAAACTGAGAAGGCAACAAATAATAAAGCCATATCTTAAAGAAGTACATATTAAGAACACAAAGCGAAGATTTTCGAGAGAATCTACTTCCCATAAAACTCTAGGTATACATGGAAGAATTTTATTTATTTTGTACCTTCCAAAAACTGACTAACGATTTTTATTTTATGTAATATATTTTGGATACTGAAAACTTGAATAAAGAGCATTATCTTTAATTTTCTATAAAGAATATTTGAATTTTTCTTGCTTCTCGTCGAGTGTTACATTTAGCTGCGAAGGTTAAAGATGCAGATGAAACTTTGAAGAAAACCCCTGGAATTTGTTATTTGTTAGCGTACACAAATTATGTCAAAATGGTTGTAGTGTTTACTATTTCCAAAATAGTTTCTATCATTGAATTCTTCCAGGTTTTAAACACTCCACTTTCAAATGTTATGCGATTGTTATTTTATTTCTCACGGTCAAGCTCGAGGGCCGTCTATTCACTAAGACCGGTAATCCAATTATCCCGGATTTTAGGATTTATTATTCCTCAATATGCGTCAGAATTTTGGGACCACAGGATTACATTTTTACCGGAAAATGATTGTGCGATTACGAAGGAAAGCTACATAGTCGGCGTAAAAATACGTTTTGGTACTGGAATATACAATTAATGAAAGAGAAACTGATAAGAGTATCACCAAAATTAGGAAAGAGAGCCTCTTAAATAGAGTAAGAAATGCATCAACTATTGTGAAAACTACTAGATTGATTGTATCGGATAATCTGTACTTGGTGTAAAGCCTATAATAAAATACACATGTCACAATAGCTCTGTGAAAATGCAGGCCTCCGTCATTCTGTGTACTGATTACTGGTGTTTCCGTCCTGAATTTTTAACTTTGTTTAGTAATTCATGTATGCATTTTCATTGTTTTTCTTTCAACATTTAACTATTATTATGTTCGTTGTGTAATAAAATTTCGATTTGAATTAGTCTAAAATTCCTTCTAAATTTGTCATGGAAAATAAAGCTTAGAAAATAAAGTTCCCTCTTCCTCTTCTTTCTTTGTCTCTCACAAATCCACACAGACTCTCTCTCTCCAACTTAGCTTAGCCTCGAGTTAGTTCTAAGCTCTAAAGGACCCAGGAGTCCCGATAGAACTAAGGAAACACAGTTTGCATTCAGTGAAAGTCATATTGCTGCATAAAAGCAATTACAACATAAAAGTAAAATGGAATAGAACAATAAAGCTATTGTAAATATTTAAATAGCCGAACAATATGTTATATAAACAATATATTATATAAATTACAACTGGTAGTCTGCAGCATCTCTAGAATTATTTTATTTCTTTCTAGCAGTTATGCTGTACATTTATATATAATTCACAAACTTTATATATAATTCACTAGTTTGATTTACTAAGCTAGTAGTCCTTATCTCTTTAAATATACATAAACGAATTTCATTTTCACTTATTTAAAAGTAACTGATATTTGAAGAAGTTATTTTGTTGCAGGAGTTGTATTGTAGTTCAACTGTTGGGGAGCCGAACTTGAAGTAGTTGCAATCGCACGTATGGTACCCGGTAGCCTTCCTCCCAAATTTTAAAGATATTAACTTTGTAATTTGACTGTTTCTTTAAATATTATATATTTATATTTACCTCGGCTGCGTCAGTATTTGTAATTTTGTTAGAGACATGAATGTCTTAGCAGGGAGGTGGTGCGACTGAAGAATGTAGGCTTACACAGATTATAATTTTACTTCACTCCTTTTATTAATGCTTGACACGATTTAAATAACACTTCACCGATATAGAAAGAGAGCTGTGAGATTATTTGTTTTAATTACTTGCACTTTTTAACACGTAAACTATTTTTGTTTCACCGAAATACGTATTAAATTTCTCGAGGACATATCTCGCATCCGGCTAGGAACACTGTCGACAACCAACACGTCCAGTTATGAGCACTGTCTATAAGCAACTGATTGATTTCTTCCGCCTAAATTTGTAAATTTCTGTATTTTAAATCTCTGATTGTCTACTCCTAATCCAATAGAATACCTTCATTTAAGTAAAGCTTTTTCTGGTTGTTGATTGGCTATTTATTAAACTGTTTCAAAATTTACTTTATTGTTGCTCCAATAATGACTAGTAGCATTTAAACTTTCAAATTAATTATTGCCTCAAGGTTACCTCATTGTACCTCATTGTTAGAAACTTTTAACCTATTATTCTCACAGCTCCTACATTATTAAATTACGTAATACATTCACATAACATTATTACACATGCATACAATAATATAAACATATACAATGACTGTAATATACACTTTTTATATATTGTTACATACACATATTGCTTTAAGGCAATTGAATTATAGAATTATATATATATATAATTAGACTGCAATTATTTAAGTGTTAAAATACCGCCTCATATCTCTGGAAGAAATTTTCATTCAGAGAGGCTGCAATTTTGCTTTGCTCTGTATCAAAACATCGTAACGCTTTTGTCTGTGAAGAGATTGTTTGTAAACAATGAAACATGATCTGGTTCAACAGTTTTGCAAGACAAATTGTTAACTTTTAAAAGATATATTGGTTATATTATGGATGTTTAAGTTATTTGTTGTAACACTGCATCTGCTTAAGGAGTTGGCTGAGGACCGGTGTAATGGGACTTAAAACAGCTAAGACAGAGCTTACTCAATATGCATTTCATTAGTTCATTTATAGTAAAGAAGAAATAGTGCGTATCATATTGTCTAGGTGCAAAAATTAATACTCATCGTTCTTTTTCTTTTCTTTCTTGGTCGCATTCTGCCACGAATACAATAACATACTGTTATATTGGATCTGTTCTTTTTTTAGGGAAAATTTGTCATAATGTATGCGAAATAAACGTCTGCAATACAGAAACTATAACCTATTCGTATACGAGAGCAAGCTCGTTTCCTCTGCATACTGCATCGCCATTTGGTATGGTACTAAACCCTGTTCCATATGGTTTGCCCCGAAACTCTTAACTCTTATCCGCACTGGTCACCTCTCATTGGCTGCTGTCATGAAATATGTTGTTGTCCAATACAAACTAGTCCCGTATTCAACATGATCATTCATCTTAATATATTTGAAGAGAGTTGTCAAATTTGCACGTTATAACCCTATCCATGACATATATTACGTAACAGAGTTAATGTATCTGGAATGTATGTAAATACTAAGGTATAAAAATAGGTAGGAGTATCCTTAGATTTAAACCTGCCTCTAAGGAAGACGAAAGCACGTGGATCTATCACGACAGAGTGCTTTTATCGCCTGACCTTGCATTGCACAGGGCTTGTTTTTCATACATCGACAATCAAAGGTATACATCAGAGAAAGGGAGCATGGAAAATACATGTCATGAAGAATAAAGGTTAGAAGAAACAGGGTTTAGTAAACTGTTTTTTGTGCTGCAGTGTGAAAAATTCAAGAATCAACTGCTTTTGCAATGAAAAATACGGTTTGGAAACCTGTTGCAATAATTATTATAGGGAAGAATATGGAGAAGAGCGTTATTTGATATAACGGGTTTACCAATATTTAGGAACCGACGAGAACACCAAAATGTATTAACTATGCTGATTACATCCCTAACAGAAACAAACAGAAAACTAATTTTCTGTATTAATAATTTATAGAATAGCTATGAAAGTAGATAAAATGATAAAGGATAGAGAAGGTCGTATGATTGTTACACATCAGATGTAATACCATAATTCGGAATTAAATAGCTTTTCTAAATGTATACTAAAAAGAAATGAAATAACGAGACATTAACCGCTTTAGTGGTCGAGTGTTCAGCGTTCTAGCTTTTCATTCCAGAGGTCATGAGTTCGATTACCGGCTGGGACGAGCGAATTTTTCTTTCACCAGAATCATCCCCTAAGCTCTGCAGACTCCGGAAGTGTGATTGTAAGAGTTTTTCCATAGTTAAGTGTAATAAAACCAACGTTAAAACCTTCAACACCTACCATACTTAAAACAGATGAGGTTTAATGCGTGTACGGACATCTCGCCGTGATAGCTCAGGCGGTAAGAGCATCGGTCCGGAGAACCGAAGATGGAAATCGGCCATCGCATTGAATTTTTCAAGTCTGATTTAACTTTCCAACCTAGTGCCTACATATGGCTAATGTGAAAAACAAATATAAAATTTAAAAACCCACAGTTTGGCGAGTTGTAACATAACCTTTGAAGGGCGGCATAGTAACACAACGGTTTCATTCGTTCAACGGGTGCATGGTTCGATTCTCAGCTCTGGAGTGGCTTTATTAAGCCGGTCCCATAAAGTCTTCACTTCTGACTTGCTCACGTAAAGTATCCTCAAGGCCCAATGTGATCTGGAGTCCACGATAAAAGCTGTAGTCCTATCGTTCCATCGCCATCATCACCATCGGAGGTAATGGACACCGTCTACTGGATGCTTCCAGCCAATAAATGGGTTCAATCATCACTTGGCAAAACGAGGTTTCCCCGAGGGCCATGGAATATATGAGGAGCATTGAGGCAACGTGACCGTTGTTTCTTAAGCCAAAGTTCTCATAAGACCATAGAAATTATAGGTGCTTATGCAAAGGAGAGAATTAATAAATATTGACTTTTGATAGAATTATCTCAAGCACACACCGTGAAGAAGGGAAACTTACAGGGTAGAAATTATCATTTGGCAGATATTTTAGAATCCATTTGTATAAAATATCACTGTATATCCTCCTATACATTAAACACGATTAGGTGGCTAGTGGTACTACAACAATACATATCATTTAGTGCAAGATAATCGTCGATTGTTTTTCGGGATAGGGAAAACTCTATGACAATTTTCACCAGGAACGCATATATGAAGTTTCGTTAGTCTCCAACTCTTGGTTGTTTTAGTTAAGTTGATCACAGTCCAAAGAACCCACACGCACACACAAAAAAGGTTCTTTATTGAAAATGTATCTGTGTATTTGTTTTTGATTCGAACCCTAAGGAATATGGAATTTTTGGGTCGAATGCAATCAATCTTGAAATTTCCTACCTGAATTTAAAAATATTCAGCTCCGAAATGTTTGCTTTGGAGATCTATTAAGTTCTTTCATATCCTGTGGGGTTACTTTCATTGCATGTCATTTACGTTTGTTGCATTTATACTTAGGCTCGATGGCTGAATATAATTTTAGATGAATTATTGTTTGAATAGATTAAGTTAATTAAAATAACTTCCTCCAGAGACGATATGTGCTGCATACTTTATCAATCTTTCCCGTGAGTGCGGGTCGTATGCGTGGATAATTCAAAAATTAGCGGCAACAGTGGCTGTATTTGGCATTACTACCGATGTATAACTCAAACTGATAGTATGTGAAATCATTAATTCTATTTGTGTGTGTGTGAACTGAAAAACAGTAATTTCATTTAGAATCTATGTGCAATGTGGTTCCATGGCTACGCCAGTTCCTATGGGGACGGAAGATGTTCATAAAAAACGTTGACTTGTCGACTACAGTCTGCAAGTGATAATGTACACGTAAAGTTCTGGAAGAACTCCGGATAGTATTTTTATATTCGGACAGAAGGAGTAAAGAGAAATCATCAATAGTGTTTCCAATGAATGTGACAGACGTTCCAGGGATTATGTGCCAATACGGTCTAATATGGTAGCTACTGAAGAAGTCGGCAAGTCACGACAGTAAGAGACAATCCAGTCTGTGGCAACAACTGGATGTCAGAAATTTCACAATGAACCTAGTAGAGCTAAATTTGTGCTGTTTTTTGAACTTGACGGTATTGAAGATGCAATTATTCTTCAGCTTGAAGAGAAGCACAAGAGTAAGTATGAAAGTGAACACGATAAATGTACATTAGAAGAGGAAAAGAAAATAACCGTTGGAAAGAGCTTAAAAGGCACTGAAATTCAATCTTGCTTAAAATAAGCAAGAAGCAAATTAATTGAATTTTAATTTCACAAGGCGACACAACTGTTTCGGAAATACGTCTGTCGAAAATCAATGCTTTGTTACTTAAGAATCACGAGGAAAACTAAAAACTGTTGTGATCACTTCATAGGTAAATTATTTTAGCAAAGTTTATACAGTGGCGCCTCTAAAAGGACTCAATCCCAATATTTTTTCTAAGTTTTCAGTAGGCGGTATTAATGCAGGAAAAAATCATTAAAATCAAAACACAGCTACAAATGCGGAATTAACATTTAGAATAATTTTAACATAGACGTGCCATACTCAGGAAAATAAAAGGACAAACAATTGCGTTGATACTTTATTAATTGTATATTATATTGAAAAGTACTTACACAAATCCTTGCGCCCTAGCTATCACAATAGAAAGGGTTCTTAAGAAGGGGATACAGCGGAAGAGAACTAACTGGACTAATGGCCTGGTATTACCAAGTATTCTTAATCACGGTCAAATACCTAAGCTTTGAAATAAGTCAAAAAATCATAAACACTGGAAGTTTCTAACCCCTCGAATGTTGACTGGCATACTGCCGTTAGTTCTGTGTAGGTACTATTAATATGGGATTTGACAGTTTTAGAAAAAAATGCGATGCTTTTTTTTTTTTTTTTTTAATTTACCCATTGTAATTTTGCCGTGAAATAAATGGCTGCAATATGCCTGAACTACAACTTACTAGCCATATATAGTTTCCTTAAATTTTAAATTACTGGTTTCTGCAGGCGTGCACAAGTGCGCGCGCGCACACACACACACACACACACACACAGGTTGGTGGAAAATTTCGTCACTGATGAGATAAAATGCCTCATTACTGTTTGTTTGATTTTAAAAATATTATTCCCTCCATTTAGAGCATACTGGATCCGGCCAATCAGTGACATCAGTTTCAGCATTTATTTTAGAAATCCCACAGTAAAGGCTAATTTGTCCAGAGAATGCTTGGAATTGTAGACACACGTTGTATATCAGGCGACGGGAGATATATTTAACTTCTGGAGACTGCCGGTACTTCCTAGAGTTGGAATGCCTATTCACACCACGAACACTGTATAAACTCCATGAATTTAGCAAGAAAATCGCTAGGTTGGCAACATTAAGCGCCAGAGAAAGTACCACCACCATATTGCGAGACCTGGAAGGGGAATATGTCCTATTGCTGCAGACATGGAAGGTCCGCAAGAGCGCCATGACCACCTTTGTTAGCTTGCCTAGCAGATTGTCACGCCTGGATGTCCATGTGTATGTGGTAGACGGAAGCAGCGCCACCAGCATCTGTGGTGGAAATCCATCGAAGCGAGAAGAACACTGTGACCTGCTTGTGTCCGCTGTTTTATTTTCCTTCGGTGAGCTGAACGTGAAGAGGAATACGCTGGCTACGAACAACATCCATGGTATGTACTGCATACATTATTAGAGAAGTGAATTACTGTCATTCTGCCGCCTTAGTTCGGGACCTCTTTGTTTACTCCAACGCGAACTTCAGCTATCTCCGGAATTAGTGTCAAACAGTTATGTGAGGGCAGCATAGCGGGATTCTTGTTTGACATTTCAACTAACAATGAATACAAATTAGAACAGTTTTTACGTAGAAGTGTATTTATGACATGCATAACCCGTTATGAGCTCATTTGACTGTGCATGCTTAGCAAAACTACTCTGCTTACCATTAGCAAAATTAATAACATTAGTATGTTAAAGTCACTGGAAAGCTGACGAATAATTCAGTGTGTAGCAGTGCGATGCAGTCAAAATCTTCCTGAATTAAATTCAAGATCTTGGAAAGGGGCAAATTTCAGAGGTGACTTCCAAGTAAAACGAATGTAGATCGTAAAATGTGGAATTTATTACCTGGTCTATTTGTCGTATATTTAACAGAGTTTATTAATTAATTTTTTTAGACGTGAAGATAAAGATATTAAACACCAGTGAATTTAAGCTCAAAAAATGAACTGAAATTTATGTGAACAACGAAGAAAGAATTGATCATGCCATCCAAAATTTCCATTGATTGTCACATGAGTTACCGTTACTTTACCTCGTCAGCAACACGTGTGCTGGAATCTCATGGTTAAAACAACTTTGGAAGCCCACATATAATATTGTTCATAGTTGGATTTTCAATTAAATTTAAAAGGTTATAGACAACATTATTTTGTTCTCATTCACATTATTTATTCTGCGTAACATCAGTTACTGAAATAAAAGCTAAGTTATTGTAAAAGAGAATAAGAATAATTTATGATATGTGATACTTAGGAAACATTCACCTTGTTACATTACAAAACTCAGACAAAATAATATCAACTGCTAATCTTATTGCAAACATTGCGCCATTTACTATGGAATTCACACGAAGAGATTTAAAAGGAACGCCTAATGATGAAAGTGTAATCATGCAGATGAATTCTAAGCAGATTTGCGTAATTTACTGCATATTTAATTTTGAAACTATTTCGAAGAATACATATATGATGATTACCTATTCCATGTAACAAAACTTTTCTTAAAACTATTCTTATTCATTTAAAGCTAAATTCAATGAGCTTATATAAACAAGCATAACCTTTAACATTCGTACTGTCAACCCGCAAACATTAGTTGAACATGTAGTGATCAAGAGCTTCACCACATTTTTCTTAAGGGAAACGGAGGACAAAATCAACCTGGATCCAAGCAATATAAAACGCGTTAGGCCCTGCTGTACTTTAACAATGTAATTCCTGAAAATACCAACAAATTAAATTGCTGCTGGAAGAAAAAGTTCTCAAAATTAAGTGGAATGAAACAATTACTTCTTAACATTCAACGGAAAGTACCTCTTAAATATTTGCCTACCTTAGCACTGGGCTCAGTGCCCTCCTCCATTTTTTGAACCCCAGCTGATGCTGCCAAGTGAAATAATTTATTGGTGGCTTAATCAAGGGCAACCTTGTGTTTATCTGTGGTCACTCTTTAGCAACTTAATGAAATGCGTTGTAAATGTTTCGAGTGAACTAAATATCATTTTGAGTGTTTAAAGAAAATTATCTGTATAAGTGTGTGTACGGACTTAGTTATCCAGGGAATTTGAAGAACTATTCAGTCCAGAGTAAGCCATTACAGAAACTCTTCAAACCACGTGAGCTTGCACTTATCGTATTTTACTCAGCTATTTCTTGTATCACTATGAATTATTGGCAAATATTATTCTTTATAAAAAGTTGTTTCTAAAATTCTTCAAAAAGCTTTGGGTTTGACTTCAGTATTCAAGGAGACTGAAAAGCAGCTGATAATCTGGAGATCACAGAAAGCGGGAGGGGGGCTATCAATGCGCTTGTATTCAAAACATTAATTAACAATTGAATTTACCTATAAGTTATGTCAGTGACGATGGTGATGATGATTATTATAATAATAAAGGACAATAAGCAGTTTAAGATGAAATTATGTACTTAGCTACGGGGGATGCCAAGGGGCACGCTTCTCCTCCTTGCCAGTGTCCATACATTGGAGTCATTATGTGAGAAGCAAAACGTGACTTTAAATATTTAACGGACTACTCTGGGTCATTTAAGACTGGTCCATAATTTATATAATCATGGTTACCTGCAGAAAAAACAAAGTCATAAATATAAACAAACATAAAGCATAGAATTAAGTGACAGGGGCGTTCATTCTGAGACCGAAATGAAGCGGTAATGTTGAAAAAATTATATCCTCGATACTTTAGGAAAAAATCCTAAAATTGTGTGTTTTCGAAGTTCTCATTGCACATAATTTATTTCTATGTTATACAAATTTAACAAATGAACATAAAGTATATCCTTCAAAGCCGTACACACGAAGTTTGCAACGGCTAGTTCTTTCTTTCTTCCATTCACACACACACACACACACACACACACACACACACACACACACACACATATGTATACGAATAACTTTAACATCTTAGGTCATAATGGCTGCTTTGCCTGTGGAACATTGATCATGGCAATTGTGTTCACTCGTTTACTGTTTGTGTTAATCATTGAGTTGTCTTCTCTCACACACACACACACACACACACACACACACACACACACACACACACACACACACACACACACACACACACAGGCTCTGTTTCACACTTCCAGACTCTAGGGAAGATAGGGAATAATCCGGACTAAAGAAAGGTTCCCCAACCGGGTATCGAACCCGTGACCTCTGGAGTTGGAGGCTAGCATGCTAACCACCAGCCCACAGAGGCAATCATTTGCCTTATATTCTTAAATACTTAAGAGTCCATCCGTGTAAACTACCCTCAAACTTCACCTTTTTCAAGAAAATTAAAAACAAATTGAAAACTTCCTTCAAATTTCAACTACGTTCGTGCAGGAGTTACGGAGTTGTTGCAAGCTTAATGACGGAAAGATGAAACCACAGGCAAAGTAATGTTAATAGGTGATTTGCAATAGTGAAACAGTGTTAGCACTATTTGGGCTGTTTTCACTAATTTTCAATTAAGTTATCTTTGGCTTTCAGTTCTGTAGGTTTAGACTTTGAATCTCTAATTCCCAGTCATATTTCCAGACTCTGTGAAGGAAAGGGAATAATCTTAATTAAAGAAAAATCCAACCTCCAGCCGGGGACCGAAGCCCGGACGCTGACCACTTGACCACAGAAGCAAATTCAAATGCCTAAGGGCGTAGCACAAACTGTGCTGTTTTCATCTTCTGCAAACTCGTTGTGTACGTTTCCTGTAATTCAATCTTAGCATTAGCAGACTGTGATTCCTTCGTTTGTTTTGTTGTTTACTACGCTTTCATCTCTGTTTAGGTGATGATTTATTGCTTCAACGAGAACCACAAAGTTAATATGAGAAACGAAGGATCTTTATCCTACAGGCATAAGCTAACGGTAATATTCTCGCCATAGCTAGATGTATGTTGGTAGAATGCTGAGTATAGATGGTTGAAAGACTTGCATTTAAACTAGTTGCTGACTTTTCGTTCCTGCTCGATGACCTTCACCTGCACCGCTGAGGATACCAAGATGAAAGATTGAAACCTCCAACCGGCCATGGCACACAAAGTATACTAGGTCTCGTAATTCTTTTTGAAGATGTATTAACACGTTAGTATTCAGCTTTCGTGCTGCACTGTTGAACATGAATCTGCGAAGAATACAAAATATTTATGCAGCAATAAGCAAAATGCCAAGAAATATTCTGATCACAAATCACTCATATTGTTGCTTTAAAATTTTAATATGTATGCCTTTATTAGTGATACCCTTTATACAACAAAAAGTTTACTACATTTAAGTAATTATTCTTATTTCCAAACTGCCTTGCAAGTACAACCAAGCGTGGCAAAACTCTTAAAAATTAATGCTTCTCGTATTAAGGGCACACCTTCCTCAAAATTTTATACATTAGTTATTACTATAGGTTAGTTTGTACTATTTATCTAAAAACATGGGCTATATAGTATATGCTAACCAAGAGAGATGGTTCCACGGTAACATGTGAGGCTCACATTAGGGAGGTCCCAGTTTGATTCCCTTCGTCCGCCCATTCTGACCTTGGGTTTTTCGTCGTTTTTCCTAGTCGGTAGGCAAATGCTGGGGTGGCTTCAGATCTGCTACGATTTCCTTTCCATCATTTTTCTTTCATTCCGTTTTCTTCTCATCCTTCGGATGTGCTTTTAGATTTCGTGGCCTATGGCGGTGCCGGACAGATGGCATGGATGCTTACTCAAAGAAAAGAGTACTCGACGTGGACCTAGAGGGCTGTTTGTTCGACGAGCTGTTCATCGCCCAATCTAGGCAGCTCCAGCAGTGGAACTGTTAGAGACTTCCGTGCGTCTCTGTGGTCTGCCTGCCTGCGAACCGTAGTCTCCTATGATTCCTTCACTTTATCCCTTCTTTGTGGGAGGGGGTTGGCAGCCGTACTAGATCTGTGTAGGTCGCAGTGCGCCTCTCCGTTGTATAACCTATACCTACTTAGTATGTGCTAAATAACATACCCTATACAGAATGCTACAGAATTCAACCGACAAATTTTCAGGGGTTACGGACAGTGTTAGTTTTATATAGAAGACTTGTGATCTTTGAATTCATGATTGTTTGCAATAGATCAAAATTAATAACAGGCAGTACGCGACAGACAGAACATCCTTGAGTTGCTGTGACTTGCAGATAATCGCGGAAGTGCTATGTTCAAAATTCCCTTGTGAATACCTCTGAGCACGTAGCTAAAGTTTGAAAGAAACGGGAAAATTTAAAATTGGGTTCACTCCAAACGTACAGCATTTATCTGTTTGAAAAATAAGTGTTTAACCGCTTCTATGGTATTTGAACGCGACATCACTGGATTGACAGCCGAACACTCTAATGACTGCGCTATTACTACAGCCAACTGTTGTTTGTCCGCTGCGTATTGTTCTCCATGTGAAAGTGGAGGTATAGTGGTGCAATGGCTCTTTCTGGTAAAATTTTACCAAAAAAAGCAAACTCCTAACTTTAAAAATACCGCAGTGGTAGCTATTTTTGCGCTTGTAAAATAGAAGTTAACTATTTTAGAGTAGAAATCAGTATCGCATTCGTATTGAGTTTTTATTTATTTAATTTAGCGGAACGAATATTCAATGAAAAATAACTACGTCACTTCCTGAATAAGTCCTATATCAAAGTGTTCCAATATCGTTCCTTTGTAACCTCTGAAAGGTTGTCGTTTGAATTATGTAACACCCTATGTATAATATATGGATTCCAGCAAATATCAGAAAGCGTATTTTCAGTACAAAGTTATGCTTGTTTCGGTTATCGCCGCGTCAATATTATTTAAGTTCTAACGTTTCGAGATCATTACAGACGTTCTCCTCAGCGAAGCTCGTGCCTGTCTGTACTTAGAGGGAGTTCATTAAACTAAACACTACGGAAAGGCATTAAACAAGAGAGGTACATACATACAGAGAGAGAGAGAGGAAGAGGGAGAGAGAGGGAGAGAAGTAGCAGGTTGTTCCAATGGAGCAGAAGATTTTCCTTTAAATGTAGGACAGTGAAACAGTTATGGGTAGGTAGCTGAATGACCCTTAAAATACCACTGCGGAGAGCAATGGGAGACAAGCTATCAAATGCTGTTTTCGAAGCAAGTGATCAAAACTTTTTGTTTAGTTTGTGTTTATATTTAATGAGGTAAGGCATTGCTATCTTCTTTGGCTTTAATTTGGCTGAAAGGAGAGAAACCTTGTAACTTTCTTTTTAGTAGTATTTAACGCCCTTTCTTATTCATACGGCACCACAGGCGATGTGTACTGATGTTGCATGAAATGAAAGGATAATTGGGAAAGGAAATTTTGAAAGGAAACCTTCTAGACCTCAGTTTTGGATTCTTCTCACATTTGCCAGTTATGAGCAATGAAGAAAACCTGGAAAAATCTCATCTCAATCAGGGAGGACGGTCCGGGTGCGATTTGAACCGCGGACCTACCGTTCACGAGTTCGTGTCGACTTCAGCTACCCGAGTCGGTGCATCATTGCGACGTTTTTAATATCTAAAATATTATTAAATAATAATTGTTATTTATCACTGACCATGTATAGGTTTAAGGTTGGTAAGTGGACAATGGATTGTGTCCCGGTAGAATCAAGGGTTGCTACGGAACTAAAACTACGGATCTTTGATTCATCAGCCAGTGAGAAAGAACGATTATTAGATATAACTTAATAAACCTATTTGTGTGGCTAACTAGAGTATCGGAAATGAAAAACACTTACAGCTTAGCAAGTCGTTTTAATTTAAGTTGTGGCATATCATATTACCTGTGTTCCCTTTGAACATTCAGTGGGTAGTGGCGGCTAAACTGTTATTTTGAACAGATGACATTTAAACAGTTAAAAAATAACGGTTCAAACTGTTGTTTTCTGTTGGATTAAAACAGTATTTGCTGAATGGCTGTTAGTTTATAGAGGTGAGCTGATATTGTTATCGCTAGCTTAAACTGCAACTGTTGTTTTAATGCTCGAAAGTTTCAAAAAAGCTTTCTGCTAAAGCATGTTAGTTAACATGATCTTCTACATGACTACGCTATAATCCCAGTACCTGGCACAAAGTAACAGTTTTATGACTCCAAATATTAACAGTTAATATGCCCTCAAGTTAAAAGATGTGGATTTCTATAATTACCAGTTTTGTTCGTAAATGACTGCTCGTAGCTGACGATTGCTCTGCTGGACGTACAATTAACAACAAATAATGTATGTATACTTTTATATTTCAATGACAAAGTAAATGTTCTGGGTTAAAATTATGAAAACTGCCGGAGGAGCCTTTCTAATGAAACTTATGTGATTTTGGTAATATTTTTGGTAGCTTCACACACATTATTATGAATAAAATGAACTTGCAGCATTAACATGACGTGATACAGCTCTCATAACCTAGAAGGTGTAAAGAGCCTGAGCCGAAGCTCAGCTCTCCTGCCCATCGTGTATGGATATTTCCTGTAATAATATATTATTACACTTCCGATGGAAACCTGTATTGGCTAATTTGATTGCCTTTATATTAAATCAATTTCCCATTTTATTCTCTAATCTCACTTACCTATATGTAGTCAATAATATCATTTTATCTGATGCCCATTTATAAGCAACCAGCAATAAAATTTGCACGTCACAGCATTTCTCACTGTTTTGTGTTACTGTTAGATCAACATGCTAGGGTTGCAATACTTTTGTGTAAATAACATTTTAAGAGCATTTATAACATTTATTTTGAGTATTTGTCACAATTATAACAATTATGGCATTGAAATGTATTATTTTAGTTGAAGTACTATGGTTACTAGTACTCAAATACGTGACACCAAAATTGCAGTCCAAGAAATTCTAATTGTTTGTAAGGCAATGTTATCTGTTTCTTTTCTCTCCCATTACTATATTGCTCGTTTCACTCTTGTTTTTCATGTTCTGTCCCATAACCTACTTGATACCACAATCAAATGTAGAATCTTTTAGGTTATGTCTGAGCTTGCTACTTGCTTAAGCTGCCGAGAAATATTTGCAATAGGAACAACTAGCCACAAAGCAACTCATCAGTGTAGCAGATGTAAGTGGTTGTTGCGGTCAAGGATAAAGCAGAGACATCGTTTTTGCCATGGTAGTTCAACAGTTTGGAACAACAGTTTCAACGCGTTAGTTCACAAAACAGCTTGAAACTGTTCCGAAGAAAATAAATTGTGTAAAAATGACAGTTGCTGTTATGGAATAATAGGATTAATGATGTTTGCTGTATTTGGAGGAAGTATATTAAATTTAATAATCTTTTAACTACTTATTTTATTTGTCACCCTTCAATATCATCGATGCCCAATAGTTTTTAAAGTTAATATGAGATTAGAACTTTCATCAATTAAATAAAGAATACGAAGAGAAGGTAGACAACAAAAATTAAAACTACTGTGACTAACAACTTCATATTACCATATTCAGCAGAATCGAACTGACGGTGTATAAGACAGGGATATATTTTTAATTTCCTAACAATCACACTATAGAACATATATACCTCAAGATATACCTTAAAATATCTTAATTCTAATTTCAAAAAGAATTATGCTGTTATCCCTAAGGTATGGATGTATAACTACTTATAACATTAAATTAAAGAAGTTTATCTTATCTTCTAATCGCCCCAATTAAATAAATTTCATAATGATAATATGATGTTATGCCTTTCTCTACTCCTCTTCTACAACCTGTTCTTACAAAAGCTTATTTTTCTATCCACATCGTGTTAATACAAATCATTTCTTTGTAGGTATACCAAGAATACAAGAAGCTAAAGCGATAATCAAATGTCTTCAAAGACGGTCACTACGTGTTGTGGTGAAATGGTTTTGAAATTCCGTTCTCTTTACATGAACAGGAAAAAGAAACAAGAAAGAAAGAAAGAATAGCGATTTGCAATTAGAGAAGTATAAAGTAGATATTTAAAAGCATCAGACCAATAACAAAGAACATCTCGGAAATGGTTAACTCCACAAAAACTTTTATTTGACATAAATTATGTGCTTTAACGCGATCTGTATTATTTGTGGGTAAACATTTGTCTATGGCTTACGGTTTATCATTTATAAAACGTTATTCAGAATAAAGAGGACTTCACAGGCTATTCTCAGAAAATACAAGATATACAAATGTAGGCATATTTGCCATAAAAATAGTTTTAAAATATGGTATTTTAATCAAAATCTTAAGAGCCATTTATTAGAAAAAAAAACATTTTCCATATTGTAGCGTATGTGTGTGTATTATCGCGTCGGACACATTATTGCGGTGTATAATGATATTGTTGAACTAATTATTTCGTTTGTAACTTTGAATTCTTGTCCGGCGCGGCATACTTCCCTCCAATTCCTAGTCAGGGGGATGAAGGCAGGTTGTGAGAAGAGCCTCTTTGTCTGATAGCGTGGGTCCGTGAGTAGAGTCAGTCTAGAGTAGGTCTTCTGAGCGTGTAGTTTGTATGTGTTGCCGTGTGTATGCGTGAGGCATCTCCCCCAGTGTTTGCCTGTAACCTTTTGTGTACAATGTAGGGCACCTTATTAATTATAATAAACCAGAGTTAAATGTTAATTTATATGTATTTTATATAAATATCCCACGTCCGCTTTAGGTTTGTTGGCATCTCTCTGTGTGCCTCTGAGTCTACGTCCCCCAATGTTTATGCCGGGGTAACTAAATTTAATATTTAGGTGCAAACCTTTCCACCTCACCCCGGTGTATAACATTTTAAAGATTAGTTTGGAGTGATGAGATTTGTTCAAAATCTTTGTGTCGCATCCTTGGAAGATGTTAAACTTTTCGTTTTTGAATTATGCTGTTCACAGTCATACACACATACGGAATATTTCTAAAATTGCTTTGGGGTTCAGGGGACCTTAAAACGTGTGCTTCCAATGAAATCCCGACATCGGATTTTTGGGTGGAATACAATACTTCCTCTACTTACTGTAAGTACATAATAGAGAAAGTAATTAATTCTTAACTCAAAAGAACATCAACCATGGGCAACTATTGAAAAAAGTTATGTAAAAACCTCAAACATATAATGTTATTAAACCACCTACCTTAGTGGTAGATAGTTTAATAAAACCACTTCCACTGGGATATTCATGAGACAGATGAGGGAAGTTCAGTTTCATTCGTGGTAACGTTACAGTAGCACAGTACCAATGTTTTACTCCAATGAGCCAAAGGTACGTACTTAGTCCGAATTTAGAGTTTGGAAGTTTCAAATCACATTCAAATTTCCAGCTTCTGTGAAAGATGGGTATAAATTAATTCTCCTAGCTGGTTAAATAAAAACTTGGAAGTTAAAATTACTTTGAACAAGCAAATCACATGTTGAGACATAACATCTCAAAGTAACAGATCGCCATAGAGATGTGCCTCGTAATTTGAGTTGAATAAAACTCAAAGTTGGCTTGTTTTAGTACGACATCACGGTGACAGCATGGTAATCCGTCAGCCGTGGTTTGAATCCCGGTATGGCCTTGAATTTTTGAAGAAGGATTCAAACTTGCAAACTAAGTTACTATAATTTTGCATTCAGGAATGAAGTCTAGGAATTCGTATCTAAAGCAGTCAAACATTCAGGCCCCTTTCCACTTCGGGAGATGTAAGTACGTATACAGTAACGCGCTAGAGGGAACTTGTAGAGTGTAGTATGTACTACATCAAAATATATAGTTAAACCCATATATATTATTCTCAAGAGGACATTTTCCCCCTTGGCATGTATTGCCGATTATGTCTGTAGGAGGGGTGTCCGAATAGACATAGGGGCTGGAAGATGCAGAAGACTAGGGTAACTCCGATAGGAGAATTGAGGTTTTGAAATAATAAACGGGACAAGTCAATAAAGAATAGTTTTGATATATATTGAAAAGACTGTATAATTTTCAGTATTATTATTCCTAAACCTTATAGTTCCTCCTACATACTCATCAGAAAGATTAGCATATTGTAGCAAAATCTGTAATCATAGATAAATGCAAAAAATAGAAAATAGTAATAAAAATGCCTAACATATCGACTTTTTTATTTAAACAATACTCATTTTATCAAAAAGATTGTGTAACTACAAAAAAGTATATCTTTAAAGCAAAATGTTTTGTTTAGACATTTCAATATATCCATACACATTTCTATTAATTGTATAAACATGCATAATTCAACAGTCCATATAAAATAGATAATATCATGGAAGTCATTACCCTTTTAGTGTCTTGGCTTGTAACATGGAAGGGAGAATTTGCCTCTCCTGATCACTGTACCAAACTTCACTTCCAGATTCATTGTTTTCCTCTCCACCAGTCGCTTCATTAATGACACATTTCTTTAAAATATTGTCCAAGTATTCGTGAAACTGTAAAGGGATGTCAATCATGCGTGAAACATCCTGTAGTTTCTCAAAGTTAAGAGAAATGACGTTCATGCATGCTCTCGGCACATTATGAAAATGAAGGACTATCCCAATCTTAACCAGAGGAAATTCATATTTCACCATTTCACTTCCATTGGAACAAAGAGATGAATTTTGACTGAACGGTGTATTCAAATACTTTGTACTGTGTAACAGCCCATTTTTTGCCCTTTCTTTTACAGGTACAGACTTCTTACAAAATGAATCTAGATGTTTCTGGTAGTCAATAAATGCATCTTGTGTGCACAGTTCAAGATGCATACGTTTCCTTACGATTGATGAGGAATATACGAGTACACTGGGTCCTGTTTCCTTTTTGTAATTCCAAACTTGTAAAATTCCTATCGCAAGCATTGTAGGAATGTTCAGGGTGGGAACATGTGAAAAACTTTGTAAAATCTGCCACTATGAACTAAAGTGTACAAAAATTCGGGGGTTTAGAGTTATAACGACGTATCTACAAAATACGTGTTTTGAGATAAAGGCAAAATAAGTTTTGCAACACCGAAAACACTATCATTGTTACCACCCAAGTTAACGTCACTGATATTCATAATACCTCATGGTTATTAGAGTGTGTTTACACCCATTAAACAATATCTGAGCTTTAACATAAAGTACTACATAACAAAAACATGAACGCTGTTGTAGATATGTTGTTTTGACTTCAAAAATCTTGGTGCTTGGCTAGTTACATCTGATGTAGTAGTATCAACAATAACATAGAATGTATTTGTGTATAAAGCATATTTGGCTTAACTCAGTTGAATATTCTTAGATAATGTGTTTTAGAGATTTATAAGTGTTTTACAGTGTTTCATGAATTATATAGCTCATAATTATGTTGTCATTTGACTTTAAACAACACGAAGTATAATTACCACGAGAACTTGGCAAAATACATGAGAAACATAATAAATACATAAGAAACACAACATAATTGTATTTATCTGTACAGATATCGTGAAACAGTAAAAAGATCTTATTGTTAGCTGAGTATACTTTAGCCATCATTATCATGAACAATAATTTCTGTTTCTTTAACAGCTGTTGGATCTTCCATTAATGGCTTGTAGAAGTGATGATACTGCTTGGGTATAATTCCATGTTGCAAAGATCTAGAAGAATCTTTAGTTTCTGTATGGTTATTGGAGAAGAACACAAATGGTGAAGTGTGAAAGATTGTTGCATCCTCATTTTAGCGGGAGATTTCCATGCTTTTAATTCTTCAGAAATGTTGTTTCTGCATTTAAAATAAATACGTTCTGGGTTTTCTTCTCGATATTGAAATCAAGTTATGTTGAGTCAAATGATTCATTTCCATCACTTCAGCTTTTATGTTGTTTAACTTGTAGCGTCTCCGTTCTGGTAAATTCAGTACATCCTTCTGCTGAATTCGAGTGACATTGTAGTTTTTATTTGTCATTCTGACGGCAGTGCGCCATCCTGATGGATCAAATATATCAAACAGATTTGTCTTTTTCTCTATTCAGACAAGAATAGAGTCACACTTAATAAGTGAATGACCTGTCTCAAAGAACATAATTATGGTTTATTAAAGGGACATCAAGGTGCTTAACAGCATACAGGAATACGGCAAACATGTTTGCATTTCTAGTTTGCCCTCTACGTATACCAGAAAAGAAATATCAGTCATTACAATCGGCAATTTTGTTCTAGAAAATTAAATAAAATGAGGTAATTTCTGCATATCACCGTTTGCTAGCCTTTCACTCCACATTTAGCGTGCGGCTTCTCTTCTCTATTGTAGGTTGTACACAGCAAGTCTTAGTCGATAAAACAATAGCATTTGTTTTGGACAGTAACAGACAGGTTCCAGAGCAAATCTAGTTGAATGGGCTTTTCCTGATGACTTAATGCTGTCTTTCATACCCTTCTAGGATCACTGCGAGTATCTTGCTCTGAGTGAATTTCTTTCCCTGTGGCATTTATATGAGACAACCTGAGCATGTATCACACAAATCACGTTTAGGTACATGGAAGGATAAGTTAAATTCTGTATTAAATATATTTCGATAAACTATTGTTTTAGTGGTGATTCTATCATTATAGCAAATTTCAACATACATTAGATGCATTATTCAAAGATGTAACTCGAGAAAATGCTTTCCACGAATCCTTCCTAGCATAATGTGGAGGGAGTTTTGGAAAGCTGTTTGTGAGATGTAATTTATCTTTGCAACATCTGATTTAGCTATAGCTGGTTTGTGCCGTCCTCATTGATCTCTAGAAATGATGTGCTCATTCTTTTTAACACAACCTGGCATTTGAATAATTCAGTTAAATCAAACATCGGAAGAATGAAGAACTAACAACCCTGTACCTTTTGACCGTATTTGTTTAAGAAGTATTTATTTGTGAATTTTCCCCTGGAAAGCCCCTAGAAGTCCTATTACTTTGCTTATTCACCTGGAGATACGCTGTTATGTCATTTAACGCCATAGCACCGCAAAGGGAGCCAAAATGACATAAAATGCAGTACGTTATTTTGACACTAAACATTAAAGTGAATTTGTAGATACGCTGCACACTATACCGGGAAAGGTTAAAGATAGGAGTTCCGCTGTTTTATCATTGAATAGATTGGTTTTCCAAGACGATGGTGATGCAGATATGTCAAAATGACCAATTTTGTAGTTACGTCGTTATGACCCTAAACCCCCGAATTGAACCATTGTGCGATTTCTGTTCTGACCTATACAGGCATCTGCAAATGCATATAAAGTTTTTATACTACGAGCCACATTTTTCGTTATGAAATTCATAAGGAGAGAAATCACTTCATTAGGACCTTTCTTTGCGGCTACTTCATCGTAGATATAGATGAAAAATTTGTTATCAGAAAATCTAGAAGTACCCAAGGCTGCCGCAAATAGAGCATACAGCTGCTGGTATGTCATGTGGGAAGTCACTCCTTGAATCAGAAGGCACAGTCTCTCCATTCGGCGTTTATATGCCATGGAGTGCAATAAAAGCTTTCTTGCATACCACGGTTTTCCTTGAAGCCAACTTTAACCTGCACATACAAAAATAACACAATCGAACTATTATAATAAAACTGAAAGTTATATATTCGAAATACTGTAACCCTATATTCCTTAACTATATACCTCACAGTGTTGCGCTGGTGCAATATGAAAGAAATGACGGGTTTAATTTATCAAATTAACCTTTTCCTCATAAACTTAACCTTTTCTTTACGGGAGCGATCATAATATATTTTTGCATCATTCATTTTTAAAAAAAAGTGAAAAGTGAATGAAAGATCCCCCAAAACCTTGAAAACCTCTAAAAACTACGGAAATGTAAGTTCTTGTGCTGTAAATAACATTTTTTAATTTAGTTTTTTTGTACAGATAGTGAATCGATGATCTATGAAATAGTTAATAAAATAACTGTAGTGTCCATTCCAGTTACCCTAAAATAATAGTTTTCTGTCCTTCCGCGATTGGTAATTCGGGCGAGATCTCCTTCTTTTTGGTACGAGGGGCACTATTTATATTTTGAGCCTTGGCAACCCTTAATGTTGTAGGTGCCATCTGACATTTCCAATGGAAAGTTTGACATTTTTACCATAATCTACTCCAAACATTTTGTCAATAGAGCGTCATTTGGTTTGTTTACACTAACTTGAAAATTGTGTGCCAACAAAAACATGGAATTAACTCGTGAAAATGTTCGTGCAACGATTTATTACGACTTTCGACGTGGATTATCAAGACAAGAGTGCATCTATCAACTAACTTCCACATTTGGCGATGGAGCTCCATCCTTTGCCACTGTGAAACGCTGGTATAACAAATTTAATCGTGACCGCCGTTCGCTCAATGATGAAATTCGTGAAGGTCGTCCAAAATTAGTTGTTGTGCCACAAAACATTGATGCTGTGCAAAAACTAATACTTAAAGATCGTCATGCGACATATTGTGAGATTGAGGCAATCCTAGGCATTAGTTCCACCAGCATATATAAAATATTGCATGATTATTTAGCCGTGAAAAAGGTTTGCTCTCGTTTGATCCCACATAATTTGACGCAATCTCAAAAAGATGCTCGTGTCGATTGGTGTACAAAAATGCTCAAGAAATACAATGGTGGTGCCTCAAAAGACGTATATAAGATTATAACAGGTGACGAATCGTGGATCTATGCGTATGAGCCGGAACGTAAACAGCAGTCGACTGTATGGGTGTTTCAAGATTAAGCAAATCCAAAAAAAGTTGTTTGCACTCGAAGCACTTAAGCAAATGGTCGCTTGCTTTTTCAGCAAAACCGGCCATGTGGCAACATTGCCTTTAGAGGAACGTAAAACGGTCAATGCCGAATGGTACACAACCACTTGTTAGCCGGAAGTCTTCGGTGAAGTAAGGAAAACCAACAAGAACCGTAGGATCGTTCTTTATCAAGACAATGCGAGCGCAGACACTTTCGTCTAACAGAGTATTTGAAGGCTCAAAAATCGAATTGATGGGTCATCCGCCATACAATCTTGATTTGGCACCCAATGACTGCTTTTTGTTCCCGAACATCAAGAATAAATCGCGTGGACAACGATTTTCGTTGGTAGAAGAAGCCGTTGATGCCTTCAAAAATCATTTTTGGAGGTGTCTCAAGAAGACTGGAATAAATACTTTGACAAATGGTTCAAACGGATGCAAAAGCATATTGATCATAAAGGAGAATATTTTGAAAAACAATAAAGCAGTTTTCAATCAGAAATTACTTTGTTTTAATTATTAGGTTCAAAATATAAATAGTACCCCTCATACAAAGAAACAAGTGAGCACACAAGAACCAGCCTGTCCATCTTTGTTGGGCATCTTGTTGAATTCCGTAAATAATAGTTCCTTCTCATCAACTGAGAACTACTCGAAACATACGCCGGCATTTGCAAACAGATATTAGAGTATGATTAACCTGTATACCTCGGCGAATGACATATTTTTACCGATTTATTTAAACCTAAATATAAATTGAAAATTTGCATATGACAAAGGAATTTATAATCATTTTTTAGTATAACGCTTCTACACGACTTGATTTTACCATTATATTATGCACAGAGAATACAAACAATGAACATTTACCTGCAATCTGCACCTGTTTGCCTTTTAGGAGCAATATATCATTTCTAGCTGGTATGCTCTAACTCCATGACCTTTTATTTAATCACATTTCTCTTCCACAATTCAGAGCGTCGTTTCTTCCTTCTAAATTCATGTAAATCGTCTCCGGACTCCTTTGAAGGATCCATCATCGAAGCCATTTTGAAATCTCACAGCTGTTTACTGCATCCGCTGCAGTGCTGCCATCACGCTGCGTCAAGTTCTTTAATGCAATGTAGAGACTTAACTGTGACAAGTCCTGTTTCTGCACGAAGCGAAATTTCAACACTGGTTTAGACAGAGTAAAAATCACTGAAGAAATCCTATTTCAGCACCTACACATGCGTAATCGTGTAAACATAACAACTACAGCAATAACTAATGACAAGTCTCGTTTTTTATCTCAACGCCTCAATTCGCCCAACTTATGTTGGGATAAGTACACACATTAGCCAAATGGACACTTTCAGTAAAACTTTTAGGAGAAATTTACAATCTTAGTTAAACGTGGACTCTGTTGGGGATAATACATAGGCACTAGATAAACGTTAGCATTTTCCTAATCAAACACTTGTACCTAAGGTGAGTGCACATTATTTATATCAGCGCATATGTTTGTAAACAATGTGCGATCAATCATTATGCTGACGAAAAGTTTTTGCTGCTACGTCTACTAATAGCACAACGTACGACTACAAACTGTAACTGCTAGGTATTATCTTTCCACTATAACGCAGTACCACTACCATTATAACTTAACACCACTATCATGTAACACCACCACTATCATGTAACACCACCACCACTACTACTACTACTACTACTACTACTACTACTACTACTACTACTACTACTAAAGTGCTCAGCATTGTCGTCAGACCTGTTTAAAACAATTTTTATTTATACTGTTTTCACAACTAGGCATCACGAAAATATGGATTTACCTAATATGTAAGATTACAGGAATTCACAGTATGTTGTAACAATTCATATAACATACACAAGGCAAAAAAATAGCAGTTGAATAAGAAAATATGTTTTGAGTCCATTAGTTGCTAAAATGAGTGCAACCTGGTGAGGTATATAGGTGTTATTAAGCACTGCAGGAATTTCTTTTTGTGACTTATTTTGTAGTGTTATGCCAACAATGGCAAACATAAATGACTTTGCACATGCAGTAACCGAAAATTTGCGCTTAATAGCTTAAATCCGGCTAGATAAATAGTGATAATTGGTTTAAATGCCAGACAATCAGTCGCATCCAAAGCTAGCACTTGTTTAAATTTTCTTGCTCAGCAGCTTCCCTTAAAAAACAAATCAAGCAATGGCGTTTAAATCTTGCTTCAGCATAATTAAGTGCAGCTTGAGGAAATTGGGCACTGCCCTCAAAATGAAGGGCGAAACGTCGGCGAAACATCAATAAAAAGACACTTTACCCGAAGAAGAAGAAGAAGAAAATATGGTCATGAATAACGACTGGGAAGCCTGCGCATTTATTTAATTTTTTCCTTTCCATCCTGCGTTGTGGTCCTCCTCCGTAAGGTTAGCGTTAGATATGAAATTTAAACAATTAGTAGAATGCTTACAAAATTGAAGGAATAAATCCTCAATAAACACATTTAGCAAACAAAAGGCATAATACATGGTACTACGTCGCAAAGACAGTGCAGAAACGATTGCTTAAACCCCTGGTAAAGATAAAGATGTCAGTGGTGATAACACATTTCCATTTATTGCGATAAAGCACGTTGAAGCAAATTAAAACGTGCAAATAGCAGCTATGATAATGAAGTTTGTTCCACTCCTGTTCAGAAATTTACTAGCAATATTGTGTAAGCTAAATTTTTGTCCATAAAGATTGACTGAATAGTGTAACACTTTACTTTCCTGTGCCTTCTACTTCCACTTCATACCACCAGGTGTACTGAATGAACGGATACGTCAAGGATTGTGCACTTAGGTGTAACCAAAGGGCGAGTAGCTTTCTTATCGGCCACCTAGAAATATCTACGAGTATTTCTAGCAATAAGTCGTGAGCTAGGTAATCACAATATCGTAGAACGTTATGCCCCAGATTTCCGGTTCGATTCCTTGTTCTTACTGTAGATAACGGTTTGTTTACTTTTCTTTCTTCCCGTTAGCTATGGAAAAAATATAAAATTCAGAAAACGCTCTGTTCTACTAGAAAAATGGAACATAAGAAAACCCGCAATATAAAGAAACATAAAATGTTAGGAGAAACCTATTTTTCCCGCCCAAATTTCGCAGCTCTATTTGGAATTCTGGTTTCTGATATCAATTTGGTTGCAACGGAAACACTTGAACTAAATATTTTATTATAGATAACAGTCTAGAGTTGGCAAAGGTTTCAGGTTTCACTGTTTGCTTTATATTATTAGTTATCTATTTATGCGTTTTAGGAATTACAAACCTTCAACACTTATATATATATATATATATATATATATATATATATATATATATATATATTACTTTTAGAGTTTGTGAAGAAATGCCTTGTAAATAAAGGTAATAATTATGGTCATTATGACATTTATTTGTCATAATTGCATAGCTGATTTTCTGGGGAAGGCGTAGAATTTTGTTTGTGTACATATATTACAAATACATCCAATGACTGTTAATGAAATTGTTATATGAGAAATGTTAAGAGTTTATTACAATTCAGTCACTAAAAATCGGGACGTCCACTATAGTGGCATAATGATTGTTTAATACGATCCTATTTAAGAAAGTCTGTGTTGCATTCACATGACTTTTTCCATTCACTCGAAAATATTCTTACATAGGCTTATTCTTCTGGCTACTTCTTGTTAAAATATATAAACTTTCAGTAAACATTTACACATTTTTGAAGGTATAAGAAGAATACAGTGGGCTAAAGCGATAGTCACATTTTTTAAAAGTGGACGGGTATGTAATTACTTTATTATCTAGTTCCATGCTCCTTGCATGACCTCTCACTTGAAAAAAGTAAGAGTATTTGAAGATTCAAACCAATAACAGGGAATATCTTGAAAATGGTTAACGTAACAAGAAAACTATTTGAGATTTTTGTGTAGTAAGATTGTGTCTATCTCTTACAAATTACCAATTACGCAAAAGTCATTCAGAATGAAGAGGACTTCACAGGCTATAGGCTATTCTCACTAAACTCAAGATATACATTTAATTTGTCATGCAAATATCTTAAATGTGTGCTATTATATTCAGAACCGTTAAAGCCATTTTGAGAAAATAAAAAATAACAAAACATTTTCCATGTAAGGGGTAATTTGAGGTGGGGGTTTTCTTGAAAATCTTCGTATGGCATCCTTGGAGGACACTGAAGTTAAATGCCAAGTTTGTTATTTAACCTACTTTTCGATTTTTGAGTTATGCTGTTCACATACACCGGATATTTTTCTAAAAATGCTGTTTCTGGCAACTTTAAAATGTGTATTTCCATTGAAATATCGTATTGAATTTTGGGGTGGAATACAATACTTCCTCTAATTACTATTACGTAAGCGGTAGAGAAAGAAAAATCTTTCAGAACAGTAGTGTACAAGTAAACAAAAGAGTTTTACAAGTCTTGGGGCGGGGTCCTCATACCAAATCAAGAAACTCTGTTCGGAAATACTTGTTTTTTTTAGCTATTAATGAGTTAATCCTCAAATCAGAAACCATTCGACACCGTCCGGGAGTATTTGAAAGGGTACGACAGTCAATGATCTGACGAGTGCATCCGTGTGCAGAAGGAAGTGGAAAAAATTTTGAACATTGGAATTGATGGTAATTAATTGTTCTTTCACACAAGCCGTATGTAGGACAAGGTTGGAAACGTAGAACCAGACTGAAAAATTCAATGCCATTGCAGGGTTTTGAACCACGGATCTTGATTGACCTGATAATTGGTTAAACTATGAAGCTATGTCATTATAAAACGCTATTGGGTTATGCCATCTCAAAAATGAATTATAGATCTCCTTATAGTTTACCGGGTAAAATGCGAGTCAGTTGGGGAATTTATTGTCGTACCGGCAGGTTGTCATGGTTGGTTGGTTAAAGCCAACGGATGGAATCGGAAGATCCGTGGTTCAAATCCCGGTTGTGGCATTAAATTTTGCAGTCTGACTCTACATTTGAATTGATTTTCTGAGTTTTCATTAACAATACAAAAACGAAAGATTTTCGGACGGATATCCATACGGGCTTCGTTTCTTGTTCTGGTATGAGGAATCCACTCCTAATGTTTGTAATAGTATATTTGATACATCCTGTATATGCAGTTTTTCGTTTGCATTCTTAACAGAACAAGATTGTATATTATACTTGTTGTTTTCAAAACCCGGTTATTAAAGTATTTAGGAGACTAAAATGTTAATTGCTGAGATATGCTATCTGTCTTTACACAGCAACAGAGTATGTCAACATTCATCTCTCCCAAATAAGTAACGTTTACCTGCCATTGTCCAACCTTATCTCTGATGCTGTTTGTGCTAAATGGTTGTTATTATTATTATTATTATTATTATTATTATTATTATTATTATTACATTTCCCATTATATCTTTCGTAAACTTTGTGATCCTTAGATTAACAATGAAAATTAGGAGTAAACAAAAAGTAAACATAAAATCTAGATGATTAGCATTGTAATGGAGCTGTTCACAATAAATCACATAAACTTAAAAATAAACATTGAATTAAACGTAAGCCTAGAAGCTTACCAGGTCCAAGCTTTCAGGTTTATATTTATGTCAAACATAAGAAACTAGCCAATTAGAGAGCGATTCTCAACACGTAAATATTTGGCATCTCACATCAGATTTTATGTCGCCATGCTGACTCGATAACTGACCTTTTCTATAAGATTACGGGCCAGGAGTCACTAGAATATCTATAAAAATCTTAGCAAACCAAATTGTGACGGTGGATAATGCTTTTCTCTGAATTTAATGTCCTTTAACGGGATAGCTAGCTGTTGTTCATTTTGATACATGTACATAACCCCTTTTGTCGTGTGTTCTGTTGATGGTCGCATCGCACACCGCCATATTAGCTCAGCTGCTTCACTTTCTCTTGCGATTGGTTGCTGTTTATGTTTCCATTTGTGGTTATGAATAACAACATATCGTGTTAAGCTTATGCATCCGTTTTACATAGTTATTTACAATACTTCGTTTTCATTGTAAATGGCCCCTTACAGCATCAAGGCAATGGATTATTTCTAATAGTGTACATCCTTGGCTAACGTTTCCTTTAGTATACTGTGGGAACTTAAGAAAATAGATTGAAAGTTTGTAACACTGAAAACGACATATTATTAATGAGTATTGTTGAATTATCTCTCATATCATGATCGATGAAGAAGGGGGAAATGCACCTAAATACATAATTTTTTTAAATACTGAAACCAGAAGTGTACGTTTTGTTTCACAGTATAAAACGTTACCCTTAGCGTTACCTCATTCTACAACCGCAGAGTGACAGGAATATCTGTGATAAGCCTTTCTAGTTGTTGCCGCTTTTACTGCAAAGGCTGTTCTCTTCTCCTTCTCTTCCTATTTCTTACAGTGGCTCCTTAGCAGTTCGCACAATTCGAAAAGTGATAACATCGATTCTTGAAGGAACAGTTTCGTCTTTGTTTGTCGGTTCCTTGCCCAATTGAAGTTTGCGTGTCAGTTGGATTTATGGCTTCTTCTTCTGTATGATTTTCTGGTTGAGAAACGAAGTATAATGTTGTGAACACATGACGGAATTCAAGTATTTTATGGCACTTCATTTTCAATCATCATTTCATAAAGTATTTCCAAATGCTTTAGATACTTTAATTTTATAGATGTTTATTTTTAATGTTCTTTACATCGCTACTTAATAATTTATGACATCGTTTTAGTTTGATTCAACTGTCATTAGTGATTGCCGATTGCATCCAGCCATGTTAAATGATATATCGATGAATAGAGGACATCATACGCTTAGCGCTGAAATAAAATAAGATTTAAATTTTTGTGTTAATAATGAACCAGAATCTTTACCTATACATATTGGAAGAGATGATTTACGAAACAAAATTTAACTTCTATATTTCTGATTTCTTGTTTCTTCCATTCCTTTCTACAGGGATGTAATCAAAAAGTATATTGGTTATTCAATCGGCTTGTGTCAGTCTTTCAGATGGGTATGCGAGAGAACAATTTCTTAATAAAACACATTAATTGTATATATTAAATAAGCACAATTTAAAACATATATTCATTTTGCTGATTTAGCAATAGTTTCATTTATCTGAGCACACAATGAAAAGACAAAGACTATGCCCATGTTTTCTATCATTACTTTTGCAAACATCAACGTCACAATCGAATAGTATCTATATCCACAAAGGTCAGACACATTCAAGTGCCATCTGAGGTTAAGTTCACCACTTCTCTATTCTTTGTTTTTCAAGAACCGGTATATGTCTCACAATTAAACGATATATTAGATATAAGTTTGTCACATGTGAATTTACCTCAACAAACAAGCCAATCAATACTATTTTCAATTGATGAAAATTAAAACTAAATAAACCACATGATAAAATGTTTGCTTATGGAGAACACTACTACCTGCTTCGCACCAACCTCATGCGCAAGGAATCATAATTTGGCTAATTCGTATGGGTTATGATCAGTACCTGCTAGTGCACATTACACTTAGTGCCTCCACAATTCGCTTGCGAGTCAATTTAGATAGTCGAATCAAAGTTGAAAAATTCAATGGTAGGGGCCGAGACTCGAATCGTGGATCTTCGGCTCTCCATGCCGATGCTCTTGCCGTTTGAGTTACCATAGCGAATTACCCGCGCACATTAAAGCTTCTCATCGTTTCGGGTATACCGGTAAATCTTCAAGGGGATCTTAAATATTAGAGATATCGGTTTAATCATGGTAGCAGCAGCAGGTTTATTACCAGTCCTTAACCGCCGGTGTTCATTTTTAAGTACATTTAACTTATATACCAATCTACTGTTTGGTTTTCTGTAAGAAGTTTGGTAAAACAAATCCGACATACTTCCACACTTACCTTCCTTGATTGGCTTACAGTTCGACCATTAGTGGGGCTCTGTGGTTATCGTAACGCGTTGGAGTTCGTTCTAAAGGGCCGCCAACGTTCCAGCAAACAATACCGTGACATAGAAATTATAGAAACAGTAAGAGGCGCACATAGGCCGTCAGACATAGCCAATAGCAATGGAACCACAGTGTCCTGTGGTTTAGACATTTACCCAAGGATAGGTTAAGGTTAAGGTGTGCCGCCAATGTTCTAGAAAACATGAAGTAGAATATTTGTTAGTAGTTGGAAGATGCTTCATGTTTATCTGCACACGTATGGAAGCCAATTTGTCGCGGTCACTTCGTGTTATCTTATTGCTGGGCGCCTGTTATTGTATTACTACATTGAATGTTGGGTTCTTTGTCCTCCAGCTAGCTATTATTTCTCGGTCAAGCAAATCTCTTGAACAGGGTGTGTAAACGGAAAGGATTTGTTACTCACAGATAACACTGATAAAAAAATTTGTTTTTACACTTTTATTACCGTCACAATTAATTAATTTCACATATTGACTCTTGATACACGCCAGACTGAAACTGATATATTTTCTAATATCATTATAATTACATATTTACTGCACATTATTAATTCGCGTGTTTCATATTTATAACAAACTTTAAGACGCGAGAGATTCTGTAGAATTGCGACGTGTAACTTGCGAACGATTCTGATGAACTAAGCGACGTTTAACTTCTGAATGATTCTGTTGGACTCAGCGACGTGTAACGCGTGGATGATTTTGTTGAACTGGGCAATACTTGCCTCTGGCTTTAGCTTTTTATACTCCCACACCCTAATATGCCTAAAGATTATAACCGAGCTGCTATTGGTTAATAAAACGCGCCAACATTAGCATCTATTTTTATATCCAATCAAAATTACGAAAACATATGCTCTAAGGAAGATATTCCCTCCATTTCTACAGAAAAGCGCGCCAATATGACGTCATTTGTTTGTCTCTTCTAATTAATATTCAACTCACCCCCTCGCTCATTGTTATCCGCTCCTATTGTCAGTTTCAGTGAGGCCGTGTAAACTTATTTCCTAAAAATGCATATAATTAACAAACATCTCAAATCAATGTCATACAATAATGCTTATTTACACTACAATCACTCTGGCATTTTCATTATTGTGATACAAATTACTGCCACAAACAATACCGCGAGATAGAAAATTTGGCTAGAACGAGTATGCGGCGAGCGTAGGCCATCAGGTTGTAGCGAGTCGCAGTGAAACCACAGGGTCCCGTGGTTGTGATTCAGAGATTTGCCCAGGTTAGGTTAAGGTTACTGTGTGTACATGAATGGACTTCAAATTGTTGGTATCTATCAGTAACTAGGCATTGCCAACTCTAATCTTGCGTGTTACAATAATATGGTTGGTTTGGGTTGGCAGTTTCCTACGCGCATGCACAGTATTAACAAAATGGAGTAAGCTGTCGATATATCGCGATGATTTTACTATTCAAGAAAGTGTCTTAAAATCGAGAAGTGTGTGTCAGACCTTTCTTAAGTATTCACATTTCCTCTTAAAGCCATTATTATATGCACTTTCCTTCTTTCATAAGTATTCACATTTCCTCTTAAAGCCACTATAATACCTATGTATTTTCCTTTTTACTTAAGTATTCACATTTCCTCTCAGAGCCACTATTATATGTATTTTCCTTCTTACTTAAGTATTCACATTTCCTCCTAAGGCCACTATTATATGTATTTTCCTTCTTACTTAAGTATTCAAATTACCTGTCAAAGTCACTAGTGTATGCATTTTCCTTCTTACTTAAGTATTCACATTTCCTCTTAAATACGATTACTATATTATTTTTCTTCTTTCTTGGGTATTCACTTTTCATCTTAAAACCACTATTATATGTATTTTCCTTCTTTCTTAAGCATTCGCTTTTCCTCTTAAAGCCACTATTAGCTATATGTATTTTCCTTCTTTATTAAGTATTAACAATTCCTCTCATAGCCACTATTATATGTGTTTCCTTCTTTCTTAAGTATTCACATTTCCTCTTAAAGCCACCATTATATGTATCTTCTTTCTTTTTTAAGTATTCACATTAGCTCTTAAAGCCACTATTATATGTATTTTCCTTCTTTCTTGAGTATTCACTTTTCCTCTTAAAGCCGCTATTAGCTATATGTATTTTCATTCCTTATTAAGTATTCATATTTCATCTTAAAGCCATTATTATATGTATTTTCCTTCTTTATTGAGTATTTGCTTTTCCTCTTAAAGCCATTATTATATGCATTTTCCTTCTTTATTAAGTATTCACATTTCCTCTCAAAGCCACTATTAGCTGTATGTGTTTTCCTTCTATATTAAGTATTCACATTTCCTCTCAAAGCCAATATTATATGTATTTTCTTCTTTATTAAGTATTCATATTTCCTCTCAAAGACAGTATTGTATTGTGGCATTTGGTTGTGGAAATATGTGTATTAACATTTGGTTATGGTAATGTTTGTTTGGGTGGTTCTTGGGTTGGAAACAGACCGGAATGACGTAATGGTAGTGGGGGAAAAGCCGGTTCTTAGTAGTAGCGTCTGACGCTAAGTGAGTCTCTTGGAATGCATTGCACATTGAAAATGGCAGGGTGGGACGCTCCGTCAAACGGAAGCCAACATGTAACTTTATTGAATTTGAATACACTGTGTACATCCAAATTGATTCCATGTAAATTATTAACGTAGCTTGATCCCTCTATCCTTCCACACCATGATCTAGATATATTTTTAGGAATTTTCAGGCATTAATTGAGCTCGCCCCTGTCGGACCTCGTGTAGTTTGTGATGTGTTTGTAAAGCGGTACCTCACTCTACCCCCTGTTAGTTAAAGAAAATGTAGAGGTTACGACAATTGGTGGAGGCACCGGGTATTATGACATATGAAGCAAAATTATTCGTAGTACTACTACTAAGCGTTCACGGCGAACTACGAATACGATGCACAAATATGATTTTTTTTAAATAGATGCACCTCACTTTTGATACACACACACGCCACGTGATATACAAAACACGTAAAAGATTTGCTTCACATGCTAGAATTGTTAATGAATTGCAAGAACACGCAAAGATGACGCAACACCAGCTAACACGCGGCAACCACATTATTAAAGTTCCAAATATCACTAAATTTTCCACAATTCACAAAAGCAAGAAATTTAGAACAATGCAAACATTTTATCATAGAAACAGAATTTAACAGAATTGAAACATTGGTAAGGGAAAATGAAGCCAAAAATTACCGACGCTCCGCCGAAACAATGTAAAAATTTTAGAGTGAGCTCAAAATAAAGATACAAAGACGGGACTTTTAAAGAAATACTTTTAGAGGAATTTAGAACATAAAACCACAATTTTCAAATAGCAACCCTTACCATTAAGCCAAAACTAAGGAGTTACATGTTCCAACGAACACGTGGAGGATCAAATCACGCAAACTACATTTCAGGCTGAGAGAAAAAAAAATTGCACTTCAAAATGTCATAACACCCGGCGACTCACGCCAATTTGTCGTAACCTCCACATTTTCTTTAACTCACGGGGGGTTGAGCGAGGTACCGTTTACAAACACATCACAAACTACACGAGGTCCGACAGGGGCGTGCTCAATTAAGTTCCCTAATACCTGAAATTCCTAAAAATATATCTAGATCATGGTGTGGAAGGATAGAAGGATCAAGCTACGTTAATAATTTACATGGAATCAATTTGGATGTACACAGTGTACTCAAATTCAATAAAGTTACATGTTACCTTCCGTTTGACGGAGCGTCCCACCCTGCCATTTTCACTGTGCAATGCATTCCAAGAGACTCACTTAGCGTCAGACGCTACTATTAAGAACAGGCTTTTCCCCCGCTACCATTACGTCATTCCGGTCTGTTTCCAACCCAAGAACCACCCAAACAAAAATTACCATAACCAAATGTTAATACATATATTTCCACAACCAAATGCCACAATATGTATTTTCCTTGTTTCTTAAGTATTCACTTTTCATAAAGCCACTATTAGCTATATGTATTTTTCTTCCTTATTAAGTATTCACATTTCCTCTCAAAGCCACTATTGTATGTATTTACCTTCCTTATTAAGCATTCACATTTCCTCTCAAAGCCACCATTGTATGTATTTTCCTTCCTAATTTATGTATTCACATTTCCTCTTAAAGCCACTATTATATGTATTTTCCTTCTTTCTTAAGTATTCACTTTTTCTCTTAGCTATATGCATTTTCTTTCTTTCAGTACCTACTCACATCTCTTAAAATCACGTTATATGCATTTTAGTTCTTTCATGAGGTATTAACATTTCTTAAGTCCACTATTATATGTATTTTCCTCCCTAAGTTGTTATTCTTTACCAAATTTACCAGAAGGTAAGCATGGAAGTATTGCCGAAATTTCTAAACGTCCATTGTTCATTGTGCTCCCAATTTCTTTATTACTAGTTGCCCGTGACAATGATGCGCCTTCAAAAAGAGTATTGAAGTTTAAAATATCAGAATTTTATTTTCTATGGTCTTGGTTTGTTACATTGAAAACGTTTAGTACAATGCTAGATGTTTTAAAAACATAACATATAGTAACTAAAATACACTGTTCTTTAATGGAACGGTTATTGTGAAGAAATATTTACGGGATTACTGAATGGCAAAGTGAATGTGTGCATTTCTCTTGCTTTGAATGATTGCAATGTCTCATATCTCCAAGAAGTTCTTTATATGCAGTAAACGAGTTTAAAGGAAAAAAACCAAAACTATTAGAATTAGGAGTTTAAGTTGCGTGAAAGCAATAAGGAACATAAATAGTTATTTATTTACAAGCATATGAATTAGCATAATTAAACAGTTTCAAGTGCGAGAAGTACATTTTTTTTCTGATTCAATATCTTAAACAGAAATTTCCTCTTTGGGACATTATTAGGACCCCAAACTAAATTTCACAATATATTTTCATTTTGACTTCGCCAACTTGTTTATTGTGAAGCGTATCCGGGTGAAAATCTTTCCAGTCTGAAACAAACCCTACTTGGACCACAAGTTGCGTAAAATTATAGATTTACAATGATAAGCTTTTAAAATAATTGCTTTCTCTTACATTAGAACTAACTTAAAAAAAAAGATCTTATGTGATATATTTACGTGTTTCTCTACCCATTCTTCAATAAACTGTTCTTACAAAACCTGATTCTTCACACTTCAGTTATTTTCAACACTTATTCTCAATGCTTATTCTCAACACTTCATGTTAATCGAATTAAACATTTGCAAAAATTCTTTTGTTACATATGTTGTTGTAGGTACAAGAGGTATAGGGTAATACAGTCTTTGCCATTATAGCTGGATTTGCGCATTGATATCCTGTATTTACTGAATTAACTTCAAATCCATACTGATTAAAAAGTAAACTGTTTATAATATTTTTAGAAGTTAAGTTAACCTTCCTCACAACTAAATCATACCTTCTTAAACTCCTAAATTCAGTTTAATATTTTAGTGGTCTCTTTGCATAACCAGAGAGGAAAAAAAAGAATATCGTTTTTGCAGTTGAAAAAGTATAAATAATTCGGTATTTGACAATTCAAACCAATAATAAATAATATCTCGGAAATAGAATGTCACGAAAATTAATTGGGTATAAACTGTACGGTTTAACGAGATCTCCATTTTTGTGTAATAAGATTTTGTCCATCTCTTACGTTTACACGTTATACAAAGTTCGTTCAGGAATGAAGAGAAGTTCACAGACTGTTCGTAGAAAATTCAAGATATACATTTCATTTGTCACGCAAAAAATATCTTAAACACATGGTAATTATAACTTGAAAAAAGAGCATATCTAAATGATATTTAAAACCGTTTGGTGTTTATGCAAGACAAACTCATTAAACGTTCAACAAAGTATGCACTTTGTAAAATAGGATTTTCAGCAGTGCACTTCCATATACCAAACGTCGAAAATGAGCTCTAAATCGAAAACCACCTGCAGGAAAATGGTAGCACAATGACATAACTGCCGGAATATCAGACATTACGTGCTTGCCACAAAGCAGTGAACCGATACAATGGAAATTCCAGGCATAAAGCATGACGTAATACTGCCTAGTTCGCTAATTTCCGTTACCGATAATGCATTGTGTACTTTCTACTGTCTGGAACAAATTCCATGTTACCCAATGAGAGTAAAATGTGGCAGTGAACGGAACGATCTGATGGCACTTAGTTAAAAAAAATAAAAAATACACCGGATTTCAATGCGAACTGAAACCCACGCGTTGTCACGTAAGAACTTCAGAGCCTCATTGACTGACACAACTTCAATAACGACATAATTGTTCGCCGTAGGATCCTTATTTCCGTTTTGTATAATCATATTTTACACATTATTATGTCTCACTGCGGATTGAGTAGATGTAGACCAATCTGTTCTAACTCTGCACGGCCGAGTGCGAGTATTCGCGCGTACGGAGCAACATGCTCGGAGCCTGGATGAAGGGGTAGCATGATAGACAATACCTCACTGGCCGTAGGCCATAGCACAAGTCCTTGCGTTTCCTGCCATTCTTGAGGTTGTGTCATTTACCATAACCAGGTATAGTAATTCTTAAGCAGTTGGCTTCAAGTTATCAACACTCATACATTATCACTAGAAAGAATGCGGACAAAGCGTCCAAGGTTCACTGATAGCCAGATAAAACTGGTTTGAGTGGTGTCTGCAAACGCGAAAAGGCTGTATGATGGTTGGGATTGGTGGGTTATTTGCGATATCCCTACCAATGTTCTAGTAAAAGTTAAACTTTATTTCCTTCGTTCTGGCTTTAATGCCTAGAAATTCCTATGCCTGCTCATAACATACGAGATTCAGCCGTGCCAATAGCTTACCTCAGTGGTGAATTGTGTTGCATGCCGCTGCTCGCTGGCGCGCTGGAACAGCCTGATGCAGAGTTGAGGGTCCGATGGCGGACCGAGCGATTTTCCGACGCTGCTTGACTTCGCACATCCTCTGTGCTTCGGATTTAGTGGTGTTTAATGCCCGTCCTTGCTACACACGGCACCACAGGCGGTGGACACTGATGAGTGACAATACATGAAATGAGATGATAAATGGGAAAGGAGATTTGGAAAGGAAACGTTCCAGCCAAAGTTTAGAGTATCTTCCCAGCATTTACCAGTTATGAAGTTTGAGAAAGCCTGGATAAAAGCTCAATCACAGAGGAGGATACTGGCAGGATTTGAAACGCGGACCTTCCGTTCACGGGTCCATGTCTTAACGACCTCGGCCACCCATGTCGATGTTTCCGCTTAAGACCACTTTTCTTAATTCCAAAATTAATAATTTATTTGCTGCTACATTCAGTTGTGATGATTTTTGTAATTCTTGCTATTGCAAGCCCTTTCAAATAATTTTACTACGAAAGAGTATCTTGAAATCTTTAAGTCCTCGACTGTTACTTTACGTTGTCAAATTTAAAAGTTATAGCGCTTCAGAGTCTCAGACTAACGATTTTCGTGGTCTAATTTTGTGATGACGTCACACCTACAAGTATGAAGCGTGTTAAAAGCGTTTTATTTTATAAATTTCGATGATATTTCTCTCTATGATAATATTTGTTTCGTTGCAATAGAATATTAACAGGCTGAACTATAATTGCTTGAAATACCGCTGTTTCGTAAGCTCCTAAGCCAATGTGGCGAGTATGTATGATACAGGTATATTTAAAAGATGTTCGACGTTAGAAGCCTCAGTAAGTCTTAAGTCAACTTCACACAGCACCTTGACTACGTAAGGCGAACACCAATAAATTTTACGGCCGGCAAAGTACAAGTTGCGTTACTTGCTTTCAGTAGAAATGATTTCATAAGTAAGAGAGTAGTTGAAGGAGCAAGAAGCGTTCCTATATCACGTCAAGTTCTGAGTGTAAGGAGAGGAGTCTATCTTAATGTGTCATTTTTAGTTTTTGTACTAGGTACTTAGGTAAGTAGAGAAAGTATTGGATCCCACCAAAAATTCAATATTGAGAGTTCATCGGAAATACTGTTTTGAGAACCTTTGAACCCAGAAATGGCGTTTTTAGAAAAAGGCCCATGTGTGCCTGAACAGGATTACTCAAATCAAGAAGTCCGATAAATCCAAACTTTGTATTTAAGTTCAGTATCTTCAAAAGATGGACACGAAGATTTTGAAGAAAATTCCCCTACACCCAAACTTCCTTTTACATGGAACTTTTTCGAAATTTCAGTGTTCTCAATTGCCGTAACGATTTTCGTTAAAATATTTGCATGGCAAATAAAAAGTATATTTTGAATATTCTTGGAATAGCCTATGCAGTCCTCTTTATTCTGAATTACTTGTTTAACTGGTAAACCGTACGAATTAGACTAAATCTTGTTACTGTTGATGATGCCTGGTAGCGTCAGTTTTCTGCAGCCGAGAGCGATGAGATCTCTTCTTAAACCCGAGTGCCGTCTCGAGGAAGCGTATTGCGTTAAATATATATATATATATGGATAATATAACTTCGATTGATAGTTTTTACTGTTAGTTTTATTAATAAACTTTAGAACATTAGAACAACAACCTATTCAACGATAGCAGCCAAAGAGAGGTGACAGTGAAGAGATATATGCAATAGGATTTAAAAAACCTTTCCAGATCAGGTATCAACAAACCACATGGTTTAGGTACAGAACGCCTATCAGTCGAATGAAGACAGTCCGTGATTACCCCCTATTTTGCAATTGCATAGTAAATCTGCTAAAATAGAATATTTTAATTACTCGTGGAAATAAACTTAATTTAAACTCGTGTAAAATCGGCATTTCCCTGATTGCATTGTTTATTAATCTCGCTGCAGTGATCCATATGTTCCAATTTTAAACGAACAATTTTCTAAGTATTATTGAAGCAAGAACGTTTGTTTCCAGTTTGTAAGGAATAGGACGTATCACTTTGTAGATCGAATGATTATAAATTCAGACTCAACTGAACTGCTACTTACTCTGAGGTATGTGTTGCACCATTAAAGAATTATATTTAAAATAAACGTTTATTCACAAGCATATATTTCATAAAATGCCCTTATTAATTTCCTGAATATCTACTAATTCGCTTATTAAGTATAATGGCTTAACCCCAACGCATATTAACAACCAAGGATGTCGTTGTATGCGTAGAGCTAAACAGTTGAGACAGTTAAGAACGTTGGAACAGGTGCATGACATTTATCGATGACGGAGTGGTATATCTTTGTTTCTGTGAGGATTATTTAAGACGTATTCCCATCACTCACTGTGTGAATCAATGATTGGGATGTGGCGTTGTAATGCCCAATACAGCAATACATCGTAAGAGCCGGTTGTACGAACTCGGAATAAACACCTCTAAGGCCTTATTCCGTTGTTAGGCGCTAGATTGTGTTGTGCGATGCCGGAACACAGCCTGACAGGGGTATAATGACGTAAGTATTCGATGCTTTCATGCGGCGATAACACTGCTTGTTCCAAGTATAAGGTGCAAGTGAGCAGGTGTGGAAGTCACAGGAGGAAGTGAATGAAGCAAACTGCCAGGATTCATTGCTTGCACGACAAATTAGTGTACGTGGCCTTGTAACAGACAAAGGGGTATAAACAAACACATAAAACTACGTGACGCTGAAATCACAACTTCAGTATTATGATGCTTGCATGTTGACAAGCCACAGAAACACTTAAGCAATGTTCAGAAGACATTACGCCAGACATGCTCATCAATTATTTTCTTTAAAATTATGTGTTAGGTGCATTTTGCTCTTCGCATATTTCATTCACTAGGTCAGGCATCGCGGAGTTTTAAATAAAACAAAATAATATACGGTAAGGCATGAAGCTAGTATGGCTCAGGCGTCTGAGGTTCACATCCGAGAGGTCTCGGAATCGATTCCCATTGGACTGGCCACCCTGAATTAGGGTGTTTCTCTTGGTTTTCTCAGGTCGGTATACAAATGCTAGGGTGGATTATATACTACCCGAATTTTTCTCTCCCTCATTTTATTACCTTTCATCAGTCAGGGTGCAGGGCATGACACGATAGTAGATGGAGCTAAAAGAAAAACTGTTTCTTCTCTGACACAGGACCTTCTGCCTTAACGTGTCCGTCGGGATATGAGGGCATTGAAGGAGCGGCCCAGAACGCTCAACCTGGAAAGAAGGGCGTCGAAGATCTTAGGAATAGGAAACTCAGGGTAACTTAGGAGGCACTGCTTGTTCACATAAGATTAAATTGATTGACTATTGCTTGTTTCACTGCACTGTATAATATTTCTGGTTACTCAGAAATTTAATGGTTGCTCGCGAATCACACTGCTCTTTCACCTCGCGCTACACGTCGGCAATAACATTCGTCTACGCATTTATCTTTATACAATATTTAAGATATGTTAGTGAAATAACTAGCACCTTCGCGGCTCTAAAATAAACTTCACCGGCATTTACTTCGGAATTTTGTTGAAAACACTCAACTTCCCGCGGAATAAAACTCTTTGTCTCTGGCACAGTTTCCGCGCCAACCTCCAATCTCGAGCAAAGTAGATTTTGATGCCGTGACTATATAGCTAATCCGTAAAATTTGTATCAAATATGCGTTATTTATACTGTTCCATCCCCCACTCAATACACGAAGTTACTGCATTATCATTGGTCAATATTGGGATTACTAGCGTAGGCCTAACATTACGCAATTAAGCTAATATCTGAATGGTTCTTTCATTGCATCATGTGATATTGTTCTTACGTCATTTAGTTTTTCCCCGCTCTTATTGGAAAATGCCTCCGTCTCTGCTGCTACTACGCGTCTCAAGAGAATACAATTGGAAAAAGGAGTTCCCTCTGGCATAAAATACATAACACTGCAACTTTCTCGAATGTTATAAACATCGCATTTCATGTCAAAACTGCTAGTGTACGCTTCTAAAATATCTCGGATCTTCTAGCATTTAGTACAGCGAAGTATTACATCAAGAGAAAACGAATATCTACATTTGATCTGTATTATCTACCTGTAACAAATATATGTGTATATATATAATCACAACAATTGAATAATATAAAATTAATTTGGACTAGATGGCTACAAGTGTATTCTATCTCAGCCGGATATAGATATTTTAGGTTTTAAACTTGCGTATTATTACTATTCGAAGGTTAATTTTGATAAAGAACCCTTTATAAAAACGAAGGTTCTATTGCCGGAATTAACTCTCAGAACATTCCGTACTTAACTGCATCAATGCATAACTTTAAACATTACAGATACACTAACAAATCTACCAGAAACACTCCCACACTCAAAAGAAAGATAACACTGTGTCAGTGGATGATATACACGAGCAATATTGCATGGAGGTAAAATTTAAATTGAGTTTTATTTATGGACGCTCTTTAACTGCTTGTGGTTCTTCGTCCCATTCTATATTGGGCGTGAAAGACCGGTAATTTTGCTCAGAGGCCTCTTTATCAGGCTTGAGGTTCTTTTACGTGCCGTAAATCTACGACACGGGACCACGTGGTCGACTATAGACTATACAGGCTGTTCAGGACCTCTGCGACAAACTATGAGGAACGATAGATCTCGCAGAGGGGAACATTTGTTTATCAAGCAACTACCCTGCTCCGACGCACCGTTACGGAGTTATTTATCTGAAGCGTATCCGGTAGGATAGGTTTGAAGGGCACAACCTCTCTGTCTGTATACAACCACTGAATCAAGTGACGCCTCTTTCTTATCTCTTACGTCTAGTTAGGTTTGGTAGGTCCGAGTCGGACGCAACTATCCTATATGGTCCATTTTTTGAATTTTTTTTATTTTATAAAATATGGCTGTAACGATTTTGATTAAAATGCCATATATTAAAAATATTTACATGACAAATAAAATGTACATCTTGAATTTTCCGGGAATAGCCTGTGAAGCTCTCTTCATTCGGAAAGAATTTTGTATAACTCTGTATAACATTAAAGGATAGATAAAAACGTAAAAAATGTAGATATCTTTAAATCACGCGATTTATTTCAGATAACCTTTATTGTAGCCATTTCGGAGATATCCGTTCTTAATGGTTCGAATTGTTCAATACTTAGCCATTCTTTTAAAGTCCTGTCGATTTTCAGTTATTTCTCGATGTCATGAAAGAGTATGAACTTTTGAGGTCAGCATACAGCGTCCAGTACTAAAACACTTGACTATTGTTATTCCCTTTGTACCTGTAACGAAATGTCAAATGCAGCAATTTCCGGGAAGGTTTATCTCGACTAAAATGAAGTAGATAGGATAATACATTTTCGTAAGAATAGTTTCTATACCTACTAATAAGCGCTAAAGGGTAGAGAAAATCATGTAAATGTAACATCTGATTTTTAGAAAAAGGTTCGTGTGTGCGTGTGTATGTGAACAACATATTTCAAAAACGAAAAGTCGGATAAATACCAAAGTCCTGTAGATTTTCAATTGTTTCTAGGGTTTGCATTGAAACAGTATTGAATTTTAAGGCCAGTACATAGCATCCAGTTTTTAAAACATTTGATTATCGCTGTCTCTTTATTTATATAATTAAATGTATAATATAGATACTTGTGCAAAGGTTTGTCTCGATTAAAGTGAAGTAGGTAGAAAAATAAGCTTCCGTAAGAATAGTTGTTATGCCAATTAATAAATGATAGAGGTAGAGAAGCCATGTGAATGTAATGCATCAGATTTTTTTCTTCTGGTTTTTCTCTTATCCTAAACAAGCATTGAGTAGCTCCAAGCTCTCTGAACCATTGACTCATTTAATTACTTATTAATGATACTCATCCCATTCACTGGTTTGTAGAAAAACTAGCTGTTCACTGGACTTTCATCTAAACATTTTTTATACTGAACACTCAAATAGTGTATTTACAATGAAATCTCCGACGCAATTCGGCTCTCTCCGACTTGACGTTCGGCTCTCTATGCAGGCATTTATTATGAAGCTCTCGTCTATCTGTAACGTCACGTGTAGCATTCTAAGCATTACTGAAGACAGACATATGGCAAATTGTCTATCCAAGAGGTGACAGAAGGGGGCTGCGGAAGACAAGCGAAGGTAGCTTGTGCAACCACATACTATTTTGTCACTTGGCTTTACCAGAAGCAGAGTAGATGTTTAAGGAAATGCCTATTCGAAAGAGAAAGCTTTCCGCAATAGAGCGAAATATATATATATTTTTTTCAGTATCAATTACTATACATAAGCCATTTAGTACAATAAAAGACAGTAATTATATTTGAACGTCACGGAAGTCTAAAAACCGCAATTAGCTAATACAATGCTTGTCTGAAAATTTAAGAGTAGGTACTGTCTTTCCTATCTCCCATGACGCCACGCCACTGGTTGTTATTTAACTTGAATAGATCGCTTTCCAGACGCCTTATGACTGACAAGAGATCAAGGCTGCTGCTGCGAATCGAAAAGGTTATTTTCAATTCCAAACAGTAATGAAACTGTTAAAACTGTCAATAAATATCCATAGACTGTAATGTTCAGTATCTGGTAGCACATTATATCAGTCTTATTAGAATTTGTCCTAGGTAGAGAAATTGATTTAGAAGCGTAATTAAATTGTTGGACTGTATAGTCCAACAATTGCCTTTACCAATCCTTGGAATTTGGTCAAAATTTTCAAAAAATTAAAAAACTAGTATTTATTTGCAAAACATGCGTTGAACCTTTAGCTTCAATTACATAAAACGGCTTCTGCTTTCAGAGCCTTTAAAGCTCCAAACACCAATTAAATGCCTAATAGAACTGTATTTACTTTTCATGCCTTTTACTCGACTTACTTTTTCTTACACTTCTGCGCATTAAACATATTCATACGATGTAGTTTGAACCAAACTTGTTCAAATTTTCTCTACTCAGAGAGAATGAACTTATGGCAATGGGTTTGCTACACTTTTAAGTTGCTCATGGTATGACACAATTAAATCGAAAACCCTGAGAATACATTGTTACAAAGATGATATTTAAAGGTTCACATTTTTTCTGAAAAAAACTAGAACAGTAAAAAAATCTATATTCCAATTTTGTTTAAATAATGTGGTAATATTTTTTATGTTTTCAAAGTTACGATTTCTGCATCGTGTACATCTGAATAAATTAGTATAATAAAAGTAAGATAAAATGTTTTCTCAAAACCCATTAAAGATATCCTTATGACATTTAAACACACTAATAATGTGGTAGAGCAACGTACCTTGAAAACATTTGGATAAAAACTGCAAGATGTACGCATTTCTCCTAAGGGCATCCTTGAATAACTAAAAGCGTACAAACAGCTGTTCACACTCCAAATTAAAAGTAGGTAGTATGAATAAAGTAATAATTCTCCTGGGAGTAACAGGAAATATAATGATTTAGATACTCGTAAGTGTAGTGTTTGAAGGTCCTGAAGTTAGGAGAGCACATCAGTGTTACCAGTTTTAAAGATATTTTGAAAAATTCATTATCTGCTGTAAAACTCCCAGAATGAAAAAGGCATGCTATCACATTGTCAAGCTTCGAGAAATCGTTAGTTAAACTGTTAACATTTATATAAAAACACGAGTTAAAAGTGAATAATAATAATGCACACAAATTATGCAAAGGATAGTTACTTAGTTGTGCAGAAGTTTATCGGTGATATTTCCTGTTTTGGGCAGATTAGGATGTAGTAAGAGGCAGTTTAGGCCTCTTATTTGCCTTCAGGGGCAAATCGGCTATTCATTCATCTGCCACAGGTATTCACATAAGTTACATACACAGTTAATGTCTGGTTCATGGAAAGATCGATTTCTACAAATCCTGTGGCGGTATCCGTGGACCGCCAAAGATGTCACGAAGCGTCGAAGTTCCTGGTTTGTACCAGTTCATGAGCGGTTCCCCATGGCTTCCGTAGTGCAGAACTCCTCCCAAATGTCTAATAACTTTCTTGTTCTCTCCTTAAGCGCCTTCCTCCAATTTGGGGTGTAGGGCAGGTCACATTTCATTATGAGTACTTCAATCAAGAACGGCTCCCGGGTCAGCACGTACACCAGCGTGGATAGAGTGTGTTTAGAGCTTCGAGCATGTATACGGATAGCGAGCGCATGACATCTCGCATTTGAAACCAACATCTCGATCAGCTGGCGAAGGTATACGCAGTAAATGCAGCACGAACTTAGCACTGGATTTTTTTCCTGTAATTCGATTAAGATGACGCCAACAAGACTAGGGCAGCTTATGGCTCCAAGGAAGCATTCCGAAAAGGATCGAGCATTTCTTTTCGCAGATACGCACATTTTTAAAGAACACAGTAGGAAAGTAATTACGATCCATTTTTTGTCAGAATTAAAGTGTCAAATTTGTTCAGTCTTTTACTTTAACAAAGCAGATGCGGGTATACAATTTTACGCTAATATTTAAGACAACTGTACAATGGAAGAAAGACAAGATTAAAAAGAGTGAAGAGTTTACAAAAATATACATGGTTAGGTTGCTCTGTGTTGTTGACGTTCAGGTTCTTAACACCTTATGACAGCCTTGTGCCATATCTCAGTCTAATTACGATAATGTGAAAAGTCTGTAAAGAAAGAAAGGAAAAAAAATGTTACCCTAGAAGGTGCCGATTCATCTCCATCCTTTCTTATTTAGGAAATTAAAGATGTCAACATAAACAAGGACTCGTCAGCAAGCACTTTTTGTTTAGGTCACTTTTACGGAATATGGGACTCAGAACCTCATTCTATGTTCGCGTCAGATGTGTTGTTTTGGGTGTTAACTTTCATTTATAACTTTAACTGTTTTATCTAAAGCTTCCTAAATAATCTTGTAACTAAAAATGTCATAAATACAAATGAAATCAGGACAGCTTTTCTGGATACAAGTAGGAGCGATAAATAATAGCCTACACAGAAAAATGAAAAGAAATAAGTGTATTTGTTTACATGGTTTAGCATTTGAAGAGCTTTGTAGGTTAATTCTTACTTACTCTTTGTTTGTCACATATAACAGAGGCAATCCCGCTGTAAGGGATAAGCACTATCTTTAATAACGTTTCATAATGGCTTCTGAAGCTCATTTTAAGTTATCACTGTGAACTTTTCAAAACACACTCGCTAATATTGCAACACCAAATAACATACACCCACATTTTAGCATTTGAACATGGTAAAGTATAGTCCGATTTTATGGTTAAACACCAACAGCTTGTTCATCACTGTATATACGTATTTAAATTCTTCACTAAAAACAACTAACGCTGTGATTTCTGCTACATCACCTATCCTATTCTTACTAGGTTTTCAGGTCAGGTTCAAGTTTTAAAGATGGAATGCACGTTATTTAGTGCTTTATATTAATAAGGTATGACGATGGACTCTTACATTTACACAATTTGCTTGTCGATACGAAAATTAAGCTTTATTTTAACATTTTCATTCCTCTTTTGCATTACGGCTTATGGGCAACACTGCACTTTTCTACCTTCGCCATATGAACTTTGATGTTGGTTTCAACCTACATGGAAGAGGTCGGGCCATTCGCTTTCTGTATACATGCTCGAAGGATTAGATACTCCTAGTGTCGTCTTCAAGAAGCGAGCTTGGAGCCTTCTAGCGTTTTAAGGTATGTCCAGGTCAGATCTAGTCCATATGTAAGTATGGGTGGTATTTTGGTGTTAGATACTCATCGCCGTTCTGAGGGAGAGCTTGGTTAGACCCCTTATATCATGTATGAGGGCAGCGCCGTGGCCGAGTGGTTAGACCGCTCGCCTCTCACCGAGGATCCGCATGTGGGATTTGTGGGCGTCTGGGCGGGTTTTCTCCGGTTCTCCGGTTTCCCCCGCCATTCATTCCACCAACTGCTCCATCATCACATTTCCTTTCATCCATTTCACCATCATTTCGTTTCATCTACTTCCTTCCTCCCATACCCGGCATCGGACTGATCACCCATCCTGGATATTCTGTCTGATCTATGAGTATCTGCTCCTCGACGGGCCTCTGATCCCAGGCACCCGCCTGTAAGTCCTGGCGGTGTAAGTCCTACATAAGAGGAGGTTAAACAGAGAATGAATGAATATCATGTATGGCTTTTATGGCTGCTGTTGCCCTTTGCTTGGTGTATGTCTGAACGAATGTGTTGAGGTTTGAATGTCATGCCGAGGTATTTCACATGGTTTACGATTTGAAGGGCTTATTGTTTCAGGAACATTTTATCGTCCTGAATATTACTGAAAAACAAACTGGTATACATACATTCAGATTAATTGCTATATATCATCTCTCTAGTGGAAGACTCAGATGTTGCTGTGTTTTCAGACAAGCGCAGGGTTGAAGCGCTCTAAACTTCGGAGTACCTCGTTCACATTAAGGCAACGCATCGGTGAAATTTGGTTAAAAATGTGAAAATTTTCTATGTTTGGTGTTTTGCATTTTTATTATAGGATACGAATATAAGCGCTGGTGCCCCGGGAGGGAGGGATAATGTGTGAGGAGACAGAGGGTGGCAGACCAGGAGGTACGACAGGCAGAGGGCAGGGTCCTTACCATTTAGAGATCTGAATTCCCCGGGTGCTGGCTGGTGCAGCTGGCCCCCCTCGCCCCCTTAGGCTTACACATCCTCTGGGGGGGCCAGGTCCCGAAGACTGCTCCCAGTCCGGAGGACGAAGGTTTCCATAGGACATCCTTTTCCCCTACCAAACTCACGCCGAGACCTTCCACCCACACTTGCAAACCTGAAAGAGACCGAGCAGATGAAGGATGAAATGAGAATGGAGATGAAATGGAGGGACAGGAAATTTGGGGAATGTAATGATCCTTCCCAGCAATAGTCTGACGACTCAGGGAAACGCCGAAAAAAAAACCATGGGTCAGGAAAGTCGGCCACAGAAATCGAACCCACGACCTCCCGAGTGCGGGTCGCAGACCTTATTTCTCACTTCTCTATATAGCACAATTTGTCGTAGGTGCACGATAAAGTTGGTGCCTGAGCCATTCCGCTCGGTGCATTTTTATTATATTTATGACTTGTACTTTCGTACTACAGAATTGGTTGTTTAGTATAAAAAATATTAAAGTCACAAATGTCTATTTAATTTATCTTAAGTTGCCATTTAGTAAAGCATCACATTAAACTTTAAACCCATTTTTCTCAGTTTCTTTTTTAGCATTTTTCACTTAACAAAATGCTCCTTGGGCTATAGTTTAGTTTCAATTAACTTGAAATTTTCAGGAGAGCTCCAGGAATTATGGATTTAAAAATTATAGTGCTCTTTTTAAAATATGATTCAGCTGAAATTAATTATTTTGCATAACTCAAATTGAAAAATTTGAAAAATTTAATAACATGTGAGCAGCAAACTTTTTTTTCTCTTAAACCCATTAAAATTAAGAAATTCCTGCACAACAATTTCTTTATATTTGTGTATTAAGCTCAAATTAAACATTTGAGAGCGATATGATAAACCGTGGTGTCCAAGGAGAATTTCATATTACTATATCAAAAACTGATTCGTTATGAATAAAAATTAACATCTTGCCAATGGTTTTACATAACTCTTTATAATGTTGTGTGTACTGTAGGTTTTATGTTCTGGGTATATGATAAAAAAATTCAAAGCAATCAGAAGAACCTTGTGACTTTTTTTTGTTTTCACGATGCATTCATTGCCTTAAATTTGAAACACGTGTTTAGGGTGGTAAGGAGTGTCATACTGATGGGTGATTTATAGTCATTTACGTTCAATATAGAAAGAATTTTATATTATTGGAATTTTACATAAGGACAATTTTTCATACATCAGAAATTTCACTATCTGAGAAAAAGGCTAACTTTGTACAATCCTTACTCGCATTCTTGGGAAAAAATCACATTCCTATTTAATGGTTAGTCTGGAAAGGGTTGCTTGTGTGTGCAGGGTTGGGTATTGTCAGGAAAGCAGATACCATTACAGTTAGAATCCATGTCCCAAACTAGAGATGAAACAGTTCATTTTCCCCTTTTTTATGTTAATGAGTGCGAAAACAGTTAATGCTACAGTTTTGTAAGACCTGCTTTAAAAACAATCTTCTTAATTTTCTTTTTCAGATTTTTCAAACACGAAACGTGGAATAAATATATTTTTTAGGCAGCATGGCCTAAAAGTAGAACTTCTAACACAGTGCACACGAGCTAAGAACTTTAGATTATCGCACTAGTGCACATGTTTAATAACTCGATTTTGATTGGTGATTAGGTTTTACTTTTCATTATGCCTTTTTACATATGAATTTCTCATGGCGCTCGCATTGTCTGTTCACAATACCAATCGCCATACTTCGATTTATCACAATTCGTTGTAGAGTTCACTATACCTACGATATATTGTCAGCCTTCTGCTTTCAAAAAGGTTTATCTAATATAACCTGCATAAAGATTAAATGGCGGAAATTATGAATTCAGAACAAACTGAAATGGAAGAGCCAGGTGAAATTACAGAAGCAGCAGAAAGAGTAACTTAGTAGCACTTACCCAAAAAAAACAGAAAGTAATACGATATAACCTTTAATGCTTCATTAGATGGTATAAGGCAAAACATGTGGAAAACATTTTCACTGAAAATTACTGCTAGTGAACCAACAAAACATCAAAGCATCTGACATCTTGCCTTTTTAACGTCATTTCTCTTGTTTAAAGGACCACGTTCTAAACGCTATCTCTGTTAGTTTCAGGAATCAATATAATATTATTATTATTTTACAAATTCAAGCGATGTCTAAAAAATAGTCTATGCAGCATGTGTTAAAAGCGGTTTCATTTTGCTCGTAGGATAGTGAATCTCGGCCTACGGCCTTCATTTCGCAAACATTCCTACCCGCAAAACAAAACTCCACTTATACTCCTTGTATCATAATCTACTATTTAATTAATTTTCTAAAATATCTCATTTTTCTTATACCTAATTTTTCTACGTGTATAGCAGTTATGCCCAAATATAAATTAATTTTAATAAATTAAACAATTAATAAATTAATCAGTTTTAGTCCATTTTTATAATTATTATGTCATTTTTTAAAAAACCTTTAGAGTTGTCGGTTATTTTTCAACATTTTAGGTCATAAAAAATCTGGGCCCTGCTAATTACTTTCACGCAGATCAAATTATTAGTCTTTCTGCGTATATGGCAATCACTTTTATTACAAATTAGGTTAGTAAAGCTTAAATGAAATACCGTTCTATCAGAGAAAGCTGAATTTGGATTTAATTGTTATTATTTCCAAAATTATATACTATTTAATTTCACTTAAAGATAAAATAATACCTTATCCCCATTCTTTAGATTTGTATATTTCTTTCAGTTTCCCTGCAGTTTAAACTCTCCCATCGCCTCAGTTTTTACTCCTGCCCTCGTCAAATGGATTGTGGTAAAGTGGTTAGCGAGCTATATGAGCGTCAGAGATATGCGATACTTCCTGGTTTGAATTGTAGATTAGAACCACAACTAGTCGACCAAGAAGCAAATGTCTCTGACCACTAAAGTTTCCCAGTACCTTTTCACGCTCCAGAAATCAACTTACCTAATTATAGGAAAGTATAAATCAGAACGTCGGAATTTAAGTGTAATTGAAGGTATATTTAAAATAATGTAATTATTTATAAAAGGTTTATCATGATCTAGAGCTATTCAGTGCTGTACAAACATTTGTGCATATTTTGAATTTTATGTTTCATGTACTTCACTACTCATACACTTCAGTTCATGTACTACTTTCTCTACAGCTCACCATAGTAACCGAGCGGGATCGCTCAGGCGGTAACGTCAGTGGCGCGCACTTGGGAGGTCGTAGGTTCGATTCCCGCGGCCGACCTTCTGACCCATTAGTTTTTTCGGGGTTTCCCGGTCACTAGGCGAATGCTGGGAAGGATCATTTCATCTCCCGAATTTCCTATCCCTCCATTTCACCTCCATTCTCATTTCACTTCACCTTCCATCTGCTTGGTCTCTTTCAGGGTTGCAAGTGTCGGCGAATGGTCTCAGCATGTGCATGGCAGGGGAAAAGGATGCTCTGAGTAAACCTTCGTCCCCCGGAATGGAAGCGGTCTCCGGGTCCCAGGCTCCCCAGGGGATGTGTAAAGCCACTGACGGGAGGGGTGCCGGCTGCACCAACTGCCGTCCGGGTAGTTTAAATCTGTAAACTGTAGGGACCCCGCCCTCTACCTGTCGTGCCTCCTGGATCGGCCGCTCTCTGTCTCCTCTCATCTCATCCCTCTCGGGGGCCTTAAGTACAAAAGATCTGCGTAGGTCGACGCGCTAATCCTCCGTTCCTAGTCCTATCCTATCCTACCTATAGTGAGTAGAGGAAGTATTGCATTCCAACCAAAATTGGATACCGAGATTTCACTGGAAATACACATTTTGAGACTTCCTGAATCCCCAAAAAATATTTTTAGAAAAAATTCTGCACACACGTGTATGTGTGTGTCTGAACAGCATTACTCAAAAAAGAAGGTCGGTTAAATAGTAAACTTGCTATTTAAGTTCAGCATATTCCAAGGATGCTTCATGAAGATTTTCAAGAAAATCCCTCCACCCAAAATTACTACCCTTTACATGGAGAAATTTTCGTTACTTTTTATTTTCTGAAACATGGTTCTAACGATTTTGATTAAAATGCCACATGTTTGCGGTATTTGCATACCAATCATTAACCTAACAGTTATTGATTTTGGTATACTTTGAATCTTGTGGCAGCCACATAGATATTAAAGTCAATAAATTAACAGATAAATTTATTAATAACATAACGATGATTTTATGACATTCTTTATCATTACGCCCTCTTATTTAAGCCGGAAACAGGGTGCTTATAGGTATTTTGCACCTGGCATTTTCAGTATGTTGCTTTCCTAGATTTATAATAGTGTAATACGAGGCTGAGGTTACTACTGCAACACTCTACAGTCCAAGAAGTAAGCAAAAGTTTGTAATATAAAGAGGGCTAGATACTGCCATTGCAATGTAGGTACAATATGAAAATGCTTTCATTAAAAGTAGGGATAATGCAATTTTCATTGTAACGGGCACTCGTTTTGCTGTTCCAAAACACAATCGCAAACAAGGTCAACCTTTACGTTAAAATCAATGATGTTGATAATAACAAACACGTGTCTCAACCTCAGAATGCGATAAATATCCAATATGCTTCTAAAATATGATGTGTAACAGTTTTACTACTTACTCTACCCAATTGCATTCTATATTTTGATACCTAGTATAGAAATGATTCATACAACTCATTCTTTTCTCTCGTTTTCGTTCCAACCGTTATGAGTATTGGCGACAAATGGTTTCAATACAGATTTTGTCGTAGGTACGCAATAAAGTCAACTCGTATTCCGTTTATGCTAACACTGAGACTACCTCCTTTTTATATGAACTCCTCAGAAACAAAGAAACCACTACTTTAACATTTTCAAAGAGAACTACTTAACATACCTGATAATGTATTAAAAAAAAAGCGAAATAGTTAATGCCACGGAAAATTCTAGTGTTGGCATAAGTTTTGTATTTTAACAAGCTGTACCTTGTTAAAATTATTAGTAGTACAAATTTCACTAGGAACAATTCGGGGACCTTACAAGCAATTTACAGAGGTTTTATCTGAATTATAATATTTAATAAAGCTCATTGGGTCCAAGGAAATAAAACATGTAGTTTGTGGTGAGAGAAATTGATATCTTGCATTCTTAAAAATAGCTTAACGTAACTTATCCAACTTCTTTGCTGTTCACAGATAGAGAGGAAGGTCTCAGCTGTCTGTCTGTTTCTCTAAAAACTCGTTTGCTTTCTTTTATGAGGGAACCACAAAACAGGTATTTATAATCAAATCCCATACCAAAATTTTCGATAAACTGCATTACTTCCTCTACTATAAATAAGCGGGAGGGAGTATAATAAAAAGTATAATGCGTAACACTCACATGACTCTACCCATAACTAACGCACAGTGTTCTTATATACTGTACACATAATAAGTGATCCATAATGCAACGCAACTGTTTATGTTGGTACTCACAAATATAGTCCCACCCTCTACCAGTGTAACCTCCTCTGTTCCTCAAAATTATAGCCACTGGATAGGCAGCTACGTTATCTCCTCCAAAGTATGGCCGAATTGCCTAGGAGTAACATTACAAGTGAGTTGTCGATGTTCAATAGCGGAATACCGTTAAGGCGCTGCTGCGTTGAATTTTGGCACAAAATAATATTGTAATAAATATTTAGAAATACAAACGAAAGTTAAGAACTTTTTTTATTTGTTTGTTCCTTCCATACATTTAAACCTTCTGTTTTCTTAAGTCGGTTTCCTTACTGCCGTTCGATGGCGGCAATAATTTTAACCTTCGTCTCCATTTCGCTGATGAAAGTTTTATATAAGTGTAGCTGTCGTTCAGTTTAAGGACACATGCAAATAATTCCAACGGCTTCCTGTAGAAGACCGAATTATGTTGTATTATTTTAGTCTTTCCTTGTACATTTATTGTGGTGAAACTTCTTCATAGAGATGGTATCCGAACCAGCCCTTCATTTCATATAGATTTATATCATCATTTGTTGAGTTTTGTGTACCTGAATTGTTTTTCAGGCCATTCTCACAGAACTGCTACCGATTGGGCGGAGTTAAAGGTTGGTTAAAAAAATACTATTGCAATCTATTGGATAATGGGCCACTTTTTAAGCACGCCAGTGTGCACGAAAAAAAAAACAAAGAAGGAAAAGTGGTTCTCTTAATTACGTTACCTTAACCATGATAAACGTTTTCCTATAAATGCTTTCCAATTAGGTAATGCGGACTTCTTTCCCTGCGCGATATGTTCTCTTTCGTGGTTTTCAGATTATATAAAATTCAATGAGAATGAAAAAAACGCAGACTATTCAAAGAAGTGCCAATATCTCAGACATATTGTGCTTAAAAAATAGGTGTATTCTAGAGAAAGTAAGAATTTTACCTTTTTTATTTAACTTATTTGGGGGGGATTAACATGAAAATCCTCGCCTTATATATTCAAAAGGTACCAGACTAATATGTACAATTTTATACCTTTACGACTTTTGGTGTTTGATTTATGTTGCTCATAGAAAGACTGACAGACAGAATATATACCCTCCTCGCCACACACAAGGAGTATTATCTAAAAATATATTTTATATTCAGGAGGCTTGAAAACATCAGTTTCCAGTGAAATCTGGATATAGAATTTTTTGGGAGAAAAGTCTCGATATCGAATTCCTTCTCTGAGAAAAGAAAACCTTCTCTGCCTACTAGATTCGAGGGGAGAAAGTAAAAAGTATAAGTATTTGAAAATTCAAACTAATAACAAAGAATTTCTGGAAAACGATTTACGCCACAAAAAAAATTTGAAGCCAAATTGTGTTCTTTAACGAGGCCTGTATTTCTTTTGTGTAATAAGATTTTGTCTATTCTTTATGGTTTACCAAATATACAGGTCATTCAGAATAAAGAGGACTGCACAGGTTATTTGCAGAAAATTCAAGATAGGTATACCTACATTTCACTTGTCATGTCAATATCTTAAATATATTGTGTTAATCAAAATCGTTAGAGCCATTTTTGAGAAAATAAAAAGTACTAAAAAACAAGCCCATGTAAAGGATAGTTTGGGTGGGAGATTTTCTTAAAAATCTTCGTGGTTTTCGTTTTTGAGTTATGTTGTTCACATAAACAGACACACACACACACACACAAACACACACACACACACACACACACACGGCGTTTTCTAAAACTACTTTTCTTGGATTCAGGGTCTCAAAAGGTGTATTTCCAATGACATCTCCGTATCGAATTTTTGGGAGGAATTCAATCTTCCTCTTCTTACTGTGGGTAAACCGAGTGGGATGGCTAAGGCGGTAACGCCTGTAGCCGGCATTCGGAAGTCCCGGGATCGATCCCCGGCGACTGTCCACTTTGATCCAGGGTGTTTTCGAGATATTTCCCGGGTCGTCAGGCGAATGCTGGAGTGGTTTCTTTCACACCCGAATTTCCTGTCCCTCCATTTCGTTCAATTAATTATTTCATTTATCCTTCAACCCGTTTGGTTTTTTACAGGGTTGGAAGTGTCGGCTGTGGAGTTTTGGTGCAGCTGGCAGAGAAAAAGGATGCTCTCTGTGAACCTTCCCCGTCCCTCGGCCAACAGCTGGTTTGTGGGGTATAAAAACCGCCCCCAAGAGGGGCGTTGGACCCTTTATGGGGCGAGGTTCCCGGTCTACCAGTACGACTAACGTGGCGTGTGTATCTGGAAACTGTGGAGAGACTGTCATTTTTATGCCGTCACTCCTAGTTCCGACCGCCCGGTGTCTAACTTCACTTCATCCCCTTCCACCGGCGGCGCCCTTCGTGGAGCGTCGGTACAATATCCTAATTCCTCGATCGGTGCCAAATCCCCTCCGCTTCGTAATCCAATCCTAATCCTGCTATAGGTAAGCAGTAGAGAAAACCATAAATCAATGGGTCTTTGGAGTGGTACATTTCCTCGTGAGACGGTACGCGTGTATAATAAGTACAGTGTGTTTCAGATACTATAATTGTGTTGCCTTGTAATAGGAACTTCGGAAAACTCCAAACCCCTGGCGTATCGGCAACTTCTCTTCCCTTAGCTCCGACGATCTATTTTATTAAAGATAAGCTGCCTATATCACCAGGCTCCTGCTGCACAGTGATAGTAGAGAAGTTGCCGTCATATCAGGGGTTATACAGTAAATTTCCTTTTCCGGAATTAGGGTTTAGTATTGCCATTTGTTTAAGGGTCATCCAAAAGTTCGCCTTTCCTCGGCCTTAATGATTGTTAGTAATATATATGTCTTCTGGTCGCGTTACTAGCGCTGTGCAGAATAAGACGTGATGGGGCTATCACAAGTTCCAGTTCAGCTCCTTTGTTTTACTAACTCAACAGAGATGGGTGCCACTTTCACCAGTTCCGCCGAATTAAAGCAGTTTTCCCCTCTACTTCAACTGCCGTTGTGGACTTCTGTGTTCACATCCTCCCGATATATGTGCCGAAGCTGCAGGTTTGGGTGGGTAAATGTAATGACTAAGAGCGAGTTACCAAGCCAGGTATTGCAGAAACATGATTTAGCGCGTCAGCTAAATCTCTTCATTCACAACTCAATTAACGCTGCATGTTACATATTCCTTCCCCCATTGTTTTGCAAGTTTTCATTTATGGATTGTTGCATTCACCTACAGGAAACGCAGTCAAGGTCTTTTAAGAACTATAGACCAGCAGTTCTTTGGGACGCACACGAGGCAATAACGTTAAGTCTCTCATTCCTTGTCTAGCATAAAGTTAAACGCAACCATCTTTAACAATGCAAAACTTAAACATTCAAAAGTATCGAAAAAAATATTGAAAGTTTATCTCAAAGTATTAGGCATACTTCGATACCACCGAGTAATCGTGAGGATCAAGGTATCGACGGTATCGAGGTGACATCCCTAGCTATAAATAAATCAAGCAATGGTAACTGAATAAGGATGAAACACTGTAATTTTCAGCATACACTATGCTTTCTCTTGTGAGTTGTCGCCATATTGCTGGCTTGTGTGCTTGCAGAGGTTCGTCCGTATAGAATATGGCCCTGTGTTATATAACTGACAACATTTTACTATCATTCAAACTGCTTATTGGTGACTTCTAACCAAAACTAATTGACCGCATACTGAATTATGCTAAACTGTTTATTGCATGTTAATGCTGCGGATTTCTGGTTAATTGGTACATTGTTGTGACTGAATGTAATGTAAAATATTAAATACTGTTTCAGATGAGAGCCTTTGGCGCGGCCTTGGCAGTGCGGGTGGCAGTGTATGGCTTTCTGGCTGGTTTGGTTATCGTCTTCTGGATATGGTTGCTGGAGATAGCCTTCAACGTCAACTCTGAGTGTCCTCAGCAGTGTTGGTGCGACCCTGAAGGCAGCATGGCCATCTGTACAAACGGTTCACTGAGAGAAGTGCCAACTGGCTTCCACGAGAATGTGCGACATCTCATTCTGGACGATAATGACATCGCCGTCTTGAAGAGAGATACCCTCTCTCGATTCACAGATCTTGCCACGCTCAGTATCACCGATAATCAGCTGGTGTTCGTTGAACCTGGCACGTTCCAGGGTCTCACTAACCTCAAGATCCTCCATTTGAGTGAAAACAAGCTTCACTCTATTTCGCAAGATACATTTATGGACGCAAGAGGACTCCGTACAATACACCTTGAGGCGAACGAGTTTGGAACAGTTAACCCGTATGCGTTTGCAGATATGGAGAACTTAACCTATTTGGACATCGGTAACAATTCGGAGATCGTGATACCTCCTGATGGACCTTTCTTAAACGCACCTTCGTTGCAGACATTGTCCATCCCGTATAGCAACATCACTACATTGTCATTCAAAGCTTTTGAAGGTATGTTCTTGACTATTAATATACCTTTTAGAGATGAAGAGGGACTCGAGTGATAAAAGAGCTATCTTCCCCTCCCCCCAAAAGAGAGATAGCTATGATTTTGTGGTTGTTGTAACCTTAACCTATTGTAACCACTAGTTGTGCTTGTTTGGGTGTTAGCCGCCGTATGTTAAGACCATTTCTTCGTGCTTTGTTTAGGGAATAGATTTTGCAAAAATAGTCCGCTCGTTACAAAGAAGCTCAAGTAAGTAAATTGGGTTCAATTATACATAACCCTTTGGCACATACATCTCATCTGTTGGTTTATTTCGATGGACCGTCATATTTAGTGGCGTTGGGTTGTATCGAAAATTGCCATTTAAATTCAAAATTTCATCAGTTTTCAAATTTTAGGGTCTAATCTCATTTAAATCGTCTTACAATGGCTCGAGTTAACTTAGATGTTTGAAATATACGTTATTATTCTCTAATTTTCAATATTATGTTATTCGCCAGATAAAAGGAGGTAAGTAACAGTGAGATTTAAATTTGAAGTTTTAGTTCCGAATATACCTTTCGGACTCTGTCAGGTTAAAGATCACGTCGCCAGGGAAGTTTTAGATCTTACATATGTTAGTTGGTACGCTTTCAGTTTTTTTAATACTAAATATCAAACTGATATCAGGGTTTTACTTTAGGAAATTATTTCTGTACTCTTGACTACATTTCAGATATTCCAACTTATGCTAAGTAAAGGTGTTAGCTCAATGTAAGCAGTTGAAGTTTAATACGTGAACTCTCATAGTAACCATATCGCTACACACCTTTTTATATTACACGTATCTTTTTTATCTCCAATAACTACCTGAATAGTTACTAAAACATCTATATTTTAGCACAAAGATTAAATTAAAGATAAAAGACATTGATAATGTTCACAGACAAATATCAAGACAAGGGTGTCCTCTCCCATTCGAAACTTTTAGTCCATTTATTAACAACGTCCTAATGGACTTACAGAGTGACGGTTTAAACTTAATTTCCAGGCTGTCTGTAAATTTTATTGTATTTGCGGGTGATATGACAGTTATAGACTAGTTCCACACTTTCATGTATACCTTAGACAGAATTTCAGGAAAATATAATTTACTCACTTCAACAGAAAAAATGAGAACAGGAGCGAAAATAAAGTACAAACATTTTTAGAACAGGTTAAGGGATTTTACCCTTTAAATTATAAAACATTCTATAATTCCAATGCATAGAGAATAAATGACTATATTTACACAAATAAGCGCCACAGTAGAACATTAGTTGGCAAAGTAAGAAAAGATATTGCATTAAAATTATATAATACATTGGCACTACATTAATTTAGGTTTCGAAGATTTGGGCAGTAATAAAAGAAGGACAGAGAATTGTAGCAGCAAAAATGAAATGACTCAGAGGTGTAGCAGGTTACAGATCATAAATACAGCAGTAATACAAGGGGAAAACTGCAAATAAGAACTTTAAAGATATAGTACAAGAATATAAAAGCAGTGGAATCAATTGTCTTAATGGAATCAGACAGGCTACCATATAAACCATATAAGTCCTATGGGAAAAGAAGCGTTGATCAAACGTACTTTGAAACAGGAACAGGCATTCGGGTCTAAGTCGTGATTATTATTATTACTATTGTTATTATTCAAATATTGCTTTAAATTTAATTATTGCAGATTAAAAGTCAGTTTCGGCATTATCAATTCTCCCCTCGTGGTGTTTCCAGGCAGTGGATCGTGGTTCCTTTAAAGAGGCAATACTTTCACAAAAAAAAAAAAAACCTTGTTGCACTTTATGTTAACGAGGGGGACGAAACAAGTCGATCAGTAAGTGTAACAAAGATGTTCATTTGTTCTCCAAGTGCGAAAATTCCTTTACCGCTTAAAATTATAATGCATCGACCATTTATTAAGCCACTAAATACACGAAACCAGGTGGGATGTTACCACATAAGCGGCTTTAACAATTTTGGTTAAAATACCGCATATTAAAGATATTTACATGACAAATAAGACGTATATCTTGAATTTTCTGGGAATAGCCTGTGAAGTCCTGTTCATTCGGAAGGAATTTTGTGTAATGTATGGTAAACGTTAAGTGATAGAGCAAAACCACTACACAAAAATGTACATCTCTTTAAAATACACAATTTATTTCAAATAACGTTTTTGTGGCCTCAGCCATTTCCGAGATATCTGTTATTAATGGTTCGAATTGTTCAATACGTTGCCACTCTCTTTAAGTCCTATTGACTTTCAGTTGTTTCTCGTGATTGCATGGAAAGAGTATGGAATTATAAGGCTAGCATATAGCGTCCAGTTCTTAAACATTTAACTATCACTGTTCCCTTTGTGTCTATAATGAAATGTGTAATGCAGCTAATTCTGCAGAGGTTTATCTCGATTAAATGAAGAGAGAGAAAAATAAGCCTGCGTAAAAATAGTTTGTATACCACTAGGAAACAATAGAGAGCAGAGAACAAAATGTGAATATGACACATCAGTGACATAATGAAGAAAAGGGCATTAGTTTACTGTGATGATATTACGCCTTACTATTGACCAAGGTTAACGAAGATAGTGCCATTACACGATCGTAGTTCAGAAACTTTGTGAACGTATGGAGTATTCTTCCAGCTTTACTATCCAGAGAAGCAACATCTGTAGCCACATTACTGGGAATGTATATAAGTACGCCAGTTTATGTTTTCCATGTATATTAGAGTACATGATTGATATTGTATTATTATACATTATGCTTACGTATTATAGATGCACCATCCTCGTTAACGCCGGTTAAGGAAGGGTTTGGCTCACAATAAGAGATAATTCACCCATTAGTGAACCACTATCCTTTTCTTCACCGCATTGAGCAACGTTTATCTACATCATTTTAATAATACTGACTCAGCAGTGAACGTCATAGGTGAACCCCACATGGAGTATGACTTAGCACTGCAGTCTTTTACTATGGACGAAGAGAACTGAACAATGTTACTGAATTCACAAGAAAAGTTAGGGGAGCGCATTCTTCACGGTCTGAGATGAGACAGGGATTGCTTTGATTGATATGCCGCTTATTAACGAGGATAGCGCGCCTGTAATACTCCTTAGCATGTGTTAATATCGATGTCTTCTTAAACATGAAACTGTTCTAAATAATTGAAGTAGAAGGTTTGGTAGCTGCTACGTATGGAAAGTCAGTTTGAAGATGTATTATATTTCGACTGTTGGGGAGCCGAACTTTAAGTAGTTGCAACCGCACGTATAGTAAAAAGTTTCCGGTAGCCTTCGCCCCAAATGTACTATCCGGTGGCCTTGCCACAAGTTTAAAAATATTAACTTTGTAATTTTGACTGTTTCTTTAAATATTATATATTTATGTTTGCCTCTGCTGCGTCAGTATTTATTTTTAGAGGCATGAATGTCTTAGCAGGGCGTGGTGCGGCTGAAGAATTTAGGCTTACACAGATTATAATTTTTACTTCACTACATTTATTAATCCTTGACACTATTTAAATAAGACTTCATTGCTATAGAGAACTGTGAGATTCTTTTATTAAATACTTGCACTTTTTAAACACGTAAACTATTTTCATCTCACACGAATGCGTATTAAATTTCTCGAGGACGCATCTCGCGTCCGGTTAGGAACACTGTCTACGACCAACGCGTCCAGTTACGAGCGCTGTCTACAAGCAACTGACTTCTAGATTTGTAAATTTTGCTATATTTCAGTTTCTGATTGGCTATTCCTAATCCAATAGAATAATTTTATTTAACTTAAGCTTTTTTCTGGTTGTTGATTGGCTATTTTATAAACTGTCTCAAAATTTACATTATTGTTGCTCTAATAATGACTAGTAGTATTGTTAAACTTTCCTACTCATTATTGCCTCAAGGTTACCTCATTGTTGCCTCATTGTTAGCAACTTTTAACCTATTATTCTCACAGCTCCTACATTATTAAATTACGTAATACCTACATCACATAACATATTGGGCTGTTATTGAATTATATATATTATATAATTAGACTGAAATCATTTAAATGTTAAAAAATACTGCCTCATAATTCATAAAACAGTTAAAAGATTTAATTTATAAACATACATAACAATACAATACATAAATTGTATAAAAAAGAAATGTATTGCTAAATGGGTAACGTAATGAATGTTTGCACTTTCCAAGTTACTAGGTATGCTAGAATAAAAGCATGCGCCGCGAGCGGGCAGTGAATGTAGTGATTACAAGCCCTGACCTTGGGGATAAGTTTAGTCTTCAGTACCGCTCAACTGCAAGGCATGCTATTTTCAAAACACTGCGAATTAGTCAGCGAGTAAATGCTGCTAGCTGCTAATTAGGACCATTAAGTTGCTATGAGAGTCCCGCCCATTGCATTCTCTTCCTTGTTTACATCCAAGTGGCAAATGCCATCTTATACGCTGTCCATTGTCTTCCTTTATTGGATACGCAACACTACAGAGGAGTCCCAAAAATGTATACGCTGTTTGATCATAATTAACTTTATAATAAATTGAAATAAAAGGCTCAAATTTGGTGAAGATGTAGCTCAATGCTCAACTTAGTGAAATCATTTGAGGTGCTCGAAGTGGCCAACATTAGCAGTCAAACAGAATCGATGCTGCTGAACAGTGCCACGAACAAGCTGCTCTAACGTAACAGTGGAATCGTTGCACACGATAATGCAATGCTTTCGCGCAGTGCAGACAGTATAGGTGGCTTTGCCGGATATAAAACATCCTTAGGGTCCCCCAGGGATAAAAATCCAGAGGTATTAGGTTTGAGGGCCATGCTGGACACTCTAGAGCCTCTTCGGTGTGGGAGAGTTTAATCAAGATACTTGCTACATCATAACGGCAGTGAGCTGGAGCGCTATTCTGTTGTAAAAACGCTTCTTCGCCATACAGCTCTCGTATCCCAGTTAAGATCGATGACTGCAGGTTTTCGAGATAAACTGCATCAGCTTCTTCGAATGATATCCTCATAATCGCCATTTGTCGTCGCTGTTCATGTCATCTAAATAAACAAAACAAGCGTTACCGATTCAAGCCACCTAAATCCTTGATACTAAGCAAATTTGAGATTTGTAACTCAATTCATGCAAACTTATTAATTATTAAATAGATATGCATTTTTGAACTCCTCTGTATATGGGTACAAATCTGGGGAATAAGAAAAGGCTGGATAAAGAATGATACGGTTCACAGTACGTTTTTGTAGGGAAGTTCTTGGTTTAGCACCGGTTCGAAATGAAAGAATTACAAAGGGTAGGAAGGAAGTATAATGCAGAGAATGTTTAAATATTATTACACACGTTTACAACAGATAAGTGTATTGTTAAAAAGATGTATAAAAAGAGGTCATGGGAAGAGAGAATAGGGAAATTGTTAAGAGTTAGTGGAAGCTAATGTAGTCGGGGATTTTAGGCAATTGGATGCAAATAATATCAGTGAAAATTGTAAATAGCTAAAACAGATTTAAAAGACATTCTAGAGAAGCAAAATATGTGTATCAGCTTGGAGGGTAACATTTATTCAGGCTTGTATAAAATAATGCAAAGTATTAAGAATAAATCTTTGAGAAATGTGTATTATGTACTTACAAAAATCTGAGTTATATGTACTATAAACAATATTGTGATGGAGGGATAGCTCTGGGATGAAAATGAAATAAATTGCTACAATATATGCAAACGACTAAAATGCGGAAGGCTATAAGGGGCAGCGCCTAAAGGCCGGTTGCGCTTCTGGAAACCTCCGGGAAGAAGAGGTGGAGGGGACATAAAGAATGACTAGATATGGGGCGGCCGATTCGACGCAGGCTGCCTAACGCCTCCAGATGCCGGCAAAACCTCCCACACAGGTCTTTTTTGACGCACAAACGTGATTAGAATGCGCATGGTCAATCAGATTTTTCTATTACGTATTGTTACATTGCGCTTGGACATGGTAGTGGAATGGTACAGAGGAAGCCAAAAACCTACGAACCAGCTGTGCGGCGTTTTTCCTGTCCGCGTTCTCGTTGCCGTCTGCCGTTATCATAGAAAGGCGCGGATGAAACCATACGACATTTTGAAACTACTCTTAATGGCTTTACTTACCAACTTTATGAAAGGAGATGCTGAAACTGGCTACCGTCGTTGTCCATACATTTTTGGCACCTCTTTAGGAAACTATCCATCACTTGCCGTAGTTCACGTTGAGAAATGCTGGCCATTTTCTGGCGGATATTTTGTTTTAGTTCTTCCAGGGCGTGTGGGTTTGTCTTGTACACTTTGTTTTAAGTTATCCCAGAGATAGAAATCGCAGGGGGTTAGGTCGGAGGACCGAGGGGGGCCACAAATCTCTACTAATAATTCTGTCCTCAAACACACTTTCATAAAGTTGTTAAGTAAAGCCTTTAAAAGTAGTTTTAAAAATGTTGTATGGTTTCATCCGCGCCTTTCTATGTAGCGGCAGACGGCAACGAGCGCCGAGGACGCGCAGCCGGTTCGTAGTCTTTTGGTTCTCCCTGTATATTGCGATATGATGTGGGAAGTACATTATTACAGAATCGAGACATAGTTTCTATTTCCGATATTCTGTTATGTGTTTCACACACGTGTGTTTCACATTATTTTTGCACGAGCCTGTATTTTATTATGAATGAATTAATCATAAAAGGCAATATATACTGAACTTATGCATCGTTCCTTCGGATTTCGATAATGAAATGCTGCCAATACAACTGGTATAACCAATATAATGCCATAGTATGATATTAATTTAGGAGGCTTTAAGTAAATTTTTTATGCTTGATGCCGTATCTCAAACCGGTTGTTTGAAAATAATAATAATATGGACAATAATAGAGATTCAGTATTATTTCAAGAAGAGTTTTGAAGTCGGAGACGTGGATTAAGACTCAAATACTGAAGAGGCATGGAAAATTGTGTTGTACTTTACTTCTCGCCCTACTGTATATTATTACAGCCACATATTTATGTTGGCAGACATGGTTTCCTTGGTAACGGATTCATGTCTAATTTCCTTCTGTGCAAATATCGGGAAGTATAGAAAACACACGCTCGTGCAAAAAATATAATGAAGCAATATTTTTCGAGTAGAGTAGAATATAGAACACTTCAGCGTATCAATATAGATACAGTTATTAGGAAAAGGTTGGAATCAAGTACGTTCCTGTATAACTGAAGGCTACTTCTCAGGTTAGAGCTGGAGTTTCAGATGCACATTATATACAAATGTATCCAGAAATGTTCGATATAATTGATTAATAGTTGAATTCAGTACAGGTTAGATCTATACAGGATTCACAGGCACCGCGTCGCGTCAACTTCGAAAAATCCTATGTTTACTATTGCAAGTACAACTGATAAACGGTACTGATGGCCTCTTATCGACATCCTGTTTCATTTCCGTGAAATTTGACGGAGTACAGTGTCCATTTATTTTAAAACCCATGCAATATTATCCAGCGAGCGAGGTGGCGCCTTGGTAACGTGTGCGACATGCATTCGGGAGCCGATCAATCTGACCGAAGGCTTTTTCGCGGTTTTTTTCCTCGGTCGCTAGGCGAATCCTGGATTGGATAATTTGATCCGCGAATTTTCCTATCATCCCTTTGATTACTACATTTCATTTCCTTCTCCTTCAGCGCCATACCAGCAACTGGGCTGATCACCCATGCTGATATGCGCTATGATCTAGAGTTTGCTTGCTCCTCGACAGGCTACTGACCCAAGGCATTGCCTTGTAAATCCTTGGAGGTTCAAGTTACAAAGAGGAGGGTAATCTGTTAAATAAGAAGTAATATTAGCCTAGGCACTATTAGATACGTAAATATTATGGTTCTTATTGCTATATATTGTATACCTACTGGGTTTATATGTACTTATAAGTTATTACTTTTTTAAAAAAAACACAAATCGAACACAGTAAAACGCGATTATCCGAACTAATTGGGACCGAGACTACCTCCGATACGGAAAACTCGGATAGGTAATACAGAGATAATGTGCTAATAGGTCGTAAATAATGAAAAACACTTAAAGCTTTATAGTAATTGTTTATTACTACATCGTTCCTTAAAATTTACATTAAATACGTTATAGATTTTAATTAAAAATAAAAGGATAACGCTACTAAATGAGAAGATTGCTTTTGGAGAAAGTCTTTCATAGTCTCTTGGGCTGACCTCTTGCCCATCGTGAGCTAGGATCGCATTGATACAAAAAAAAAGTTTATTTTCCAACTACTCCGAAGGCTAACCCGGAGCTCCGATTATTATTCGGGGCTCTGTTAATCGTGAGTTTACTCTGCTTAATTTCCATGTTTGCTGTAACTGGTAATACACTAAACTCGGCACATATTAGATATTTTGCAAAACTGGTGCCAATTTGGTAGCCAGTATGGCTGCAACTTGAAAAACAGTTTTCTTTAAAAACTTGTGCCCGACGAAAAAAAAAAAGCTTCCTTACAAAAATAAAATAAAAACGTAAATAGCGTTTCTAGATTTGACAAACAAAACAAATATTTTAAACCAGCAATTAGACTTTAGCTTCTTAGTCGTATAGCGACGGTTACTGCAGATTGGTTGGTTTACGTGAGTCAACGTATAGCAGGCAGTTGGCCTTGGTTGCGGATTCTCCCTTCCTGCACCATGTATGGTACTTTGTTAATGCTGGGTCTTGTGGGAATATGGGCTTTAAGATCATGGAATTGCGGCTATTCTTTGGGTGTGTATGTAATTAATATTCATCATTCAAAGTAGATTGGGGGAAAACTGGAGTAACGGGCAATAAAGAAGCGCTAAACATAATGCTCGCTAATTTGGATAAAAATAAATTAAACACACAGAAATATTTCTGGAACATTCCTCTTTTTAATACAATTTAGAACATACAGCTATTTCTAAGTTTCTCCTAAATTCAGTAATTAAAGCACTTCTTTAATCGGTGTTTCACGCTCTTGAGGATAGCGCCATTATCATCGATCGCACCGTGAATTTATCCACCCCCCCATTTCGTTAATTTTTTTAAAATATATATTTGTTTATATTGTCATTCCCGTTGCTTAATTTATTTAACATAAAATTATTCAGCATAGCTTAAATCTATTACAAGCTCTCCTTCTCTTATCCATGGTGCATATTTTGTCCATCCCTTTGTGAGATATTACTAATTGGATCGCAGCCTCGTTTATTTTGTTGGTAGAGCCCACAGCGTGGCTAACGAGATAGACAGACTGCGGCGCGATTCAGAGCTACTAGTAATGGTAGTCTGAAAAAACATGGCTAACACTGAATATCCTCATAATATAACTGCGTTTACCATGAATTTAACGAACACTTTATTTGTTTGTTTTGAATGTGGATATATTAGGCGACTGTAATTTCACTTTATTGGGCCATGACTGAACTAGAAGCATCAACTGGTTTCATTTCGCGCCGTAGCCTTTTATCTCGTCAGCCACGGCCCACATTTAGTGACGTAGGTATTGGTATTACTTACTTGTCTCTTTTATGCCAGCACATCCACCGCGACCATACTGTTCAAAGCAAAATACGTTTTATGAACGACCCTCAAAATAAGATTATGCAATGGCGAAATTATGGTAGTTTGCGTTATAACAGCCATGGACAGAACGAAAGTTGCCATTACCATTGTAATCACGATCTTCACTGTCCTTCACGTCCATGATAAGCAGGTTGCAGATCCTACACTCAATCGAGTTTGTCCACTTCTGGAGTAAAAGAGAAGCATTCTAAACATCTGATGTGTTACATTCACATGACTCTCTACCCACTGACGTTTATTTGTATAACTCCTACTATTTTTGTGAAACCGTCTTTTCTTTTTCTTTCTTTATTACTTCATGCTAATCCAGATACACCTTAGCAGAAACATTACACATTTCGTTTGTAGGTGTAAAGAGGAAGCCAGGTAAATACCTTAAATATACGCTATTTTAATAACAAATCGTTACAGCCATTTTTGAATAAATCAACAGTTTCTAAAAATGTTCCATGTAAAGCGTAGTTTGTGGTTGGGGGATTTCCTTAAAAATCTTGGTGTCATATCTCTGGAAGACACTGAACTTAAATACCAAGTTTGGTATTCATCCAACATTTCCTTTTTGAGTTAGGTTGTTCTCTATCACTCTTTCTCTCTCTCTCATACACAATCACAAGCACACGGGGTTTTTAAAAGGAATTTTTCATTCGGGGGCCTCAAAACATGTATTTCCGGCGAAATCTCCACATCGTGTTTGGATGAAATGCAATACTTTCTCTTACTTGTCGCATTGTTCAAAAGCGCAAAGAAGGAACCACGAAAGAAATGGTAGCCATAAGCTTACATAGAGCACGTGTCAGGTGATTGCTATACAACTTTTATAAAGTTGATTTGTTGCACTCATATGACTCTCTCCTCGCTCCTCTACGTTAATTCCCACATATGGGAGTGGTACCAACTATTCTAACGAAAGCTGACTCTTCTATTTCTTGTTAATAGGTACAAACTGTGATTATGCATTTACACATTTTGTTGTATGTATAAGAGCAATAGAGCAGCCTAAAGCGATATTCAAATTCAGATTCAGTGTTGAACCACACTGCAGATCATTCTAGCCGGCCCTTGTAGCCGTGGTCGCTGGAGCGTATAGTTTCGGCGCTCCGCCAAGCTGAGGGTCACGGGTTCGAATCCACCATGCGCATGGATTTGTGTGTGTGTGTGTGTGTGTGTGTGTGTGTGTGTGTGTGTAACAGTAATAAGCGGTAGAAAGTAAAACGGCGAAAACACGGTAACAACACAAAACCGGAAAAACAGGGGAACATTAAAGAAATGTACTAAAACTGCATAAAGAACTTGGGGAGGTAAATGCAATTAATTAATTAATTAACTCGTCATTGGTGTTTAAAAAGCTAACCGTGCAACGTCGGTTAGGTCAACTAGTTTGAGTTTAACATATCCTAAGCCTTGTTGACGTTTTGTGATTCATCGTGTATGATAATACATGTTATATATTGTTATCTTACTTTATTTCAAATCGACGGAAATACAGAGAAAACTGATTTATACGTATTGTGTTCATAGACAAACATTAATGCAATGAATTATACGGTTTGAAATGTCAGAACGTCATCTTTTACGATTAAAATTATTCAAATGTGTTTTATTTTCGTAAATTTGCTAACCTAAACTATTGTAACGTCAAGCCCTTCAGCTGAGTTATTTAAATTCGACTTTATTTTGACTTTTGAAGTTTTAATGTCATACCGATGTTCACTTTATTTTTATTTAAGTGTGGCAACATGCCTTTCTTTTTTAATTTTGTGTATTTGACATTAAAACAAAAACTGCCAAAGACATCCTTAGGCAAAGCACACTAGATTTTTGCCATATAGCAGTTATTTTAGTAGTATTCGACGTCCGCTCTTACTCCATGCGGCACCATAAGCGGCGAACTCTGGTGATACATGAAATAAAATGACAACTGGAAAAGGAGACGTTCCAACTCTAAGTTTAGGATACCTCCCCGGCATTTGCCAGTTATGAGGGCTGACGAAAACCTAAAAAAGGAACCTCAATCAGGGAGGATGGTCCTGGCGGAATTTGAGACGGACCTCCCGTTCACGAGTCCGTGTCCTAACGATCTTGGTACCATATAGCCGTGTGAGACCAACATATTGAAAGAGTGAAATGACAGAGAGGACAGGAAAGTAAACAATTCCGGAAGCCTAATACCATTCCCATGACAGATCGGGGAAAACCATGTAAAAAGCCTAACACCGGATATTGAATCCGAGACCTCTTGAATCCGAGTCATAGACTCGCTGAACCATTCCTCTCGGTGCAGGTGGAGCAGAGAACACTGTTGCCAAGCTTTTTCTTCTAGTATCCCGGGCAGTTTCTTCGTACTGAACAGAGAAGGAAACGTTGCAACAAGGCACTCACAATCACACTACAAAGAATTACACAAGAACCTCGTTTATCCGTCCTCATTACTCCAGATTTTCGGTTTATTCAGAGAGATTGTTGTTTACTTTTTCACCACGAAAATATGTGCGTTCTTTAATAATTGCATATGAATTATTTTATAACCTTAAATTAAAAATTAAATTGAGTTTTATTTATGGACACTCTTTAACTACTATGGTCTTTAGCGTCCCATTTTATATTGGGCGTGAAAGACTGCTAATTTTGCTCAGAGGCCTCTTTATCAGATTTAGGTTCTTTTACGTGCCGTAAATCTACGACACGGGACCACCGGCTTTACTTCCCTTCCGAAAGAAGCCATGCTAAGGATTTTTACGTCCGAAAAAATCCATCACCCTCCGCCGGGTTTGAACCCGCGACCTCAGGAAGTGGAGGCTAAGCATAGTAACCACTACACCACGGAGGACATGTTATAATGTTGACACCGCAGGTAACGTAGAGGCCGAGGTCGGCCGCACGCTTCAAGCTAACATTGAGTACCGTTACCATGGTCAATGTCACAGAAGAACAAAATTAAAGCGTGAATTTATTAGTTTTCCTGACAGTCCTGATAGCGATCGCAGACATATCATCTGGAAGGCTTTAAATTCTATTCTCCTTTACTTTAACAGTGATACAATTTGGTATTAAGTTAATAGTTTGTTTCTGGATTATCCGGGTTTTTCTTAATCCGGATTACCTTCGGTCCCACCTAGTCCAGATAAACAAGGTTGTTGTGTAATAAGCAGCATATCACGTTAACGACGATAATTTTTGGACTTTATTTCTAATGTAACTGCGATAATTGTAATTTAGAACAACTTTGCTCTTCTTTCCGAGCATTCGCATCATGAATCTTCGTGTATCAAGGATGATACAAATTTTGAGCACCTCTTAGGCAAAGCTTTGTTTCACACAATGACTGATATTCGCTCACTTTCTATATAAAGTCATGACACGAAGTGTGTGTAGTATGAGTACTGTTTTTACTTAGAAAGCACTCGAGGCGCTTAATTATTTTCTACAACTTGTACACAAATACATTTTGTGTATCTAATGTTGATAATGGGGATAAATAGCTGCAGCTCTTAAATGTAATGTGAACCTTGTTTTCGAAAGCCTTTGATGTGAATATCAGCTTGCTGCTGTGTGGAGTGACATTACTTCCGTCATCATGTTTCCCTAGGACATCTGTTAGACGAACAGAAGTAAATGAAAAAAAAAAAAAAAAAAAACATGGTTGCATTTCTTGTATCTATTTCCATCTCAGTATTATGAAGCGTGCAAATTCCATGTTGCGAATTGCCACCTCTTTCTAACCGATTTTTCTTATAATGGAAGTACATACACTAATAGTGAGTATTAATCTAACTTTATCTCCTCTTTGCAATGGAAACAGGAATTCTCTCTATCTCTGCCTCTCTCTCTCCCTCCCTACACACACACACACACACACACACACACACATACACACACACACACAAGCACACACTTTGTAAGTATAATTAAATAGGTGCTTGCAATAACGGGCTAGCCATCAATTAAAAAAAAAGTTACATGCTTCGATCTGCTGCCGAAACTGCAATACATCCTCTCTGAGTTTGGCTAATCTTAAGGAAATCTGCATGGTGAGATACAAGGTAGTTGTGACCCTGTCCAACACACGGCTTGTGTGAAAGAACAATTAATTCCATTAATTGACCTAATAGTGGTTGGAACTATAAAGCCCGGGACTTAAGTACTTACAAAGAATGTAAGTCGTCATTGAGGTATGACATCTCAATACAATTTGAGATCTCCTTGTGGTTTACCGGGAAAAATGCGAATCAGTTGGAGAATTTAGTGTCGTGTCGGCATGTTGCCATGGTAACTCAGTGGTTAGAGCAACCGGACGGAGACCGGGAGATCCGTGGTTTAAATCCCGGCTATGGCATTGAATTTTTCAGTCATCTGATTCTACCTTTCCAACCCTGTCCAACACACGGCTTGTGTGAAAGAACAATTCATTCCATTAATATGCCCTTTTGTTTTGTTACAGCAATATTAGGCTCACTTGGCGTTTAGACAGCGGACCAGGTAGATGGCGTAACTGTGTAAGATGGTTGTATTGCCATTTTATTCTGTTAATCCCTCGCAGTAGTATAATTGGCGCAACAGTTCTAGACATGTGAAAATCTTAATGACAGCTATGAAGCGAGTTACTTCTCAGGTGGTGACCGGTAGTCTGCATGCTGCAGGAGTGCGTGGGAAGGTGCACACCGGTTTGCAGTGCACTGCACTACACTGCGCTGTACTGATAAACTTATAGCTATCCACTGCTGCATAAAGCCTTAATATAAAAACCTATCACTCATCTGCCTCCAATTCTTCCACACCTGACAGTCCTTTCTCTTCTGCGGAATCACTCACATCATTGCCGTTATCACTGCTGTCGCTACATTCTGCACCGTTATCCTGGATGAGAATTCTTTCTATTTGATTTTCTGTAATTCCATCTTTTTCGAAATAATACATTTTCCCATTCCGATCTTCCAATTTTTGCAAATCGCTGGCGACATAACTGCTCCACATCTTTTAATTTAAAAGTGATATTTCTACAGGCCACCCATTTTTTGACATCAGCCCGGATTAATTCGATTGGGTTTAGATCTGGGTGATACGTGGCAGACTAAGTACATTATGGCCGTGTTGCATTAATATCTGGTCAAGTATGTATGACTTCTGAAGCGGTTTGTTGGCTTTAATTAAGTTATATAGCTTTGTTTTACTCGTGTTTTCATCTAAAGCTATATTATGCCTAAGTAGCCAAGCTCTCATTTCTTCTATCAAGGAATTTGTGGTAGGTAGTTTGTCAGTTTGAGTGTTGACGCATTGTGAAGCATTGTCGATAACCAGAACGGACCCAGCAAGCATATTAGGTATCATCATGGTTTTGATTCACTTCATGTAATTTTCCATATTCATTTCTTGATGCAAATCCCCTGTTTTTTGTTGTGACTTGTAAAAGAAGGGCATTTTGAACGTTAATATGTATTTGCCCTTTGGCAACAGGTGCCCGCAAACCTATTCGCTATTGTTACTCCAACTTTTAGATGTTGTATGGCTACTGTGTATGTATGACTCATCTTCATACACTATAGTTTGACCCTCTATTTTTTACCTCTGAGTAAGATACTCTTCCAGCTGACATCATATGTCGTGCTTTTCTATTAGAACTCTTCTATTTGAGTTCGTTTTCTTCCACTTTAAAGCTAAATCTGTTATAATTTTTCTGAGATTTGTAGCACCACCTTGAAAATTTATGCTGTCTTTCAACTTGATGAGCAATCTGCTTATTGTTGGCACAGTTTTTTCTTCTACATAGAAATTGTGAATCGTGCGCCGAATGACGCATTTGTCGAAATCGTCTATTTCTATAATACGTTTAGGGACCTTATGTTTCTTCCCAGGTGTGTCAAATGGTACTCTTTCATCCATATGTTTTTTTCTTATCTTTGGGAGCTCTGGAAACGGAACTCATTGAAACACCAGTTGCTTTGGCTACTCTTTCTTCCACTCTCTTAAGGCTTTTGTGGAACCCGGGTGAACATATATTTTCTTTCTTCATCTCTGCTTCTTGCTTCATAAAGTCGAGGACATTTGCAATTATTTCCCTGCTTTGACTATGCAATACCTTACCACTTAACTTTGAAAACGCAGGAGCCATGGTTATAAACAGAACAAATATAAAATGAGCACTATTTAGGTACTACTCTCTTTGAAATTATAACCACATGCGAACACTATCTGTGCAGGACTGTATGTGTTACGCACTGTGAGTAAGCAAAGGTATTATATCGCCTTCGTTGATTAAGCTAAACATAAACCATTCCTAGGCTCGGCAGCTGGGGTGGCAATCAAAGTCACGATTCCGGAAGGTTTGCGCCAGCTATAACACTCACTGTACGTGGCAACTGACGTCACAAACTCGCTCGGAGAACCGCACTTGATGTCGAACCAGAAACGCGGTCGCTAATTCGCTTACTTCCGCACTGACTCACTCACTAACTCTCACTCGCGAGAACGGTTGATTATACAGGCAATGGAATCTTCCACAGAACATTCTAGAACTTTCTGGATCCATGATCTGGAGGCGGGGTGAATGAAACCTCCAGAAGACTTTGATTATCTAATGATAGCGATTCTGGTGTTTATGCTGGTGGGGGGGGGGAGTGCGCGACTTCTCTTGGCAAAAGAGATGCAACCACTGTCGAGACTGCTACTTCAACATCTGAAGGAATCAATCTTTACTCAGAATGAATTAGTCGATTTTGCTTGATTCCAGATAGTCTATACCATTCTACTGTTGTCATAAACAAATTAATGTTACATTATTTATTTTCTTTCTAGACCTACTTTTTATGATCAACGGAATAATACCAATTAATCTTTGGTTTACATTGAATCTCAGAGTATTGCTTTATTGAATGATGATGCTATTATTTATAATCAGCGATCGTATCATTAACGCAGATAAGACAAGTAGCCATTATTAAAATCGTGGATAAAATATTGCATGCTACTAGTAGGATGAGCATAATTTCCACTTTCGTGTAATTACAGAACTCGCTTTACACCTCCTTCTTGCCGGCAATGATGTTTATATCTCACTAGTTGTATCTTTGGTTTACATTGAATCTCAGAGTATTACTTTATTGAATGATGATGCTATTATTTATAATCAGCGATCGTATCATTAACGCAGATAAGACAAGTAGCCATTATTAAAATCGTGGATAAAATATTGCATGCTACTAGTAGGATGAGCATAATTTCCACTTTCGTGTAATTACAGAACTCGCTTTACACCTCCTTCTTGCCGGCAATGATGTTTATATCTCACTAGTTGTATAACTAACTTTTATTAATACCTAGAATTAAACTGACGTGGAGAAGAAGTTTTACATACTGATCTAGGATTTCAAAAGTTTCCTAAGAGATCAACTCGAAATTACTCGGTATTGATCTTCGGTGATGTACTTGGAAGTGAAACCATTTACCGACAGAAAATGGAATATTAAGAATTACGATTTGATACTGAAATTCTAGAGTATAGAATATTAGATGTAATATCAATATGTTCTAGCTCTGTAATTACAATGGAAAAAGATACAGATACTGTGTGAATCTACAGATACTAATCATTTAATGCAATGCTGAGTATTGCAGTGTACTTTAAATCTTTGACTGTAAAAATGAAATCTGTGCCACCGTAGTGATGTGAGTAAGGCTTTTCCTCTCGTGATGCAGTGCCTGGTTCGAATTCCGGTTGATGGAACGTTGCTAACGTCTTAAATCGGAGTTTTATTCACTTCTTAGGATGAATATCAAGTAGGTTTAGCATTTTAGGTCCCCGAGGTCGTTTTTACATTCATTTCATAGGATCAATCCAATTAAAGGAGTTAAACTTATAAATAAATGAATAAATAAATAAGGAAATAGATAAAATCACAGCCATGTATGCATTATGGGTAATATGTAGAGTCAGATTCCGTATGACAACTAAAGAAAACAAACAAATTGAAAAGCGGGAGGCAGTTGAAATAGTGAGTTATGTTTATGACCACACACTATGATGTATAATTAGAGCGCATGCTCATCTTTTTTCGTCGCTCTCGGACGTAGAACGCCAATATACAGCACAACTGCACACGCGACTCGTAGACGAACATGGGAACATAATATTTCAGTTACCATTAACATACTATAGATATTTACAGGTAGCACAAAATCCCTTGATAACCTTTATTCAAATACCACGTATGTATGCAATGATGTTTACAAAGGACGCCGGAATTGGTTAGTACTTTCTGTGTAAATGTTTCCTTTGTTATCGTGTTCCGACGGATTAAGTGTGCGTTTGTTGCAGGGTAATCTTGGAAACTATTCTGTCATTGCTGACGATTTTATATGAATTACGGTGTCCGAATTTTTATATCCTCCAATTGTACTCCCATTTTGTAGAATATTGATGCCAAAGGGTCCTTTTCCTGCTTTAAAACTAACATTTTGCAACTTTTGCTGTATTCGTTAACTAATGTATCAAAGAAGCTTTAGAAATCCACTTAACTTATTAAAAAATGAAAAATAATAAAGACTACTCATGTTAAGACAACAATTATTCCAAAACTGTTAAATTGTAAGTAGACAAAACATTCGCATATTTTCCTCCTATTTCATGAATAGCTAATAGGTACTAAAGGATTTTTGATCGTTTTACAAATATGATGGTATTTTAAGGGGAGGTGAATTCGTACAAAATAAAGTGATCTGAAATATTCTAGATCATTGTAGCTATATTTCAAACACCCATTTCTTCTCAGTTTTCATACATATCTACCTAAATGACACAGCAGGGATAAATGAAAGTAATAAAAAAATCCTTATAACTTCGGTTAGCAGCAGAGGTAAGTTTTACTTTCTCTGCCACCTATCTATTGTATTCCACCTGAAAATCTGATATCGAGATTTTTCTGGAAAATCATGTTTTGAGATCCAAAACGAAATGTCCAATAAATATAAAACTTGGTATCTACGTTCAGAATCTTCCATAGGTGAATTCGAAGATTTTCAAAACATCCCAACACCCCAAATTATCCTTTATCTGGAAGAATTTTCGAAATTTTAGGTTTTTTCAAAATGATTCCAAATATTTTTATTAAAATACCAGGTGTTTAATATATTTACATGACAAATAAACTGTATATATTGAATTTTCTTGAAATAGTCCGTGAAAACTTCTTCATTCGGAAGGAATTTTGTATAGTGTTGTGTAACTGATGAACCATAAAATAGACAAAAGATTGCTACGCAAAAGAAAGCAAACTTTAAAACCCACAATTTATTTCAAATAACTTTTTTGTTGCATCGGCCAATTCCGAGATATTTGTCATTATCGGTTTGAATGTTTTCAGTGCTGTCGCTATTCGCTTGTTTCTCGCGATGTTATGGAAAGAGTATGGAATTTTAAGGTCAGCATATAACGACCCGATTGTTAAACATCGGTTTCCTCTGTCCCTCTTGTACCTTCAACAAAATGTGCAATGAAACTATTTCTGCAAAATTTTATCTCGATTAACATAAAGTATATAGAAAAAATGTTTTCATAAGAATAGTTTGTAGTAGCTACACAAAAAATAAACAGTATTAGGAAGAAGAGAGTGATGTAAATGTGACGCATCAGGTTATTAATATAAATCTGTTTGATTTCATAGGCATGCTGAACCTGGAGGAGTTACATCTCCAAGGAAACTTGTTGACTACTCTGGATATTCGGATTTTGGAGACACTTTCAGATTTGGACACACTCTACATCCATGGAAATCCTCTGGAATGTGATTGTCGGCTCCTAGAGACATGGAGATGGTGCAGAGATCACAACATAACCACTGGTTATCGCGAAAAGGTGCCCCGATGTGTCTCTCCGCCTCATGTCGCCGGAATGTGGTGGCAGGTGCTTGCCCATGCTGAGTGCAAATCCGGTAGAATAGAGTTTGCCAGCGATGCCTATCTTGATGCAAACCACAGCTATATTTCCACTGAAGAAGAAAAGGACGTACACCTCGAGGAGTACTTGGAGTATGGTCAGCCGACAATACTGGTTGTGCTGTTTGTGTTTGCCGTGATTGGAAATGCGACAGTTATATTAGTGATCGCTCTGAACAAACGGATGCGTGGAGCCGCTTCCAGTGCTCTTGTTCTCAACCTAGCCGCAGCAGATCTTTTTTATGTCCTGGTGAATGTACCACTGTACTATGAGCTGTATCATCAGTGGGAATCTGGTGACGTGATATGTGCTCTCGCCTCTTTACCCAGACAACTGACACTGGGTGCCTCAGCTTTCACAGTGGCTCTTCTGGCAGTACAAAGGTATCTTGTCACCTCTGGGTCTACACTGCTAGCCACCACAAGGAACGTTGCCACCGCTATAGGAAGCATTTGGTTCGTATCACTTGTGCTGAGCATACCTGATATTGTGGCTGCACATTATGATGACATGATCTGCACACTACATTATAACCATAGGTAATTAATTACACTCAAACTTTCATTGCTCTGATTCAAGTTTTAGTTTTACTTCTTTACTCCACACTAGGACACGTATAGCACCAATGTACTCTAAACATTTGAGACTATGGTTTCATTAGGAGTGCATATTTAGAGGCATATAAATAAAAAATAAATATTTCAGAGAAGAGTGAGTGTGTGTGTGTATGTGAGAGAGAGAGAGAGAGAGAGAGAGAGAGAATTTGTACACACAAACATAAAGCATGGGTAAAAATGAGAAGTTGTAGAAATCTGACAGGTATTTCAGTCTGCTTGACTGAAATACCTGTCAGATTTCTACAACTTCTCATATTTTGAACATAGAAGAAATGTTTGACCCCTCAAGGAGGCCTTTTAGGAATTTTTTTTTTTTTACAATTACAAAAGAATAGTCCTACCAATTTTATTAAGATATCATAAATTGATATAATGGGATACAATAAAATGTAGAACTTAAAGTTTTCTGCAAAGCCCCTTAATCTCCGTTCTTTGCGCAATTCTGTACAATCATGAGAAAATACAAAAGACAGAAGAGTATGTAGTTCAGGAGATATACAAAGTGATGCAAATTCAGGTAATACCATAACCAGAGAATTAGTAAGTGTGGTATTATGTATAGGGATCCATTTTTCAAACAATTTGTATCAACTCAAACGATAAATATGAATTCATTCTGAGTTGAAATATTTAAATAAATCAATTTTATATTCACAGAATTGGAATTTAAATTAGATTAGGATGTTTTGCTTATTTTAAGTGGCAAATGTTTTGTGACATAAGAATTAATCACCACTATGAATTACTTTATATTACCGCTGCAAGCAGTTTATTTCACTACAAAATAGATTTTCTAGTTATGTTCTAAACTGAGAGATATTACACTAAACTAATAAAACTACCCAAATTTAGCACCGGAACAAAAACATGCCCCCAATATCTTAATATGTTTATACCAACAACATTTAAAGTACAGTTTGTGTTGCTATCACCTTTGGTCATATTGTCCAAGACCTGCAGTGTAAATATAGTGCTACCGAGATACAATTAGAAAGTATCTCATTTTTGCCAACTTAGAAAGGTGCTATTATTTTAACAAAGTTATTTTTGATATTAAGTTTTACATCTTTTAGCGAGGGAGGGGGAGAATTCCAACCATCAAAACCCCTCCCTAGCTATGCCTCTGAATGTAGGTATGCAATATTGATTAAGTCAATTCATTTTACTTTGTTTCCTTTTATACAGAATCTGATATTGACTGTGTAATAATGTAAGTGTTCAAAATGTCCTCCATCATTACTAAAAGCTGCACAGAACACTCTGACACACATAAGACAAATTATGATCAGCTTTAATGCCAGGAAATGTGTCTGAAGTATCTTATTCTTCAATACCCTCCACCTCCCAAAGGGAATCCTATTGGAGTGAGATAGGGTAAACATGGCAACCAGACACCACTGTGAGACCACTGATTGAATACTATGGGATAGTATTGTCAAGGTATTTCATTACCAGTACAGACAAATGAGGAGATCCCCATCTGTTGCAAGAGCAATTCAGGAAGCTCAACTCTTGTCATGAGTTGTGGCACCACGACATTTTGCAACACATTTAGATAATTGTTGCAATCCACAGCTGTATCAAAGAAAACTGGTTCTCTAACATCTATGCTGGACAGTGCACCACATAGTGATGCCTGGCTGGTTCCATTGAGATGTAATAGTCACATGAGAGCTTTTATCAGAGAACTTTTTTGTGAATCAGAAAAAGAACCTAAATGAACATGATGGCCCGAAATGATTACACAATTCCAAATCATTGCACACTCACACTTTGAGAAGTTCAATGTAACTGCCTTTACTGAGAATTGAGTTGCTTTCATTATGACCCCTGAACACCTCCTTGTGACCCTATAAAGCAGACTGCAGTGATAAAATGTCCAACAAGTTTTCTATTTTGCCTTTGCCTTTTGCTTTTCAATCACAATTTTATATTGACTGCTGCAAGTGAAAACAATTCTTGTATTTTTCTTGCCAAACAATTACTTAAGGCTACATGAAATGGGGTTTTGGGTTGAAAAAATGGAGTTTAAAAAAATATTTTTCTAATTCTTTGAAATCTCATCTTTGAAATGGTGTATCAATTATAAAGATAAAAGGGACATGCAAAACGTTTTGCAATCAACTTACCCATTGTTGGCCAATAATGATTACAAAAATGTAATTAATATGGCTGACAACAATTAAGCTTAAGCTATGATGAGATGATTTGTGTATAAGGGAGTTCAACTACTAGGTCATTAGTGCCTTAACCTTAAGCTATCAAAATATGCATAGGTGCGAGTTTAAACTTTAATATTCATAGTCCTGCAGTGTTGAGTTCAGTCCTGTGTCAATAACTGGTGAAAAATCGTGGGTATTTCTACAGAGAACATTAGATTCTACACTTTTGCACGCTACAAGCTAGGTGAAAGAGCAAAAAAGGTCTATGAGAACTTGTTAGCTGTTTATGGTGATCAAGTGTGTTCATTTGATATCCTTGCAAGATGGATTCAATCATTTAGAAAAGCACGAGAGACTTTGAAAGACAAACCGTTCTGGCCGGCCTCGGGAAGCTGTGAACGAAAGAACAATTCAAAGAGTGAGGAACTTGGTGGAGGAAAATCGACATATTACTGTTGAAATTCTAAGTATGGAAGTCGGTATCAGTGTTGGCAGCACTAACTGTATACTCCATGAACATTTAAAGCTGCAAAAAAACTGTGCAAAGTGGGTTCTACATTCTTTAACCAATGAAGAGAAGAGGAGAAAGAAATGTGCAAGGAAACTGCTAAGCATGTTTCCACCTAATGACCCTAAATGTTTGATAGATGCATGCCCTGGTGATTAAAGTTGGTTTTATTATTATAGCACACCAAATAAAGCTCAGAATTGTGTCTGGGTAAATGAGAATGATCCAAAACCAGTCATTCTTTGACAAGATTTTCATTCTCGGAAGTGAATGTTCATCATGTTCTTCAACTATGAAGGAGCATTAGTGGTTGACTGCATGTCAGAAGGAATGATAATGAATGGAGAATACTATGGCTCTTATGTTTTGAATCCTTTATTTGAAGAGCTGCGTCGTCCAAAGACAGGAACTTTGCTTTTGCATGACAATGCATCTCCTCACATAAGAGCGGCAAATTTAAGGAAACTGGAAGCCACTAAAGTCCAATTGCTTGGCCATCCACCCTACATCCTGGCCTTGCACCATGTGACTTCTGGCTGCTTCCTTGAGTGAAAACCAACAAGTGAAGGATCTTGTTTGGGCTCTAAATTCAGCTCTGTTGACAATACCTCAGTCTGAGTATCATAGTGCTTTTGACAAGTGGTTGCACTATCTACTACTGTGTGTGGAGAAATGGAGACTGCTTTGAAGGATTGTAAGGATAAGTTTTTGAATTCCATCCTTAGTTTAGACTTTAAGATGACATTGGCAAAACTTTTTGAATGCCCCTCGTATTATAATTGTAACTGTATTATTTTTAATTTTCAATAAAATGCTATATATGCATTTTCTACTTCAAACTGTCATGGTTCAACTGCTATGGAGCAGGGATGCATTAAGTTGCAAAACTTTGAGGACTAACTCCTGTAAGTTTACTTTTTTTTCTACTTAAGGAACATTTTTTCAGACTCTAGTTAACATGGAAGCATGCAGCTTTCAGGAATTACTCATGTTGTATTTGTGTAAATGCTTTTATTAAGATTAAAGAAGGGCATAAAATAAATATTGTTGAAAAATTAGGAACAAATTTGAAATAGAAATGTTTATGTCTCATGAAATAAAACACCTAATAACAAACTGATAGCACCAGTAATGAACATACACTCTCCATACAAGTACTGTAAAAAAAAAAGTCGTGTGTATAGTTTTAGTGGACCTGAGAAAATTTTCCTTATATTATACGTTTTTCATTATGAGAATTGGACATTCCATATACCCTTAAGTTCTTTAAGACAAGCAATATGATTAGTAGAGTTCTGTGTCATTTTTCCACCTTATTTTATGCAGATCATCATCCCTCATATAAATTCATATTAAAGTGCCTAACACCTGTTAGGCAGGTTAAGAAAGGGCTTTGGGGCACCACTCTCTATAAGTTGGAGTTGATTGCTATGTGTTACTGCACTAAATGGTGTTTACAAAAGTTTTTCAATGACACAACAATGACTCCGCCATACCTATGAAGTATCACACTAGTAAACCAAATAACTACTTAATTGTTTATTTAATAACTGTTCATCACTTTACCCCTGTAAAACACCTTTTCATGCATTTACCACTTGCTGATTAGGTTATCACTGACAACTGATTGAAAACAACAAGACAAACAGTCCTCCTCAAGTTCTCACCCCATGCAAACCTTAGACTTAGAGAAAAGTGCATTCCCCAAAAAATGTCCAAGGTTGTCCCAAGAAGCAATTTTCTCTTTACATATCTACCTTGCTGTAGTATTCACAGAAAGGAAACCACTTCCATCTCTGTCTTTCCTACCAACCCATAGTGAGTAATAGAAAAGGTGGAAACCAATGTCTCAGACATCATGTGTATTCAAACTTGGTGTCAAGAAGTTGTGCAAATAATACACTTTGTGAATATGAAGTATATGTTTATCTAATTGCATTCATTTGCAACTTAATAAACATGCCATATAATAAAATATTTTATTGAGAATTAAAACATGCCTCCACCACATTCATTGACATGCACTCCTAATAGCTAACCTTAAACAGGTGTTTGACAGCATGTACCTAATATAATTTTCAATGTCTCAGACTAGTTAATTACAGATTATTTGACTATATATCTTTATTTGAGTTTTAAAGAAAGAAGTCTCTCTTTCATTTTGAGAAAATAAATTTAGATGCTTTAAAAGTAGCTATCTGAAAACATCGCTTAAACTCATACCATTTGACATTTGCTTCATAAGCTAAAGAACTGGCAAGACTTCTAGTATACAATTTTTTGGAAGCACTGAGGTGTTCTAATTATTGAAAGGTAGAAAATATAGAGTAGGTTTGCATTCACTAAAAAATACAGTATTTGAACAACATATGCAAACACAAAATGAGATGCATCACATATCAATTAAATGTGGTTTAGTCTAGCCACACAAAAATTGAGGCCTGAGTAGCTTCTTTTCTGAAAACCTGGTTTATAAATAATTAATTTTAAAACCTTTATATATGTGTGTGGAAAAACATGTAACTGGTTAATGATTTATTTAATTCTTGGACCCAATGATTGTAGAGACATAGAATGTACAATGACCCCCCCCCTCACATACACAAAACACGTATAACTTACACCCTAGTGATGCACTTGAAACAAAGGTTGTTTCCTTTTGTGGCAGCTTGCTTAAATCAGCAGTAAGTTTATTGTGTTGCATAGTCCCAATTGTATTCATGTGCCTAAATTGCTTAACTTTGGGCTAATGTGTGCTTTTTATTTTCTTCTTCTTTCTTTTTCTTGCTCCATGTTTAAGTTTACTACAGATTGGTCATATCAGATGCCTAAAATTAATGAAACAAATGTGGAAATGAGCTCTAGGTCCACAAACACTAAGGAAGGATATGAAATAACTATATTATGGACTGGAGGTAAACCCCCAAGCAAAATTCAACCAGGCACTTTACCTTTAAGGGATTTTAATCATGTCCATTGCATTTTAAAAGCATCCTTTTTAATGCCTCTGTGAGCATGGATCAGTGAACAGCATTGCAATATAATGAGGTTAGGATTCTCTGTGATAGATGGAGGGGTCACTTTACTAATATGGTTTGGCATATTCATGCTATTGCAAAATAGCTTTAAAAACTGTAATAATACATTTATTAAAAACTGTTTAACATATATTTATCACATCCTATAATGCAATTCCAACTGGATTTCACTTCTGTTTTGTTTTAGCTAGCAAAATTTCAAAAGCCCTTAGCCCTGATTCAGATATATTCAGCTATGAATGGCATCAATGCAATTATGATGCATTCCACCAGCCATCCAACATTTAAATTGATTTTAGACATTAAATAACAGTCATTTACATATCTGGGATTTTTTGGGTTATCTAGAAAACACTTTTGAAATGGGAAAAAAGTATACTTCTGTTTCAGAAAATTACACAAATAAGGTTTTTTAGAATCATAATTTAAAATACACTGACCTGAATTTTGCATTTTTATGTAACATTATTGTAAAATAAATGTACTGTAAAGTGTTTCCTTCTTTCATTATACTAATTTTAATTGTACAAGAGATTAAAATAACGCTTTAACTTTGCATGAAAAATTTAATGATTGACACTTGCCAAGTTGATAATTTTAAATACTATTAACTGCTTTATTCACTATGAAAACATAAATCAGAGTAATCATTTTAATTAAACATGTAGATTTATCATTGCTGGGTGGGTCATAATGGCAAATTAAATTTTAAAACTTCTTTTATTGAAAGGCTTCCTCTTGGACAAAGCATAACAAATACATAATTACCAATAAACACACATATGATTGAATTGGGCAACAGAGCTGGTAGTCTTGGAGATTACTGGATATATATATATATATATATATATATATATATATATATATATATATATATATATATATATATATATAGGTGATGTCTCATTAGCAATGTTGGTTATTAAGCAAAACTTTATTTCAAATGTGTTGTTACAGGAAATGGTTTTAATCTTCAAAGAAAAGACCATTAAATTCTATAGTCCTGAGCCACCTTTCAGCGAGGTTTGTTATTCCACAATGGTACCGGTTTCTGGTTTTTGATGCGAAGAATTCGTTGACACCCATCTCAACTGCTTCAATGTTTTAAAAATTTCTTCCAAGTGAGCCATGGATCTAAACAGATGGTAATCTGATGGCACAAGATCAGGATTATATGCTGTATGTGGTAGCAGTTTGTCCTTCCAATTCCTGAATTTTGTCTATTGTTATTTGAGCTGTATGAGGTCTTGCATTGCTCTGCTGCAAGAGAAATCTGTTTCTATTAACTAATGCCGGGTACCTCTGCCTTAAAACTTGGTGAACTCATTCCAGTTGTTAAGAGTAAAGATCCACATCGACTGCACATCTATTTGGAACAAAGTCCCAGTGAATTGCACCTTCAAAATTCCATCAGACACATATCATTATATTGGGCCAAACCAATTTTTTTTTGCAGGCTGATGGGTATCAAGCGTCTATTTTGAGGTGTTAAGGTTGCGGTACTACACCCACTTTTCATCATATGTAACAATTCTCCTGATAAATTTATCATCCCAGGGATTAGTGATAAGCTGACAACAGATATCCACTCTACATTGAGCTTGATCGGGTGTCAATCATATGGTACAAATTTACAACTTCTGAACAATTTTTTAAGTGTCTTAATATGGCGATGTATGGTATCTTTTGAAGCACCAAGTGCTTCTGACAACCCCCAAGTGCTTGTTTGTGAATTTTCTTCCAAAACTCTGGGTATATCCTCAATAGTATAACTTGGGTTTTCCAAAACGTTGTAAATCTTTAATGTTTTGGTCTCCGTTATTGAAATGCTGGAACTATCGTTGTGCTACTCACTCACTAACAGCACCTTTACCTTTGACTTCACATATTACCCCCGAGCTTCAGCAGCAGCTTTATAAATTGGTTTCCAGTAGTGCTTCAGATGGATTCTAACCTAAAACTCTGTTCCCTCCATTTTAAAATCTTGTTTTACCAACTGCTGGCTGCCAACATGTTAACAGTGTGGAACAATAACCATAGCACCCTATAAAAAGTATTGAAAAAAATAAAAGCGCATATAAACCCAATTAAAAAACCAACATTACTTATGAAATAACCTAATATATATAAATATGAAAATGATGGCAGATAGCATGTGTAAATTGAAATATGTATGGAAAAGAGGGAAATATTTATTCCTGAAGACATTCTAATGGTTGCTCAGAGTACACTGAACTCATTGGCCCATAAAAAGTCTGTTAATTAGTATTACTTGAATCTAGTTTCTAAAATGAAATAAAAGATTGTAACAGTGAATTAAAAAAATTTAATTCATTACTGTGATTTAATACAGTATTTAGATTGCTATGACCCACAAAACTAACAATATTTTAATAATAATAATAATAATAATAATAATAATAATAATAATAATAATAATAATAATAATAATAATAATAATTCTTTATTGCTTGTGTACTTGTAGATACAGGTTAAAAGCATAGTCAAGACAACATTAACTCTACGGCTTACACAATTTCCTTCACATTCCCACAATACAATAACTCACAAGCGGGCATATGCAAACACTCACATCCATACATAAGTGCTTACTCTATACTACAGTATTTATCCAGTCTGTACAATATTATATTTACAAGGTAATGTTTTACTCTATTTTTAAAAAGGCTGGATAATATACTCTGTATATTTCAATATCATCTCTCTCTCCCTCTCTCTCTCTCTCTCTCTCTCTCTCTCACACACACACACACACACACACACACACACACACACACACACCTCTTTACTCAAATAAATGGCAGCAGTGGATAAAGATAATTATTCTCTTTACTGGAATTGAAAGGTATTGTTATGAAGCATAAAAGTTACTTTTGGAAACTAATGGAGGAGAAAGAGGAGGAGGAGGTAGCCAAAGATTATATTGAGGCCTTCTAAGAATGGTACCAATTTATTAAAAATAGCATTCTAAGAAAAACAATTTTAAGGATTCAGTTTTGTTTCCTAGTGTTTAAAATAAAAGAGAAACTATTTTATTATCTGTTCATATTTTGTAATTAATGTTTTTCTGAAGGATGTTACATGCCCTTCTCATACAGAGCTCAGTTTTTGGAGATAAAGAAATGTAAATGTATTAAATTAATGATTCAAATACTGAAACTATTTATTATTTGCACACACAGAAAGTAATCCTAGACTATATTAAATTAATGCTGCATTACATTAATGTTACTTTCCAAAGAAATGTGTACCTAAAATCAGATTGTTTATATAGGCATCTTTTTTGATTATGTATACTTAGTAATAAGCATCTAAAGCACAAATATGTATATAGGCCAAATTTGCACTGGCTAAATTCCTAAGGAAAAATATGTATACTTTAAATTGAAACAACTTCAAACATACTGGCCCTCAATAAGATTAATTTAGTTTTCTCATAAAAGTCTGTAAAAACTTCCCATTTCTTGCATTTTATATGGATACATTTCAGAATTAGACTTTTTTTTTCTTTCTTTCTTTCTTCTTCAAACTCTGGATAAGTGAATGGAAAGTTCTACTTAGAAAGAGCAGTCAAATCTTTGTTACTTTTACATAAATTCAATTACTTTTTCTTCTTCTTCTTCTCCTCCTCCTTCTCCCCCTCCAGATTTTACTCAATTGGGTTTTCATTTTGGATTGCCATAGTCCTTTGTTTGTCCAGTCTCCTTTGTTATATTAAAACTTGCTGTTATATTTTAAATACATGAATACATGAAGCTCTGCCTAAAACTCTGTTTCCATGTTGCAGGTTTGACCGGCTGTCAGTTGCATTCCATCTAGTGGTACACACAGTGTACCCACTTGGAATAGTTGCTTATTGCAACTACAAGACTTCACTTATTAATTTGCCAAATGCACCAATAAAAACAAAAGGTCGCAAAACACTAGGCAAGATTGTTCTATGGCTTTGTGGAGTGCTGTTTGTAATGCTAGTGCCTTATTATATTTGGGTAACTTGGTTCACATGGAGCTATTTTGATGTCGATTTCAACCCTATGTTTCTCCACTTCCTGCTGACATGTCTGCCAGTACTCAAGTGTGTGCTGGATCCAATTGCATTGGTTATTGCCAGTATGACATACCGTCGGCTGATGAAGAGACGGTTACTCTGCTGTAGGCCTAACACTTGGCGCCTGGAGGAGGATGTGTCAGGAGATTCAGACTTGCTGGCTGCATCAGAGCAGGAAGCTGCTGTACGATACCAAAATGGAACAGATCCAAATACTCCACAAGTAGTGGTGCACTAAGTAAGTAGGAATCATTAGCATTTAAATGCCAACCATTTAGTTTTCCTGCTTTAAATAAACTGCTTTCTCTTGATAAAATTTTCTTCTAAATTTGTTTAACAATTTATCAGCTCTATGATGCTCATTTATGCTCAAACTATGTAAACCATTTTACTCTCTCTATGCCTTATCTAAGTAAGAGGATCTATTGTACTTGAACCATAAATTCATATCAAGATTTCACTGGAAATGCAAATTTTGAGGTAACTTAAATAAAATTTTAAAAATTAAGAATAAAGTTTATAAAACCATTTGTGTTAAGTTATACCTACCTACTAGCACTATAATTTCATAATAACAATGTATCATAGCACTTTGACTATAGATTAAGTTCACTATTGTGACATTCCGTACAGTATGGAGGGTTTAGTATGTGAGACTTGTGATGTTAACTACAGCTTGTTCTATAGAAGGTTATGGAGACAGAATTAGAAAGATTAAATTATCATTTGAGCAGGAGTAGGAGCACAAAGTGAATAACAGGAATTGTATAATTCTGTTATTAAGAAATTTGCACCACAAGAATAAAAATTGTTCTGATTTCAAATTGTACAGGCATGTTTGAATCACTAAAATAATGGACATTTCCTCTTATAATTAAAAAAAAAAAAAAAAAAAAAAAAAACAAAGTTAAAGGAAAAGAAAGAAGGAGGGGAGGAAGCAAGGATGTAAGGATGGGCAGGAGGGAGGGAGGGAGGAAGGAAGAAATAATAAATTAAAATAAAATAAATAATAAAAAAAATAATAGCATACGTACTATACATGCAAGTTTAAATACTATATAATCAAATGGATTTTTCTGTATTCACTATAAAATTACAGCATACTTATGTTCCATAAAGGAGCAGCTCGAACATAACAGGATCCATATACCTGCAAGCCTTGATGTTCAGATGTTAATAGTTTTCAAAGTAAATCATTTTAAGTTGTGAGATTCAGTGAATCCTGCATTTGCATTTCATGTTTGTAATAATTTTGTTCTCTGCATAGCTTTTGTTCACTGCAGAGATATCTTCCCATTTGGCCTTTGATTGTCCGATCGTACATTGAGCATCTGATCTGTATTGAAGTGCCTGTTTAGTGATTCTATCAATGTCCAGTCTTTCTGTATGTTGGAACCATACCATTTGATATTGTTAATATTGTCTTCTAATTTAATATATATTTAGGTTCTTCATGTATTTGAGCATTAGTGGTACAATATTAATTTTTGCATACTATGCTCAATCATTTTGTACTGCACAGACAAGTGATTATGTCACAGTATTTTGTATATTACCTTCTCTTTTTGTAGCAAATCTTCTGCTTTGGACCAAATCAATGTATGCTGGTGAATTTCTGTTCTTCATTGTCAGTGTACTACAACAAGTGTATTAATGAATGGTTTACTGTTTTAAGTAATTTATTGTTTAAATAATATTACCTAGTGCAATTTAATCCACTGAGTGTGGTGAGAAGAATAAGTCATTTATGATAGCTTCAGTATTTATAGTTTTTTGGACCCTGATCTCTCTACCGCAGTAATAGCAAGGTAACTGATGTATTCATCACCTATTTTATTTATCTGCCACATAACCAAACATATTTTTTCACGCCCATCACGTGCTGTAGGGGTGATAACTATTGTTGCCGATTTAAACAATTTGTAAAATGCCAAATCAATCTGCTGAAGGAACCTAGTAAAGCACAAGGTGCTTTTCACCAAGCTATTTTATTCTTCTTCATACATTTTTATTGTTTTTCAAACTAGATGAACTGGGCAATAGTTATAATATTCCTTTTGAAGGGGGATTGGATTGAATACCTATTAGAGACTTACTCTTGAAAAATTAATTACAATGCTATGTCACTGCTCTTCGCTGTCATAACATTTAAAGTTTTTACTAGGTCCTAAGCAATATAACTCATAATAAATAGCTCTGTCACACATGTTGCGTGTAAGCTAAAATTGGAAGATAGAATCAGATCAAAAAATTCAATGCCATAACTGGGATTTGAATGATTTGAGAATGCCTTGTGGGAAAAATGTAAGTATAATTGAGATATAATTCCCTCAGATTGACTCTCAGTAAGTCGTTAGAGGTTGTATGATTATTAAATATTGATTCCACACATTCTGACTGCTGTAGGAAAATGCTGGAGATGATACCATGATGATGTAGAAGAAAACACAGATACAACTAAACTGTCATCCTCCATGAGATAGGGGTACCATGCTAGTCTCTAGTTCCCAAGATTGTGGGTTCAAATCAGGGGGAGGGTGATGGATTTCTTTGGGTGTAAAAATCCTTAGCATGGCTTCCTTCAGAAGGGAAGTAAAGCTGATGGTCCTGTGTCATAGATTTACGGCACATGAAAGAACCTCAAGCCTGATAAAGAAGCCTCTGAACAAAATTTCTGGTTTTTTTATGCCCAATATAGAATGGGGCGCTAAGAACCATAGCAGTTAAAGAGCGCCCATAAAAATTCAACTTAATTTTTAACAACTACAATAATCTCAGAAGAGGTCATATATGAAACTTTGAAGGAATTAAAGAATTTTAAATCACCTGGACCAGTTCAAATAAATAACAAATTGTTAAAGTATGGGGGAGAAATGCTAATAAAGGAGTTATGTTGCCTATTTAAAAAACAATAGTAAGTGGAAAAATAGCTACTCTTAGAAGGGGAGCATAACAATTCCAATTTTAATAATGGAATTAATATGGACTTAAAAAATTATAAGAGGCATATGTCTATTAAGTATAATCCAGAAACTGCTAAATAACTGCAAGTAGGGCTTGGAATAATAACTCAGTTTACAAGAAAAGAAATCTACAGCATGAAAAAAGCGGACACTATTATAGTCAGGGGAGGTACAAATGATATTGCAAGAAATAATTCAAAGGAAAGGCTACAGCATATTTCAAACTTCGTACATTGAAACAGAAATACCAACATAATAGTTATGGCTGCATAAAAAGACATGACCTGCAAGAGTTTTCATGCATTAACAACGGAATCCATGCACTCAACAGAAAACTGAAGAAACTCATGAAAACACATAGCTATGGGAAGGTGTTAGATATAAGCTTAGAGAGAAATGACTTCCTAAGGTACGGTCTTCATATGAACAAAAGTGGGAAGGAAAACATAAATAAGGAAATCGTAAAGATCGTCCATGAATCCTTCAGTGAAGATATAAGGCAGAGAGAGCCAATAGTTTTAAACCGGAAGGAAATCCAAGAACAAACATTGAACCAGGATAAACTATCATGGAAATCAGGACGATATAAGGAACCACAGGAAAGCAGAAATGAAGATGGAGAAACCACTATGACAGAAGAAACAGATGACTGGAGGAATGATAAGCAGATACAGGAATCAAAAGCAAGCAGTCTAGAGAAGAGGAACCATAAGCTGCCCACAAGAGATCAAAATTTTTTATGGACAGATATAATCAAAGCCAAATAAAAGGTAAGGCAAGTAATTCTACAGATTTGAGTAAAAATATTAGTGAGATTGACAGGAAAAACAGTAATCAAGGGTTTGTAAACAAAAATACAGTAGGTAAAAAGTCAAATTAACACAGTTTAGGGTATTACACCAAAATATTCAGTATATTGCTAACAAAAGGGCTGTAATTGAAAACACTATTGCTGATATACATCCATATATTATAATTTTCATGGAGCATGGCCTTAAAGCAAAAAAATTAAAGTAAACTAATATGAGGAATATAAACTAGCAATGAGTTACTGTAAAGAAAATCATATTAATGGGGTATAGCTGTCTACATTAAATTAAATTATAAATGCAAAGTAGTAGACTGCAAAGAAGCATGCTCAGAAATGATCTGCGAATTAGCAGGGGTGGAACTTGTTTTAAAGGAAAGAAATTTGATAATTGTAGTCCTCTGAATGCCGACAAAAAAGTGCTCATATATTAGATAATTTCCTATCTAATAAAATAAAGAACAAGCTAGCAGTATTTATTGTGCTAAGAGTTTTACAAATTTGATTGTCTACTGCATTTTGACCCTGGTCACTTATTCAGTAGACAATCACTACAGTTTATTTACATTTTACAAATTCTTGTCACTAAATTATCTTGCTCTTTTTTCCACTTTTTTTTTTTTTTTCACTTTTCATTTATTGATTACTTAACCATCACACATTCACTATAGTTTTCCATTCAAAGTAAGATGCACTACCTCTTACTTTTCTCTTTCCACTGTCCAAAGCCATTTATTTTTTACTTTACACAAAAACTGTCCAATGCTTCAAGCGTCCTTGCATATCATTTCAATTATAAGTGTATTTCTATCCCCCTTCAACCACTTCTTATTAAAAAATTCTTTTCTCCAATTTTCTGTTCCTTGGCACTTAAATACTATGTGTTCAATGTCTTCATTACCACCACATATCGGACATTGGTTCTGAGGAATACCCTGTCTTAGCCCTTTTAGCCTCCATGCTCCGGTTCTTAACCTTGCAATAGATTCTCTCTCTTCTTTATTTACTATGTCTATATATTTTTCCCTACCCCATGTATTTTTCATTGGCCTATAATAAACTAATGAGCTCTTTTCGGCAATCTCACTGAACATGATTTGTATTTCTATGTCTTCCAGTCTTTTCCTTGCCTTTTTCCAAAAATGTTTTACATTATTTTCTCTCCTTCTCCATATATCTCCTAACCCATTTTTCTCCAAAATATTCCGTAATTTACTTGTAATGGGAGCTTTTAATATAGACATGACAGTAGATAACAAAATGAAAAGATCAATGCTTGAATTAATGTGTAGGCATAATCTAATCACAGTAGACACAGGGTAGGTAATCATTCTGCTACTTGCATGGACCATATGTATATCAATTTGAAAGTAGAGAGTTACAAGATTGCACTAATCAAAACAGGACTTAGTTATCATTTTGGACAACTATTATACAGTAATCTTATTAATAAATTGAATGGCAAACCCAACACCCAGTATGAAGTTAAAAGAATATACATCTAAAATTCAGAAAACAATATAAAAACCACCTGGCAAACAGTAAAGTCTTTACATAAAGGTAATACTAGAAACAACATAGAAAATCTTATAGTAGAATAAAATAGCAATTGAATTCTAGAACCGCAACAGATTAGTGAATTATTCAAAGATTACTATATAAATATTGTAGGAGCATTAGGGATTGCAACAAATATGAGTAATGAAACAACTAAGAGGTCACAGAACAATTCTATGGTATTGTTTAGAATTACAGAAGACAAGGTTATAAAGCAAATAAATATTCTAGAATGTAAACAATTGAGTGGACTAGATGAACACACGAATGAAATGGTAAAATATTATAAATATGAAATTGTAAAGCCTCTAACACATATTACAAATCTATCCTTTAATACAGGAACCTTTCCTGAAATTTTGAAGCAGTCAGTCACGATACCAATTTATAAACAGAAGGGATCAAAAAGGCACATGGAAAACTATCGTCAAATTTTGTTATGCTCAGTATTTTAAAAAATTATAGAAGGGTTATTCTTGGAACAACTGCAGAAATTTTGCAATAAATATAATGTTATTTCAGAATACTAATTTGGTTTTCAGAAAACAAACTCAATGGTAAATGCAACACAGTTGGGAAATGAAGGACTTAATAGTAGTCATTCATTCATTATCTGTTTACCCTCCCCTTATGTAGGACTTACACCCCCCAGGACTTATAAGCGGGTGCCTGGGGTCAGAGGCCCATCGAGGAGCAGACACTCATGGATCAGACAGAGCATCCAGGATGGGTGATCAGCCCGATGCCTGGTATGGGATGAAGGAAGTAGATGAAACAAAATGTTGGTGAAATGGATGAAAGGAAAGGTGATGGAGCAGTTGGTGGAATGAATGGCGGGGGAAACCGGAGAACCCGGAGGAAACCCGCCCAGACGCCGCTTCGTCCACCACAAATCCCACATGCAGGTCCCTGGGATTGAACCCGGGCCGCCTCGGTGGGAGGCGAGCGGTCTAACCACTCAGCCACGGCGCCGCCGACTTAGTAGTAAAATTCTTAAATAGAAAGGAAAGCGTAGTAACAATATTTATTTATCCATCAAAAGCATTTGACTATGTTAACATTGATAAATTGATTGAAATCATGTAAGGATATGGGATTAGGGAAGTTGTATTAAAATGGTTAGAGAGCTATATCAAGAAAAGAGAACAGTGCATAGAAATAAGGTATCTGGACAAAAGGGAATGTAAGAAAATTTAGGGCATCCTTTAAACAGGTGAAATATGGAGTGCCTCAGGTTTCTAAGCTGTGGCCCTATTTATTCTAGTTAAACATAAATGAAATATTTAGTAAGATACAAAAGGAAGGGGGGATAGCAATAGGATATGCAGATAACATAACAATAATAGTAAAAGAGAGTACTGAGGAAAAACCAGAGAGAAAAGCTAATCAAGTACTATCAGTAATAAATAACTATTTAGAGCGGCTTGGCATGACGTTAAATACAGATAAAACAGAATGGATGCAAATCAAGCTGTGGGATAAAAGTGATTCAACCATAAATTTAAAAATAGGAAACAAAAATATCAGACAAGTAACACACTCAAACTTCCTCAGTTTAGCTATTGATAGAAATTTAAATTGGCAAATTTATGTAGAAAAAATTACTAAAAAAGTAAACAGTGGTATTTATGTCTTAAGACAAATGTGGCAGGTACTGGAACAGGACATCATTATGCAAGTGTATTTTCTTTTCATTCACTCACACCTAACATATGGATATATACTATGGGGTGTAACTCAGAAAACCATAATTTCAAAACTATTTAAGCTACAGAAAACAGTTATAAGGATAATTAAAACAATACATATTAAAAAAAGTTGTAGAACTGCTTTTAAGAAACTAAACATACTTACTGTCCCTTGTTTATATATATGAGAATATATTAAATATGTAGTTAAAACCATAAAGAGAAAAAAAAATTAAATTTACACTAATATAACAGCACAAGGAGAATAAATTACTTTAGAAATGGATTAAGAGCTTCACTACATAACAAATGTATAGAAACTTGTGCATATGCTCAACCACTTGCATTCCAGAATTAAACATTTAGAAGATAAACACAAACCAAAGGAAACAACATTATATTGAATTGAAAATGTATTCTATTCAATAGAAGAATTTAAAAGTGCATGCAATCAATAAATATGTATGTAAAAATAATTCTTGTATCACAGTACACCATCATATCTTGTAAATATTCAGTTACATCAATCATCATATATTGTAAATAGCATTATGTTCTGACAATGCCATGTAATATTTTTACAAATGGTGAATAAATGAAATGAAATGAAATGAAATGGATAAGACTTTTTTCTTGCATTTTTCCTTTATCCTCTGGTAGCTCTCAAATCAATGGACAGTAGACTCCTTCTATACATTATAATCACCCTCTCCGTAGTTCAGAATTGGTAAATGCTAAACACTTAAAAATTAAACTATCAAGACTGTGAGAATAGAGGATAACTATATCCTTTCAGAGGTTGTAGATCAATTAGGAACCACAAATTAACATTATAACACATTTATTTCGCTCACTGGTGAACATTATAAAAGACCATTTTAAAATATGACAGCGTGCCTGCTCGGCAACCAACATATTCCTTGTGCCTTATCTCACACACAGCATCTCATTACCGCACACCTTCACATCTCTATGTATAGATGTCACTAGCTCTATAACATGAATTTACCTATATTCCAACAATGAATGAATCAATGATTTATTATCTACTTTGAACTTAATGCAATTTATACAATGTTTACAATACAATAGAGTTGCTTATTATTTCTCTTCCCCTTATATTTAACATTCTGTTGTATATATAATGGGGAAGCATAATTTTCTGCTATTTACTTTTTTGCCTTTTTACCCTTTTTCTATATCTTCTCCTGTTTGCTTCACGTCTCTTTTAACCATTTTAACCTAATTTTTTCTAAATATTTCCCTGCTTTCTCCATATATGCATTTGATCTTGTATTAAAAACCTTCCTAACTTTTATTTCTATTGGTAAATTTTTCCGTTTCTCCAGTATTAAATTCTCTCTTCCTTTATCCGTGTCCTCACATTCCAGAATATGTCAATTGTCACGTAATCCATTACATTTAGTACATCTCTCCCCCCCCTTCTTCTCCCTGTTAGACCACTTAAATTCATTACACCTGTTGTTGCCCATGCATACCCCATACTGGCCTCTTTGTGGCATGCTTCGAAGTATCTTTCTTTTTGCCATTCCATTTTAAAATATTTATAATATATTAATGACCTTTTTTCCTTGAAACTACTTATAATTTCTTGCTTTTAACATCCTCCACCCTTGTTCTAATTTCTTTCCAGAAACCTTACTTTTGCTGTTTCCTTATGCCCATGTTTCCCCCATTCCTATTTCTTCCAATTGTCTGTATCTTGTGCATCCAAGTTTCTTTTTTCCCCATTTTCTCCTGTACAACCAAGCATTGCTTTAGTATATAATTTTCCTCAAGTAGCTTTATTCTGAGCCAATTTGGTTGCCCTTTCTTCCATTTTGCCTTTAGCTATCACCCTCCCTAGTTCTGCTTGTGCTATTCCATTCGGTTAAACTCCTTGGTAATCCCAGGCTTATTTTGCAAAAATTCCTACATATAGCATCTACATTTTCCCTTCCTTTTTCCAGCCTCCATATCTCTGCTGCATATAACATCCTTGTTTCCACCATTGCGCTATATATTCTTTCCAGCCATACAATTTGCATTTCTGGTATTTTGTTCACACATGCTGTGATTACCGGTATTGCTTGTTTCCCCTTTGCTAGGACCTTTTTCCTCTGTTCTTCTCAATCCCCTGCACTATTAAGCCTCATTCCTAGATAGTCAATTGTCCTCACTACTTCCAGCTCCATTCCTTCCCAATACCTCTTTTCAGTCTTTCTTAGTGTATATCCTTTATTAAAAAATCATGATTTTTTATTGCTTTTTGTTTATTCTCAACCCCAATTGTTTACAGTATTTGCCAATTGCTTCAATAGCTTTACTTAGCCTCACAACTGAGATGGAACCTGCCACTAGATCAACTGCAAACAATAATCCTGGTATTTCCTTACTATTAATAACTGGTGAATGCTTATTCAATTCTATAATATCATCTATAAATAGGTTAAATAGCACTGGACTAAGTTTGCACCCTTGTCTAAGCCCTGAATTATTCGCGTTCTCTTCAGTAATTCTTCCCTTGGCTATCTTCACACACCACCCATATTTGCGTATAAATGCTTTATATTCTTTGTAAATGATTTGTTCACTCCTTTCTTAATTAATTTTAAACATAGTGCATCCCTGTTGATAGTGTCGAATGCTTTTTCTAAATCAATAAAAATCATGTATACCCTGGCCTTTTTTATACTTAAGTATTTATCCACCATTGTCTTTTTAATTAATGTTATCTGTTGTTCTCCTTCCTTTTCTAAATCCTGTTTGGAATTCTGATAGCTTGCCCTCTTTCTCCGCCCATCTCTGCATTCTGTCAGCTAGTATCCCTGTGTATACTTTACCTATTACTGCTAGGAGGACAATACCCCTGTAATTTATAGGATCCTCTATATCTGCTTTGCCTTTATATATTGATACTACAATTCCCCTTTTCCAGTTCTCTGGGACTCTACCACTTTTGCATATTGAGTTAAACAATTTCACCATTAACCTCAGCCTATCATTATTTTCACACCATGCTTTCCAGAATTCACCTGGTAACCCATCAATTCCATAGGCCTGGTTATTTTTTAAGTTTAATATTTGTGTTTTTACTTCATTTATCTTAATTTCTTTGTCTAAATCCTCAATATACTGTATTCGTCTTTTTAAACTCTCTTGAATTTTGACTAATATTTGTACCCCATATAAACCTTTAAAGTAATTGTACCATGTTTCCGCCTGCATGTTGTTCCCCCCACTTTTGTTCTTATATATCCGTTTCACCATTTTCTGTATTGCCTTCTATCCTGAATTTTTGCTGCTTAATTCCTTTTACGACTTAATGTTTTTCCCCCATTCTTTCTTTTTTGGCTCCATTAGACATTTATAGCCCCATCTTTGTATTAAAAACTTTTCTTTATCTTTTTGTTCTCCTGTCTGCTCCCATTTCTTTAGTTCTCTTTCCACTTTTTTCTTTGTTTTGTAACATTCGTGATTGTACCATCCTTCTCCATTTTGTAAATAAGTGTTATTCTCCTTCATTTTCCATCCTGCCTTTTTTATTATGTGCTCCATTCTTAACATAGCTCCCTGTATTTCACCCTTTTGTATTAACATTTTCAGATATCATAACCCTATTATTTCCATCCCCTTTTCTAGCTCTTTGCAAAATATTTCCCTATCTTTATCCCTCCATCTATATGCTCAGAATTCCTTAGTGCTTTTATCTGATTCTATTCTTTTCATCTCGCTTTTAATGTTAAAACTTACTTTTAATGGGAAGTGACAACTAGTAAAAACATTGTTCATGACTTCAAAGTTCGCACAGTATGCATCTAACTCTGTTGAGTATAGTATATAATCTATCACACTTTGTCCATTCTTATGTGTAAATGTGAACTTCCCTTCTTTATCTCTCCCTTTTAATCTATTACATACAATGATATTATTCATTTCACAGAAGTTGATCAGCTTCATTCCCTCACAATTGCATATTTTGTCTCTACTCTTCCTAGTTTCTATATCTGCTGTATTCTTTATATTGTTTTTTATTTCACATATTCTGATTTGATCTTCCCTATCCTTGCATTAGTCTACTATAGTTATTATATATATTTCTACATATTTTCCTGTATTTCTTCTATATCCTGCTGCACTTTCTTGAACATGTTTTTATCATAGAATTTTGAAGGACTCGGTGGGTTGTATACAACTCCTAAGCACACCTTTCTTTTGCTCACCTCTCCTACTTACATTATGCACCACAATACCATCCCCTTTCCTATTCCATTTTGTGCTTTCACTTTTATTTTCTTATTCTTCTTCTTCCTCCCAATATCCGCCCTTTCTCTTTCTCTCTCACTCCTTCTTTACCATAGAAATTATAATCACTAATAATCACTTTTACCTCTTTATTTAACCAATTTTCCACTACTCCCAACACATCAACCACTTTTAACACTTGGAATATTTCACTGTTACCAATTTTGTTCCACAGCCCCTCCACGTTGCATACACCCACTGAGAGCACTGATGCCTATACAGCCCCTGTTCTGTCATATCTTAGTTGGTCTGTTCTTCCTTTCTGCCTTGTCCTCTGTGAGTCACCTGTCTTCTCTCAGCTGATCTTCTAGTTGTAATATACTTCCACTTGGTGATGGCACGATACTTAATCCAGTTACCTCATCATGAATTCTTAGACCTGCTGATGCTGATATGGTCAACTTCTTTGCTTCATCCTTTAGCTCATCGCTGGATGACGTCCTTCCTTGGTGACATCACATGTGGTTGTCTCTCCTCCTTTTGTCATTTCTCCTCTTCTGCCATCCTGCTTGATTCTCATTCTGCCGAATGCTGATGCAAAATTATTTGCCCATCAAATATTTTGGTACCCTTAAGTTGTCTTGCATTTGACAGGACTAACATTTTAAACTTCAGGGTGCGAAGTTTTACCAGTATCAGTCTGTTGTTCAAATTTCTTCTTCCTAATCAAAATGAATTGATTATTTCAAAACCACGTATCTGCAACTCTAGTTTTTTTTTCTATAATTTCTTCTACCTGCTGCCATGTTCTTTTTCCTCGTTCTTCCGCTACTCCAAAAATTACGATAAACTTCCTATGTCTTTCATTTCCTCTCCCCAGATTTGTTACTCTCTGTTCTAGTATCCCCAACTCCTACTAACATTTTATTGTTCCTTTTAGTTCATCTATTTTTTCCGTCAGTTTGGATTCCAGTCTTTTCTGATCTCTACCAGGTGCTCATTCATTTTTTTTAATAAGCCCATTACATTCTGCTCCGAAGATCCAGACCCTGGGTTCATTTCTATTCCTCCAATCATTAATAGTATGGTCACTACTATTAATAGCAATAGCACTGATGTTCCTCCTTCCATTTTCTTCTGCTGGTAGTTTACACTTCTAATGTTAAATGCTCCAATTCTCGCTTGGTAAATTTCTGTCGATATCCCCATGCCTCCTTTGTGTCACATATATGGAGCTATTCGCTGACACATCCATTCGCTACACTTGCTCAACTGCAACTCCATATTCCAACAAAGACTATTGAAGTAATTATGATTTTGCATTGTGCAATTCATACTTAAGCTAAACAAAGTTAAAAATATATACTGAAATGGCTTCATGCCTACTTAATAATTAGTATTATTATACTTAATAATTAATATTTAATAAATGGTTTTTTGTGTTTTTATCTAGAGAATAAATCCTTCTTTGTATAACCTGGAAGTAAAAGTTAGAAGTGTAACCATCAAACACATGAATTCTTCTGAAATTGCATAGCATTTTTTGGCCCACAGATCATCAGCATTTAAAAACATTCAAAAATCAATTGGGCTCTCCATTTGGGAAAAACTTTTTATAGGTACACAAAAATAAACACAGATTATTAAATTTTGATGTCCCATATAAAGATAATCTCATCACACAGCATGTCCAGCCAGGAAACATCACATGAAGAAGTGCAGCAAATAATCTTGGCTGATGAGGGAGAAAACAAGTCTATAAAATGTGTTCCAGTAACTTTTTCATATAGAAGTGAAGCTAGGGTGATAAAACATTCACTTTGAGTATTTAATAAATTCGATACTTTAAGCACATATTTTGTCCTTGAGTAGAGGTAGCAGCTTTCAAAGTGCCCCTTCCTTCACAGTATAACTTGCAGCAAACAGTCATCTACTGTCCATGCACTGGCTATAATCCTATGAATGAGGATGAGTCTATTAATAACCAATGTACAGAATTTTCCTAATTTACCATTAAATTTATGTGCAAAATTTCATAATGTATGTGATTGTGTAACACTGTATTGTGTGATAAAAGGAATTTAGCTTTTAAAAAAACTTTCTGAGTATTGATTGTTGACAGTTGTTTCATGCGTGATTAGCAGAGTAATATTTAGGACATGTCTAAGCTTTTGGCATAATGACTCTTCACCAGGATTATTATTTTTTATTTGTGAAAATTATTTCATCTGTGTAAATATTAAATAGCTTTGGGCTCAGCTAGCAACTTTGTCATAATGCAGTTTGTGATGGGATCTACTGTTATTTCCCTTCTGAAATTTTTATGTAAAAAGAATTATCCTTATGCAAGTTTGACATAACCATGATTATGCTGTAGCCACAAATTCCCTTCAGTTGCATTTTGTACCACATGTCCATCAATTTTATTGTAAGCTTTTTCTAAATCAATAAAAATGTTGAAAAATATATGATATTATACATTATATCCATTTATGTTCTTTTATTTCTGAAGTACAATTTAACTACTAGTCATCAACAATCGCCTCAAAGAGTAGGTAATTTATTCCTTGTTGTGATGTTGCAAATTATTATGATGGCCTTGTTTTTTCTGAGTTAACCCGTCTAGGTTTGTAGTACTAAGTGATCTTGGACAATCTGTCATCTTACATTCACTCAAAATTAGCTCTCTGTTTACTTGCAAATATTTTAGCTGAAGCATTAGGTGGAAGAAGGACCCATATGCCAATATGTGTTTTTGAGAAAAAGAGAAACGTAGTACAGTTGAACTTTGCTTATCTTATTCACTTCTACATTTGTTTGCAGTATATATGCTAACTTTTTAGGCATCAAACTTTGTCCATTAATATTTAGCTCAATTATACCTTTTTTAGTTATATATTTTCTCATTAATACATCACATTTTTCTGGTACCCATGTACAAAATATATTAATAATTTACTTTCATTTATATGTTATGTTTATGCTATGTTAAGATATATTATGTACACTGTATCCTTGATGTTGCAGCACAAAACAATAGGAATATTGGGCAAGGCATCAATAATTTCAGAATGCATAATTTCTAAGCAGATTTTAGCAATATGGTTGGGCAAGTTCATTCTTCCCAGGTTGGTATCGATGAAGAAGTAGGCTACAATAAGTGTACAAGAGGCAATTCAAGCTCTAGAAGTTAAACAAAAATGTCTATCATCACAAAGTATAAATCATAACAGCATTTCTGTGTTTGGTGCATATAATCAACTGTATATGACTGTGTAGGAAAATCAAAGAACAAAGAAAAGTTGATAAATATTTTTAAATCAGTGTAAAGCACCAGGACTGTGAATTTTTTTTTTAGTTTGAAGTATGAATACAGCACTGGTATGCATGTAAGTACTCTAAATAGTGTATTATGTTTATTATTTATGTTTTTGATTCATTTATTACTTCATTAAATTAAAGAATACATAATTAGCATGAGTAAATAATAATAATAATAATAATAATAATAATAATAATAATAATAATAACAACAACAACAACAACAGTTTCTTTTCCATAAGAAAATTCACTTTTACATTTTCTCATTTATACATTATTTTAGCTGTTTCCCTTTGCAAATGTATAACTGAGGTTTTACTAAGTTTGATAAGTTTGCACCATACCAAAAGTCTGGCTCTCCCTTTAATGTAAATAATGTACACTATTTATACATTTTGGGTTCATTCTGACATGATCTTGTGGAATGAACTTCAACAAGTGCTTATTGCTTGCAGGTGCCAAGTAATACATTCTTGGCTACAAGCCACAGTCCATGCAATGGTCAAGTATAGGGCATGACAAATCAACGGAGTGCAGAGGTGTGTGTGGGGGGTGTGTGTGGGGGGTGGGCGTGGGGCATAAGCTGCATGTTGTTGGTTAACCTAGTAGTCAGAGAGTATAGAATAGGATGATTGCTAATGGGAACAAAACTTTTCGTTTCATCCCATAAACAGAAACAGTATTGAATCATATAAGCTTCTGCCCCGCTTCCAATCTTCTATCTATTGAACTGTATTGTTGTTCTTGATTGTTATTAGTTATCTATGCTCATTACATTATCTGTATGCCATGTGTTTTGTGCTGTGTTGCATGTATACTACAATGTGTATCAGGTTTTAATTTGTGAATCAAAGGTAAACAGTACTATAAGGGGAAACAATGAATTCTATTTAGTCTCTTTTAATGCAACCTTTTTCAATGCTAAACTTGATGAAAAGAATGAAATTAAATGTATTGGCAGGCCCACACCATGCCTAAAAGTCACTCGGATAGTTAAAACAAGAACAAGATGTTTAAACAGGAATTTTTACAGCAATATACAAGTATATATGAAAAATATGACTGGATGTGTGGTTGTGATATTAAAAACATCCTGATTTGCTTTCCTTGCATTTTGTTTGGTGGTGAAGATCCATGAACAAAACATGGCATGAATGATTTGCACCATCATCATGACTGCACCAAAAAACACGTAGCATCAAAGTTGCACCTGAAAAATACTGTCAGTCTTGTTATGCTTGGCAATGTAAATATAACAAAACAAATGGACCTTGGATATTAGAGAGCAACTAAAGAACACAACCAGAAAGTGGCTCAAAATAGATATATTTTAAACATTATTATTAATTGCATTATGTTTTGTGGGGCCTTTGAGTTGGCTCTGTGAGGACACCTTGAGTCAGTGACTTCACATAATCCTGGTATTTTTTGTAGACTGATAAATTTCAGTGCAGAGCTAGACTGCGTTCTGAAAAACCATCTGGAAAATGAAACAGTGTTTATGGAAACCTTACAAATGAATCCAAAATGAGATATTACAATGTATGCTTGAAGTCTGTTATGAGGAGATATCGAAAGAAATAAGACTCGCCATTTTTGTCTGTCATAGAAAATGAAACCAACAATGTAACTTCCAGGTACCAAGTGATAATTGTCTACAGATGTTTGGTAAACCATAAGCTAGTGGAAAGGTGCTGAGGTTTTGTGAATCCTACAAAGCAGATAACTTAGCTGTGTGCATATTGCCAGAAGCAGATCAACAACTGCTAAGCTGTGAACATAAATTGATAGCTCAAACATGCGATGGGGCTAATGTTATGTCTGGGTCGAAAAATGGCATTCAATCCATCATAAAACAGAATACATTCATTGCATGCACATCAATTAAATTTAATTATGCTAAATGCAGATCAGCGTATAGTAGTGTACAAATCTTCTTTATAAATCTTCAAAAATTTGTGCTTTTTTCTGTAACTTTCCTTAGAGAACATCAGTTTTAGAAATGGTACAGAAGCGGCTGCCAAGGTCAGTGCAAATGAGATGGAACTTTCAATCGAGATCTGTCAATGCAGTTTTTGAATACAGGGAGGAGTAAATAGAATGCATGAAAATAATAAGAAGAGGCAAAAGAATCACCAGTCCAAGTTCTGTTCTTCAAGCATCTGCTTTTATTGGAATTTTGACTGATACAGGTTTCGTATTTTGGTTGTCCTTCTTCCATAAAATTATGCCTCACATTGATATTTTCTACAACCAACTTCAGAGCGGTAACTGTACTCCTACAATAGTTCAGGATAGACTTAATTATTTTGAGGTGGAAATTCTCAAAATTAGAAGAAGACAGTAGAAGCACCATAAATTCCACTGCAGTTGATGAGAATGTGACAAAGAAAAGAAAAATTGTAGAACATACTGAAAGAAAACAAGAGGAAGTTGAAGTATGTGTTATAATGATTACTGAAATGAAAGACAGATTCAGATTTGTTGCTCATATGAAAGCAACCATTCTCTTTCAGCCTGGCAGATTTTGAGAACATAACATTTTGTTCCCAGAACATGTAAAAGCTGCTCTTCAGACATATTCTTTCATTAAAGAAAAGAAACTAATCACAGAACTTTCTACAATGTATAGTACTGAAGAATTTAAAAACATACCTTGGATTGTTCCACTAAAGGAGTTTTTTAGGGATAATAATTTATGTTCCAATTTTAGTGAATATGTTAAGCTACTAAATGTGATTCTAATAATCCCCATGACAATATGTGAGGCAGAAAGATATTTCTCTACTCTGAAAAGGATTAAAGCATTTCTGCGTAAACAGTGTCCCAGGAGGAGTTATCTGCATTGGCCATGCTTGCCATTGAAAGGGACTTCATCATGCAGATCAAGAACTTCTGGTCATTGTTAAGTTTTGTTGGCAGAAAGGAGAGAGGGACTGATTTTCTCTATAAAGTGAGAGCTACATGCTACACAGTGTTTAAGAAATTTGCATGTGTTATATGCTGTGAATTCCCATATACTTGTTTATTTGCGTAAATTTATAAGCCTAAGTGAGGAAATTAATACAGTATTGATTACTTTAAATATTTCAAATTACAAGAATAATTTTGTGAACCACCAAAGCTCAGAGTCACCAGCTGCCCCTGGTAGACAATCTTTTAAATCTAATTCTTTTCCATATTTTAGTAGTATAATTTAAGATCCATAGCTTTGTATTTTAAAATTTAAAGCAATGAATGCAGCCCTTCTTCTAAAGAACTTTTGTAAGATCTTTTTTTTTAAATTAACATTTATTTTTGCTTCTGATTGACAAATTTTGGGAAATACATCAGAAACAACTGTTTTTAATCTATTGTTAAAGAACATTTTTTCTATAATTTACTAACTACTTATTTTCAAAATCACTTCTGAAATTGCTGAGTCTGTATGTGATTTTCATAATGTTCCTCACTGGCTAAAGAAATTTCTAACTTTGCTGAATTATTCAAGTTGTTAAGTCTATTTCTTCTTCTAATATGTTTTCCCAAATAGTCCCTATTGTCTCTTGGCAAACATTGGAGAAGATCCTATACATCATTTTTCTTTGTTGGGACTGCTGGACTTACTCGTACTTGCCTTAGTGTGAAAGATTAAGTTTGTTTACATCATTGTTCCAGAAATCAAGAGTTAAACCCACCATTTTTTATTGATGTATTTCACGAAACAACCAAGACCTTAACCACAAGATAAAATGCTATTCCACTGTGCTAATTTATAGAACATAAATATGCAAACATTCAACAAGTTCAAAATGTGAAATATTTTGGCTAGAAGGGACCAGCTTTGGATCCTAACAAAACATATGTGCATTGGCATTGGACCTTTCTGCATTATAATGTGGATTTTGCAGTATGAACCTGTCCAACAAATAATGATCATGCCTTGTTTTGTTTGTATTATCAGTGTAAGAATGTCACCCAGTTATAGTCTATCATTAGTATCTAACAGCACACTACAGTTAAATGCCAACACTTGTCATTTCATGCTGTTTTATAATTATATCCAAACATTGAATATAATAAAATTGTCGACAAAATTATTCACACTCTATAACATAATGAACTAATAACATTTTTTAGCTCTGATGAATTCATTATTTTCAATTGTAATTAATGCAGAATCCATATGTGTTTGTTGTGAAAAAATGTGTAAACATGATATAATAAAGTGTGAGTAATTTCTGTAATCTTTTTCCTGGGAACAAAGTATGAGCTGATGGATTGTCAGCAAACAGTACTCGAACTGAGAATCACATGAAATGAGATGACGTCATTTTTCCATACTCTAAGAATGGTAACATGCCATAAGTCAATGAGGAAAGTAGAGTTTCAACCTGGCTCCAGAAACCTTAAATATGCTTTGCGCTGGCTTGGAGAACGTAATTGGCTAGTTTACTCTCCATCTCAAGATGCTGCCTACTGGAAATACTGTGTTTTATTCTCCAGAAACAACTGTTTTTAATGCTATTGTTAAAGAACATTATTTTCTACAATTTACTAACAACTTATTTTCAAAATCACTTCTGAAATTGCTGAGTCTATTTGTGATTTTCATAATGTTCCTCACTGGCTAAAAGTATTTCTACCTTTGCTGAATTATGCAAGTTGTTAAGCCTATTTCCTTCTTATAATATGTTTTCCCAAATAATCCCAGAATGCAAAGTGCTTCTCCTAGAAAGCTTGTTAAGTGTGCTTATAGAAACTGGAAAAATGCAAGAGAAGACTTACGTAAGTATGAGAGAACAAAGTATCATGCCCTGTACTTGGAAAGTTCCACTAATGCAGGCTGTATCATAAGCATTGACAAGGCTTTGGATGCTGGATATCAAACTCAGTTGGAGTAAACATTAAATTTGAAACCTAACATCAAGTCAGCAATACTCCATATGAGAAGACATCTTGCTTTGTGGGGTCATCAAGAAACTGAAACTTGATGAGCCATTATGGAAAGAGTAAGGAAACTTTAGAACTCTTTCTGAGATTTAAAGCTGAAGCTGCCAGATTCTGAAGAATTGCTTGGAAAATATAGGGGCGAATGTCAAATATACAGCTGATAAATCCAAAATGAGATCATAACAGATTTTAATAAAATAATTTGAAGAAGCTGTTGAGAAAGTTAACACTGTTAATCACTACTTATTATTTTGTGACAAAACAACTAATATCTGTTACATTTCTCAAATTTCATTTTGTGTAAAATTGTTTCGAGGACAAGAACATGCACAAACATTTCTACAGTTCAGCCCAGTGAATGACATAACAGGAAAAGGATTGACTCATACAATTTGCAAGACAATGGATGACATGAACTTGCAGACAAACCATCTTAATCAAGGTTATGATGGTGCATGAGCAATGAGTTTTCATATCAGAGAAACTCAAGCCTTTGTGGTTGAGAAACATCCCAAAGCTCTATGTTCATTGCTACTGTCACTCACTTTATCTGATTAAGGGTATTCTATAGCGAGATTAAGAAAATACAGGGAGAGCCAAAGACTACGAACCGGCTGTGCAGTGTTTTTCCTGTCCACGCCCTCGTTGATGTTTGCCGCTACATAGAAAGGTGCAGATGAAGCCATACAACATTTTTAAAACTACTTTTAAAGGCTTCACTTAACAACTTTATGAAATGTGTTTGAGGACAGAATTATTGCTAGAGATTTGTGGCCCCCTCGGTCCCCTGACCTAACCCCCTGCGATTTCTATCTGTGGGGTAACTTAAAACAAATTGTACAAGACAAACCCACACACCCTGGGAGAAATGAGGAAATTTGCAGCATTTCTCAATGTGAACTATGGCGAGTGATGAATAGTTTCCTAAAGAGGTGCCAAAAATGTACGGAAAACAACAGTGGCCAGTTTCAGCATCTGCTTTCATAAAGTTGGACAAGGACATGTTGCAGAAGGCAATGGAAGAAGAGAATTAAAATAGTGTGGATGTTTACCAGTTGTCATGGTATGTGTACCAGTTGATTATGTTTTATTAACAAGGCAAATTAACAAATTGATATAAAAGCCAACATTTTTATGTAATGAAAGACAGTGGGTCAACATTTAAAAGTTAGAAAGCATTTTTTGTATTATTCTGTTCACAGAGTATACTACATATTGGTGACTCCAATGCACAAGATAAATAAGAAATGCAACACCAATGTCGGAAGATGAAGATGCACAGAGGATTATCTGGAAACGAACAAGGTTAATTCCACTGTTTTGGTTGGAAAAGCCTGAAACTTGGCTCTACTAAGTAGAAATGCAATTTAATATTATGCAAATTAAAACAGAAGACACAAAATACAACCATTTAGTATCTCAATTAGAACCTGAACATGTAGAAAATGTCTGGATATTGTTAAGACCAATGAGTCGAATAAATACACTTTAGCTAAACAATGACTCTTGAATATCTTCAAAGAAAGTGAAGTTTAAGTTAAATTTATTTCATCCATGATAACATCTACATCTTATGGATTTGTCAAGTACAATAATTATTTACAATTACAATATTTACAAATACAATTTATTTACAATTCTTGATTACCAGCCCCGCACTTAAATTCCTCCAGACTATAAAATGCTTTTACTAGTAGGTGCCTTTTTATTTATTTCTTAGTTTGATCGGCATTTATGATCAATTTTATTTTTTCAGGTAGCTTATTATAAAGTTCTGTTCCCATAATTTTTACACAATGTCTGTTTAATGTGCCTCTGATTACTGTTCAGAAATAATCATTGTTTCTTAGGTTATATGTGTGTATGCCAGCATTTCTTGTATCATTTTCCTCTAAAACATGTTTATCGTCTCATAAATGTATATACAAGGAACAATCAATATACCATTTGTTTAAACATTGATTTTCATGTACGTCTATTATTAACATTACCTGTTATTCTAATTGTTTTTTTTGTTTTTTTTGGGGGGGGGGGTAATTTAAAAACCTTTTTCACTTCTGTTGTAATATTTTCCCACAATATTATTCCATATTTTATGTGTAAGTAAATAAAAGCATAGTACACCTGTTTAAGTGTTTCGTCATCTATGGTTTTCCTCGCTTATCTCATTATATATAAACCAGTATTTATCTTATTTTTTATATGAGCTATATATGGCTTCAAATTTAGCTGTTTATCTATCATAGCTCCTAAAAAATTTGTGTATTGAATCTCTGGTATTTTTTCACCGTCTATTTCCATTTGTATACTATTTAGATTACATTTTTTTAATTACAAATTTATACAGGCTGTCATTTTAGTATTTAGAATCATGTCCAGATTTATATAGTATTGTTTAATTTTTTTCATTAACTCATTTGCTTTTAATTCTACCTCGGTACCTGACTTACCTTTAATTACTACTGTCATATCGTCTGCATACCCAATTCCTACATTTTCATTTTTTGTACTAATTCAAAAATATCGTTAATATACATTAGAAACAAAAAAGGACCTAATTTTGAACCTTGTGTTACTTGTTGCTTAACTGTTTGGAAGTTTGATTTAATTTTTTCTACAACACCAGCACTATTTATATGGTTTATTTCAATGCACTGCATTCTGTTTTTAAGATAAGATTATCTTTTATTTTTTTAATTAGAAGTTATTCATTATTGGATTTTTTTATTGTCAAATAAAAGTTTGATTTTGATTTTTATGCTTACCTTTATGACATTTTTGTGCCAATCCATGAACCGCATGATTTTCTAATTTGTTTATGAATATATCTATATTTACACATCAAATGCCTTCGATAAATTAAAAAAAAATAGCTATTACTTTCTCCTGTTTATTTAATGCTTCTATTACATAATTATTAACTTTACTGATTCCATTGATTGTCGATTTTTTCTTTTGAAACCCAAATTGCCATTCTGATATTATGTTCAATTTAGTAAAATAATTTTGCAATTTGCTTAAAAATACACCTTCCATTATTTTTGATATAGTTGTACGTAATGTAATTGGCCTATAATTTTCTATATTCGTTTTCTTCCCTTTTGTTTAAATAATGGCCTTACAGTTACTTTCTTTAAAGCATCTGGAAATGCCCCTTGCATTAATAATGTGTTTATAATGTGTGTGAGCACTTTAACAATTTCAATTTTAACCTCTTTTATAATTTTATTTGACATTTCATCGAAACTGACAGATTGTTTTAGGCTTAAGCTTATCAATTTCTTGTAATACATTTTTCTCCAAAACTTCTAATATTCCCATTGACTTTACTCGACTGGATGCTACTATTTTTGCTTGGTTAGTTTTTTGCCCATTTGTCATTTGTTTTTTAATATTTATAAAGTAATTATTAAAATTCATACGTATTTTGTTTGGGTTGCTTATCTCAATATCATTTTCTTTGATTGTAATATTTCCCCATTTTTTTTTTGTTCTCTTCTTGTGTACCCTATTTACCATATTCCATAGAGTATTTGTCTTATTTTCTGAGTTTACTACCAATTCCTAATTATACCTCATCTTTGCACCTTCACACACTTATCAAATATTCCATTGTAATTTTTGATATATTTTAATGATCTATACCCCATATTTACATGTTTCAGAGAATTTAGAAAATTTCACTCTCTTCCATGAAATTTGTATCCCTTTTGTCATCCATTTTCCATACTGGGCACCCATAAACCCAAATTGACTTTCACTTTTTTCAGTAGTATTTTGGTATTTAAGACTTTCTGCAATATATTACTAAAGATTTCATACTTTTTATTTACATTTTCTGCTTCATAAATCTCTTTCCAATTTACCTGTGCGAGAAATTGTCTCAGTCTATTTAAACTTCCATTATCTATTTGCCTTTTATATTAAAAATTATATGTAAGGCCTCTTTTTTTATGTTTACTTTTAACAACTGGCTGAAATGATAACCTATTCCTGCTTTTATTATTTTAGTTTCCCATTTATTTTCTATTAGATTTGGAAATACATTATCATTACAGTTTCTGTTAGTTTTGTGACCCTGGTGGGTTCGTCTATGCCAATTTTTAAGTTTAGCCTAGTTAAAGTTTCTATTAATCTACATTTTACTGAATTTTCTTTTAGTAAATCAATATTTAGATCCCCCATTACTATTTTTATTTTATTTTCAGGAATTGTGATTAGGAAGTCTTCTAAGTTTTTAATAATTTTTTTTTTCATTTGTTGCTGGGGACCTGTATGCTCCTATTAGTACAATGTTTTGCTTTTTCAAGAATACTTCTATGGCTGCTAGTTTACATGTCACTTCCACTAGAAATTTGCTATAATCTGTTTCTTTAAATTTTATTGACTCACCCACATAAATTGCTACTCCCCCACTATTGTGTTCTTGTCTACAGTAATATGTTCTTGAAATACAACCTTCATAATTATTTAGTATTATTTCTTCTGTTTTTAAACCATGTTCGATAAATACTAATACATTTGGCTCTATCTCTTTTAACAAGATTTCTATTAGCATTCCCTTATTGCTTATTGCTTTGTTCTACATTTTGGTGATACAATGTTAAACCCTCTTTGCTTTTACTACTCACACTTGCTACCCTATAGATTTTTTGTGTTGTTTCCTCCTGATTTTCTACATTATCTTTTGCTGCTTTACATACTTTAGTCTCCACATTTACAGAATTTAGTTTATGTTTATCCACTTTGTTACCATCATCTATAGCTAATTATAGTTTCCCTGTTTCATGCATAAATTTACCACCTTGTTTATCATTTGGCTTAACTCATACGAACCTTTTCCATTTAAATGCAGACCATCCCTTCCCAAACAACTTTCATCTATATACCTATTTGAGTCTACATAAACTCCTTTAGCAGCTTTACATGCCCATTTAATTTCATCATTTATAGCATTTATAAACCTTTTACTGTAGTCTCTTCTTATTACTATGCTATTTACCACCACTTTTGCCCCTGGAAAACACTTTTTGGTACACACAATTGAGTTGTAAACTTCCTCCATAACCTCACTGGGACATTTTCCTTTTTTAATATTGTTTGTGCCTACGCGCAATACCACCACTTTAGCATTACACTTTTCACTGTCCCGTTTTATTATATTAGACAGATATTCCACCTTTACACCTCTATACACTTTCACATTTGCATCTTTTCTGTTAGGAATCATGTTTTTTATGACTGAGTCACCATATATCACAACATTTTTCTCTTCTTCGTTCTCCTTCCTTTTCTTTCTTTTTTTTCCCCCCTGTTCTTCTTTCTTCATTTTCTTGGTCCTTGCATTTGGATTTGTCCACTTGTAGTTAGGTATCTTCCCTCGTGGTTTTCTTCTGATTCATCTGCATGAATATTTGTTCTTCACTTAACACCTCAAACCTAATTATGGTGTTGATGTTTGGGGCTGTATTTCTTATATCACAGTCCATTTTCACCATTGATGAATACAATGCTGATGCTTTATCTATTTGAGTCTCTATATATGCTTCTAGTTCTCTTTTTTGTATTTTCAGTTATTTTATTTCTTCTTGTGCATTTCTAGGATCCTTATTTAGAGGTTCAAATCTTTTGTAAGGTCGCTATCATCTCCTCTTCCCTCACGCCATGTGCTGTTTCATTGTTAGGTGTTTTCTTCCCTTCTCTATTTCCATTTTCGCTATCTTCATTTCTGCCTTGTCTTTACCATATGTATTTTGATTTTTCGTCCTTTCCTGTTTCTTCCTCTATATCTTTTCCTGCTTTTTCACCATAATTTTACTGCTTGCTTCTCATCATTGTACACCTGGTCACCATCTTGAAGATAAGAGAATTAAGGGGTTAGTTACTGGCGTTACTGGCATAGACTTGGGGGACCTGAAACCAAGTCAGTTGCTAAGGAAGATGACAGCTTTAGCTGGTGTAGATGTCTCAGATTAGGCGCTGAAAACCTTATGGTTGAAAAAATTGCCCAATTCAATCTAAAACATCCTGATAGTGAACAATGAGGAATTATAAAACCTAGCCATAATGGCAGATAAAATAGTAGAAATGAAACCCCATTGTGAGTTATGTTCTGTAAAACAGATACAGGAAATCTTGAATCTATAACTGTACCTACTGTAATTTATCTTATGGCTAAAATAGCAGGAATGGAGCAACAAATTGCAGCTCTGTCCCTTCATGGCAAGGATAGATCTTGCAACAGAAGTCAAAGCCACCATCATATCAACAGCCGTAGCAAATCTAGAAGCAGGTACAACCCTCGAGGAAAATACTGCTACTACCATTTTTGATTTGGACAACATTGCTAACTGGAAAAATGCACATTTCTATGCAGTTGGCCATTTCTTAGCAGTTGAATTAGCGGCAAGTTCTGTTGCTGAAATGTGTTATCACAATACTTGCCTATTTGTGACAGACAAAAAATGGGTTTGCAACTTCTGGTAGATGTGGTGCTGATATATCTATAATTCCAGGGAAATCTGGTAGAAATGTTGAGAGTTCCTATAGATTGAATGCAGCCATGGGACTGAAATTCCTACATATGGTGTTAAAGTGGTCACTCTAGATTTGGGATTGTGACGCCCTTATCAGTGGCCATTTACTGCAGCAAAATCAAGGCAATATTAGAACCCGATTTTTAAAATAAATTCCAATTATTGGTTGATATTGTCAACCTCTAATTTTCATAACTCACGGGGAGTAGAGCATGGTACTGGATTTCAAACCATCACAAACTACACGAGGTCCGACGGGGCGAGCTCAACAAAGTTCCTAAAACACCTGAAAATTCCTAAAATATATCTAAATTATTGTTTGGAAGAATCAATCTACGTGAAGAATTCACATGACAGAAATTTAGATGGCAAGTATATATATTGATCAATAAAGATACATAATACCTTTTGCTGATGGGCGTCTCCCAAGCTAAGTCCATGTCTGCACTCCTCGATAGTTACAAGAAGAGAGTGAGTGTCAGACGCTTGCTACTGATAGCTGATTTTCCCCCACTACCATTACATCATTCCAGTCCGTACTACTAACCTAACATAGTCACCAAAACAAACATTACCATAACTGAATGTTAATACATATATTTCCACAACCAAATGCCACAATATATATAACAAAAGGTTGAAAGACAGTGTAACCAAGCTATGTTCTGCAGGTGAATTTAAGCTAGTCTCGTAGAAAAATTTAGTAAGCCTTATGAGTCAGTATTTTAAATTTACGGACCTGTGTTTGAATATCCAGAAATAATTAAACGCAATTTGGTAACAAGTAAAGCTAAATATAATATGTTGTTGTTGTTGTTCACCAATGGCATTGGGGATTAATTGATCAACATTACACCGGCATTCCAAAACAGCACTAAGAAGTGCTCTTATTTTAATTTTTTTGGCTTGGGAAGCATGCCTGTGTTGTAGTCCATTTAGCATTACCCAGGGAACACCACGTGGAGGTGGACTACGTTGTTCCCCACTAAATATAATATTAGGTACCATATTCACATTGAAGGATCACATGTGTATGCTAGGGCAAGACAATTAGACCCAAAGCGCATGGAACTGGTAAAACAAGAATTTCAATTCATGCTGGATAACTATATTGGTAGGCCCTCTAAATCCTCCTGGGCCAGCCCTTTTCATCTTGTGAACAAAAGAGATGGCTCTTTAAGGGCTTGAGGCAATTAAAGAAGATTAAATGAGAAGACAGTTGCTGATTGTTATCCTGTACCATGGATATGAGATTTTCAGTGCATCCTGAAAGGCACAAAGGTGTTTTCAAAAATTTATCTCTCCAAAGCTTCAGCTATTGCTGAAGAAGATCTAACAAAAAACTGCTGCCATTACACCTTTTGGCCTTTTTGAGTTTAATGTAATGAGTTTTGGGCTCAGGAAGCACCTTCAACATTTGAACACTTTATTAATGAAGTACTTTATGGACTAAATTTTGTTTTCCCTTAATTAGATGAAATTTTAATACCTTCATCCAATATAGAGGAAGACAGATCACTCTTGAAACAGGTGTTTGAAAGACTGTCAAGATATGGCCTCCATATTAATTTGTCAAAGGCTATCTTTGGAGTAGAATAACTGGAATTTTTAGAACATTTGATAATTCTGGAAGGATTCAAACCATTACCCAAAAAGTGCAAGCAATTCTGGATTGCAAGTTGCTAATAAACTCCATGAGCTGCATATGAAAGCTTGTATGAAAACTCAAGCTGTTCTTTATGATTACTTAAAAGGGGCAAAGAGAAAGGACAATAGACAATTCATATGGACAGCAGCAGCAAAAGAGATATTTTAAAAGTGCAAACAAGATATTGCAAAGCTGTATTGCATACACTTCCAAATCCTAACCTTTTAATGCCACTAAGCACTGATGCCTCAGAATCTGCAGTAGGATCAATAGTACAACAGTTTGAAAATGGAACTTTGAAGCCTATTGCTTTCTTCTCACAGAAGCTCAACAATACTCAGAAGGTTAAAGCACATTTGACAGAGAATTGTTGGCAATTTATCTTTTCAATTAGAAAATTTAAATATCTCCTGGAAGGAAGACAATTTGTTATGTCACTGATCACAAACCAATCACATATGGATTTAAAAAAACAACGAAAAGGCAATGTAGCTGCCTCACCTTTAGCCAGATGAGGCAGCTACAATTTATTTCACAATTTTCCACAGACATATGACACGTCAATGGGCAAAGCAACATTGTTGCTGATGCCTTGTCCAGAATGGAAGAAGTTTCAATAGTGATTGTGAGGAAATAGCTAAAATCAAATTTAAGATAATGAACTTCAACAGCTATGGAAAGAAAGTGATTCTTTGCAATTTGTACAGTACCAACTTCCATCATGCCAAATACTCTGGTATGATCCATCTACCAAATATGTCATACCATATACTCCTCAGCAATTTCATCAACAGATATTTCTGAAATTCATACTCATATTTCCATGTCTTCAGTGTATCTTCTTGATAATTTTCTTGAGCTGCAATCGGTTTAATCATCTTCTTCGATTCAGCCATCCCATACTTATTAACTATCTTTTTTGCAAATTTTTCTTGCCATAAGAAAATTCCATCTTTTGTTCTGGTAATTTGTATACCAAGCTAGCTTTCAGAAGAGTCTTCCACTGTTACAACAGTTTCCATTTTCAGTTTTTCTATAAGACTGCATATTTCTTTAATATCAGCTCCAATGAAAAGACCATCATCCACATGGATTGCCAAAAATAACTTCATATTCTTGCTCTTAAAGACACATTGGTCAGTCTTCAAAGGTATATGACTCAAAACAAACTGTACTTTTGTGACATTTATTGTTTTGTGAGGCTTGGCGTAGTCCATAGAGAGATTTCTTGAGTAAGCATACCTTTCCTGGCTATTGTAACCTTCAGGTGCTTGCATGTATATTTCTGAATAAAGTTTTCCATTTAAGGAGGCTTTTGTTATATCAAATGTTATAATTTTGAAGTTATTTTGGGCTGCAATAGCAAGCAACAGTCTTAGCATAGTTCCTTGCACAACTGCGCTGTAAATGTCAGAAAACTCTAAAGTATTCTGGCACCCTCTGGCAACAAGGCGTGCCTTATATATTCGATTATCTTTTCTCTTGAAAACCCAATGATATGTTATTACTTGCTTGCCTACTGCCTGTTTCTTATCTACTAATTCCCAAACATTATTTTTCTTTAGTGATATTTTTTCTTTGTTTATTGCCTCCATCCATTTTCTTCTGTTTTCACTGGACATACAATCAACATATCTCACATCTTCTTCCTCAGATGAGAGCAGTGCCTGTCTCTTAGGTATATATTCTTCTCGTACTTCAAAGTCATCAAAATGATGAGGAGATCTTCTCTGTCTTAGCTCTAGACCTTCTTCCTCTTCTTCTTCTATATATTCTTATTCATCATCTTGTTGTTCTTCTTGATTCTCTTCCTGAGCTTGATCTTGAATTTCTGTATGATTTTTATCTTCATTGTTTTCACCTTCATCTTCATCAAAAAATTTTAAATGTGGTTCCATTATCACTTATTTTTTAAATCTTTCAGTAAACTCAACATCTTTTGATACATATGTTGTTTTTGTGGTTGTATCCCAAAACTGGTATCCATTTGTACAGTATCCCACCATGATACCCTTCTGACTTCAATCAAGTTTCTTCAGATATCCAAGTATTTTGCATACACAATCTGTCCAAATTTTTCTAAATCAATCAAATCTGGTCTTCTTCCACACCACCTTTCAAATGGTGTGACATTTATAGTTCTTGAAATACTTCTGTTGAGAAGATAAGCTGCTGTCTGCACTGCATAACCCCAGAATTTATTGCTTAATTGAGAGGAATGCAACATAGCACAAACCTTATTAGTTAAGGTTCGATTCACTTGTTCTGTCCTTCCATTTTGCTATGGGGCATCATTTATGGTATATTCTATCATAATACCTCTTTCTTTACATGCATTTTAAAATCATTGCTTCTATATTCACCACCTCTGTCACACCTAATTTTTTCAGTTTTTAGATTGAAATGAGCTTCTGCTTCCAAGATATATTTTATTAAGTATTCGTCAGCTTCATTCTTTGTATAAAGTAGATACACCTTCAGGTAGTGAGAAAAATCATCCATTACAGTAAGGAAATACTCTGCATTGTGATGTGTTGAGGGAGATATCTTGCCACACACATCAGTGTGCAATATCTATAGTATCACCATCTACCCCATCACACAGCTCAGAAATTTTCTTAGAGTCAACTTCACCTGCAAATTAGAAATCAGTTTCTGTCCCTTTTTTGTGACTCCTATTTCTAATTATTGTATGTCTTCAGTGTTCTTCAAAATATTTACATCCCTCACAAAATGCTCTGTAGCACCAGTGTCAGCCACGGATGTAAACTCTTGTTTATCACTCAGCATTGCATGCTGATTACTGCTCTCTGGGTAAGTTAAATATACTACCAATTTGTTTTTATCTTGTCGTTCATGCCTGGACTTAAAGAAACATTTTATTTGATCATGGTTAGTCTTCTTTATTGTGCTAAGAGTTTTACAAATTTGATTGTCTACTGCACTTTGATCCTGGTCACTCATTCAGTAGACAATCACTACAGTTTATTTACATTTTACAATTTCTTGTCAATAAATTATCTTGTTTTTTTTTTCAGTTTTTTTCACGTGCCATTTCCACTCGTTTTTCACTTTTCACTTATTGGTTACTTAACCATTACATATTCACTACAGTGTGCACATTCAGGAAACGTACCTTCATTAGGATATGATTTCTTTCCAGTTTTATTTTTATCTTGTTGGTTATTTTCTGGACAATTATCTTTAATGTTCCTCAGTATTACATTTGTAACATATAATACCTTTAAAGAACTTCTTTCTTTGATTTCTAGTGCTGTCATTTTTTTTGGTTTGTTTTGTTTTGTTTTCTGGAATCCTTGAATGCTACTTGTTCTTCAGTTAGTTTTTTAGTTTTAATCTCTTCTGTAGCAAATCTTGTTTTAAGGTTTTCCAGTGTCTTCTGATCATCAGAGGAGGAATCCCATGGATTGCTAAAATAGTGATACCCTTCAGGCAAAGCTGCTATTATCCTGTTATAAGCATTGTATCAATTGCCTTCTCTTGCGATCTGTTAAGACTGAAAGCCACATGCTGTAGGCTGACAATGTTAGACATGATGTTCTGATTTTTGTTAATCTGTCATGAATTATCCTTGTTGTATACAGCAGTCAACTGATCAAACATTTGTTTTGGGGTTTCACAGCAAAGAATATGAGTCTTGGCACTTATATCTCCTAGCTTGTGCATCCTTCTTTATCCATTCACCTAGCTTCTTGGGATCAGCTTCCTTAGTTTCTCTAGGTTCATTGCCATTGACATAGCTCCACAAACCTTTAGCTTGAAACAGAGTTTTTATCTCCAGTTCCCATAAAGGAAATGTGGTTCCATCCTTGAGGTATTCAAAGTTCTCCACTTCCTCAATATAAATGGACAGAAACACTACCTACTGTTCTCTTGAAATTATGGTGTGCATTAAGATATACAATGAAGTACTCAGCAACACAAATGGTCCATAAAAGAACCATTAGAACTCCTGGTGAATTTTTCGAAGAGCCAAATACAAAAATTGAAGCTGATAGCTTTACGTCTCAATTGCAGAAGTATATGTTACCCCTGAAACTCACCACAATTAAACACACATCAAGATCAGTGTTTGTCTCAAAGGCCTTAAGCCTTGTAGCCACATCTTTGTGAAATGTGGCATGGTTAAAAAGCCTTTGGAGCCTACATATGATGGACCATTCCCTGTAATAACAAAACAGAAGAAATATTTTACACTAAATATTAACATAACAGTGGATAGATTTAAACCTGCTTACCTTTTGCTAGAAGAAGAACCTCCAATGTCTCCACTTAACAGTGAGCTTAAGAACCCCATAGATAAACCTATTACTAATATTAAAATGCCCCCCCCCAAAAAAAAGGAAGGACAATTAAATTTCCTTCTCGATTTTTGGAATAAGTTGTCTTGTATAATAATGTTTTCTAATATTGCTGCTTCTCATACTTTATATAACACTGTTAAACTAATTGTTAATTGTGTTTAATGTGTTAAAGTGTGTTTAATTAAACTGTGTTTAATAACAAATTGATATAAAAGTCAACATTTTCATGTAATGAAAACAATAAATCAACATTTAAAAGTTAGAAAGTGTTTTTTGGTTGTTATATTCACAGAGAACACACACAGTGCTACAAGATTGCTTGTTTTGGAAAGAGCTATCAAAGACAAATAAACTAAACTGTCCCATTTGAAGATTGAACAGTATGACTGTATATGAGCATTCATTGAGTTTCTCTATTTGCTGTTATCAGCTGTGGTCGAGATAAAAGGCTGGAGTAACAAAAATGTAGCCACTGATGGCAACTCCTATAAAGCACCAGAGAGGTGTGGTATTCTAATATCCTCCTTTGTAACAGCCTTCATTTTCTCTGTAACTCTTCCTCTTAGCATTTAAAAAATTTGGATCTCTCCAGAGCTGTTGACTTTGCCACGAGAGTAAAAGAATCAATTTAGAAAATAAGAGACAATGCAGACGAACTTTCTGCAATATTTTCAAGATGGTCATGGATATATGTAGTAACCTAGAAATTGCAGTTTCTTGCCCACAGACAACAGCTCGACAGACATTGAGTGACAATGAGTCTTCTCAGACAAGTAAAGAATATTACAGAAAATCTGTTTTCATCCCATTCCTAGAAAAAACAATAGTGGAGCAAATCAAGATAGTGGCATTCCAAACCTTTAGTTATAATTTATTATTTAATGTTGCCCAAATTATATGCTACTGAATGCTGGAAGCCAGGCTGAAAATTCTAAGCTGAAGCCAAAACACACTAGATACTAGTACTAATATACCATAAAGTGGGATCAGGAGCATCCTTAACATGTATTTTGGTGCAGCCACTGAAGGAAAGGGGTTCAAAGATGAATGAAAGGCTAGCTAATTAAAAAAGAATATATTCCATTTACAGCAGATCTATTGAAAGCCTTATCCTTGATTATGATATTGCTGAGCTACATGAAAATAAAGATTTGCAGGTCATTGCTGCAATTTAAAACATAAGAGGATGCATATTGAATTGTTTGTCTGCTTTATGGACCTGCTGTAACAAGATTTACCAAGTTATATTGGCTATCCTAATATTGTTTCTTAATTCCTATGATTAAAAGGTAGTTAAACAACAGTCATTCATCCTGGCTTACATACATGGCAGTGTATTAATATAGTTATGTATCTTATATTTTTACCTCTCCTTTTATATAATATTGCAGAAAATCCAACGTTTATGTTGTGTTTATTAGTTAATAGTTAATAGTTTTTATTGTGCTAAGAGTTTTACAATTTGATTGTCTACTGCACTTTGACCCTGGTCACTCATTCAGTAGACAATCACTACAGTTTATTTACATTTTACAATTTACCATCAACACATTCTGTAGACAATCACTACAGATTATTTAATTTTACAATTTCTTGTCAATAAATTATCTTGCTTTTTTTTCAGTTTTTTTTTTCATGTCCCATTTCCACTTGTTTTTCACTTTTCATTTATTGATTACTTAACCATCACACATTCACTATAGTTTTCCATTCAAAGTAAGATGCACTACCTCTTACTTTTTTCTTTCCACTGTCCAAAGCCATTTATTTTTTACTTTACACAAAAACTGTCCAATGCTCCTAGCGTCCTTGCATATCATTTTGATCATAAGTGTATTTCTATCCCCCTTCAACCACTTCTTATTAAAAAAATCTTTTTTCTTTATATATTGGTATATTGCATACTTCTCATGTTTCTTATAGTAGAAGAGAAGACTCCATTAATATTAATAAATAAATTAATAAATGACTTAAGTTTTCAAAAAAAGTTACCCCACCCCCAAACAAAATCCTGGCTGTATTGCTGCAGAAATTGAATGGTACGAAATCTTCTGTGCATATCTGTGATGCTGGCAGGTTTCCATCTAGTTTGAATTTCATTTGGTTATATTTCTATAATCTAAACCTCTGTCTCTGGAGGAGTGTTTCTTTTTGAAAAACAGTGACAATCCTTCTGACCATATCCTACCTAAGTCAGATGTGCACTTAATTAGCTTTAGTAACCTTTGTTGCTATAGAACATGTCTGCAAAACATGTTCTATAGCAACATTATGGAATCTAGTTAAGTGTGAATTTGACTCAAAATTTTGTTATATAAAATTTTATTTCACTGTGTACTACTTCCAATTTGAATTCATATTCTAATCTTATTACCATACTTTGAGAAGAATGTTGTCCATTGTCACACTGAATGGAGAAGGTTTTTCCCAGCATAACACCATAGTTTCCAGATACTCCTTAGCAGTGTGTAATTTCTTCATTTTTATGGCTGCCTTTATGAATTCAAAATTTCTATCACACTGTCAAAAAGGAGTGCCCAAGTGTTTAATATTAACATGAAAAAATTGTTAAGTTTATTTTGATTTCCAGCTGCATCTGATAGCAATAAACATCTGTAATGTTATCACTGTCACTTAACTTTTTTGATAAACACTACATTGGAAAACATGCAACACTTTTTGGTTTTTCTTACATAATTTTTGCATGCAGCAGAGAATGCCTCAGTTTTATTGTTAATGTGCATATGTTAAGTTCTTTCCCTATTTTTTTATTTTTAATTTGTTCAAGTCTTGCACATCCTTTAATTCTCTTGAAGAATCTCACTTTTATTATTGTAGTTTGAAAGCACCTATCATATTTTTTTCATAACCCAGCTTTACTTCCATCTGTTAAAACTGACACATCCATGAATACAAAATTTGAACTTTATATGAAGAGTATCAGAACAAAACATACTAACTCCACCCATGGATGAAATTTTTTTTTATGGATTCCCCTTTTTAATAGTGCTGAATTGATCTATGCAACCTCTTTCTTTCAAATACCACTCTTTCCTATCATAAAATGACTTTGAAATACTGCATTTGGTTTAGAAAGTATTTAGTTCACTGAGACGAATGGAACAAAATACACTGTTTTACAGAAGCAAAGAATTGCTTACTTGACACTGTGTACATACATGCCTATAACTGCTGTATTTAGATATCACTTCCTTGTGTCATCTTAGCAATATTATGCAATGCTAAATGAATGAATAAGTGAGTGAAAATGAGTCTTGAAGGTCTTGGGTAGGAAGCTGTGTCATGGCACTCTGTGGTCTAGAAGTACCATGCTAGCCTCTAGTTCCCAAGGTCATGGCTTCAAACCTGGTGGAGAATGATGGATTTTTTTGCAGTAAAAATCCTTAGCATGGCTTCCTTCAGAAGGGAAGTAAAGTTGGTGATTCCTTGCTGTGGATTTATAGCACATAAAAGAACTTCAAGCCTGAAGAAGAGGCCCTTGAGCAAAATTTTCGATCTTTCACACCCAATATAGACTGGACACTAAGAGCCATAGTAGTTAAAGAACATCCTAATTAATGCTCCAAAACAAGTGTCAATGAAGCACTAATAGTAGATTTGCTAAAGTATTACAACATGGAAAAGGAAATTGGTAGCAATGGTAGTGGTGCCATTAAGAGTGAAAATGTAGGAAACGAAGAGAAGCAAAAAATAAAACTGAGGTACAGTGCTAGTGCCATGTCATTAAAATGTATTATTGTGTTACTCTCATGCAAATAAATACAGTGAAATGCCTGCAAAGGATACTGAGATGACATACTGTGTTGTTTTGTCTTTCATACTAGTTTTTAAAAAAATAGAAAATGTATTAAGTTTTCTTTTTCTTACATTATCCTTCATAGAAAGAGATAAGATCCAAATCTAATGAATTTTTTGCCATACCTCTAAGTATTCATATCTCCACTGAAACGGGAGCTACATTTGAATGTACACCACAGATCCAGGATTTAACACTAGAATCAATTAGCAAAGAAGAAGGATGTTGACACACTCTTACAGAAGAGGTTCGGGAGTAAATATGGAGATGTGAGGCTGAATACAGTTTTATGCGAAGGTTGTGGATAGAGTCTGCATTCTGCAGTGAAAACCAGAATGAAGAAGAATTTTACTATTTGAGGGAGAAATGGACAGTGTTTAAATGCGGAAATACGGTTGTGTTTGTTGGAAGAAACATACATAAAAGTATTTACATAAAAAGTGACAAATGAAATTTTTTAAGACACTTCTTTTTTCAATAAATGCATAAAACAAAGTATAAAACTGTTTTTGTAAGTGGAATTGAAATTGTATATTAAGATATCAATAAATATAACACAGGTCAACAAATTTTTACTTTTTATCTAGGGTTTGCATGAAAATACAGTTTTTCTGATTAAGTCTATTTTGCTGATCACAAAACTGATGCCTGTTTTTCTACATCCATAAGGTTTTTGCACAATCATCATCATCATTGTCGTCGTCATCACTGTAATCTGTTCCTAATGAAATTGGAAAGCAATTACAGGAAGATGGAGGCAAAATGGAACAATTAAAATAGTAAAAAAGCAACATGAGAAGCATATGATATTATAAGAAGCAAAATATGGTGATATGGGAATTTACCAGGTGGAGATACTACTTCTGTTGACGTTTGCATGTGAATGAATGCTTGATGCCTTTCCTTTTGTGTGTCACTTCTCATTCATGTGTGATACACCAGAAGTAGTCTGGGTCTGAGTGGCTGAGCTGGTTAGATGCTGGCCTTCTAAACTCAAGCTCATGGGTCCAAACCTGGCCCAGACTAATGGTTTTTAAGTGTGCTTAAAAGGGACAGCCCCATGTTAGTAGATTTACTAGCATACAAAAAAACCCCTGCAGGATGACATTCCACCACACCAGCAATGCTGATTTGATCTTGTCAATTGACAGTGTCATTAACAAACAAAATGTTTAAGCAGTAGTCAAACATAATGTTTATTCCCCAATGACCTTGATAATGGCATTTCAGAGTTTTAAGTTCCTAATGGAACTATTCACTATGTTCCTCAGATGTGTCAGCCAAATTGTGCTGAAATTACCTAGCTGCGGCTTAAGGTAATGCAAGTTCAGGGTCACCTTGCATCCTAACTCTTTAAATTTCTGTAATATATCTTCCACTACTCCTTGTAATCAGGCTGCTTATTCTGGCCAAGAAAATGATGCACAACGTTTTTTAAACTTCCCCAAGATTGCTATTCTATTTCCATCATTGTACTTTCAAAGGTTCATCAGACATCAGCTTGCATATATCCAGTGCAAGAAATATCCCTTCTTTCAACTATATATCTGATAGATTTGGGAATCGGCTACATGGGTATTGGAAACAGTGTGTTCTGTTTTGTCCAATGCTTTCACATACTGTTTTATCAAATGTGCAATAGAGACAATAAAATGTTATGTGAATCAACCAAATGCTCATTTAAAATGTTCTTTGATCCCGCTAGCAGATTTTCTCTCTTAGGTCACCCTCTCCTACTCCAATGCTCATGATATGCCTAATGTCCCATTCACGCATATAGCAGGGCACCTTGGTGCACCTTGTTTGCTGCCCAAGAAAGATGCCGATCACTTTAAGGTCACCACATACAAGCCACTGTGTTCTTCATGTTCCATATTTTAAGGAAGAACCTTCATGGTCTCTTTAAGTGTATTGAATATGCAATTGTAATTGAGGCTAGCACATTTCCATTACATAGTAATACAGCTTTCAAACTATAAGAGTCTATAAATAACCTTCATTGCTTACTGTCATACTTTTGAACTCCTATTTTTGTCAATAGTACAGAGATAGCTTTGCAAAGCACCATTAAACTGTCTTCAACAAAAAAATCCAATTCCCTAAACTCTTTATCACAGTTTTTCATCATAATAAATACAATGTCCCAGATGAAAGTATCTTTTTTCACTGAGACATATTCCCAGAATTTATGTTGCATTTTTTGAGAATCCCAAGTTTGTCACCAGTTATTAAGCTCTGTTTGAGTACCTCCTTCGAAATATTCAGATTCACTACTTTCATTATTTACCTCCAGTTCAGAGACTTCAAATATGTCCATTGATGTTGCTGGAGAGAGGATTGAGAGCCCTGGACCATGAGGGAAAGGTCTAATCACAGAATCTAAGTTCAGATACACAATTTGTTCATGTTTCTTTCATTGAATCCCACTACTTTTGTCATACAGAAGTAACAAGCATTCACATGATTCTTCTGTTCATGCCATAGCATGGGAATAGCATAATTCAAACATTCTTTTTGCCTTTGCTTGACTTCCTTGATTGTTCTACACATGATGACATGCAATGTTGGAGTGAATGACTTCTCCTGATCTCCAAGCTTGATGCTGAAAGCAAAATATATTTTCCGAGCAAATTCTGTTATTTGTTGGCATTTTGTATTTATATGAAAGTTCCACATATGTAACAAACTGTATCAGGGCTATTCATTGTTCGATGCAGTCGCACATTGTCATCCATAAAAGTGAAGTCAGGGCCGACTGCACCCCTGAAAAGACGCACATGGGGAGGGAGTACAGTATCACAATAACATTGACCAGTAAGCGTACAATGTTCAAAGATTTGGAGGTTGGTTCTTCCTGACATTTTAAACACCGCTTCAATGAAATAATGCCACTGACAACAACTTATGTAAGCATCTTCTTATAGCCCTCTCCCCAGTAAACGGTTGATTTCTACAGCAATAATGGAACATCAGCATTCAAGGGCATTCTCCCCTTCTTCTTCCTCATTCTACACACAAGCAATATTACCATATTTGGAAATTATGCTACATAACAGATTTCGCAGCCAATTGCTTGTAATAAATAGCCTGCAATAGGTTGGGAGAAGGGATATCTGTGCAGGGAAAACTGAGGGTGATGGAAAAAAACATACTATTTTCATGTTCAGGGGTGCCAAAGTAATGAAGAACACCACTTACTTTCCAAACCCCAGGACTCATGTCAACCTGTGTAATTTTAATTGGTTCAAAATGCACTAAGTGCAAACTATATTTAATTATAAATGTGCTATTAAGAAAAAAAAATGATTTCAGTTATAACAGTATTTAGGAAAGTGACATTTCCACTACAGGTATGAAGAACTTTAAAAAGCACCAGTAAGTTTAGGAGATATTAGTTTTTCCTTGCTCCTGAAAACTTTTTTATTATCCACTTAGTGCTTTCTGATTCAACACTCCTCATATCTTTCCTTGGTACCTACTTACTATTTATTATCATTCTATTTGTTGTTAACACACATTCTGAAACTTCATGATTTTCTTTTCTACCTATACAATTTGGCTCCTATTTGTATGACCCACGCATTTAAGATGTATTGCTTGTTCTAGTATTTGATTATTCACCACTATTTTAAATTTAATTATGTTCTTGCTCCAAAAATCTTGATTTTAGTTTTATTTTCCAATATTTTCAAATTGTACTCTTTATATGTCTGTTCCAATTAAAAAATCTGTAACTAAATCTCATTATTCTGTAACAGTTTAATAATCTGCAAACATTATTTATTGATTTTCACATGGTAAAACCATCCCTTCTGTTAGAAACATTTTCCCTCTCTCACAATGTGAGAGAATGAAAAACAATATGAGAGGTAAACTATGCTGTTATCATAAAGCCATATTTACTAATAATTCTGATATTTTCCTGAGATTCCATATATTTTTACTTTCCCTACTATGTATAGTAAGTAGGAGAAGTATTGTATTCCACCCAAAAATTCGATACCGAGATTTCACTGAAAATATATGTTTTGAGACCCCCTGAATCCAAAAAAAGCATTTTTTGAAACATGTCCGTGTGTGTGTGTGTCTGTGTGTCTGTGAACAATATAACTCAGAAACGAACAGTCGGATAAACACCAAACTTGGTATTTAGGTTCAGTATCTTTCAGAGATGCGACACAAAGGTTTTCAAGAAAATCCCCCCCATCCCAGATTACCCTTTACATGGAACATTTTTCGAAAATTTTAATTTTCTCAAAAATGGCTCTAACGATTTTGATTAAAATATCATATGTTTAAGATATTTTTATGACAAATAAAATGTATATCTTGAATTTTCTGGGAATGTCTCCAAAGGTATTCTTCATTGTGAACGACTTTTGCATAACTGGTAAACCATAAGAGATAGACAAAATTTTACTACATAAAAATGTAGATCACATTAAAATACACAATTTATGTCATATATTTTTGTTGTTGAGTGAACCATTTTCGAGATATTGCTTGTTATTCCCTTAAATTTTTCAATACTAATTTTCTCAAATGGGAATTCGTTATTAGTTTTTTTGTCTTGGATATGCAAAGAGTATTAATCTGTGGCAAAGGGAATGTTGCTGCACCTAGCAACCAGCTGTTAAGAGATATGTATGTGCTTAAAGGCTACTGTATTTCTATATTGCCCTTGTAAATATACATTTCCCTTACATCTACAAGAAAATTAGCAATAAGATAGAGTCTGCAAATGTTTATATCGATTAACATGAAGTAGATGGAGAATAAGTGTTTGTAAAAATAGTTTGAACAAGAGTAGAGAAAGTCATGTGAGTGTAACACATCAGATTTTTATTGTTGAGTTTAAATACAGCTGTTGAATTCACTCTATTTTAAGATCAGGTAGCCATTTATTCTACAATTTCTATTTACTCAGCCAAATAACTTTTTATAATCTATATAGGTCATATATCTATATTAGTATCTTCATTATAAATGTGCTCTCCCTGCTCTCTTTTCCTTCCAAAATCCCATCCTTGATTCCCAAAATACCTGTCATATCATCAGTTCATTTCTGCAATCTGCTGGCTATAACATTGGTCTTAATCAAGCTCCAAGACAATTGGATGACTATATATTGTTTTATTGTGCTAAGAGATTTACAATTTGATTGTCTACTGAACTTTGACCTTGGCCACTCATTCTGTAGACAATCACTACATTTTATCTACATTTTACAATTTCCCATCAATAAATTATCTTTTTTCAGTTTTCATGTCCCATTTCCACTTGTTTATCACTTGTCACTTGTTTATTGCTTTTCCATCACATATTCATCATAGTTTTCCATTCAAAGTAAGATACACTACCTCATGCTTTTCTCTATCCACTGTCCAAAGCCAATTTATTTTTGACTTTACACAAAAACTGTCCAATGCTTCTAGCGTCCTTGCACATCATTTCGATTATAAGTGTATTTCTATTCCCCTTCAACCACTTCTTTTTAATAAATTCTCTTCTCAAATGTTCTGTTCCTTGGCACTTAAATACTATGTGTTCAATGTCTTCATTACCACCACATATCAGACATTGGTTTTGAGGAATACCCTGTCTTAACCCTCTTAGCTTCCATGCTCCAGTTCTTACCCATGCAATAGATTCTCTCTCTTCTTTATTTACTATGTCCATATATTTTTCCCTACCCCATGTATTTTTCATTGCCCTAAAACAAACCAATGAGCTCTTTTCGGCAATCTCACTGAACATGTTTTGTATTTCTATATCTTCCAATCTTTTCCTTGCCTTTTTCCAAAACTTTTTCATGTTATTTTCTCTCCTTCTCCACATGTCTCTTAGCCCATTTTTCTCCAAAATGTTCCGTAAATTACTTACCATCTATCATTTTAAACTATTCTCTTGGTATTCTATACATTGTCTTAACACATTACTTTTTCCTAAATTTATAGTTCTAAACCAAAATTTCAAAGCTGTTTCCATTATCTTCCCCTTAGTCACCACCCTACCCATCTCTAATTGCGCTACCTGTCTTACAATTGCCTTCGGTAACCCTAGTATTTCTCTACTAAACATCCTGTGTACCTATCTATACTTTCCCATCCTCTATCTAATCCCCATACTTCTATACCATACATCATTTTTGCCACCCAACCATCTCATAAACTTTTTTCAGCCATTTAACATTTATATTAGGTACTCTATATTTGCAGCTTCTGATTGCTGCCATCGCCCCTTTACCTTTTGCCAATGCAAACTTCTTTTGTTTCTCCCATTTATTACCTCCATCTAGTTTTACTCCTAAATAAATACAGTCACGCACCACCCTGCAATCTTTATTCTCTCCCTTCCACTTTTCATATTTGCTTAATTTTCCCCCCTTTTTGAATACCACAATCTGTGTTTTCTCTTGATTCACTTCTAATCTCCATTCTTTACAATATACATCAATTGCTTGTAATGATTATTTTAAACCACTTACTGTAATAGATCCTACCACTAGATCATCTGCAAAAAGAAGCCCTGGGATTTGGATGTTGTTAATTACTGATGTACAGTTATTACTCCATCCAATTTCTAGTAAGACATCATCTATGTATAAATTAAATAAAACTGGGCTTAACTTACATCCTTGCTGGAGGCCTTTCTTTTGTTGAATTTCTCTTGTTACACAGCCTGACTCCACCCTTACACAGAAGGTGTTCTCAAAATACAATGCTTTAAGAATTTTCACCAATAGCTGACTTACTCCGTTACACACTAATTTATGCCACAGAAGTTGTAACTCAACAAATTATTCCATAATTTCCAAAAGCTTCTTTCCTTCCTCTTTCATGGGAAATAACATTCGGTCATAAGCTTTCTCTAAGTCTACAAGTTTATATACAATGGTTTGAAATTAAAATCCTGTGTTGAAATTAAAATCCAGTAAACTTCTATTGAAATTAGCCACCAAGTATACCCATTATCTCAAATGCAAAAGATAGAATGCTTTTAGGCTTATTTGTAGATGACTCAACTAAACTATACAGAAAAAAAAGGCTAAACACTGCCTTTTTTATAATGTACTGACTTAAACAAAAGTGACACAATGGTAATGATGTGTACAAGAATGAAACAAATGACATGCTCAAACATTGAAGAAACCTCTGGCTTGTTTGCCTTGTATGAACGTGATTGTAATGAATGTCCCTATTAGATATGACTTGCTTCCTCAGTCATGTGTGAATCATGAGATACAGAGGGCTAATAAGTGTTTGAACTCTGTTTGCAAGTATTTAAAAACCATGAAGGTACTTTATAGTGAAAGTCTTGGCATATCCTATCACACACAGCATGGCTTACACCTCAACTGGTCAGTTAAATAGAAAATAAGTGATCAAATTATCAACCATATACACGGCTTATATAGTGGTAAGCAAAGTATAATAGCATTAGGATTAGAAATAGATTGCAGCCACATAAATCTACAGAAAATTGGCTAGAACCCAAGTTTGTAGATGAAAATAGCAAAAACATAGTAAGTAAAAATATTCTGCAAACAACTTTGCAGAAAACTGACAGTAAAAAACTCACCTCTTGTCTCGATAAAAATCTAATCATTATTTAGAAATAAGCTGTTAGACTTAGACATAATGCTAAATCATGAACCTACATATGTGGATGCAATCTGCTTAACCAAACACTGGCTCTGTGAAAATGAATGCGCACTAAACCAAATACCTAATTACAAAATGGTGAATATGTATTGTCAGTACATAAAAATGGAAGTGTATGTATTTTGCTGACAAATGGTGTGCAGTATAAAAACAAAACTCACACCACGTATTTGAATGAGGAATTGCACTTTAACATGTAACGGAAATAATATATCCAAACTTCTGCTTTTATGTGTTTACAGATCCCTGGATGGACTTTTGATGGCATAATACTAAGCATTATAGTGAAAGACATTATTATGTACAGTGATTTTAACTTACAATTTGCAACAGGTAATATTGTAAGGACTCAAATGCTTATGGTAGCTTTTTCATATAACCTAGGGCACATGGTGAATAGTGCAATATGTACCTCAAAATTTACAGAAACATGCACAGATCAAATATTTGTTAATCAAAATCTGCTTAACATTTCTATCAATAACTTAAAGGCATTTTAGACCATAATGCATTACTTCTATCCTTAAAAATACTCAACAAGAAAAAATTACTATCACATAATAAGAATAAATTATCTGAAACAAAATTGTAGTAAGTAAAATATTGATTATTTTAAGATATCTTAAGTAATGAATAATGGATTTCTTTAGATAATCAATGCATTAGCAAAAAGTCAAAAGCCCTTTTTAAAAACAGTATGGCAGTTTTATAACATTGCATTTCCATTGAAAAATGGTGCTGGTGCGAAAAATGGTCAGCTCTCTGCGATAATAAGCTTAGAGTAGCAAAGAACATTCCGATAAACTGGGTTACTTCTTCTCGTGTATCTTGTTGTGAGGAGGTAATTTTGGCTTGGTTGCATATAGACCACTGAAACTTTATGCACGGTTACCTTTTTAAGGATGACCATACTCTATGTCTGCTGTGTAGTGAGTGTCTGTGGGTCAGTCATGTGTTGCTGGAGTGTGTTTCTCTAGCACATTTTTGGGTGTCTCTGCAACTGCTGAGCAGTCTTGCAAATGTCTTAGCAGAAAATAAGGAAGTGGTAGAGAAAGTTTTCAAGTTTTTATCGAAGGTAAACCTTCAAATCCAATACATTGCTATAAAGTTTTTTGTGCCTCTCGGCTTAGTTTTGTATAGTCATCTTTATCTCTGGCTTTTGCTATGATCTTTACATTGATCTTTATCTCTGGCCTTTGGCAGAATTTGTTTATATTTGATCTTTATCTCTGGTCTTTACCATGATGTTTTGTATTGATCTTTGATTCTGACTTTTGTCATGATCTGTTTTGCTAAGGGTGCTGATGACCTTGAAGTTGAGTGCCCTTAAACATAAACCAATCAAGCAAATCCATTGAAAAAAAATCATTCTTTCTCCACTGAAAGCAGCTAATAACAACACCTGGCTTTAACAAAAGGAATCTTGATTTCTTGTAAAAGAAAATGGAATGCTTAGCAAAATTGATAAAACTAGAGACAGCTTACAATTCAAAGTTATTTCAACATTATTGCAAGATTTTAAGCAGAGTTATTGCAAATGCAAAAAAGTTAGGCATTAATAAATGTATAAACAAAACCACCAGAATAAAGGAAAAGCAATTTGGAATGTACTTAAAAAGGTAACAAATTCTAATAAAAATTCCCATGTTAAATAGCTCTGGCTGTGAATGATGATGTCACACACATCCTAAAAAATTTAGTGAAATATTCAACAAGTATTTTGCTATTGTAATCATTAAGTTAACATAAAAGATAGCTCTGTAGGTACATGATCTAAATCTCCCTCAGAACTGTAGTAACCATGATTCTCTATATCTATGCCCTACAACTGAAAAAGAAATACAGAAAGCAATCAATAGTCTCAAAAGTAAGAGCTGTTGTGGTTATGATGAAATGCCTGATTTTCTAGTAAAAGAATGCTCAAACTGCCTGCTAAAACTTTTGGAGATCTTTTGTAACAGGTTGCTTTCTAATGTTTTCAAAATAGAAAAAATTTAACAGTATATAAAAAAGGAGATAAGAAATATGTGGAAAACTACAGACTTGTAACATTGATCTCTGTACTTTCTAAAATAATTGATAAGGTTATATACATTAGACTTGTACCATTTCTGGTTAAATGTAATATAATATCAAATGTGGTTTGGGGTTTTGCATGGGAAATCAATTAATATGGTTTTCTTTTTCTTTTGGAGAATATATCAAATGCTATAGACAGAAATGAACATACTTGAGTTTTTTTTTATCAACCTATCAAAAGTGTTTGATTCAATTGATCACACTACTCTATTAAAGAAGCTTGACAATTATGGAATGAATTGAATGAGGCTACCCTGACACTTGAATAGAAGACACCAGGGAATAGAAGAAAAAGACAATTGTGGCATTAGAGGGGCTGTAAATGAGTGGTTAAATTTATATCTAAAACATAGAGCACAGATTGATGGTGAGGAGTCAGATCTGCTGATTTCCAAATGTGGTGAACCCCAAGGCTCAATGACATCCCATCCTAGAAAAATTGTCTTATTTGCTGATAATGTAAATATTATCCTTAGTAATTTTGACAGAACTTCACTATAGTTGGCCATTGATAGCCTAGGGATGAATCTCATAAATTGAATCAAGTATAATAGATTAATTTTAAATATTAACAAAACATGTTATTTACATTTTTATGCATTGAAAACTCAGTTGATCACATTGAAATGCTATTTAAAACTCTGTAGTAATCAATTCTGAAAGGATCCTATTTTTAGGTATCGTAATTGTTATGGGAAGAGCCTATTTTAAGACTATGTAACAAATTAAGTAGGTTAACTTATGCAAAGAATCCTTAGTCAAGTGCGTAGCAAAGAAATGTTAAAAATTGTATATTTTTATATGTTTACTGAATGATTTCATATGGAATAGCCCTTCTGGAGGAATACAAATTTGTCTGCTATGGCTTTAAAACCCCAAAAGAAGATATTGTGATTAACAAAACGAGTTCCAAATAATACCCCAAGTAAACCAATTTTTGAAGAATTTAATGTATTACCCTTGTCATACATTCTGCTCACTGGGTGCTTCCACCTCAGAAATGGTCCAGTCATTGCTTGGTGGAATGAGGAAATTTAAAATCATAATAATTTTAAGAAATCAGTTTATACATTTCTCAATTAATGAGTATGTGGATGACAAATCTGATTTACTAATAACTACACATACAGCTAATTGCTTTATTTTTGTCTGTATGTTGCATTATTGTGAAATATTTATAAATGCTTTTTTATTATCTTGTGTATATTTACAAGCAATAATTTGTGTTTATGATTAAGTGGCTGCTGTTACCTAATGTGTTTTGCCATGGAATATAAGTGTCCAAGAATGAATAGAGGGCTTTCATGAAATTACTGTAATATATGTATTATGCTTGGATTGCTGCTTCTTATCCCATTTTTAATTTCCAACAAATCCAATGCCTCATTTATCTTTATTCTCCCATTCTCCTTCTCTCTTTCAGTATATTTTCTATACATTTTTGATAAAGTTGGTAGGAAACTGAAAAAAATTGTGTTTTGAAAAATAAGTTTGTTTCTGATGCTTAAATAGATAATAAAATTTGTTTCAGAGAGAACTAAAAGCAATAGGGCTGTGATGCTGGTGCTAAGGTGTCATATACCATGTTGGCAGATTGGAATACCAAAATGACTGAATATTTTGGTTGTGAAGTGTCTAAACATTCTTTGTTTGCTACTACTTGCAAGGACGCAGCACCATTGTACTTCAGTGGTTTATGTAAGCTAGTTTACTTATTTCTTCACATCATTTACAACTTTCAAGAGAACTTGTTGACTGTCTGTACAGCATGCTTTTTCAATGCCTTCAGAAGCAGATGCTATGTGGGAATGCCATGATAAGTGTTGTGATATTCAGTATTAATATATTAAAAATATCAACTAATAACTGTTGAATTTAGAATGCAACCAAGGGAAAATTATAACCACCTTCAATAAAGAAATGGTATTTTATCTTGTTTTTAGTCACGAATATACAAACTTCGCTACTTACCAGTGGCAGTGCATGAAAGTTGGTAGTGGGGGTTCGCATTTTTAATGTTCAATATTTGCATCCACAAATTGCTATTTTTGCCCTATCCATGGATATAAATGGATTTTTTTTATAGTGAATTGATATCACTATTATAAAGTGAACATTCAACAAAACAAAAAATATGGAAGTGAATGGTGCTACTACTCGGTGTAGAGGAAATCCACAGATTGTGTAACCAACCATAGATTTTTTTAATGGAGAGCACTGCCAAGGCTGTTAGACATTCTTCTTCCACCATACTTTAATAATGCATACCAATTATTTTCTGACATAATTATGCCTTGGAATGCTCTTATTGAATGCAGTATCTATTTGCTCTTGATATTTGTTTTACCGAGCACTGAAAGGTCCACCATTGAGTTTTTGTGAACCAACAATTCTTTGTTTTCTATGGAGCGGATTGTCTTCAGTGAGAATTTTAAAATTCATTAACATGACTCATATTTTTTCAATAAAATATTCACCCAAGTTTCAAGTTCTATTGGTCTTTGTAGTTGAAACTTGGGAGAAGGTTTTCATGAAAAAATATGAGTCAACACTAATGAATTTTGAAATTTCTGCTGAAGACAAGCCACTCCATAGATTAATCAGATATCAATTGGGAGAGCCTCAAGATTCCAATGGGAACACATCTAATCATTCTGGCAGTTGAAAGTAGTTGATGATGCAGACAACATCTGTGAATCATATGAACTACATGTAAGTAAAAGTTAGTGAAGCATTCAGTGTTAATTTTGACTCAATGTTACTTTTAAAAATATTCATAAGACATATCTACATAGACTCAGTTTTCAGGAGTGAATACAAATCTGTACTACAAGAACATAAACATATGACTCAATTATAAATACAAGATCAGGGCAGTTTTCTTACAAATTCTTCAGCTAGTGACCATTCCCTTTCAAGTGTTACTGCAAACACAGCTAGGACAAACCTTGCTTTTGTTTGCTGGTTCCAGGTCCTGTAGGGTCAGGAATGAGAAAGAGGATAGTGATGTGACAAGAGATGGAAATATTTGAGCCACACTTTCTGTGCGACTACTACTTTTTTTTAAAAAAAAAGAAAAACATTTTTCCTGCACCTCTAACCGTGTGTCTGCTGCCTAGGCTATTTTAAAGGCTTTTGTTGGTTCACTCTGTAGATTGAACCCCAAAGTGCAGCTATATGACTAGGTATTCCACCCAACTCTCTTATTCTCTAACCTCTTGATTTTACTCTTAGCAATATACTAATTTGGGGAAATCTGTGACACCTGAGCAACAGGGGGCTCAGTGAACCAGCAGACCTACTGAGAGGCTGCACCTGCTACTTACATTACAGTCATGTTAGTGACTAAAAACTGCAACTGTTTGTTGATCAACACTTTATAGAGCTTCAAGAAATATTAGTCATTTCTATCTTTGTCTTAAGAATATCCAAAGAAAATAGTATGTACATGTCAAAACAATAGGGTACATAAGATATTAAACAGCTAATGTTGTGCCCTTAACCAGGCATCAGTTGGCATTATAACAAAAACAAATTTGTCGGCTTGATATCAAAGTATAAGATCCTTGTGATTTGTGTTATAATAAACATAAATACCTACTTTAAAAGTTATAATGAACAGTGGATCATAATGCACTTTAAATTCTGCTTGAGTATCCTTTTCAGAAGGTTTTTATTTTCAAAATATTGTAAATTAGAATAATTGTGAAATTATAACCTTTAGTAAGTTCGGTCAGTAACAAATAAATTGTTACAAAACTGATGTAAATTTCATAACACTGTTTGATAAATCATGATGATTTCAGCAGAATTTTAACATTTCATTATTGCAAATTCATGGATCAAAATCCTCTCACAGCAACACAGAGGGGTAGAGAGGCAGAATGAGAAAGGAGGAAGGACTTTTAGTTCTTAATATTGTGATATTTGGAGCTTTCCTGTTTATTTACGATAAACTGGTTCTAGAATGGGTGTCCCAGTCATTTTGTTAAGATGCAAGTCCTTTAATTAATTACTTAGCACTCTTACATTTTATGACTTTCATTAACCCACACTGTCTGTGGCAATGTGTATAAACTTCCTATTACTGACCAGGCACTCCTGTTCAATAATGTATTTAACAAGTAACCTTACTTTACTAACTTCATTTCTTGTTTGCATTCTGTATGAGGTTTGTTTAGTTTCACCCGTGGACTTAGCATACAGCACTGAGTTCAGTTGAGGAGGTGATTGATAATATTGCTTATGGCTGCAGACCAGCTCATGGTCAAGGGGAGGGTGACAGAGAATGTTGGCACTTAAATACATGTGCTAATGAACTCAAAATTGCTTCCCTTTCAGCAGTTGCAGAGTGGAATTTTACAGAAATGGCTACTATTACTGATAAATTAATTGGTAATTGAACACTTTTGTGTATACCATTCAGTAATTTAAGCCACAATGAAAAACAATTAAGAAGGCATCCAACATCTAACTTCCTAAATTTGCATCAACCAAAAAAAGTGAGAGCTAAAATTACGTAACCGCATTTTTTTTGGGATATTAAATATCCTAAAATTCCCTGTTTTTGGACCTGCAATGTATTAAATGCTTTTTATTATTGGGCATGTTTGTTGATTTCAATTATTTGGAGCAATTTGGTTGAAGGACAAACATATAATGGGGAGTCCGTGAAAACAGGACAGAACAAGAGCTTAATGGTCTGAGTTAAATCTAGATGTCCTAACTATTTGTTAAACCCATAAATTAAATCTTGTATTACAAAAGTGGTCAAGTGTATAAGAGCTTTCAAAATATTTTCTCAATGGTATCTGGATGCATAATCTTTCTTTCTGCACTTTATAAACAATCTCATGTTATTGATGAATTCATTACAAGAAAGGTGTTCCTTGTGGTGTCTGTTGCCCCAACTAGGTGATTTTATGTGTGGCAGATTTCAAAAGTGATGTTACTGACTTTAAGTTTAATTTTCTGATGGACATTTACCATATGGTGCGACCTCCAAACTAGTCACTTTTCTCACTTTTAGCTCTTATTTTCAAAGCTTGCATTTGGTCACATTTTGAAAGAAAATAACTTTTTTGACTATTTCATTTAATTATTTCTCCCCCATTTAATAACTCTTAAATGGGAATTTTCTTGTTACTTAAGAAGCATCCTAAATTAAGTAAACAACATTGAAATATCTGTTTCTAAATTAGATGTTATATATGACATAAGAACTTTATCTTAATTTATCATCCCATCCATTTGGTTGTCTTCTAAGAACTGTTGTCCCAGGAAAGTGTTACAATTTTGAACTTGTTTTGTGTGGATATGAAAACTATTTTCAATTATACTTGAGATCCATAATATGTATATAATAAAAGCAGTTACATAATGTATCCATAGACTGATGTATCTAAATTTGGGTAGAAGTGAAAAATTATTTATTCAGTAGGAAACTAAGGATGTAATATAGCAAAATGATGTGATTCTAGCTCCTAGTTTTAGATATTAACGATATTTGCAAAATTTTGTTTTGATCATTCCTTAACTTATGTCACTTATGTTATTTGCATGAAATAACACGAAGTTTGAAATGGTAAAATATTGCAAAGTAGATCATAAACACAATATGGGCATGTTTGGAAATAAATAGTCAAATGTGCAGCATAATTGCCACAAAGTATGGACTTTTTCACACAAAAAATTGTTCTTATTTGGTACATAAATATTGTTAGTTACTGCAAACTCAAACAACAGGTTTATTGGAAGGGAAGTATCAGTTGTTATGATAATATCAAGTTGTGTAAAGATCTTATTGTACATTACAGCTACAGACAACTGGCAGAAACACTTTTGCTGAGTGAAAACTCTATAGCCTGTTACAACTTTTCTTCCTTTTAATTTGATGTTACTATTGTATTTACTTGTAAATATATATGGGGAAATCTGAACTGTGTACTGCATTCCAGAGCTTAAGAAAAAGGCTGTTATGCCCACAAATGTATAATCATGCACAAATATTGCAGTATATGAGTTAAGTGGGAATGCAAAGCCATACATGGAGAGCATTGCAAATGCTTGGAATGTTCAAGAAAAGGAGTTAAACAAACTGGAATAAAACATCAACAAACAATTTAAGACTGTTCAGAAATTTGATTCTTATAGACAACCAGATACTGTCCACTGTGATAATCTGTGCTGTATTTTGATGATAAACTGTGACATGTGAGAATAAGAAATTTAAATTTTGAGTTATATTTATGTACCTATATTATTAAAGAACAATACTGCAATGAATGTTTTACTTGTAACTGCTGCATGTCTTATTACAAAATAACTACTATTCTGTGTGTTTAAAACACAGGATTTAAATTTATTGCAAAATAGAAGCTTGAAGGCCTAAGTCTTATTCAGTCTTTCCGATGTGGAAAGTTCAAAAACCAAATAAAATGTTTTTTTTATGGTTTCTTTGCAGTACAAGTCATTTCCCACCACTGCTCCCTCCCTCAGTCTTCTTTTTCCTCTCACTTCCTCACTTTTCAATAGGTACCTACAAAGTTATTTGTGGGCATGTAGAGTGTTGCTAAGCTGATATTCTGTTTTAGATTCTACACAAAATAGCTTTTTGTACTGTTCGCTGCCAGAAGAAACTGGAAGAATACAAAGTATTCTTAAATAATTTGTTTAATGATTTTCAACATTTTGGAGACAATGTCAGTATTTGATCACCACAGTAGGAATGGGCAACAAGTGATGATATTAAGACGAATATTGTACCCTGCACTTGGAAATAACTGACAGTATCATAGTTCATATGTAGGAATAATATCTGATATATGCTTTTTTTGGTCTTTTAGGTTTTGATAAATTTTTAGATTACTCTGGAAATTTTTCTCATTATTTTATCCAAAATTTAATTGATCCTCCTTAATGTCAATATTGTGAATGCAGGATTCTTTTCTCTGAACACTCTTATATTTTCAATTCAGCCTGTTTCAAACTGGAATCTGTAGCTGATATGCATAAATACATACCAAATGAATCATTCCAGCTACTGATAACTTAAAAGTGCTTTTTGGCCTTATAAAGGATAAAGAATATTACAGAATTACCATTGGTTAATCTAAGAATATTAACTTAAATTTCAATTGATCATATCACATCAGCATATCATAACATATCAAACTGTAGATCCTATAGTGAATTAGGCCAACTTAAGAGAGCTAGCCTAATTTAGGATATAGATTATGTCAAAACTACATACATTGTGCGCCTCTGTGAAATTAAATTGTAACTCTTATGTAAAGCATGTCAGAGCTAAAACCTACAAATCAATGTTGTTTATATTTAAAATATTTACAAAAATATTTTTATTTAGTATTTACAAACTGCATTAATTTTGGGAGTAAAATTTTAAATCATTCTTGATTTTTGCAGAGAGAACATTTGGAACAATACTTGTACATTAGTGCGGCCTTGATGAACATTTTTGACAATTGCTGAATCTTTAAATTTCAATTTAGACACTTCAACAACATGTTGAACGAACTTGAAACTGAAATTTTGGGTGGCACCTAACAAACTAAATCTTATGTCAGCAACTGTAGCACCTTTGCCTTCTTTTACTGTGCAAAATATCTGTAAAGCAAGAAACAAAGAATTGATGGTACTATATTTCATACCAAGTTGTATATTACATCGTAATATACGTTTATTATACCAAGTTGTTCTTTTTAAATAGAAAAATATTCAAAATATTGTGAATCATTACTATAAGACATAGAAAAAATATTATAATCTCTCTGTTGTTAGGCCTATTTTAGTAGTGGTAATTCATCTCCTGATAAGGTGAATAATTAAGTAAAAATGAAATTAATGATTATGCATTTCTTAGTAAAATATAAATAAATTAATTTACTAGTATTTATTTATTTATTTATTTATTGATTGTGCTAAGAGATTTAAAATTTGATTGTCTACTGAACTTTGACCCTGGCCACTCATTCTGTAGACAATCACTACAGTTTATCTACATTTACAATTTCCCATCAATAAATTATCTTACTTCAGTTTTTCATGTCCCATTTCCACTTGTTTTTCACTTGTCATTTATTGATTACTTTAGCATCACACATTCACCATAGTTTTCCATTCAAAGTAAGATACACTACCTCTTGCTTTTCTCTATCCACTGTCCAAAGCCATTTATTTTTGACTTTACACAAAAACTGATGCTCCTAGCGTCCTTGCACATAATTTCAATTATAAGTGTATTTCTATCCCCATTCAACCACTTCTTTTTAAAAAAAGTCTCTTCTCCAATTTTCTGTTCCTTGGCACTTAAATACTATGTGTTCAATGTCTTCATTACCATCACATATCAGACATTGGTTTTGAGGAATACCCTGTCTTAACCCTCTTAGCCTCCATGCTAATAATTACCTGAGAAATTTTTATGCTGTCAGTAGTTTTTAAATTCTTCTTGATTTTCTGGCTTTCCCTGTGCTTTAAAAGATCACGTCTTTTGAAAATCATACTTCAGTGAACTTAAAAAAAATTACCCAAGTTCAATGTCACTGTTAAATCACATCTTTGCTGCTGAAAAGGAAAGGGGGATGGAACTCACTGCAAATACAACAACAACAAAAATAATAATAAATATTAATAAACAATAATAATAATAATTTATTCCTCACAAACATTTACATAGGTTGTGCGAAAGCCCAGTAAACTGATGACTGGTCAAATTAATCTATCTAAGCTAAGACTATAAACAGTTACAGTAAGAATTATTATATACAGTGTTATTTACATAATTTTGTACACATTTAACAGGTTGAATAGCGAGTATGATCCCAGAGGCTGTCTTCCATGCATTCTTTTACAGAGTAATAAGCTTTTTCTGTTAAAGTACTTTTTAATGCGATAAGAAACATGTTTTTATCTTTAACTTCTCTATATTTATGAGGTAGTTTGTTGTAAATTTTGATACCAGAGTAGAAAGGACTTTTTTCAAATAGTCTGAGTCTATGGGCTGGTACTTTCAAATAATTTTGTGTTCTGGTTTCATGCTTATGTGCATTCTGTTTAATATAATATTTATCAAAAGTTTCATAAATGTGTTTGACTAATTCATAAATGTACAGTGAGGCAGAGTAAGTATATTTAGTTTTTGAAATATGTTACTACAACAGTTTCTTGGGTTAACGTGCATCATAATGCGAATAATCTTTTTTTGTAATTTAAATATTTTGTCTGAACCAGTTGCTACTCCTCAGAGAATGATGGCATATGGCATTATGGAGTGCAAATAGCTATAGTATACAATTTTTCTGGTTTCCATGTTGGTAATTTTTGTTAGACAATACATATTGAAATGCTATTTAGTCTTTTGCCCATATATTGAAGATGTTCCTCCTATTTTAGTTGTTCATTAAAGTGTACCCCTAAGATTTTGCTGGTAGATACAGGACTTACTGAAATGCTACTTGAATTATTTATATTATTATTGTTTCTTGGATGTGCTTTAAATTGTATTAATGCAGTTTTTGTCGTACTTAATTTTAATCCATTACTATTAAACCAATTTTTTAATGTGCTTAGCATTTCATTTGTGTTCAAAATTAAATCCTGATAGTTACTACCATTTAGTATCATCCGCATACATTACTGTTTTGGTTTTAATATTATTTGGGAGATCATTTGTATAAAGTAAGTATAAGAGGGGTCCTAAAACACTTCCGTGTGGAACACCTGATTTTATATTTCTCCAAGTAGATTTATCAGTTTACTCCCCATCATTTAGAATTACTCTTTGTTTGCGATTCATTAGATAAGATTTGAACCAGGCTAACGATTTATGCTTTATGCTGTAGTATTCTGATTTTTTTTGTTTTGATCATGTGAGTTAAAGGTAACTGAAGTATACCTTTGAATTTATGTTCTCACTTTTTCATAATTAATTGTTGCATTTTACAGTGGTTTGAGGGTGTTAATTTATCTATTATTGCAGTTTTTTGATTAGTTAATTTTATGCTTCCTTTGTCAAAATCATTCCAAGAATCACTGCTGCCCTCCTCCCCAAAAATGAACATACAAGTTGAATGAATTATACATCTTATATTTTATCTTGCCAATGGTATTCATACATGTTCCAGGTAGCTTCTCAAATTCATTGCCTTAAATCCAAATCCTGAATGCTTGCTTTGGAGATTGTACTTTAACCTGAATAGTTATACTAAAGCCACCTTTCCAAAACCTAGATATGCAGTTTCTTAATCAAACCTGTAAATTTTAATAAAGACAATCCCTCCTGATACTATCACGGTTCATCTTAAAGGGAAAGAGCAGATATTTAGAGAGCCTGGAAAGTAAGTACTAAGGAACAATGTATGAGAATTAGAGCTGTCCATCGAACAAGTTTTAGGCATTATTCATGCCTTCAAACATAAATGAGCTCCTGCATATGGGAGGGTTGGGTGTACTGGATTCTGAGGGTGACCCTCTCTCAGACCATTCTGTTTGGTATATGTCTCATTTCCTGTTCACATGCCCATAGTGACAAACACAAGGAGAAGGCTCAGTCCATTTACTTCACTAGCTTTGTTGCCTTCCTTATATGTAGCTCAAGTTTGTGTGATAATGGAGTTGTATACAAGCAAAATACAAGTACAGTCAACGGTCACAGCTGATATGAGTGTGTGCACTAAAAATGAATTTTTAACAATAATATGCTTAGTTGGCTGTTTTACAATTAGTTCATTATTCAGTTATTGTGTGTATATATTCTTGCTTTGAAGCCATGACTAAATTTCAGCTTTCCTAGAACTTGTATTGTGGACTGTTTCTATAAGCATTGTCCATTATTACCACACACCCTTCTTTCACTTTCTGAGGGAGATCAGTAATCCATTCCCTAAATGTTACATTACTCTCTGTATGATAATCAAACCACTTTTTGAGAGAAAACACGAAATCTACCTCTTCTATGAAACCATATTTGGCCTATCTGGCATGGCATATTATTAGATATTATGATCCTTTACCTAATGGAATTCATTTACGGCAATATTCATATTTTGGATGTGTAAAATGCTAAAACAAAAATAAGATATTGCTTTATTGTAAGTTATTATTCTGTTATATTCTCCTTCAGCTGAAAAAGTTGATCACTGTGTTCATTTAAAGCAATATTCATTTGCTGGAAGTGTAAATTGCTAAAAAAAATTAGTTATTATTAAAAGTTATTGATTCCTTAGCTCGAAGCATATGAGATAGAGCATGATAATGTATAGTATTTTCACCTGAGTTTCACATTTAGATTTTGAAAATGAACTCCATAATGTACATATGAAATTAACCCAGAACCAGCTTATACATTTCAGCCTGAATATAGATTCTGTGAAGTTTGTTTCAAATGTTCTTTTAAGAAAACTTTTCTTAGTTTTATATTTATCAGATTTCATATTGTACAACATTAAGTTGCTCTCAAATATTGTGATTTGTCATAAACAAGTTTTTTGCAGCTTTGTTAATTTGTATCTCATTAAACGAAAATGAAATGTTAAATACAATAATTTTTTTTCAGTAGTGGACTATATATCATTAATGTAAGCAACAACTTTTGAATAATTAACCTGAATTTGTGTTAAAGGTTGGTATGAAAATATTTTACTTTAATGGCAGCTGTGTTCCATTATAATAAAATTTGTGAGCTTTATGTATACGGATGACTGAGTTTTTTTTTTCTCTCACAGAAATTCAGAATGAAATTATATATGAAGCTTTCATTATATTTATTTTGGAACATATTTTCATATATGTTTTGCTTAGAGTTAATGATAAAACAAAACATGAAAATGGAATTTGCATATCATAATGTAGTAAAACAAATCTGAACCATAACAGTAGGTAGAAACAAAAAGTAAAATATGCTGTAACATGGCATAGCCTAGGCTGTTGTCATCCCTTTGCCTTAACACACTGAAGCAATATGCCTGACAACACCACTATAACGTGAACTCTTGAATGAGCAAATACCTGAATGGGTAAATACCCAATGGGATCCATTTCCTACAAGCAGGCACCAGAAGCTCAACCATAGATATAGTTTGATATATTTGTTGCTGCTTTTTGAACGAGTTGGGCTGGGAGAAACATGTGAGTCCCATCATGTACCATATGAAATGAATGGGTAAAACATATGTCTTTGACAGCTCTAATGAGAAAAGTGGATGTCATTTTATCATGATATACATGTTTATGCTGCTCTCCTTTTCCTATATGTCACTTTTTCACATTATTACATAAATAATATGGAATTTTGTGATGAACAGGCAGTCTAACCTGGGACCTTGAGGCAAATGGAGGCCTGTTACCAATAGTCAAGAGCCTGCCATTGTGACTTGTCAAGAGGCTCAAAATTGCTAATTGTATATAATGAATTCACAGGACATTTGCCACTTCTTTGTTTAAATTTTTATTATTTTATTTTATTATTTCCATTCATTAAGCAACTGCTTCTCTGATTCCCTGAAGATGGTGATAAAATCTGTTGCTTCTGAAAACTTGAACTCTGAGCCATCTTTCACCTGGCTATATGATGTGAATCAATCATACTTAGTTTTTTTATAATTAAAGCACAAATGGAAGGAGTACTGAGGAAATAAACAAAGTCTTGGTATTGCTATACCTATGTTGAAGAATTTTAAAATAAACAATCAATTACACTGAAAACTTATCAAGGAAATGCTATGCAATCTTACTAGATTTTAACTCTTTCACAGACAATGGAAACCACTTGAAATTCTACTTAAGTGATCATTTGGAGTGTATACTGATCATTCTGACCACTATGCTCCAACTCTGGAAGTTGCAAGAAAGTGTTAAATGGCCATTGAACTTGAATTTATGGAAAAAGCAGTTCTAAGATATTACTAAATGGTATACGTATTACTTTTTCTTCTTCTTTCTTTGTTTAACCTCATCTTATGTAAGACTTACACCCCCCAGTACTTACAGGCGGGTGCCTGGGGTCAGAGGTCCGTTGAGGAGCAGACACTCATGGAGCAGACAGAATATCCAGGATTGGTGATCATCCTGATGCCTGGTATGAGAGGAAGGAAGTAGATGAAACAAAATGATGGTGAAATGGATGAAAGGAAAGGTGATGATGGAGCAGTTGGTGGAATGAATGGCGGGGGAAACCGGAGAACCCAGAGAAAACCCACCCAGACGCCGCTTTGTCCACCAAAAATCCCACATGCGGGTCCCTGAGATTGAACCCAGTCTGCCTCGGTGAGAGGTGAGAGGTCTAACCTCTTGGCCACGGCGCCTCCGTATACGTATTACAAAAGTAGAAATGACCCAGAAGAAGAATATTTGCTGGGTTTCTAACAAATTGAGACATAGGAAATATAGTATAAGAACTACAAATGCAACTGATTAAAAGCAATATGGACTCTCCACACTATCACGCGCCGCAAAGAATGGGAAGGTCTAACTGAAATTCTAGAAAGGATATAACTGGGATGAAATTTGTGCTTAGAGCTGAGGAGATGGTAGATTTAATTTCAAAACCACAGGTGGATAATACCATAGGATACATGAAGAGCAACATGAAAAACAAAACATTACAATCATTCTTATGCTCTGAAACTGATCACCTCTGACCAAAAACAGCATGAGGCACATTTGCGATAACTTCATCACAAGACACTCTTTCCTAAAACCAGTATTAAAATATTTCTTCTTCTTTTTCTTCTTCTTCTGCTTCCACAAGGTATAGGGCTGTCAACCTGTTGCATCCTCAATTAAACATATCACTCCATATTGTATTAAAATATTTCTGGCTATAAAATATTTCAATTGCATCCTTTTCCCTCTGCCACCCCTTTCATGGGTAAAGACATTTCGGATACTGAATTTGAAAATAATGTTTGGGATATCTATCAAACATAACAATGCAGCTTTGCATGTTGTTTAGCTGTGTGGTGTGTACATAGTAAGCTCTCCTCTCTCTCTTTTTTGATTTTACCTTATGTAAATGGAAAAGTGGACATAGTTTTAACAGCAGAAAATATAAGTCATGACTTTCTCCTATAACGAACTCACTGCGAATTCTCTTATACATTTTTGCACGGTTAAGGGAAGGATGTATTTGTGAACCTGTTAGTACCATTGAAACAAGTAAAATCCATAAAACTTATCAGAGGATGCAAAGGTCTCAATAAAAGTTTTGTGTGTGCAGTGCCAGAAACCTACGTCTGGATCCAATACTTCAGCTGGAAGTATTCCATATGCTAATGCAGTAATGCTAAATGTCTTTCTCATAACATTTTATTAAATTTAATCTTTTGTTAGCCATGTTGATCTCAGGAAGTTTTGAAAAGCTGTAGATCCAAGTGTCTTCCTGTCTGACAATGGCCCATGAAACCACAATTATTAATGCAGTGAAAAAGTGGTATTATTCACTGGATGCTCTGTGACTGAAACATTCACTATTTTTATACAAATGGGATCTAGCAAACTTTTTATTTAGATAATTCTAGAGACTTAGCATTAGCTCTCTGTTTATTGTAGGATAATGACTTTGACAAAGAAGGCTAGCTGAATGATTTAGGAGAAGAATGATAATGCAAATGATTTTCAACATCATTGTTACACTACATTCAGGAAGCAACATTTTTGTGCTTGATTGGCATTCACTTTCATCACCTTCCTATTTGTGGTTGCATTTATTTGCCAGTCAAGAATATGTAATGATTGCTGTTAGATCTGCAGATAAATTAAATATTAATCATAGAAACATCTGTGGCCATAGAGATGTCATGTGATTGATGATACTGATATTAGAATGTGACTGATGGAGGGTAAAGATAATGGCTAAGCACTGATTGCATACTCATAAACCAAAAAGACGAAAAATAAGCAAGCAATATCTTAACCTCTTATAGCCTGGTATAACGTATTCATTACAACAGTTTTTTTTTAAAGGTTTTAGGTTTTTTAATGGGCCTTTTCTTTCTAATTTCATATTTTATTAACCTTCAGCAATAAAATTAAGCTATTTAGATTTCTTATATTGTAAAAATATTAAATGTTTGCAATAAAACTGTACTGCTTTTTTTTTAAAATATAAAGAAGCAAAATTCACATGACTGCAGTCAAATCAAGACCCCGTCAGCATCCAAGCTTCCCATTACACCGGTTATTGTACTTGGCCCTCCCTTTCCACATTTGACTGCAGTTGCTGGGAGTCGAACTCATGATGTTTGGCTTTGAATGGATAACCAGTCCATTTTGTACACACTAACGATCAAGGTTATTTGAGTCGCTTTGGTTGTCTTGCCGGTGAAAGGGATATAAAAGCCAGTTTGGGAATTAGAGGAAGAGCGGTATATGCAGCATCAGTGCTGAATCACTTGTAAGAAGCTACTTGCCTAAACCCATGTCCTTGGGAGGGAAGGTTGAAGTGATGGTAGGTGACATGTGCATTGAATAGAAGTGGCGGATTTCTGCAGGCTGGGCATTAATGGGGAAGTTCTTGTACCTTCTCTTTATGCCAAATCATATGTGTTAAATAATACACATCAAAATAAATGCATTAATGAACTATTAGATGTTTGAACAACATGAGAACTAGTATAAACCATTAAATAGATTCAAAACCCTCCAGTACCAATACATCCCTTGGATGATATATGATCTTATTCAATGAAAATCTAAACATGTCCAAATAGTGATTATATGTCATTGATTTTTGGACAATAATTTTAAAATATTTTATTCTTTTAATAGGTATTCAATACATAACTCCACTAAGTATTTGATATTATAATACTTATATTTAATATCTGGCATGTTATGCCTTATTTTAACAGTATACTATGTTGGCATTTACATAAAAATTTGAACTAGTTGCTCCTAATTTGAAGACTTGTCTTTCACCCCCAAAAAGAATATGCCATTTTTGGTGCTGATTATTATACATTTGTTCTATGTAAGTGAAGCATTAAATACAAAATGTATTAATTTGTCTTTTATACTTATCTCTAGAAAAAAAGAAAGAAAAACAAAAATCTAATGTGTTTCATCCATGTGACTTTTTCTACTCACTCTTTTACAGATTATTCTTACAAAAGCTTATTCTTTATCTACTTCTTGTTAACCAAGATGAATGTTCATTACACATTTCCACATTTCATTGTAGGCGTAAGAAGAATACAGTAGGTATTCATTAGATTTTTAAAAAGATGTTATACATGGCTTTGAAACTCAATACTCTTTGCATGAGTACAAGAAAAATTAGGGACACTTTCCATTTGGTAAAAGTATAAGAATTTAAAAGAAAGAGTATCTTAGAAATGGGTAATGCCACACAAAATATTATTAAATTGTACGCATTAACGAGATCTAAATTTTTTGTGTTGTAAGATTTTATCTATCTCTTACTGTTTACCAATTCTACTAAACACAATCAGAATAAAAGAAGACTTCACAAGCTATTCACAGAAAATTCAAGATATAAATTTTATTTGCAATGCAAATATCTTAAACATATGGTATTTTAATAAAAATCATTAGAGCCATTTTGAGAAAATGAAAAATAAAAAAAAATTTTCTATGTAAAAGATAGTTTGGAGTGGGGGAATTTTCTTGAAAATCTTTGTGTCACATCCTTATAAGACGCTGAACTTAAACACCAAGTTCAATATTAATCAGACTTTTCATTTTAGTTATGGTGTTCACACACGCGCGTGCCCACACACTCACACATACACGCGCGCGCGCGCACACACACACACACACACACACACACACACACACACACACACACACACACACACACACACACACACACACACACACACACACACACACACATGCACATTTTTCTAAGCTGCTTTTTCTTTCTTTTTTTTTCCCTTTCTTTTTTATTTAGGGAATCTCAAAATGTGTATTTCCAGTGCAATGTCAATTTTTTTGGTGGGGTGCAATACTTCCTCTACTTACTAAAGTTAACTAGTAGAGAAAATAATAAAAATAATCTCTGTGTGCAGAGATATTTGCCTTTTCAGTATGGGGAAGGAACTAATAGAATGGAAGGGAAAATGTCATGATCTAAACAAATCAATTGGAGTAATATTTAATTGCTTATTTATTTAGGAATCAAATTTTCTTAAAGTTGTGGAAATTTAGAAAGAAATTGTTGCCTCAGGAACAAACACTCTTAAAGCACATAAGCTCAGGTGTTTGATATTAATGGAAATAATAAACAGATTAACATGTATTACACTTTACTTGTATTATATATTTTAAAAAGTCATTTCAATGTCAAATCCCTTTTAAAGCTGACCTTTCTTTACATGAATGTAACTGGAAGAGGATTTGTAGAACCCCTCTTCCAAAAGAGCTTCACCTGTTATTCAACTCATGAATACTGAGGCAGGGAAATTGAGTTTGTGCAAGTCATGAAACTGATAGAAACATTTCAGCAGTCACCTCATCACTAAGCATTTTTTTAACAAATTCATCATCTAAATAACAATGATTGGTGGGGCTGAAACAGGAATAGCTGAAGCTTACGATGTCACTCGTACCTTCATTCTGTGGTCACTTTGGTAGATTTATCCAAGTGAGGGGAACATCAACTGTATCACTGAACAGGGCACAGTAGAACCCCAGAAACCATAGCCTGTAAATCCAAAATTCGGATAATCTGAAATAATTTGCAATATAGGAAAAATATTTTCACTTGCAATGTAAAGAAGGATATAATTATAGTACTGTGCTTAAAAATTCTTTTTTTAAGCTAGCATTTAGCATAGTAGAATCCAAATGTAGTAAAGTAGGCCTACATTGTTATTATATTCTAGTAGAGTGTACAGTAGCTGGATTAGAAGTTAAGCTATAAAATGGAAATGACAAATTGCTGTACTGTAAGCAGTTTTGTACAGTATTGTAGGCCTACACTGTACAGATAGCCATAAGACAAAATATAACTTAATGTTTTAATTGTACACTGTACTGTATAAATAATGCTTTACTACATGTTTTTCCAGATAATCTAAACATTTCTGAATCTGAACAGACCATAGCCCCAATTAATCTAGTGTCATGAGGTTCTATTGTATATTGACTAAATAAAGGATTTTACAGGTTAATGTGATGAACAAGCAAATTTTAAGTATTTGTAGGATCAAAAGCGGAGAGACTGAACTCCCCAGCAACTAGTCAAATGTATTAACCACTATGGGGAGACCCACTCCCATCAGGAGCTCCATAACTATCTAATCTGTGATTAAATGTGTGGATAATAAAATGAACAACATGAATCATTTAATCAATGTTGCCAACCAACATAATATGGAATGAGAATTTTCCAAAGAACAGACTAAATTCCTTGTCATCCCCCAATATTTACCACATTTTAATGTAGTATAGAATTTCTATTCTCTTGTTTATTAACAGTACACTGTGATATATTAACCTGTAAGTATATGAGTTAGAGAAAACAGAAGTTAGACTGCAGTGCTTTGATGTTATGGTTTTGAATATCTGAGAGGAGGGGGCTTGAGCCCCTGATCTCCCCACCCCCCGCCTGCATATGCCCTGTGCATATAATTTTCTGTTTAGATGTTTCAGTTTTAGTTATATTTATCTTTGATGTCTCTCCATAATATCACGTCCTCTGTTTAGCATTAAGGAAATAGGTTTAATGAAGTATGAAAAAGCTTATATCGATGCTCTTCATTTATCCTGTAACACAAATATTATGTTTTAGGCATATAATCCATACATACTCATGTAATAAGACTACTGCTTTCTCTTTGGCTGTGTCTTCTTCTTTTTCTTTTTGGAATTAGACCTTAGGCATCTTTCCACATAATTAATTAGTGAATCCTTTCATTTGGCCAATGGAAGGCCAACATTTCTTCTGCCTCTGGGCTTATAGATATTCTAGCAGTGATCATATTTTGCAGGTGTTCATACTGTTGAGTTTTTAAACTTTGTATCTTTTCAAATAAATTAAACATGTGTAGGTTCCTTCTTGTGGAATGATTAGTTTTTTTATCCATTAGTGTATAATTGGCTAGTGAACATGAGAACTTCATTTCTACTATTTCTGTCTTGCATTTGTTCCATTTATTTACTGTCCAATTTTTACTTCCATACATCAATGCACAAACTACCATTACTTTTTAAAAAATTTGTGCCATGTGCTTTTTAAAATTTTATTCCTCAGTTTCTTATTCTCCACAATGATCTATTAAAGTGTGATTTAGTATAATTTTACACCTTATGTAATATTGATTTTACCTTTCAAAGCCAGTCATCTTTGTTTTTGTGTTTGAAATTATTGTATAATTAGGTGTAACTTCAATCAGTTTATACATATCATTTGTAAATCATCATCTGGTGTGCTAAAAATTGATTATCATCTGTAAACAACAGTATTCAGGACTATGTCATTTATTTTAAAATTATTCTCTAATGTTCTTTGGCTTTGTGTAACTATAAATTCAATATATACATTAAAAAATGCAGAAGATATTGAGCAACCTTGTTTTACTCTTTGATTTGTAATATATATTATATGTATATAGGACAAAATTGTAACTGAAAATTTTCTAGTAATTTTTTATTTTGGATGAATAATTGATATGAACGTTTATAATCATCTACCCTGAAGCAAGTTTTCTTAATTACATTTTGAGAGGATGAGTATTTAAGGAACTATATACATTTTTTGTTACTATTATTACTATACAAAAATTTATTAATTATAAGTGCAGAAACATAGGGCCACATTATTAAGACTCTGTTTTTCTTAGAACTGTAAAAATGGACTCAATAAGCATCATGGCCACATTGTTCACTTGGACATCTTTGTGCAAATAAAACCCTAATAAATTATACAGACTGACCTGTAGTTGGGAATAGCATAGAGAATTAATAAGGCTTAAGGCATTTTTTTATAAGCAGTGGATAAAATTTGTAACATCTTTCAGTAACTAGCTATCCTGTAAGATATACAGCATAGAAGTGCCAAAATAAATAAGAAAGTATTCAGATTGGCAGATCTGAAGGAAAATTGCTTATATACTGTCAAAGCATTAACTGTGCCTGTGTAAAAAAGTTTTCATATTGCTGTCATTAAACACAAAGGCTTGAGTCATCAAAAAACAATAGCTTACATGCAACAGTTGCTTTAGATAGCACATTCTACCATTTTGTAACTTTATCTTTTCTAAGACTAAATAAATTATCATGTGAATAAAATTCCTTATCAATCCTGCTTTATTTTGAATTCTGTAGGCACATCATAAAAAAAATCTTCTAAAAGTATGGGATTTAAACATATGTTTGGTTTATTTAGCTTAACAACCTCCAACTGGGCATGTTATTTGACAGTAAATGAGTGGATGAATATAATATGAATGCTTAAAAGAATCCTGGGTTCATTGAGCTTAGAGTTATTCAGCATTTATTCACTCAAGATAAGGGAAAAGTGTGAAAAGAAAACTCTGTCCCAGTAACTCAACCTAAATAAGATGTGAACTTCAGCCCTTTGAATAAGGTAGAAAAGCTAGCCTTACACCATGAAAGTTTAGAGAAGAAGAGCTCCATTACATAGCTACATTTGCATACACACTTTATTTAGCATATTCACACATTAAATAGTAAAGCATCAGTATGACAGGATGACTAAAATTGACATATAGCCTGCTGGTAAAATGGTTACTATGATATCAGCTGACTTTGCACTTTTACAAATAGCAATCTCCTATCATAATCACTGTTAATTTTATATGGAAAGTTGTCTGAACTTACCCTCTCTGGAGGAAAGTTGTAGGAAATGCTTTATAACTAAACTACCCACTTTTCTTGTTTCATAACTTTTTATAATGTAGGTAAGAAGCTGGTAAAGTGATTCTTGGTCATATCAGCTTTAACTATTGTATTAGCTAAATAGTTGCACTAAGAGAGATTGTGTCAGAATAGTGAATGGGCCTGGAATTAGTTTGGACAGAAAGAGGAACTATAAAAAGTGAGAAACATCTATATAACATAGCTGCCATAATGTAAATATACATAGTGGGCTTTTTAAGAGGCACTATAGGAGAGAGTTTCAGCAAATGATGAATCACATCAATCTTAGACTTCAGCGTGTCTTGTTAAATGCAGGTTAGTTTATTAATTATATATACATAATTCTAAATGCAAGGAGAAGCTTTTACACTACTCATGACAGAATTAAGGATAGAATTTCTTTGTTATAAACAATGGGTCCTGTTTAGGTTTAATATACTTCAATATCTGAATAGTCAGAGAATTATGAAAACAGCATGCAAGCATATACATAAAATTCAAAAATAACTTCAGTAACATCAAAAGCAGTAAAAGCTGCTTTCTTACATTTCATCAGAGCGTGAGCTTGAAAAAAACCAACTAGATCGGGAATAGTAAATTGTTTCCAACTAACCAGACAATTAAATTCGGTTTGTCATTTTTGATGTAATGTAATCCATCTTTGTCTATCTAATTCCAAATCAACTATTAGAAATATAGTTGTGTCATTTAGTTTATAAACTCAACCACCTTTAAATATATGAGACGTTTTGAAATTTGTTTTGTGGATAAACTAAACTAAAACTCCTGGTGCAACAGCCTGTTACAGGGACAAGGCATGCCACCCGGCCACTGCATCTCCCACCTCTGCCCATGAGTGGAGTGCAGTACTGGAGGGTGGGGCATGGTCAGTGCCCCAGGTCCCTCCTGGCCAATATATGCAGCCCCCTTAACTTGAAGCTGCTGCTTTTCATAGCAGTAGCTTCTCAGTTGGCCCCTCAGGGACCTAATAAGACAGTGCATCCTGGGCCAGGTCTCCCAGCGGGAGAAAATTCCTACACCGGTACCGGGAATTGAACCCAAGTCTCTTGCTTAGTAAGCAGCTGTGCTACCAGCATACTAAGGAGACGACCTACTTGTTTTGTGAATACTACTACTAAATTCTATTATGGGTTAAGAAAATAATATGTTTGCTTTAACAAAATGTAGTTAGTAAGAATATAATAAGCCTGTAAATCTGCAACACACTTGTTTATTGGAATACATTGTTAGAAATAAAAATAGTATTGCCAGAGAGCTGTAAGTGAAACATTATAGTTGTATTTAGTGAAAGCCTGATGTACAGTCTTAGCTATGCCATATAAAAGAACATGTGTACTGTAAGACATTTTATGAAATTAAATATTTTATTTCCTCATTTAAAAACTGAAAAAAATATTTATATACTTTTCCACAAAAGAAATGTGTGATACTACGTTCTCTGAACTCAGACAACACAAAGATTTGTTCCTTTTTCTTTCCACTTTTCTTGAAAAATTCGTCACTAAAGATAATGATTTTTGCAAAATGCAGAACCAAAAAGTCTGGTAAGTAGTTGCAGGAATTAAGACATAGATTGCTTTAGTCTCTGCACTTTTAATATAAGATGTATATTATTTATGAAAAATGCAAAGCACAAAGTCAAAAATAAGCTCCATAGGAAAATTGAGCAAAGATAGAAAAAAAAAAGTTCTCTTACATTTTATAAGGATTTTGGAGTGGAGTAGGGAAAACATGCGTATTTGAGAATTGTAATAAGGATCAAAGAGAGGGTATTGCATGGTTTCAATTCAGAATATGAAGATGAAAAAGTTATAGAGGAAGGACTGAAAAAATGTTCTTCATATGAGGGGGAGATGGAAAATGCAATACATATTTCGTTAGAATACAAAGGTATCTGGAGGAAAGAACTAACTCAAAAGAAATGACTAATTAATCTTTAATTAATAACTTGAGAATATCTATTTAGAGTCAAGAAGAAATGAGTTTAATTCATAAATTGTGTTTTTAAATGTGCATATATAAAATTTGTTTGTAAAATGCTCTAGATTATAATTATAGTAGGAGAGTTAAAACTAAGAACAATAACAGTAAACATAAGAGATACGAAAAGTACTTGTATGGTTTGGGTTAGAACCCAGTGTTAGCTCTAAGTCATATAATCCTTGTAATGAGCTTAGTATAAATAAACAAAGGAAAATTAAATATGTACATATAAGTGTAGATATAATAACAACAAACAATAACAAATTAAATTTCCCATGTTGCAAGGGACATCTTACCTTGCGCTTGGTTTGGTGTTGCTTTTATTGTGTGTACATACAGGGTTGATATGCCATCACTTACAACAATCGTAGCTCTTTGGCCATGGATAAACAAACACAAAGCTATCTATCCCAGGTACTACATGTCACAGATATCATGTAAATATTCACCTACTGACAGGATGCCCTGCTTGTACAAGTTGATGACTAAAAAGCATTTTTATTTTAGTTTAAATTTTAAAAAGGTTGGATTGTAGATATATTGGCATATCCAAAAATATCTTGGCATAACAGAAGATCCTAATAATTTCATTATATCAGTGCTACTTAGGAATGTAATTTTAAAGGAGTTAAAAAGAGATGCGGTTTATATGCAAAGCTGGAGCAGACTAAGAGGTCCAAGTCATGAGGAAGAAGAAGAAGCTGCAGCAAGATATATGCCATAATAGTTGCAGATTTATTCAAGTTTATATTGAACAGAATATAGAACTGTGCAGTTCAACCACATAAAGATATGTAGAATTTAAAGGAGTGGTCTTATATATTGGTTATATATCGGTCTATGAGAGGTATTTCCTAAATATTTAGGTGGGGGGATTCAGATTTTTGTTTGAACCAAGAAGAGAACCAATTCTATGCAATGGCAAAAGTATCATTTATCTGCTAGTATTGGAAAAACCCAACTTAGTTTGTGACATACCATAGAATACATACAGTAAAACTCCCAAGAACATATTTCCATCTTTCAATAAAAAGAATGTATTCCAGAAGAATTAAATTTTGCTTCATCTTATCATTAATGAACAGATTGTTGAATCATAAAGCACAAATGCCAAGCATTAAAGAGTCAAATATAAAATTCAAATCACAATACAAGTATTCCAAATCTATAAAAAAAAGATAATAAAAATGAAAAGATCCTAAGCATTAACTTATGAAATACTTGAGCAAGAATTACAGAACCAAATTTATGAAATAAATTGGATAAGTATTAATATAACAGCCTCCTTTAATGTTTCAAAACTCTTCTTGGAGTTTTCTTTCCAATTAAATTCATTGCAATATGTAACCCGAAGAGAGAATATACATGGATATACTAGGAATTTAGTCCTGATATAAATGCAAAAGAGTGTTATGTTGGGAACTAAGCAAAATAAAAAATGAAGACTAAAGGCTTATGAAAATCATTTTGAATAGTTATTGAAAAGGTAACAAATGCAGCCACAATGTTGTATATAATGAAAGGATATGCCCTACTACTATTAAAAAAACAAACAACAACAACCACTTTGATTGTAATAAAAAGCAAATTAAATAAGTATTCATGTTGTAATTTAAGGTTATATATCCAAATGTACAGTGTTCACTAAAACATAGCCAGCTCTCTAAAAAAGAAACTGAATTCTTCTGGCTTTGAGTATGAAATTATTAGCAAAACATTAAAATGCTAAATTGGACAAATTGCACTTGTCTAATTGGATACAAATTGGTCAAATTTTATGTAATGACTTGTTGAGGACAAGAATACTTCTGAAAAATAAAACAACTTCTCCATTGTTAAACACAAAACAAACAAAAAACAGGAAGAAGAGGTAAACAGTATTGTTCTATAAACATTTTTCGAAAGTTTAACATACTTTACATACCTGTCAGGGACAGGTGGATTGTACATAGAAAAGTAATATTATCTAGCAATGCAAAATACTGACCTAAGAAATCTAAACACTAGCAGAATTTTCAGTAAATACATTTGGTTGTGCTAATCATAATACACTGATGTAATTAGAATTTGTGGAATAAAGAATGAAAATCCAAATTGGTGCATGTGATGAGTCAATGAATAAAACAAGTTGATATTGTATTATAAATCTCCTAAATGCATCCTATGCAACAATACAGAAGAGGATATAGATAAACACCATCTGTACAATTGCATTGCAATTCAAAGTGAGGGACAGCGAAGTACTGGAGAAAACTGCTTATGACTATGGTGTCAAATGCAGCCCATTGGAAAACATTAGTAAAGCTGGGTGACAAATAGGATAATGCAAATATCATTCTATTTGTTCTCTTAGAAAAGATATTCTGATTTACATTGTGTGAGAATAGGAAATCTCAGAGGTAATTTGGAACATATCAACATAAACTTTTAAGTGTAGGAGGAAAATTATATTTAATTTTCTCTGTAATAGATATTACTGACAAAATGTAACCAGTGTCAAAAGTGGCTTTTATAACAATGACTTAACAAAATTCACATAACATTAAGTGAGATTGATTGTTTAATAAAACATTACCTTCATGTTTTTGTTATTAAAACTTCTTTCACAACAACATTCAAAAAGCTAACAACATAATTGGAATACAAAGCTCTTGGTACACTTCAGAACATTTCAGAAGTCTTTTTTCATGAAGAGGTACAGAGTTTGTGATATAATTTGTCCAAACTGTAGTATATAATTCATTTACATTGATTTAAACTTTTATAAAGATAAAGATTTTGTTTGAAAGCATACTTAAAAAAATATCATTTCAGCTTTTAAAGAACTAGTTTTGCCCCATATGGTGCTCAGGCCACTAGCATTAATAAATTTGCTTAACATGATTTATTGTGGTGGGCAAAGCGGCGTCTGGGTGGGTTTTCTCCGGGTTCTCTGGTTTCCCCCACCATTCATTCCACCAACTGCTCCATCATCACCTTTCCTTTCATCCATTTCGCCATCATTTCGTTTCATCTACTTCCTTCATCCCCTTCCAGGCATCGGGCTGATCACCCATCCTGGATATTCTGTGTGCTCCATGAGTGTGTCTGCTCCTCGACGGGCCTCTGACCCCAGGCATCCGTCTGTAAGTCCTACATAAGAGGAGGTTAAACAGAGAATGAATGAATGCTTAACATGATTTAAGTTTACTGCAAATAATTCAATAATAAAATTACTTTAATTTCCTAGTATGCAATATATTTTATATTTCTTTTTGACAACTACAGTATTAAAATTTTTGGTATGCTTATACAACCAGGCATGAAAATGAGATGTTAGATAGACACACACTTCCAAAATTACAAATGCACATACCTATAGCAAGTAATGCTATTTAATATCCCAAAGCATTCATAATGAACCAAGAGTTTCAAAACTGCTGCTCGCCAATATTTTATTTATTGTTTTTGGTTCCTTTTAATCCTATCTGAAAACAAATTATAGCAAAAGTGTACTTTTTGCAAATAGTACAATAAAAAGAGTACAAGTATTGAAAATAAAGATAAGAGATCCATTTTGATTATTTTAAATTAATTATGATCTCTAAAGGATCCTACAACGTTACTATATAAAGTTATACAATCCACATCAAAGTAATAGCCTGAATGACAAACAGAAACATATATGTAGACAAAAATTCATTACAATTCATTACCCATTTACAATAACACGCCTCTTAATCACTCCTCTGCGCTCTGATGGCTAGAACGCTAGCTTCCAAATCGAAGTCCCGGGTTCGATTCCCGCAAGAGGATAGGAATTTTTCGTTAGTCAGGATTATTCCCTATTCTCCCTAGAGTCTGGAAGTATGAATGAGAGTGTAAATATGTACGCGCGCGCGCGCGCGCGTGTGTGTGTGTGTGTGTATTTAACGTTTATAAGGGAAACCCAACGTAAACAAATCTAAAGATATGTACACAATAGCAAATAAACAAATGAACATCATTGTCCATGAGCAATAATTGTTCCAAAGGCAAAGCAGCCGATATTACCTTAGATGTTAAAGGCGGCATATATGCAAGAGAGAAAAGAAAAAAAAAAGGAAAGAAAAAAGCAGGCGTGTGCTCTGACACTTCTGTACAGGGATTGAACAACGAATTAAATGCTTAATTATTCTCTTCAGTTGAAAAGCTGAATACGGGAACAGAAACCTAGGGGAAGCCAATTCTTCTGAAAAAGTTTCATTATCGGAAATTCATGCAGCAGTGACACGGTGAACTAACATCTTGAAATCACTGCAGATCGATGTTCTTACAATTCAGCAATGAAGCGCCTAATGAACTTCTGGTAAGTGCCTAATCTGAGAACAACACCAAGCCGCGAACTCAAAATCAGTACGAAACATTTCACAAATCTGTACTAATACCATAAAGAGAGAACATTTATATGTATGTGCATGTTGCACAATGTCAAAAAGCACTCAACCGATTTTGACAATTCTTTCATTATGAAAAGTCTTATATTTTCTGATCAACATGGGATATAAAGCACCTTCTAATTTAAATTCATAAATTACTAAAAGACTAAACGTGGTTTGCATTTAGTATAATGCCTATGTACTAGATTACGAAAACATTGGAGTTATAAAAACATACTTGAGAAGAAGGCTTTGAGTTTTGGTAAGTTGCCCATCTTTATTTACCGGGCCAAATGCAGGAGCACCATGCTTGCTGCTGACGTCACGGGCGTAGGCGGCTGATAGTAGTTAGCGCGGTGAGAAAATATGCTTTATGGAAGGATTTTCGAATAACAGAAGTGTTCATTTAAAACTTAAGGCATTTGTATTATACCGATTCTAAAAGTAGATATGCCTGAAATTATAAACTTGCCTGAGATTGTAGCGTTCCTGGGCATAAAAATAACTATTTGGACTCTGCTTATAAGATGTTGGCTATTTATCAGTTTGCAAAGGAAATGAATCCATTATATAGTGAAACATCCCCTTTACCTCCTATTATTGTAATTTCGCAACCCTGTCATATTACTAATAAATAATTAAATATCCCCTGATGTTCATGGAAATGGGTGTGAAATATCGGCGGATTTTATATTTTTGATTTCTTTAGCTCCCCTCAACGATAGTCTTCCAGGCTTTATAAATGTTCTGCAGCCTGCGAGTACCTTTCGGAGGTAAAACCATTTCGGAATGGTGGAGTAATTTTTTATATAATTACAATAGATGATCTTTCAAACCTCTACGACTTCTCTTTAGGTTCCTTGATTATTTAATAACATAAAGGTTTAAAAATACAGCAATCCCTAACGTCAATAGGTATACAACGAAAATAGGTTCAAAACTGGTGAATATTAAGACTCTCCACTCTCGTGGCACCAAATTAAATATTTTGGAAATGCCATATAGTCTGCTACGAGTACCATTGAGAAAAACCTGATGTGTTACACTCACATGGCTTTCTCTTTTCTTGTACAAATTATTTTTACAAACGCTTATTCTCCATATGCTTCATGTTAATCGAGATATAGAGATGTTAATCTTATTGCTAATTTTCTTGTAGATGCAAGGGGAATTGGTAGGCTTTAAGCGATAGTCAAATATTTTAAGAGCTGGTTGCTATGTGGAGTATTCCATTCTCTTTGCATTACGTGGACAAAAACAAATTATTAACGAATTCCCATTTGAGAAAAAGTATAAGTATTGGAAAATTTAAGGGAACAACAAGCAATATCTCGAAAATGGTTCACTCAACAAAAAAATGTATACGACATAAATTATGTATTTTAACGCGATCCACATTTTTGTGTAGTAAAATTTTGTCTATCTCGTATGGTTTACCAGTTATGCAAAAGTCGTTCACAATGAAGAATACTTTTGGAGACATTCCCAGAAAATTCGAGATATACAATTCATTTGCCATAAAATGTCTTAAACTTATGGTATTTTATTCAAAATCATTAGAGCCATTTTTGAGAAAGTTAAAAATTTCGAAAAATGTTCTATGTAAAGGGTAATCTGGGGTGAGGGGATTTTCTTGAAAACCTTCGTGTCGCATCTCTGGAAGATACTGAACCTAAATACCAGTAATTATTAATTATGATTAATTGGATTACAGCATACAGAGGAAGTAGGTACAATAAAGCTTTTTATATAAGAGTTATTAAAATATTTTTGCATAAATATCACGTACATGTCCTACTATTGTAAGCAGATATGACTGTATTTTGTTTTTGCAGATCTGTTTTCCCAATTGTTATATCCTGAACATCTATGCTAGAATTAAATATCCGCATTTTTTGTCTTATTTTACATACACTTTCTATGGAAACATCAACTAGCTTCTACTGCATGGCATTCTCAACGAAATGTCAAAACATGGTCAAAATGTTCTTCACAAGCATTTTTTTAATGACTCCAACATGTTCACATTCCAATACCCAGTCCTATTTATTTATATATATTTTTGGCCATTTAGGGGTTGAAATTAGAAGCTGTATTATATTCCATGTCCATCGGTAACAAATGGCTTTCCAATGATGGAAGAATTGTCAAAATGACTTTACTTGTTTCCAAGTTTACACACGCACGCAACACACAAACACACACAACACAAAACCAATTTGTCTCTCTTTATAAGATTAGTGTAATGAATAGTACATTAGTAGAAATATGGTATTAGTATAGATTACATGAAAAATAGAACAAACAAAAAAAAAGCAGGTGACAGCACTATACTTACTTTTACTTTTTTCTCACTTTTTAAACGTTTCTCCACTTCCTAGCGGTTGGCTTGTAATCCCTGCCTCCAATTGCGATGGTTTTCCCATGATCCCTCGTGCATATATTGTATCAGCAGTATACAAGAAACTAAGGGTACTACTAATAAATGTAACTTCAGAAAATCATTTGAAGCGTACAACAAATTGGAATGCAGCCTACTAGTCCCTAATGAGCATGGAGGGGAGGGAGATATGCCAACTTGAGCCTGTAAAAGAAAAGAAAAGGAATCTATGTTTATGCCTTCTTTGTTATGAAAAAAACTTAAAAAAATAAACATGTTTTGTTAGCTACAGGTATCTCCTTAAGTCATTGACCTCCCACCCCTTTATATTCACTTTGGGAAGTTTGCACTTTCACTTTAAGGTACCCTTTTATTCCTCAGCTACCACCTATTGTTCTTCGCATTATCCAAGTCAGCATGAAATTGTAGAAGCACTGAAGGGGAATAGATGCCATCTAACAATACTGCCCCACTGAAGGGGCAAATATTACCTCAATTTTAACAACACTACAGGAAAATGCAGATGTATTGACGATTGTTTACAAGTTGACCGTGGAACGAGGACATTAAACTTATGCATACGCTTTTTCGGGCGCAGATGCCCAGCACGTATAAAGAAAGATTAATTACAGCACAAGTTATTTTTTGTACAAAAAGTAGCAAACATTAATTATAAGTGCACACTTATAATCATTCTTTGTTTAATTTTTGAAAGTATTTTCAAACAACGTTTACATTATACTTTTATTGTTCCAATAATTTATAAATTGAAGCGTAGGAATGCCAAACGTTCCAAATGTCGATTTTGAAATTTTACGGGACCAGCAACAGCAATGTATTTGTTTTACATATAACTAATTTCTGACAAAATAATTAGAAAATAACTGTGATACTGCAAACTTATGCAAACATATAAAATGAATTATTAAGGTGAAAGACATTTTGAATGTCATAGCAACATCATTCTTTGTGTTTGTTCCTTCCAATTATTGCCAATATAAATTATATGTTGAGTTTTTATTAATGCTGAAGTACAGAATTTTGTTTCAGATCGAAAAGGTCAGAATGGTGCTAGATATGGCAATAAAATTATGATAATTTTTTTACTTTCTCTACTACGTATAGTAAGTAGGGGAAGTATTGTATTCCACCCAAAAATTCGATACCGAGATTTCACCGGAAATACATGTTTTGAGACCCCCTGAATCCAATTTTTTTAAACATGTCCGTGTGTGTGTCTGTCAGTGTGTGTGTGTGTGTGTGTCTGTCTGTCTGTCTGTGTGTGTCTGTGAACAGCATAACTCAGAAACGAACAGTCGGATAAACACCAAACTTGGTATTTAGGTTCAGTATCTTCCAAAGATGCGACACGAAGGTTTTCAAGAAAATCCCCCCACCCCAGATTATTACCCTTTGCATGGAACATTTTTCGAAAATTTTAATTTTCTGAAAAACAGCTCTAACGATTTTGATTAAAATATCATATGTTTAAGATATTTTCATGACAAATAAAATTTATATCTTGAATTTTCTGGGAGTGCTTCCAAAAGTATTCTTCATTGTGAACGACTTTTGCATAACTGATAAACCATAAGAGATAGACAAAATTTTACTACACAAAAATGTAGATAGCGTTAAAATACACAATTTATATCATATAGATTTTTTTGAGTGCACCATTTTCGAGATATTGCTTATTATTCCTTTAAATTTTTCAATACTTATTTTCTCAAATCGGAATTCGTTATTCATTTTTTTTTGTCTTGGATATGCAAAGAGCATGTGGCAAAGAGAATTGTGTTGCACATAGCAACCAGCTATTAAAAGTAATGTCTATGCTTAAATGCTACTGTATTTCTATATTGTCCTTGTAAATATATATTCCCCTTACATCTACAAGAAAATTAGCAATAAGATAGAGTCTGCAAATGTTTATCTCGATTAACATGAAGTAGATGGAGAATAAGCGTTTGTAAAAATAGTTTATACAAGAGTAGAGAAAGTCATGTGAGTGTAACACATCAGAATTTTTTTGTCCTGGTAATGCAAAGAGAATGGAATACTCCAGATAGCAACCAGATCTAAATATATTTGACTATAGCTTAAAGCCTACCAATTCCCCTCGCATCTACAAGAAAATTAGCAATAAGATTAATATCTCGATATCTCGATTAACATGAAGCATATGGACAATAAGCGTTTATAAAAATAGTTTTTGCAAGAGTAGAGAAAGTCATGTGAGTGTAACACATAGGATTTTTCTTCTTTCTCTAAATAGAAAAAGTTCCTTCACAAACGCTTATTCATGAACATACAGTACTGCTCGTATTCACCTCTATTACTTTCCCTACCGCTTATCTACGGCAGTTAGAGCAAGTATGTATTATATATCAGCCAAAAAAGATAAATATTATGATTTTACCGGAAGTGCACATTTTAAGGTCTTCAGAATATGGAAAAACAAAACATTATTAAATAAAAGTTCCGCTCGCGAAATTGCACGTGTGTGGGGGGGATGTGTAAATAGCATAAGTCTAAACGAAAAGTCAGATAATATCAATTTTCATACTTTAGATACTATTTCAGCATGCCTGGCGTAGCTTTTCGAGAAAATTCCTCCTCTGCAAACAACCGTTTGCTTGGAACACTTTTCATTACTCTCTTTCTCTAACATAGCTCTAAAGATTTTGATTAAACTATTATAATTATTATAGCATATGTTGAATATTCTGTAAATAGTCCATGAAGCGCTCATCATTCTAATTTCATTTTTATTTACTTGAAAACTATTAGAGATGAACAAAAACTTACTTTACCGGCTTGGGCGTTAGCGTCTGTGGTTCGCATTTGGGAGGTATCGGATTCAAATCCCTTATATCGGTAAATTTGACCGTTAGTTTTTTTCTGTGGTTTTCCTCAGTTATCAGTTGAATAAGTCCACAGCTAAATACTGGATTAGATATTCAATACCACTCCAAAGTTCTAGGCCAAAGTTTTATTTGTACATGCATATATCTTTTTTTTGTCCTTTGACAAAAGAAATAGAAGTAAAAATAGATTCTACAGAAAGGCGACTGAGCAGCTAAACCATCTATCAACGAATTACCCAATCACATAGTACAGGAAGGCGACTACACAACTAAAGTCATCTGTTCAGCATCGCCATGACTACGCTTCACTCAAAGAAGAATCGGAAATTCTACTCCAAAGTTTCACATTCCACCAAAACAGCAACAAAAGTTCCTCAAGCAGATGGCACAGGAGGGCGACTACGCAACTAAGGCATATGTGAACTCAAGTGATCCAACGAATGTACTGTCGCGAGTGACCAAGAAATTAGAAGATCAATGGCTAGATATTTCAAACGTTATGGTATAATAGAGACGAGGAAGAAGCAGAAGAAAAACAAATCAGATCCGAAAAGATGTGTTGATTTAATAATAGACACCGAAACAAATCCTCGTAAAAACCTTAAAAAATAGAGCCCCCAGGAGCCATTGAAGTAAATATGGATTTACTTTACTTCTAAAATATTTGTCAGTTAAAGAAAGATTTTTAAGTATTTTAAATATTTCTTGGTTACATGTCAAATCTCAAGTGAATGAAACGAATGGAAAATGATGTTGGCGGTCCATCTTTAGAAAAGGAAGCCGATTAGACTGCAACAACTGCTGGGGAATTAGTTTATAGAACGCAGCCAAATTAAAAAATCGTAACAGGACTATAGGTATGTGACTTCCAAAATAATAATAATAATAATAATAATAATAATAATAATAAAATAAAGGTGGAGAGGACGTTCATGTGGATATTGTTTATTTATTCTATTTATTATTTTAATATTACTATAAAAGAAGAGAATTTAAGCTTAAGCTCTTCATTTTATTTATTGATATACAGAAAGCCTTCGATACGAGAGCGATACTTAACATTTTTAGAATACTGTTTCTAAAACAACAAATGAAGCTTTTTATATTTGACAGCTACTTTCTAATGTTTTGCGAGTTGATTGCCGTGTAGTTTGTTCAATTTGCTCTAATAGTTTGTTAATTATCATCATTTAAAGATGTTATGTTCACCAAAATGAATTTTACTAGAGAACATTTCGGGGCTATGACTTTTTAGGATTTTAAATCGTCATTAACGCCTAAACAATGTGGAGATGCCTTGAAATTCACTTGGTGAAGAAGCTCCATCTAAGGCACAATTTATATTTGGTGCAGTGAATTCAAAAGAGAGCGGTTTTTTCCTTAGTGATGAAGGACGCCCAAGAACTGCTGTTACTGATTAAAATATTGCCGCTGTTCGAGCAATGCTTGAAGAAGATCGACGGACATCTTATGAATTTATTCGGGCACATTTGGCATTGGTATGAGTCAAATCCAAAACATTTTACATCAACAGTTAAGACGTGAGAAAACTTTGTTGTCGATGGATTCCGCATAAACTGACTCCCGATCAAAAATAATGCATTGACTCGTGCAGAATACTCTAGAAAAATTCCAAGACGGCACTTAAAATTTGGTTTGGAATATTGTTACTGGTGACGAATCTTAGATTTATTGTTATGATCTTGAAAAGAAAAGTCAATCGGCTCAATGGGTCTTCCGAACAGAGTCTAAGCCTACAAAAGTCCGACGAATTCAAATGCTGGGGTAAGAAGATGGTTGCTAGCTTTTTTTTCTAAAACGAGCCATATTTAGAAGATAGATGTACCGTTACTGCCTGTTGGTACACAAATTTCTGCTTATAGCAAATTTTTTTAAAAAGTTCGTGAAAAATGCCCAAAAGGAAAAATAACGCTACATCATGACAACACAACGTCGCATACAGCAAAACTAACAACTGAGTGTCTGGATACCCTAAAGGACCCTCTACCATACAGCCCTGACCTAACACCTTGCGGTTTCTTTTTGTTTCCAAAAATTACAGATAAAATTAATAGTTACAGAATCAGAAGAACAATTTTAGTTGGTTGCGATGGCGTGAATAAAATCATGAAAGAATATAATTTGAAAATATAAAAAAATACAAAATTTTAATTATTTAGAGCGAATATGCCATTTTACTATTATGAAGATTTCAATCACAAAATGAGTAAATTTCAAAAAGGTTTGGGATAATAGAACATTAAAAACTAATGATGATGTTAAAAACTAAAACTATAAAAGACACTGCTGATGTTTTACAAAGTTATCGCGGCCTCCACACTGACATATGGATCATATATGGTGAATAAACAGATGAAATAAAAGAAAAATAGAAACGCAGAAATGAAATTTCTGAGAACAGTAAATTTGCTGGATATACTTGTAAAGACCATATCAGAAATGAAACCATCTGACAAGAACTAAACGTTTTTTTAACTTAAACCAAAGAGTAACTCTAAACAAGATGATATGATATGAACACATTTTGAGGTTGAACTTGACAAGAATATTATACCAAGCACTACAACACACCTCAAAAGGAATTCGGGACATTTGACGATCTCGACTTAGATGGCAAGATGACCTCTGAGACGGAATGGGCCTGGACGCCCACCTTACAGGCGATGAAACTTTATATATATGCATCACATTATATTACTGCATATTAAACCTTACAAATCACCTTTAATCATTCTTAAATATTTAATTAAAATATTCTATATGCAGGCACAGCTTTATCTGTTGCCCAGACTTTCGGAATACTTAATGATACAAGCCTTCACCTCATTTTCCATTTACAATCCAGGGGCAAATTTCTGTATAGACGAAGCAGGAAGCTGCCTATGCTCACTCATATTTTATGGTAGACTAATTTTCTTAATTATATTAAAATTTAGTTTCTCAATTATAGCAATAATAATTCTAGTAGCTTAGGCTATTATCTCCATAACAGGTAGCGTTTTGGGGAGAACTGATTTTTCCAAAATCACCGATATCTGCTCAAAAAAGGCAAAACGAAACGACAGATGTCAAAATGGCTATTAAAGTTTATGCACTATCTCCATTTCGTAGTTTTTGTTGATTACCTCACAATTAAATAAGTACAGAATCAGTGTACTGATATCTCAAAACATTTATAAATACATTAGCCGGCTTACTCGACGTTTCAAGCTCCAGTGATGAACTAATTAATTTCATTCACCTGCCCCGTTCTTTATGAAATTATTGTACACTGCTCCAGAGGGTTCTCCCCTTTACTCCTTATAATTGTAATTTCGAACACTCCCGACTCAAAATAACACATGAAAAAATCCCCCAATATTAACGCAAAAGGATGTGAATTGCTTAACCTCCTCACGGCAGTCATCCAAGTTCTGGAAATGCTGCATGACATATAAGTACGCTTTGGCGGTGGAAGAACCTGGTCAAAATGATCCAGTAATTTTTACTCTCTCTACCACGCACATAGTGCGCAGATCGAGCGGGATGGCTCAGGCGGTTGCGTCTGTGGCCCGCATTCGGGACCCGGGATCGATCCCCGGCGACAGCCACTCTGGCCCATGGGTTTTTCGTGGCTTCCCGGATCGTCAGGCAAATGCTAGGGTGGTTCATCTGCTACATCTGCTATCGCGACTCTCCTTCCTCTTATTTCCTGTACCCATAATCTTCCTTGTCATCTGTTTCAGGGTTGTAGGACCAGGCGAGGGTGTTCGTCGGGTTATGGCTGGACGGTGGCTTGCGCTCTGTAAAGGTTTCTTCCCTGGTATGCTGCGGTACCGGTCAGTTAGGTCTCTCCTCAGCGAGGCTCCGCTTCAGGGACCCTGGAGGTTGGTGGCTTGTGGGCACGGACCGTGCGGCGTCGGATGCGTTCTATCTGGAAACGCTAGGGACCCGTCTATGCTGGCACCTATCGGCATCCGGATCTGATCGCGGGTCTCTCCCCTCATCCTTCCCTCTCAGGGTCACGTTGGAAGCAAGAAGGGCCGACTGTCCTACTTGCGGTGCTCTGTTCCGGTTCCGGGGGCCCATCCGTGATACATACCTTTACCTTTACATAATACATAGAGAAGGTATTGCATTCTACTCAAAAATTCGATACCGAGATTTCACCGGAAATACAGGGGGTTCTTGAGACCCCCCTGAATCTAAAACAAAATTAATTTTAGAAAATGGCCATGTGTGTTTCTGTGAACAGCATAATTCAAAACCGAAAATTCGGATAAACACCAAACTTGGTATTTAAATTCAGTATCTTCCAAATATGCGACACAAAGATTTTAAAGAAAATGCCCCACCCCAAATTACCCTTTACATGGAAGGTTTTTAGAAATTTTTGATTTTCTAAAAAGTGGCTTTACGATTTTGATTAAAATACTATATATTAAAGATATTTACATGACAAATAAAACGTATATCTTTAATTTTCTGGAAATAGCCCGTGAAGTCCCCTTCATTCGGAAGGAATTTTGTATAATCTGTACAATGGTAAACGTTAAGTGATATGCGTAAACGTACTACACAAAAAGTTTTTTTTATTTGGCATAAGCCATTTCTGAGAAATCCATTATTAATGGTTGGAATTGTTCATTACTTCGTCAATCTCTTAAGTTCTGTCAACATTCAGTTGTTTCTCGCGATTGCATGGAAACAGTATGAAATTTTAAGGTCAGCATGTAGCATCCAGTTCTTAAACATTTGATTATGGTTGTTCTCTTTGTATCTATAACGAAATGTGTAACCTAGCTACTTTTGCCGAGTTTTATTTGGATTAAAATGTAGTAGATAGAAAAAATAAGCTTTACTAAAATAGTTTGTATATCCACTAATAAAGATAGAGGTAGAGTAAGTCATGTGAGTGTATCGCATTAGATTTTAAAGGTAATTATAGTAGGTTAAATTCCATACCTTCTTGTTTGGTATGAAGAATTTAATAACATAAGAGCTACATATTTTCACATAATACAGAAATCTTAATGTATACAATGTCAACATTTCACATCATACGATTACCTTAAGGGCAAGTTTCTTTAACTGTCTTTCGAACGTAAATATTCTGTTGTGTTCCAGATTTGTGCTACACGTCTGATAATTTTGAAGACCTTTCGGTCGGGAAAGGGGCAATTAATCGAAATGCTCTCTTTTGACCTTCGTTATTGACCTGAGGATGTAAATGTCAGTACAACAGGATTACTGTTCATTCCGGAAGCGATTGCCGATGGGGGACTTGGTATGATGTTCACGGCCCCCGAGATTTATAATCTGTTCGGAATGGAGGGGATGGATCTGCAGGACAGTTGTTACCGAATGCAGGTGAGGTCGCTGTTGGTTCACTGGGACAAGGAGTCATCGACCTCCGGAACATCGCGGCCCCGGTTACCGGGACAACTTTTGTTTCTCGCTTCCTCGTAAGAGCTCGCCTCAATAATTGGCAGAATTCGTTTTGCAGGCCTTCTTGGAGGATCGGCAGGATATGCTAATCCTCAAACATATGTTGAGGAAGCAGCGAGCGGTGGCCGGCCTTTGAACCCCAACTAGAAAACCGGTATTGATTTTCTGCTAAAGCACCAGGCCGATTGGGTTTCAGCACATTGCTTCAGGATGTTGCAGACTCAGTGAATACTGTAAATTCGGTTTACTTGAGACAAAAAAGCAAAGGTCTAAACTACCACAAAATTAAATAGAATCAGTACTTGTTATCAATGTAGAATCAAGCTTTAACCCGTGAAACTATCAGTCTGTAATGGTTATAATTAGGCCCTGAGTTTTTAGGTCCCATTAGCCTTCGTTTTAGGTTTTCCATACCGTTAAAATAGTCTTTTTAAGTTTTTCTTTGCGGATCACTGTTACTAACACCAATAAATGTTGTTCTTCATATTTTAGGCTACGTGCCTAAAATAACTGAAAATAGTTTTTTGAATAAACACTAATACCAACAATTTTTCTGTGTTTCTTACTTTAGTAGCTCATAACTCTTAAATCACAAAATTACACCTTATCAATAACTATCATAAAACTCACAGAACGTATTTGACTAATTCTTTTGTTTTTATTTGTAAACAGCAGAGTGATTACTAAAAACACGTCCAATTAATTGTTTGGCGTGAAGGATTTCTTATTATTACTTTCGGTTTTCCTTATTTTAGCAAGATTTATTTAAAGAAACGTATTTCAAAAGATATTACCCTATCAAAAACTACTCACAAGAAAACACATAATGTAATTTGCCCTTTTTCGTTACAATACATAACTACATACCCAAATTTTCTGGCATATATAATTTCTTATTATCAGCTAGATATTGTTGTATGAAGAAAAGGTTCTCTCCACAGAACATACTGTGTGGAGCATAGATCATGGATACTAATGTTGCAGGTTCCTCGGTTTATTTTCCTGTATATTTTTCTCCCTGTAGTATACTGAACAAATCAGGCTCATGTCTTCAAAGCCAGAATTGCGTTTACTAATTCTCTGCAGCTTCGAAGATCATGCAACTCCACTGTTTCGGCTACTTCTTTTCTGGAAACATTGCCAATAATACCCAAAGCCTCTTTGAGTGACAGGATTGTGCTTTCCAAGCAGAGAATAGCTTCTGTTATATTCATAGTGTGCCTTGATACTGCAAGGGAAGCAACAATAGTGGGAAACTCGGGTAAATACGTATTTATCATCTGAAGAACTGAAAACAATGATTTAGAACATTTTATGGTGTTATGAAATTCATAAATTAGCCACCGGAAGTGCGAAACATATTAATATCCTGAAAATGGTTCATAAAGAATTTTTTAATTGGCAAAGAAAAACTAAGTTAAAACCTAAGAATCGAGGCCCTAGTTATAACCTTTCCATAAAAGAGAAAATATTTGCTCATGAACTGGCATTACGTAGTTGACGCATTATTTAGTTTTATTTAAGGCATCTTATTGAATTATAAACAATAACATTATAAATATTATTGATTATTTAAGGACTAATCTCTTCAACAGCAGCGATGGTGAAAGTCATAAGATTATAGGATAGATGCCCATTTAGTTTCTCCAGGAGAAAGGAAAAAATACTTACTAATATTTACGTTTCATGAAAATTGAAAGCTATGATGCTTCCTAAACTGACTGTTAGGGCTTAATTTGCATATATTCGGTTTAAAATGCTTAAATGGATGTGAAGTTTTATTGTTTCATTATTTATTAACGTAATAATACATGTAAGCAGCATATTGAGCTCTTCGCAGAAAGAGCAAGATTGGGGGAAGGGAAATGGAAACCCTCTTGAGTTACTCCCAACAAGAAATAATTGTTTGAGACTTGGAAGAGGATTCTAAATGCGTGTGAACATTTCATAGCTCGCTGTCACGTTGTAAGGTAAGAAGAATCTGGTTCTCATGAGCTTGTGGAACCAGCTGAAACATCTTTCAGAACGAATTCGTTTTGCCTTAGTTGATGCCGGAGGTCCCGGAAGTCGTCGTTTAAGAAAGGAGAAGGTATTACCCCAAGTGTGCACTTGACTTTTACTCCAGAAGCAACTTGTATGTCTATCTTTCCGGAAATGCTTCTTGTCTGCGTGAAAGGTCACGGACAACGCATATATCGAGTTAATGTGGTTTGTGATAATCATGTTGAAATAAACGATCGAATTCTTAAATCTATATCGGCTTGTGGTTAAAGGCAAAATGTCAATAGGCAACACCCCACACTGCGCTGGACGAAACAGCTGATGTCACGTTACAAAGAATCGCAACTTATTCCTTGAAATATATTGCTTTGAGATGTATCATGGCTAGACGTCGTATTTGTATGCATAAGAATATCTAAAATATGCATGCATTTATGCTGTAAAATCTTTAAAATATGCTCTATATTCTATAAGTTCGAAGATATGCACTAAGCATGCATTAAAATTGTTAACTTTAAGCTTATAGTGTTGGTAACAATATACATTCTTAGACATCCTTCCGGTGGTTGTAATTTGATTTGCAGTATGAGAAGATCGTTTTCTCCAAATGTTGAGTGTAAGTTTATGACGTTTATCGGTTAACAAATGTTGTATGGGAGGAGGTTCTTCCCACGACTGCAGAACCTATTGATCAAAATTTTAAAGAACTTACTAACTCTGAAGATATTGAAGATAATTAACCACAGAATACGAAACTTGTATCAGAATTTCTCTCTAAAGCATTGCACAATGTACCGGTAATTTCCCTGCATACTTTAAAGGAGCTCTCTCAAGTTCACCCTGAACTTCCATAGCGGGTATTCGTAATAAGGGCTTTATTATTTTGTCATTAATGTATTTAAATATGAATTTTAAAATTTAAAAATACGTGTATTATATGCTCGACGCATGGAAAAGCGATGTAATAAGCAGCAGCACAGGAGATATGCAATTATATGCACTATTACACTTTACGTACAAGCAAGAAGAACAAGAAACAAATTGCAGTATTTAATTCCATATCAAAAATAAAAACAAAGTAAATATACATTTGCATACAAATATGATGTCTAATCGTGACTTTAATCAAATGTATATCAATGATGTTGTAGGCCAACAGCTTTATGAGCATTCCAGATTATCCGCAAACAACCAAACCCTTCTTGCGTTCCAGTTGTCGATTCAGAAAGCAAGTGTGAAATCTAACCACTCTGCTATCTAGTAGGATTCAAACAGCACAAAACCAACCTCTATAATTATTATTTAGCATACTTTTAAGCAAAATTGATGCTAAAATAACGTACTTAATGACGTACAGATTTGAAAAAATGGGTCACGTTCGTGACTTGAACTATGGCTTTTTGTGTCGAATCTTTCTCACCTGATTCTGCGCATCTGATTAGTAAACTTCGATAAATGTCTGCTTTAAAACACAACTTAAAATGCATTTTTGTACTGGGACTTCTGCTATTTCCACCTAAGAAAACGCACCTACCTCCTGAAGTCCAGGTATCGGCCTCTTTCTGATTATGGATGTTCTTTGAAGTTATCCCAAATTCCATGATTCGAATCCGGAACATGTCCAGAATTTTATAAATTTGATCTGTTTTTCAATATTTTTCCTTATAAAGAGTTATGTGACATGACAGTCAGTTAGCAATCTCCAATTTGTATCCTCTACTTCGTAGTAAAAATTGCTTTGTTTTTGTAGGTTCATCCGACCGTACCAAATAACGCACGAACTGCTTCATGTACGGAGTCGAAATTTTATTTATATGAGTTTGAATAAAGTTTTCGATGCGTTTCAATGTATTTGCCATTTGCATAAAATTAAGGATACACAAATTTTTAACTTTTAGGTGAGCAGCTAATGTGCGGTTTTGAAATTTTAGTATAATGTGAGTTTCAGCTTTTAAAATTTGTTTGGAATCAATGCAAAATTGAGAACAGCTTATTTGGGGATCCTCCTTTGTGTTTGCACTTTGTACGCAAACCCTTGCACACATAGTTTAAATTTTACATCTAAGAATTTCCAGAAATGTGATTGAAATTAATACATAATAATTAATAAGGTTAACATATACAAAGGTTCGTAAATTTTTAGGCGAACTGCTGCAGGTGGAGTGCTGAAATATTACGTATTATGCTGAAAGTACATCTGTCAAAACATTTTAAACTTGGTTTTTAAATCGGAGAAAAATTAACGTTAAGTTAAATGAAAAGCCTCTTGAAAGTTTACTATTATCTCGCCACATATACGTAATAATAATTTTGGAACTAATTGTTTTTCTATACAAGTCGTGTGTTGGACAAAGATGGAAAGGTAGAATCAAACAACTGAAAAGTTAAATGCCATCGCCGGGATTTGAACTACGAGTCTCCCGGTTTCCGTCCGGTTGTTCTAGCTAATGAGCTACCATGGCAACCTGTCGGCAAGTCATTAAATATCTCAACTGATTCGCATTTTTCCCAGACGGAAACCGGGAGATCCGTGGTTCAAATCCCGGCGATGTCATGGAATTTTTCATTCGTCTGATTCTACCTTTCCAACAATAATTTTACCATGCCACTGCATTATTTCCCCAGTATTACAGAAGGGACATACCTGAAACTTAATAATTCTACATGCATCTATTGTCTTCTTCTTAGTGGGCATTTTGCGTAAATCAAATTACGATAAGTAATCGAGTTTCATCTGTTCATAATGCCTACCAAAACAGTCTGAATATAAAATGTGGTTTCAAATTGCCTTACAATACTATCATCCTACATAAACATTTCATCGGTATATTATTTTTCGGTGTTATTTTATTTGTGAAATAATTCTACTAAGTAACATAGGAAAAAATTGGAGCTTTTAGATAAATTCATTTGCTCTGCTCGTAAACTTAACAACAATCTTCCTCCGAGACCTGGTTCTGTTGGTAAGGAAGCTGGAGCTCGAAGAGTGTCTAATTGGAAAGAACGCTACTTTAACTGTTATTATTTTTAACTGTTGGTAACTAAAGTTTGACTTTCATTAAAGACAGGCAGATATTCTGATTAACGTTGTGCACATTTTACGAAAGAAAGTCGTGGCAAAATACACCGATGCCTTTCAATGTAGTTGCATCCTGAACAATGCCACTAGGGTATTTGGAAAGAGAGAATACATACCGTAACTCATGCCTCAGATTTTTTTAATGATAATAACACAAATTAAGAATGAAAGTGTAAACGGAAGGCGATCAATTAATGAACAGTATAATCGCCAGAAACTATGAGTGAAAGGAAACCGATTAAAATATTAGAAAAAAATATGAGCACAATGCACATTTGAAAACACATAAAAATTTAAAAATACCAGTTTCTGCAACAGTCATTGAAAATATATTTAAATAAAGTAAATATCCGGTGAGTATATGCTTTTTAATAAGCATACAATTATGATGTCTGCTATAAGGAAGTATTAAAGTTCAATAAGGCATATTATGGACTGACTGTCCATGGCTAGTAAAAGCAGTGGTAGTAGCAGCAGCGGTAGTAGAAATAGCAGCTGCAATAGCAGAAGTAGAAGTAGCAGCAGCAGTAGTAGCAACTTCATCATCATCATCATCATCATCAGCAGCAGCAGCAGCAGCACCAGCAGCACCAGCAGCAGCAACTTCATCATCATCATCATCATTATCATCATCATCAGCAGCAGCAGCAGCAGCAGTAGTAACAGTAGTAGTAGAAGAAGTAGTATAACAATAGCAGCAGAATACTGTATTAGCAGTAATAGAAGCAGTAGCAACAGAAGCAGAAGCAATAGTAGCAGTAGTAGTAGTAGTAGTAGTAGTAGTAGTAGTAGTAGTAGTAGTAGTAGTAGTAGTAGTAGTAGTAGTAGTAGTAGTAGTATTAGTGACAGCATAACAGCAGCAATAGCAATAGTGGTGGTAGTAGCAGCAGCAATGGTGGTGGTAGTTATACTACTACTAGTGTAGTAATGATTTTCTTCTTCTTAAAGTAGGGGAAACAAAGACGCCTCATATCAGGCGAGATGGATTCTCACCAACTAAACAATCCTTGCTAGGAATCAATGAAAGATTCCCCTCGGAAATGCCCAGACGGCATTACTTCAAGGGGAAGATGATTCCAGATGGAAAGTAATATTCAGCCTAGACAATGGTTTAGTGGTCTTAGTGGTCATCCATCTCTAACCTCTAACGGAACAAAATATCACGGGTCAATCTGCTGACAGTGTTCCAGTTCTTCATGTAGCAAGCATCTTGGAAATTAGGTTACAGGCGTCAAATATCCCAGGTGACTCTCAGCCTGATGGTGTTGAATATGCCATGAACGCAGTGAAATAAGGTAAGTTCAACTGCATCTCCTTCCCACAGAAATAGCATGTTGGTATATCACTTAATCCGAAACAATGTAGGTAGGCGCTAAAAGAATCATGTCCCGTCAATATTTGGATAAGGTAGAAATTTACATCTCCGCACTTGCGGTTATACCAAAGGACAATGTCTCTTATCAGTATTTTTGTCCAATAGGTAGTCCCCCTTCAGCGTCTCAAAGTTCTTGCCAATTAGCTAGCAACCTAGTGCGAGCCTCCACTCTACCAATGTTATTTGTCTCCAACAAAAGTCTTCCTCGGCCAGTAAAACAATAGGAGTCCTTGCAAGAAGCAAGCTTTGGGGACGTGGTTCTGTAGGCGAGGCACTGGTGATTCGCATAGCCATTTTCCGTTGCACACTCAGGAGCTTAGTGCTATATATATATATATATATATATATATATATATATATATATATATATATATCTTTCGTCTCAGGGCCTTGGCGTACGTACGCATCTCATATAACATAATGAACACAGAAGAGGAAAACAACAGAGAACAGAGAAGTAGTGAATTTCCCTCGAACCGCCTACATTGCGCATTAAAGGGCTAACGTGAGCAATAGTCTTTCTGGCCATTGTAGGTACTCCATGTCCAATTCCTATCCAAATAAATGCACAAGTATTTCAAAGATTCCTGAGTAACCACTGGCAGAGCACCCAGGTGGATGGTTTAAACCACCCGGGCATCCACTAATAGCACTTTTAAAAGTAGAGTGCTTTTAAATAAGGAAATAATTACAACAAAAGCACATCAACCGCTTTGCATTAACACTTTCGTGTCACTATTTTGAAAATTTAGCTTATATGTTATCCTAACGGAATAAAACAGCTATATTGCTGCATATTTTTCACTAAACGGCCTTCGTCTTGTGGTGTACCAACTGAAGTTTCTTATTCAGCAAAGAAGTGTTCACGGCAGCCAAGGCTCGGTTAGCAATCAACTTCAACTTAAGCACATGTTCAGCCGTAGCGACTATTACTAGGTCATTAGCGTGAGTAATAAGCTGGATTCCCGGAGTAATTTTTAACTGCAATGTCCCATCATAATACACATTCCATAACATGGGACCCAGGACTGAGCCCTGAGGTACCCCACACGTCATCCGTAGTTAGCTATTCGCACCTAACAGAAGCAAGCAATCTGTATATTGTACAGAGAGGCTGGTATGTTACGAGCCGACAGTTCCCGAAGAATTCCACCCCACGAGGCAGAATTAAAGGCATTGTGTACATCTGCAGTTATTAGCGCACACAGTTGTTTCACCATGAATTCCTAACTTTACCGCCTCTGCGAGCTCCTGCATTCTCTGTAGGGCAGTTAAGGTAGATCTACCTTCCCTAAAGCCATAATGAACAAATGAGAAATCACCATTCCGATGAACTTCCGTCTTCAATCTGTCCAATAGTAAGAGTTCCAAGAGCTATCAAGTCAGTCATTAGGCATATGGGGCGATAGGATACAACACTGCTATCGTATCTTATTTTCTACAGCAGAACTAGTCCAGCATCTTCCAATCAGTTGGAGAGGCGCGTGTTGTTAAGCAATGATTAAAGTAGCAGTAGTAGTAGTAGTAGTAGTAGTAGTAGTAGTAGTAGTAGTAGCAGTAGTAATAGTAGTAGTAGTAGTAGTAGTAGTAGTAGCAATAGTAGTAGTGGTGATAGTAACAGCAATGGTGGTAGTAGTAATAGTAGTAGAAATAGTTGTAACAGCAATGGTGGTGGTAGTGGAACTAGTTTTAGTAGTAGTAACAGCAATAGTAGTATTGGTGGTAGTAGCAGCAGCAATGGTTGTGGTGGTTGTAGTGTAGTAGCAGTAGCAGCAGCAATAGCAGTAACAGTGGAATAACAGCAATGGTGGTGGCGGTGGTGTGGAGTTGGTGGTGGTTGTAGTAGTAATATTAGTAGTAGCAGCAACATAGGTGGTGGTAGTGGTACTAATAGTAGAAGCAGCAGCAATAGTAGCAGTGGTGGTGATATAGTAATAGTAGTATTAGCAGCAACAATGGTGGTGGTAGGGTAGTAGTAATAGTAGTAGTAGTAGTAGCAGCAGCAACAATGGTGGTAGTGGGGCTAGTATTAGTAGTTGTAGTGGTAGTAGTAGTAGTGGTGGTGGTGGTATAAGTAGCAATAGTGGTGGTACTAGTGGTAGTTGTAGTAGTGGTGGTAGTGGTAGAAGTAGCAATAGCAGCAATAATGGTGGTAGTAGTAGTAGCAGCAGCAACAGTGATAATAGTGGTAATAGTAGCAGCAATGGCGGTGGTAGTAATAGTAGTAGAAGTAGTAGTAGTAGTAGCAGTGGCAATGGTGGTAGTGGTACTAGTAGTAGCAGCATGGTTGTAATAGTATTAGTAGTAGTTGCGGTAGTAGTAATTGTAGCAATGGTAGTAGTGATAGTAGCAAAACAATGGTAGTGGTTATAATAACACCAATACCAAATAGCAGCAGCAATGGTGGCGGTGGTGGTGGTGGTGGTAGTAGTAGTTTAAAAGTAATAGTATTAGCAGCATTAGTAGTAGCACTAGCAGCAGAAGAGGTAACAGTAGTAGTAGTAAAAGCAGCAGCAATAATAGCAGTAGCAGCAGCAGTACTGGCACCAGTAGTAAAAGAAACAGTAGTTGTAGCATCAGCAGTAATAGTAGGTAGCAGTAAAAGCAACAACAGCAATAGTACAAGTAGTAGAAGAAGTAGTGATAGCAGCAGTAGTAGTTAGTAGTGCAATAGTATTATTATTAGTAGTAGTAGTAGTGGTAGTAGAAGAGAAGTAGTTAAAGCAGCAGAAGTAGGAGTACTGGAGCAATAACAGAAGTATTAGAAGCAGCAATGGCAGTAATAATAGCAGTTGCAATGGTAGTAGTGTTAGAAGCAGCACCAATATCAGTAGCAACAGCAGAAGCAGTGTGGGGTAGTAGTAGTAGTAGTAGTAGTAGTAGTAGTAGTAGTAGTAGAAGTAGTAGTACTAGTAGTAGTAGTAGTAGTAGTAGAAGTAGTAGTACTAGTAGTAGTAGTAGTAGTAGTAGTAGTAGTAGTAGTAGTAGTAGTAGTAGTAGTAGTAGTAGTAGTAGTAGTAGTAGTAGTAGTAGCAATAGTGGTACCATAGCAGAGGTTGTATTAGCAGAAATGGTAGTGGCATCAGCAGTAATGGTAATCATAGAAAGGGATTAAAAAAGAATGTAGCCCCACATAAAATACATACAATCCTTGCCATTCTTTTGGCCTCCTCTGAACCCAAATCTACAGAGATCGCAGCACGTTATCGGCAATATAACTGTGTCACCCCTGAAAATTAGATAATTAACACGATACATGACAAATGCCATTAAATTTTTTCATTTTATTTAGCTGAAATTGAAGCTTTTATTAAAATTGACTTTTCTAGGTGAATAACCTTTACAATAAAAGGTTTTAAGCCAATGTCAGCCAACTGAATGCTCTTTGAAGTCAGGGAACAGATCTCTCTTACGGCATAGAGGGAGTAACTCACTGTGAAATGTAGGGCAGGTGAGGCAGGAAGAAGGCATGCTGCACCTTGTTGCACTGTTCCTCTTTTCCTGAGAGGTGTACGTACAATATAGGAAGGACTACCGCGAGACAGCTTGGGTGATGTCATGAATTACTGTAATAACATTAATATACGAGATTTGCTAAAGATGCATGTTATATCCAGTGTTGCAGGCACAAGAGCTAAGTTTTCTAAGAGATATGTATGCCTTGTTGATATGTAGGAATCCGAGCTGTAGTTAGTGATTCTACAAACACCTTTCAGGTAAGTTCTCGTGAGTGGGGCGCAAAATGTGGCTGGAGAAACCTGCCCTACCCTACATAGATCCCGCGAAATTACTCTTGCGTCACACAGGTTCTGGTACGTCGGGCGTAGTTGAATTGGCTGTCCCTGTGCTAAGCGAAAGACAAGCCGAATAGGTCATTCGTGTCCACACAGAAATAAGTAAGGATGTAAAGGAATTGCTTTATAGTGTAAAAATGAGTTGGAGAGGAAAGAGAAGGAATCTAAAGGACCAAAGGCTACTAATAAATTATATTATATATTTTACGTTTACTTTGGTAAAATGTTGCTGTTCATATATAGTGAAGATAGAGAAAATAAACATTTAGACAACACTGTACGATTTAAGTGGCATGTGTTTCTATCATGTGTCTGAATGTGCTATAATGGTTTCTGGAACTAGTTTTTGTGATGGAGCCAAATGAAGATATTTCCTCCAGTAGGTAGCATGTGCCATTAATCCCTGAACTGCAACTATAATGCAGTCTATACTCATTGTTGTCCACAAGGATATTATGATTTGTTTCACATGAAGTATAGTCTTTTTATGCTAATACTGAGAGTTTTGACTTGAAAAACAGCTGAATGGTATTTATAACTAGTTGAACTGCAGTTTAGTTTTGTTTATTTTCATTTTACCATGCAACACACACGTACGCTTTCACCTGCATACTTTCAGAATCTGCGGAAGAGTGTGCTTCTAGTTAAAGAAAACTCCCGAGCCCCAGCCGGGAATCGAACATGGGACTTGTAGCAGATATTAATAAAAGGATCGAAAATAATTTGTAAAACTTACTAAGGAATGGTAAAACGGAAATCCAATGGAGTGGATAAGGAGCTTAATGTACTGTATATTTATGTATGCATTGTGTTTCACGATTATTAATGTATTATTATTTTAAAGCACCATTTCTGTCATTAGCGTTGCCTTGAGCATTTATATATTTTAAAATATTAATTACAATTGTACAGGGTGATTTTAAATGATGGAACATTTTATAAAATTCGTATTTATTAAAGTACAAATCCAACATTGACCATCTTTATACCAATTCACAGAGAAATTTTCAAAGTTTTGTTTACTACATTATAAATGTTCAATGTGTTCACCGTTTGCTGCACGGCAAACATTTACGCGATAGCTAAACTCGTCCCATACATGAGCAAGCGTATCTTCTGTTACTGAGTGCACGGCAGCAGTGATACGGTTCCGCAGGTCATCCAGAATTGTAGTTAGAGGTAGGACGTAAACACCTTCCTTAACATAACCCCATAAGAAATAGTCACATGGGGTGAGATCAGGAGATCTCGGTGGCCAGCTATCCAGCGCTGAGGAAGGGATTCATTCAAAAAGCCTCGTACATCGCTGTGCTAATGGGGCGGAGCTCCATCCTGTTGGAAAATGAGGTCCTGTGAATCTTCCATAATTTGAGGGAACAGCCATTGTTCCAACATGTCCAAGTACGTTATTCCAGTTAAGTTTTTTCCGCAAAGAAAAATCGTCCATAAACCTTTGTACGGGATAAGGCACAGAGCACGTTTACCTTCGGTGAATCTCTTTCGTGTTGCAATGTTGAATGTGGATTTTGCAAACCCCATATGCGAACATTGTGTCTGTTGAATTTTCCACTAAGGTGGAAAGTCGCTTCATCGCTAAAAATGATATGCTGTAGAAACGCGTCATCCTGCATCATTCCTAGCACATAATCACAAAATTCGAGACGCTTCTCTTTGTCTTTAGGTTTAAGAGCCTGCACAAGTTGTAATCGGTAGGGCTTGTACAGCAAACGCCATCTCAGAACTTTCCATGCAGTTGGTTGCGGTATTCCAAGTTCTCTACTAGCTCTATGGGTAGACTACGTGGACTGCGAACAAAACTGTCTTCAATCCATCTGACGTCCTCCTCTGACACACGCGCTCGGCCTGTGCTTTTTCCTTAACACACACTTCCAGTCTGTTTAAATTGCGTAAACCAACGGCTAATGCTTTTTCTAGTTGGGGGTTCAATACCGAATTTGCTATGAAATGCCCGCTGCACTACAATTTGCGAACTCAATAACGCAGAAAACCTTGTGCTCCACAGTAGCCATCTCACTACGTACTGACAGTGAAACGCAATGGCGGCCTATTGACCGAGCACTCTACCGGCCACTTCTAAAACCACCGCCCGCAGAAAAAACTTTGAAACTTTCTCTTTTCATTGTTATACAGATTGTTCATGTTGGATTCGTGCTTTAATAAATACGAATTTTATAAAATGGGTCCATCATTTAAAATCATCCTGTATTTATTGCTATAATGAGAGATAAAAATTCAATAATTTTAAAAATATGTTAAATAAAGTGACCGAAAGAGATTAACTTCACAATAAAATATTATGATAATACCAAATATGTAACAAAAAGGGAGAATTTAAGTAGTAATGTACGTTATATATTTTAGGATTATAAATATGTTATGCTTATGAATATATTATTTGTTCCATGCAAGAATTTTTAAATTATATGAATTTGTTTTACGATCGATAGCTAGCAGACAATAGTTTAAATAAATAATATTTAACTATTGTGATTGTTAAGAAAATTTTCTCTGAGAAAGGAAACGCTTACAGAGAAAGTGGAAAAAGCGCATTAACTCGCTACGCGAATTTTCAAATATTCTCAATGAGAAGTAACAAAGAATTGATTAATGTAATATGGAGAAAGCCTACAAGTAATTAAAGAAAATATGTAAGTAAATATTTGACTCAATTGTGATATATTGTTCGTCGTTAAAGCACCTTGAGCATAAGAATAAAATAAATCATAGTATTTATTTATGTAATAAGTATCTTACTTTTCAAACACGAAAAACCTGAGATAAGATTCAATATTGTCATGACTAAGAGCTAGGAGAATTTTAAATATATCTTAAAATATAATGGACGAACAGAAACATTCAAATATTTTGCAATATGTTACATATGCTAGAATCCACAACAATTACTGAATAAAAATTATCCGCTAGGAAGCCAATTCTATCACGCTAGACGTAAACTTGCCATACCGTGTGAAAGGCGCGGTAGATTCGAACCGAGCATTTCATAGTGTACAGTGGTGGCGAAAACGGGACACGCAGGCGTCACTCTTTTTCTAGCTGTCTATTTATGTATTTGTTTTCCATATGCTGCTGAGTGGTGTAGTGCGTATTGTATATTTGATGACTCAAGGGAGAAAGGCGTTTTCGCCACCCTTAGTATATAGCATCTGTATCTTCAAGAACTTCTAGAGCATCCACCAGATCCAGCGGCGACATCTCATCGACCCTATCCACAGCAACTCGCTTTTAATACTACTACAGATCTCAGGTTAAGAAGCTAGAGCGCTGACCAGTCGACCGCAGAAGCAGTCTCGTTTGTATTGTTTCTATTAGCTGTGTATATTATAAATTTTTTATTTTCATGGCATTCGGGTACATTTCCATTATTCTTTTCTAAGAATGATTATGTGATTTCTGAGATGACGAATGTATATTTTTTCGCGATCGTGTATATTCAACGTCTTCCCATTTAGAAAATTTAAATTCAGTTCTAAGGGAACCCTCATAAATTTGGTGGTTGTAAAATATACAGTATTGGTGGGAAGTAAAATACACTTGAAGCCTTAAGTTATATATTTTTAATAATCGTAATATCACATTACGGGATCGGATCTCTTCGAACAGAATAGCTTATGTTATTTCAATCTGAAAACTAATTAACTGCAATTAAAGGCGAATGAATGCTTCGTAGCTGATTCTAGATTTTTCAAGAATTAATGACGCGTACCCAATTGTGCATGCCTCTTCAATATCTGCATCTCCATAATCCGCGTATCCCACTTCAAACTCTTCTTGAAATGCTGGATCTCTATTACCGTCCATATTATTATTTTCAAACAACCCGGTTTGAGTCAGTCATCAACCATGATGCAATTCATCCAAAGCCTCCTAAGCCGTTGTATTAATTATCGGAAATCTGAGGTGACGATGGATAACTTCATTAGAAGTAGCTGTTATTGTTATTAATAATCCATTCAAAATAATAAAACCCACGGTCGTAGAAAAAATAGTGTGCAATTGATGTGTGAGGTGCATAACACAATCTCGGAAATGAAACTCTTTCTCGGCTCTGTAATATACACTTCTCGCAATACACTATTTTCACGTACTATGAGGTAGTACACTCGCTTCCATTTATGCCGTCCCCATAGCTTTGGGAGACATTCTACTAACATTCACAGGTGGAGTGTGTATAGCAAGGAGTAGGTGTGTGTATATGTTTACATGCAGTGGCGCTCTGTTCTACGTGCACAGTTCTAGATTACTCACATATGAATATATAACTTTGAGCAATAGCTTTACTCGTCATCACTTATAATAACCATATTTAAATATACAACTAAATAAAACCCTGTTTTCCACAATACCTACACGAAAAAATATATATGTAATGACAACATAATGTAAAACTGAAATACATTATGCTTTTTACTCTCAGAGAGGATACATTTACTAGACATTATTGAAATCACCTGTCTAATTTAAATATACAACTAAATAAAACAATATTTTCCACAATTTCTCCATAAAAAATTATTTTAGTGATACTCTAATGTAAAACTGAAGTAGATTATATTTTTTACTCTCAAAGAGGACACATTTAGAAATTATTTTAATAGTTTTTCCAATCTCCATTCTGGTTCCAATACCTGATATAGCCGCCTAGGCACTGAATCACTTAGGTGCTGGAAGAACTCTGGCTGTACATGCAAATTTCCCATATTTCCCAGAGAGCGACTCTGGTTCTTCTTTGTAGAGGTTGCCAAACTTGAACCATCCTGGCAAACATGTTCTCGATGTTGTTGAGATCTGGTGACTTAGGTGCGAGAATTTTGGGGTGCTGGGCAAAGAAGTTCCGTTTCGCGTAGGAGTTGTGTAGGTACTGAAGTGTTAGCCTGCACTATACGAATAACGGACACTTCATCTGCATACTAGGAATAACAATATCCCTAAGGATAGTCTTATCCTTCTGAGCGTCCATGTTGGCCGTCTCCACGAGCACACCGGACCAGCAGCACTAATCCATCCCAAGAGTGAGCATGTGATGCATCCGGATTTTCTAGTACCTGCAGAAATTTTCGAAACATTTCAGAACCAGCAGGCCTCCAATATTTCATTTTGTGATTAGGTTCAGAACAAAAAACTTTATCGTCCATCCATACGAGTACGGTGGTTTCCCATGCTTCTCGAGTGGTAAGCTACTGCAGAGAGAATCCTACGCGCAACTCTCGATGGCGTGTGGTGAAGAACTCTTTCCGTGCAGCAATCCGTGAATGAATGTGTGCCAAGTGAGACTCCGGGATGCTGTTTGAACACTGACTCAAAGTCCTAATTGTGCCACGGTATCTTTCATGGTCTGAAAAGGTTGGTCTCTTACTGCTGCTACAAGGACGCCATCTTCTTAGGGCGTGGTTTTATTTGGCCGTCCGCGTCGGTCTCTTTTTCTGTGGTCGTTATAAGACCCCCACCTCCCTTCTGCTTGACAGGCGTTTATCCACTGTGCGAATGCTGCATGGAATTGCCCTAGCTACGTCTTCAAATGGCACATTGGCTTTCCACATACCCAGAATTCTCCAATGCACCTCCGAAATATTTGCATTCATCGCGTGAGCTACAGTTAACGCAGGCCACTGCTTGGTCGAACAACAAAGGCAGAACGCTACATACTCACCCCTCTTTGCTGTACACCACTGAGAAGGTTGGTAAAATGACTCCGGATGCTGCGGTGACGGCATAAACGTAAGCGGTGTACGTGTAATAAAACTGTAAACGAAAGCTTTCTGGTAATTATAGATTTTGCATGATTTATTTATACCAACATATATAAGAAGCCACTTCGAAGTTACGAATCGCATTTTTAACATTTTAATGCAGGGACGCCGGGGTAGCGCAGTGGTTTCGTTTCCGGTTCTCGTACTGAATGCCCGAGGTCCGATTCCTGGCTCTGGGTGGCGATTTTAAGTTGGCCTATCCACGCCTTCACCTCTGACTGAAGTATCCCCAAGGCCCGACATGGTTCGGAGTGAACTGTAAAAGTTGTATCCCGCCATTCGCATCATCACCCTACTATCGAGTTCCGCCAGCTGGGTGCCTCCACCTTAGAAGTGGGTCCAGTCATCGCTTGATGGAATCAGTTATCCCCCGAAGGTCATAGGCATATGGGGAGCGTTGGAAACGACAAAGACTACATTTTAATGTATGTATGTTGCCTGTTTGCGCAAGAATGGTCAATCCGATTCTTACAAAGCTTGGTGCATAACATACTTGGATCCCACAAGGTTTTTTGAAAAACTGCTGCATGACAAAAATTTGTAAGCATAATATCTCAAATAAGCTTCATTATTTGCAAAATCGGTATAATGAATATTTCAGAGGATATAACAACTTACGATGTTTTTGTGTAGGTAAAGCGGTTACCACGAGAAATAGTTCTATAGTTCCGTAGCATTATGAATGTAATGAAAGGGTACACCCAGGCCAGAGAAGCAATTATATTGCCGGTTTTCAAAATATCACATCATGTAACTACACAGAGAGGGGAAAGTGGATGAGGTGATGGGAGGAGGGAGGGAGATCGGATAGGGAGTGAAGAAGGAGGAAGCGAAAGGGATGCGAAACAGATAGAGGTAGAGAGAAGTTGGTGTTGGGGAATGAGAGAGAGCATAAAAGAAAAAACAGTGAGAAAGTGGGGGAGAGAGAGACTAAGAACATTCCCATTTAACGCAATAACGTGAGCAGAGCTGCGGATCGTGTAATGATTAAGTAAAAATGATGTAAATTAGGATGACGATAAGCTTTTTTCTGTTACTATATGTAATACATAGGTATATATAAATAGTATATATATAAAGATTACTATCCTAAACACAAGAAAAATACTCCCGTTTGTCTATTACTTTCTCTACTACGTACTTACAGTAAGTAATGAAATATTGTATTCCACCCAAAAATTCGATGTCGAGATTTCATTGGAAATACATGTTCTGAGGCACCCTGAATCCAAAGAAAGCACTTTTAGAAAAAGATCCGCGCGTGTGTGTCTGTGAACAGCATAATGGTCGAGTGCATCATTCCCGGTTAAGAGAATATTGCGGTAAGGTTTGTAGTTTACCAGGGTAAAGTCGTATTTCTGTTGCACCAAGCTGGTTTCAACTTTACCGACGTTTAATCGTGGTAAAATGTTACCGCTCGCTGGTGAGCAGTTTCTAAGAAAACCACAGTAAAGAATCCTAAACGGAACCTAACTATTACATTTATATTTGCAGTATTTTCATCGATTTGCTCGCAGCGAAGAGAGAGTAATAGAATGGAGGAGTGTACATATTGGAAGAATTGAACGATGTTTCATTTCGAAGATTCGGGTTGAAAAAGGAAAGGATTACTGCATTTTTAGATGGAACTGTTGAATAACTCCAGTTCCCTAAAACAAGGAAACATCCAATATCCTCGGAAATCATGTAGCTCTGCGATTTAATGGGAGGAATATTTCAGGAAATAATAGGCGATGTGAGTGATTAAAGACAGAGCAACGGCATGTCGCATAAACACAGGATTTCATGTGTAATTGCTTCGTTGTCACTCAGTGAATTAAACTGCTTCTGACACAACGTGAACAAAGTTGCGACATGGTGATTTTAGTTAAAATACCATATATTTAACATACTTACATACTACATAATTTGAGTTGAGACTGTACAATATCTCCAGAACTAAGCGTTGTAGAAGGAAATGTATTTAATAAAGGTTGCTTGATATCGTGGGGGAAAGTAAATGCCATTAGTCGTGTTTTGTTTGGAGGACGTCATGATGGTCATTTTAAGGTACATTAAATTATTTTTAAATGAGAACCTACATTTTGTATATTGTTTTCTTATTAGAATATGGTTTATAAAAAGCTGTTTATTTTTGTGATGATGGAATAAGGAAACGAAATAAAAAGTGTTGGTTCCCAATTACGAAACGTAACTTGATCCTCAAATGACCATCCATGGATGGTCCAACCATTCATTGCGCTCTTCCTACAGAGCCATTCAGAATGTTCGTTGTTATTTACGTTGGTGTAAGAACAATTGCAAAGTGCTTTATACAAATGTTGTTTAGTTTTTTATGAGGAATGAAAATTTAAAGGCCAGCATATAGCCACCGGCTTTTAAACATCTGACTACCGACTCGGTTTCCTCTATCCCCATTGTACCTAGATTGATTTGATAATGTAACTATTTCTGCAAAGGTTTGTCTCGATTAACATGAAATAAATAACAGAAATCATCTTTCGTAAGAGCGGTGTTTAGAGATTATATAAAAATAAACGTCAATGGGTAAAGAAAGTAATGTGTATATAACACATCAAAATTTTTGCTAAAGCTTTCACTTTGCCTTTAATGGTAACATTAATTTTTGTTTTGTTTTCGATTGTGGATTTGTATTTATCTGCTAAACCAGTAAAACAAAACTCTCATAGCGCTAAAATTCGGCGCTCTTGAAGGTTTATCACCTATACTCTTCATTGGTTCCATTGCGAATGTATTTAGAGGCAAAATGAATGACTGTCAAAACTAATTACATTCAGAATTAATATTATATTAATTAATTATAATATTAATACTACTACGAATTGCTTCGAAGGAGACAAATAGTCAGAAAACCAGATGCTACGAAACCGCGGTGTTCAAACCAAGGGTTAGCAATAGTGCACAGATTTTATGACTTTATCACGGTAATAGTTTTAACCGCGGTATCGTAACAGCTTATATTAACCGGGATTGATTCATTCGGCCATGTCTAAAACGGAAAGCCGATTAAATGCGAAACTTAGTATATAAGTTCAAGATCTTCCAAGGAAGTGACACGAAAATTTTCAAGAAACTACCCCTACCCCAAATTACTATTTATATAGAACCTTTTTCCATAATTGTGATTTTCTCAAAAATGACTCTAAATTTTTTTATTAGAATACCATATATTAAAGATATGTATATGAAAAATAAAATGCATATTTGGAATTTTCTGGGAATATCCTGTGAAGTCGTCTTCATTTTGAAGGAATTTTGCATAATCTTGTATAACTGGTAAACGTTAAGCGATAGAGAAAATGCAGTTCGCAAAAAATGTTAATCTCTTTAAAATATACAATTTATTCCAGATAAGCTTTTCTGTGGTGTAAGTCATTCCCGAAATATCCATTATTAATGCTTAGAAATGTTCAATACTTTCATTCTTTTCAAATCCTGACGAAATTGAGTTGTTTCTCGCGATTGCATGGAAAGAGTATGGAATTTTAAGGCCACCGTATAGCGTCCAGTTCTTCAACATTTGACTATCGCCATTCCCTTTGTATCTATAATGAAATATTTCTTGAGGTTTATACCGATTAAAATGAAGTAAAGAAAGAAATAAACTTTTGTAAGAATAATTTGTATACCCACTAATAAACGATGGGGGGTAGGGGAAGCTTTTTTTGAAATTGAGTTTTTTATTTATGGACGCTCTTTAACTACTATGGTTCTTAGCGTCCCATTCCATATTGGGCGTGAAAGATCGGTAATTTTGCTCAGAGGTCTCTTTATCAGGCTTGAGGTTCTTTTACGTGCCGTAAATCTACGACACGGGACCACCGGCTTTACTTCCCTTCCGAAGGAAGGCTTTACTTCCCATGCTAAGGATGTTTACGCCCGAAAAAATCCATCGCCCTCCGCCGGGTTTGAACCCGCGATCTTGGGAACTAGCACGGTACCACTAGTCCACGGAGGACGACGGTAGGGGAAGCCTTGTGATTGTAACACATTAGATTTTTCTGTTATTTTCCTAGAATATTTCGGTGATAGCGTCACAAACACATCCTATTTTAAGCTTCGTTCACTGAAATGCTGAGCAAACACCATCTTTTGGGCATTAAATGATCTACCTCCTTCGAAGAATTAAGTGGTTTTACAGCTCTCCTGCACAAACACACGTAGTGGTGAACCAAGAATAAAATGTGATCACTATCATAGTATGAAATACTACGTGACATAGTGGGGCCAAATGTGAAAGTAGCGGTTTTCCTATCTGTCATATATTAAAGAGTTATTTGCTTTGTGTAATACTTTATTACCAAATGAAGTCTTTCACAGAAATATTTTATTGCTCTGTTAAGGACTATGATCGTAAATTTTAATCAAATACTACATAAATCTGACATTTCTGAGGGTAAAGTATCATTCCTTCTACAATGTAATTCACTAGTGAGTGACACTGTTACTTACCATCTACTTTTCTAAAGACAGGGATTTCTCTTTGACGTATTTGTGTGTAAAACGATACGCAGTATTGGTGATGTGAATTCCACAAGCATTGTTGCACTTTAACTTACACGTTTATTTTATATGAAACAGAGCCATTCCAGAGTCTGAGGAGTAAATTGATTCTGACTTCGTGTTGCTACTTGAAATTCCTCCATTTCTGAATTTTGCGTTTCTAATGACAAAATATGTTTTTGTACGATGTAAACTAATTTGTGGTACTTCACCAGTAATGTTGCTATGGATCGGAAGCTGACATTTCCACATGCAACGTGGCTACTGTGAAAACAAAAGAAGTGTCAATGCTGTAAGGAAATTATAAAAAGCGTTAGTGCGGGAAGTAAAACCATCACACTATAAATATATTAACTTAATGAAAGTTCCAGTATCATTTCCGTCATTTAACATTATCATAGTTTCAACATCGAAAATTCCGACCACAAGCTTCCTGGACTCATTAATTTATTACTTCTTAGAACGAAATACGCCAATATATTCCTCTCATTAATACGTACACTTTTTATAACCATTTGCAAAATGAAGTAAATGACAAGACACACGTCTGTTTTGATTTCTTGATATTAACTCACATCCACTTTTCCCAGCCTCTTCGATTTCCACATTATTGGACATGTCGCTTATTACTTTTTCCATAATGAAGTAAAAATAAATCAAATTGCTAACATAACCACAAAACTACAACATAATATGGTGACTCGGACAACAACGATTATTTACAAACATTCTGTCACCACACAACACATATAGGCGAATCACCTTCTAAAATGTGACATATATCTTCTATAATATATATATTTAAATAATATCTTAATTAATGCAATTACATTTATATAAATAACACTTCATTCAAAAAGTAGTATGCAAAACACATTTGGTAAGCTCATAACGGAATCCCGGAAATTGAAAAAAAACAAACAAACAAACAAACAAATTCTTTTCTGGATCCGTATCAAGCTCCTACCATGTATCACAGTGTGCTATTTCCTGAATGTTTTCAAGCAGAAGAGAAATAAATAAAGTAACAGAAAAAGCATTTTGTGGTTTATTGTTGATGTATAATACTACTGCTACTGCTACTGCTACTACTACTACTACTACTACTACTACTACTACTACTACTACTACTACTACTACTACTACTACTACTACTACTACTACTACTGCTGCTACTACTACTACTACTACTACTACTACTACTACTAATAATAATAATAATAATAATAATAACCTTAAGTTAAGAGCCAAAATATAAAAATCTGAGGTGTTACATTCACATGACCTTCTCTACCCACTTTCTACACTTTATTTCTATATAGCTTCCACAAACTGTTCTTATGAAAGCTTATTTTTCTACCTACTTTATATTAATCGAGATAAATCTTGGCAGAAATAGTTTCATTACACATTTCGTTGAAGCTACATGGGGATAAGAAAACCCAATCGATAGTTAGTTGTTTAAATATTCTCTATATGCTGACATAGAAATTCCATACTCTTCTCATAACATCGCGAAAAACAACTGAATAGAAACAATATTTTTTAAAAATGACAGAAGGATGGATAAATTCAAATCAACAACAACGTATATCTCGGAAATGTCTAATACCAGAAAAAAATTATTTGAAAGAAACTGTGTATTTTAACGAGCTCTAGACATTGTTTGTATTGTACGCTTTGTCTGTCCCTTTTAGGTTACCAGTTATACAAAACTAAACAAAATTTCTTTCGAATGAAGTGGACTTCACAGCCTATTCCTAGAAAGCTCTCATTATATTTAGAAGTAATGAGGTAGAAGGCATAATTCAAGATTTCAGTGACAATGCTAGTTTCCTGTTGTTAGATAGTACGCATATCTCCACCATTCCTCTTCCCCATTTTGTTAAAATGCATTAATTCACACACCACACCAGCTTTTTCTACTGAGAAATAATTAGTTTTAGTATTAGTTCCGCTGGCATGCGACACACTGATCAGCGACCAATGGTAGTGCTTCTGTTTTCTAATATTATGAAAATTTTAATGTGTTACATTTACATGGCTTTCTATACTCACTCTTCTACAAAATATTCTTACAAAGGTTTATTATTATTATTATTATTATTATTATTATTATTATATTTCTTGTTAATTGGGATAAACTTTCATTTCACATTTATAGATTCTTAGATATAAGAAGATACACTAGGTTAAAGGATTATCAGATTTTTAAAAGGCTATCGCTATGTGAGAGTTTTTAATCATGATGTAGCTACGAAAAAAAAGAAAGAAAGAAAAAGAAAGATTAACGACTTAACACTTGAAAAACTCTGATGTGTTGCATTCGTATGATTACTCACTCCTCCACAAACTATTAATACAAAAGCTTATTATTCTATATACTTCGTGTTATTGCAGATAAACCTTCAATTAAACCTATCGCATTTCGTTGTAGGAAGGTAAAGCGATAGTTAGACTTTTAAAGAGTGCGCCCTATGTGATGGCTTTGAAATTCCACGTTATTTGCATCACTACGAGAAAACATTAATTGTGACTTCCCATTTGAGATATGTACAGTGCTTTTCCTTCACACTGTGGCCACTGCGTTTGTGGGGATATGTTTCGGCGGGAGTCCGAGCTGCGGCGACCGGCGTGCGAAAGATCGTGTGGTGGCCACAGTGTGAGGAAAAAGCACTGTATGAGTATTTGAAAATTCAAACTATATATATAAACCAAACATCTCGGAAATGGTTAACTCCACAAAAAATATTCATTATTCATAAATTGTGTGCTTTAACGAGATCTGTGTTTGTTGTGTAGTAAGATTTTGTCTGTCTTACAGTTTACCAAGTATACAAAACTCATTCACTATACAAAACTCAAGGCTATTCTCAGAAAATTCAAAACATTGGTTTTTGTTTGAAAATATTTCAAACGGGGTATTTTAATCAAAATCATAAGTATTTTTTGAAAAAATAAAAAATAGCGTTAATTTTCCGCGTAGAGGGTAGTTTGGGGTGGGGATTTTCTTGAAAATCTTCGGGTCGCATCCTTGAAAGGTGCTGAACTTAAATACGAAGCTTAGTATTTAAGTATTTTGAGTTATGTTGTTCACAGACAGACATATACACACACGCACACACCATTCACACAAAACATTTCCAAAAATGCCTTTTTTATTCAGGGGGCTTCAAAACGTGTATTTACGGTGAAATCTCGGTATGAAAATTTTTGGTGGAATGCAACAGTTTCTCTACTTACTATAAGTAAGTAGTAGATACAGTAAAAACTCAGGTGTCAACTACATCTATATGAAAGCCCTTCATCAGTAAACACTTCTGCAGCTGAAAAATGTCGCGGTGAAACACTCACCAGCTTTAAAGACGCCTTTGAAACTTAAGTACCGTTGGCTAACAAAGCGTTAGGCAATGACTATTATACAGATTTAAAATTTCGCTGTTAAAGCAGAAGAGTGGTTATAAAGGCAGGAAGATATCCGCTTGCTTTTGTTTTAATCAAAATAAATGCAATGTGAAACAAAAGCATGTTGTGCTCACGTGACAGTTCGTCTATTATAAAGTGGGTGGATTACCTTTCCCAGAAGTTTTCATTCTCTTCCGGGAACCCGCCTGATATTAATACCGACCTAAGTTGCGGTGCGCGGGAGGAAGTAATGTCTTTGTTTTCTACGGGATGCTGCCACAGATCATTGACCTCTCCAAGATGAGAAGATTTAACCAGCGGCCTCTGAAGCAAGGTTTCTAGGTTACCAAACGTGCTTCGGTTTGGAGAACGAGACTGAGTGCACCTAAGGTAAAAACGGTTTTCGCTAAATATCGCCTGACTTTCCGGAATTTAACAGTCTATTAAAAACGGTAACTGTAATCTTGCTGTGTTACATAACGATGAAACGAAGAAACGCATCATGGTGTACTGCCGGAGAGGGAACGAGAAAAACATTTTCATGTTTACAAATGAAGCTTTTTATTCAAAAGGAAATCGATTTCAAAACTAGAAGTATCTATACAAATACCACGATAATGTATTAGTAAACGACCATTGGTGAGATTAAAAATATCTTGGTTAAGTGTGATTTTTAAAGGAAAACTAAAACAAAAATGTTTTACAGAACTCCGCATAAATATGGAATGTGTGAGAATGAACTGAGCAGTACTGAAAAGTGAATTGAAATAAAAGGCAAATGTTATACTGAGGATGAATTAGAGGAAGTTTGCTTAGTTCCCCTTACTTTTTCAGGGCAGTATGCGACGTACAGAATGCTGTATTGGAAGATCACGAATGTTAAAATAATGAAATTTGATGCGGTAATTGCCATTGTGAAATGATTAGTAATGGGCATGTGGTCAAACCCGGAAGTCAAATACTGTGACAGTTACTTTGATCTAATAGCCCATAGTTAAATATCGAGAATACACTAAAATATGAGGCGTGTTACATGTATTTATTTTTTGAAAAGGTCGGAATTCTTTAGTTCCATAACTACGATGATGTACATAATGTTCCATGTAAACCTAGCTACAACACAGGACAATTTCAAACCTTCCCAACACTAAGCGCATGTCAGAGTAAGCAGCTGTATCGTAAGCCATACCTGGTTTGTTTTCAAGTTCTTAATGCAGTATCACGGTACAAACCATGCAGGTCAAGATCGCACAATAGTGAGTTACTATGACCGCTTGCTATAAGACAGGCCTTACCTTTGCGCACCGTGTCCAAAAGTGGACTATCATTTGTTCCTGTTAGCTGCCAGTTACGTTCGTAAGGTTGTGCAGGTAAAAGTCACCACAGATTGTTCGTGGCATTATTCTGTTCGAAATTTCAGCCAGAATACCTTTTTCAAATTGTGGAGTAATGTCAGTACATAGGGTTTACATTGCGTATGCTTTCATCCTGTTGCGTGGCGTAGTGGATTGGAGCGTGGTGCTACAGTTTCCAGCCACGACAAATGCATGGGTTCGCGACCACTCTTGTAAGAATCGTTTTCTTCGAAGAATATATAGTACCGGTGCCAGGTAGCATAATTATGCATTTGACGAAAAACAATTGGTAGTAGTCCATCGATCACGAAAACCAACTTTCCGAATGGAGGAAGCATGGTGCTGTTGACCACATCATCCTCTGCATGGGCTGAATGATCATCGAATAAGGTTTTTTTATTTACAACATTTTGATAGGATGAATGTTTCAAAGGTTATCCTAACTATTCGTTATTATTATTATTATTATTATTATTATTATTATTATTATTATTATTGGTGGTTTATGCAAACTGGTTACTGGAGAAAACATAATAAGAATGTTTTACTAAGGTTTTAATTTTTATTATCTCCTAGAAAAAGCAGTTTTATTACCATTTTCAAAAGAATCACAGTGTATTTAAGTTACACAGAGAGGAGAGAAAGGGAACGAGGGTAGTGGAAGTGAGAAAGCCGGTGAGAAAAGGAGGGAACAGAAAATAACTGCATTTAACGCAATAACGCGGATTTTGATAGTAAATGTTAAATAAAATCCTTCACACTCGTGTCTCATAGGAGCTGAAATCATCGAAATCAAGTATTAAAAAGCAAAGACTAGTTAGTGTCTGTTGCTCACACCATCCTCGCGTATCCCTCGTTCCCCTTTTGCTGCAATAACCCTTTTCAACGTGTTGATACCTCGGAAAATACCTACTTATGCTCACATGTTAATCAGGCATTTTGTGTTTGTTTTCAACCCAAAGGATGCAAGCGCTTCTAAAAATGTTGCACTTTTTCTCGCCGTATTTAACGAGGTATGAAATGCCTTAAAATGCATCATATGTAAGGAACATTTTGTCAATAGCTATACAGCCTAGAAAGCACGTCTTCACAGCTTGTAGACGTAGTATCTACAGTGTAGCCGAAATAACAGTTCCTTTTTAGTTGAATAGTATCGGAAATACAAATATATATTGCTTTCTGTGACAATTTTCCTACATTTTGCAGTGCACATTTTAAAATAAATTTAACAATTGTAAAAATTATTTTCAAAACCATTATTTCAGAATACGTAAAACACTTACAAAAAACCTCCAGAAAATTTCAGTTAAAAATATGAACTGAGAAAATGTTCCCCATAACATAAGTAGAGGTCGGCATCATAGCTTGGGTCGTTATAATCCTCTTAATTTTCCAGTTCAATTTCTTTTTGGCACCTCTTTTGAACTGTTTTACTCGATTTATGAGTTTATTAATTTTATGCTTTGCACTCCTAAGCCTTTTTTCATCTATTCGCTGCATTGCATCAACAGTGTTTGAGTCAGCATTTAAGCCCAAGAACTGCAACTCTTTTACTATACTTATTATATTTCCTTGATTATAAGAGGCCACAAAATCACATACACCACAGCTTAAGCTCGTATTAATCCTTATAAATATATTTTTATGGTTGCGACTTCATACCGTATTATTTAAACATACTCATGTTTTGGGTCTGGTCATGTAAACTCTTTGTTGGTCACTACACTATAATGTGCTGATTAGATGTGACGTACCTGAACTGTAATGGCATCCATAATACTTCGCGACTCATTGTGATCTTACTCGGCGACGCTCGTAGCCCATACATTTTAAACACCTTTACAGCAGCAGTCTACTAGGATCCATTCCCCAGATAAACAATGAAATATGTGTATTTAAAATAAAACAAATTCTTTTATTGTGATTTTAATATTCTAATAAATTACGTTCATTTCCTCTGCTTCAATGTGCCTCGCTTTCACCTTACCTGTAAACAACTAATAAATACGGCGTGGACTCAGCAGTACTGCCATCTGTCGCACTACTCACAAACACACTCAAGATCCTGCCATCCGATCAACATTTAATTACATGCAACAAGGTAAAATATTTTGGTAAAAACTTAAAGGTTTTGAAATTATAGAGTGGTCAACCAAAAAGAGTCGACACTTGATTATAGTGGTAATTGTGGTCTTGTTGCATAAGTTACTATTTTAAAGCCAGCCAGATGAAATAGTGAAAACATTCGCATATTCTAATGATTAATATATGTATTTATTGGTTCGTTATCGAGATAATTCGAACCGCATAATGAAGAAAAACCATATACTTTTGTGTAAGACAGTGATCCAAAAATAGAATTTTTAATCCGAAACCGAATTTGTACTCCCATAAGACCAAAAGACTACTTAGATAAAAATCCGACTCACACGATCAAGATGCAGGCACAGCGTCCTTGAGTTATATTAAGATGCTGGACTAGCAAACCATACGTGAAAGTGAAACGGCTGCGAGAATAAAAGAAGGACTGACTGGGTTCTGAGAAACAATCCCGGAATTTGCCTGGGGCATAACTTGGAAAATGCAGCAGGAACTGGGTCAGTTCCGTATCCGAGAATGCCACCCTTGCAGAAGTGGCACGAAAGTGTGATTAACGATGATGGCCTAGTGGGACCACCTATAGGGATCCGGCCGATTCTCAAAAGAAACAAAACAAGGAACAGGAAATACGGAATTTATTTTCACATTAACATCTTCAGATTCAATTAAGTAAATCAAAACATATCAATTGTTCTAGATGTTGAGTCTAATATTGAGATTATGTCGCTAGCTAGAGCAGTTATAATTTGAAGTTATCAATCGTCAGTTTAGGATTATTCCATAGTCAAGAGTTTGGGCTATTTTTGTTATTATCAGGCCCCAATGCTTATAACCCAAACATGTTTGAAAAAGATCTATAAAATTAGGTACTGTAACATTTTTAAAAATGACAATAATTACAAAAGATGACCTACAACTGAGATTTATTTGATTTATTAAAATTAGGGTATAGAAATTTATAAATCAATTTACATATGGGTAAAACTCTATGCAAATAGAACAGAGTAATGATGGGGTAATTTTAGAAGATTAATTCTAAACAAGTTTCTTCCATCTTTGCGTTCGAAGAATCTGAAAAGACTGTTTTTGAGGCAGGTCTTACAAAACTGTAGCATTAACTCTTTTTAGTTCTCGGATTATACAAAAATCATAGGACTTAGAGGACTTCACAGTCTTTGACACGACAAAGGATAAGGACAATAGCACCTGACTGTACACACTCATTAACGCGAAAGTTGGAAAACTGACCTGTCTATCCCTAGTTTGGGATACGAATTCATAACTTTAATGACACCTGTTTCGCTAACAATAGCACCCCTCTACCCCCAAGCAACCCTTATCAGGCTAACCGTTTAATAGAAATGATTTTCCCGCATAAGAATCACAGTAAAGGATTTAAAGTTACTCTTACTTCTCAGTAGTATAGTGAAATTTCTGATGTTTGAAAACTTATCCTTATGTAAAATGTCCAAATAAAAATCTTGATATGCTGAACATGAACACAAGAAAATGACCAAATAAGGACGCAAAGGGCAAGAAAATGAAAAAAAATTATGTAAAACCGAAAAAGATGCCCTATTATAGAACATGATATAAAATGACAAAATGTTTCCTAATAAATATGCATTTTCATAATATGGGACCAATGGTGAGGGGGTACTAGTCAGCCACGATATGAGTGCGTGCGGTGGGAAGATGAAGTAAGCAGTTACGGAACAACTGGGCAGGGCATCGGAAGGACAGTCAGGTAAGGAAAACATCTGCAATTTCGAATTGCATTTACTAGCGATGCTGAGACCTGCAAATGTAGTTCTGTTTTCATTGTGCAACTGTGCATTTCCTAATCGCCTTGCCGATCACTGCCCTCGATCCGAAGCCTCGGTGACGCTTACCATGTCAACAAAAACAGTGGCGCCCTACATGTTAGCAGTGTGTATGATGCAACAATTAAAATATGACATGTCATCAAAATTCGGGTCCTTGTTACTTTCTCTAGAACATTAGTCAGCGGAAGCGCTGCATTCCACCCAAAATTCTATATCGAGATTTCAATGAAAATACATGTTTTGAGAGCCGCTGAATAAAAAAGGAATTTTTAGAAAAAAGTTCATGTGTCTGTATATCTGTGTAACTGTGAACAGCGTAACTCGATGACAAAAGTCGCATGAATACCAAACTTGGTATTTAAGGTCAACGATTTTTTATTTTATTCCAAAGATGGGACAGGAAGCTTTTCAATCCCCCACTCCTTTGCATAATAAACTTAAGTGTAAACGAAATTACGACACTTTAACGAGTAATTTAAAACAAAAAAATTAAACAAGTTTTTAAACACAGCTAACAGATTTATAAACCCCTGTTTTTATGAACGTGGTTTAATGTCCATGAACGGTATTTGATAACGGTATTTGTTTACATACTTAAGAAAAAACTTCGGTGTAGGCGCACCTGAACGAACTAAATAACTGCTGACTCAAAGTCTATAGCTATTAAGCCGCGGGGAAAATAATTTACCCCTTAAATATGTGAATCTGTCCCCAAATCACATGCAATGGCTCCTACTTTAAAAATGTTCATTCCCATTTTAAGCAGGGTTAAAGGCGAGTACTTTTAGCGTACCTAATTTTAACTTGATGCTTGTTCACCTGTAACTTAAAGCATGCAATGGTTAAACACTAAAAAGTGAATGTTTTCAGACGTTTACACAAAAGTAATCTTAATACCATTATTATTTTCGAGAAGAGGCCGTGCAATGTACTATATTAGATACGCTCACTGTCTACAATTATCACTCAAATCAATTCATTTTTAATTTCTCTAATACTTCCCTATAGTAAGTAAAGTGGTGTTGCATCGCACCCAAAAATTCCAAATCAAACATCCTTGAAGAAAGAAAAAAATGTGTGCGCGTGTGTGTGCGTGCGCGCGTACAGGTAACTCAAAACCGGAAAGTCGATTTAGTACTTAAGTGAATCGTGTTCCAAGATGCAACACAAACGTTTTCGATTAAATTCCCCACCCAAAACTACTCTTTACATGGAAAAACTTTATTTCTTATTTTCCAAAAATGGCTCCAACGATTTTAATTAATGTATCATATATTTAAGATATTTGCATTACAAATAAAATGCATATCTTGTATTCTCTGGGAATAGCCAGTGAATACCTCTTCCTTCTGAAGAAACCTTAAGAAAAAATGAGTATATCGTTAAAGCACGTAATTTATGAAAAAATAAAGCTTTTTTTGGCGTTAACTATTATTTGTTATACTTTGTTAGATATTCTAGATATTCTTTGTTATTGGTTTGAATTTTTAAATACTCATACTTTTTTCAAGTGGTAAGTCGACACTTATCTTTTTTCTCGTGGTCATGCAAAGAGCATAACATTTCAAAACCAACACATAGTGAACCCTTTTTTAAACATCTGACGACGCTTTACCCTACTGTGTATATATACACACAAGCTTTTCTAAGAATAGTTTGCATAAGAGTGAGTAGAGAAAATTCAAGCATCAGACTTTTCTCTTTGCTACCAAATTGTTGTTTAACATACAACTTTAGTTTCAAAATTTAAACCCGAATTTCCAAGAGAATAAAAGCTCATCATATAAAAATCTGATGTGATACATTCATATGATACATTCTCTACCCTCTATCGTTTATTAGTGGGTATACAAACTTGTCTTACTAAATCTTATTTTCATATCTACTTCATTTTAATCTAAATAAACTTTTGCAGAAATAGCTACATTACACATTTCCATACAGATACAAAGGGAACAGCGATAGTCAAATGTTTAACTGGACGCTATACGCTGGCCTTACAATCCATACAGTTTCATTGGAATAGCGAGAAACAACTGAATGTTGGCAGAACTTTAAAATGGCTAAGTACTGAACAATTTGAACCATAAATAACTGAAATCTCGGAAATGGATGATGTCACAAAAAACTTATTTGAAATAAATTGAGTGTTTTAAAGAGATCTAAATACCATTTCTTGTGTAGCAGTACGTTTTCGTCTCTCGCTTAACGTTTATCTGTTATACAAGATTATTCAAAATTCCTTCCAAATGAAGAGGACTTCAACAATATTTCCAGAAAATTCAAGATATACATTTTATGTGCTTTGTAAATATATTTAATATATGGTATTTCAATCAAAATCGTTAGAACATTTTTTTTTGAAAATTAAAAATTACGAAACATGTTCCACGTAAAAGGTAGTTTAAGGTGAGGAGATTTTCTTGAAAATCTTTGTGTCGCATCTTTAGAAGCTACTGAACTTAAACACCAAGTTTGATGCTGGTCCGACTTTTCGTTTTTGAGTTATGTTGTACATAGACACACACACACACACACACACGCACATGCACACACAGACACATACTCGGACCTTTTTCTAAAAATGTCTTTTTTATTGAGGGGGCTTGAAAACATGTATTTCCGGTGAAATCTCGGTATGGTATTTTTGGGTGGAATTCGGTACCTTCTCTACCGACATTTACGTGGTAGAGAATGTAAAAATGTAACCATTTATTGATAGAGAACTTTTTAAAATTCAAAATTCACAAGATATCAATATCATCGTGCTTTAATACAAAGAGCTGTAGTTGCAAAATGTACAGTAGAAATGTCATGACTAGTTTAATAGTTTTAACTAAACGCACCTATTTCTTGAAAACACATGGTTATAGAAAATGCATTTAAAGATTATCTTATCATATCTCAGAACATAAACTAGCAAGTTCAAAAGTTTGGTTTGGAAAACTAAAATGTTTGCTAACACCCAATACATGTCATTTTGACGGTTCAAGTTTGTAGTACTTAAAATAATAATAAAAAATTCAAATCCCTTCCCAATATCCTTAAAATGTTTGCTACGTAGGAACATTCAGTGCTTTGTTACTGTAAAAAACAGAAATTGGTGGAGCCACTTAGTCAACATTTGGGAGTGCTTTGTTTTCCAGACACACTGTCGGCGTGCAGTTATGCTACTTTTCAGAAGTTTGTGATTCAATGTATTAGTAGAATTTATAAAGCTTAGATGTTCATATAATTCATAGAAATGTAATAGCTTCAGATATGCCTCAACTTAGCATCACAACTCTTAACTCTCCATATTAACCTGAATCAAATGCCTACATAGGGAAATAGATTCCGATTTCGAACACTTTGTAGTTTAGAAGATCAGAGAAGGATTGTACTTATGTGGGCAGACACGTTGTTTTATACTTTCTATGAATTTTAAAAGCTAAATTTGAGGAAAACGCCTGTAGAGTAATGTCACTATATACGGTAGCTGTTGCTAACCTGTTAAAGGTGTTAGCTTCTGAAAGCTAACATGTTATAAATATTTGGCAGCCTGAAATTAATTTCTGCCGCATTTTTGAGAGTTTGTTTACCCCGAGGTTTGCAAATTGCAACCTAATCTTAGATTTGATAAAATCAGACATGTAAATTGTGACTTACCAGCCTCTCACGTCGAGCATGTAAGCTGCAACTTCAATATTGACAAAATGAGCCAGTTCCTTCCCACTTCTTCCAGAATTAGAACTGGCATATTTAAAAAATCTGGTATGGTTAAACATGCTATATTCACTTGTACAATGGTGCATATGAACTCATGTTACTATAAATATGTATCCCAACTAGGCTGACACACACACATTCACCCCGCCAAATCTTCCGCTCACATCCTTCCGCGTGCCCTGAAAACGAGTAGGAGGCGAGCGGAGGCCATAGTTAGCTGCTGTGAAACCACGGGGTTCTATGGTTTCTTGCTTTAACCCGGTTAGGTTAAGGTTAGTGTGTGCATGCGTGTTTGTAAATTCGAGTTACTATAATTATATATCCCAATTAGACTAACGCACATATGCACTCGTCAAAAATTTCCGATCTAAACGCAACCCTTGGACGCGACCTGTGCCTTCCGCGTGCCCTAAAACGAATAGGAGGCGAGCGGAGGTCATCAGTCCGTAGCGAATTGCAGTGAAACTAACGATTCCTATAGTTTCTAGCTTTAACCCGGTTAGGTTAGTGTGTGTGTGTGTGTGTGTGTGTGTGTGTGTGTGTGTGTGTGTGTGTGTTTGTACGCGAGTGAACTGTGTTATGGTTTGCTATTATATACATTTCGAGGTCCCAATATACCCGTAATATCCACATTGCGAGTTCATTCGTAGTTTACATGCTACCTTTCCTACTAATACCAAGTTAGTAGGAGATAATAAGTGATGTTACAATTTATCGACACCCGTTTATCCCAAATACTACAATTAAGTTTTGTTAGTAACTTGGAAGTATAAAGTGAGGCAGTATTTTTAACATTTAAATGATTTCAGTCAAATTATATAATATAAAATATAATAACAGCCCGCCTTAAAGCAATATGTGTATGTAACAATATATAAAAAGTGTATATTACAGTCATTGTATTAATGTTTATATTATTGTATACATGTGTAATAATGTTATGCGAATGTATTACGTAATTTAATAATGTAGGAGTTGTGAGAATAATAGGTTAAAGGTTGCTAACAATGAGGTAACCCTAAGGCAATAATGAATTAGCAACTTTAATAATGCTACTGGTAATTCTTGGAGCAACAATAATGTAATTTTTGAGACAGTTTATAAATAGCCAATCAACAACCAGAAAAAGCTGAAAGTTATTTAAAAGTATTCTATTGGATTAGGAATAGCCAATCAGAGACTCAAAATAAGATGAAATTTTCAAATTCAGGCGGTAGAAATAAGTTCAGTTGCTAGTAGACAGCGTTCCTAATTGGACGCGAGGCGCATCCTCGAGAAATTTAATACGTATTTAGTGTGAGACGAAAATTCATTACGGCGAATATTATAAAGTTTACGTGTTAAAAAGTGCAAGTAATTAATAAAAGAATCTCACAGCTCTCTATATAAGTGAAGTGTTATTTAATCGTGTCAAGGATTAATAAAAGGATTGAAGTAAAAATTATCTGTGTAAGCCTACATTCTTCAGCCGCACCACACCCTGTTAAGAAATTCATGTCTCTACAAATTAATACTGACGCAGCCGAGGCAAACATATATAATATTTAAAGAAACACTCAAAATGCAAAGTTGATTCTTAAACTTGGGGCGAAGGCCACCGGGTACCATACGTGCGGTTGCAACTTCATCAAGTTTGGCTCCCCAACAGCAGCAATACAATACAACTCCTCCTAAAATACAACACCTTCTCAAAAGGAATGTCCCGAATTGTCTGCTGAATTTTTTTAAAGTATCCTGAAAGGCAATTAACAGTTTGGTTGTATACAATATAATTCAATTTCTGTAAGTACTGACTCTTCCTCACATAAACCCACGACCATTTTTGTACAGAATTGTGACATTATGGATGTCTTGAAACTGTTCTAGTTCCAGGTATGCTATTAAAACCTGGATGTGCTTTCCCTTTCATGAAGGTCAAAACACTAAGAAATGTCACTCGCATGCTTCAAAATGCAGTTCTTGGAAGCTGCAGAGTACCCCGCCCTACAGTAATTTTTCTTTAACTTATCTAAGTAATACCTGAAAATCCTGGTTTGAAGGTTTTCCCCTGAACATTAAAATTGGCACTTAATCGCATTCCTATTCATAGTTCCAGACTTTGGAGAAGTCAAGGAGTAATTCTAGCTAAAGAAAAATTCCCACCCTCCAGCCGGGAATCGAAACCGAGATCTCCGGATTTGGAGGCTAGAATACTAATCATTAATTTGAGAATAAGCTTCTATTCAAAACCTTAATTTGTGAATGTAAATGTGAAATATCCAGAGAGCAACCCAGCATCGTGCTTCTTTGAAACATATACGTGGAACAAATAGGGAGCAGAAACCAATATGGATCAGTCACGTGTAGGAATGCATTCTGTTACAAACAAATTAATGATTCACATAAATTTATAGATTTTCAATAATCACTTGCTCATAGGCGTTAATTTTATGAAAGTACACCCTTTCTTTCTGAACGAACTCTTTTGCAAATTAGTTGCTATACAAGGTTAGGACAAAATTAATATAGTTCTTATAAGTCTTTGGGATTTTATTTTATGATTAATGTGTATGCTTATTACAAAAATATTATTTTATTTTCTTATTATCCACTTTAGTATCTTACTTTTGAGGTTAGACATGAACTCAGAACGAACTGATCACCATATGGCGCTGTTTGTTTCTAAATAATACAATTTCTCTGTGAAATTATAAACAGCAGGATTCTCTTACAAACATGGGGATGTATTTTTTTTATTATATTTGACAATAATTCGTATTATTTAAATAGTTTATTATGGTTATACCTAGAATAATCTTAATGCATACAACTCGGGATATTTAACTTTCCTAGACAAATTCATAATCACTCGTAGCGTTACTTGTAACAGTGTTTTAAATTTAGCACGTTTATTTCTCTTGGGCTATACTTTTTGAGGATCTTTCATGCTTTGGTTAAGTCCCTTTTTGGTTCACACAGTCTGTCTAACATTGAAGTTTTTTTTTTTAATGAGTGCACTCTGTAATCATAGAAGCGTGGCGTCCATGTTACTGGTGTTATCGTCGGTAGTAGTGGGAAAGAAAAGCATGCCATAAAGTAAATTGTAAACTTAGATACTTTAAATGAAGTCACAAAAACATGTCGAAAACTGAATGCTATGTGACGTGAGCTTCTTCTTTCTCACCGAGTTCCTAGCTGAGAACTGAGAAGTTGAGGCAAAGTCAAAAGCGAGTTACGTTTAGCAGGCACGTGTAATTTGAGGAATATTTAACAGGGAGCGTTAATGTTTCTCTCTCAAACGCGATCGGTTTAATTTTGCAAATCTTATTTGTGAAAGCAACTGCTTATACAAACACTAGATACAAACATAAACTTTCAGCTGAAAATAATATGAATTGCCTAAGATCCAATAAATTTTATAATATATCAGTATTCAGTTTATATTCAAACAGATATTTCATGTAGGTGTATGAATTGTAGGTCTGTTAAGAACAGCAGCAATAATGGGATTAGCATAATTTAAATACCTTGGTGAAATAATTCAGGAAAATGGAAACGAAACTATAGCTAATAAAGGTAAATGCCAAACAATATATACAGCATATCGGCTTATCAAAACATTTATAGTAAAAAGTGCTGTCTAAGTATACAAAATTAAGACATTATCACACTGTAATTAAATCACAGTGCTTCTCCGGAGAAGCATTACTTTTGACCAGAAAAACAGATATCGAAAATTATAAGAACAATTTTAAGTTCACAAGTTATAGGTGAACAATAGACTCAGAAGTAAAAAATTAAATAAACTATATACCGATATTCACAATGACATTAGAAAACGAAGGTTAAAATTTTATGAACATATTAAGCTAATGAACACAAACAATCTTACAAAACAAATAACGGAGTTCTACGGAAATAAGAGTAAAACACAAGTAAATACTATGAAGTGGATTGGTGAAATAAAAAAAAGACTTTTGGCAGGAATTACGCAAGAAAATATCCTAAACAGAGATATCTTTAGAATCAAAGTGCATAAATGGCAAGTTGACCAAGAAGAGAAACCGAAGAAAAAAAATTAGAACAACATGGACGGATGAGAGAATTAAAGCCCACAGCCGAAGAATGAGAGAACTGTGGATTCAAAGGAAAACAAGGAAACATTTCTAAGTACTCTGCATAGTCCTACATGGGCTCATTTGAAATAAAAAATATAATAAAAAATCTAATAATAATAATAATAATAATAATAATAATTTTATCTAATAACCAAAGTTCCCTGCCAGAGACTTTCATTGGCATTGTAGAGGCTTCTTTGTAATGCACTGCTACTCGTTTAGGTATTAACATTTCAATGTTAAAAAATTCTGATGTGTTACATTCACATAACTTTCTCTACCCACTAACGCATATTAGTGGGTATACACATTATTCTTATGAACGTTTATTTTCCTATTTTTTCACTTTAATCAAGATAAAACTTCCCGGAAATAGCGATTGTCAAATGTTTAGGAACTCGGCGCTATATATTGGCCATAAAATTCCATGCTCTTTGCGTAAATTTCGAAAAACAAAAGCATATCGAAAGTACTTTAAAAGACTGACAAAGTATTGAACAATTCTAACCATAAATAACGGATATCTGTTAATGGCTATTGCCACAGAAAAGTTACTTGAAATAAATTGCGTGTTTTAAAGAGATCGACACCTTTCGTATAGTACCTCTTGGTCTATCGCTTAACGTTTATCAGTTATACAAGATTATCAAAATTTCTTCCGAAGGAAGTGGACTTCACAGGCTATTCCAAACTTGTTATTTAAGCTCAGTAACGTACAAAGATGCGACACAAGATCCCAAACTAACCTTCATATGGAAAATTTTTCGAAAATTTTAATTCTCTAAAAAATGGCTGTGACAATTTTGATTAAAATACCACACATTAAAAATATTTAGATGAGAAATAAAATGTATATCTGGAATTTTCTGGGAATAGCCAGTAAAGCTCTCTTCATCCGGAAGGAATTTTGTATAATCTTGTATAACTGGTAAACATTAACAGATAGACGAAAACGTACTACACAAAAAATGTAGATCTATTAAAACACACACTTTATTTCAAATAATTTTCTTTTGTGGCATTAACCATTTCTGAGATATCCGTTATTAATGGTTTGAATTGCTCATTACTTGGTCGTTTCTTAAAGTCTGTCGACATAAAGTTGTTTCTTGCGATTACATGGAAACAGTATGGAATTTTAAGGCCAGCATATAGCGTCCAGTTCTAAAACGTTTGACTATCGCAGTTCTCTTTGTATCTATAACGAAATGTGTAATGTAGCTATTTCCGCAAATGTTTATTGAGATTAGAACGTATTAGACAGAAAAATAAGCTTAGTAGAATAGTTTGTATAGCCACTAATAAAAGATAGAGAAAGTATGTAAATGTATCACATCAGATTATTCTGTAAGATAATTCGCCATTGCCATAGACCACAGTCATATATTCTGCGGGACAAAATTATCCAATATTTGTTACTTTCTCTACTACGTATAGTAAGTAGGGGAAGTATTGTATTCCACCCAAAAATTCGATGCCGAGATTTCACCGGAAATACATGTTATGAGACCCTCTGAATCCAAAAAAAGTATTTTTTGAAACATGTCCGTGTGTGTGTGTGTGTGTGTGTGTCTGTCTGTCTGTCTGTGAACTGCATAACTCAGAAACGAACAGTCGGATAAACACCAAACTTGGTATTTAGGTTCAGTATCTTTCAGAGGTGCGACACGAAGGTTTTCAAGAAAATCCCCCCACCCCAGATTACCCTTTACATGGAAGATTTTTCGAAAATTTTAATTTTCTCAAAAATGGCTCTAACGATTTTGATTAAAATATCATATGTTTAAGATATTTTCAGGACAAATAAAATGTATATCTTGAATTTTCTGGGAATGTCTCCAAAAGTATTTTTCATTGTGAACGACTTTTGCATAACTGGTAAACCATAAGAGATAGACAAACTTTTACTACACAAAAATGTAGATCGCGTTAAAATACACAATTTATGTCATAAACATTTTTTTTGTTGAGTGAACCATTTTCGAGATATTGCTTGTTATTCCCTTAAATTTTTCAATACTTATTTTCTCAAATGGGAATTCGTTGTTCATTTTTTTGTCTTGGATATGCAAAGAGTATTAATCTGTGGCAAAGGGGATGGTGCTGCACCTAGCAACCAGCTATTAGGAGATATGTATATGCTTAAAGACTACTGTTTTTCTAGACTGCCCTTGTAAATATATACTCCCCTTACATCTACAAGAAAATTAGCATAAGATAGAGTCTGCAAATGTTTATCTCGATTAACATGAAGTAGATGGAGAATAGGCGTTTGTAAAAAATAGTTTGTACAAGAGTAGAGAAAGTCATGTGAGTGTAACACATCAGATTTTTTATTGTTATTTATTCGATAGGTTCTATTATCGAGTAACCTTAATGCCAATCACATTTCTCTCAGGCAACAAATATAGTTATACCTACATATATGTCATAAGCTCACACTTTATATCCAATCATACTAACATGAAATGACGACGTTTCTAATATTGTATTTTTAAAGGATGTGACCGTTTATCTTAAACCTCTACTCGTAAGATCCATCACAATTACGCTAAACGTAAGACAGGTCTGTGCGACCGGGTTCGTATTAATGCGACACTTGTATTTTTAGAGATACATAACACATTACACTTGTTTTTAGTTATGAATGGAATTTGTTTGTTATTGATGCATTTTAATGTATTTTATTATTAAATAATGGTTACTGGATGACAGAACTGTCACAATTACAATAATATATGAACTATATTAAGTTCTGATCTTTTAAAAAACTTCTCAATACACTTAAGCATTTTCCTTACAACTAACAACACAAATTTACCTAAATACTCCAGTTTTATCCTTATGTGCAAATTTTATACATTCTATAGGAACATTTCAGAAAAATTGCTTTTATCCATTAGTAGGCATTTTATTTTCTGATACAGAAAATACTACAGACTTTCCTTCTCTAAACCTTATCATCTTTGATGAAATAATTTTATATGTCAGTAAGAATTTTAACATCATATAAAATAACCTAATTCTAACACGTTTAATAAATTTCTCAAAACAGCAAAGTATTACTTTCGTAACCATGCCTAAATATTCTTTTTTTTCGTTATGCACAAGTTTTACATATTTTATAGGAACATACCAAGCAACTTGCTTTTGCACATTTTATGCATTTGTAAGCAATCTTTCTTTCTTTCCTTTTGTTTTTCTGACATGGGAAAATACTGCAGGTTTTCCTCTTCTCAAGCTTGTCAGTTTTATTGTGATCATCTGCCAGCATTTCTTCAGCTTTTGTCTCCAGTACTTCGTGGACACTTATTTTCAATTTTGATGGGATGTTGGGTATTTCGAGACGTTGCTAAAGGTGAAGTGTGAAAGGTTCCACATAAAATCAAATTTGGTAGCTGCATATTTTTTGAGCAGTATAAGTATAAAATGTATGCATTGCTTATGTTCAGCATTGAGAAAAATGTAGCCATTGACCAGCTCCGAGATCTACTGCTGGAGTAATTAGCATATTTGATATCAAATGAATTCATACCAGATTTTGTTGAATTGTAGTAATTTATTATTTCTGGCTTCCGATTTTCATCACTTTCACTTTTGTGGCAATGCATGGAAGAACCTAACATAATGGATCTATTTTTTGCGGGGGGGGCATAGTGACTTCCTTTGTAAATCCATACAGAGTCGAACCAATTGCTTGAAATTCTGTTGGAATTTCCTTCTTATTTTTTCTTATCGTTCCTATTTAAGACAGGCCTGTTGTTCTCAAGGACTATTTTGGTTTCAGATCTCATCCCATGCAACAAAGACACGTCAGCATTTATAGCCTCTAACAAAGAAGCGGCATGACACCGTGGCTTGTTGAAAGTTTTGGTTTAATAGCCTCTTACAAAGAAGCAGCATATCGTTTGTACCTTTTCTACATCTTCACGAAGTATACCCTTAATCTGGTGGGTGGAAAATCGGACAGAGACAAAATTTTACTACACAAAAAATGTAGATCTCGTTAAAGTACAGAATTTGTGCCAAATAAAGGTGTTTGTGGCGTCTGCCGTTTTCGGGATATTCTTTGCTATTGGTTTGAATTTTCAAATGCTTTTAGTTTTTTTTCAAACGGCGACTATTCGTTATTTTCTCGTGATCATGCAAGGAGCTGGAATTATAAAGCCATTATATAGCGATACACGTTTTAAAAATATGACTATCTATTTAGTCTGCAGTATTCTTCCTATACCTACAATGAAACGTGTAAATGTGTAATGAAACGTTATCTCTATTAACAAGAAGTAGATCGAGTGGGAAGGCTCAGGAGGCAACGTCTGTGGTCCGCATTCGGGAGATCCCGGGTTCGATTCCCGGTGACCGCTCACTCTGACCATGGATTTTATCGTTGTTTTCCCCTGGTCACCTAGGCGAATGCCAGGGTGGTGTATTCTACCACGATTTTTTCTGTTCCCCATTTCCTTTCATTGCATCTCTCCCTTTCACATTTCAAGTGTGTCTTTGGGTCCTGTGGTGCCGGCAGTGTCGGGCAGATGACGTAGTTGCTTCCGCATTGGAAAGATTTCTCCCCTTGAAAATCAGGGTGCTTGTCCCGTCCATTAGGGTCGCTTTGTCGCCCTTTATTTTTGGGTTCTTCACCTCTACTGGCGCGGAACCCGATTGTGAATATTAGGAACTTTTGCGCGTCTCAGTGGGTCTGTCTACGAACTGCGACCTTCTACAGCTCCTTCACCTCATTCCTGCCTCCTGGGGGTTGTAGCCACAATGGATCAAGCTGGTCGCAGTGGCGAGATGTCCTCCTACATCCCAACAAGAAGTTAACAGAAGAATGAGCCTATGTAAGAATAGTTTAAGGTGAATAGAGAAAGTCGTGTGAATGCAACAATATTTTTTTTCTATTACTGTCTCTTGAATATTATTCCAAGAACATCATCCTTGCGTTTGTGAGGAAACTTACAGCACTCAGCGGTGTGAAATAACAGGCGATATTTACTGGAATTGTTCATTATGCAGAAAATGGTTTTTCTGTTAAGTACATTTGAAAATTATTTCTAATTCTTTTTCTCATGAAGCGAATTTGTAAGCTCCTTTGTTATTACCGCGACTGGAATTTGTTCCTTTGTTTTAGTTGCTTAAGATCTGAGCTTAAATCGCAACTTATTATTCGCAACCATATTTTAATGAATACTTTCCAACGATTTCCTTAGAATGGTGTAATGCTTCAGTCTCTAATGACCTATCAGTGAAAGTGCTCTACAATATTTATTTACAGGTAATGCCAAAAAAAGTTAAAGGAAACAAATGAGTGATACCTTACCTGCGTTACAAACCCAGAACTACGGTATTCTGTGTAAATTATCACCAACGTAACGGAAATATTACAGTGTTGCAAATACTAATATTTCAGTTAAAATACCTTGTAATACCGGAGAGAACATTTATCTTTCAGATAAGTAAACTGCAGTGTACATGTCCAATGGTTTGTTTGGCGATAGAGGTCCTAATAAAATTACAGTATTTGAGCCCTATAGTTACAATGTACCAAAAACGCCCTCACTATCCCTCAATAATAATTATTATATAAAATTATAATTGCTCTAAAGATTTCTAGAAACATCATATGGGTTTTGTGTTTTAAATAAATTTGTGATTTATTATATTGAGGAACTGAAGACTAGAAACAAAAAATCCATTTGACATACAGCATCTGTTCTTTCTTAGGTTGGGATTTCATGTTTTGTTGTGAAGCTGTCAAGGTTTTGTGTTTGTAGCATAATAAAGAGTATATGTACAAATTAGGCAAAGCTAAGAATTTTATTTTCTTAAAAACTTTTCTGCAGATATTATGCTTTCTTGCTGACATGATGCATATGATCGTCCTTTCGGGTTTTAAAATCCAAGTTATATTCCTACCTCCTCTCTGGAATCTTATAACATATCCCAGTGGGTTTTCCGCATATTATGTAAAATAAAAGGGCTTTATATAGTTTCTATTCTTATTGCTTTAACAAAAAATAAAATTTACTCCATTTTAATAATGAATTTTGTGTATGTAATCTCCAGGCAAACTATTAATCTAAAATTTTCGAGCAATTTAACTTCAAACATAAAAATTGAATACAATATGAACTAATATGGAGTATCCCAGAATATTTCGAAAAAATCAATTGCTGCAGATTTAATTGCTTTCAGTGAACCAAGTTCCGATTTGGCTTGGTGCCAACCTGCACCGTCGTTTCCTCTAATATAACTTGAATGTAATCTGCAAACATGTAAATATAGGTTAGTTTTAGCTATTAAATATTAAGAATAGGAAAAGACCCAACATACCCCGAAGACCCTGAGGAACTCCATATTTAATTTAATCGTACAATATATCCTGTTCATTGGCCCTTGTTGTTTCGATCATTTATGTGCAGTTATTAAGGTACGGTTTAATCATACACTGCCCCAAACCAATGTAACTTTTGTTGTCGAATTTCATGCGCCATATCAAATGCCTTCGTCAAATCTATTAATAATCCTGTGCAGCTATTATCATTATCATCTAGGCTTTTTAGTGAAATAAAACATTACTATTATAGTACATTTCTCTTTGAAGTATCCTTTCTGGGTAGAAGGGAACGTGTTGTGTGTCGTCAAAATAAAAGGAATTCTAATCTTCTTAGCATTACTTTTTTTCGTAATTTTAGAGAAAGCTGGTAGAACTATACTGGCATATGATTCACCTCTTGTTTTGTGTTCCCCTTTTATCCACATGTGCTCTATATAAAATTTATGATATAGGAAAAGATTATGAAAGTGAACGATGTACAGTGGCGTAAAGGGACTCAAACCCTCAGTAGGAATGCCGTCAGCTCAAGGTTTCTAGGCAACCAGGGTAAGCCACCCTGTGATCAGCTGAGCTTGAAGACCGGGGTGTGTCTGGCCGGCAGAGCGCGCGCGGCCTGACGTCACAATTGCACGGCAGGACGGACATTCACCCCTCGTCCTTACTGCGGAACTGGGTCACGATTCGCCAGCCCTGACGTCACGCCATTTCTTGCTCTGCCACTATATATGTGCTCCTCTTCCACGATCTGAACCAGAAGGGCGTTGAACTTTAAACCGACTCAATGTTGCCACTCGGGGCCCCGCGGATGTGGGTCAGGATTTGCCATTGAACCAACGTGACGTCACATCGGACGTTGAACTCCCGACGCTGCTGTTGTTGTTGTCGGTCTCAGAAACTCCCTTGGCCGAGGCGAACCTGTTCTAGTTGATATCCCCCCCCCCGGTGACGTAGTAGCGACCTAGCAATACACAATGAGAGATTATAGAGTTCAACAAACTTGCGAATCTATTTCATTTCCTTTTGAAACCATACGGTTTCGCTCAAAGTTGTTGCAAAAATTTCTAGAAAGGCCACGTTTATTGTCTTGCTGTTTTTCCAACATGCACAGTCATCAATACTCTTTCTTAGAAGAGGAGAAATGTGCGAACTTTTTGTTTCACTTCACGAATGTGTGAATGGATGATCTTTAAGTTAGTCTTTCGATGTAATGCCAACGCCCATACCTGTTCTTATAAACTGGTCTCAAAATACTCCGTGTCACGACTCACGTATGCACTCATCAGTCATATGAACACTGACGCTACAACCTTCGTTACCTCTACCTAGGTAAATCTTTGTCCTTTTTAGTTAAGTAACTGAATCCGTCATTCGAAAATGAACGTAGAAAGAAGCATTTGAATAGGATGCAAAATCTCCTTATTTGCCTTTAGGTTTTCTAAATGAATTAGCATCTATCATGATTTTATTCTTTATTTGAGTACTTTCTAAGAGTTATAAATATTTTACTTATACTATTCTTTCACTGATTTCGTGGTCAAATATTAACATGTGCATAGAAGGGAATTTTAGTTTACTAGTAGATTAAGGGAACTTGTGGTTAAATCAATGAAAATATCGAAACCAATTTATTCATACTTTAAATTGCTGGTATACAACAAGTTGAGTGATAATCTGATAGCGTCATAGTTAATGACATAACAACAATCATGATGATAATAATAGTATTATTATTAATAATACTATTATTATAGCTTTCTGCTATTATTAATAATAATAATAATAATAATAATACATTCTGGGTTTTGGTGCATGTCCAACAAATTATTTTCGGAATTTCATTTATACCCACTTTATTTAAACACAGTAATCTTTAAAGTAATCTATTATGACAGTGCTCCTATAGTTATTAATAGTGCTAGCATCTTCATTCTTGAATATTATATTTTTAAAATTAAAATTAACGGTTTATGAAAATATAACAATAAGTATCAATTATACTTAACAATAATACTCCATGTTTTATACATCTTTACTCTAAAACATCCTAAAAATTTTAGCAATTCCAAATACTTTGTGAGATATTTATATGTGCCTATATAAGAAAGAAAAAAAAATAAATTACAAAAGTTTCAGATGGAAGCGTTATCTTATCTTAAATGATATTAACATTTTAGGCTTCAAAGCTAAAAACACTCTTCAAAGATCGTTTATAAGACTGTATTAATAATTTCAAGTTATGATTCAAATCTTTAGTGTACCTGCAATTTAATATATGAGCGTATTTATTTTGCATCTTCCATCTATTCACGTAAAAGTTTCCTTGAATTATTTTGTTTCACGCTGTGTCAAAATTTACATTATTCAAATAGAAACCAATGCTATCCACTCACAGAAAAGAAAAACAGAACAATATTTAATTATTTGAATAATAAATGACATATTCAACCTGTACTCAGTATTTAAAACAGTGCAATAGCAATATAGTATGGAAGAAAATTACACAATAAAAAATTCCAACTTCGCACACATCTCGGTCATAAAAATGACACTCGTTAGAAAATGGATCACGACTGTGTTTTGTTCGCCCACAAATGATACATCTTCATTGCTAGTTACATACTAAATCATTAAGTGAAAATTTGAAATTAAAATACTTCCTCGAAATAAACAGTGCCATGATTTTTCTCCTAATGCATGAAAGTGGTAAATAAAGAAAAAAGAAGAAAGAAATTATCTTTTCATAAGTTCTTTGTTACATACCATTACTTAGGTCATCTTTATCGCTTCTGCCATAGCATTGCTCTCTTTGTCTGTGCCATAGACCACTTCTAGAGTAAGTATATCCTAGTATGTAGTCATTTAGTTTCCTAAGACCTGCCGGTTCTTTGTATTGATCAAATACATCACTAACATGCACTCAGAGAAAAAAAAATGTTCGGCTTTATAAATTAGCTTGGAGGAATATCTGTGTCCTTTTGATATTTTCGTTAGACTTACCTTTGTAGGTCATGAAACATAACTAACATTTTCTTAACAAAAGTTAAAAGAGAAAAGAATTAGGTTTTTACTGAAATCTATGTTGAGAAATCGAAAGTAAGCATGCGCAATTTGGCAATTACTTTTACTGTGGATTTTATTATGCAGCCTCCTACTGCGGTTCCCATTTTCATATCGTTAACGATTTCACGATAAAGATATTTCAGTTTTAGGCAGCAACATTCAGCTATAATAATCTGACTTTTAATTTTTACCCATGCTCGAAGAATTTAAAAAAGCTGTGGAAAACCACAAGTTCAATTGGCACATATCGGCAAGCCCCCTTTTATGAAAAATGTTTAGAAGAATGTAATTAAGGTATGAAACGCTACCTATATACAGGGTGGATCATTTAAATTGAGACTGTACAACATCTCCAAAATTAAGCCTTGTAGAAAGAAATGTCTTGAATAAATGTTGCTTGATATAATGGGGGAAAGTAAATGCCATTGGTCGTGTTTTATTTGGAGATGTTGGTTATTTGGTTATGATGGTCATTTTAGGATAATTTTAATTTTTTTAAATAGGAACCTACCTTTTTTATGTTGTTTTCTCACTCCACATAAAAAACTAAACAACATTTGTATAAATCACTTTGCAATTGTTCTTACACCAGAGTAAATAACAACGAAAATTCTGAATGGCTGTGTACGAAGAGAGCAATGAATGGTTGAACCATCCAGGATGGTCATTTGAGGGTTAAGTTACGTTTCGTAATTGGGAACCAACACTTTTTATGTTGTTTCCTTATTCCTCATCACGAAATAAACAGAACTTTATAAACCATTTTCTAATGAGAAAACAACATACAAAATGTGGGTTCCCATTTTAAAAAAAACTAAATTAACCCTAAAATGACCACCATAACGTCCTCCAAACAAAACACGACTAATGACATTATTTTCCCTCATAATATCAAGCAACTTTTATTAAATACATTTCTTTCTACAATGCTTAGTTCTGGAGATATTGTACAGTTTCAACTTAAATGGTCCACTCTGTATAGCTTCTGTTAACTGGAATATTGTACAACCAGTCGTTCATTCTTATACACATAGGTACTCATGGAAACAACCACGAAGGTTTGGAAACGGGCCGCAGAAATTGAATGTTTCTTCTTCTTTTTTTAATTTTAGCGATTTTTTGTTTTAAAGAAAGCACAAATTAATTTATTGCTCCTGATTGGAAGGTATCAATCTTTAAACTGCTAGGAGTACTGATGGAAAGAAATAAAAAATTCTTCACAAGCTCTGTTCATCTCCAAGCACTTTTATAAAATTTAGTGATTTGCAATACAATATTTGACACCACTGTACCTCTGAGGCCATGTGTTAGACTTGCGACAAGACTTTTTGCGGTAGATTATGAAGTAAACAACTGGTCGCAGAAGAGGAAATTACTTGTGTATGGAGTTTTCGCATTTTACTGCTACATCGAGTGGTTGCTAGTCTATTGCCTCCTTAACAGGTGGTTGAGGGGACCCTTTTCATATATAGAGAGTACCAAGGGGGGGGGGAAGGCACCTGAGACGGACTAAAGCCACCTATGAGAAAGAAACTGACAGAAAATCCAGACAGGTTTTTCGCAGCCATAAAAATTGTAACCACTAAGGGAGTGAACCTAATAGAAAACCAAGTACAGGGTCATTACAACCATCTAAGGGAGTAAACCCAACAGAAAATCAAGTACATCGTCATTACAAAGTTTGATTAATCATAATTTGGGTTGGCAGTGTCTAAAGACGTAACACTTTTATTGATCATAGTCAAAGAATAGAAGTTTGAAATGGCGGAAAACAAGTGATATACTACCATTTTTTACAAAACAATTTAAGCCTGATGATCCAACCAAACTGCTGACGTTCTATGAAGATTTGTTTGTCATGTTTGAAGAAGATTGCTGGAAAAAATAAGTTATAGTGACGAAGGAACTTCTTCATTTTTCCGGTAAAGTCACTAAGCACAACATCCGAATATGAGAATAAACAATTTTTCATAGGTGGAACGTAACAGCTCCAATGTCAACTGTTTTGTGTTGTCCCCAGGAAACTCATTCAAGGCCGTACTTCTTCAAGGAACACTGTAACTGGATATGCTTCCAAATTTCTTAATGTTACAACTCAATGAAGAAGGACAGCAATTCATTATCCAGCAAGATGGGGCACCTTCACATAGGCATGAGGAAATCTGTAGGTACCTAAATGGACATTTGCCTCTTCGATGGATCGAACGTGCTTCAGACACGGACAATTCTCCGCGCATGACCACCCCGTTCAACGGATTTCTTTCTGCGGGGTTTTGTGAAAGGCAACGTTTACATTCCAGTATTTCCACAGACGCTGCAAGATTTAAGATCTTCCAGACCGCAACTGAGAATATCACGCAAGAAATGCTGGAAAAGGTTTGGCAAGGATAAGAACACCACCTTGACGACCCAGAGGGATGCCTCAGGCAGAAACGTCTGTGGCCGCATTCGGCAGATCCCAGTTTCGATTACCGGTGATCACCCACTCTGGCCGTAAGGCTTTTCATGGTTTTTCTCTAGTTGCCAAGGAAAATGCCGGGGTGGTCACTCCACCACAATTTTTTTCTTTCCCCCATTTCCTCTCATTTCATCTCCATTTCACATTTCAGGTGTGCTTTGTTATTGGAGTCAGGCAGACGGCGTGAACGCATGCGCATTGGAAGGATAAATCACCGTGAACGCCACAGTGAAGGCGAGTCTTAGCTTAGCGGAGTGGTTAGGCCACTCGCCTCTCACTATGGGTTCAACCCCAGGGAACCGCATGTAGGATTTGTGGTGGACAAAGCGGCTTCTGAGCGGGTTTACTCCGGGTTTTCCGGTTTCCTCAGGTTTCATTCCACCAATTGCTTCATCATCACCTTTCCTTTCATTCATCTCACCGTCATTTCATATCATCTCTTTCCTCGTTCATACCAGCTTCGGGCTGATCATCCTTCCTGACTGTTCTCTTTATCCGCAATCTGTGCTTCCCGACAGTGTCTGACCCCAGACACCCGTTTGTAAGTCCTGGGGGTGTAAGTCCTAACAACGGGGAGGGTAAACAGAGAAAGAAGAACGCCAAAGTGAGCAGACAACAAAGGAAGTGCATTCAGTGTGATAACGGAACAGACGATGGAGCGAAGTAGTGCGGCAGTACAAAATAAAATGTTTATGTTTGATATTAGTAAACTTTTTGCAGTTATAATGAAGTAAAATAAAATAAAGTTCAGTTTCTGGCATATTCTTTCTGAAAACAGTCTCCCCTCAACTCAAATGTACACTTTAATAACAGAAGATAACAAACGTTTTAAAAATCTTACCTAAACCGCAATTAGTATCTTGATTCACATAGTTACGTAGCAGTTAAGAACAAAATCCTATCCTATGTCCAAAATCCCCTCATAGTATACTGAAACTTTAGTATATGTTCACAACAAATCTATAGTTGATTAATGTTCCTAGAACAACTCCGCGAAAAATTCTATCCATTCTACGTATGTTTTAGATTATCTCTCTTGACCTAAGACCTATTTTCCACGTCTCTTTAGATGAGATCTAAAATGTGTAGAAATGTTGTTAACAAACATAGCTTATTAACTCCGGCTGCATCTGTAGGGTTGTTCTAATTACTAGTTAATTAAAATAGTTTTAATTGGTCCCAGTTTGTGAAGAGTTCCGTAGTAAACCTCTTTGCGTTTCTATTTTCACCTCAATGCACGTACCATCGCTTCTCTTATCTACTGCGACTCACCCTTTCGGGACCTCCTTAAGAAAAACCAGGGTTGCGCGACACAAAGCGAAATGCGAGCAACATTATGGCGTTGTCAGATATAGTACAAAAAATCGATTATGTAACTCTGTCAAAAACTCTACAAAATATAATTATTTTATAGAAAAGATAACGAGCGAAATTTATTCAGGTTTCTTTTTAGCTTCCCATATCCTTAAGTTAGATTTGTTATTATGACAGCACAATGATGAGATGAAGCTAACACAAAATAAATTGTAAATGTATATTGCTCAGAGAAAAAGTATTACAATATTCCAGTTCAGCATAACAAGTAGAATCACCCCTTAGGTCGTGGACTTCTAAACAGCTTCCACTTCATATAATTAGTTTCCAGCATTATTAAGGTATCATCATAATGTGGCACCATTTTTTGTATTCCTTCGTTTTCGAACGATACCACCAGGGGCTGTGGTGTATCCTTCCAAGCAATCCTCCTTCCCCCTAATTTTTGAGAGCTCAATTTCAACGTTTTGTTACCGATCTCGTAACGTCCGTGGCCCGTATCCGGGAGGTACCCAGGTTCGATCCCCGGCGAACGTTCACTCTTAACCATGTTTTCTTGGGGTTTTCCGGATTGTCAGGCGAATGCTGGAGTGGTTTCTTCCATCCCCCGAATTTCCTGTTCCTCTATTTCGTTCCATTAATCATTTCATTCATTCTTGATCCAGTTTGGTCTATTTTAGGGTTGGAAGTGTTGGCGATGTTGTTTCAGTATAGCGTGGCAGGGAAAAGGGATGATATCCGTGAACTTTTTCCTTCCCTCGGCCTTCAGCTGGTTGTCGGTGTATAGGATTGTCTCTTGGTGGGGTTTGACTCTATGTAGGACGGGGTCCCTGGTCTTCCTGCCCGACTGGCGGGGCGTCCATATTGGAAACTGCAGGGACCTTATCATTGCTGTCCGTCACTCCTGGTTCTGGCCACCCGGTGTCTCTCTTCACCTCATCCCTTCCTCCCGGGAGCGACCACTCGTCGTGCATCGGTACAATATCCTCATTCCTAGATCGGAGCCGAACCCTCCGCTTCATTATCTAATGAACTATGTAGTCCCTTTTTTATGCCGCTGGAAAGCTTTGCAAAGGGGCTGTCTTATAGGTACTATAGTGGCTGTTGTGATACCGTACACAATAAAAGCTTAAATAAATAATTGGAAAATTAAAATGCCGCAATATTTACAGCAAATAACTATATATAAAAATATTTGGCAGGTAGTATGTCTTATTATATGGTATTTCAATGTGTCCTATTGCAACTATCTAAATAGACTAATATAGTGAATGTAATAACGCTATACGTTCTGAAGAACTACATACCGACGTATAGTGCTACAATTCCTTTTATGCATTTCCAAAAATTATCATTTATAAGCTACATTATATCCTACATTATGAACTGTACTTAACACTATTTGGAGGTGGAGTTACAGCACATTTAGATTAACAAATCTAAATATACAAACTGAGTTAACAATCACGTACTCGATTCAAAATTGTAATATATCTATTTATATTGCCTACTTCAATTTACTTCAATAGTTTTGTATTCCCCAACATTTTTAATTACCCCCAATATGTCCCTGATGGCGTAACTTGCTCCATGATCCCCCCCACCGTGGGCGGCCCTAATGCCACCTATGATCAAGGCTATAGCTGTACGTCTTCGAGATTTTCATCAATGGTTGTTACCGACGATTAACTTCAAGAAATAATAAATGAAATCCCCTTGATACAAGTCCGCGCTTTAGAATGGAAGTTCATATTGTGTCCACCAAATGAGAAGCCAAAAATTTATTTTTAATAATTACATTTAGAGTTCATATAAACAGTTCCAGTTTCAATAATTCTGCATGCAACCTCAGAGCTTTTTGGACACAAACACATGAGGTATATCATTGTGAGATGTTTGTAAATGCCCATAATGTCGTAGTGTATCATTGAAGTGGTTATTATTATTATTATTATTATTATTATTATTATTATTATTATTATTATTATTATTATAGTGATGTTGAGTTTGAGTATCAGTTTATCCAGAATCCCCACATTGCCCACCATCCACCCCAGTTGAACTGAATTGTGGGTAGCTAGTGTCGTAAGACTCGCGGTTTTCTGAGGCCAAATTGGACTTAACCAAGTGGTTATCGAGAGACGTTAGGCCTGCCTGACTATATGAGAGTTTAAGAATCTGTCTATTTCTATATTGTATTCTTACACTCTCCCAATTACTAGCTAAACTAGTAAACATCTCTGCCTGAAAGACCATGGTATATTCGCCCAAGTTAAATGTATCTTGGCGTCATTGTCATAGAGTTAGTCCCTGTCCCAAAGCTGGATTTACAACCATCAGAGCCATATATTGGATATACACCAGCATGATTAGATCCCTTTTATCTTACGTCGCATTATATTGATGGTCAAGTGTTAAATTAAAGCAGTGCAAAATTGAACTTAGCAAGCTGCAAGGGGTGTTTTGTATTGCCATTACAGGAGCGTTGAGAACTCAGCCCACAGCAGAAAATGTTATTGGAACTTGCCCCCTTACCCATCTGGGTCAAGGCAGAGGCCTTTGGGGTATTTCGCAGGTTAAAGCATCAAGCTGTAGTTCCCCTTGATGGGCACTTAGATCACCCCAAACTACCTTGGGACAAAAAAATTCTTTGGAATACTCAGTATAAGGAGGGACATTTTGAAACCAATGTTTTTCTTTGACAAAACTTTCACTGTCTCTTATCCTAAAGCCAGTGAATGGGTAGACTAGGTTAAACTCGAAGAAAATTAAGTCTTAATCTGATATAGTGATGATAGTATGAACTAATATTATTAGCTCTTTATTGTTTAAGGCGTATTTCATGATTCTTTTAATGACTCTAGGATGCGCATGTGTGTCTTCTTTACAATTTGCAGTGTATTATTCTAGTTATTTTTGAAGTAATTAACCAATCTTTCCGATGTTGAGAATTATATTCGTTCTACAATTGTTTGTATAAATTAATACATTTTGTGTTTATACAAAGAACGAAACAACGTCTGAAACCCAGAATAGATAAACAGACATACGATTTTATTTATTTAAGATCGCTTTAACATCAAGGTTATAAAGCGACCGATATATTGTTAACGAACATATTGCATTCAAACCTGTATATACATGTTAGAAACAGTATATTGACATATACGATAATGCCATGTCTAAACACGAATAAGTGGCAAGATTATCTTACTACATCCAGCTTTCTGGGTATAATGATTTTGCCCAGGATATATATTTACATTTAGTTCTGGGCTATCCTCCAAAACACAAAACCACTCGCTCGCTACTCAGTTCGTACCCTTCTCCTAATCGTATGGCTTTTGCATTTCTTATTTTGACTTTTGTGACATCTGACTCATGCATCCGAGTACATTTTAAGACAAATTAATCTTTGTGAGGATAAAACTTTGTCTCTTACAATTCGCAGCCGGGGCCTCTGGAATGGGCCAACAACCCGTAAGTCCTTAAAGCTGGACCACCACTGAGTACCGAACGCATCGGCAGATGGTGAATAGCCGGACCTGACCAGCGGTGTCGCTGATTACCGACACAGTTCTGTCAACTCTGTCTGTGAATACCCAATAGGAGATAGCGAACCAACTCCCCAAGGTGTTACGCGACCTGTGCCGAAAGGGGCATGGCACATGGGAGATGTGTCGCTAATGCAGCCTCTCAGATACCTGACTACCTCTCAGGCGTATCTGGGTGGACCTGAGGTATCCCCACTAAAATTAACGAATTATAGTGTGTACTATTAAACTGGAGGGCTCCTCTTCAGAGGACTCCAAGAGAATCAATAATAAAGTTGGTTTAGCTGGGGCCTCGAAAGGGTACCCGACTACCGAGACTATAGTAATGGAAACCGGAACTGTGACTCCCGGAGATGTGGAGAAGCAGGTCCTGTCTCCAAAATCGAAAGTCCCATATAAGGATTCCGAGAGTATTATTGCTAAAAGCTCTGAGTCTGGGGCCCCGGAAGGGAACACTGTTAAGCAGTACGAACAAATGGAAGTGGAAACTGTGATACCTAGAGATGTGCAGATGCGGGCCCTGCCTCCAAAGAAGGGGGATCTATAATCCTCAGTTATCCCAGAGAAAGACCAGGTGTCTTTAAGAAAACTGGACTCTTTCTCCCTAAGTGAAAGAATTTGGGAATCTTATAACGTATATTTCCTGTGAAATCCTGGTGTCGAATTTTTGGGTGAAATGCAATACCTCAAGTAGAGGAGAAATAGATAGGATAAGTATTTGAAAATTCATCCTATTAGCAAAAGATATACAGGAAATGGTTATCGTCATGAAAATGTAAATTTCATATGTGTTTTAACGAAATCTGCATTTTGTGGGTGAGTGTATGTGTGTGTGGTAAGATTTTATCCATTTCTTACGGTTTACGAACTATACAAATGCCATTCAGAATTTCAGAGGACTTCACGGGGTGTTCGCAAAAAACTCAAGGTTGGTACAGGAGGAATGGTCGTCTTTTTCGAAGTCGTTTACTTTTCCTGTTTCGTTGTTGATTCTGCTGCCGTGATCTCGAAGCTCGTTCTGTTGCCTCCTGCGCCAGCTGCTCCAGTGGTAAGCTGTGATATCTTTCTCTCAGGGCATGCGTGAGCGCATTTTCAAAGGATGACACCAATTTAAATTGAATGAGAAATTTAATGTGATCTAATACTTGAGTTTTTGAAGTGAGTTGCCGATGTTTGAAAATAAAGAATGAGGTTGATTATGAATCGCAGCAGTCGAAATTGTAAAAACTGAATTATTATACCTACTAACTATTGCAGTATCAAAGTTACGGTGTGAAATAGCTGTTTCCACAATAAAAAGAAATAGTAACGTAACCTGCCGTGATTCGCTAAAATGTTTATTGGCGATACCTCTGGCAATAACCGCGAAATCTTACTTATACAAGCGGGTCCCTAAGCGCTTAAAATATTACATGGGCAGTACGTACCGTTGACGGTACTAGAGTGAGGATAACTCTCTGAACTAAAATTGCACGCTTTTTTTATTTTTAGCTCCGCTACTTCATTACTCCCCACCAATATTATTTTTCACGGCAGCTAATATTTAAACATTCTACATGTGCCTTTTATCTTGTTACCATGGGGCTTGGCTAAAATCTCGGAAATACCTTTCACTTCTCTTTTTCGGAATTCTGGCCTACATGACTCCAAACGCATTGAGCTTATAACCTAACTTCCAAAATCTTTAAGATGATGCTTTCGCTTCTTCAGCTGGCGTTAATGACTTTGGTTAACTTCCTTTCCTAATTACGAGGCGTATTCCAAAACTAAGGTCCGTTTGGCCATAATAATAACATCGTTCATAAGACAACGTTTTTATTGACAGTAATATGTGCCTCCATGTATACTTTACTTTTCCACATAATCGCCGTTCACATCTATACACTTGCTGTAATGCTGCATCCCTTGGCAAAGAAGTCTGCCACCTGGGACTTGAACCAGTTGGTAACGCTTGTCTTCAGTTCATCGTCGGTTTGAAATCGTTGTCTCCAAGCCACCGTTTCAAATGTAAGAAGAGCAAATAGTCGCTTGTTCGGAGGGTGGTCAAAGAGTTCCCAACAAAACTCTTGAATCTTCTCTTTGGTTTTGGCAGCGGTGTGCGGGCATGCGTTGTCGTGCAGAGGATGATACCAGACGACAGTTTCCCGTAGCGTCGATTTTGGATCGCACATCTCAGTTTGATAAGCGTTGCACAGCACACGCCAGCTGCAATTATTGAACCACGGTCCATGAAATCAATCAAAAGGACGCCCCTTTTGTCCCAAAACACGGTGGTCATCATTTTACGATTCGTGTACGGCGATTGCTTACACCTTTTTGGTTTGGGTGAACCGGAACGGCGCCACTGCATTGACTGTGTTTCGATTCTGCGTTGGTGTACACTATCCATGTCTCGTCGCCCGTAAGAATGCGGGAAAACAAACCATGTCCATCTTGTTTATAGCGCTCCAAAAGTGTCGTGCACTACGCATTCGTTGCTCTTTGTGCTGAGCGGTGAGCAGTTTTGGCATCCAATTTGAAAAAAGTTTCCGATATCCAAGCTTTTCAGTGACAATCCTGTAAAGTGAGGTTCTAGCAACATTTGGGAATTCATCAGCCAGACCACTATTCGTCAAACGCCGATCACTTCGAAGTTTTTGGTTTACTTGCTCAACGATGTCGTCGGTCCGAATACCGGGCCTATCACTCCGCTGTTCATCGTACACATTTATGCGGCCATTTCGTATTCCAAAACGAACCTGTGTCGAACCTGTTTGTCCCTATTATGTCCGGTCCATACGCGAGGCATAACTTACGATGGATATCCGCAGCTGACGATTCTTTTTCCAGCAAAAATCTAATCACACCGCGCACTTCACAACGGCCTTTGCGATCTGCTCTCACCGACTGGCAAACTCCTGCGTCACACAACACTGCGGTAGATTCCTCAGGAGTCGGTAGATAGCGCTGCAGGCGTGAAGCGTCTTTCATGCCTGCTCGTTAAATATTATTCACCGGACCTTAGTTTTGGAATACGCCTGGGACAAGTATTTCAACTCTAGCTTGTTTTATTATACATTGATTTAATATGTGGACATTATTTATTGCAATTATCTCTCTATCTTACTTTTATTACTTTAGAGAATTATTTATATCTCCCGTCAATAATAACTGTATCAAGATATACACTTTATTTGTTATGCAAATGTCTTAAATATATGTTATTTTAAGCAAAATCGTTAAAGCTGTTTTTGAGAAAATAAAATATAAAGAAAGTTTTCCATATAAAGGGTTTGTAATAGGGGGATTTTCTTGAAAATCTTCTTGCTGTATGCTTGGAGGACACTGGACTTAAACTTCAAGTTTGGAATTAAATCACGGCAATTATGCTGTTCACAGACACACACACACATACATACATACATACATACATACATACATACATACATACATACATACATACATACATACATACATACATACAAACAAACACACACGCTCCTACTGGTGAACTAAATGCTCGATACATCAACGTATGGATGTTATGTGAAAACAGCTGGACAGTACATCAATCGAAACTTTTGGTATCATTTCAAGTGTGGATTTCTAAAAATTTGCGAGTTTTTGAAATTTCCAAGAAAAAAATTAGATTGGCTAGAATCACATAACTTTCTCTACACGCTATCGTTTGTTTTGTATAGTTTCTACAAACTGTTTTTATGAAAGCTCATTTTTCTATATACTTCATGTAATCCAGATAACTTTTACAGAAATAGTTTCATTACATATTTCGTTGTAGGTAAAAGAAGGATTAGGGTAGCCGAATACATATGCTCAGATGTTTAAACGCGAGTGACTATGTACTGGGCTTCAAGGTCTATTATATTGCGAGAAACAGCTGAATAGCACCTTAAAAGTTAAAAAGTATTGAAGAACTGAGTCATAATAATGGATACTTCGGAAATGGTGATGACACGAAAAATATTATTTAAAATAAATTATGTGGTTTAAGATACCTGTATTTTTTGTTTAGTACGTTTTTGTCTATCTCTTAACGTTTAGCAGTTATATAAAACTAACAAAATTCATTCCGAATGAAACGAACTTCCCAGATCATTGATGCACAAACATGTTAAAAGTATAGTGTGAAGTTAAAATATATTCATATATCTTAAGTCGACATGTTAACACAACTTCACTCGCGTCAAGTTCTTAAAAATTCAAAATGTACAATTGTTTCAGGTAGCATTCTACCTATCTTCAGCAGTTGAGTCGAATAATCTATCTTGGTCTTCTTTCTTTTCCCCTTTCTTTCTTCATCCCTTGCTATGGACGCGTTACGAACCTCATTTGGTGGTTGTAAAAGGAACTGCATGACGTCATCTATGGAAGAAATCTCGAAATTCAAACATTTTTGTTTACTCATTATAATATGAGCTTTCTCCCAAGCATCCAAATCGGCGTGTTTACTAACATTTTTTAGAAGTTAGATTTTTCTGACCGATGTCCCAAAAATGATATGCTAGAGCTGAACGGTCAAATTGTTTTAGTGTAATATTTTTGTTTTATGCTCCATTTGTGTGCCACCTTTATCATCCAATGTCATATCGGCGTCCTTGTCTTTGGAACAACTGCTTATCGGCAATGATGTTCACTCGCTTACAGTGGTGTTAAAAGTTTGGGTTGTATTACTTTTGGTTGTTATATTACATTCACACACACTGCCATTCATACTTCAAGACTCTAGGAAGGATGAGGAATAATCCTGGTAAAGAAAAATCCCCACCCTCCAGCCAAGAATCGAACCCGGGACCTCTGGATTTGGAGAGTTTCATATTTCTCTGTTGTTCTCTCAGTTTAATCATAAGTTTTCCTTTCGTTTGTCCGATATATTTCTTGACACAATACTATAAATACCTAATTTATTTATGGGATCTATCTTCTTTTTTTAAAGCATTATTCAGCAATTCATTCAAACTTTATTTGTTCTGGGTAGCTCGTTGTATTCCAAAAATTTTAAAAAAAATAGACTGAAATTTCCTAGAACTTTTAGGATGGTATGTGAATTTTTAATATTTTTCTACTTTTTTCAATACCTTTTAGAGTAGTAACATCTTGAACTTGCTTTTTAAGTTCGTACCGTTTTAACATATTATAAACGCACTTTGGGTTGAAACCATTAATCTCTGCAACTGTCTAAATGTATCCAAAATCTTTCTTACATTCTACTTTTGAATTGGAACATTAACTAATCCATGTGTCAGGTGAGAGAAAACACATTGGTGTTGAATTCGGTTGAAATTATTCCTTTTAACATAATTGTCAGCATGGATAGGTTTTATACATACATACATACATATATATGTATATATATACTGAATTCATGGTTATTGTCCATCTTAGTGATCTTAAGATCTAGAAAAGGCAAACTGTTCTGTTCTAATTCCATTGTGATTTGTATGCTTTCATTTTGTTGGTTTAAAATTGTCAATGCATCATTGGTCAAATGGGCTGGGATCACAGCAAAGACACCATCTACATACCTCCACCAACATTTTAATGTATGTGGATACCTCTTATGAATATATTTTTTTAAAAAGAACTCTCATAAATATCCGCTAAAACAGGTGATATCGCATTTCCCATAGTCAGACTATGTGTTTGTTTATAACATTTATTGTCAAAAACAAAATAATTCTGTTAAATGCACATATCACGAAGGAGATAATCTCCTGTATAAAAAGAGATAATCTTCATATATACGAAGATGAAAAAAACCAAGAGAAGAACAGCTTCGTTGACTCAATTGCTGAAGATAGGTAGGACGCTACCTGAAACAATTGTCCATTTTGAATTTTTGAGAACTTGACGCGAGTAAAGTTGTGTTAACATGACTCAAGAAATATGAGTTCACAGGTTATTTGCAAAATATTGAAGATATACATTTTATTTGTCATGCAAACATTTTGAATGTTTTAAATGTAATGTTTTAAACCCCATATAATATTCTATCCAAAATCGTTAGTGCCGTTATTGAACAAATCCAAAATTTTAAAAAAATATTCCATGTAAAAGATTGTTTGAGGTGATGGGATTTTCTTTAAAATCTTCGTGTCGTACCTTTGGAACATACCAATTTTGGTTTTATTGAACTTTTCGCTTTTAAAGTATGCTGTTCATAGACACAGGCGCACGTGCGCGCGCGCACACACACACACACACTTATGCACACAGACAGACAAACAGACTTTTTTCTAGAAACACGTTTTTGGTTCAGGGGCCTCAAAACATGTATTTCCGATGAAATCTTGACACAGAATTTTTGGGTGAAATACAGTACCTACTGTACTTTCTATAAGTAGGTAGTAGAGAAAGTAATAAAATGTTCAGAAGATATTTCCGCAACGTTTGTAATTAAATTCTACTCCTTTGTTTCCAAACATATTCATAACGTTTTGGGTCACTGCAGGTTTTACTTGGCAGACTCGGTGTTTTCTGGTATCTCATTTGTCAAAACGAATAACATCATAGCAAGTGACGATCCTAATCTTTTCGCGAGGTTTCGCAACAGTGGAGAAATGACGCAGCATCGCGTAACGACCGCTGCAGACTGGGTTGGTGCATTGTGGTATGCATACCTCACAGGGCTCCGGTTGAAGAACTCGCGGGAACATTCCTCGGCGTGCCATCGAGCTTTTTCACTTTTTAAGGTTCTTGAACTTTGAACGACTGAGCTTGCTTTGACAGCGGTGATGACGGATTGTTTCATATCACAGCCACTGCCGCAGTATACATTCTGGCCGCCCTAAAACAGGAATACAAACAGGATATTTCAAAGATCACAGTGATGTTTTCTGTTTGAAAAAGTAGTAGTACTGCGTGTAAAATAAATCTATAGATATAAAAACCCTACAGTAAACGTTTTGTGTTAATTTAGAATTTTTTATAAATTAGGAAATGTTAACATGCTTAATCGGCCATTCTGAAATAAACAAATCTGATGTGTTACATTCACACTGCTTTTCTACTCAGTATCGTTTATTTCTTATATAGTTGCTCTAAACTATTCCTAGGAATGCTTATTTTTTATTTATTTCATGTTAATTGAAATAAACCTTTGCAAATTAGTTTCATTACGACTTCGTTACAGGTACAAGGTGGATACAGAAAACAGAATCGATAGTCATATATCATTAAATGCTGACAATGAAATTCTATAATCTTCCCATTACATCGCGAGAAACAAGTGATTAGCACTTTAAAAATGACAAAAGTAAGTCAATAATATCATATATCTCGGAAATGGCTCCTGCGACAGAAAAAGTTGTTCGAAATAAAGTGTGTTTTAAAAGGATCTAAACCTTTTGTGCAATAAAATGTTGTCTTTACCTTCTTGTTTACCCGCTTTACGACATTGTATAACATAAAAGGCTTCATTGGCTATTATTTCCAAAAAATTCAATATAGGTTTGCATTTTATTTGTTATGTAAATATAACAAATGTAAAAACTAAGTTCATTTCGTTTTAGAGTTATGCTGTTCACACATACACACACACGCACGCACGCGCGCGTGCACAAAAACTTTTTCCTAAAAACGCTTTTTTTTTAATTCAGCGGGCCTCAAAACATTTTTGACACCAAATTTTTCAGTGAGATACAATACGTACGTGGTAAAGAACATAAAATTAGCGTGTTTTAAATGTTATACCTTTGTGTATGTGTATATTATATATCTATCATGTTGTGAGGTGTCTGTGTGTTCTCGGATTAAAACAATTGCTATGAAAATAGCTTATAATTAGATGTTATTTGGTGAATATACTACTTGTCTTAATTAACAGAATATAAAGTAATAATAAGAATAATAATTTCTACTATTTTGAAAATTATTGTATTAAAAGTATAACACAGCTTATTACCGAATTAGAAGAAAGCAATGAATCTCCAAAAATCCCGAATTTACATCATAAAATAACACATACGTGCCTAAAATCAATCCACAAAGTCTTGAACAAGAGAAATTGGAGGGAAGAAAACGATTTCAAACCACTACACGTTTCTAAATGATAATTTAAACATTGACATATCCCAAGAATATTACGTATTATTTCAATTATTTTAACTTAATTATAACATTTTATTGGGTTTTTACTTAATTTTTTCCAGCCATGTTCTCGAGTACAAGAAGAAAAAGAGAAATTCAATACTTTTGAACCCTGGCAATTGAGTACAATCTAAGATGGTTTCTGTATGTTTAAATTAATTATGAACAACGTAATTAAAAGGTTTGTTATGGAATTTTATTTTCTTTTCTTTTTCAGCCAAGTCTCCATTGTTTATATGAAGGGAACTAATCCACCAGTGTTTTGAATTTTACTACCCGGAAATAAATATAAGAAAACTATCTACACACTGCTAAAAGCTGAGATTAACACCTATTAGTCTCAGCCAAAAAGTATGAATAAGGGAAAGAAAGGGAAATAGAAGCCTGACTTTCAATAATTTCATAAATTTATTTCGAAGGTTATGCTACAAACTGTTCATACAAGCCTTAATTTTATTTTCATTATAAGAATTCTCCGGAAAGTATTTCATTTATATTATACCACGGTAACAAAAGATGGCAGGTTGAGACAAAAACAGGGGATAATATTGTATTTAATAATGATATTACATTCTCTTTTAATTATCTCATGAGAAACAAAAGAAGGAGCGCTTAATGTGTGACACCGATTAGTGAATATTTTGCAAACGCTAAATGTTCATGAACATTTGTACTTGTTATACATTTTGTATCTGAAGGTTTATGAAGTTTTCGTGTAGTAAGTTGTTTCCTGTTTCTTAAAGTTTACTGCCATAAAACAGTTAACAAGAATGAAAAACAATTTGTAAAGGCTATTTACAGAAAATTTGGATTACATCGGATGCTTAACCCTTCCCTAAACAATTCTTTATTTTTACCATTTGCTAAGCAGCAATAATGGCTTAGGTTTTGTCTCCATCGCATATTATTGCAAAATTAAATTAAATTGAGTTTTATTTATGGACGCTCTTTAACTGCTGTGGTTCTTAGCGTCCCATTCTATATTGGACGTGAAAGACGGTAATTCTGCTCAGAGACCTCTTTATCAGGCTTGAGCTTCCTTTACGTGCCGCAAATCTACGACAAGGGACCACCGGCTTTACTTCCCTTCCGAAGGAAGCCATGCCAAGGATTTTTGCGCCCGAAAAAATCCATCATCCTCCCCCGGGTTTGAACCCAAGACCTTGGGAACTAGAGGCTAGCACGGTACCAGTAGTCCACGGAGGATGACAAAATATTAATGCAGCATGTCTATGTGCAGAGTTATTAAAAATGGATATAAACGTTTTATATATATAAAAAAAAACATTTAAAGTCAAAAACACATTTCCACTGATTAGAGGAAAGTTGAAATTGTTATGTTCGTTCAGATGATATCCGTTTAACAAGAACACACTGTTGCACGAAACACAAAAACAGTTGTTCATTTCACGCCTCTCCAAATAAACTGAGCTCTAGTTATTATACATTTTATTTGCTCATTGCGATTATTATTGCTGTTTGTTGAATCTGTTGCAGAACTGACTTGTAGTATTTGAACAAGAGATTCACAGTAAATGGCAGTACACAAAATTATTTTTTCTATGTTTACCATTTTATATTGATAACCAGCACTGGTTTATGCCATTGAGGGCCAATTGTACGAACTTGGAATAAATCTTGGAATAGTTAAACTTGGAATACCCTAACTAGAGTATAAATGATGCGACGAGTTGTACGATGCGCTGGCCAATCGCTGCAAGTGCGGAATTGAGATTTTATGCACAAAAGACAACAAAATTTGCCAAAACATTTCAAATTTGATTTAAAGTGATAAAAACATTATGGAAGTTTATTTATATGGAGAGACATCAACAAATTTTCAGTTTTTAGGCGAACCACTGCAAGTATGGAGTTGAAAGTTTATAAATAAGAGATCTAAGAAAATTTGTCGACACCTTTCAAATTTGGTTTATATGGGGAGCCTTCAACAAATATTAAATTTTTAGGCGAGCCACGGAAATATGGAGTTGAAGCTTTATATACGAGAGTTTGAATAAAATGTATCCATGCATTTCCAATTTAATTGAAAACGGTAAAAAAAAAATGAAGGGTATTTAATATGCAGAGCTTCCGAATTGAGATTGCAGTTGAATATTTCCGAACCGTGGCTAAAGGGTGAAACTTCGCTGGCTAAACGAAATTCTGCAGTGAAATATATATAACTGAGTGAAAACCAGCGGGAGGAAATGAATACGCTGCTTTTTATTTTTATTTAACTTTTATTATCATTACAAACGGAATACAACCATTGTGGAATCTAGACAATGGCCGAAACGCTATTTTCTGTTCTAAAATATCCCTGTGTGGTATAGTGTATAGCCAAATACTCTGTATGTGCAACTTCTGCGTGCCCGTTTATTTGTCCTCAATGAGGCTTTGCGATATATAAATTAGATTTGCTTATATGCTTAATGATAAGTTTAAGGTGCTCTACATTCTGAGCAATTTTGAATCAGATCGTATTTATAGATCTCACTTCCTTACTTTTTTCCTCTCTCGAACTTGTAATGTTATAGTACACAGGTGGCATCTCTACGTGTGTGAACATACATCCCAGAAAAGCAAACCAGCAGGAAATAAGAGGGTGAGATAACGGTACTCTACCCCAGCAACCCTCTACAGCGAACATTCACCCCTCTGAAGGTGACCTGTTTCCTGCCTGGGAATGGGAACGTTTGGGGGCGGTTCCTTCGACACGGAAGAGCTTCTGAATGAATACCCACATGAACCATTTCAAATTTTAATAAGTTTACGGTTGAATTTATTGTTGCCATAAATAGCTTTCTTAGGCTCACTGATGTGTGATAAATTACAAGAACATGAATACAGTGCCTTAAACTGTCAAAGAGATTCAATTAAAAGAAGATTGGTTTTGAGCATCGAGTAGTCTTCACACACATACATACATGCTAAATGTCTGTACATAATTACAATTGATCTGCCTCTCCATCTGGTATGATGGTCAGCAAGCAAAGGTTCGATTCATGATACGAGGGAAAGGCTTCCAATCTTGTTTGGAGACTGAAAGTTTGTGATGTTACTTCATTTAAATACTGCGAAATGCAATGACACACTCACAATACTAAGGCAAGTGTCTTAGTAAGCCGTGGTTACCACCCAAGATATGACCCAATGCTTCTCAAACTACGAGGTATAGATTACTGGGGGAAAAAAACCCACAAGCTTATGATTTCAATAACGAAGAAATTAATGATGATGAAGTTTTATATTTCTTCTATATTTTAGTGTATAAATCATAACCACCTTAGATACAGATATTAATTATAAAGATGCATATATTCACATATAGAAAACACTACCTTATTGTTGTTGATGCTCCTAGTTTTGATACAAATTTTCTAATATGTTCAATAATAGGAGTTAGGAGCAGTCAAACGGAGGCGCCCCAGTAACTGGAACACAGTATGTAAGCATTAGTGGGCCTGGGAGAAAGGGACGAAGGACAGATCCGGGCGACGATCTGCGCTAACAAGGACACCAATCCTGACGCTGTCTTAACCACCCATAATCTGGGGGTCCGAGGAATAGACGAGACACTCCCAGGAAGGAATGGGGCCCCCGCAGGCCCACCAAGTGCCAAGAAGAAATCTTTCTATAGCGCAAATTCCATCATCTTGCTGTACCACACCGCCGCCGTAGCCTGGTGGAACAACCCTGAAATAGCAGATGAAAGAAATGATGGGGAAAGGAAATGATGGACAGGAAATTCGTGGTAGAAGGGAAATCACCCTAGGATTCTCTTACCGACCCGAGAAAACCACGCAAAAACCTATGGTCAGAGCGGCCGGCACTACGGGAATCGAACCCGGGACCTACCGAATGCGAACCTCACACGTTATGTGGAGCCATCTCGCTCGGTTTTCAATGTATAAACTAGTTTGAATTACATTAGCAGTAGATATTAATTACAAATGTGTACATACTTATGCCTGGAACATTCATAATTGTTGAACATTCTTTTAAATCATTGCTTCCTATAAGTGCTTGTTTATTTCCATTTTAAACATATGTGTTGGTAAATTATTTAACAGTTGCACCCATTCAGAAGCCGCGAGTCAACGATTTATTGAGGACAATTTGCGAAGCCTCAGAATAAAAACAAACCTTTTTATTATTATAAAGCAGTGAAAGTAATTTTACCCGATATGCTGCTTTAAATGCTAATTTTTATAATTACTGCACGAGTGATGAACTCTCTGTCATTGAACTGAATGAGATTTGTGCTACCGGAGTTCTTACAAATGAACTCGGTTCTCCATCGCCTCTAGCCTCTCTGTTGCAAGACAAGTAGATTTACCCACTAACTTTTGTTTCGGAGAAATGCAGGTAAAGATGAGAGGGGAATACAGAATGTGGTTTTAGGCACATAATGTAAAAGCGTTATTATGGTGTTACCACTATTGTTTATTATGAAATATATAGTATACATAATTAAGAAAACACTATTAAATTTTTTATCGTTATATAGTTAATTAAAGAAATAAAATATTAGTCCATTGCCATACTTTTAACAAAATTAAAATAACATAAATAAATAAGAAAATCTAATAAATACTTTTACTGTGTATAAGCAAATCCCCCCCCCCCCCATTCTTTACACGGAAAACGTTTCGTTACTTTTTACTTAACCAACAATGGCTCTAACGATATTGATTCACATATCTTAAGTTTAAGATATCTGTATGAATAAAATTTATATTTTGAATTTTCTGCAAATAGTCTCTGAAACTCTCTTCAATAAATTTTGTAACAACTGGTAAACAGTAAGGGAGAGACAAAGGCTTACTACACAAAAAATATAGAACTTGTTAAAAAAAACACACACACAATCTTTGTCTAATAATTTTTGTGATATTAACAATTTCCGAGATCTTAGTTCTTAATATAAATTTTCAAATACTTAAGACTTTATTAAATAACTGGTTTAAAGCGCCATTGAGTTATTTCTCGTGATTACATACAAAGCAAATGGAATTTGAAAGCCATAACTCAGGAACCGCTTTAAAAGTTTTGGTGTCGCTTCAGTTTAATTGTATCCATCTTGTACTTACAACGAAACGTGTAATAAAAGCACTTCTGCAAACTTTTAACATGAATTAATTAGAAATCAACTTCATTAATGGAGTTAAACATTTGTAGAAATAGTTTCATTACACGTTTCGTTGTAGATATAAAGGGGTTACAAGGTAAAGGGACGTAGGCAACCGGGGCAGAACCCCACAAGTAGGCCGCAATGGCGTTTTTGCTTCTGCCGTGACCCTTGGGAGGGAGGGATGAGGGAAGAGACCTGAAGGGCGACCAGATCCGGATGTCGACTGGCGCAAACATGGACGGTGTCCTAACGTTTCCAGATCGAACGCATCCTATTCCCGACGGTGCCGCCCCTGGTGAAACTTACTCGGAGGCGGACCCTAACTGAGAAGTCCCACAACGACGCCAGGGTAGAAACCTCTACAAAGCGCACATCCACCGTCCAGCCGCAACTCGCCGAACTCCGTCTTCTGGTCCTACAACTCTGAAGCTGATAACAATGAAGGAGATGGTGTATACAGGAAATGAGGCGTAGGAAAGTCTTGGTAGAAGAGGGACCGCCCCAGCATTCGCCTATCGATCCGGGGAAATCACGAAAAACCCATGTGTCAGAGAGGGTGGTCACCGGGGATCGAACCTGGGACCTCCTGAATGCGAGTCGCACACGTCCACGCGGTGGGACTGAAGCGGTAACCAAATGGAAAAAAACCTGATCGATGAATCATACATTTGAAATTCCATGCTGTTTCCATGGCATCGCGAGGTGGCGATAGCATTTCAGAAAAGAGCAAAGTGTTGAAAATTCAAACCAATAACAACGAATATCGCTATCAAAAAGTTATTTGAAATGTATTGTATGTTTTAAAGAGATTAACATGTTTTTGTGTAGTACGTTTATTCTACCTTTCATCGTTTGCCAGTTATATAAAGTCCAATCAGAATGAAGAGGACTTGGCATGCTATTTGTAGAAACTTCAAGATATATTTGTATTTTGTCATGTTTTCATTAGGAACATTTTTCCATGTGAAGGGGTGAGCGATTCTGTTAAACGTCACATCCTTGAAAGATGTTGAACTTAAATAGCAAATGACTGCTTCGCTAAATGAGGCACTACACTCATAAATAAAAATACTAATGCATAAAAGGACTTCCAGTGTCAAAATAAAACATACCACCGTACTTCAGAGAGTAGTAATAAATCTACAAAGCAGTTAAGAACAGGCATGGAACCAGTGTTTTAAACAAAATTGAAGACGTGCATTAACCATTGACTAAATCATACCTTTGAAATTTTAATCTGATTCTAAATATGCTGCAGTGGGAAGAAAATGAATTTGGCAATTACGAAAACGTAAGGTACGGGGGTGATGGCGCATGTGTCGGAGGCCAATTGGAATGATCATGGTGATCTCGGCGACACCACAATAAACATAAATGCCAGCAGGGAGTTGAATCATTTAAATTTTCCCTAGACATACCTGCGCCAACTTATTGTTCTGTTCTGAGGGGTACTCGTTGCAGGACGCCTTTTTAGGGCTTTGTTTTCATGGTATTTGTTTATCTGTTGTTATTTCTCGTACAATATCTTCAAGCTTTCAGCAGTATGCAGTTTTATCTGACGTTTATCATCGTTATTCAAAACAACTATTTTCTTCTTTACACTTTTCGCTCCGGTTTCATCTCGTGACACAATAACTAACTGATGAGCACTAAAGCTGAGTGGCAGTTGAAGAACAAGGGCCGAGCGAAAGTGCAAACTTCTCAGGATGACACAAAGGGTTGGAAGGGCACTGACCTGAGAATATACCTGTATCTAAGGACATCAACAAAACAATCTTTACAACAAAGAATGGTGAGTAGACACTTGTAAATGTATATTCTTTTCATTTTTTCTTCCTTTCTGTTTCGCAGATTCTGAGTATTGTGCTACTTTTGTACTCGTATTTTGAATACTTATGTATTTTTTATTTGGTACCTAAACACATTAAAAAGAGAGAGAGAGAGAGATCTCAAACGTATGTTATCCATAAAAAGGACTACAGTACTTCTGGAATGCTATAGTTTAAGTGGTATACAATTTTTCTACCACAGAAAGTAATGGACAAACATATTTATTTATTGTTGAAGGGAGATCATTGATGTGTCACATTTAGGAATTATAAAAATGTGTAATTTAAAGTTGCCGGGCTCATAGATCAAATGTGCAATTAGGTGAATAGGTTTTAAAGCAACTTAGCAAATTCTTGTTATAATTTCCTGTTAGGATAGACAGATGATTTGCTGGAGTAGGCTGGAAGCCATATTAAGGTACGCAGATGATTTTTTTTACGATAGTGTTTTTTTTTATTCACTTCCCGTTCATGCTTTCATGGTGGAAAATTAAATTTCCTGCATTCAGTGATAGTAACCTTACCTACCTCAATATATTGATTACTTTACTACATGCGTGTGCATGAACTATACTAATCGATTTAACTTTTGATATATTATTATTATTATTATTATTATTATTATTATTATTGCAGACTTGGAAGATACGAATCATATTTGACAGTTGAATTTTACCATTTAAATCTTACCTGAGCTGTTTTATTTGCTAATACTTACTTACGATTTAATTCATACAGCAGCTAAATGTGTGCTGCAAGTTATTGATTTTTGCAGGTCTACAACCAGGCGTGGATAATATAATCGATTACCAGTTCGCAACTAATGTTAATGCTGGTGACCTTGCTACTGAAAACAAATGTTCAAGAGCTGTTAGTAATTAACTTTCGCGAAAACACTTTTTACTTTGTCTACCACGTACATAGAGGTAGAAAAGGTATTGCATTCCATCCAAAAGCGGAAATACATGTTTTGAGGTATCCTGAATAAAAACTAGCATTCTTAGAAAAAGATCCGGTGTGTGCCTCTGTGTCTATGTGTCTGTGAAAAGTATTACTCATATACGAAATCTCGGATAAATATCAAACTTGGTATTTAAGTTCTGTACTTTCTAAAAATGCAACACGAAGTTTTTTAAGAAAATACCCCCACCCAAAACTACCCTTTACATGTAACATTTTTTGAAATCTTTTATTTTCTAAAAAAGGCTTTAACGGTTTTGATTAAAATGGCATATATCAAAGATATTTAGACGACAAATAAAGTGTATGTCTTGAATTTTCTGGAAATAGCCTCTGAAGTCCTCTTATTCAGGAGGAATTTCGTAGAAACTTGTATAATTGGTAAACTATAAAGGATACACGAATACGTACTACACACACACACACACACACACACACACACACACAAACTATATCTCTTTAAAACACACAATTTACTTCAAATAATGTTTTGTGGCGTAAGTCATTTCCGAGATATCCGTTATTAATGGTTCGATTTGTTCAATACTTGTCATTCTTTTAAATTCTGTCGATTTTCAGTTGTTTCTCGCGATGTCATCGAAACAGTCTGGAATTTTAACGTAGCATATAGCGTCCAGTTCTTAAACATTTATACCGCCGTTCTCTTTATATCTAATCGAAATGTATAATGTAAATATTTCTGCAAAGGTTTATCTGGATTAAAATGAAGTAGATAGAAAAGTAAGAATAATTTGTATAGCCACTAATAAACGATATAGGGTAGAGAAAACCTGGTATTGTAATACATCAGATTTTTCTGTTTTTTACTATCGTCGAAAAAAATATAATTTGCAGTACACGTGCATTGGAGAATCTCGTCTCGTGTTTTGAAATTCTTTCTGTTCACCAATGATGCACTCACCACGCTTGTATCGCAATATATTATCATCAGTACTCTATAAACCAGGCTGAGACATAAACTAAAACATTACGTCGTAAACCCTAAACACTTAAACACATACTATGACACGCTAAGCACTCTCTATGCCAAAAGGTACTGCTGCAAATGATTTTGGACACGGTCTTCGTTTGAACTATGAAGGATGTATCGGTTAGCATGCTCTCCGAACAATGTTTAAATTTAAATAAACTGTTTAAAAGCTGAGTCACTCACAATGTATTAAAACCCTTACTTTTGATGATACTAACAAATATTATGTTGAACTATATAAGGACAATTACTTGGAGGCCATCACGTCAATGTAAGACATGGGCAGAATTACACTGTGGCTGTGAAGCTCGTTAACCATGACTGGAGTAAAAATTAATTTGTCAATTAATATTTTCGTATGTGGTCTTGCATTGCCCATATCAAATGTTTAAGCTGGAAGCGGTTTGAGTAATGATTTAATTGCTAATCGTTGATATGTCTCCAGAGCGTCGCGCATCAATAACTCTCCCCAGGGCAAAAGCCTTGTATCCCACCCTAATAACGCGGGAGGTATTTGGGATGCTTTACCATAACGCATCACAAAGTAATTTTTGATTACCTCCATTGCTTTCCCAGTGATTTGAGGTGCGTGAACCCACACACAAGTCACCCAACATTATTCCATGTAAAAAGCACTCATGTCGACGATCGCGTTATCCATTTAGCGGGTGTTGTGTAATGTTTCCACTATCACCACCAACGTTGCAGCATCGACCGCATGTAGATTATTATCGACTTCGTATTTGTGTTTACGTGTTTCCTTTATATAACCAGGTTAAGTACATTGCAAAAGGAATTCCAGTTCATCCTGTACATTTCTGCATTCTCGGGAACTTTTTCTAGCAGCATTTACCAAACCTGAAGCTCTGTTCTAAATATCGAGTCTTAGTTACAATAATGTGAAAGTAATTAAATTATAAAATAATTTACTTTGAATTCCATACGTGACCATATATTACAATGAGGCGTCAAATAATGAGGCGTCTCTCGCATCGTTCTCAGTATGAATTACAACTATCTAATGAACCCGCAAGCTCTACTCGTGTTTTTGTTTTAAATGTAAAGATTCTTTTCTCTCACTTTCTCACTGTCTCTACTTTTCTCTTTCTCTTACCTCTTCCTCTCTTTTCTCTCATTTTACCTCCGTCATTCTCCAGTCTGTCAACCCTCCCTCTCCCCTCATTACTCTCTCTGTGCAACTTAATGTCATGATTTTTTGATGATTGTTCATCGACTTTTAGTAAGTAAGAAATTTTATCAGAAACAGTAGGTTTAATTATTGTTATTTAGCATGTCCATAAGTAGGATTTGAAGAAAGGAAAGAAAAAAGAAGAAAAACGGAACAATAAGCAAGATATTTCGGTTTAACATAACTAAGGTAAGTTATTAAGTTACGTAATAATACATAAACCTCCATCGCCGTATAAAATATTCGCTTAGAATAGCAATTATCAGAAACGTTTGTATGTCAGAAGTATATATTTAATTATAATAATAATAATAATAATAATAGTATCAATAGTATAAACACATAATTATATTGAGAAACACTTGTTACATAACTTAGAATTTGCTAATTCAAATAAATCAATAGATTAATTTTAAATCAATTTATATAAAAAAATCGACAATTATTATCGATGGAAAAGTTTAGAATTAGGGTTAATTGCAATAGGGTTAATTAACCAATCAGCCACTACTTTGAAATTTTATACGGTACGCGTAGATTATGATGTTTATTTTTGAAAAAGTATTCACTTACGAGTACATCTCATTTATTTATTATAATTTTTATTTTCTCTATCACGTATGTAGTGGGCAGAGGAAGTATTGCATTCCACCCAAAAATTCGAATCAATATTTTATCGGAAATACATGTTGTGAGGTCCTCTAAATGAAAACACACATAATTTCCCTATTGCTTACTTGCTGTTAGTAGAAGTATAACATTTTCCCCAAAACTTCGATACTGATATTTCTCCGAAAATACACGTTTTGAGAGTCCCCGCATAAAAATGTTTAGAAAAAAATGTCCGTAAGTGTGAGTGTGTGTGTCCGCCCGTCTCTGTGTCTGTGAAAAGCATAACTCAAAAACAAAAGTAGGTTCAACCCAAACTTGGTATTTAAGCTCAGTAGCTTACAAGGATGGACAGATTTTCAATAAAATCCCACACTCCAAAATATTCCTTACGTGGAGAATATTCGGTATTTTTAATTTTCTCAAAAATGGCTCTAACGATTTTGATTAAAATACCATATGTTTAAAATATTTGCATGATAAATAAACTGTAAGTATGTGTTGTATTTTCTGAGAATAATCGTGAAGTCCTCTTCACTCTGAATGACTTTTGCATAAGTAGTAAACTGTAAGAGGTAGGCAAAATCCCATTAAACACACACACACACACACACACACACACACACACACACTCTCACACGAAACGAGATCTTGTTAAAGCACATAATTTATGTCAAATGCATTAACTATTTCCGAGGTATTCCTTTCTGCTGGTTTAAATTATTTTCAAATGTTTATATTTTTCTCAACTAGAAACGCTACTGCTTTTTTTTCTCTCATGGTCATACAAAGAGCATGGACATTCAAAGCCATCACAAGAAGACATGCTCTTTGAAACATCTGACTATCGCTTTACCTACTACATCCTACAACGAAAACTTTAAATGTGAATTGAAAGTCTACCTGGATTAACAAGAAGTAGGTAGAAAAATAGGTTGTAGAAGAGGGAGTAGGAAAAGTCATTTAAATGCAACGTATCAGATTTTTAGAAAGAAGTCTGTGTGTGCGCGAGTCAGTGAACAGCCTAACTCAAAAACGAAATGTGGAATAAATACCCAACTTGGTATTTAAGTTGAGTATCTCCCAAAAATGCGATACGAACATCTACAGGAAAATCCTCCACCCCAAACTACCATTTATATGGAACATTTTTCACTCTTTATTATTTTATCAATATGACTCAACGATTTTCATTAAAATGAATTTTCTGCAAATGGCCTACAAATCTTCTCCATTTGCAATTAATTTTGAGTGGAAAGGTAGAATCAGATGACTGAAAAATTCAATGCCATAGCCGGGATTTTAACCAATGATCTCCCGGTCTCCGTCCGGTTGCTCTAACCACTGCGCTACCATGGCAACATGCCGGCACGCCATTAAATTCTCCAGCTGACTCGCATTTTTCCCGGTAAACCACAAGGAGATCTGAATTTTTCAGTCATCTGATTCTACCTTTCCAACCCTGTCCAACAGACGGCTTGTGTGAAAGAACAATTATTTCCATAATTTTGAGTGATTGTTTATACTCTTTTATCTGGCTTTCGCTTTACTGACATTCTGTATTATCCGACGTCCAAACGAATAAACAGGATGAATCAGAGCAGGCAGCAGTAACACGTCGTTTCATATCGTCTGGTCTAGTTGGTACATCCTTGTAGACGTGTCTTTCAGCCTTCCCCACAGAAAAGCATCTAAAGGGGTCAGATCCGGTGAACGGGCCGGCCAAAGTACAGGTCTTCTTCGTCCAATTCAACGATTTGGAAGCAATCCGTTAAGACAAGCTGTAGTACTTCGTGCACTATAGGCTGGTCAGCCATCATGTTGGTACCACAGATTCCTCCTAGTCTGCAAAGGAACGTCTTCCAGCATCTGTGGCAGATGGTCTGTCAGGAAGCTGCGATACTTATGCGAGTTCATTGTTCCTTCTATGAACAAAGGGCCTATGAGCTGGTGGTTCACTATCCCACACCACACGTTTAAACTCCATAGACGCTGGTGTTCCACCTGACGAAGCCAACGGGGATTGTCAACAGACCAATAGTGCATGTTTCTGCGGTTTACCTGGCCATGATTAGTAAATATTGCCTCATCACTAAACAAGATACAAGATAAATCTGGAGTGTCATGTCTTAATGCCCATGTACAAAAGTTAACACGATTCTCAAAATCGTTTCCATGAAGCTCTTGATGGAGAGAGATGTGATATGGACGGAACCTATGTCGATGGAGAATGCGCAGTACACTTGCCTGACTTATCATGCCACTTCCACGAGCGATTGTGCGGGAACTAATTTGCGGATCTACTAATTTGCGGAACATTATTTTCTGCCTCCTCTCCAGTCACTTGTTTGTTTCTGTTACGTTTTCTAGATGTTACAGTACCACTTTCACTTAATTGGTTGAAGAGGTTGATAAATAATTGTCGAGATGGTTGACGTCTATTGGGATACGTTTCCGTATACACCGTACAGGAAGAACTGCATTCTTCCTACACTCTCCATACACCATGAGCATGTCGGCTTTTTCTGCATTAGTAAATCTCATCTTCCACTTACGACTTACTGCTTGAACTGTCACAAACTAATTGACCAGAAAGTCGCAATGCAATCAATGAACAGAAAACAATGCAAACAAACATAACAACATCGTACCTAGCAACTAAAATGGTTGAATGGGACAAAAATTTGTTTGGGGTGGAAACTTTTCAAAATACGATTTCTCGTAAACCAGTTGCACTAGAATCCTGCAACAAAGACCATTGGCATTCTAATTTACCCTACCTGTATTCTGTTGTTGTAACTGGGAATTTTTCCATTTAAAAATTGTGTGTTTGCTCAAGAAGTACACTTTCTCAGTATTATTAAAATCTGTTTATAGGCTAAATGTACGAACCCCTGACTACCAATCAATGCTGTGAAAGTTGCACATCAATAGCACTTTCCATTTCCGAAATATTTGCGGTGCAAGTTTTAGGTGATTCACCCTGAATATGTGTATCTATTAATTTCCAAATCATGCATGAAGCACAGAAATGAAACCGAAGAAACCATCCTACCTTTAATCAACGCAACCCTGAATATGAGGATGCATCTTTGCAAGAAATCAAAAGTTGGATGAGGATGATAAATATAAAACAACTGAAGTTTTCCGTCTTGTCAATGGCGATGACAACAAAATTGAAGATCAAGCCCCAATTAATGACCCTCGCAGAATTTTACATAACGACAGCGTTAAAGCTCTAGAAACGCAATTTAAATACCTATACATTAAGCAATAAGAAGCTACAGGAATCGACATAATGATGCGGAAGATAGCGAGACTTGGCAGTGAAGAAACGGCAATTCAAGAAAGCAGATAAGATTAACATCTTCTTTAAATTATCACTAGACTGTGCTTTATTAAGTGTGTGTGTGTGTATTTAACTTCAAACAATTCTTTAAATAAATCCCTTTTCTCTCTTAATTTTCTCTGTTATTTTGTTGTAAAACATGTTTATTAGATTCGTAATGTGTAAAGCTATAACATAGTCTGAAATTATAACATAATTTGACGTTCAACAAGCTGTTTTGTTTTTACACCTCCCTGTTATGTGACATTTTCGCTTAACCGACGTTCTGCCTACCCGTTTATGTTGGATAAGACACTGCAACTAGTAAATCATAAGAGGTAGAGAATACTTACTGCACAAAAAAGTATATATCTTTAAAACACACAATTTGTTTCAAATAACTTTTTTGTGGCATCGGGCCATTTCCAAGATATCCGATAATATTCATTTGAGTTATTCAATACTTTTGCAATTTCTTTTAGTGCTGTCACCATTCAGTTGAATCTCGCGATGATATGTAAGGAGTATTGAATTTGAAGACCAGCACACAGCGACCCGTTTTTAAACATCCTATACCCTATACACCCATAACTAAATATTTTATGAAATAATTTCTGCAAACGTATATAGCGATTAACATGATTGCAGGAACAGTTTGCGGAAGTTGTGCAAAAATAGGCAACAGTGGTAGAGAAAGTCATGTGACTATCAGACATATGATTTTTATGTTTTATTTCTCTTTGCAACCTTAATTGTTATTGCTGTTCGTTATAGTTGAGTAGAATGGAACCGTAAACACATTCATTAGAACATTTGTGTTTGCATGTTAAATTGTTTTAAAATGGCGTATACTCTTCAAGAAAGAACAGAAATAATCTTTATTTATGGTGTTTAAACTCATTTTGATCGTAAAACTGAGAGACACCTGACAAAAACTGAAGTTATCGCCATATGACATTTGTACAGAAATTTGAAAGAAATAATAAAGTGGCACTGTGTGCTACAAAACAAATAATCTAAAACGTCAATGAAACTACACATATGGAATACTAAGACATTTCGCTATGGAATTCATCCCGAATCCAAAAATAGTTGCAACAACATACTTCTTAGTTGGTTCCATACACTAAGTGCTAAGAATGGATTTCCCCCCTACGAAATACAAACTTACGAGCAGTGCAGTGAAGATGATTTTGATAGAAGAGCACACTTTTGTGAGCAGATGTCTCAGAAAAATATTCATTCATTCATTCATTATCTGTTTACCCTCCTCTTATTTAGGACTTACACCCCCCAGGACTTACAAGCGGGTGCCTGGGGTCAGAGGCCCGTCGAGGAGCAGACACTCATGGATCAGACAGAGCATCCAGGATGGGTGATCAGCCCGATGCCTGGTATGGGATGAAGGAAGTAGATGAAACGAAATGTTGGTGAAATTGATGAAAGGAAAGGTGATGATGGAGCAGTTGGTGGAATGAATGGCGGGGGAAACCGGAGAACCCGGAGAAAACCCGTCCAGACGCCGCTTCGTCCACCACAAATCCCACATGCAATCCCTGGGATTGAACCCGGGTCGCCTCGGTGGGAGGCGAGCGGTCTAACCACTCGGCCACGGCGCCGCCTCAGAAAAATAAATTTTACTAAAATTTGTCACAAAATATTTGTTGCAATTACGAATGTGCTTTTTTTAATGGGCCTGTCCAATTACAGTGCTAGGTATGGGGTCAGTAAAACTCCAATTTTTTTCCGTGACTATCATACTTAATTTCCTTAGAAGAAAAATGTGTGGACAAGCATCCTTAGAGATGACTTTGAAACCTATCTGAGGAATTGCATTTGAATATGCTAGAGGATTTGATTGGTCCATTAATCACGCTAACATTAAAAACCCAAGCCATTGAAGAAGGAAATGTGGGTTGGGTGTACAAAGATTGCATTTTCAACAGGATGGCGCTCTCCCACATTATGTGCAATATGGCTAGATAGATTTTTTGGAAAATGCATTGATCGAAGAGGCACTCAAGAATGACCAAAAAGATATCTAGACTTGACGTCTCTGAACTTCTGCTTATACGGTTATTTGAAGTCTGTTGTTTATACCCTTCCGCCTGAAAATATACAAGAAGTGAAACCCATAATAATCCAACAATGTAGGTGATTAGAAAAGAAGTAGCCTAGAAAGTTCCTGAGGCGTTCCGAAATTGGTTGCATTACTGTCTACTTAACAACATTTTAAACATTTAATTTAATGCATTTAAATATTTCATCCAGACAATTATACAAATAAGCGTTTTCACTCAATTTACTCATTTATTGTTTTTTTAATTGTAATGGTTTCAGGTTATCAAGATGACAAAAAAATAAGATCATTTTAACAAAATGTAGTAGCAAATATTCATTCATTCATTATCTGTTTACCCTCCTCTTATGTAGGACTTACACCCCCCAGGACTTACAAGCGGGTTCCTGGGGTCAGAGGCCCGTCGAGGAGCAGACACTCATGGATCAGACAGAGCATCCAGGATGGGTGATCAGCCCGATGCCTGGTATGGGATAAAGGAAGTAGATGAAACGAAATGGTGGTGAAATGAATTAAAGGAAAGGTGATGATGGAGCAGTTGGTGGAATGAATGGCGGGGGAAACCGGAGAACCCGGAGAAAACCCGCCCAGACGCCGCTTCGTCCACCACAAATCCCACATGCAGGTCCCTGGGATTGAACCCGGGCCGCCTCGGTGGGAGGCGAGCGGTCTGACCACTCGGCCACGGCGCCGCCTGTAGTAGCAAATAAATGCTCATTAAAAATAACCACAATTGTATAGCGCGTCATTCGAAATTTCAAAGTAGGGATAACTGGGAATGGGAGTTAAAACCTCAATTGCAATTAACCTTGGTTTTAAACTTCCTCTTTATGTAAATTGAAATGGTTTTGTTTAAATTAAACTAAAGTTATTTATTAATTAATTTAGACTGGGAAGTTTAAACTGAAAGTCTGTATGTTTAGACAGCGTTTTGCTGTGTACTTTTTTTAAGAGTTATGCAGTAATTAAAAGCGTTTCTCTTCTATACCAAAAGTCTAAGAAGACAGTTTTGAGACGTGTGTGTCTTGGTTTCCTCACAAAAATTTTTGATATAATATAAACGACGGAAAGATACCAATAAATTTTCTGAAAGTATACTGTTGAATTTGCGAAAGTTATGCAAAAAGCTTTGTTGAATTAGAACTGAATAAGCACTTCAAGGAAGATTTTGAAAATTATTAAAGAGAACACGGAAAAGTAAATATAATTTGACAACGTAAGATGTGTACAGTTTGAAAATGTATACAAAGGACTAGAGTGTTTAAAACATATAATGAAATGACAAAAGAATATATTTACGGGATTATGTTCACCTTAAAACTGTGGGATTAACAGTGTGAACTCCGACTTTTAATTCTTTGTGCTGTTTAGTCAGTAAAAACTGCAGCAAGTTACGCTACAGGTGACACAGGTTCATAAATTCCCTTACACGCAAATCAAGTGCTCTCTAAAAATATCCCGCAGCATTGCTTGCACCTGCAATGGTCCCGCATGCGTTTCCTACTGTATGCACCTGCAGGATATTATATCAGCTAAACCAAAGTTGGCAAGATAGAACGTCATAATTATATGTGTACATACTTATTTACGTGCATGCTGTTTATCTTTATCCATATTGCATGGTTCCGAATATCACGTTAAAGGTTTTAGACAGGTGGCACTAAAAGTAGAACTTTTAACACGCGCCTCTCAGAAATTGAAGACTCAGTGGAATAACATTTTTATAATATTCCGTTTGTTACCAACCTCGTTTCTTGCGATGAAACTTGGGGATTCGGTAGAGCCAGAAGTTTTGCAAGCAGCGGAAAGGGTATCGAATAATAATAATAGTAATAATAATAATAATAATAATAATAATAATAATAATAATAATAATAATAATAATCCAACTAATTCAACTGATCCCAATCCAAATAACGTGATCAATGATGTTATCAACATCAATTCTGCTTCCTCTCCACATGTAATTAGCACGGAAAGTTGTTACAATTGGGCAGCCAACATCACATTTAAAACATAAGAATAATATTAATGTTAAATAAACTACATTCTTATTAATAAACTTATTGTTACACTTACTTTGTTGATTTGTTTGTTATCACCGCATACTATATATTATAAAATGCTATGAATGTATAAGTGATCATGTTGCCAACATTGGTGCTACGAAGGTCAAATAACAACAAAGGTCACACAGCAACAGACCAGAGCTCACCATTGAGCATTTCCGAATGTATATTGTTATTTCCACACAAATTTTGGTTAGATACCTTATAATTTAATATTCAGGGCTGTCTAAAATAGTATATGACAACACATGTTAAAAGTGATTTCATTTTCTTCGTAGGATTTGCCATATTCGGCTTTCAACTTGATATATTCCTAGTGCAAATAAAACTCCACTTGTATCGTAAATAACTATTTTCAGTCAACAGTATTTTTACTTTCTCTACTACGTATAGATAGTAAGTAGGTGAAGTACTGTATTCTACTAAAAAATTCAATGTTGAGATTTCACCGGAAATATATGTTTTGAGGCCCCCTGAGCCCCCCAAAATGTATTTTTAGAAACACGTGTGTGTATTTGTGTGTGTGAATAGTATAACTCAAAAACGAAAAAAAAACTCGGATAAATATGTACCAAACTTGGTGTTCAAACTTAATATCTTCCGAAGATACTACACGAAGATTTTCAAAAAATCCCCATCGCAAACTACCCTTTACATTTAACATTTTTTGTAATTTATAATATTCTAAAAATGGCTCTAACAATTTTTATTGAAATTCAATATATTAAAGATATTTAGAAGACAAATAAAATGTAGGTATATCTTGAATATTCTGGGAATAGCCTGTGAAGTCCTCTTCATTCAAAAGGAATTTCATATAATCTTATATAACTGGTAAACCTTAAGCGATAGACGAAAACGTACTACACAAAAAATTTAGATCTCTTCAAAACAAACAATTCATTTTAAATAACATTTTTTTGGCATAGGCCATTTCCCAGATATGCGTTATTAACGGTTCGAATTATTCAATACTTCCTCAGTATTTTCAAGCTCTGTCGATTTTCAGTTATTTCTCGCGATATCATGGAAACAGTATGAAATTTTAAGGCAGGGTATACCGTCCAGTTCTTAAACATCGCTGGTCTCTTCGTATCTATAACAAAATGTGTAATGCAGATATTTATGCAAACGTTTATCTGGATTAAATTGAAGTGGATAGAAAAATATGCTTTAGAAGAATAGTTTGTATACCTTCTAATAAACTATAGAGGTTAGAGAAGGTCATGTAAATTTAACAAGGTTCTTTTCATCCACTTCCGTTCATACTGTCACAGTAGAAAGTTGAATTTTTTGCGTTCATTAATGGTAACTTAACCTATCTGTGTGTTTTGTCTATTTTACTGTACGAATGTGCTTGAACTATTGCCAAATCCTTCAATTATTGCCAAAATGGTATATAATCACATTGAAGTTGAATATTACCGTTTAAATCATAGTTGGGCCTTTATTTACTTTATATTTGCTAATATTCTCCTACGATTTAATTTATTCAGTAACTAAGTATGAGCTGCAAATTATTGATCTTTATCAGGTCAACAACCAGGCGTAGATAATCGATCGCCAGTTCACCACCAAAGTGTTGGTCATTTAACTACTACTGGAACCAATGATCAACAGCTGTAAGCAATTAGTTTTATTTTCACATATGTATCTATTTGTGTTGTTCACTATCGTCAACAGAGTATGCAGTACTAACGCGTTAAGTGGATTGCATCTCGAAAGTTCAAAATACTCGATATCGTCTCGTATTCTCAAACTCTTACTGGTTTTCCAATTATGTGCCTATCGCTCTTGTATCGCAGTATACTATTCCTTGTTTTCTTCGCTCTGCCCGTATGTCGTGTTCCAAACGGTCGGTTATTATACTGTTTTTAAAGCCTAGTTGGTGGTGGTGATAACCTTAGATTCATTCATTCTTTCTACTTAAGTATTGATAAGTAGGGGAAGTAATGTACGAGGCGTATTCCAAAACTAAGGTCCGTTGGTCTAAGTAACAACATCGCTCATGAGACAAGGTTTTTATTGACAGTAATATGTGCCTACATATATACTTTACTTTTCCACATAATCGCCGTTCACATCTACACATTTGCTGCAACACTGCACCAGCTTCTTTAAACCCTCGGCATAGAAGTCTGCCGCCTGGGACTTGAGCCAGTTGGTAACGCTCGTCTTGAGTTCATCGTCGGTTTGAAATCTTTGTTCACCCAACCACCATTTCAAATAGTCGCTTGGTGCCAAGCCGAGACTGTACGGAGGATGGTCAAAGAGTTCCCAACGAAACTCTTGAATCTTCTCTTTGGTTTTGGCAGAGGTATGCGGGCGTGCGTTGTGGCGCTGGAGGATGATGCCAGACGACAGTTTCCCGCGGCGTCGATTTTGGATCGCACTACTTAGTTTGGTAGGCGTTGCACAGTACACGTCAGCTGTAATTGTTGACCCACGGTCCATTAAATCAATCAAAAGGATGCCCTTTTCGTCCCAAAACACGACAGCCATCATTTTGCGATGCGTGTACGGCGATTGCTTACACTGTTTTTGGATTGGTGAACCGGAACGACGTCACTGCATTGGCTGTTGTTTCGATTCTGCGTTGGTGTACGCTATCCATGTCTCGTCGCGCGTAAGAATGTGTGAAAACAAACCATCTCCATTTTGTTTATAGCGCTCCAAAAACTGTCGTGCACTACGCATGCGTTGCTCTTTGTGCTGACCGGTGAGCAGTTTTGGCACCTCATTCGCACAAAGTTTCCGATAACCAAGCTGTTCAGCCACAAGTGAGGTTCGAGCAACATTTGGGAATTCATCAGCTAGATCACTAATCGTCAAACGCTGATCACTTCGAAGTTTTTGGTTCACTTGCTCAACGATGTCGTCGGTCCGAATAATGGGCCTATTACTCCGCTGTTCATCATGCACATTTGTGCAGTCATTTCGAAGTTCTCGACACCAGTGTTGAACCTGTTTGTCACTCATTATGTCTGGTCCATACACGAGGCATACCTCACGATGGATGTCCGCAGCTGACGATCCCTTTGTCAGCAAAAATCGAATTACACCGCGTACTGGCGGGATCTACGATTGTCGCGGCCATTGCGATGTGCTTTCACCGACTGGCAAATGCCTATTGCGTCACACGAATACTGCGGTAGGTTCCTCAGGAGTCGGTAGACAGCACTGCAGGAGTGAACATCATTCAGGCCTGGACCTTGTTCACTGGACCTTAGTTTCGGAATACGGCTTGTATTTCGCCCAAAAATTATGTTCGACATTTCACAAAAAAACATACATTTCCAGCTCTCCTTATCCCAAAGAAATATCCCTCTCCCTCTTTCTCTCTCTCTCTCTCTCTCTCTCTACGCATTCTTCTACAAACTATTCTTACAAAAGCTTATTCATCTATCCACTTTATTTAATGGAATTAAACATTTGCAGTATACCTTTTGTTGTAGTTCAAGGGCATGCTGAAGTTTGAAGTAATAGTCAAATATTGTAAAGCGGGTCACTATATGCTGCCTTTGAAATTCTTCTCTTTGCCTGGCCACAAGAAACAGACGATCGGTGACTTAGAACTTCAAAAATGTGTAAACTATTTCAAAATTCAAGCTAATAACACGATTTCTAGGAAGCCTTTAATGCCCTTCTCCAAGGGTAACGAAAAAGAAATCAATTGACATATATGGTATGTTTTAGCGTTTTTTATAATTTTTCAGAAGTAGGCTTTTGCTTGCCTGTTTAACATCACCAGTTATACAAAAATATACAACATTTATTCAAAATGAAGAGGATTACGCAGGTTATTCGTAGAAAAGTTAAGTTGATATAACTTTTATTTTCAGGTAAATATTTGAAACACGTGTTATTTTAAAGAAAATCGATAGAGCGATTTTTATAAGTAAAAGGAATTACCAAAACTTTGCATTGAAAGAGTCGTTGATGGAGGTGATTTTCTAGAAATCTTTGCGTCGTATCCTTCCCTTTTTGGAAGATGCTGAACTTAAATACCAGCTGTGGTATATATCCTCCATTTCATTTTCAGTTATGCTGTTGCAAGTCGTGCATGCGGACTTTTTCAAAATGTGTTTTTGTTTGTTTTGCTTTCTTTGTTTTTTTTTAATTCAGGAGGCCTTAAAAAAAGCACTTCCAGTGAAATTTTATATCTAATTTTTGATGGAATACAATAAATATTTACTATATTTATACAGAATGTAACAATAAGTTACAACCATACTCTCAGGACACATTCTTTACACGTAGAAGAAGAAACTATGTTATATGAACATGGTTCCGGAAAAGCTTTTATTTCCAGTTAGAACTCATTCTCTATAACTCTTAATAGAAAATTGATCATGGAAAACAGACAGGAGCAGAACGTACCAGTACATGAAACGTACATGAAACTCTTTCTTGCACGAAATGTTCGACATGTAAGAAGCAGTTTCATGTAGTAGGTATGCTGGTAAGCTCTGTTTCTCTGTGTTTCTCATTATTGATGTAGAGTTGTAGAAAATGACTCCTAACATGCCCGTATAACAAATTTTCTACTTCTACGTTGATACCGCAATTATTGACGGAAAGATGTAAATAATTAAATAAAGAAATGGTAATAAGACAAAGAAATAAGCGCAATAAATAATTTCTGTATATTAAATGAATGTATAATGTAATAAGCTTGAGTTGAAAATATTTGTCCAAGGAAAAGGTCATTAGCGGGCCATGTAATGTAAAGTCATTAGCGACAGCCGAAATAGTGAACGCGTTAGTATAAACGTTATTGAAATGCAGTTAAGGAGTAAATTCGCTCACGTTTGAACAGTCACTTCCACTAGATTCTGTGTAAGATAAAGGGAATGAAATTCTGAGAATCGGGGAGATAACCCATAGCAATAACAGACACACACGTAGGGGTTTTGAGATTGGAGCACATATGAAGGGATATTTGTAGGGGAGTAAAAATGTCGGCGGAGCTTAAGTAATAAAAGAGCGTGTATTGCTAAAATTAGTGTCTTGTCCCTTCTTTTCTTCGTGTACAGCTTTAAGAGCCTACAGTCTTTTACGGTAATCGGCAGTTCGTAGCGCCTAAGACCGCGCTGGATTATCAATTACTTCGCACTAGCCGCGAGGGGTTTTGCCGGTAAACATTTTAGCGACTCACGGCAAATTCACTTCTAGTTTCTTTTATTGCGGAAATAGTTTTTTCAAACGGTAAAATTGGTATTGTAGAAGTTAGCAGGTATAATAATTCAATTGTTATAGTTTCGTACGATTCATAATCAGTTTCATTCTTTATTTTCAAACGGCAATTGCTTCAATAGCTCAAGTATTAGAAAATTAAATGTCTCATGAACTTACACTGGTGTTATCCTTCACATTACACTCACGCATGCCCTGAGAAAGTACTCACAGGTCTACCACTGGAGCAGCTGGCGCACGAGACAATAGAAGAGCTAACGACAACCTCAGAAGCAGGTAAAGTATACGGCTTCAGAATTCTCGCACAATCGCGCGACTTTAAAAATTCAGATAACGTAGTGCGTTATTAACTTATCAACGTGAGCGGAATGGGTCCTGAAAGTTTGGCCCTACATTATTGTTATACATATATAGGCAAGTGATGGGAAAAAAAAGAAAGAAAGAGAAGAGAAAAAAATAAGGCAAACTGAAAAAAACACGGATAAATAAACTAGATATTTTACCTTTTTCTGGTTTTGTGCGCATTAGAAAATTAAGTTACCATAAAGTCGATTGAGTGGGACCTAATGTATTCTTACTATACACCAAGTTTCATAACAATCAGTTTGGCCACTCCTAAATGAAAAATTAAAAAAGCAAAAAACAAAACAAAAAGAAAGAAAGAAAGAAAGAAATCACACAAATAACACATTGCGCGCACACAAGTACGTTATAAAAACATACATACATTACACAAATGAAAAATTTAAAAAACGCCATTTTTAGTTTCAGTGTATTATATTTTATATATCAGAATGAATTATTCATTCAAAATCGAAAACGTGGATTAAATTCTGATTTACGGTGTACCTGAAGCGGCTGATATATACTTCTCGTATGTAAATGAGGCTCTGTACTGAACTGATGCTTCTTCACACTTCAAGCGTCAGATCAACGTTTCTATCAGATAAACACCACTTAATGTTAGATAATGTTTACGGGCTTCTTCAACAGTTGATTTATTCTGGTCCTAAGACATGACCGCCCCGATGTTTGGATGGCATACGGTTTAGGAGATATTCATCTGTTTAACTGTACACCTGCTCTCATTCCATAACACTTTTAACAGTTGTTACACAACATGCAACAAGGTGCGTGAATTGAAGAACAAGATATACTCCTCGCAGGATGCAAAAATCAGCAACTCATTGTTTTCTTGGATGGACAGGATTAGGAGCTAGGATTAGTCAGACTTAGGGACCTCTAATAACAGGAGCACCGTACGTAGGTCACGTAGTGCTCCTAGGAGGAGGGGATAAAGAGGAGACCCGAAGGGTTACCAGATCTGACGAAAATGTGAACGGGGTCCCTAATGATTCCAGCATGACACCAATCTTGACGCTGGCTAGCCACTCGCAACCTGGGAGTCGCAGGAGTAGACGAGACACTCCGAGGAAGGAAGGGGGTCCCAGCAGTCCCACCAAGCGCTGGGGAGAAATATTTCCATAGCGCAAATTCCACCGTCCTGCCACAACACACAAACCGCCGTTGCCTAGTCCTACAACCCTAAAACAGATAAGGTGAAAGAGCTGAAATCAATAATGGACAGGAAATAGATGGTAGAAGGGGAGACACCCAGCATTCACCTACCAACCCGAGAAACCGCGACAAAATTCCATGGTCAGAGTGCTCTGCCCAAAGGAGATCGAAATCGGGATCTCCCGAATGTGAGCCACACATGTTACTGCGAAGCCATCTCTTTGTGTATGAACAGGTCTACTTTCATTACTAGTGAGGCATACCTGCATCATGTTTCTAATTAATAACTAAAGGGCTAACTCTAGAGAGAGCGTAGATTGACCTTTTCCACAAGTTTATTTTTCTACGCTTATAATATGATAAGAAGTGATACTTTTCATCAAAATTAAAAGTAAGAAAATGTTCGATGAAGTGGCTATTTGTGCTTCAGTCTAAAAACATAAATCAAGGTATTTCTTATTTCCAAACTGCGTCCGTAGAGGACAGTTTGGTTATCTAAAGTATTTATAAACACTACACTGTGCTAATGTAACATTATAGTAGTAAAAGGTAAAGGCACGGACGAACGGAGTGCCCCCGCAACCGGGACAGGCACAGCAAGTAGGCCCTTTTTGCTTCTACCATGACTCTCGGGAGGGAGGGATGAAGGGAGAGACCCGAAGGGCGACCAGATCCCGATGACAACAAGCACAAGTAGGACGGGGTCCCTAACGTTTCCAGTTCGAAAATATTCGACTCCATCCGGGCCCATCCACAAGCCTCCAAAACCCCGGCGGTTCCTCCTTGTGGGGCCCAATTGGAGGCGGGGCCTAATTAAACAGTCCTACAACGACGTCAGGGAAAAAACCTCTGCAAAGCGCACAGCCAACGCCTAGCTGCAAACCCCAAATGCCGTGGCCTGATCCTACAGCCCTGAAATAGATGACAATGAGGGGAGATTATGGGTACAGGAAATGAGGGCCAGGAAAGTCGTGGTAGAAGAGGAACCACCTCAACATTCGCCTGCCGGCCAGAAGAAACCACGAAAAACCCTAGGTCACAGTCGCCTACGATCGAATCCGGACATCTCGAATGCGAGTCTTACATGTTACCGTAGCGCCACCTCCCTCGATAACATTGTAGAAAGTAATAATATGTCCCCAATAATTTACATTTTGAAAAAGTTGTGTTGTACTCGCATGACCTTCTCTACTCACTCTTCTGCACTGTGGTCTTACAGAAATTTATTTTTCTATCTACTTCTTGTTAATCAAGATAAACACTCATTTCATATTTACACATTTCGTTGCAGGATATGGTAGGCAAAGCTAGTCACATTTAAGAGCGTGTCGCTAAGTAGCTTTGAAATCCCATGCACTTAGAATGATCGCAAGAAAACAACCAATAAGAGATTCCCAATGTAGAAAAGTAAAATTCAACCCAATAACAAGGAGTATTTCGCAAATAGTTTAAAAAAAACCCGTTTATATGACGAATTGTGTGCTATAACCAGATCAGCATTTGGAAAAGTAGAATGATACTTAAATTTCAACGTCATAGCGTCTTCTAGCTTTTCGTGCTGTTACTCTACCAACTGAGCTTCATAGCAGCATGCCATTGCAGCACTAAATTTCGCATTTTTCCGGTAAACCACAATTTATTTTAGATAACATATTTCAATTATGACTTACAATCTAGTAATGTTATAAGTCCTGGGGTTCAAAGTAAACCGATATTAGGTCAATATATGATGATTGTTCTTCCACATAAACAGTGAGTAGGCTAAAGTTGGAAAGAAATCAAAATGAAAAATTCAGTAACATGGGCGAAATTTGAATCATGGATCTTCAGCTTTACGTGCTGTTGCTTTACCACCTTAGCTATCATGTTACCAGTTAACTAATATTTTATGTCTAACAGCTTACAATATTATTTTTCTCGATGGTCGCAATGCTCTTTTCCTAAGTGCTTAACTTAGTGGCCTGGGAGTTGTTAAACTCCTATGGGACCAAAAAGAAAATACAAAAGTTTAAAATGTCACCTACTGTGAATGTCTAAACAATTACTCGTACATTCCGACCGACACCTAATTGTTCCACCGCCAAAGGGAACTTACAGACTATGCAGCGTTTTCAGAACTTGGAAGACTTCCGGGGAGAGCTTAAGCAAGTCAGATGCCTGGCTTTACAACGTTTTGCGTGAATATCAGGGGAGTTTTGATCTGATATTACGAACAATCAGGGCTGTACGTAATAACAATTATAAGGGGTAAAGGGGAGGATTCAGCACACAAATCTCCTAGATAATTGTATACAATGATTTCATAAAGAACGGGGAGAAATAAATAAAATTGATTAAACAGTCTTCTTCTTCTTTCTCTGTTTACCCTCTCCGTATGTAGGTCTTGCAACCCCGTAGGACTTACAAGCGGGTGCCTGGACAAGCCAGAAACATGTTGGGAAGCAGACACTTTGGATCAGATAGAATATCCAGGACGGATGATCAGATGCCTGGTATAACAGCGAGGATATGATATGAAATGAAAGGCGATAATGGAGCAGTTGGTGAGATGAATGGCGGGGAACCTGAGAAAACCTATCCAGACGCCGCGTTGTCCACCACAAGCCCCACATGCGGGTCCCTGGGATCGAACTCGGGCCGCCTTGGTGAGGGGCGAGAGGTCTAACCACTCTCCCACGGCGCCGCCGTTAAATCGCCGCTCGGGTTTAGGAAGCGTTCAACGTCGGGCAGCCAACTGGTATAAAATAATAACGATTGTTATTAAACAGATGAACAGTCATTATAACTACTAAATTGTTGTTTCCCCTTTTACTTTCTCTGCCGCCTACCTACATAGTAGTAATGTAATGTGAGCGACGTTAAGGATTCAGAGACTATCGCACCTCGACTATTAGAAGGGTTTGTGCTGCCCCGTATACCCAGTGTGAGAACTCATGGACACAAATACTCATGCCAATGGGTGGATTCGAACCCACGGTCCTTTGTGCCACAGAGTGCTAAAGTCAGCTGTTCTAGCGACGCTCCTACCTATAATAAGTAAGAGGTATTGTATTCCAACAAAAAATTAGATTACTTGATTTTCCCGAGAACACATCATTTGAGACCTTCTCCCATACTAAAGGAAAAGTATTTTTAGAAAAAGCTCTTTGTATGTGTCTGTCTTTCTATCTGTCTCTCTGTGTGTCTGCGAACAGCATAACTCAAAAACTCAAATACCAAACTTGGAAGTTCAGTATTTTCCAAAGATGCGATACGAAGATTTTCAAGAAAATTCCGCCACCTCAAGTACCCTTTACATGGTTATTTCGATGTTTTTTATTTTTTCAAAAATTTCTCTGACAATTTTGATTAAAAGACCACATAGATATTTATATGGCAAATAAAATGCATATCAAGAATTTTAGTCTGTAAATTTCTTTTCCTTCCGAGGATCTTGTATAATTTTGTGTAACGTATAAACCATAAGAGATGCACAAGAAGTTACCATTTCTGATCCATTAACACTGGTTTGAATTTTTGTCAATACTTTTGTGATTTCTTTTAGTGGTGTCACTACTCAGTTGTTTCTCGAGATATCATGAAAAGAGTATGGAATATCAGGGCTAACATATCGCGATCAGTGATTAAATATTTGAAATATTGCTATTTCCTTTGAAAATATAACGAAATGTGTAATGAAGCTATTTATACAAAGTTTAACTCAATTAATTTTAAGTTAATAGAAGAATAAGCTTATGCAAGAATAGCTTGCAGGCGGTATATAAAAATGAACTTAGTGGATAGAGAAAGTCATATGAATTTAACACATAAGAGTTTTATTAAGAAAGCAAACAGATTCAGTATCTATAGCGTTAGGATTCAGAACGGTTTCCTCTCTCCGAAAAGCTGTTTTAATTATTTATGATAATACCTGGATATTCAATTAAACTTTTACACATGTACAGTAAATATAAATTGTTTTATTTATTTAAATTCGGTTACTGCAAATTAAGTGCCATTTTATGCATCACAGGAAAACAATTCATTATTAATTTATTGGAAATTATGTCGTAAAATGGCTTTCATTTCTGCGACGACAATCTGCCAGCCTGCGATGTATATTGTTATACACCGGGGTGAGACCAAAAGGTTTTGCAGCTAAAATATTAAATTTAGTTACCCCGGCATAATCATTGGGGAACGTAACAACAGAGGCAAACGAGAGATACCAGGAACTTGCGGCACAAAATCGAAAGCAGGCGTGGGTATTTATAACATAACACATAAATTCACATTTAACTCTGGTTTGTTATAAAGTTATTATAAAGTTATATAACCTTGGTTATTCACAAAAGGTTACAGACAAACATTGGAGAGAGATACTCCACACTCACACTCGGCAACACGCATTTCTACACACAACCACACCTCTGAAGATATACATTACACTCACGCTACTCATTGACCCACGCTATCAGACAAAGAGGCTTGTTCCTCAACTTGCGCTCACTCCCCCTGATTAGGAGGTGGAGGGACATGCCGCGTCGGACGAGAATTCAGAGTCACAAACAAAATAATTAGTTCACAATGTCATTCTACACAGCAATAATGTGTCCGACGCGACATTAATGTATCTGTGAATGTTGTGTTTAAGACCTGCAGAGATTTTTTTGGAAGATTTCAATGGCGTTCCACATCATGCATCCAAAGAAAACAAAAAGCATTCTAGGAAATAATTACTAAGACTTATAAGGAAAATCAATGTATTGCCGCTCACCTTGCAAATATAATCAATACATTTTTGTGACATGATTGAACAAATCAGATACAATTTTGTTTACACATAAAGAAGTAGCTTCTCTGTTTCGCTTACAATTGCCTCCGCTGATACGAACACTGAAAGTACACACAGCGATTTTCCTCAATGTTATTGAAACTGCAACAAAATGTGTTAATTTTAGAAAGTACGAAAAATCCGAACTACCTTCGCTTTTACTGACAATGGTGGTAGCGGTGTTTTGGAGAAGCGATATTCAGAAGATATCACAAGTGAAGCTCATGAAGTGTTCTCTGAGTGTTCCTTTGTTTCATTAGTTTATTATTATTATTATTATTATTATTATTATTATTATTGTTTTACTCTTGCCTTTTTCACCATGCACCATTACCGTGGTGATCTTGCATGCATCACATAACCTATTCACATTGTATACACAATATTGCATTACTTTGTACATTTCACGTAATTTTGTATATATTGATAGCTTGTTCACCAGTTGTTTAGACCTTATCGTATATTATTGTTCTTATATACTTCTTAAAATGTCTTAAATATTTTTGTATAAAGTCTTTCTGGAATACTGGCAATGTTTCTTCATCTTTACAGATTTCTTCCTTTAAAGTGCTTCTGGGTTGCTGCATTTCACAGGTTCACAGGAGATGGTCCACGGTCTGCATTGCTTTTCGACATGGGCAGGTTGAGACGTTATTATTGTTATTGTTATTATCATCACCGTTATCATTATAAGTAATGTTACAAAAAAGATGGTTTAAGTTCGCATTACGTTATTCACACCCGAATTTAACTGATATATATGATGAAAACAAATTATTGACAAATGTAGATTGTTTACTTCATGGATTAAATCTACAGATGTACTTTATTATAAAAAGTATAAGACATTGGAACGATTTTGTATGAAAAAAAATTACAACTTCAGAAACAACAATATAAAAGCACCTTACATTTCTAATTTCTTTACCACGTACATAGTAGGTAGTGAAGGTATTGCATTCCACCCAAAAATTCTACACCGAGATTACACCGGACATACATGTTTTGAAATCAAATAAAGCATTTTTGAAAACAAATCCCGTGTGTGTGTTTGTGTGTATGCCTGTGTGTCGGTGAACAGCATAATTAAAAACCGAAAAACCGGATAAGTGCCAAAGTTGGTATTTAAGTTCAGCATATTCCAAGGATGCGACATGAAGATTTTCAAGAAAATCCCCCACCAACAACTATCTTTTATATGGAACATTTTTCCAAAATTTTTATTTTATAAAAATGGCTATAACGATTTTGATTAAAATACCATATATTAAAGATCTTTACATGAAAAATAAAATGTATATCTTGAATTTTCTTGAAATAGCCTTTGAAGTCTTCTTCATTCGGAGGGATTTTGTATAGCCTTGTATAGCTGGTAAACCTTATGCGATCGACGAAAACGGCTATGCAAAAAATGTAATCTCTTTAAAGCACAATTTATTTCAGCTAAGCCTTTTTATAGCATAAGCCATTTTGGAGATATTCGTTATTAACGGTTAGAATTGTTCATTTCGCAGTAATTCATTAAAGTCCTTTCAACATTGAGTTGTTTCTCGTCATTACATGGAAACAGCATGGAATTTTAAGGCAGCTTATCGCGTCCAGTTCTTAAACATTTGACCCGCTGTTCTCTTTGTATCTACAACGAAATGTATAGTGTACCTTATCCTGCCAAGGCTCATTTGGATTAAAACGTAGTAGATATAAAAATAAATTTAATATGAATAGTTTGTATACTCACTAATAAACAACTGAGGGTAGAGAACGTCATTTGACTGTATCACATCAGAGTTTTTATGTGTATTTAAGCGGATGTTATGACGCTATATAGCATGTTAAAATAGTTGAAAAAATCATCTGTTTTTAATGCACTGGAAATAATTTTAATTCTAAAGTTTCTTATCTGAAGGCAGTTTTCCTACCGTTGAAATAATTTACTGACTGTATATATACACACACACATATGCAGATTCCGATATTCACGATCAATTATTAATATCTTAACTAAGCATTTTAGGTGAAACGTTGTGGCAGTAATTTGTATCACAACAATGTAAATGCCAGAGTGATTGTAGTGTAAATAAGCATTATTGTATGACAATGATTTGAGATGTTTGTTAATTATAAGCATTGTTAGGAAATAAGTTTACACGGCCTCACTGAAACTGACAATAAGAGCGGGTAAAATTAAGCGAGGGGGTGAGTTGTTTATCAATTATTAGAGGCAAGCAAATGAGATCAGATTGGCGCGCTTTTCTTAGAAATGGCGGGAATATTTTCCTTAGAGCATTTGTGTTCGTAATTTTGATTGGATATAAATATAGACGCTAATGTTGGCGCATTTTATTAACCAATAGCAGCTCGGTTATAATCTTTAGGCATATCGGGGTGTGGGAGTATAAAAAGCTAAAGTCAGAGGCAGATTTCGTCAGTCCAACAAAAGCATTCGCGGGTAATACGTCGCTCAGTCCAGAAGAAGCATTCGCGTGTAATACGTCGATCAGTTCAACATAAGTATTCGTGGGTTAGACGTCGCGTAGTTCAACGGAAGCATACATAAAGTACACGTTACGCAATTCTACAGAATCTCTCGCGTCGTAAAGTTAGTTATAAATGTGAAATACGCGAATTAATAATGTGCAGTAAATAAGTGATTATAGTGATATTAGAAAATATAACAGTTTCAGTCGGACGTGTATGAAGAATAATATGTGAAATTAATTAATTGTGACGGCAATAAAAGTGTAAAAACAAATTCTTTTATCAGTGTTATCTTTCAGTAACAAATCGTTTCCGTTTACACACCTGTTCAAGAGATTTGCTTGACCGAGAAATAATAGCTAGCCGGAGGACAATGAACCAACATTCAAAGTAGTAATACAATAACAGGCGCCCAGCAAACGATAAGGCGAAGTGACCGCGACAAATTGGCTCCCATACACTGTGCATATAAACATGAAGCATCTACCAACTACTAACGAATATCCCACTTCAAATTGGCTGCACAACGTGGGGCGAACAAATAATATTTCTACTTTAACTTAACCCTAGAGGTTGTTAGTAGTTGCAAATTGTTTATCATTTAACATAATGGGAGTTAGAACAATTTAAAATTATTTTACAGATGCCTTAATACGTCGTGTACCATTTCAACTCCGCTTTCATCGAAATAAAATGTGTACATACTTATGGCAGGTATATTAAGCCTAACCTTTGTGTGTTAAAAATAAGAATGGTTACATTGATCTGAGATATAGAACGTTTTTACATTTCCTACTGCGTACATGAATGACTATATATATTTATTTCCATAATGGTATACATACATAGATCCCTATCATTGCATGGGTCCGCAGACCCTACGTTCTGTTGTAATACACAGAATAATAACCAAGATTAATAAAAATAAAAACGTAGAAGGAAACAAGAAAAAATATCCACTATATGGAAACGTCATTGACAAAAAAAAAGTAAAACATATTCAAATATAGCATCTTAAATATAAACAACACAAAAACAGAAGTAATCTGTATTCTGATGCATAATTATACCCTATTATAGTAACAAAGAACAGTTAAACGAATACATATACAGTGCACACCAACAAGGAGCGAAAAAAGTGATGCGAAAAAAGAAAATAAAGCATCAATACAAATGTTTAGATCTTCCTAGAGCCCCGCTTCCCTAATATTAGCCTTCTCAAATCTCAGCTGGCTTGCCTTAAGTAGGAATTTACCTATTCCCTTCATATATTCCCTGCCTGCCAGTAGCGTAACACATGCCCTTAACTTTCCATTCGAGGTGGTAAAGGATCGTGAGGATGATGATTCAGAAACTAAGAGAGATACCGCCGATTGATAAGTTGTGTCAGATAACCCTGTGTTCCACTCCGCTCGCCTTACCCCTCTTTGTATTACTCTGACATACGCTGATAGAGGTGTTATGTAGCTGCCAGATTTGATGTGTGCCATCACCCTCTAAATCGATGGACACTGACAATTAAAGCCTAATTGAGCGTACATGCAACCATGTGTGTTTACAAACGTTTTGAAACCCTTTGGTGGTATTTTCCCGACACAGAAAGCCCTCCCCCGTCCACTCCTTTGTGTGGGCGAAGCCCCCGCCGCTAACGTTCTAAATATCTGTGTCAATCAGTTAGGTAATGTTCGTCCATGTATAGCGCCATGTAGTCTCACTGAATTCAAAGATTTAAATCGCTATCAAAGGCTATATGGTCCTCTAGTTTCTTAGATTCCCGGTATCACGTATCCTAAAAGGCTGGACGCAGGCCGTTGATCGATTAATACAATTATCCCAATTGAGTATTTTTGATTGATACAGTATAAAGAGTTGATGCTGATAAAGTAGCCCGTTCACCCCCCGCAAGCACGCGCACCCACACAAATATTTTTTCTAAACTTAAGAAAGCGATTATTACTGGTGTATAATTATTACGATTAATAACACTTGTCTAATTCTGCGTTGAGGGAAATCATCAGGCTTATAAGAATATTACACCCCTTAGATGAATTAAAAATGCACGACTAAAAGAAAGAGCTAGGGTAAATGATTACTTCAACAATGAGGAATACGCTTACGTATTTAAAAGGGATATTTTTGGAAGCATGATGTATAGCTCCGCCTTCGTCGGGCTTCACACGCGGAATGAAACGCATCATACCTGCAAGTCACCGGTATACCTACCCTCACTATAACGACCAGGGAGGGGAGCGGATTCAGGACGATAGGCCTGTCCTCTCATATGTGGTAGCCAGTTAATTCCACTTTCCTCACCCCCAACACTTTCCGCTCTCTCTCTGTCTACCACAGGAGGGTACGTCTGTACACCTTGCTTGACTGTTTCACACATGAGGTAAACAAAGCTGGAAGCCCTGCCATGATATATCACTGACGCTTCCAAAAACTAAAGGGGGTAAAGCGAGCGTAAATAATTTGAAAGGGAGATAAGGAAACTTCCGCTTTCAAGATTTTTTATTTCTAAGGTTTGTTTACACGCTGGATTGACTGAAAAAATTAATAAAGAAATATGGGGCACCTAAAACTGGCAGGAAAACAAACCATTTCCTTTGTTGTTCTTTAATGGTGTATTTCCACTACAAATGAAAAGCCAGCTGTAACAGAACCAGCTGCACCGTCAGCCTCCGCATCCCATGGCATGTATGATGAACTCGTAGCCGCTGCACCGTCAGCCTTCGCATCGCACGACATGACTGATGAACCCGTAGCCGCTGTCACTGTCAGCCTCCTCATCACCCATTATGACGGGTAAATCGCTTTTCGCTGTTATGGGTTCAATACCGCTGAGTAGAAAGAGGAGACACCAGACGGGAGCGAACCACTCACCATTGAAAAAGTCAAGGTTAGTGCTAGCAATTTTCAGGGCATGGAATGTATGACCAACGAATCGTCATTTAAGGGCATTTTAAAGAGTAGAATAGAAAATAGTTTAGAAATAGTCGACTCCAAAGTGTTTTTAGGCGAGTGCAAAGGTCTTATAATTAAAGAGGTGGGAAACGTCTTACAGAAAAGCAGGTATGAATTGAAAATGAATTGTTCCCTGGAACTTTCATATTTAATCCATGAACCGATGCGGAGACGCTAGGTTCTTCCTTCTTCGATTCTAAGACCTTGCTGATACTTGCATCAAGCAACTTCAATCAGACCTTCTCTTCAATTGCGGGGACATTGTGGAATACATTTCCAAATTTGAGGGGGATGCCTCGTCGAAATCATTATTTTCCATACTTGGCCTACTGATGAGCTTTGTGACCCTCTACAAGCAGCATCTTACATTGAATTGTCCCACAAACCATGAAAAAAGTGCAGTAATAAATATAAAGAACGAAGACAACTCTGCTTCGCATGGTGTATGCTAGCATCTAAATACCCTGTTAAGAATAACGGATATAAAACAACAGTATACCCATTTGAACTGCTTTTCAAAGCATTCAATTATAAGGGTATTGAATTCCTAGTAGCCTTACATCAAATTGAATGTGTCGAAAAGCAGATTACTGGATCATCCATTTCTGTATTTGGTATAGAGGAGAATGAAAACGTTATTCCTTTATACCAAACAGCTGAAAAGAAGCAGCACCATGTCAATCTGTTATACATTGCACAGGAGGATAGGTCACACTACTGCTTTTTATTTATGGACGCCCGTTAACTGCTGTGGTCGTTAGCGCCTCATTCTATATTGGGCGCGAGAGACCGGTAATTTTTCTCAGACGTCGGTTTATCAGACTCGAGGTTCTTTTACGTGCCGTAAATCTACGACACGGGACCGCCGGCTTTACTTCCCTTCCGAAGGAAGCCAAGCTAATGATTTTTACGCCCGAAAAAATCCAGCTCCCTCCGCCGGGTACGCGCTACTGCCTGATTAATAATTTATCCAGAATTGTAAGGAGGTAGGCGACGAAACCTCGGACTAGAATATGGACATGCGAGGCATCCCTGAAGAGGTGTACCAATGAGAAGGCTATCAAGCGCATACACGTAGATGTGGAAAATATCAGTTACTTAAAATGCCGCAACAGGTTGACTGCATTAAATTTAAGGTATCACCCAAAAGCGTTCCTGTACCTTTTGTCATATATGCCGACATTAAATCTGTTCTGGCAAAGGTCGATTCTTGCGAGCCCCCTCAAGTAACTCGAGTTGGACCCGAGCCATCAAGAACATGAAGCAATGTCTATTGCCTAAAAGCTTGTATGTAGACATGACGGGCATTGTCGAAATTCTTTCTCTCCAGAGGTCCCAACGCCATCGATGACTTCTTCAAGCAATTAAATTCAATTGCTGATAAACTCATCGATGTGTATTCTAATCCTAAACCTATGGATCTAACCCCTGAAAAGCAACAGAATTTTGATAGTGCCACTGAATGCCATATATGCCTTGGGACTTTGACTATGAGCGATCTGAGCGTTAGGGATCACCATTATGTGATTGGGAAATATCTGGGTGCTGCTAATAGTAAATGCAATTAGATTAGAAAGGTCCCTGGAATGTAGCAAAAACATCTAAGCTCGAAAAACCTCGCTTCATGATACTGGGTGCACAGACTGCAAAATTGGGTGATTATAGCAAGAACAGTTCCGAGTTTGATCACTGCAACATTACTAATCTGAGACTATTCCTCAACAGTGATTGCTATACCTACCATGATTTGAACTTGGACTTTAAAAATTAAAAATTTGATTCACTGTATGAAATGTAGTATAAATTTCAAAGTTTCTATTATGAAAGACATAACTATTCCCTCTTGAAGAGAAAGGATTTTCTTCACCGTGCACCATTATACGTAATAGACTGTTCTCACCAACCTAAGGTGGTTATAAATGGAGCTGTGAACACCAGGCTCGAGATTCAAGTATCTGCAAATATCCCTGCCCAGACGTCACTGTATTGCCTGATTCTACATGAGAAAGTGTTTAACTACAAACCTCTTTCTCGCGTGATGCAAACAATTATATAGTTATGTGGTTTGGAAATGGGTGTATGGTTTTTGTGAAGGATTGTAATACGATAATTTTATGAATAATAAATTGCACTCATATACTATGACACTCTTTTATTGACTTTAGTATACATTTCAAGCATTTTCTTTCTCCCCCTTCTACTGCCTAGAAAATTAAATTCTTGTAAAATTCATTTAAAATATTCAAGTGTCTTTCAATATAGGGCAATAGACGTTTTAGATTCCCTACACTATCAATGTCTACATATATTACATTATCATTTAAACAAGTATTTATGAAATAAATTGTCAACAAATACAATCATATTGTATGCATAAATTACATTGTCACAATATTCATTACACGCAAATTTTTTTCTTGTTGTAGGTAATCTTCAATCATTGGAATGTTTTTGGATATTATGTCCCAGCGTTAGTTTGTAAGATAAACAAATGATATGTAATTTTCACACTATGTAGAGGGAGGGGATGTCATTGTATAATCCCATGTTCACCTATGGCAGGGAGATATGCTGACGCCATCAAGCGCGAGTAATCGATTCTCCATGCTCCTCCGGCGAATACAGAGTGTCTTCAATGAATAAGAATACCATGATCCTTCCTCGAGGATCCTCCTCTTACATCCCCGCTTCTGCTTTTTCTGGTCGGTCTCGTTCTTCCTCTTCCTCCGCTCCTCCTCATAGCCCGGTAACATATATTCAAAAGAATGTTAGGATTAGGTTTAGCAAATTATTTCATGCTCCTTAAAGAGAAAATCCATGTATTTTAAAATCCCCTTCACATGTAACACAAAAGAATGATTAAAGAGTGACATACCCACTTCAATGTTTTGCGAGCTTTTGGCCGTATCTCCAGCGAGGAATCTGGACTCGTCTGATTTTTCCACTCCTTGTAGCTTTATCATCAGGAGTAGTAATGATGGGGAATGAAGCGGCATCCTCATCGATAGGCTGGGTATGGCGCTCAGCGATTGGATATTCCACTTATCGACATCACGTCTCTTAGGATTCAGCTCCTCTATTGGCAAGGGTACCTTATGCACGGACATTCGCAATGAGTAATAATTTAATTTTAGGTTAGACACAGGAGTATAGCATTAGAAGCAGTAAATGAATATGCAATTTACCATTTCTTCTACTTTTCTCCTCCTGCGCTGGTAGACCTCGCAGTTGTTACATAGGAAGAAGGATGTCATGCGTTCGTGTTGGGCCGGGAGAGTACAAAGTACAGAATGCATGTATCTGGTATACGACTCTGTAGCACATTCAGCCAGACATCAACTTCATCGACATCACTAAGATCCACCTCAACCTCCTCCATGGGATAATAACATAATTTCAAGTTAGACTTCATTTAACATGCATGTAATATATTACCAAATTATATAAAAATATTACTTAAATGCTCGCTCTTTGATAAACTGCTCAGCTCTCTGTACACAGTTCCAATGGAGTCGTTTGATCATAATACGATGGCTGAGTACACAAAATTGAATGCATTAAACTATTGCAGGTTTCGGTATGAAAGTATATGTAGTGATAATAATCTTCCCCACCCTTGCTCTAGTAATCATTTACATCGACTGCACGATTATCACCAACCATTTCGATTATTACTGAATGAACGCTGAAAACAATAAATGACCGCTCTGCCGGCGATCGCTCCTTATATACTGTAGAAACTTTCAGTGACGTCACACAGCGGGTGTAGAAGGGATGGAATGCAGGTTGAGGCCTGTTATTCATCTCGCCAGACAAAGGGAAGACGTTGGCTAGCAAGTTTTAACACGTTTTATCGACGCCGACAGAGTAGAGGCGGGTTAGTTTGCAGGTCGAGACTTATTAGTGACGTCACGCAGCAGTCGCGGAGGGGGTGAAATGTAGATCGGAACTTCTTATTACCAGACAGAAGCCGGCTGCCGATTTTCGTTACAAGGGGAAATGTTGCTGGACAGGTTAAGACCAATGATTGTGATAGTTATACATATGCTAACACACATATGCGACGACAACCTGGTGCGCGAGTCAATTCATATACAATTAATTATATTAATCAATCAAATACATGTGACGGGGGTACTTCGATTAAAGGCCTGCGTCCAGCCCTTTAGGGAGCGTGATACCGGGAATCCAAGACACTAGAGGGCGATATAACCTTTGTTAGCGGCTTAAATCTTTGAATTCAATGAGACGACACGATGTTACACATGGACGAACATGACCTGATTGATTGACACAGATATTTAGAACTTTAGCGGCGGGGACCTCACCCACACTAAGTAATGGGAAGGGGGACTTCCTGATTCGGCAAAATACCGCCACAGGTTGTAAAAACATTTGTAAATGCACATGGTTACATAAATGCTAAATTAAACTTTAATTGTTGACGTCTTTGTGGCCTAAATCTCTTCCATTGATTTAGAGGGGCGGTGGCACACAACTACCGGATCTGATTAACATGTCACACAACATTAACCCTTTTTCAATCAAACCTGACAACTACATGACACCTCCATTAGCGGTATGTCAGAGCAACATAAGGAGGGGAAGGATTACGCAGTCAATCGGATTGCAATTGTCATCAATTAGCGGGGTCTCTGTGTGGCTCAAACCCTTGTCAATCAAATCTGATACCTCCATAGCGATGGGAACAATAGTCTATTATGTGTGGAGTAACACAAAGAGGAGCGGGGCGAGCGGTGTGGAACAAAGGGTTATCTGAAACATCTTATCAATTGGAGGCATATCTGTGTTTCTGAATCCCTGTTTGATTACTACTATCGTGGTAAATATTTTCCCTCCATTCGTCTCTCCCCCTTCAGCTTGCCTATTTTACCGGAAATGCATGTTTTGAGGTCCTCTGAATCCAAATAAAGATTTTTTAGAAAAAGTTCCTCGCACGTGCGTGCGTGTCTGTGAACAGCATAACTCAAAAACGAAAAGCAGGATAAATACAAAACTTGGTATTTAGGTTCATTGTATTCCAAAGATGCGACACGATTTACAATTTTTATTGGATCATTTTTGGAAATTTTTGATTTTCTAAAAAGTGGTTGTAATGATTTGGATTAAAATACATATATTAAAGTACTTATACGAAAAATAAAACGTATAACTTGAATTTTCTGAGAATAACCTGTGAAGTCCTCTTTATGCGGAAGGAAGTTTGTATAATCTTGTACAAATGGTAAGGGATAGGCACGAACGAGCTACGCAAAAAATGTGGATCTTTTTAAAATACTAGTTTATTTAAAATAACGTTTTTTGTGCTATCAGCAATTTCCGAGATATTCGTTATTAATGGTTCGAATTGTTAATACCCAGCATTCTTTTAAAACCCTATTGGTGTTCAGTTGTTTTTCGCGATACCGTGGAAAGAGTATGGAATTTTAAGGCCAGCGTATATCGTCCAGTTCTAGAACACTTGACTGTCCCTATTACCTTTGTGTCTATAACGAAATTTGTAACGCAGCTTTTTCCGGAAAGGTTTATCTCGATTAAAAGTTGACAGGACAATAAAACCTTTGGAGAGAATAATTTGCATACCCATAAATAATAATAATAATAATAATAATAATAATAATAAATGCGTTTTAATGTAAAAAATCTTATGTGTTACATTCACATGACTTTCTCTACTCTTGTACAAACTATTTTTACAAACGCTTATTCTCCATATGCTTCATGTTAATTGAGATGTTAATGTTATTGCTAATTTTCATGTAGATGCAAGAGGAATATGCTAGGCTTTAAGCGAGAGTCAAATATTTTAAGAGGTGGTTGCTATGTGGAGTATTCCATTCTCTTTGCATTACCACGACAAAAAGAAATGAATAACGAATTTGAGAAAAGTATAAGTATTGGAAAATTTAAGGGAATAACAAGCAATATCTCGAAAATGATTCACTCAAAAAAAATGTATATAACATAAACTGTGTGTTTTATCGCATTCTACATTTTTTATGTAGTAAAATTTTGTCTATCTCTTATGGTTTACCAGTTATACAAAAGTCGTTAACAATGAAGAACACTTTTGGAGACATTCCCAGAAAATTCGAGATATACATTTCATTTCTCATGACAATATCTTAAACATATTTAAAATTTTCAAAAAATCTTCCATGTAAAGGGAGTCTGGGGTGGGGGGATCTTCTTGAAAACCTTCGTGTCGCATCTCTGGAAGATACTGAACCTAAATACCACGTTTGGTGTTTATCCGACTGTTCGTTTCTGAGTTATGCTGTTCACAGACACACACACGAACATGTTTCCAAAAATGCCTTTTTTGGATTCAGGGGATCTCAAAACATGTATTTCCGGTGAAAACTCGGTATCGAATTTTTGGATGGAATACAATACTTCCCCTACTTACTGTACGTAGTAGAGAAAGTAAAAAAAGAATGAGTATAAAGGAAGTGTCAGATTCTGTTTTCACCCATACTAACTAGGTTTCCTCTAAAATATTTTTAGATGTGTGTTTCCTTTGCCGGAAGGATTGACTGCGTTGATGTACAAAGAGCGCCAAAGAAAATCTGACTGCTCCTCGCGTCTACGTCACATTTTTTATCGTTGTACGTGGCCTTGCGAAGCTAAGCTCATTTAATTGGTTGCTTTAGGCCACGGTGCAAGGGTGCACCAGCCTTCTGCTAAACAGTTGCACCAATACCACAACAAAGGTTACAAAATGGCGTAGAAACGAAATATATCTTTACGCTCTTAATCGTGTTGGCAAAAACAGAAAGAGGTAGAGTGAGTGCGTTCAGTTTGTCATACAGACCTCTTATCGTGATAGGTAGCCCATACCTTATCGGCTATTGTAGGACACGCCTTTGAAAGGGTTAAAAGCTAAAGGGAAAACTTGATGAGTGCCCAGGTTAGGGAAATGTAGAATGTGCAGTGTGAGAAGATTTTCAAATTAAAGCTTGAATGGTATTCATTAAATACATAGCAATACTTTATAGCAAAATATAAACAGAACTGTATTCTCCAGAGGTATCAGTGCTTGTTACTGCACCGAAGCAAACATAACTAAATAATAAATAAATAAAGCAGCATGTTTACACTCTAATTCAAACTACAATTGGTTAATAAACCTTTACTAACATATTGCTGATCATAGGAATACAACAGGATTATATACAAAGATATAACCGAATTTTATTGCCATAATATGTATGTCATATTCGGTATACCATATACATCTACACATTTACCTGTAGTTTCTAAACATGATCTGTCCATTATAACAAAAGGGTAATTTGCATTTATTAAATGAATATCATCATCTGAGGTTGTTTTACGGGGAGTGCCCACTTTCTGACGAGTATGTAGACTATTCCCGACTTTCCTGAAATATTTTTATCCAGTAATTTACTATAAAACACTTTAATGTACTGTCGTTGCAATTGCTGTAACAGTGCAACCAGCCTCCCACATACCCACGATATGTCCACGAGTAATTTCGCTAGTATACGGCATGACTGGTTCTGAGACAATAAACATGTTTTGTTTCAATAACATCAGAAAAAGCAAAGGCATCAACCTCCCCTCTTTTCCCCCTTATTGCTGTGTTATCAAGCCATCACGTTCTGCGATAGGTAAGGTGAAGGATACGCCTCAAAATCCCTGAAAAGTATGCAAAATCCGCCGAAGATTTTCTTTGGTGCTGTTTCTACACTTCTCGTTTTAGGCACCAACAGTCTTCTAACACTGCAACGTTCCACCAACCCTGATTATCTTTTATTTAGCTGCTTTATTTCATGTAGAAATCCTTTACCTTCTGCCCGTTATGCTTTGTACGGACGGAGACAGAGAATGCAGGGGTTATTACGGCCTTTGACACTCATTTAACTTTATCAGTACACTGTGGTGTATCGCAATGGTCGAATTATCTTGTTTTTACAAAATAATGTCAGCTGTGACCGTGTTTGGTGGGTCAGAGGAATGTTGGCCTTTATGAAGTAGAATTACAAAATATAAGTCTTGTATGTGAAACAAGGGTTTATTATTATTACTATTATTATTAAGGAGCAACAGCAGCTTGCTATTCAGTAATAGAAATAATATTGATACGACTCACTAATCAAAACACTTCTGGTGAATACTTGCTGCAGATGTATTAGTGATTATATGACGGAGGTAATCATGTGCCAGTAATACCATAAAACCTCATTAAAATGCTAGTATAGAGACAACCTTGTATTACTGCAACATGTAAGACTGGAAGTTACTAAGCAGGAATACTTTTTTCAAACAACTTTTGTTTGCTACTCTTTGATTGCGTTGCTATTAAAGCGATGTTTATTTCCGCTAATGTGATCTAACTCTATGCATCACAATATTTTTGCTATTATGTAATACAAACAATTTAGAATAGGACTTTTTTACCTATGTAAACCAAACACTTTCGTAATATCATAAGATACTTCAACTGCTTAAGTAGAAAGCCGCAAATGAATCCTTAGTATTGCATTTAAAATACTTAGGGAGGCGTTTCCGCTTTGAATTAAAAAAATAATTCCTTGTACTTAAAACCAGAACACTTTATTTCCCTTTCGTGAAAAATCTAAAACGCCTTCGGTTTTAATAGGTAACTAAACCCGTTTTATTTCATATTAGTTAATTCGATTCGCAAAAGAGTTTATTGATTAATTTAAAGTAGAATAACTGTGTCAGTACTCGTCGAAGGAACATCTGAGCGTTTTTACTAAGACATATTTTGTGAAACAGCGATTGCAAGATGCTGACTTCGAAAGCTTCGACCGTGTGCCCTGTCTGAATGCTTTCTGCGCGTAACTTGAGACCAAGCGCTTGTATTACTTGTCTCGTTTGCATGTAGTGATGAGCCTGCTAGATCTGCTGAGGGCTGACATGATACTGTTGGCTTTCCGGGATTGCAGGCTAGACAAACAGGCCAAGTGTCGGGCAACATAAACGAAACAAGAAAATCAACACTCAGATGTGGCCACCAGGGAAAAAACAAACTAACTGCAGCTGACGACAATGAAAGAAGGAGCTAGAGAGTACATAATTTTTGAGACCGTTATTTCCGTCGTTAGCATTAAAACGTTTAGGAATCTCTTTTGGAAAAAAAGCCAGCAATAATGTGCTACTGCAATTTTCCTGAATATTTCTCTGCTTCTCCACGGTACAAAAATGAAATTGCGTTAAATAGCGTAAGCATTTACAATAAGAACCCCCAACACGTTTTGAGATGCAAATCACTCTCTGCCTATGATGAAACAGAAGCGTATCATCTCAAAGCGTTGCCATCTGTGTGTTGTTGGTGTGGTCTTCTATATTAGAGCATCTTGGACGAGGTTGGTTTATACAATTTGCGAATCTAACCATACACACCATGTCGTATATTTAAAGTCCGAATTTCAAGTGAGAACAATATTGGATTCATATGTTCTGCCGGTACTGACAGGTTAACATGACTAAATTCCAGTTGAAACTTGCATGTTGTTACATACTCTTCACTGGGCAGCGCAATTTGCCTCTTTGGGAGAACTAATAATGTTTCATCTGAAGAAAGCGCCGACTGGGCAAATTCCATTCAATAGCTTCCAGAATATTATCTGTCTCAGCTGTAATATTTTACACTCGTGAAAACATCCGGTGAGGTGCTAAACAATACAATAGATGTGCTTTGAAGTGGAACCCTCGTCAATATGAGGATTTCAAACGCACAGAACCAAAAGATGACACGTGCCCTCAGGGGGGACAACTCTTTTTAAAATCCCTCAAGTCTCTGAAAAGAATTGCTTCTGTAACACTGAAAGCATTAACAGCGGAAGGCTTTGACGCTAATTATTGTGAGCCCCACAATACTCAAAAGACCATCCTCTGGGCAAAGCGCTGTCTTCTTTCTCCCTCGACATGCTTGCTTGACCGATTCTGAGAAGCACAATAATAACGAACCTTTGTACCATCAGCAAGAAAGGGTTAGGTAAATCCATGTCTCTATTCCCAGCAACTTAGGAACACGTAAAAAATGAGGATGAACAAAATTTTAAATATGTTATTTATAAAAACCCACTCACAATCACAAATTTTGTACTTAGCATGATTTTTTTTCCACTGTAACATACTGTACCGATAATTCAGTGTTTACAAGATATTAAAATATCTGAAGACCTCAAAGATGAGAAGTATATTTGGAACATTGAAAGCTTTCACGGTTATTCTGTCCATAACCCAGGAAATGCTTAAGAAACTGGATCATAATTTGTCCAGGAGGACACTACTTATTGCAAACGTTACTCGCAAGATTTGCTGCTGAAGGCATCCATTCCTGAAGTTGCAATATCTGTTTTTAAATATGAGGGCTATTCAGTAAAGATAGGGACAATTTTTCCATTGTTTAATTTTAATATGATCTTTTTCAAACTAGTTTCTATCCACTTCTTAGGACCATGTTTGTGCCACTGTACTAAACCATTCCTTTAAAATGTTCTTCAGAATTCTATTAGATCTCTTTAGGGGTGATTCTGATTTCTCAAACCGAGGGTCATATCGATCTTTCCAGTGCAGAGTAAATAAAAATGTCATATACACAGAACCTCAAGATATGTGTTCCGAAGAGGAAACTTGTTCATATAGTTGTAAATTCAACTTGCCTGTAGCAATTGTTTTTAATTGGACACTACCTGCTGAAGACATGTATTCGAAAGAGCAGATTTATTCATATGGCTGTGTATTCAACTTGCGTATAATAATCCTACAGATGGGTACAATTCCTCAAGACAAGCAAATTTGTTCACAAAGCTGTACATTCAACTTGCCCGTAATACTTTTATAACTAAATATTAATAAAATATTTTCTAAATGATTAGCACAGCTTTTCTTTCTGATCATTTTGATTTCCTTACAAATTTGCGACAATATGCGTGGTTTTCATTTACCGCCGTAAGCATCACGCCACGAGAAAGCTGCCAACAAACCAGCTCACTGGATGGCAACATTTTTATTTTCGCCAGGACTTTCAGTGTTTAAACGAGCAGCTTCAATTTGGTGAAACCTTCGGTCTCTCCTGTCGTCCTCCGTGGTCTAACGGTACCATGCTACCTTCTAGCTACCCTCTACTTCCCGAGGTCGTAGTTTCAAACCCAGCGGAGGGCGCTGGATATATTTCGGGCGTAAAAATCCTTATCATGGCATCCTACGGAAAGTAATATCGTAATGCACCGATGGATAATTTGTCCCCTGATCCTTTTTCCAAACAAGTCATTAGAACATTAAGATGCGCGAGGGGTTGCTAATTACCTTCTTAATAGGTACTGGTGTTACGTTGACGATCAGGACGTTCTTAGACTCCATCTCACTTTTTATACAGTGATTACTAGTGAATATGTATTCCATGTAAAGCAAACGAACCGCGAGTTATTGAAAATTCCAAAAATCGCAAAGTGCAGCTTACACTGGCCGGTAAGAAATGGCGGTGTATACATAAAAACTGCAACGTGCATTTCTTCTCTGAGGTGGATAACGACGTGAATTACAGACTTGTTGGAGAACATAATCACGATCCGAACCAAACAACTGCTATTAAATATATTTACAACATGTTACATATTTTTAACTATTTAAATTAAACGCAAAACTTAGGAATTGTTACAAAGTTAACATTCACGTTTTTACTTCCTCTACATGGTAGGTAAGAGAGTATGTATTCCAACCAAACGTTGCATTGCGCTTGCATATTATAGTATTCGTCTCAAAAGTGATGCTTCAAAACCTGCCTTAATAATGCTCAAAACGTTTGGCTAGAAATGATTTCAAATGAAGCTACACGACTTTGCTATATTCTTTTCTCCATGCTCTTGCCTATGCAAGAAATTAGCTTGCTTTCTCTACAGCCTACATAAGGCGAGTTTTCACTAGAAAATCATGTTTTGAGGTCCCCTGAATAAATTAAGTTCTACATCTTTCAAGGATGTGACACGAAGATTTTCAAGAAATTCTATTCACCTCAAACTAATTTTTACGTGGAAGAGTCTGTTATTTTTCATTTTGCTAAAAACGGATGTTAACGATTTTAATTAAAATACGAGGTATCATATGTTTGCGGATATTACAAAACTGCATTTAACTGAGAAACCATTAGGCAAAAACATATTTCAGAAAAACAACGTAAAGTCATTAAAATACATAACTTGCCCAAAATAACTTTTTTCGTAGTGTCAACCTTTTTGGAAGTATTCCATGCTATAATGCATTTATATTTTGTCAAGTTAAGTACATTTGATAGAAATATATTGAAAATTCGCGACTGTTCATATTTTACCTCCACGATCCCATGACAAAACCAGAGAGAGAGAGAGAGAGTTGTAACAGCTCACTGCCTTGTGTATGAGCATGTAGAACTTATTAATTCCGCTAAGCTTGAAATCAATACCGCTCAAATATTTTATCGTAGTGAACGTAAGGAAATGGAAGAATTGCTTTTTGTATGAATAGTAAATACCTGTGAAGTTGTAAGGATTGGAGAAAGTCAAGTCAGTGTACCGCATCGTATTTCTTGTTTTTATGAGATTTTGTGGGTGGAAAAAAAACAGAAGAATCACATACGAGTACTTTTAAGGATCCTTGTTCAGAAATACTTACATGTGGGAACTGTAAACATACGACGCGAAATATTTCTAAAACGTTAGGAAAAAGATTATTTTGAGCATTTTCTAGAGATTATTTTTTTATATATGTTTTTGCCTATTCCTTATGGTTTTAAGTTATATGAAATTCACGTAGTGTAAAGATGGTTTTGTAGCTATTCCTAGAAAATTCAAGATATACATTTTATTTCTCATTCTAGTATCTGAAACCGTTGATGAACCGTTTTTATGAAAAGCGATAGGTAGGCTGCAGAGAAAGTAAAAATGTCGCGCTGATATGCTGCATCGTAAGGAGCGTTTTAGGTGCCGAAACATTGTAAAAATACAATTTATAAGAACATTGTTTTTAAGTTATGTATTTCCATAAACAGTACAACATGCAAACAGGAAACTTTGCTACTATTTTTTTTAGCAAATGCGGGATAGATGAGGAGTAGAGTTTCCAGAAATGTGCAAATTCCCTACCACGTCTCTCATTAACATGATCACAGATGTTTGAGACTGTTATTTCAAATTCATTGAGATAACAAATTGTTTTACACAAAACTGTGCGTAAATAATAAGTACTAATATTGACTGAAATAAACTGAATCTTTTACTATTTTCTCCAATTTCCCCTTGGATGTGCTTTCATAAGTTAATATGCATGTACATATATAACGCATAAAATTATTACTTTGCACAAATATATAGTTATACTACTGTTTTATAAATATTTGTTTAACCCTTTCCCTCCCTCTTTTCATGGGGGCTATGTCAGTTGCGTCCACAGCTACCTGCTTAGGTAGCTTAGGTAGGTTAGGTTCTTCTATAAGACACAGCCAAACACTTAGAACATGTTCTGCGACGAGACATAACAAAGCACTGTTTAGGACGCTTTCTGTTAGTACGTTATTATATACATCATAAAGGTCAAACTGGACATACGTAATAGTTCTGCTTCGCAGTTGTGCACGAGCCATGGAGTCGATGACAAGTGAGAAGGGGAAGCGTTTATTTGTGAGCACAAGGATTTGCAGAACAATATTTCGCGTTGGGCGGGCTGCATGAGTGTTTTATAAAGTTAAATGTTAAAAATGAAATCGCTGAAAGCAATCAAGAACATAACAACAACAAACCAGATCAGAAGTGTTAATAAAGAGACAAAAAGTAAGTAATAAGCTTAAAAGGAAAGCTATTGAAAATTTAAGTGAGAGGCCAACAAAATTACTGCATGTTGAACTCAAAACCAGTGACTCAGTGACTTGGATGAGTTCTGATGCAACATTAATAAAACAAAGTATTCAACGACGATCATTGCTTCTGAAGTTACCCCAGAACATTTCTGAGGCACACCAAGGGATTGGTTCTTTATCGATAGCTAAAAATAAAGGCGAATCATTTGTATTATGTAATGAAAACAACATAGTGGAATTTTCCATGCAAAGTAATCTAAGGGCCATTTGTCGTATGGAACATATATACATAGATTGGACTTTTAGGGTACCTCCCCGGCATTTGCAAGTTATAAGGAAAACCTGGAAAAAAACCTCATTTAGGGAGACCGGTCCTAACGGATTTGTACCGCAGACATCCCGTTCACAATTCCATATCTACTCTATCGGTCGTAGCGCAATTTGTGTCATACCTGTTATCGAGCGGGATGGCTCAGTCGGTGCCGAATGCCCTCTGCTTCACAATCCAATCCAATCGTGCCTGCTGGTTGGAGTACTGGAATAACTTGCGTGCTGCAGCCTATGGATTTGCTCCGGTTCACTTCTAGCTTCAGTCGGCAGTTGGTGGAACAGCTTTGGACAGCTTCAGTCGGTAACGTCCGTGACACGCATTCGGGAGATCCCGGATTCGATGTCTGGCGACGCCCGACCCTGACCCATGTGTTTTTTCGGGGGTTTTCCCAGGTCATCAGGCAAATCCTGGAATGGTTCCTTTCATTCCCCGAATTTTCTATCCCCAATTTCGTTCCATTTATCATTTCATTCATCCTTATAGTCTATTTCAAGGTTGGAAGTATTAGGGATGGTGTTTCGGTGCAGCGTGGCAGGGGAAAACGATGATCTCTGTGAGCTTTCTTCATTCTTAGCTCTTCGGCAGGTTGCCGGGGTATAAGGACCGTCCCTTGGGGGTCGTTGGACCCTGTGTGGGGCGGGATCCCCGGCCTGTCACTCCGACTGCCGGGGTGCCTCAATCTGGAAACTGTAGGAACCCGTCATTGCTGTACCGTCACTCCTGCCGCGCAGTGTTTCCCTTCACCTCATCTCTCCCTCACGCGGGCGCTACCTCGTGGGGCGCCAGTACAATAGCCTTATTCCTGGTCACTTCTGCCCAGTGTCTCCCTTCACCTCATCCCTCCCTCCCGGGCCGCTCCCTCGTGGGGCATCGGTACAATGTCGACCTCCGTGGTGTAGTGGTTACTCTAGTTCCCGAGGTCGCGGGTTCAAACCCGGCGGAGGGTGATGGGATTTTTTCGGGCATAAAATCCTTCGGAAGGGAAGTAAAGCCGGTGGGCCCGTGTCGTAGATTTATGTAAAAGAACCTCAAGTCTGATAAAGAGGCCTCTGAGGAAAATTACTGGTCTTTCACGCCCAATATATGTAGAATGGGACGCTAAGGACCACAGCAGTTAAAGAGCGTCCATAAATAAAACTCCATTTCATTTTTTGCATCGGTGCAGTATCATTATTTCTGGATCCTCTGTATGAAAATCACTAGGATTCCTTATGTTTTCAAGACCTCGGATCGGTTAGTCTCAGTTTGCGGTAAATGATTAGTTATTTAAGTAGCGTTCAATATAAGCATATTTTTCTTTATTCCACTTACTCAACATCTTTCCCAAATATTCACAGTATAGTTCTTTCTACTCTCTGTGCGCTATATCCGTGTCTTTTATAAAGAACACAATTAAGTTGGATTGCAACAGATTATTGAATATTTACATGCGCTAGTGCACAATGCGTTTGACTTACTTCGTCGCAGAGATTCTATTGCTCTTGGGTAGTGACTTAGACAGTTGTCATGGCAACTCATCTACCACGTCACCATATTAATGCAATTCTGCTAGACTGTTGTCATTCCACTGTTTTAAAATACCTATAACCATAATTGGCAGCTAGCCATTATAAAACTAAAATCTATTAATTATATTTTAAATTGTTACAAATGTATTCTCATTTTTGGTTCTATTAAACTTTACTATAGTTATTTTACATTATTTTGTGATGTTCTTTTTTTCTGCATATTTATTTGCTTAAATAAATGTGGTTTGCTTATGGCTTTCCTTGAACGTCTTTGCATTCGCTAAGAATATTAGAATTCTTGTTTCACGATTGTAATGAACTGAGACGTAACTTTTTTGGAAAACGATAAGACTCAACAGACCTAATATTATTTTTCTTCAAACTTAATACTAACGCACATTTATTTAATTTTGAGGCGATTGAGATATACTTTTATTTATAAAATGCACTTTTTACTTCAGTAACTGCACTGGCTATTTTATTAATACCTGGATTTATTGCAAATCCTGTCCCCCAAAAATGAATAACATGGGTTATTATGTTACGTTAATTAGTCATTTCGTTCGCGCCCCATTCGTTTGCAGACTATTCTACCAAAACATTCTAGAAGTTCCAATAGCGTACAGCGTTAGGTCGTTCATGAGGCTATGTACTCAGACGATTCATTGGGCATTCTATCAGTTTTTTAAATAGTTGGCATTACCTACGACAAGATAAACAAAATTAACAGAGCAAGATTTAAGTGAGAAAGTGGTACTTCTGGTACGTTTTTCGGACTTAACCTGTCCGTTGGTCCGTTCTCATCAAAAATTATTGATTTGAAGTTCTCTCAATTATTGATTGTGATCAATCCTCCAGAGTACTTCAAACACAAAAATGTTCAACCCTCAACGCAAATGGCGCTATTGGCATTTCTCCGCTGATGGATGAGAACAAGGTAAGTTGTATTATGCCAGACTGGGACTGGCTATTAATTCCACGCCTGAGGTAGCCAGAAAACTCTTTGTCTGAGCCGTAATGTCCGACGTAGGACGAGGGTGAGGATGATCCAGCTTCACCAGGCTCTCTGCAAACAAATGCATTAGCCGAACGACGACCCTCCAGGACAACAGAAATGACAAGACCAGAACGATGAAAGAATGACGCGACCACCTTCTTGCGAAGGCTTCCGAGTAGCTTTATCTTCTTTTGGAAATATCCATTGTCCGGATTAGCAGCTTTCTGGCTCTTAGCACTACATCTATTATTTCCTCACGCTTTATGTCCAGAGAAGGAAACCAGCTTTATATATACAGGATGTACCATTTAAGTTGAGACTGTGCAATATCTCCAAAACTAAGGGTTGTAGAAAGAAATGTCTTCAATAAAAGTTGCTTGATATTATGGGGGAAAGTAAATGCCATTAGTCGTGTTTTGTTAGTAGGACTTTATGAGGGTCATTTTACAGTGAAACTTAAATTTTGTAAATGGGAATCTACATTTTGTATGTTGCTTTCTCCTTAGAAGGTGGTTTATAAAAGGCTGTTTATTTTGTGATGAGGAATAAGGAAACAAAATAAAAAAAGTCGATTTTCAATTACGAAACGTAACTTGACCCCCAAATGACCATCCATGGCTGGTTCAACCATTTATTGCGCTCTTCATACACAACCATTCAGAGCTTTCGTTGTTATTTACGTTGGTGTAAGAAAATTGGAAGGTGTTTTATACAAATGTTGTTTAGTTTTTTATGAGAAGTAAGGAAACAGTATAAAAAAGGTAGGTTCCTATTTTAAAAAACTAAATTGACCCTAAAATGACCTCACAACGTCCTGCAAATAAAACACGACTTTTACTTTCCCCCATAATATCAAGCAACTTTTATTCAATACATTTTTTTTTCTACAGCGCTTAGTTTTGGAGTTATTGTACAGTCCTAACTTAAATGGTCCCCCCATATATTCTCTTAGCTCTGTTTCCCAAACAATAGTTTATAATACAGGGACAGGTGACAGTATAGAACAAATACTTTCAAAACTACAATAAATACTCATTACTAGGGCTTGGATTTTATGACCTAAAATATATAAAAAGATCAATAAAATGATCTAAAAATCAATAAAATGATCCAAAATGACTTTAAAAATGTTGTTTTCAGAGAGTGTAAGAGTATAGAGCAATTCTTACTTCTGTAACGTTAGAACTGATTAAAAATTAATATTAATTTCAACTCGTGAATTTGTATGTTCTAGGAAGATGAACGTATAAAAAACTCTTAATCTTATTCAGAATTACTGCAGTAGGTAACCAGCAGCATGCACAGAATCTCGAAAGATAGGGAGTGCCTGCTGTCGGAAAGCATATTTTTGTACTGTGAGAAACTCTTTACTTAAAATATGCTAAGCCACTGGCAGTGAGATCTTCTTCAATGCAGGAAGTGTCAAATGTTTCATTGGTTAGCACTTGATAAATGCGACTCAAAGCTTTGTATCTGGAGTTTTTATCAAGAGCACTTTCCACTTTCTCATATACCCTTCTTCCAACTTCTCCTTCTACACTTTTCAAATCAGATGCAATTTTGTTAACCAGAGTTCGAAAACTTTCCAGAGTTGCACGTTTCTCCTGTATACATGTGATTTCTTGTGTTAGGCAACTGAAATTTGACTTTATGAAGGCTAGCTGTTTTTCAATTTCACTACTTGAAAATAGTGTTTTAGTCGTATCAATTGCAGTAGTATCGTAAGGATTCGCCATTTGAAAATGACCGCAATAATAAACTGCCGAATCTATCCAGGTGCCCCATAGGGTGATGACAGGTTCTGGTGGGAGTGGAGTACCAAGCCGTGGACTTGAAGGGCAGTTTATGAGAGGGAGCTTTGGCAAAAGTTTTCTTCTCTTTGACGCTAGGCAATCCACTTGAGAAGTGCTCTAACTTCCTCTGCCACCCTATGCATAGCGTGTGCTAAGCAAGTAACATATCCTAATTTCGGGTGAAAGGCTTGTATTGACAATGTATGGCGCTGCGTCAGTCACAAACAGCAAGACGTCATCATTTCTGGTACCTTTAGGACATAACAAAAGTATGTATTTTCAGATTCTACAAATTGTGAAGCGATTAACGTTTCTAACACCTCACTTGTAAGCAGAAAACTTCACATGGTCCGTGAATCTACAATATACCAATGATTACGTTAGCCACATAATGATTTTCCACACCACTCGTGTGGTTAATGGATGCGAGAATCTTTCCATGTACTTTTCGTCGTATCTTGCTAATGGTATTGTCATAACATTGTGACAGGTAGTTCCTCGGAAGAGTTGGTTCGTGTGGATAAGACGTCCGAAATGTAGTTTTAGAAAACTCTTCAATTTAGCATTGTTCAATATCCAAAATAGGATGTTTCCAGAAACTAAAGCTTCATAAAATCTCTGTAAAAATCTGACGATTTATTCTCCTTCATGTATAGACTTTGTTGCTGTAAAAGCTCTGTAGATTTCTTCTTACTTGCGAGTTGCACCGCCCGTATAGACTTATCGCGACCCACATGTTGCCGAACAGTGAATTTTCTTTCTGCTGATACTTCACCGTCCCGAGGAAACATCATCTCCAAATTCAGATAAAATCTGTCTTAAATCAAGATTTAGATGGCTTTATTTTAGGCATGGCTGAATGAAACTACGAAAACGGAACTGAACACCTAACTTTCCTTTCAGAAAATTTGTAAAAAACTAAATCCATGACAATGAAAATAACGGATCAAAAGCTTGCCTTTCAACTTGCACTTGTCGAGCGGCTTCTTTCTTTCTTTCTTTTACTTCCACAGACACAGTGGGAATAGGAGAATTGCTTGCTGCAACAACAATATGTACAGTATAGGTAAGTAACTGACTCCCAACATGTACATTGTCAACCCACTGATGAAATATCCATTTATTTCATTAGATTAAAAATAAACGTTAAATAAATTAATTTTTGTTAATCTAGTTTCTTGCAAAAAAAGAAAGATAAGGAACTAAAATGCAAATAAAATAACCAAAAATGAGTAAAATTTTAAAAATGACCTAAAACTTCTAAAACAGAAAATATAATAAGAAATATCCAGTAAAATTAATATTTTATTACCAGAGATTCGTGTTTAGGATTTTAATAAGGGGGAAAAAAAAAAGATGACATGAGATCAAAATCTGGGCCCTGCTCATTACTCTCTACCTTACTGAAAAAGGAAATATTTCTTTTTTATTTAACGTCCTTTAATCTGGTAGGTCATATCGGATGATGAAAGAATGAAATGAACCAATAATGTGAAATGGAAACTTTACCTGAAACGGTCGTTGAGCTCCAGTGAATCCAGCTTATAAAACGGTATTTCTATGAAAAGTTTGTTATGTCTGTGAACAGAATGACTATAAAACTCTGATGTGTTGCATTGACATAACTTTCTCTACTCACTCTTCTACAAAACATTCGCTCAGATGTTTATTCTTCTATCTGCTTCCCGTTAATCAAGATAAACATTCATTACACATTTGACATTTCATTGTAGGTATAATATGGATAAGTGATAGTCAGGTTTTTTAAAAAAGCAAGTCGCTATGTGTTGACTTTGAAATTATCTTTTGCATGATCATGGGAAAAAAAACGAATAGGGACTTGAAAAAAATTCTTGAAAAAATAGTTGAAATAAAAGAAGAAGGAAACTGTATGAGACAGACTAAGAAAATGCAATCTTGTTAAAACACAGAATTTATATCAAATTATTTTGTGGCGTTAACTATTTCCCAGTTATTTTTTGTTATTGATTTTAATTTTCAAATACTAGAAAAAAGTTCAACGCTATTCCCAGAAAACTCAAAATATACATTTTGTTTGTTAAGTAAATATCTTAAGCAAGTGGTATTTCAATGAAAATCGTTAGAGCCAGGTTTTAGAAAATCAAGCATTTCGAACCATTTTCCAGTAATGGGTAATTGAGGTGAAGGGATTTTGTTGAAAATCTTCGTGTCGCATCTTTGGAAGATACTGAACTTAAATACAAGTTTAGTGCTTAAATACAAGTTTTTCTAAAATTCTTTTTTGGATTCAGGCGGCCTCAAAACATGTATTTCCAGTGACATCTGGATATCAAATGCCTGGTGAAGACTTCCAAGAAAACTCTTCCTCCTCAGCAGACTCTTTGCGTGGAAGATATTCGTAAATTTCTACTTAAAAAAATAGCATGGTAAATGAAATGGATTTTTAAAGGCTTTATGCATAGCCCATGAAGTCTTCCCTGCTCTTAAGGAATTTTTTGCACAACATAAGAGATGTACAAAGTTAACAACACAAAAAATGCGTAGCTCCTTAGGATAAGCAGTTTAAGTCAAATACCTTTTTTCATAGCATTAGTCGTTTTCTGGATCCCGAGTTCAAGCTGCAGTATGCATGACGCACATTCGGGAGGTCTTGAATTCAAGACACATGTAACGACCAATCTGACGGGTTTTCATTGTGGTTTCCCTCACCACCAGGTAAATACTAAAGAGATTCAATACCGTATGAGATCACGAGTCAAAGGCTAACTTGTGACCCAAGCAGTTGAATATTGTTTCTGCATCGTGCAAGAAACTGCATTGCGTTGGCGAATATTTGTAATGTGACATAGATAAAGTGAGGAATCAGTTTTTTTATAAATGTTTTATAATATAATAGGAATATATGTGAAATAGTAATGAGAAAGTTGTGTGAACGTTACACATAATAATTTTAATAAAGTTTCATTTAAATGGCTACGAATAAGACTCACGGAATAGTAAATTCGAAGTTGTGAAGCCTGCGAGGTTTTCTCGAAGTATAACTCTATTGGCCCTTGAATACCTACGTACATAAGCAGAACGGAGAAGTACATTACTCACATTAGCATGAGCAAATGTCAGAGTAATAAAATGCAATAATAAATCCGGATTGTAACCAAACCGTGCCGAAAGTACACAGAACTGTCGAGATCGTCATTTGTTTTGGAAGTTGTTTTTGTTTGAGCTGTGGGCGCATATATGAGTTATCAGTTGATGTTCGGGGTTTGCGTATTCAAATTTTATTGAAGCTCGGAGACAGTACGTCATAAAAATACCAGGTATCACACTAATTGAAATCAATTGCGAGTACCACTTCCTCTTTTGTTATGAAACGTGTCACACAATTTAGACGAAAAATTTGACTTAATCCTTCCTTCTACCAAACATTGTGCAGCATATTGGTTATACGTCAGATACACCTCCCCACCAAGAAAAAGCTATATATTTTGATTTAGTTCCTTTTAACCCCGACTGATTAAGATACCATATAAAGAAAAGGAACACACACTACAGGAACCAATCATTTGAACCAAGAGCCTAATTACCATGGTCACAAAGAAAGCCGGAAGAGGTAAACTTTTATTTGGCGCAGATACTGGCCACTCACGATTTTTTGCGCATTATTTGTGCCGTTTTAGATTATGAGGTATCAATGAATTCATATACTGTTGCAAGAACGACACAGCCGAACATATGTTCTTTAAGGGTATTTTATTGAGGGAGTATTGGCATAAGGGTTGAGTAAAAGATTTGGACCCCTGACTCCCGAGATTTCATTTAAACAATCTTAATTTCTATGTAGGGTGACCCACTTTCCCGTATTTCCCGGGAAATCATAATTTTAATCCTCTCCTCTCTCGTATTGTTCTTTAAACACCGATATTTAATTAGCCATAAAATTTTCAAAAATATTGCCTATTACATATTATTAATCCCCCAAATACATTCTAGTAGACTCACCTTATTATCAATAATCATACAAAAATTCCACCTAACAATGAGTACAAAAGCTTTGTCTCAATTCATGACTTATTTTAATTTTGTGGTAGAAATGAGAAACGTGTCCACTGCCCTCACAACCAACCAGTGCAGACTTGTAGAGGCGTCATCCTGGTTGCACGCACAAGCGCTCTCCAGGTGGCCAAACGAGGAAAACCCTTCACAAGTGATCTACCTTTAGAACCCCTTTTCTGCCTCATTTTATTTGAACTCTGAATACTTAGGCGATGATGGTACAATAGCAAGACTTGAAAGGATGCGGTTTGCTTTATGGTAACACTTTCTTTTGCTCGTAAGATGAGTGACAAGTTGTAAATCTTCATGCAGACCTCCCTTGACTGGAAACATATTCTGCTCTTCTAGAATGTGCTCTGAACCCAATATTTATTAGAGGGAAAGTATCTTTTACCCACCTCATCTTGGTGGTCCCCTATAGATTTTCTGAGTAATAAATCCACGTGGTAGGGAGTATATCAGATATGGGCCTCATGTTGAAACCATGCATTTATTAATTTGCTGTTTTCTATGTATACCGTGTTAATCTGCACCATTAAAAGATCAGAAATGTGTAATTTGCCCATTTAGGTTAAAAACTTATTGTTAGTATTAAAGTATTCGCAAAAAATTACTACGTGAATTAAGGAATATGCCTCTTACAGTATCTCCAGGAATTACTCTCTCCACTTTAAAATTCTGGCAAACAAATTAAGGGAAAGAAACTTCTAATGTTTAATTTGTGGAAAGAACAAAGAGTACATATTACAATATTAACAGCTTCCGGACTGGAAAGCCGTGGTCCATTCATCAAAATAAAAGCACCTGAAAATCTTTGGTTGCCATTTTCAAAGGATTACAGCTGCAGTTGGACATTAGACTTCGTGGTGTATGTATTTAAACGATATTACATTTATAGCGTTTTAAACATTTTTCATTCTATGAATTATGTATTATTTAAAACTGCAGTTATGTTTCAACTTTTTCGTGTGTGTTTACAAAATTATTTTACATGCATTTAGTGGAACTATTGTTTTGGTACAAAGCCTAAAATTGCAATGAAAATAAATTTATATCTGATAGGAAAAGATGTGAAGGTCAGGAATTATCTAGTCTTTACTGAACTTCCTCAATAAACCCTTCATAAATGTATTTCTCCGTGAGTTAAAACCTAAGTCCGTGACAATTTTACTTTAATTTATTTAGGTTGTACAACGATCTCATTAAACACACAGATGCAATACAATAGAAAATAAATGCGATACGTAGAACAGTTCTCATCTTGAGATTACTATGCACATCAGAGTATGTTCAATATTATTAACAATAAAAAAAATTAACAATATTAATGAATTGTATATAGATACTTTAGAAATCCTAATGTTATAGCGCAGTTTTTAAGTGCTGAAATAAACTTTCTGCCAGGACATTTGGAACGTTGTATTTGTTTCCTATGAAGTGTGTGGTGGCAGTCGTTAATGATAATGCTTCAGGTTAAAGGACACTTTGCACGCCTCGCGATCTGGCGATTCTTCTCTTCAAACTATTTATGAGTGGATTAAATATGTGTCTCCAACTAAAAGTTTTGTTTATTTAATTTGTCTGTTCTTTCCAACTGAAATGGCTTACCCTTTTGTCAAGTTGATTCTGTTATGATTGTGTGAAGTTTACTTGTGATGCTGTCATCCCATAGTTTCCATTGATCCCTTATTACTTTCTGTACCCTTACATAGCAGGTAGAGAAGGTATTGCAGTCCATCCGAAAGTTCAATATCGAGATTTCATCGGAAATACATATTTTAAGGCCCCTGAATAAAACATTCAGATAAAGGTCCATGTGTGTGTGTGTGTGTGTTTGTGTGTGTGGGAGGAGTGTTTGCGCCCGCGCGCACGCGTGTCTATTGATAACATAAGTCAAAAGTGAAAAGTCGGATTTAACCGACCAAAAAGTTAGTATTTAAGTTCAGCATCTTCCAAGGATGTGACACAAATATTTTTAAGAAAATCTCCAAAGCACAAGCTATCCTTTATGTGCATTTAATTTTTTTTATTATCAGAAAAGATGGCTCTAATGATTTGAATTAAAATACTATATATTAAAGATATTTGCAAGATAAATAAAATATTTATTTTGAATTTTCTGGGAATAGCCTGTGAAGTCCTCTTCATTTGGAAAGTATTTTGTATAATATTTTATAACTGGTAAACAAGCATTATACGAGAAAGTACTACAAAAACCACTAACAAACAATTTATTTCAAGTAACGTTTTTGTAGCAGAAGCCATCTCCGATACATCTGTTATTATTGACTCGAATTGTTCAACAATTTGTCATTGCTTTAAAGTCCTGTCAATATTCAATTGTTTCTCGTGATTACGGGAAAGTGTATGAAATTTTCAGACTAGCATAAAGGTTCTAGCTCATTTGACTATCGCTATTCCCTTTGTATCCATAATGGAATGTGTATTATAGCTTTTTCTGCAAAGGTTTATCTGCGTTAAAATGAAATAGATAAAAAAATCTGATGTGTTACACTCACATGACTTTCTCTACTCTTGTACAAACTATTTTTACAAACGCTTATTCTCTATATGCTTCATGTCAATCGAGATATCGAGATGTCAATCTTATTGGTAATTTTCTTGTAGATGCAAGGGGAATATGGTAGGTTTTAAGCGATAGTCAAATATTTTAACGCTGGTTGCTATGTGGCGCATTCCATTCTCTTTGCATGTCCAGGACATAAAAAAAATGAATAACGAATTTGAAAAAAAGTATAAGTATTGGAAAATTTAAGGGAATAGAAAGCAATATCTGGAAAACGGTTCACTCAACAAAAGAAATGTATATGACATAAATTGTGTATTTTAACGCGATCTACATTTTTTGTGTACTAAAATGTTGTCTATCTCTTATGCGTTACCAGTTATGCAAGTCATTCACAATGAAGAATACTTTTGGAGACATTCCCAGAAAATTCGAGATATAAATTTAATTTCTAATGACATATCTTAAACATATGATATTTTAATCAAAATCGTTAGAGCCATTTTTGAGAAAATTAAAAATTTCGAAAAATGTTCCATGTAAAGGGTAATCTGGGGTGGGGTGAGTTTCTTGAAAACCTTCATGTCGCATCTCTGGAAGATACTGAACCTACATACCAAGTTTGGTGTTTATCGGACTGTTCGTTTCTGAGATATGCTGTTTACAGACACACACACACTGACACACACACACACACACACACACACACACACGCACACACACACAGACATACACATGGACATGTTTCCAAAAATGCTTTTTTTGGATTCAGGGGGTATCAAAACATGTATTTCCGGTGAAATCTCGGTATCGAATTTTTGGGTGGAATACAATACTTCCCCTACTTACTGTACGTAGTAGAGAAAGTAAAAATAAGCTTTCATAAGAATAGTTTTATACTCACTAATAAATAGTGGGTAAAGAAAGTGGTATGAATGTAATACACCAGAATTTGTTTTATGATATAAAGGAGATTAATGTGAGGAAATGTCATTTTACTGATATTACTCGTACAGTGCTGCGCTTGGTAGCTTTTCCGTTTAATCTTTTGCCACAATATGATAGGCCCGTGCAATAGTTATTTATCTTACTTTTGTTTCCGGAGTATAAACTTATTGGATATCTGTGCTAGTTTATTTGTAGTCCAAGCAGGACCATGTTCAAGGCTTTTGCTCCCCGGCTATTTTCAAGAGTCCGCCTCCTTCTAAAGTAGTTCGAAAAGACATTTTAATTGAATAAAGACAATGAAACAAATAAGTAATAAACAAACTAAAACTCGGAAAAGGAAATAGTGTCTATAAATATATGATGTCGTTTCTAACAGTTATAATGCCGGTAAAACTGTATTCAACTTATTAATACGAAGATGTTTTCTTCATGACATCTGTCGAACAAAGGAATCAACCACATCTTTGTAGTCTATGGCTCTTAGAAGTTTACTTTCAATCCACGAAAGAAAAAATTCCTTCAGGTTTGTCGCTGTAAAACGAAGAACGAAGATGTCTTGAACCGTCATATTTACGAAAATGAGTGTTCGGATGACTATTTCAACGGAGATGTACAAACTCAAACTTATGTCCATGTATGCATATTGAGGCCGTATTTTGCAACCCCAAACAACCTTTTATAATATAGAAGTTAGGACATCTTAAATGTGTGTCTTGGGAGAGTAGAAACGTGCTTTTTTTCCGATGCAGTCAGCTGGCATATCTATTGTATTTAAGCCTAGAGGAAAAGTCTTTTGTGCTATTGTTATGGTTAGAGAAGGTATAGTAGGCGGCGCAGTTTCGACAAGAACAGGGAAAGTACCGAATTGCGTCATGTATATAGTCACATGTTTGCTCCTTAAGCCAATCAGAAATGTGTAAAACGATGTCATTGGAGATAGACGCTACCAACAGCGCGAAATAGTAGTCAATAGGAAAATAATTTAAATTTGTTCCAAGGGTGGGAGAGCTGATTATAAATAACGCGAGAATTACTTATCTGCACGCCAGTCTCGTCATGTAACCCATATAGAATTCACGTCCGTCAACGAGAAGAATTCGCGCGTATTGATTCCGCGGAGTTAGCGCCAATGGTATTGTCGCGGCTTAATTAAAGTTACTTCCGCAAAGGTGTTGAGATAGATCACACGTTATAATCTGTCATTAAGTGAAATGGGATTAAATTAGAATATTGCGGGTGCGTCAATGAAGTGATAGTGGCGCGAAATGCAAAGGATAAAATTTACCACGCCAGGAATAATCTAACAGCGGTATTTAACAACGATAGTGAAATTTTGTTTCCGAATATGTAAAACAGTGATATGATACTCGAAAGTGTTAATTACAGTGACTTAAACAATTTATACATGTTTGTGTTTAACGATTTATCCAGAGTTCCAGTTATATTGTCTAGGATCCTAGATCTCTGCTACCGTTAGTTACCACTAGCATTAGATGTTTGCATCTACCCTGAGAAAGAACCTATCCCAGGCAAACTTATTAAATCACGAACCCAAAAATAATTTACGGAGATTAGCAGATGAAGCAGAACTCGCATTGGCCGGAAGAACTTCGAGGTAGACGAGCATCAAACCGGAGACTTCGACGAACCGAACCATCCCGTCCAGACAACGCAGCTGCTTTGAAGGTGAACAATGGGATGTTACCATCTCAATATACTTTTTTGAATCCTTCTGCCGAATCAAGGAACTAATTTCTTGAACAGTTTCCGGGGAGTCTATTGTGCTAGCAGAAATACTGCATAGATGAAGGCTTTCTTGAATTAATACCTCGTAGAGTTCAGTACTGTAGCGTGATTAGCCAGGCTGCACTTGTCTCTAAGTCTTATACGATACGGAGCAATGACGGTAGTCATAAGTAACGTCAGGACTGGTTCTAAACTGACTAGACATGCTCACATGCTTGGCAGAACAGAATGAAATTCAACTCATCTGGGTGCCGAGTCATAGTGGCATCGAGGGAAATGAACTTGCAAGACACGGAGGAGCTTCACAATTTATTGGGCCAGATCCGGCTCTAGGAACATCTCGATGTTTTGTAAGAGAGGATATTAAGAACTCGTCCAACGTAGAGCATTACAAAACCTGACTTAAAACTCTAGAAATCAAACATGGCAAGGTATTTATTAGAAAGACATGTAAGAAAAGAGCTGAAAGCTTATTTGAATGTAACGGACTTTATCTGAGGACAATTATTGAATTTCTCTTAGGACATGCTCCTGTGAAAAAGCATCTTAACACGATGGGAGTGTTTCAGGGTAACTAAGACTGCAGATTGTGCAAGAAAGAAACTGAAACAGCCAACACATATGTTCCTGTGAGGCCTTGGCTCACAGGAAATATATTGCGTTTGTTAAAATATTTTTAGAACATATCTGTTATGAGACTGTATTCCTTTGTAAAGGGTGCAGGCATAATTAATTAGCTTTAAAACGATACAGGCAGCACAATAAGCTCAAGGCTTATTGCAATTCGAAAATCTGTATTGAACAAGACAAGACTAGCATAAATGTATGGTTATGCCGACGAAGCATATATGAGGATTGTTATATTACTCAGGAATGAAAAACTGTTTTCATATCACTATATGCTTTCCTAAGTTTTTCTAACTCTAAAAGCATATGGTCAAACACTACCATGTCTAAATTCCTCCCTCGGGTCATCTCATCTCATACGAATTCACATCTCCATTTCCGTTTTCTTCGGCACTTGTTGTTAGAGTAAATTTACTCGGTTATGTTTTTAAATTGCCAATACCTCAACGTGGTCATGCATATTACGTATTTTAGCATCTATACTTTTGACCGCTAAACTTAAATTATATTAAACTGGTTGTAACTTCTTGCTTACAACTTCCATTTTTCTAAATCTGTTTCCTGAAAGTCTCCAAAATATCCATTTCCAGTCTTTCCAGTCTAATTAACAAACCCGTAGCTTCACACCTAGTCAATGGCTCTTCAGCAGCACTTTTCTCAATAATCATGAAGATTCCGAAATTTCATATGAGTCCTTATTTAATCTGTAACACGCACTACTCCTTGGAGACTACATTTCCCAGAACCTTTTCGATGCGTTTGTAGCATTTGTGTGCAGAGGAGGCAAAAAAACAAATACAATTTTGAACTAGTTAAAACATGTCGCATGATTTTTGGTGCAAGATTCAACTGCATGTTGTCCATTCAAATCGGTGAATGTAAACCCGGGGCTAAACTGCATATGGACAAACACTTCTAATCTTTACCTGCCAGCCATTGCACGCGGAAGCCATATTAACTGCACTATAGAAAACTTCTGCTCTACTGTTCATAATATCTAGTCCTAACTTCTTTAGAACTTCTTCAGCTGACTAAGCTGATTTATATCCCAGATTAGGTATAAATCCTGGAAACGGTCCATAGGTTGGCCATTTTTCAAAACACATTTCACTGTAACTGAAAGGAACTTGATCTTTATGAGATATGCCTGGAGTAGATTCTACTATTAAAGAAAAATATTTTGCAACCCACTTCGTTAAGGTTAGCTACCTCCAACAGTCTTCCAAGTTCTGGAAATAACATATAGCCTGTGATACCCTTTGTTGTGGAGTAATCATTGCTTAGAACGGTAGAGTAATATTTTAGATAATTACGGTAAGTGAAAATTTAAACCTCCGTACTGTCTCTTTGGTCACATAGCTATTTAATAACATAAAAACGCATAATTTTCACATACTACAGAAACCCTTAACCATACAACGAAATAGAAGTGAATATGGCCAATATGAAGATTCCCCACTCCCAGGCCACGCAGTTAACCGCTTTGGAAAAATGCATAGTCTGCGACCATCGAGAAAAAATGAGTTGTTTAGGCGGATGGGCACTGAACTAAAATAAGATGCCAGCTCAAGTTCGAATCTGGAATGGGTGAACACTTATTTTTTTCTTTCTTTATTTTTCCTTTTTCCCATCCTGAGAACAATGTTATGCTCATCGCTTAAACAGGCAAAGCACCATCATTATGCGGAATGCACAGGGTGTCATTGCTGCGTCATCTCTTCTTCTACATCTAAGCCTGGAGCGTTGTAAATCGACACTACTTGAAGTTTTCGGTTGGCGATGTTTGCGTGTCAATAAGGGAGATTTGAATCTAACAGTTAACCAGGTAGGACAAATCCACTCATCTTTGAATCAAGTAATAAATAGTACAGAGTACTATGACTCCCCCAGAAAAAGAGGCGCTGGGGATGTGGCAGCATGATACTCCTGGCAGGACACTAACATCACCATGCGTCATAGTTGTTTCTTACTCAAGTCATAGGTAACTGCTGTATTCTCCAACGCAATAAGTCACTCAGTCTCATTTCCTATTTGCCTTCAACACACAACAACACTACGTTCAAGTAGTTAAACACTCGGAGAAGATGGATAAAAAATTCATTTTACCTCAACTCATCGATAAGCACCTTGTGTACGGCGAAGCAGGTGATCGTGCTTCAAATGCACAGATTTATAATGAAACGTACCACAATAGACGGCATCCCCATCGGACTACTTTCGAGTCTGTAGATCGGTGTTTGGGAGAAAATGGTTCTGCGGTGTGGAATAAAGCAGATTGTGGTAGAAGTGGTACTCGTCGCACTCTGGAGTTTGAAGAAAGCATACTGCATACACAACAGAAACCGTAAACCAGCAACAATGCTATTACACGTGCAAAGGGTACCAACCACAAAACTGGAATTAATTGTTCTTTCACACGAGCCGTGTGTTGGACAGGGTAGGAAAGGTAGAATCAGGTGACTGAAAGATTCAATGCCATAACCGGGATTTGAACCACGGATCTCCCGGTCTCCGTCCGGTTGCTCTAACCACTGAGCTACCATGGCAACATGCCGGCACGCCATTAAATAGTGGTTGAAACTAAAAGCCCGGGACTTAAGTACTTACAAAGAATGTAAGTCACCATTGGGGTATGACATCTCAATACAATTTGAGATCTCCTTGTGGTTTACCGGGAAAAATGCGAGTCAGCTGGAGAATTTAATGGCGTGCCGGTATGTTGCCATGGTAGCTCAGTGGTTAGAACAACCGGACGGAGACCCGGAGATCCGTGGTTCAAATCCCGGCTATGGCATTGAATTTTTCAGTCATCTGATTCTACCTTTCCAACCACAAAAGTGTTTGGCAAGTCTTGCACGACGGAGCAGCTATCCATCTTCCATCTGTGTAAAAGGTGCAAGCCTTAACTCCTAGGGATTATAATTTACTCCTGCGTTTTTGTAAATGGGCCTTAAGGTAGCCACCAGAATTGTTTTCATTTGTGTTGTTCACAGATGAGGCCACGTTTACCAGGAAATGGCGGATTCTAAACTTCAACAGCAGTCACAATCGGCATACGATAATCCCTGTGCTGTTGTGCAGAAGAGCCACCAACAGCAGTTTATAGTAAACATATGTGCTGTCATTGCTTCTGACCACGTTATTTGATCCTACCTTCTTCCTACTCTACTGTGTGGTGATACTTAAAAACACTTCTGGAGTGTGTATTGCCAACCTTTTTAGAAGTGCCGCTTGATGTTCGGGCTCCTCGCGTAGGGAGCATCTAAATCGAGTCTTCCCCAATCGCTGGGTCGTAAGAGTCAGTTCTACCTTGCCCTGACCACCTCATTCTCTGGATCTCAAACCTAAACATTTCTTTTTCAGACTAAGGTGTATTCATCACCGATTGATTCTCAATGCACTGGTTGTCCGCATTATTGCAGCCAATGATGACTTGGGATTCGTAACGCACCGGGAATGCACAGGGTTCAGGAATCATTTCTAATGCCGCCTATGCGTTGATGTTGGAGGTCACCATTTTGAGCAATTCCTTTGAAACTCTACATGTTCATTTGTTTGCTTATCTTTATTCTGATTGTACCTAACTATTGTACACGTTAATACCCAGACAAGATATTTTTGTAATAATTCAGTCACATTTAGATCTTTTAAGTACCTACTTGTAAATTACATTTTTGTTAGTCGTTATTTGCGCAGACTTGTACCAGTTCTTTTAACATTATTTTACGTATTTAGTTAGTGTAGTATTTAATCACTATGAAAGTGTTAACTACAATTAAAATAATTTTAAATAGAAAATTTGAGCAATTGGTAATTAAAAGTTATATGTATACGACAGAAATTTTTTCTGCAAACCAAACTAGACTAAGTATGTGCTTATAAATAAATAAATAAAGAAAGAGCGAGCAACACGGTGGAATCGAAACCGAAATTTAAAAGTCTGTTTACCTGCGCCTTTCTGGTAACAAACCCATTGTGCCTCTGATAAGCTCTGCTTATTTTCTTATCATACCTTACAGCTGAAGTGAAGCGGTCAGTGGCGTGCAAACTCCCTAGAAATTTTAAGGCATTTTCCTATCTCAAATAGGATAGGTTTCCTGCCTCAAAATGAATCTGTATGGACCGTCTATTATCAGTTAAATAACATTTGTGCGGTGTTATTCATTTAAACCCGTTATATTGTTCTTTAATAATTCAAATGTGCTTTGTAAACGCTTTTTAATCCTTTGGTAATTTATAAAATGAAAATAGAATTTTTTTTTATAGACCAAGTCCGTCAGAAAGAACTGAACTTTTCAATGGTGAGAGAACTATCAAAATAGGTTGAGTTATTTTTGAGATTACCCTTCACATACACATATACATATACATATAAATGTTCACTACTGATAATATTAATACAGACTCAAGCATATCGTGCTAATAATTTTATTACAACATGCAAAGGAATTAAAGCAACATTTTATTACATATGGGTTCTTAAAATATTTTGGCTTCTAGTATCGCATGCGTATCGTAAGTTATAAACAGATTCAATTCTACTTTATCTTGCTGTGCCTTAGTTTCTAAACTGTGACATCTATAAGGTACAGCCAAACTTTCAGGACACATTCCTCACACGTAGAAGAAGAAGATATGTTATATGGGTATGGTTACGGAAAGGCTTTATTACCATGTTAGAACTCATTTTCTACAACTCTTCATCGTACATAAATAATGAGAAATACGCATTAATAGAACGTAGCAGCATACCACGTAAAGCTCTTTCTTTCTTTCTTTCTTTCTTTCTTTATTTCTTTCTTTCTTTCTTTCTTTCTTCCTTCCTTCCTTCCTTGAAATGTTCAAAACGCCCTTCTTAGAATTTGATTAATGCATCAACACGTTATCGCATTGAATCCCGAGGAGCTGATGTATCCCTGGAGAATTGCGTAATGATTTTGAGCCTTCGTGATATGGGCACAAGACTCTCTGCATCTTGCACCGGGATTCGATGTACAAGAGCTTTCAAATGCCCCCACAAATGAAAGAATAGGTTTAGGTCCGGAGGGGGTGGATACTAAGGAATTGATCCATCTCTACTTATACATCTGTCACGGAATCTGTTATTTAGAAGCCGACGGTTATTAACACTGACATGAGGAGGAACTACATCTTGCATGAAGTACATGTTTTCTTGCACTGGCAATACACAGCTTCTAGCAGAACAGGTGGAATATTTTCTAAGAAAGCATGGTAAACTTGTCCGTTGAGCCTGGGTGGGCTCAAAATAACAAAGTCACAGGCCCAAATACTGACAGAAAATCTTTGTTGATGATGTGATGCAACACAGTTGCATAAGGATTCATGTCAGGCCATACTGCTGATTGTGAAAATTTAAATCTGATTACGTTGTAATGATGCCTCATCGTGAACAGCACAGTTGCACTAAAATCACGGTTGACACTTTTTGAATAAACCATTCGCAGAAGTGTAATCATGCAGGAAAATCAGCTGCTGATAGTGCCTGCAGGCATGTAAATGGTGCGTTTTTGTGTCGGTTGATCCCGAAATTTTCCGTGATCAGATTGCCTGCCTGTCGTGCGCTTGCCGGCTGTGTTTTGTTTTGGCCGTGGCTGGCAGGGGTAGGTGGTCAACTCCCGGTGGGCAGTTAGTCAATTCGAATGCTTCGATACGAGTGGAGTGTGACGGTGCTTCGTTGTAGCTCTTGTTTTCAGGGCAAGTTTGCTGGCTTGCTGGAGTTGAGTGTTCGTAGATAAAAGGGTCTTTTTACACTGATCGTCGAGCGTCTGCATGTTATTACTGTTTAAAGTGTTTTATTATTTCTGGAGTTTTAGACTCGGGCCTTTTTTGGGTAGCTTCATCGGGTAGTTTTATTGCAGTTATATAGGCCAAACTATATTTTGCTAAGGGCATATTGTGATTTCTGATAAGGGTTTGGCCATGTCGACGTATAGCCGATCTTGAATATTTTTAGGTATTGGGGTATGCAATTTCAGCTCCGGTCGAATAATTAAACTTTGCAACCATTGTAAAGGTAGTTCATGATTTGTACTATTGTATGTTCTCATTGTGTGATTAATTCTTTAAATAGATCTTGTATTAAGACAGGATCTTTAGAGTTCTCCCGAATGCTTTCTCGACTTGGTAAAAACCTTCTGGGCGTGCACTTATAAGTGCACGTATCCCAGTGACTCAGTTTCATGTGGTGAAGCATCGGGCATGGCATTTTAAATTTCAACGTACTGAAAAAACCAATTAGCTTATTGGCTATTTTAGGGTACAAAATCCACTTGTTTTTCTCAAGCTTTTAAGCAACTTTGGTTGATTCCTTCCCTCAAATCTTGCTCAACTGAGATCTGCCTATTCGTTCATACGTGCTTTACTGTTTGCGAACTACCATCTTCCCTTAGTGTAGTATTAGCTCCTTTGGCACACTACCTTAAGCCGAGAATTTTAAACAGTAAAACAATAAAGCAGTGAAAGTTACTTCAAAAGAAGCGTTATTGTTTTTTTACCCCAATGGTGAAGCTCAACTCCTTTTTGTGTATCACCTAAACTTTCGAAGATAATCGCTTATACAGGGTGAATCACCAAAAACTTGCACCGCAAATATTTCAGAAATGGAAAGTGCTACTGATGTGCAGTTTTCACAGCATGGATTGGTAGTCAGGGGCTCATACATTTAGCCTATAAACAGATTTTAATAATACTGAGAAAGTGTCCTTTTTGAGCAAACATACACTTTTTAAATGGAACAATGCCTAGTTACATCAACAGAATAAAAGTAGGGTAAATTAGAATGTCAGTGGCGTTTGTTGCAAGATTCTAGTATAAGTGGTTTACGAGATATATTGTTTTGAAACGTTTACGCACCGATACCTGTAAACCTGTGGTAGCACAAACTAAAGCAAAACAAAAAGGAATTAGAATACTTCTGTGGATTCTTACAAGTAAAGAGAACATAGCCCTTCAAAGGGTCGTTCAAAATGACCACCGGCAGCTTTAATACACGCTTCCAGTCTGCTATGGAAAGACTGCTGCACACGTTCTAGCATTTCAGCGCAAATTTCAGAGCAGGCAGCAGTAATGCGTCGTTTCATATCGCCTGGTGTATTGGGTACATCCTTGTAAACAGTGTCTTTCAGCCTTCCCCACAGAAAAAAGCCTAAAGGGGTCAGATACGGTGAACGGGCCGGCCAAGGTACAGGTCCTCTTCGCCCAATCCAACGATTTGGAAACAATCCGTTAAGACAAGATGTAGCACTCCGTGCACTATGGGCTGGACAGCCATCATATTAGTACCACAGGTTCCTCCTAGTCTGCAAAGGAACGTCTTCTAGCATCTGTGGCAGATGGTCTGTCAGGAGGCTGCGATACTTGTGCGAGTTCATTGTTTCTTCTATGAACAAAGGGCCTATGATCTGACGGTTCACCACACCACACGTTTAAACTCCATGGACGCTGACGTTTCACCTGACGAAGCCAACGGGGATTGTCAAGAGACCAATAGTGCATGTTTCTGCGGTTTACCTGGCCATGATTAGTAAATGTTGCTTCATCACTAAACAAGATACATGATGAATCTGGAGTGTCATGTCTTAATGCACATGTACACAAGTTAACACGATTCTCAAAATCGTCTCCATGCAGCTCTTGATGGAGAGAGGAGTCGCAGTACACTTGCCTGACTCATACCACTTCCACGTGCGATTGTGTGGGAACTAATTTGCGGATCTACTGCAACGGCAGCCAAAACATTAATTTCTGCCTCTTCTCCAGTCACTTGTTTGTTTCTGTCACGTTTTCTAGGTGTTACAGTACCACTTTCAAGTAATTGGTTGAAGAGATTGATAAATAATTGTCGAGATGGTTGACGTCTATTGGGATACGTTTCCGCATACACCGTACAGGAACGAACTACATTCTTCCTACACTCCCCATACACCATGAGCATGTCGGCTTTTTCTGCATTAGTAAACCCCATCTTCCACTCACGACTTACTGCTTGAGCTGCCACAAACTAATTGACCAGAAAGTCGCAATGCAATCGATGAACAGAAAACACAATGCAAACAAACATAACAACATCGTACCTAGCAACTAAGCAGGTTGAATGGGACAAACAATTGTCGGGGTGGAAACTTTTCAAAATACGAGTTCTCGTAAACCACTTGCACTAGAATCCTGCAATAAAGATCATTGACATTCTAATTTACCCTACCTTTATTCTGTTGATTTAACTAGGCATTGTTCCATTTAAAAATTGTATGTTTGCTAAAAAAATACACTATCAGTATTATTAAAATCTGTTTATAAGCTAAACGTACGAGCCCCTGACTACCAATCAACGCTGTGAAAATTGCACATCAATAGCACTTTCCATTTCCGAAATATTTGCGGTGCAAGTTTTAGGTGATTCACCCTGTATATTTGCGGTGCAAGTTTTAGGTGATTCACCCTGTATAACATGAGAGCCCGACTTTGTATGCATGCAAATATGCACAAAAATCTAAAAAATATGCATCACAATGTTCACATGCAAAGGAACAAGAACAAAATAAACTATTTGTTTTGCCGGTAGTATCTTACCCATACGAATAAGGGCTCTTGAATCTTGTCACTATGGCCTTCAGGCCGTATCGAGCCGTGCTGAAATCACAAGTTCTAATTGTTTCGGGATTTAATCCAAGATTTGTCTACGTTATGTATGAACTGAATTCAAACTGGTTATGCAGAGATACGCTCATATCATCGATCCTAAAAAATATAGATTTGACACTAATTTTGATATTTTTGTGCATTTTCACCCCTTCTACCCCCATGTATAAGGGGGCTGAATTTGGACTTAATGGAGTCGGGAGTGTCACCATCCACCTCATTGGCGCTGAAAGGTCTGGCTTTGACACTAACACCAATGGTGTTTTATTATTTTTACATGTCACCCCTAACCACTGCCACTCCTACCTCTTCCCAGCCCCAGTTTCCAGATTGTAAGCAATGTGTATGCCGAGTTTGGTTGAAATTGCTCCAGGCATTCCAAAATTATGCTGAAATTGCATGCATAAACACAAAATACATTTTTATTTTATATATTTGTTGCTGAGGATTTATTAAAGTCCCTAATAGTAATTATTGACTAGTTAAACGGGAAAAAGTACAATACCTCATTCAAGAGTAAAATACACATTTTTACATTAAAAATTTAAAATATACATTTCCTCCCAGGAATATGCATTTATATGTATTATAAAACACTACTCAAATTGTCTGTGAAAGTGTGACTTTCAAAGTATATCATATCTATATACTTTTAAATGTATAAAAAAGATGATGATTTCGCATATAAATCCTGGCTCTAATAATGACATCGTGTGTCATCTTGAGCTGAAGATGATATAAGTTCCTTTCCACAAAGAACTCTAGCGATTACCAAATTCTGAAATGTTTGGAAGGTGCTAGCTAAAACACTACTGCTTATGGATTGCTTCGGAGAAATAATTATTAAACACTTTATTTTCAAGGCCATTTATTCAAATAAAACATAATTAAGTTAAAAGTTAACAATGAAAAATGTCCCTCAAAGTGATCCTTATATAAGGGCTTTATGCAAATTTGCCCTTTCCTAGTTCAACTGTACACATTACTAATTGCTTGAAGTAGCGCATTGTTGCTATCAAAACTGTACTGCTACCTGATTCACCATACAGCTTTAACTAAACAATTTTCTTATCTGAATTTTGAAAGGTATGACAACTCGCTGAACGACTTTCGGAACTGCATGATCACAGATGCCTGGTGTCCCGAATTAACGAAAGTCAAAATGTCAGACCCGAAATTTCGAGCATCTCGCCAAGGTGAAGAAGAAGAGGTGGAAGAGAAAGGTAATTAAAACAGAATGAAAGAGGCAGGAACACGGTCGTGCCACGGCAATTGCTTGGGAGTGATTACTTCATTATTTCCTATTTTGTTTACACAACACATGGAAAACTTAGATTTATTAGTTTGTAGCGTGCATGCGTTTAAACTGAATGGAAGCAAAATAGCTTCTACTGCAACAGAGTGAAAGTTAATTGCAGGAAAACCAAACGACTACATTTTATTTGCTTTGAAAGGAAGAACTTTAGCGAAACCGTTTTGTATTAGTTACCATATTATATTGAATACACAGCATATTACAGCAAGCTCCATACCGTTTACATAAGAACTCGATTATAGTCTTGCAGCTTCGCCCCACAAATGACACCAATTTTGAAAGCGTCCCCACAAGGTATGTGAGCCAATTGTGATGTTCCAAGTTACCTGTTGTCTGCTGGGCGCCTTGGATGATCCTCGACGTTGCTGTTCCACAGGATGTCAGTATCGTCTGCTGATGGTGAGTTTGATGATGGGGTGTGGCTTTAGGATTTGGGTATTGTTGGTGTTGGATATTTCTTAACGTTGGCCACGGCTATGCTCAGCGATGCACTTATGCTCTGTTATCAGGGCGTGTACAATCTACAACACCAATGAAATGATAACACCCCTAATATGTTAATGTTGTGAATTTGTTAAGTAAATCGTTAAGCTATCATAACAGCAGCTCTCGTAGCCGTGGTCGCTGGAGCGTATAGCTTCGGCGCTCCGCCAAGCTGAGGATCGCGGGTTCGAGTCCCGAATGAGCATCGGTGTTTGTGTGCGTGTGTTGTATTTGTAATTGCGGCAATAAGTGGAAAAGTAAACAGTAAAACGCAGTAATCATAAACTGGGTAAACAAGGGAACTTTAAGAAAATAACTGGTGTACAGGCATAATATACATTGCGCTCGGTAATGTGATGTAACTACAGCGTTTCACTGCAGTATCAGAGTTCGGATGTATCATAAATTCAATAAGTTAAGCATAAAAAATTATGAGTCATATATCAGATTGTTGCTTGAAATATAGAAGTTACGAATGCAGAGTTAATTTAATTTTTTACGGCGATTAACGCACACTTAAATAACCTTTCTCGAGCACCATGTAGTATATGCCTTGCTTCTTTTGTAGTACTGTGAACAATTGACTTTTCAGACGCTACATGGCTTGGCGTCTCTTACTTCTCAACTTTAGGGGTCGAATTCATAGTTGTCGCTTATGTGAAAGGGAGATGCTTAAGCATTAAGTATTTCCTTCTGATAAGGAAACGCTTATTGTCATTTGGTATACATATAGGTTGCTTATTTGCTCAGCGCTAAACGCTTACTTATTTCCGAAGCACATGTGACAACACGGTTCAGCTGTTTCACAGCCACTCGCATGCGCGAACATGAAGGTGATCACATAGGCAGCCGCCATTCCCATATTTGTTGTTGTTATGTTCACAACAGCTGTTGAGCACGTGGTAGAAGTTTGCGAGTTTTAAATGGTACGTTTATTAATTAACTTTATTTTACAATAAAGTACATTGTAAATTTAGTTAAGGGTTTGTGGTATTAGTTAAACAATTACATAGTTAGGTCGAAAACATGCCAAAAGGAAAACATTCCAGCGAGCCGGAAAGAAACCAACTAAAAGAGTTGGTGCCGAGATACAAAGACATCGTAGAATGCAGGTAATCGGACGCTGTGTGATGTACTAGCCAGTGGTATTCTCTCGTGGACTGTTTTAAAATTGAAAACCCTACTTTCTAGCGTAAAGTGTTAGCAGTTAGAAGTATTTACAACAATTTGAGCACTGTGTATATGCATGCTTGGAAGCAAACCACAAATGCAATTACTACATCATCTAGCAGTAAGCAGAAAAGCAAGGCGTACTTACAATGTTTGGCTTGAACAGTTTTTACATGTGAAATCGGTTAATATCTGTTCAATATTTGGAAAACCCGACGTATACGAGATTTTAGAATTAATAATACAGACGTGTGACTTGTTAAGTAATCCATTGCGGTCGTAGATTATGCAAAATAGGCAATTTGATACAGAAAAGCACTGCAGAGATGTAATTTATTTATTGCAGAAGTATTTCCGCATTTTATTTTTAGGATTTTATTAAGTGATTCTGAATAAATGCAGCAGAATCTTGTTTTCTAGGGACCTAAGGATTTTGGACAGCATAAATGGGAAAACGTTTGAACAGAAAATATATGCATTGTGTTATAGCACTGAGATTCTATATATTATCTTTTCAAATAAACCTGTTTCACGTTGTTACTTCATAACCTTTGTTAAGGTTACGTTGTTTAGTAGAGGCATTAGATTATACAACAGCGGCTTTGGTAAACCGATATTGCTTCTTAAATTCAGCATCCCTATACGTTTCAAGCGAATTCCGCAAATCACGCAAATACGTTTATTAATGCGCAGTACAATTTCGTTATGAAATTCCACATACTCCACGAAATCACTATTATCGTTAACCTCCGTTGTAGGCAGTTGATGCAAGATCGCGTCGGCTCTGCTAATTGCATTTAAGCGGGGGTCGGAACTTCCTTACATGAATAAGCATTTCCTTATTCGCCTGAAAGCTTCTGTGTATTGAAAATCGCTGTTTAAGGACTTCCTTGAAATAAGCGACGACTATGAATTCGACCCTAAAATATTTTTACGTAAATCTTATACGTTCCTTGCCTCCTTTGCTTTCCAAACAGTCCGTTTAAGTCTGTTTACGCCTTCTTTGCATAAAACTGTTCAGATAGTTTTATGACGGGCAGCTTTCTCTGGCTTGTTGTAACGTTCAATCAGCTTCTTGCCTTAAAATGTGAAAACTTCTCGTATGTAAGTTAATATCACATTACACTTATTACATATTAATATACCTTACCATAACGTAATACACAATATCTCTAGATATTATCTATTACAAATTAGAATACAGTTGTTAGCTCTTTACACGAGAAATTTATATAATGATGTTATCAATTAGAGAGGGAGGGTAGCTGTAAAACCGACTCAGTCTCTTTGGCTCTTAGTTACAGCGTTAATGAATTATTTCTATAAATTCGTATGCTTAATGCTGGAATTCTTGGTGTTATCGGCAGTGAAAACGAGCCAGTACCATCATTGTCTATGTCTGGGTAACACGGAAATAAAATTGATAATATCGTGGTAGTATTGAACTTTATACTGTGTTTCAAGTTGTTAACAAACTATTAATAGTAATTTATATTCGCCAATAGCTTTTAATGATTACGTCACTTTCAGGAAAACCATTCAACATCATTTTATATGGAGGAAGGTGTGCAAATAAACAGCACAGCAATCTGGTGGAAATCAAAACAAATGTTTGGAGGGTGAAAAATAAGCATCTGTCCTGTGCGCTGTGGGCTAGAGCGTGGAGCTCTGGTTCCCGGATATGGAATGCTCCGGATTCAATCCCACCCATGGGGATGCGGATTTTAAGTCTCGAATGTAGGACCGGTGCCCACTCAACATTGTGAGGAAAGTGAAGAGCTGCGTTAGGCAGCGGTTTTAGCCTCGTGAGCCAACTTACCGGCTGGGGGATGCATGATGCTGCCACATGATCGCCCACCTCCACCATGCGTAAGTGGGTGTGAGGCCGGCAATCGGTTTGGCAGGTCCAGGCCCTTCGCGAGCTGTAGCACCGCTGGGCTTATTTAAAATAATAATCTTGGAGAAGAGGGCGGCGCCGTGGCCGAGTGGTTAGACCGCTCCACCGAGGCGGCCCGGGTTCAATCCCAGGGACCTACATGTGGGATTTGTGGTGGACGAAGCGGCGTCTGGGCAGGTTTTCTCCGGGTTCTCCGGTTTCCCCCGCCATTCATTCTACCAACTGCTCCATCATCAGCATTCCTTTCATCCACTTCACCAACATTTCGTTTCATCTACTTCCTTCATCCCATACCAGGCATCGGGCTGATCACCCATCCTGGATGCTCTGTCTGATCCATGAGTGTCTGCTCCTCGACGGGCCTCTGACCCCAGGCACCCGCTTGTAAGTCCTGGGGGGTGTAAGTCCTACATAAGAGGAGGGTAAACAGAAAATGAATGAATAATCTTGGAGAAGAATTGGGAAAAAAGTTATACAACGTAATCTGAATCGGGTGCGAATGGCAACAATATTAAATCACGTATAAACTGTTCAGTATTTGATTGCATTTACACTTATAAAAGCTGCCTATTGGATTCAAATTTAAAAGAAACCCAATATTGGTATCCTAACCCTGATTTGCTTCTTATATAGAGGTGTAATACTTGCCTCTCTCAAATGTAAATCATTTATTTCCCCCCATCTGAAGTAAATAGCTTAAAAAGTTTGTAGCCCTTCGAGATTTTCTGACAACCTGGTTAAGTGGTAGCAACCGCTGCTCATTACTTACTTAGATGGAGACCAAAATGCATTATCAGCGACTGATTTTTCACGCCTAACGTAAATTACGATATTGCCAATCGTCTCATACTGCAGCTGGAAGTTCCCGCAGCCGAGAATTTGTCAACCCGCTAGGGACGTCCCGGTCAAGAAGTATGCCATTCGCAGTGTGCTCATAGCACATTTCTTGCGCAATAAAGAAACCTAACTTCGCGGTTTATTTGTAATATTTCACACATATAACGAATTGCTGAATTTTCGTAATCGAATAAGCCTCCATCAAATGTTTGTTCAAAGGAATTCTCATTTGGCATTTTCGTTATACAACTCAAAAGTGTCCTTGCTATCCTGTAAACAGTGCTTTGGAGCATGAATTTCTTGCCTTTCAATAACTTCTCCAGTCAACCTCTCTAAAAGTCATTATGCATACTTTAAGGCGTAGCCTCCTTGGCTCAATAAAGTTCAAATTGTTTGACTCAATATTTATTTATTTATTTATTTATTTATGAACGATCTTTAACAACATTGGTTCTTAGCGTCACATTCTATATTGGGAGTAAAAAGCCGGAAATGTTGCTCAGAGGCCTCTTTATTAGGCTTGAGGTTCTTTTACGTATCATAAATTTACGACACGGGACCACCGACTTTACTTCCCTTCCAAAGAAGCCTTGCTAAGGATTTTAACGCCCGAAAAAATCCATCGCCCTCCGCAGGGCTTGAATCAGCGACCTAGGGAACTAGTTTGACTGAAAAAGTATAATTTGGCGACTATGAGTTACAAAATATTTAACTTAGACGAATTAGACTTTAGAAAGTAGTTATTACATATTCCATATTAGGTTGGTATTTAAAATGAAATAGATATTAAAGTTCCACTTGAAAACAAGTAGGTATTACTGAATGCGACCGCGAGTACTTCACTGATGTATTAGCTCAAAACACCAGAACCAAGGACGGTAATTGCTTGTTTCTGGGAGACAACTCTATCTGCAGGCAAGGTTCTACTTCCGACTTAAAATTTATCTTTATTATTTAGCGTTAGGATTGCAGCAAACAGGTTTAAGTTAATACTTTGGAACTCATCTATGCATTTGCAGCCGAGAAAACTGCAATAAAGTATTTCCATGTCAACTGTGACCTCTACTCCTTTTCATAGGTCACTCGCTGGCCTTCAGACTCTCGGCGTTGAAATTCCATTTAGGTAATTTGTGTACAGATAGAAAAAAGTAAATGTCAAGATGATACCATGCGATAAATCACTTTGAGTTAAAGTTCAAAATTGCAATCGAATCTAAAAATATCAGAGGCACATTTGCGAACACGTGCCATTTCTAAAACATACAGCCGAAAGGCTCCGGGCTCCTTTCCAGTTAAGATAATTATAATGTATTTATTTATTTATTACGTGAACATTACAGGTTTCTCCAATTAAAATGTTTACATAAGAAATCACATATTTTTGTGACTACAAACAGAGTGGGAAAAACATATAATGACCCAATTACTATAGAATCAATTACATAAAACCTCTTAAGATAAACAAGAACAAAATGTGATAATACTGATTATATATACAAAACGTTATACTCTGTACGTTAATTATAACAGAATATAGCAAAATTAATATGATTGATGCTAAATGCATCAGTAATTAGATATGTTATGTAGCTCATTATAAATGGATTGTGTGATAACTATAGGTGAATATGTATGGGAATTTTTATTTGGAATAAAGAATATCTTATGGAACATTTTTGATATACTTTTAGGAATATAAAAGCCTACTGACCGTTTGAAGTTATGATCATCAACCGCATCATGTAATAATTTGCACAAGAGAAGGAGAAATAACATTTATTTCTTTGCGATAAGCTTTTTAAAAACTGAAGAATTGTAGAAATGAAATTAGGCAAATAATGTATTTTTTGATAAAGCGTACTTGAAAAACCTGGTTGAATGCCTTCAATGGAAGCAACGTATGTGATGGTATGACTCCCTATAATAGACGCATACACTAGTCTAGATCTTAAAAATAAATGACATAAAATAAAGGACATTTTAAATCTTTGAAGGAAGATGAATACGAATGACGAATCCAGAATTCCTATATATTATATCAACAACGTTGTTGCTTTACTTTAAAAACTTGATTGAATGGCTTCAATAAGATTAAAACTCCGATTCACCTTCAGAAAAATCAAAAGGACTACGATTTGTTTCAGTTAAACAAGACACAAACCAAACATTACATAAAGGTAAACATAAAAATAAAAATCCTTGGAAGTAACAGATTAAACTTGAAGTTAAGGTTTTCATTTACACTAAAATTATTTATCGTGCGATTTGATGTATTTCGTGCTATAAGGACTCAATATAATTGTCGTGTACTCAAGCCTGGATTTTAGAAATCAAGTGTGTAAAATAAACAAAGTTTTTAAATCTTTGAAGGAGGAGGAATTACAAATGAATTCGAGATTCCTATGTGATACATTTACATAGATTTGATAGATTTTTCAAATCAAATTATAGTTTTTTTAAATCTCATACGTTACATTAGTATAACTTTCTCTGCTCATCTACAAATTATTCTTACAAAAGCTTATTCGTCTATCCACTTCCTGTTAATAAGGTTAAGCTCTCAGTAGACATTTAACACTTCGTTGTAGGTAGAAGCTGGCCGCTATGGAATTCCTTGTTTTTTGCACAACTGCGAGAGAGAGAGAGAGAGAGAGAGAGAGAGAGGGAAAGAGAGAAAGAGAGATAAAATAATAGCGAATTACCATCAGAGAAAGGTATTTAAAAATGCAAACTAATAATAAACAATATCTCGTAAATGGTTAACGACACAAAAGGATGTGTGCTTTAACAAGATCTACAGTTTTTGTGCAGTAAGATTTTGTCTGTCTTTTATCTTTAGCAATAATAGAAAAGAAAAAAGAGGACTTCACGGACTGTTTCCAGAAAATTCCAGATATGCGTTTTGTTTGTCATGCAAATGTCTTAAACTTACGGCATTTTAATCAAAATCGTTAGAGTAATTTGTGCGAAGATAAAAAATAACGAAACATTTTCCGTGGAAAAGGCAGTTTGTAGTGGGGGGCTTTTTTTTTTAAAAATCTTCGTCTCATATCCTTGGAAGATGTTGAACTTATAGATCAAGATTGGTATTCAACTGACATCTCGTTTTTGAGTTATGCTATTCACACACACACACACACAGACACACACACATACATAAGGAGGGAGGGAGAGATACATACACAGACCTTTTTCAAAGTATACTTTTTTATATTTATTTATTCAGTGAATCTTAAAACGTCTCATTTCGGTGAAATCTCGGTATGAGTTTTTGAATGGAATATAATACTTCTACCTACGAGAGGGTTGCAAACGAGCGATTTCAACAGGTTTCAGCGCTCAGTTTTCCTGTCTCTCTCGCTGGATGATCGCTTGCATTTAGGTTTTCTATCCGCTTGCCCTGCATCGGCCGGAGGGATCGCTCCCCGGTCAGGCCGAGTGCTCATGTTCTGTTTTAACTACGAGAGTAACACAGAGTGACTGGTAAATCACACAGCTTAAAATTGGTGGGTAAGCAGCCTGCAGCAAGAATAGCATACGTATTACTTCTTAGTACTGCACTCCAGTCTCTCCTTCCTCTCATTTCCTGTACCCACCATCTTCCTTTGTCATCTGTTTCAGGGTTGTTGGGCCAGGCGACGTTGTTCGGCATCTTGCGGCAGGGCGGTGGCTTACGCTCTGTAAAAGGTTTCTTCCCTATCGTCGCTGTGGTACCGCTCAGTTAAGACTCTCTTCAGCATGAGACTCCGCTTCGGGAACCCTGGAGGTTGGTGGCTTGTGGGAAGGAACCATGGGGCGTCGGATGCATTCTATCTGGAAACATTAGGGACTCCGTTCAAGCATGCGCCCGTCGGCATCCGGATCTGGTCGCCCTTCGGCTCTCTCCCCCCATCCTTCCTTCCCAGGGGTCACGTTGAAGCATAAAGGGCCGACTGGTCTGCGTGCTCTACCCCGATTCCGGAACCCTTCTGTGAAACGTACCTTTAACTTTGCTGCATTACAGTGATTGACATCTCTGATTGTTATAGTCTGGAATCTGGGGTTCGATCTCCCGTGGTGAACAATTTTTTTGTTTCTTTGTTTCCTTTTGTAATTTAATGTTGTATAAACTTTTCATACACACACACACACACACACACACACATATATATACCAGGTGAATCAGCTGCCCCTAGGTATTCATATCTGTGCAACCCGCATTTCATAGACTAATGTGAAAACATTGACCCTTTTATCAAACAAACTGTTATTGTAGCTCTGTCCTTCTATTCGATACTATACACAACCACCATTAAGGATTAAAGGTCTGAATGAGCCAAGGAGCCGCGAAGGGCTTTAAAATGACGGCTTTTCATAGATATAATGCTTGCAAGGAGATAGAGGTATCTTTTCCCGAAGAGGAAGAGACAACACGTGCGTTGTGGCCGAGTGGATTAGCTGCCGGTATGTGGTAAAGCAACGGTTAGCTTCGGAACTTCGAGTACTCGTATAATACAAACATCGCATTGTTTTGGTTATTTTTTTTGTTTTTCCTTGTGTTTATTTTCTGTATTTTAGCATACTAATCTATTTATTTTAGTTATTGGCTCTCCTGTGAGCCAAAAGACAGAATAATTATAATCAGATAATTGTGTATCATGCTTACGATAATAATCTGTACCTATCTGGTGTTGTAAACCGTGTCCCGTAGTTAGCTTTTATTCTTTTGGGCACATATCGACCATATTAAATATAACAGCTTTTGTTTCATGTTTAAACCTTATGTTTCACTTCTTCTACTGACAAAGGATTTGTAAATGTGCTAATGTGGTAAACAGAATAATAAATTGTTACAGAGCGTGGATTTCATCAACGAAGTAAATGTTCAAAATGACGACTCTCTTCATCAATGCACATTTATGTACGTTGCCGGAAAGACCTTCTTGCATGTTGTAACATGCCCGGTGTAATCTGCCTGCATTCTTTACCTATGAGTGCCGGGAAATGTTTTGGGCTTTGCGGTTCTTCTTCTTTACGGTAGAAAAAACATGGTAATTGTTCTATTTTGTGCACACTTATAATGTTATCAAAATGTTCTTTGTGTCATAGTATCAAATTATAGGCCAAAAGAAATAAGACAAAAGGTAATAAAATTTTTGAACTTAACCCGCACTAAAGCGGCACATAGAGCAACTATGATAATACCATTCGGCCAATGCTATGTTGCGAGTTGAGGTTCCTATACGAATTAATAATAGCAAAACTCAACCCCACCTCGAATCTTTACATGCTTTTTGCAACTTCATACAGCGTTTGGAGGCCATTTTCGTAACTTTAACTCAAATAAACAAACTGCATCAGCCATTTCAATTACTGTATGAACTGAAATATGCCATAGTTCGTGACAGAAGAGAAATTATCTACCTAATGCTTAGCATTTCTTGACAAGACTGTACAACGAACCTTTGTTGGCTGACGGCTTAAATCCAATTGGTCGCACTGCTAGATCTTCCATTTTGTTTTCAAATAGCTTTGTTAACCGATGCATGTGATAAGTTGTTCCTTCAGGGGCGTTTTCAAAGGTGTGTATCAATGTATGCTAAAGAATAAAAGTTTGTAAAATCAGCTTAAAGTGCCACTGAAGCTCCCAGTGTCAGGTTGGGATGTTTTTGGCATCGACATACATGACGATAGCATTCTGTCTCGTAAAACACTTATGCACTGAGTTATCTATCCCTCCTCTATAAAGTGTTATGCAAATCAGCCTTAGAAGGAATTCAAGAAAGGCGTAAGTCACATATGTTGCTTAGCACGTTGCATGAATTAAAAAATAAATAGGGGGCAGCTGAGTCACCTGGTATAATGCATATACCAGGAGTAAGTCAGCTGATCATAGTTGTTCGCAACCATGCAACGCGCAGATTGTAATCTTACTTGAAAACATCATTCCATTTGTCAAGCAATAATTTATTTCGTATAGTGTCAAATGCAGTTAATGGTTCTTGAGCCTATGTGATATCAACGGTGAAAGGTTCCATGGTCACTAATAAACTGCCAATAGACAAAAAAGTATTTCGTAGACTAGAAAACACCTTGATATTGACATGTTTCGTGTGAGAAAGATCAGTAGAGTCTTGCTGTAGTCGAGTGGGCTCGACGTCAGCCTGTCATGAGTTGAATGGATATTTCTTAGGTTAAGGTCCCGTATGAGAATAATTTTTACTTTCTCTACCACTTGCCTCTTGAATTCAAATAAAGCATTTTCGGAAACATATCTGTGAGTCTGTGAACAGTATAACTCAAAAACGAAAAGTGGGATAAGTACCAAACTTGGTATTTAAGTTCAGTATCTTGCAAGGATGCGACACGAAGATTTTCAAGAAAATCACTTCAGCTACAACTACCTTTACATGGAACATTTGTTGAAAATTTTGATTTCCTAAAAATGGCTCTAACCATTTGATTAAAATACTGTATATTAAAGATATTTATATGACAAATAAAATGTACACCTTGAATTTTCTGGGAATAGCCTTTGAAGTCCTCTTCATTCGGAAGGAATTTTGTATGATATTGTATAACTGGTAAACGTTAAGCGATAGACATGCTACACAAAGAAATGTAGATCTCTTTAAAACACTCAATTTATTTCAAATAAGTATTTCTGTGACATAAGCCTTTCTGAGACATTCGTTCTGAGACATTTCTGGTTCGAATTGTTCATTTCTTGGTCGTTCTTTAAAACCCTTTCAACATTCAGTTGTTTCTCACGATTCCATTGAAACAGTATGGAACTTTAAGGCAGCATATAGCGTCCAGCATATTTGATTATCGCTATTCCCTTTAAATCTATAACGAAAAGTGCAATGTAGCTATTTATACGAAGTTTTATTTGGATTAAAATGTAGTAGAAGGAAAAATAAGCTTTCGTATACCTACTAATAAACGATAGAGGATAGAGAAAGTCATGTAAATGTATCATCATAAAATTATTTTCTTGTTAGTTAGTAATCATCACATTTAACGTCTTCGGGGTACTGGGTAAAGAAGGTAAATCAATTTCTGAAAAGTCACTTAAAGTCGTTTCATATACTTTTATTGGAATTTAATCCATTACATTTAGCAGCTCTTTATAAAAAATTGCAAAATAACAAGAAAGAAGACAAAACAATAGATAGTCACTACAGAATAAGTTACATATTAATATTTTAACACATTTAAAATCACATGCAAGAATAAACTGAGTTTAAAAGGCACTTGATTAATACATAAAGTGCTCAAATGTTGCCCTCTTTCGTTAATACACATTTGAAAACACTGTTGCAGAGAAGTTCTTGTGTGCTACAATGTGTGGTGCGACATGCCTGCAGACTTCGCTGATCAGCAACCGTAATTGCTTTGGGTTCTGTGGTTCTTCTGCATAGACCCATTCCTTTAAATAGCCCCACAGGAAGAAATCCAGTGGAGTGACATCAGGAGATCTAGCCAGCCCAGCGATAGGCTACCTTGACAATCCATTTTTCTGGATACATTGCGTGAAAGCAATGCCGTACAATTACGGACCCATGTGGGGAGCTCCAGCTTGCTGAAACCACATTCTCACCTGTTTCATCAGTGGCACATTTTCTAATAATAGCGGCAGATCTTCTCGAAAAAAACTGATGATATCGAATTCCCGTGAGGCTGCCTTCGAGAAAACTAGGACCCTATTAATTGATCGCCTAGGATTCCAAACCACACGTTGCCACTCCATTGCACCTGAAATGCAGTCTCTCACCCATGTAGGTTATTTATACTCCAACAACGCATATTGTGTCAGTTCACAGTTCCACTATTGCAAAACGTGGTTTCGTCACTAAATAGCACATTGTTTAAGAATCCTGTGTCAGTTCACACGTATTGCAATAACCATTTGAAAATGTCACTCGCACTTGATGGTCGCGTTTATAGAGAGCCTGATGTAGTAGTGCTAGGAATGAAATTTATTGCGGTGCAATATTCGCAACACTGGTGCCTAACTAATGTACATATCCCGTGCTATGGCCTTAAAACTGGATTGCGGGTTGTTTCCAATTTCATTACGCATCCGTTTTTCAAATCTCCAGGAGTCACTGGAGCATCCCGAGCAAGAGGTGCCTTTTTTATTGACCCTGTTTCATGGAGGCGTCTTTAAACTCTTCGAAACGTATCTGTAGTCGATTTTTTTTCTTGGAAATCATTCTTGCTACTGACATCTTGCTTCCGCTGCATTGCATCTTGCTTCACCATAGAGCAACAGCATGACCACATATTCGTTGTTTAAATACATAGCTGTATATGCCTTAGTAACAACTGATACTGTAAAGTTTAGAAGTACTGCAAAGAACACAGTTGGTAATGTCATGCCAGGTTTCGACGCAGCTGCCTGGATACTTCACATTTTGGAATACATATATACAACTTGGTTGAATGGATGAAATTTAATGCCGAAATTAGAAAGGTGTTTTAGATTATGAATTGGCTTCGTATTCAGTTTTCATGTACCACAAAAACGCATAGAGCATTCTCATCTGTTTAATGCAATTTATTTGTAATTGTCATAGAATATTTTGTTTTGTAATACCTAATCATTAATCGAAAGAAGTAAAATGGAGAGTAATTTTTTTTACCCATTACCACATTTTCGAACACGTGACTTCAAAACACTGCTTTGATTGAAACGTCATAAACCGCTCGATATCACACGATTATGGGTTCTAGCCTTTTAAAATTCAGTGCTTGCTTCGTAACTTTACTAGTATGGTATAACCCATTAGTGTAATTTTAAGTTTCTTTTGGTATTTTATCTTAATTAATGACATGGCTCAAGCTATTACGCTTGCTATACAAACTAGTAAGTGCTGTGGTTTATACGAGAATGTAGGCGTGTCTTTAACCTATCACCTTTCTTTTGCATAGATCCGCCATTTTGTTTTGAGTCATTTTTAAAGTGAATCCACAATGATAGGTGCTCGTTCAACAGGAGCTTTCGAGGGATGTGTGTACGAATGTATCGTGTAAAAAGAAGTTCATAAACTGTGTAGAAACTTGGTGAAGTCCTTAATGTAAGAGTACAATGTATTTGGAATGGATTTTGCTTTTTGCTCCTTTAATCACTTATAACTTATTCACTGAGTTGTTCAGCCGTCTGTCTATGTACATACGTGAGGTGTAGAGTGAACAGTCAAGAAAGTCTCAAGACGCATCTGGTTCTTTGTGGGTTGCAAAAATTGGAAAGAAATAGGTGTAGAAGACTCACCTGGATTATATAAATATATTTATATATATTATATAAGTAGGATATATAGGAGAGAGCTGGCTCACTTTTTTGCGTTTATATGGGAAAGGATAGGGAAAACGAAGGTAGATGCTAGGTTGAGAGAGCCTTCAAGGAGGAAAATGCGTTTATATGGGAGAGATAGGGAATACGAGGACTGACGCTAGGCTAGACAGTGGTAGGAGGGGGAGTGCGCTTTAAATGTTTGAGAAGTATAGGAACAGGAAGAGGGTGCTAGGCTAGACAGAGGTTGAGGAGTAGAGTATAGGTTATATGAGAGGTATAGGAAAACGAGGGGAGGTGTTAGGCTAGACAGAGGCTGAGTAATGTATGGTTTATATGAGCGGTATAGGAAAACGATGAGAGGTGCTAGGCTAGACAGAGGCTGAGTAATGTATGGTTTATATGAGCGGTATAGGAAAACGATGAGAGGTGTTAGACTAGACAGGGCTTGAAACGTAGTGCATGGTTTATATGAGAAGTATAGGAAAACGAGGAGAGGTATTAGGTTAGGAGAATTGAGTTTGTGTTTATAAGGAGAGACGAGAGAAAACGGAGAGAGATCCTATGATAGGATAGACAGGTGTTAAAGTTAGGTTAGATAGGAAACCAAGGAGTGATACTCAGCTAGAGGGGGGGGACAGGAGGGAATGCGCTTTTGAGAGGTAGGGGATACGGGGAGTGGTGTTAGACTAGACAGGGCTTGAAACGTAGGGCATGGTTTATATGTATGAGAAGTATAGGAACAGGAAGAGGGGTGCTAGGTTAGACAGAGGTTGAGGAGTAGAGTATAGTTTATATGAGAGCTATAGGAAAACGAGGAGAGGAGTTAGACTAGACAGAGGTTGAGGAGCAGAGTATGGTTTATGTGAGAGTCATAGGTAAACGAGAGAGGCGTTAGGCTAGACAGAGCTAGAGGAGTAGAGTATGGTTTATATGAGAGGTATAGGAACAGGAGGAGAGGTGTTAGGCTAGACAGGTAGTGTAGCAGTAGGAATATGGGCTTATATACAGGAGAGATAGGGAATAGGAGGTGCTAGACTTGAAAGCGACTTTAGACGTGAACTTAGTGGAAAACTGTTTCATGTCAATGTTCTAGACATGCCCATCACGTAACCTATTCAGGGAAAAGGTGACTCGTTCAGGGGAAAAAGGCGACTGCTCAGGGAAAAAGGAGGCTCACAAAGGGAAAAAAGATGACTCGTTTAGGGGAAAAAGGTGACTGCTCAGGGAAAAAGGTGACCCACAAAGGGAAAAAGTTCACCAGCAAAGGGAAAAACGTGACCAGCAAAGGGAAAAAGGTGACCAGTAAAGGGAAAAATGTAACCAGCAAAGGGAAAAAGGTGAACAGCAAAGGGAAAAACGTGAACAGCAAAGGGAAAAAGGTGAGCCATAAAGGGAAAAAGGTGACCTGCAACGGGAAAAGCTAACCCACTAACACTAACAGGTAAGTAATTCAGGATCATAGCAGTGTATGATTTCACAGGTAATTCAGCTAGTATCGTATGTATTTAGGCTAATTCGTCTAATAACACAGGATAGATTCCAGATGCTAACTGCATCATGGCTCTGCATGATTTCACAGATAATTCAGCTATCATCGTGGGCATTTAAGGTAATTCAGCTAGTATCACAGGAGGATAGATTCTAGGGTTGGGTATAGCATAGTTTCATATTTCACAGGTAATTCAGGTAGTATCACGGGTGCTCGTGCTAATTTAGAGCAGGAATTCGTATCAGAGCTAGTTAAGGTAATTTCACATGATTCGGGTAGTATCACAGGTATTTAAATCATTTTCACAGCCAATTCAGCTAGTATCTTGAGCATTTAAGCTAATTCAGCTAGTATCACAGGAGGCTAGATTCCAGAGGCTAACTGCATCATAGCTATGCATAATTTCACAGCTAATTCAGCTAGTATCGTAGGTATTTAGGCTAATTCAGCTAGTATCACAGGAGGTTAGATTCCAGGGTTGGGTATAGCATAGTTTCATATTTCACAGGTAATTCAGATCGTATCGTAGGTATTTAGGATAATTCAAGTAACATAGGTGTTTAGAGTAATTAAGCAAGCATTACAGGAGGGTAGGTTCCAGGGGTTGGTTATAGCCTAGTTTCGTATTTTACAGATAGTTCAGGTAATATCGTAAGTATTTGGGTAATCAGCATAGTTTCACAGATGCTCGTGATAATTTCGATCAGAGATTTGTATCACAGCTATTTAAGGTAAATGCAGGTGATTCAGGTTGTATCAATGGTATTTGTGTCATTTTAACAGGTAATTCAGATAGTGTCTAGGTATTTGGGCGATTCAAGCATCATAGGTGTTTAGAGTAACTCAGCTAGTATCACAGGAGGCTAGATTCAATGATCAGGGTTTCGTATCAGAGCTATTTAATGTAATTTCACTTGATTCGAGTAGTATCACAGGTATTTAAGTCATTTTAACGGGCAATTCAACTAGTATCACAGGTACTCATGGTAATATAGAGAGTAATTAAATTATAAAACATTTCTCATCCAACGTTACAACAATCTATATACTTTTTTCTAAATCTTACAAACTTATTATATGTTAAACAGTTATTGTACGATGCGGAGAGGGATAAACTGCATATTGGTTCACAAATTGAAAAGCTTTACGTCAACATACCTTTATTTTAGTTCGGTGTAGATGTCCCTCCCCTTTTATCTAGGCTTGAGACTAGCACTAGGATTGCTCCTAATGGCAGGGTTACCACCTTCCCTTCCATCTTCTTCTTTCTTCATCAGGCGTCAGCTATCTGCATATACAGCACACAGATAACCTTCTTTTTTAAGATTGTAGACTCACGATAAAATCTTTATCTTTAACTTACATTCTTTTAAGCACTGTTTGTAATGGCGTAATGTCCATACGCATATGTCGTTATCCCATCCTCAGCAATAATTCTTTTATCATCAAACGGAGTCAATGCAATTTTATTCACTTGCACTGTAGCAAGAGCATGCTTTCGTGATAGGATCAGATTCATAGGTGTTCTGATGATTTTACAGGTTTTAAGACAGTCTGTATAGCTGTCAAACGAAATGTACTGCTTAATAGCGCTACGTTTTATACCTTTAATCTTTTTTATCATTGACCCTTGAATATCTAAGGCATACATCTTAGGACGTAGTCCAACAAAGCGTAGGATGATTTTGCTATTAGCCTCATCTTTAAATTTTCCCAATACCTTCTTGTTCTGAGTAGAGTAACATATATGGTTGGCAGGGTAATCAGCTGTATCGAGATGCTCAAGAAAACGTAGCTTGTCCTGGTACACATCTTTAGTTGTTACACGATGAATGAACGAATCAGTGTCCATATACATAAGCTTCAGGTTTTCAGCTCCATAATAAGGCAACAAAACGTTGTAATGATAGTTATACATTAATGTCTTGGAGATATCCAACACACTCATACCAATGTATATAGGCTTGTTGAATACAATCTGACGAGAGGCCATATGTACAGCAGCTAGATTATCAGCATATATCGTCCTGTCGATAAACGTAGGCTTGGCGATCAGCTTCTCTAGAGTTTTTTCATTGGTCACCAGTCGTATATCCATACGGTTACGCAGGTTCTCCATAGTTTTTCCAAACATAGCGTTGTTAAAGAGCTTGTAGAGATCCTTCTCGAAATCATTTGCAGCTTGTTGTCGTAGCCTGTTGTTAAATTCCACATAAGGTTTCAACCACTGAGACTGTCGGAATTGTAGCACACGATGGATTTTTGTTAGTCGTAGTCCATGACTAAGAGCTTGCTTCAAAGCCATGTAATGCACTACATACTTCTTTCGAGGTCCAAGATGGGGTATCAGTTTCTTTGTAGATGCTTCCAATGGTTTCATACACTCTGGCAGGAAAGGTAGATCGTTGTGTAGATCGTGAAGTTCTGCAGGATACTCGATGTCAACTTCTAATATGTACCCATGAGGATCATCTTCTTGTAGTGTTTCTAAGTTGATTTCTTCAGGTGACACCCACTGAAATCCAGCAAAAGGAAGAGCGTGACACATTGCCCACCCATATTGGTTATTAGCGTCCTCGTATGTGATAAATTGGGTTGGTCTCGACGGATCAAACTTATCCATATAAGTGTTATTAGCCTCAGCATACCGATGGGAAACTTGGCATAAACCTCCTCTTATACCTGATTCCACCATGAGTAGTTGATCATAATCTTGTAACAGCTCTAACTTAATCCCAGTATACAGTAACATGGCGTCCCATGTAAGACCTGGAGAGGTAAAATAATGGGCAGGATCAACTTTGTGTGTTTTAAGGGTTTGCTCTCTGAACGTCTCAAAGACATCAGCTAGGAGAAGTACATCCGAAGTTAAGTAGAGATCGCTGTACTCTCCCAGGTTTCTCACATTGAACAGCTCCCATACATTTCTAGCATGATCGTAGTCAGTATCAGTAATTTCTTCTTCATTTAATCTATTGTAGAAGGAGTCCTTAGGAGGCAAGCAGGTCTCGTTCAGGACATCCCATGACGTAACAAAATCATATGGAAATACACCCTTACGGGTCATCAACTTCAATTTGTCTTCTCCAAAGTACTTTAGCGTTTCAGGATACGAGGTTAGATTTTTTACCAACTTATCCAAGCTTGTACTGAGGAATCGGAAGCTATCCACAAATCGAAGCTTTATATCTCCTACATACTTGGTGAATGAGATATAGCTTTCTTCAGAGTTAGGAATTACCTCCACACGTTCACTTGTGCACCCCAGCTCCTTAACAATGAAATGCGAGTCATATCCGCTAAGGTTATGCATGAAGACTGGTATATATTTAGGTGTTTTACAGGCTAAATTACATTCATTATGAAGACTTCCACGATATTCACCGCTGATGTGATCATGGTCGCGTACTTTATAGTTCTCTTCTGTAAAGGGTTTTCCACACAAGTAGCATGCTGAAGAAGACTCAAAATCCTTTTGCTGTTGATCCGTAAGTTTCAGAGGCTTAGCAGATTTGTATATATTACCAATCATTTCTGCAAGAGATGTAAGGTACAGCATAAACTTCTGAGCAGCATCAGCACCACGATACACATAGGGTTGCTTAGGAAGACCAGTTTCGAGATGTTCAACACTGGATGTAGGCTTCACGTAAACACAGAAGCTCATTGGTGTGTGCTCTTGATAAGGGGTTGTATAGGAAGTTTCAGGATTGGGTATACACGTATGGCATGGAGTGAGAATACTCTCAAAATCAGCATAGATGACATAAGGTACTTTCAGCATCCTCTCAACATTTTTAAACTGAACAATTGATTTCTCCTTGGTAGGCATAACTACCCTCGCAACACCATGTTGAATACAGAAGGCTACATGTTCTTGCAGTTTTTCCTGTCCACTTCGTCCATATCGATCATCAAAATGTGTAAAGCAGCGCTTACAAGTATAAACCCGTCCATTATGGTTAGTTTTCTGGCGTCGAACGAGTTTCTCAAAATTCTTTATATACACGTAGTGATGTTTTCCACTGCTGTCATTCAATAGTAGCAGGTCGCGATGTACAGGTAGTTCAATGTCAGCAACCTTTATTGGATACACTTCATGCTTCTCATCCAGCCCGAAAACGTTAATGGATATCTTGTTAAACTTCTCAAATTTAGGTATTTGAGAAAGTGGAGTAGGGTAGGAAACACAGCTGAAGTCGTACTTGTCTTGAAGTTGTTTGTATTTGTTCACACGCAGTGCATTCTTCCCTATGAATTTAGCTAATACAGAGTACATGAAACATTTCTCGTCGCTAAAGTTCTGGATGTTTATACATGCTTTCCTTGCTTCAACAGCTGACGGTAGTGGTATGTAGCTACTTCCTCGTAACGGGTTGTACTTGTTGATACGAAGTCGAACTCCTTCCACAGCAAGCAAAGCCCAGCTGCTACCCTTAAGCTGAGACTCCTCCATTTCAGTCACCAATTTCTTGAATTTCACTTCCATCGTTGAGTCCAGATCAGTTTCCAGGAAAACAGCTTGATTCCGTGCTTTAAATGTTTTGTCACAGGTTTCTCCAATACTGTTAACAAATCGACACTCAGCCAGCAGATTAATTTTAACACTCTTATGAATGCTAAGCTCTTTATGCACAGCCTGGATTATACGTTGTTTTGCCTCTTGCAGATACATATTTAGGTCCTTAGCTGATTCGCATCGTATAAAATACGATTTCAATCGTCCTTCGAATGAAGTTTCGTATTCTTTCATATCACAGTCCTCCATTGTTGACAGTAACTGATGTTTAGTTGGCTCCAATCTTCTTTTCTTCTGAGGGCTGCTTATTTCACATATATCTTCGTGTCGCTGTCCCTTATAACAATCTTTGAAGGTTACATTACAATGTTTACATTTGAAGAGCTTCTTGCAGCTCATCTCGTGTCTTCTCTTGTCATAACCTCGGAGGAACTTCTTCCCACATTTTCCGCATGCATATCCAGTAGCGCTTGGAATAATATCCTTATACGCTGAGTTATTCATCTTTATTCTTGATGTAATAACGTATTAATCACTGATCAATGAAATGTAGACCTCTTCACCTTGACACCACTTTAGAAAGCTGATTATTCTTGGAGAGAACACGATGTTAACACCTCAAGACTAATTAGCACAATGAAGTCCAATGCCCTAGATCACCATATTTATAGAGGGAGCACGAACCTTTTAGATCAATCATAAACTCGCTCCATAACCACCTGTATATGATCGCTCAACGTGTACTAACCCCCCAGCCATATAACCTCAAGTCTAGAGACAGGATGTTTATGACGTCACACCCAGAGACAGGATGTCTGGCAGCATCAAACACGTTTAAACTCGTCTCATAACTACCTGCTTATGCTGTCACACCAGCAAGAGAAGTATTCCCACACGCTCATTCAGACATATATTTCAAATTCAAGCCCACCACCACCATCACCACCTATTGTACCAAGGTTAATTCAAGCTGTATTATCACAATACTTAAAAGTAAAAGCTTAAAAGGAAACCTAGAAGATTTTCCCCCTTATTTACTTAATTATCTCATGTTTTCATTCCCTTTTCAATTCTTCCTTTCCATCTTCTCACAGAAAGCCCATTACATTTCACTACAATCATGAGAAAAGCAATTTTTCCATAGTTACACAGATTCTAAGCTTCTAAATCGAACCGGGTAATACTTTTAATAAATGTATTTTAGCTCCCCAATATCAGCATCTACCATTTAATCTTTACTCGAACCTGATATGATCCATAAGCTTGAAGAGATATGAAATCACCCCTTCGGGATTCGATCTGAGTACTTTAAAGTAATATTTGTCATGATAACGATATTTAAGGACTAGATACTCTGTTTGCGTTTACCTTGACAGGTTTATCTAAATTAAATTACGAGTTATTAAATTTATAATTAAATTACATTTTATCGGTATTCGAACCCAGAACACCAGGAACAAGATAATTTATAATATTAGTCTGACATGTTTAAAGGTGCTGTATGCAGTTACATTATCGATCTAAGTGATATATTCTAGTGTACAGAGGAAAATTAAGAAAGTCATTAAAAGATGGGGAATCGAACCAAGCACAACTGATTGGCAATTATATACAGCATTAATCACCCAGTACAGAACCTATCAATCATGCTTTAGTGCACTCCTCTACCTCACTTAGTTCCCGAGATAATGAAAATTTAAAAATTAAGGATCGAACCCAGGACGTCAGGTATCTAATTACACATTTACAAGATACTACCTAATAACATAAACGCAATAAAGTTTATTTGGCGTCTTTATCTTAATTGGTTTAGGAGTTATTAAATTTATAAGTAAATTCCATCGAATCAGTATTCGAACCCAGAAAACCAAGAACAAAATAATTTATAATATGAGTTTGGTATGCTTAAAGGTGCTGTATGTAGTTACAGCATCAATCTAACTGATATTTTCTAGAGTATAGAGTAAAATTAAGAAAGTCATTAAAAAATCGGGATTCGAACTAGAGACAACTGATTAAAAATTATATACAGTATTAATTACGCATTATAACAGCTATCAAACATGCTTTGGTCCATTCCTCTAGCTTTCTTAGTTTCCGAGATAAGGAAGTTTTTAAAATTAAGGATCAACAGTAGAAATAAAATGTATGTTCTGGCACACAGAGAGATGCCGACATCTGATAAAGTTCTTTGATCTATGCCGGCAAGCTCCGCCCATTTTATTTCTACTGTTGATCCTTAATTTTAAAAACTTCATTATCTCGGAAACTATGAAAGCTAGAGGAATGGACCAAAGCATGTTTGATAGCTGTTATAATGTGTAATTAATACTGTATATAATTTTTAATCAGTTGTCTCTAGTTCGAATCCCGATTTTTAATGACTTGCTTAATTTTACTCTATACTCTAGAAAATATCAGTTAGATTGATGCTGTAACTACATACAGCACCTTTAAGCATACCAAACTCATATTATAAATTATTTTGTTCTTGGTGTTCTGGGTTCGAATACTGATTCGATGGAATTTACTTATAAATTTAATAACTCCTAAACCAATTAAGATAAAGACGCTAAATAAACTTTATTGCGTTTATGTTATTAGGTAGTATCTTGTAAATGTGTAATTAGATACCTGACGTCCTGGGTTCGATTCTTAATTTTTAAATTTTCATTATCTCGGGAACTAAGTGAGGTAGAGGAGTGCACTAAAGCATGATTGATAGGTTCTGTACTGGGTGATTAATGCTGTATATAATTGCCAATCAGTTGTGCTTGGTTCGATTCCCCATCTTTTAATGACTTTCTTAATTTTCCTCTGTACACTAGAATATATCACTTAGATCGATAATGTAACTGCATACAGCACCTTTAAACATGTCAGACTAATATTATAAATTATCTTGTTCCTGGTGTTCTGGGTTCGAATACCGATAAAATGTAATTTAATTATAAATTTAATAACTCGTAATTTAATTTAGATAAACCTGTCAAGGTAAACGCAAACAGAGTATCTAGTCCTTAAATATCGTTATCGTGACAAATATTACTTTAAAGTACTCAGATCGAATCCCGAAGGGGTGATTTCATATATCTTTAAGCTTATGGATCATATCAGGTTCGAGTAAAGATTAAATGGTGGATGCTGATATTGGGGAGCTAAAATACATTTATTAAAAGTATTACCCGGTTCGATTTAGAAGCTTAGAATCTGTGTAACTATGGAAAAATTGCTTTTCTCATGATTGTAGTGAAATGTAATGGGCTTTCTGTGAGAAGATGGAAAGGAAGAATTGAAAAGGGAATGAAAACATGAGATAATTAAGTAAATAAGGGGGAAAATCTTCTAGGTTTCCTTTTAAGCTTTTACTTTTAAGTATTGTGATAATACAGCTTGAATTAACCTTGGTACAATAGGTGGTGATGGTGGTGGTGGGCTTGAATTTGAAATATATGTCTGAATGAGCGTGTGGGAATACTTCTCTTGCTGGTGTGACAGCATAAGCAGGTAGTTATGAGACGAGTTTAAACGTGTTTGATGCTGCCAGACATCCTGTCTCTGGGTGTGACGTCATAAACATCCTGTCTCTAGACTTGAGGTTATATGGCTGGGGGGTTAGTACACGTTGAGCGATCATATACAGGTGGTTATGGAGCGAGTTTATGATTGATCTAAAAGGTTCGTGCTCCCTCTATAAATATGGTGATCTAGGGCATTGGACTTCATTGTGCTAATTAGTCTTGAGGTGTTAACATCGTGTTCTCTCCAAGAATAATCAGCTTTCTAAAGTGGTGTCAAGGTGAAGAGGTCTACATTTCATTGATCAGTGATTAATACGTTATTACATCAAGAATAAAGATGAATAACTCAGCGTATAAGGATATTATTCCAAGCGCTACTGGATATGCATGCGGAAAATGTGGGAAGAAGTTCCTCCGAGGTTATGACAAGAGAAGACACGAGATGAGCTGCAAGAAGCTCTTCAAATGTAAACATTGTAATGTAACCTTCAAAGATTGTTATAAGGGACAGCGACACGAAGATATATGTGAAATAAGCAGCCCTCAGAAGAAAAGAAGATTGGAGCCAACTAAACATCAGTTACTGTCAACAATGGAGGACTGTGATATGAAAGAATACGAAACTTCATTCGAAGGACGATTGAAATCGTATTTTATACGATGCGAATCAGCTAAGGACCTAAATATGTATCTGCAAGAGGCAAAACAACGTATAATCCAGGCTGTGCATAAAGAGCTTAGCATTCATAAGAGTGTTAAAATTAATCTGCTGGCTGAGTGTCGATTTGTTAACAGTATTGGAGAAACCTGTGACAAAACATTTAAAGCACGGAATCAAGCTGTTTTCCTGGAAACTGATCTGGACTCAACGATGGAAGTGAAATTCAAGAAATTGGTGACTGAAATGGAGGAGTCTCAGCTTAAGGGTAGCAGCTGGGCTTTGCTTGCTGTGGAAGGAGTTCGACTTCGTATCAACAAGTACAACCCGTTACGAGGAAGTAGCTACATACCACTACCGTCAGCTGTTGAAGCAAGGAAAGCATGTATAAACATCCAGAACTTTAGCGACGAGAAATGTTTCATGTACTCTGTATTAGCTAAATTCATAGGGAAGAATGCACTGCGTGTGAACAAATACAAACAACTTCAAGACAAGTACGACTTCAGCTGTGTTTCCTACCCTACTCCACTTTCTCAAATACCTAAATTTGAGAAGTTTAACAAGATATCCATTAACGTTTTCGGGCTGGATGAGAAGCATGAAGTGTATCCAATAAAGGTTGCTGACATTGAATTACCTGAACATCGCGACCTGCTACTATTGAATGACAGCAGTGGAAAACATCACTACGTGTATATAAAGAATTTTGAGAAACTCGTTCGACGCCAGAAAACTAACCATAATGGACGGGTTTATACTTGTAAGCGCTGCTTTACACATTTTGATGATCGATATGGACGAAGTGGACAGGAAAAACTGCAAGAACATGTAGCCTTCTGTATTCAACATGGTGTTGCGAGGGTAGTTATGCCTACCAAGGAGAAATCAATTGTTCAGTTTAAAAATGTTGAGAGGATGCTGAAAGTACCTTATGTCATCTATGCTGATTTTGAGAGTATTCTCACTCCATGCCATACGTGTATACCCAATCCTGAAACTTCCTATACAACCCCTTATCAAGAGCACACACCAATGAGCTTCTGTGTTTACGTGAAGCCTACATCAAGTGTTGAACATCTCGAAACTGGTCTTCCTAAGCAACCCTATGTGTATCGTGGTGCTGATGCTGCTCAGAAGTTTATGCTGTACCTTACATCTCTTGCAGAAATGATTGGTAATGTATACAAATCTGCTAAGCCTCTGAAACTTACGGATCAACAGCAAAAGGATTTTGAGTCTTCCTCAGCATGCTACTTGTGTGGAAAACCCTTTACAGAAGAGAACTATAAAGTACGCGACCATGATCACATCAGCGGTGAATATCGTGGAAGTCTTCATAATGAATGTAATTTAGCCTGTAAAACACCTAAATATATACCAGTCTTCATGCATAACCTTAGCGGATATGACTCGCATTTCATTGTTAAGGAGCTGGGGTGCACAAGTGAACGTGTGGAGGTAATTCCTAACTCTGAAGAAAGCTATATCTCATTCACCAAGTATGTAGGAGATATAAAGCTTCGATTTGTGGATAGCTTCCGATTCCTCAGTACAAGCTTGGATAAGTTGGTAAAAAATCTAACCTCGCATCCTGAAACGCTAAAGTACTTTGGAGAAGACAAATTGAAGTTGATGACCCGTAAGGGTGTATTTCCATATGATTTTGTTACGTCATGGGATGTCCTGAACGAGACCTGCTTGCCTCCTAAGGACTCCTTCTACAATAGATTAAATGAAGAAGAAATTACTGATACTGACTGCGATCATGCTAGAAATGTATGGGAGCTGTTCAATGTGAGAAACCTGGGAGAGTACAGCGATCTCTACTTAACTTCGGATGTACTTCTCCTAGCTGATGTCTTTGAGACGTTCAGAGAGCAAACCCTTAAAACACACAAAGTTGATCCTGCCCATTATTTTACCTCTCCAGGTCTTACATGGGACGCCATGTTACTGTATACTGGGATTAAGTTAGAGCTGTTACAAGATTATGATCAACTACTCATGGTGGAATCAGGTATAAGAGGAGGTTTATGCCAAGTTTCCCATCGGTATGCTGAGGCTAATAACACTTATATGGATAAGTTTGATCCGTCGAGACCAACCCAATTTATCACATACGCTCTTCCTTTTGCTGGATTTCAGTGGGTGTCACCTGAAGAAATCAACTTAGAAACACTACAAGAAGATGATCCTCATGGGTACATATTAGAAGTTGACATCGAGTATCCTGCAGAACTTCACGATCTACACAACGATCTACCTTTCCTGCCAGAGTGTATGAAACCATTGGAAGCATCTACAAAGAAACTGATACCCCATCTTGGACCTCGAAAGAAGTATGTAGTGCATTACATGGCTTTGAAGCAAGCTCTTAGTCATGGACTACGACTAACAAAAATCCATCGTGTGCTACAATTCCGACAGTCTCAGTGGTTGAAACCTTATGTGGAATTTAACAACAGGCTACGACAACAAGCTGCAAATGATTTCGAGAAGGATCTCTACAAGCTCTTTAACAACGCTATGTTTGGAAAAACTATGGAGAACCTGCGTAACCGTATGGATATACGACTGGTGACCAATGAAAAAACTCTAGAGAAGCTGATCGCCAAGCCTACGTTTATCGACAGGACGATATATGCTGATAATCTAGCTGCTGTACATATGGCCTCTCGTCAGATTGTATTCAACAAGCCTATATACATTGGTATGAGTGTGTTGGATATCTCCAAGACATTAATGTATAACTATCATTACGACGTTTTGTTGCCTTATTATGGAGCTGAAAACCTGAAGCTTATGTATATGGACACTGATTCGTTCATTCATCGTGTAACAACTGAAGATGTGTACCAGGACAAGCTACGTTTTCTTGAGCATCTCGATACAGCTGATTACCCTGCCAACCATATATGTTACTCTACTCAGAACAAGAAGGTATTGGGAAAATTTAAAGATGAGGCTAATAGCAAAATCATCCTAAGCTTTGTTGGACTACGTCCTAAGATGTATGCCTTAGATATTCAAGGGTCAATGATAAAAAAGATTAAAGGTATAAAACGTAGCGCTATTAAGCAGTACATTTCGTTTGACAGCTATACAGACTGTCTTAAAACCTGTAAAATCATCAGAACACCTATGAATCTGATCCTATCACGAAAGCATGCTCTTGCTACAGTGCAAGTGAATAAAATTGCATTGACTCCGTTTGATGATAAAAGAATTATTGCTGAGGATGGGATAACGACATATGCGTATGGACATTACGCCATTACAAACAGTGCTTAAAAGAATGTAAGTTAAAGATAAAGATTTTATCGTGAGTCTACAATCTTAAAAAAGAAGGTTATCTGTGTGCTGTATATGCAGATAGCTGACGCCTGATGAAGAAAGAAGAAGATGGAAGGGAAGGTGGTAACCCTGCCATTAGGAGCAATCCTAGTGCTAGTCTCAAGCCTAGATAAAAGGGGAGAGACATCTACACCGAACTAAAATAAAGGTATGTTGACGTAAAGCTTTTCAATTTGTGAACCAATATGCAGTTTATCCCTCTCCGCATCGTACAATAACTGTTTAACATATAATAAGTTTGTAAGATTTAGAAAAAAGTATATAAATTGTTGTAACGTTGGATGAGAAATGTTTTATAATTTAATTACTCTCTATATTACCATGAGTACCTGTGATACTAGTTGAATTGCCCGTTAAAATGACTTAAATACCTGTGATACTACTCGAATCAAGTGAAATTACATTAAATAGCTCTGATACGAAACCCTGATCATTGAATCTAGCCTCCTGTGATACTAGCTGAGTTACTCTAAACACCTATGATGCTTGAATCGCCCAAATACCTAGACACTATCTGAATTACCTGTTAAAATGACACAAATACCATTGATACAACCTGAATCACCTGCATTTACCTTAAATAGCTGTGATACAAATCTCTGATCGAAATTATCACGAGCATCTGTGAAACTATGCTGATTACCCAAATACTTACGATATTACCTGAACTATCTGTAAAATACGAAACTAGGCTATAACCAACCCCTGGAACCTACCCTCCTGTAATGTTTGCTTAATTACTCTAAACACCTATGTTACTTGAATTATCCTAAATACCTACGATACGATCTGAATTACCATTGAAATATGAAACTATGCTATACCCAACCCTGGAATCTAACCTCCTGTGATACTAGCTGAATTAGCCTAAATACCTACGATACTAGCTGAATTAGCTGTGAAATTATGCATAGCTATGATGCAGTTAGCCTCTGGAATCTAGCCTCCTGTGATACTAGCTGAATTAGCTTAAATGCTCAAGATACTAGCTGAATTGGCTGTGAAAATGATTTAAATACCTGTGATACTACCCGAATCATGTGAAGTTACCTTAACTAGCTCTGATACGAATTCCTGCTCTAAATTAGCACGAGCACCCGTGATACTACCTGAATTACCTGTGAAATATGAAACTATGCTATACCCAACCCTAGAATCTATCCTCCTGTGATACTAGCTGAATTACCTTAAATGCCCACGATGCTAGCTGAATTATCTGTGAAATCATGCAGAGCCATGATGCAGTTAGCATCTGGAATCTATCCTGTGTTATTAGACGAATTAGCCTAAATACATACGATACTAGCTGAATTACCTGTGAAATCATACACTGCTATGATCCTGAATTACTTACCTGTTAGTGTTAGTGGGTTAGCTTTTCCCGTTGCAGGTCACCTTTTTCCCTTTATGGCTCACCTTTTTCCCTTTGCTGTTCACGTTTTTCCCTTTGCTGTTCACCTTTTTCCCTTTGCTGGTTACATTTTTCCCTTTACTGGTCACCTTTTTCCCTTTGCTGGTCACGTTTTTCCCTTTGCTGGTGAACTTTTTCCCTTTGTGGGTCACCTTTTTCCCTGAGCAGTCACCTTTTTCCCCTAAACGAGTCATCTTTTTTCCCTTTGTGAGCCTCCTTTTTCCCTGAGCAGTCGCCTTTTTCCCCTGAACGAGTCACCTTTTCCCTGAATAGGTTACGTGATGGGCATGTCTAGAACATTGACATGAAACAGTTTTCCACTAAGTTCACGTCTAAAGTCGCTTTCAAGTCTAGCACCTCCTATTCCCTATCTCTCCTGTATATAAGCCCATATTCCTACTGCTACACTACCTGTCTAGCCTAACACCTCTCCTCCTGTTCCTATACCTCTCATATAAACCATACTCTACTCCTCTAGCTCTGTCTAGCCTAACGCCTCTCTCGTTTACCTATGACTCTCACATAAACCATACTCTGCTCCTCAACCTCTGTCTAGTCTAACTCCTCTCCTCGTTTTCCTATAGCTCTCATATAAACTATACTCTACTCCTCAACCTCTGTCTAACCTAGCACCCCTCTTCCTGTTCCTATACTTCTCATACATATAAACCATGCCCTACGTTTCAAGCCCTGTCTAGTCTAACACCACTCCCCGTATCCCCTACCTCTCAAAAGCGCATTCCCTCCTGTCCCCCCCCCCTCTAGCTGAGTATCACTCCTTGGTTTCCTATCTAACCTAACTTTAACACCTGTCTATCCTATCATAGGATCTCTCTCCGTTTTCTCTCGTCTCTCCTTATAAACACAAACTCAATTCTCCTAACCTAATACCTCTCCTCGTTTTCCTATACTTCTCATATAAACCATGCACTACGTTTCAAGCCCTGTCTAGTCTAACACCTCTCATCGTTTTCCTATACCGCTCATATAAACCATACATTACTCAGCCTCTGTCTAGCCTAGCACCTCTCATCGTTTTCCTATACCGCTCATATAAACCATACATTACTCAGCCTCTGTCTAGCCTAACACCTCCCCTCGTTTTCCTATACCTCTCATATAACCTATACTCTACTCCTCAACCTCTGTCTAGCCTAGCACCCTCTTCCTGTTCCTATACTTCTCAAACATTTAAAGCGCACTCCCCCTCCTACCACTGTCTAGCCTAGCGTCAGTCCTCGTATTCCCTATCTCTCCCATATAAACGCATTTTCCTCCTTGAAGGCTCTCTCAACCTAGCATCTACCTTCGTTTTCCCTATCCTTTCCCATATAAACGCAAAAAAGTGAGCCAGCTCTCTCCTATATATCCTACTTATATATGTGTGTATTTATTTTTTTTATACGGGTAGCCGAGCTCATTAAAGAACGGACTCGTGATCAGGAAGTCCTCGGTTCAAATCCAGCGAGAACCGTCCTCTCGACAGGTATTTTTCCAAGTTTTTCTCAGTTCTAGTAACTGGCAAATGCCGGGAAGGTACTTTAAGCTTAAGCCTGAAAAGTTTCCTTCCCAAATTTTATATTCCCAATAATAGTTCCATTTCATGTACCACCAGTGTCCACCGCCTGCGGTGCCCTGTGTAGTAAGAACGGACGTTAAACACTACCGGGGAAAAAAAGAAGAACCAACAAAAGCTGTCAGATGGACGATGCATAGCGCCTTCGTTTTACAAATGATTTAATAAAGATACTGAATCAATAATTGAGAGAAAAATAAACATAGTATAATATATGTTATATAATAAAGACTAAATTTTGTAAGAATTTATATCAGGAAGATTAATGAGCGTATATAAAAATAACTAAACCAATCCACAAAGGCTTGAACAAGGATGGGATGTTTTCATATTTTGGAAGAAGGAAGCAAGACCAGACAAGGGCATCTATGATATACTGGGATCTGCATTGCCTTTCCTAAGTGTGTTTGAGGATTGTTCAGTACTTGGGCATAATGCAACTATGAGGGCTTTTGTAAAGCTTTTGCGATTTTTTTCATTAACGTTCATTAAAAGTTGAGAGGAGAAAACAAATCAACTGACTTGAACACTTCTAAAGCGCCAAAAAGTTGTTTTCCAAAGAATATTGTGTAATGTCTAAATTATGTCAGTATATCATTTAAAGGCTCTTATCGAGTTTTGTTTCAGTTCTCCAGTCACGTTCTCCTCCAGCTGGAAAAAGGCAACAAATCCTCCAGCTCTCCTTGAATTCTCCTACCCAGAATACAACACCTGGAAGCTGTCTGAACACTACAAAAGAATCATAAATGTTCAATAAAATACTTTATTTGAATAAAAAGTAAGCATGATATGCAGATTTATGTGTATTTGGTTCTTTATTTTTTAATTCATCACAAAAAATTCTTTTCCTTATTGCCTTCTACCAGCACAAATGTTCTTTACCTGAATGTAAAATATACTGAACAGTTTGTTTTCCAGAATACCAAATCATCGATAGAGCCGAATTTGTGTACATACGATTTCGATGAAGTGAAAAAGGAGAGAATCTTTTCTATATTTAACTTGTTGCGGAATAACATACCGTCAGTGTTCGTAGTCTACGTGACTGTGTATTAAGGTTTTCTGGAAATAAGTTTCTCTCGTATCGTAATAGGGATATCATCTTTGTCCTCCGGCATTTCTGTAAAATTGCACTTTTTGACAAATTCATGCGTACAATGCAAAGGACGTCACAAACTTGTGTTTTATTGCATATTACTTCAAGATTCAGTCATGGGTACCTACTGGTGCATTGGTGAAGCTGCGTGCCAATGAAGAAACCACTAAAAATACAAGTTTCTGTTGGTGTCAATGATTTTGAGCTGAGAACAAGATATAGCGCTCACAGTGGACACGTGCTTTGTTTAATATTTTTATACATCTCCTTGAGCTATACAGCTTAATGTCAGATACTTTTTTTTAAAACTGTTCCTACAAAGGCAGCTTTAGCCTGACTGGGTTTACGGAGAAGTTAGTAGCAAGTTCCATAATTTACGAAGTTCTACATAAATGAATACAAAGGCAGTTAAATAATTTCTTTGGACAGAAATGGGAACAGAATTTACATTTTCAATTTTCAGTGATCAATCTCTAGGAAAAGAGAAAAAAAAAAGTTAGTTCTGAAGCTACATTTTCCGTTCGTTGACCCACACGTTAACTCCTTCTTTATTAAGTCAGCTGACTTACTTTAATGTTCTTGTAGTTGATATATTTCTTTCAGTTGCAAAATACACCAAATATTTAGAATGAATAAACTAGCCTTGATTTAATAGAAAATTATTGGGGACGTGAACTTGTGACAGAGAGTCAATAACCAAAATTTAATATTTGTAAATATTCACAAAAGAAACCAGGATGATATAGTTTTGTTGCCGATTTTAATCTGTGGTCAACAGATGGAAAATATTTTGATGTTATTAATGTTATATCTGTTAATAAGCCATAGTTTCTATTTTATGACATAGTTTTGATCATTAACACGATTTATTTCAAATTAATTGATAAAACCTATTTTACAGCTATTGAAGTAAAGCTAATTTGAATAGGAATTTGTTGCTGACAATGTTGTCTTAAGTTTATTCCCCCCCCCTTTACTTTCTATAAAGAGCAGTGACTTATTCTTCTCTATTTTCTGTATAAGATCAAATTACTGTAATGGTTTACATGTAACTTAAGGACCAAACATCTCGTAAATCCCATATTGCATCCCATATTGATTTGCTTCTTGCTTATTTTAATATATTTAATTAAGTAGTAGGTCTTATTGTAATTTTGGTTTCAATTAATAAATAAGGATATACGCAGTGGATCAATTTTAAAATTGGCAGCGAATTTTTAATAAAAGGGATACTTTGTAGTTTGAAAATATGCATGAATAAAAGTAGACTTTATAGAGGAACACAAATTACTCTTTTACACTTACCTCCTTTAAGGACTTCACAGCGAGTAGCTGTACAGGGGAAGATTTGTAAGCTTTTTAAGGATCGTAATCAACATGCAGTAAAATAATCATACAAGCACACTCGTATGTAGCTGCGCACGTGCATTGGTGTGGGCGCGCGCTCGCATTTAAATAATGTAGAACGCTGCAGAGGTGGATATCTTATATTCACATAAAGTAGAATGTTTTTTTTCTTTATGCATCTGATATGTTACAATCAGACTATTTTCTCTACCCTCTCTTCTACAAACTATTCTTACAAATAATGGTTTGCGATAATCAAAAATTTAAAAGCGGGCCGCTGTGTCATCGATGGCTTTAAAATTCAATTCATTGCAGGCCACGAGAAAAAAATCTGATATGTTACATTTGCCTAACTTTATCAACCAACTCTTCTACAAATTATTCTTACAAAAGATTTTTCTCCTGTCTATTTAACGTGTAGTAGAGATAAATGTGTGCAGAAACGGTTTTCATTTTGAGTACAAGGGGAATTCAGGAGGTAATAACGACAGCCAGGCCTTTAAAAAGTGGGTCGCTATATGATGGCTTTGAAATTCCTCTCTGTGTTACTACGAGAAACAACTGAATGGCTACTTAAAATTAAAAAAGGTTGAAAGTATTTCAAAATTCAAACCAATAACAACGAATATTACGGACATGTTAATGCCACAAAAAGTATTTCACATAGCTGCATACTTTATCAAGATCTACATTTTTTGCGCTTATACTTTACCACTTATACAACAGCCATTCGGAACAAAGAGGACTTTAACAAACTATCCTCTGAGATTACATTTATTTGATACGCAAATACTTTAAACATTTGGTGTTTTTATCGAAATCTTTAGACATATTTAAATAATAATGAAAAAGGCTCCGTGAAAAGAGTATTTTGGTGGAGATTATATTTAAAATCTTCATGTCGCATCCTTGGAAGTGCTTAATTTAAACACCAACTTTTTGTATTGAGGAGACATTTCGTTTATGAGTATTGCTGTTCATAACCAGACACAGACACATGCGCGCGCCAGCGCGCGGACCTTTTACTAATAAACCAGTCCTATTTTATTCAGGGAACCTAAAAACGTATGTTTCCGAAGAAATTTTTATGTAGAATTTTTGAATAAAATACAATACCTTTTCTATTTGCTATAGGTAAGTAAAGAAACTAAAAATACTTTGTGTTGCATTCACATGACTTTATCGCCTAATATCACATATACAGAATGAACTATTTAAGTGAGATTAAAATATCTCAAAAACTAAGCGTTGTTAAAAGAAATGCCTTTGATAAAACTTGCGTGATATTATGGGGGAAAGTAAATGCCATTAGTCGTGTTTTGTTTGGAGGATGTTATGATGGTCATTTTAGTGTCAATTTAACTTTTTAAAATGGGAACCTACAATTAGCGACAAATTAAATTGACTCTAAAATGACCATCATAACGTCTTACAAATAAAACACGACTAATGCATTTACTTTCCCCCATAATATCAAGCAAATTTTATTCAAGAAATTTCTTTCTACAACGCTTAGTTTTGCAGATATTGTAGAGTTTCAACTTAAATAGTCCTCCCTGTACATTTATTTATTTTATGTTCTTTAACTACACTGGCCTTATCGGCCGCCTTTCCTTTGGAACATATTATTGCCTACAGGCAACGGTGTTAACACTGTTCGCTTGTCCTTGGATTTCCAGCAATTTTTGGGTTTTAATCATTAGATCACACACACACACACACAAGCTCATTCATACATCCAGACTCTGGGGAGGATAGGGAGTAATCTTGGCTAGAGAAAAATTTCCAAGTGCTCTACCGATTGAGCTACGAGGCCAGCCTGTATAGCTTTATGAGGAGTACAATCTAAAAGAGGAGCACAATAGGCTGAAGCGATATTCAAATCTTTTAAAACTGAATTGCTGTATGACTTTGAAATTACCCTCTTTGCATGTTCACAAGCGAAAGAAAGAAAGAAACAAAGAAAGAAAGAAAGAAAGAAAGAAAGAAACAAACAAACAAACAAACAAACAAACAAACAAAGAAATGTCCAGTTGCTTATCACTTGAAAAAAAATTCTGATATGACATTCACATGACTTTTTCTATTTACTATAGATTGTTGATATAACTTCTACAAATGTTTCTTATGAGAGCTTACTTTTCTATCCACTTCACACTAATCGAGATATACCTTTGCAGAAATAGTTTCATTTTCATTTTCATTGTGGGTACAAGGAAGGAAAGCGCGTCGCTATATGCTGTCCTTGAAATTCCATACTCTTTCCATGACATCGCAAGAAACAACTGGATAGCGACAGCACTTTAAAAAGTGACAAAGCATTGAAACATTTAAAGTAATAATAACATACACACATATATATATATATATATATATAGAACAATCCGTAACGTTCGATTACTGGCGAACGCCCAATTTAGAAGTATATATACTTATATACTTTTAATTCTAATTTTAATCAAAATATCAAAATATCAAAATATTTTCCGTACAAAGGGTAGTTTGGTATGCGGAGTTTCTTAAAAATCCTCGTGTGGCAATTTTGAACGATATTGAAGTTTGGTATTTATTCAAAATTTAATTTTTGTTCACAAATTCAGGCACCACTCGAACATTCACACATACACTCACATAGACTTATATACATGGACCTTTCTTCTAAAAATACTATTTTTTGGACTCAGGTAGTTCAAAACATGTATTTCCAGTGAAATCCTATCAAATTTTTGGGTGGAATGCCTTACTTCCTGTACTAAGTAAAACATGATTAATGTTAAGGTGGTAAAGGTAAAGGTACGGAGAGGGGCCCTGCAACCGGGACAGAGTACCGAAAATAGGCCGCAATGGCCCTTTTGCTTCTATTGTGATCCCTAGAAAAAAGGGATGAAGGGAAAGACCCGAAGTGCGACCAGAGCCGGAGGACGACGGGCACAGACACGAACGGATCCCTAAAGTTTCCAGATCAAACGTATCCGACGCCGCTGGGGCCCACCGACAGGCCACCTAACTCACGGCGGTTCCCCACAGGACTCCCTCGGAAAGGCCTAACTAAGCATTCCGCAACGACACCAGGGAAGAAATCTCTACAGATCGCACAGCCACCACCCAGCTGCAACTCGCCGAACACCGCCGCGGGTCCTAAACCCTGAAACAGATGATAAGGAGGATGATGGGTACAGTAAATGAGGAAAGGGAGAATGGAGGTGAACTACCCCAACATTCGCCTGCGATCCGGGGAAACCTCGAAAAACCATGGGTCAGATTGGGCGTTCGCCGGTAATCGAACCCGGTCCTCCCCAATGCGATTCGTACACATTACTGATTGTTCATGTGGAGTAGAGTAGGTTTCTTTAGAAAGCACTCATAATAATGAGTGATGTGAAGTTTAGGAAATGCTTGTATTCATAGGATGCACTCGCTGCACATGGGTACCGCTAGTAGCGCTCTGCGCGATGGCCATTAGCGTCACACTAATAACACGCAATTACATTTCCCAAATTATAACTCGAAGTTGCGTTCACCGTCGCTCGTCTCTCACCAAGGTGGCCCCGGTTCGATCCAACGGACCCGCATGTGGGATTTGTGGTGGACAAAGCGACGTCTGGGCGGGTTTTTTTTTCCGGGTTCTCAGGTTCCCCCCCGACATTCATTCCACCAACTGCTCCATCATCACCTTTCCTTTCATCCATTTCGCCACCATTTCACCTAATCTACTTCCTCGCTCTTATACCAGGAATTGGCTGAGCATCCATCCTACTCTATCTGATCCAAAGTGTCTTCTATTCGATAAGCCTGCGACCCCAGACTCCCGCTTAAGTCCTGGGTGCACAAGTCCTACTTACGAGGAGGGTAAACAGAGAAAGAAGAAAAAGCTACGCTCACCAATGCTGATTTTTCTTTTCCTTTAGGCACTAGTGCAACTGCTAAGGGGGAAACCAGTTCCTAAAAGAAACTTGTGTAAAACATCAAACATCTTAATAGGTTCAAGAGAGCCGTGGGACATGAGCGCTCTTTTTAAATCAGTATTTAACACCCGCAGGCGTGGACATTGAAATGCTTTCCGGTGTAAAGCTTCAGACTGAGGGGGGAGAGGAACCTCAGACGGGAAGATAGTCCTGGCGAGATTTGAACCGCAGATCTCCCGTTCACGAGTCCAAACCTTAACGACCTCGACCCAGTATCGGTATGAGCGCTCTGTGTTTTACATAACTCACCGTGACACATCATTTTAATTTTGAATTTGCTTTTTAAATAATAAAATACGTTTACGGGACTACAGCATATGTCCATCTACAGCAACTTAGTCATCCTCCGTGGACAAGTGGTACCGTGCTTAGCCTCTGGTTTCCGAGGTCGCGGTTTCAAACCCGGCGGAGGGCGATGGATGTTTTCGGGCATAAAAATCCTTAGCATGGCTTCCTTCGGAAGGGAAGTAAACCCGGTGGTCCCGTGTCGTAGATTTATGGCACGTAAAAGAACCTCAAGCCTGATAAGAGGCCTCTGAGCAAAATTTCCGGTCCTTCACTCCCAATATAGAATGGGACGCTAAAAACCATAGCAGTTAAGGAGCGTCCACAAATAAAACTCAATTTCATTACAGCAACTTGGATGTAATAGTGAGAATCCTGGATCACTGTTTTTATGAGTATCTACACAGTAGGTTACATTTTTTGTGACCGTGTCCATATGCTAATACTCCTGTAATACGTTTGTATTTTAATAGTTTACTCTGAAACGTTGAAACCCTACTCCTTTGTATTTGTGTTAGTTCGACTTCCTTCATAAACAGTTGTCATCCTGCGAAAAGAGACTTCTAAATGCAACGAATTTTATATGTAAGTTTATCGTAATTAGTATGACCAATTTGAACGTGGTTGTCTCATGCCAAGCTTCTTAGTTTTGTTTGTTTAAATCCACAATTATGGAAGAAGCAGAGTTCTTCTGTCCTTTGGTGTAAAGTATGTGACTTGTTTTGATTCCCAAAGCATCGAAATTGCTCAAATTGGACAAGTCTAACAAACATTACCTGCCATGAAAATGGGATTTTGGCGACGTTCTTTGTCGAAAAGCTTGACATGACGGCATCAGAAAACAAATGAAGTGTTTAGAGATACAAATGGGTGTAAATACTTCCATTATTGACACAACTAAGGTGGTCTGGACACATGCATCGGGTGGAGGAGGAAGTTTGAACAAAGAAGATCCGGGAATGCACCCGGAAAGAACCAGGAAGAAGAGCCTGGATGGATAATATAGTATCAACTATAACTGATAGAAATCTTCAAGAGAGATATTCACAGGACCATAACGGTTAAAACTTTAATGCTGTAAAATATGACAAAATGTGTACGTAAAATAGTTGCTTCCTAAAAGAAACATCCAACTCTGTAAAAACGAAAACTAGCAGCAGTATACTGTAATAAAGAGAAGTACTTAAGCCTAATAGTCTCACACTCAATCTTGTATCAAACAAGGCTGTGATTTTCAATTCACAGCAAAGTGCAGAGTAAATAGTATGTAATGATCTATAAGAACAGACAAAAAAGCGTGTCATAGCGAAGACGTATGGACGCTGAAGGCAGCTGCCAAAGGCATCTGCTTTGCTGGCTGATTTGTGGGCATTCTCATGTCATTGCTAACCAGGACTCTCCAGGGGGTTGTGCCCAAAACTGACCACTCAGTCCATCTGCCCCGGACCGCAAAAAGGCGTGCGTGACCAACATTATTGTTCGTCTCGACACGTAGAAAAGCCACCCGTGTTGTCCGCAGTGTTTTCTTACACCACTGCTGACACTCAGAAATAAGTTGTAACATCTGTTCAAGTATCTCATAATGTATTTGTAAGTGAATGGTTCGTGTTCGATTCTCATCGAGAGTTTCTAATTTCATACTACATTCTACAACCCATAATAAAGCAATATATGCGATAAAGGTTATTTTAGACGCTATGTGAATAATGTTTACTTCCTATAAGCTTAGGACTTTCTTCGTGTTGAATAACAGCATTTAAACAGATATTTTTAATTTCTCTATCACTTACCCATGGTAGAGGAAATGTTGCATTTCACTAAACATTTATATATGGAAATTTCACCAGAAATATATGTTCTGATATCCCTTCAATCCAAAAATAATTTTTTTTGCATGTGCATATATGACTGCCCCATCTTTCTGTGAACATATTTCAAAAATAAAAAAGTTGGATAAATGACACATTTTATGCCTGAGCTAGATACCGTTTAAGATATCAAGAAAAGATATCCACCCCAACTACGCCTTACGTACAAGAGTTCTTTTTTTTTCTTGTTTTTAATTTTCTCCGAATCGTTTTAACAGTTTTCATTAACATATATGCTTGAGATATTAACATGATAAGTGAAATGTTTATCCTAATCTCTGTAACTTGTCTGTGAAATTCTCTTTATTAGTGTTGGATATTACATGGGTTTATATAACTTCAAGATTATTAAAATTCAATTAGTTCTTTCTGGCAGCATTAGCCATTTCCGAAGTAGGTTTGATGTTGTTGGTTTGTTTTTCCAGTAATCGAAGCAATACACTTTCAAGTGCCGTTCTTTTGTTTCAATTGAACTCCTGTAAAGAGCATGTCTCGTAACAGCCTCCTATTTGCTTTTAAACATTGCAAAATGGCTATGAGATTATCAGAAACTGGAAAAAATATACGTTTTTGTTGGATTCACTTGCAAAATAAACATGAAAATAAATTGCAGTGTGTAGAGAAAGTCATGTGATTGCAACCATACGATTTTGCTCTTCTGATTTTAAGGTAATCTACATTGCGCTTCTTTCGGGTTAGTTATACTTTAATCTTATCGTGTATTATATGTTTATGTCTTTCTTCTACGTAATAGTAGTTTTATTCCTTACATAGAGATACATGAGGAAATGAATGACGGGAGCATGAAGGAGTTATAAAACGTCACCGGATCTATAAGGTTTGCTATGAATACAGATATAGAGTAATAACTTTATACAGAGCGGGCCTGTTGAAAATGTCAATAGAGGAGGCAGTGCACATGCACTGAGACTGAGCGGGATGGTTCAGGCAGCAACGTCTGTGGCCCGCATACGGAGATCCCGGGTTCGATCCCCGAAGATTGGCCATTCTGGCCCAGTGGTTTTTCAGATTTCCCCGGGTAAACAGGCGAATGTTAAAGTGGTTCATCTTCTACTACGACTCTCTTCCCTCTCATCTTCCTTGTCATCTGTTTCAGGGTTGTAGGATCAGGCGACGTGCTGCGGCTGGGCGGCGGCTTGTGCACAGTAGAGGCTTCTTCCCTGGCGTTGCTGAGGGGACTGCTCAGTTAGGTTTCTCCTCCGAGTGGGCTTCACCCCAGGGACGCTGGAGGTTGGTTATTTGTGGGCAGGACCAGGCGGCGTCGGATGCGTTCAACCTGGAAACATTAGGGACCCCGTCCTGTTGGCGCTCATCGTCATCTCGATATGGTCGCCCTTCGGGTGTAACCCCTCATCTCTCCCTCCCGAGGATCACTGGTAGAAACACAAGGGGCCGACTGGCCTGCGTGCAGTGGTCTGCCACGGTTTCGGGCGACCCTCCGTTCTTTCGTACCTTTACCTTTTACATGCACTGAGATATGCTTTCAGAAGGCAGTATGTTTTATATAACTTTATGAAACTGAAGTTCATTGCGGTACTTTAAACTTTATTTCCTTTTCTAGTAAAGAAGTAAGACTTAGTTATTGTGTGCAATTCGGGAATTACTAATAATTAATACAGCTCGAGCATCTTTCAAAACTGCAGAACACAGGCTCATGGTTTAGCAGATATTATGCCGTCAGTAGGTTTCTGAAGTGCTAAACGCATCTTTGACTGAAATAGTGTCAGATTTTTGTTAATTAATTTTAAAGTGGTAAGAATTGAAAGTAAGGAAAATGTAAGTTCAACACGGAAATATTGATATAACGCGGCAATAAAGTAAGTAATATTTAAGGAATGCGTATTCATTGTAAGTATTTATAAGAAATAATGATACTAGTCTCTAATAATAGTAATAGCAATATTGAATCACAAGAAAACATGACATGTCTTCAGTTGTTCTCGCTGTACGCTTAGCACCATTTGTGTGGCAATTGTGCATTCCTGGTTGATGAGTGAAGTTTATTGCGATTTCATTATGAGTATATTGAATGACTATACCTTCCTTGGACAAGGCACTGAATTTCTCTTCTTTATCAATGTCTAAAGTCTGCAGCTGTTCTCTTAGAACAATGACCTCTGCGATACTGCATCTTCAGAATCAATCTCCCTATAATCAAAATCATGCTCAAAGTGCAAATTACTTGCGGGATTTATCTTACATTACCCATTAATTTGATTCATCAAAACACCGACAAGAAAGTTTCGCATTTTCTTAAAAGGACTGGAGAAATTTTATAATCCACTGTGAGCATTTTAAAAAATACTCTTATTCGGTCAGTGTGATAGTCTACTTGCAAATAAAAATTCGATTCTGGCATAACAAAAGATTCATAAGACATTCATAGGACTTTCTCCACCATTTCTTCCACAATCTATTCTAAAAAAATCTTATTTTTCTACTATTTCATGAACAAATGCTTTCATTACCCATTTCGTTGTAGTTACAACGAGGATAATATCGGAGACTGAAGACATAATCGAATCTTTAAAAAAGCGGATCGTTATATGATCTATGGTAACAGTATAAGATGAGCACAATAGCTTAAACAGCGAAAGAGGCGTGGTTTAACCATATCCAAGAAAGTGATTTCATGTGCACTCAACAAGAAAGGTAAGACCACACCAGGACTTATCCCAAAGGGCAAGAAACAGGGAAATCCACGACCGACCACCAGTCGCATCCCGGAGATAATTTGGAAGATGAAGACCCATGCCTCTGGACCAAGTCCTGCAACTCGGAGAGCCATTGCACTGTAATTAGAAATCTCTGTTACTACTGTGAACACCATAATCAACCAGGATTTGAATCTAGAAAAGTGCCATAAGAGACAGAGATATGAGTTGTTGCCTAAACACATTGCAGAACGTGCCACTAAGAGCAGAAAGCTGTATAACAATACCTAGCTGATGAAAAGTGGATGTGTGTTGTCTTTTTAGATGGGGCATATATTTATCTAAGTGACTGAAACAGAGTCTTGGCAATATGTATATTACCGACCAAGAGGAGAAAAAAGTTTGAAAGTTGGTATAAGGAAACTAACGAAAACTTCCCCAATGGTTTCATGGCAATAGCAAGGTACAGTTACAATGGCAAATTAACCATTCGTCGTGTACAAAAAAAAGTGAAAATCATCTCGGCATATTATCAGACTAACGTCCTAATACCAATTTTCCATACAGAAATTCCTGTTCTATATGGTGCAGATGTACATAATATCTGGTTGCACCAGGATAAGGCATAAAGCCATACTTCTGTTTCAACCAACAAATTTTTGTAGAACACAGAGAGAAAATTGGAATACGTTGCATACTTTCAGCGATATCCGTGTTAAGTCATCTGATGCATCACTGATGGAGTTTTGTGCATTTGGGTTACTGAAAACAGCCTTTGGAAGCATACGGCCGCGAGCTTTGGATGGTCTCTGGAAAGCTACAGGAGGAATGGAATAAACTGGTCATCCCTGTATTTCGTAGCAGTTTGCTCCAGTGGAAACTGTGCTGCAGATTGATAGCCCAAGCTAAAGGCTGCCAGGTAAAACATCACTGCTGGTGGAGGCGTGGTTTTTCATAAGGTAAGGGCGTCTTAAGTTTGTTACCATAAATTGCAAACAACCCTCTGTATATGTTGGCTATGGAATGTCATTCTTTGCATTACATCACGAGGAACAAACCAATGTTGATTTAATACTTAAAAAGTATAAAGTATTTGAAAATCTTAATTTGAATAGTCTTCCTGCTTTCACATCAAAATATTCTAAAATATCGTTATCCTGTTACCATAAAGTTGGCGATCACTCGCAGCAGTCGCTAATTCTTTCTATATGAATTCTTCATTCATCCTTTTACTCACCATTCTCTGTAAGCAATGCCCGCTTATGAAATTCGTTTCCGATATCAGTGATTGTCCGAAAACTGCACAGTTTATATAACAAATTCATATTTATGCTCGCACACCTCAGCTTATTGTATGCACCAGTCATAGTTTTCTTCCCAAGGTAAAATTCTTCACTGCAAAACCAGCTCCTCCATTGTTTTCTATTATTCATCTTTACTTATGATCCATTTTCCCTGGTGTTGTTCATCATATAGTACCTTATTTTGCCCTAATGTGTTCCGATTCATATTACTTCTAATTCCAGCGCATCTCAAGCTTCTTTCATCCAAAGTCGCAATAAATGCACTTTGCTTTGCCTGATTTCTTACGCCACTCGTTGTATAACACATGTTATTTATACTTATATTTTTGTCTATTTTATATGCTCTGTTTTCACAATATCCACATTTTCAATGCTTCCATTCGTTTTTCACTTAGTCACAGTGTTCAAGCTTCTGCACCGTACTATGGCATCAGCTAGACTGGGGTTTCAACCTAGGTTCGCGTACCACTGATGATACGTGAGCTACTGCCGGGTGGTGCGTAAAGATTTTAGCAAATAATTAACAGTTTTAAAAACAACAAATATTTGGCAGTTCTAATATATAACTAAATGGAAACAATAGGTTCTACATTATCATAAAAAGGCTTTTGTGTGACACGGAAATTCAAGTTCAATACTACAACAATGGCAGCGCAACTCGAATATATTTTTTTCATATATGGTATTTTTTATCTGCGAGACGCTTTTACGGTTAAGAAAGAAGTGGAGTTAACAGAATTGTTAGAAATGAAGAATCAGACTTAAAAGCTCAATGCTATATCGTGGATTGAATACATGGAGCTACCGTGGCAACATTGTTGTACAACACTGAATTCCCCAACTGACCTACATTTTTCCACGTAAACTACAAAACGTACTCAAATTCATTTTGAAATAATACATTCCAACCACTATATTTTTAACCCAAAAATTAATTTTTAAGAGATTTCATTTAACAATCCATTTAATAACAATAGATTTAACAGTTTTTCTCCAATAAATATCTAATTCTAAAATGCTACGTGGAAGAAAGAAAATTCATGTGAATGTTGCGTATAATCGATTAATCAATATTATACAGTAATATGGCAGAAAAATCATATGACTGATACCCATTAGATTTTGCTTTCTCTAATTACCCCCCCCCCCCACTTTTGTAAAGGAAGTATTGTATTCTATCGAAAATTCAATATTTGGATTTGAGCAAAAATGTACGTTTAGGAGCCTACTGAACACAAAACTGATTTTTTTAGAAAAAGGTCCGCGTGGGCATGTGAACAGCATAATTAAAAACAAGTAATAAATACAAAATTTTGTATTTCAGACAGCATTTAAGTGTCTCAGGCTTAATTTTTCAAAAAAACTTCCCCACTCTGAACTAATCTAGTTTGTTTTCTCAAAATACCTCTAATGATTTTCATTAAAGTATCGTATATGTTGCCTAATAAACTGTACATCTTTAAAATTCTGTGAATAGTGTGTGAAATCCCCTTTATCCAGAATAAATAAGTGGTAAAGCATAAGGAAAGCCAAAGCATTAGTAGGTGAAATATGTAGGTAGCGTTAATTGAAATATACAATCTATGTAAAATAAGTTTTTTTACCCATTTTCGAAATTTTCGATGTTGAATTTTTAAGAGTAAACTATTATATGACACCTTACGCAATTCTTCGTTTTACCGCATGGATTTGTTAGAAACAAGCTGACTATATGTTGTTTTTCCGAAACTATTTTAATATTACTTAACTTGAGATTATTTGTAATCAAAAAATTATCGCGAGTACCTAAAATAACGTGAAAAAACAGTTAATTTCTTAAACACCGTGTTCCCGAATGCTCTCCACTTTGTTCGACATCAGAGATAGTAAAATACCTCTGCTGTTTTATCATTACTTGCTTCTGTTTCAATTGTTTTAATGACAAGTGTTCTGGTATTGCTAATACTCTCACTGAGGAAAATTTATTTGGTGCAGTAATATTTGACTTTGATTGGTTACATCGATCTAACCGACATGCTGTTTATGTATTACTAATTATATACGTCGTATAGTATTATAATGTTTAAAATATGAATACTAATGTATTATTTCGTAATATATTAAATAATAATAATAATAATAATAATAATAATAATAATAATAATAATAATAGGTCCCGCTTTTCATGAGTCGGACATCTGAAGATTACCCGTTAGGTTACCTACTTATTCGCAGCTGTGCTTTGTGTAAAATTTGTTAGGGCGGCGGCTTTCTAACGAAGAGGTTCTGAGTTCGAATCCCGATTCATTTGCAGAGTCCTATATCTGTAATTAATTTTGCACTTTACATATACACGTATGCACACAATCACAACTCGTAAGTGATTAAAATTTGTACTGCCCCTAATATTCCTGCAACCTACAACTAACAATACCGGCGCCCAGTGAACAAACATGATAATAACTCCAAGAAGTGGAGAGTATTCGGGAACACCATGTATGATTCCTATAATACATAAAGGATTGTATAATGCTGTAATCGTTAGCTAATGTCGTTTAAGAGTGGCAGTTCTGCATCTGTTTTGTAAAGTACCTCCATGGACATAAACATGGGATGGTCAGCTTTGCAGACTTATTGCTATGTTAAGTGGAATAAGGATGAAGGGATGGATGATAGGTACTACATGTGTTAGTTAAGCACAGGCGTTGTCTGCAGGTGTGAGCGGGCAGTAAAGGGTCATCCTGCACCAGCACACACACACACACACACACACAGCAGGAGTCCATGTATTCAGCGTTTAAAGAACCGCGACGTCTGGTGCTTTAACTGGACACAGAAACTAAAAGTGCAGCTGATTGCAAAAACCTTACAAGCTGACCATTAGGGTGCATCATGAGGTGACGGGTGTTCATTTGTCCTTTCTAGTACTTCAAAGTGTCTTCGACCACTTGAAAAATGACAGATGTCTCAAAAACAGCTTTTACAAGAACTTTCCAAAGGTAATTCAAATAATTGTACCGAAATGCAATTACTATGGCTTCAAAGGAAAAGCTTCACAAATTTCGGGCACAAAAACAATTGTCTTATGTCTATCAAGGTCTTTCCTAAAAACGTTTAAAATCTTGCACATTAGTCACTTTTTCCCGATAGTCAGCAAACTCTAGTTTCAGCAATCGTATTTAATCAATATGAACCAAGGTTTCAGTATATACTGTATTGCCTGTTGTTGACAGAACTGAAAACTGATCGATGGAAAGAAATGTACACTTCTACCAGGAAAAGTGCTTCCTAAATGCTCAGATTTAGCACACGTTTTCTCCTAAAATTTATCTATGACATATTGGTTATTGTATACATTCACTGTACTCAGGGGATGGCTCAGGCGATAGAATTTTGGGCTCACATTTGAAGGTTTCCACGTTCAAACCCCGAGGTGACCAACCATCTGTCTAAGGGTTTCTTTTTTCTTAATTTTCCCTGGATTCTTATGAACCTACACAATTTTCCTGCGGTTCATTCCCTCTCATTTAATTTCATTCTTTACATATTAGAGCTGTTTTAATAAAACAACAAAATGGTTTTAGAAGAGGAAGGTTATATCTACTGAGCCTCTCAGTCTCAAAACTTATAGAAAAGCAGATAATTTAATATTATAACATTCGTAGCCTCTCTGATTACGAAAATGAATCCAATTTAAGCGTTAAAGCTTTGAGAAGTTTTAAACAAGAAAAGCTTTCCTCAAAATTTAATAAGATACGTTCAAAGCTTACAATGAAACATTTAAAATAAAGGCTAAAAAGAACGTACAAGAGGAAATTAGAGAAATTATTCAGGACGTCAACAAGCGTGTCCTCTTACACCCATCTTATTTAAATATTTGTTGAGGTAGTCAATGAATGACAGACTTTTACAATTGGAAGTATCTGTGTAAATACGTTATGTTCGTAGATGATCAGGTTTTGTTTGCTGATTCTGAAAATAATTTTTAAACAGCTGTTTTGCAGTATATAAGTTGCAACACATTTTAATTTTAAATCACTTATTTCAAGAAATACCAAATTCATGGGTTTTCAAGGAGACAGACATTTAAAAACGAAAATTGTTTTAAACAAGAAAACCTTAGAATGCTTTAGCGCTTTCAATTTCTTAGATTGCAATATTTCTTATATTACCTAAAAGAGATAGCTGAACAATAAAAATGTCATTCATATATAAAGTCAAATCTTATTTAAACTACCATTTTATAAACTGTGTTTTGCGTACATTAACACATGGTTCATAAACATGATCCATTACTACCATCAAAATTGGAAAATTTTAAGTTGCCGAAATTAAATTCTTACGGCCTTGAACTGTATATGGCGTTTAGATCATAAGAGGAGTGAAGATATACAAAGACACAATACCAGCATATGCTGTAATACCGAAAACCGAAAGTGCAATTTAGTTAATCCATAGGAAGAATAATTAATTATCGGGATGCTTAAGAAGCGATAGAGTGGTCAGTTTTAAACTTTTAATTCCGGAGAAAGGTTCAAAGTTCAAAACCGTGAAGTTGATGATAATGATGGTGATGTAATCGCATGTCATATTTACTGCATAACCATTAAGCAATATAATTATAATAGGTTGAGTCAAAACAAATGACAATAAAAAAACTCCTGATCGGTTTAAAAATTATGTGATAGAGTTAATTTCAAAGCTTATTTTTTAACTTCTAAAGTTATTTATGTTGCTAACATTCGATGGAACCATGTTGAAGAGCTTAGAAAGAACTAAATAGAAAATGACCATTACAAGTTTTGGATGGTGTATATTTATTTAGAATTAAATTATGGTTATTTCGAGTTTCATACAGATGTATGCTGTTACCAGATAGCTACAAAACCAATTAAGCGATTAAAAGTATATATATGTATATATACAGAGAAAGAGAAGTTTAATATTCTAAAGTCCTTAAAAATTAGCTTACAATGGTCTTTTGGGCCATTGCCATAAGTATATGAATAACCTTGTTCTTTTTTTTTTTTTTTTTTTTTTTTTGCATATGGACCGTTTCCCGTAATAATATTTCTCTTGTATTAGCTGAGACCGAAAAACTCATCACCTGTCATTAACAAGACATCAAATGCAACTACTTGTTTTAATCTTTTTTAGGAAAGGAATCGCTTAGACAATTTTGTATAAACAGAGCCAACATGTTCCTTCCATGCTATCTAAATTAAAACGTGATATTTATTATTATTATTATTATTATTATTACTTTCACCACAACTGCTATTAATACTATAATTACTACTACTACTACCACCACCACCACCACCACTAATACTGCTACTCTACTACTATTAGTACTACTGCATTCTTTCAGTGTTGCAGGGCCAGGCGCGTTGGAGGGTGGTGTCCGGCGGATGTGCTTTGGGGGAGAACTGTTTCTACACTGGAATCGATACTTTCGACCTGTACAGTCGAGTGCATGGAATAATGCCGATACACTGCACAGTGGTTTATGTTGACAAGCAAATACTTGACCGCCTCTACTACTCCCAGTCTCCACCCCTTACCTTGTTCTGGCACTCTACTTAATGTTTACCTTACACCCCAATTTTCCTTCGCTCCTGAACCTCAAACTGATCTTTTCTTACATAGCTTAATGCTTGAGTGCCAGGTTTTTGACATAAAATCAATATGAGATGGACTCATTCAGGGGCTGGTGTGGACCGTCGTTGCGAAGCGGATCTTTAAACCATTAGGTGAAATGTTTCCATACCCTAACCTTTCGCCGCTCACCTAGGCCTGATTTTGTTCATAGGCTAATGCTTGTGGACCAGACTTGAATTCAAACTAATACGAGTTTAGTTCACCCAGGGCTGGTGATAAGTAGTTTGTGCCAAAAGAAAATAAAGAAAAGCACTACAGGAAACACAAAGCATCGGTATGTTTCCGTGCACAGGACTGTACCTGCTCTTATGTATAGGAGTGTCATCGGAAGAACACTATGCCAGGATGCACAATCTGGAGACCTTTACTCCCTAACCTCATCACTTCCTCCCGGACGTTAAGTAGGCGTGATAGGCCTAGACTTGGTCGTCCTCCTGAAATTCTCTTCCATCATTACCTATACGCCTTATATCCAATATCGCCTGCTGAATTTGCTCATTAAAGGTTTAAACACATTACACGAGACTAATAGAAGTAAATTGCAAATATACGTTATAGGTTATAGAACAGAGGGGAATAATCGCACACATACCTGCATAGATCCATTGCGTCTACCCGTCGACCAAGCAGCCATAGAGTGTTCACGGAGCTCTATCCTTTGAGCAAGCATCCGCTCCAACTGTCGGCACTGCCATACGCTATGAAATCCCCTGAAAGTTGGGAAGGATACGGAATGAAAGGCAAATGATAGAAAGGAAATCGTATAGATGCGAAATCACCCCAGTATTCACCTACAACCAGAGAAAACCACAAAAACCTAAGGTCAGATTAGACGGACGAAGGAAATCGAGCCCGCGACCTCCCGATTGCGAGCCTCAAACTTTACCGCGTAGCCATCTCGCTCAATATGTTGCAATGATATCTTTACAACATATTTTGTAACTGTGCATTACAAAATATGGAGCAATTATAGTATCTTTAATAAATGCTTTATAGTCTTTAAAAATTGAAGGTAATCTAGAATTTTTCTTCGTAAACGCTCCGGTCGTAAGTGTTACATTATTATTCATTAAGGAAATTTTTTTCATCGTCTTTCAATCATTACTTGTAAATTTTGCTTTAGCTTTCATAATTTTATTTTACTTTCCATTAAATGTGTCTGGAGAAATCTTCCCTGTCTTGACTTAAGAATAGGGTTTTCTTAATTTGAATATCTTGTCCTTTATAATAAATGTCATACTATTTATTTACGTATTTATTTATTTACTTCTTACTATGTATTTGAAACTTGTCTGCTGTCTAGTTTCATCTTCAGCATCAATCATGATTGTTTCGACTGCCAAGGTGTATTGCTGTGTTTCAAACGGATTACAAATGTTCATTGTGAGGTGCCATGACTATTAAAAACCTTATGTGTTACATGCATTAGACTTTCTCTGTCACCTATCGTTTACTAGTAGGCATACAAACTATAGTTACAAAATATTTTCTATTACTTCATTTAACGAGATAAACCTTTACATAAATAGCTACATTATACATTTCGTTATAGATACAAAGCGAACAGCGACATTCAAATGTTTAAGAACTGGATGCTATAAGCTGGCCTTAAAATTCCTTACTGTATCCATGCAATCCCGAGAAACAACTGAAAATTGAGGGACTTAAAAAGAATAACACTACGCTGGACTTAAAATTTCATACTCCTGCAATTGCGAGAAGCAATTCAAAATAGACGGGATTTAAAAAGAATAATAAAAGTTTTGAACAAATCGATGCATCGATAACGAATATCTAGGAAATGGCTGAAGATAAATTGGAGATAAATTGTATGTTTTAAAGAGATCTACATTTTTTGTACAGTACGTTTTCGTCTAACGCTTAATGTTTACCAGTTATACAATTTTCCTTCCAAATGAAGTGGACTTTACAGGCTATTCCCAGAAAATTTAAAATATACATTTTATTTGCCATGTATCTTTAATATATGGTTTCAACCAAACTCGTTAGAGCCATTTTTAGAAAATAAAAAATGTCGAAGAATATTCCATGTAAAGAGTATTTGGGGTGGAGGATTATCTTGAAAAGCTTCGTGTCGCATCTTTGGAAGGTCTGAACCTAAATGCCAATTTTGGTATTTGTCTGACTTTTCGTTTTTGAATTATGTGTTCACAGACACACACACACACACACACACACACACACACACACACACACGGACCTTTTTTACAAATGCTTTTGAATTCAAGGGGTCTCAATATATGTATATCCGGTTAAATCTCGTCGAATTTTTGGAGGAATGCAATACCTTCTCTACGTGCTATGTACATGGTAGAAAAGTAATTAGAAAGTATAAAATGGTATAACGTTTATACAAATGGTCAATATGCTCTCTACCAAACTATACCCCTCAAGAGGTGCACTGATGACTGATTAAATATTCCAATGTAAATCAATTGGGAAAGCAAAACCCATTTAACGCGATTTTGTTGTAGAAAATACGATTGAACTCCAAAGTAAAAATCCATATTATGTCTATAATGAAACGGTATGCTTTAAAAGCTTATTTAGGTGAAATAACAACAGTGCAACTTATATTTACTCTCATCTGCATATTGTAACTCTCACCCAGCGTTAACACCAGAAGCGCTATCGAAAGAAAACGGGATTGTTGCGGAAGCTTTTTCATACCGCCTCCCGAATATTCTAGAACTCTCTCGAAAGCTCCAGCGAGCGTGTTCATGAGAGAGCCAGCTACACGCGCACGCACGCATTCGAGACCGTGGAACCTCCAGATCAACACACAACGGAAGTGTGTGGTGAGAATCGGTGGGCAGAGCTCCCTGTTCTAGCTTCGTCGCTCGGCCGCAGTGTACGAGCTGCCTTCACCACCCCCATTGGCAGACATGGACAGTGCTTCCCCTGCTAGCCCGCAGGGAAAAAATGTTCGGCCTGACATTGATGTATGCTAACGCCAGGAGCATCCAAAAGAGCAGAAATTTCTCTTCTACTGTCTTCTTTGTTTCTTTCTTGTACTAGTGACAGACTGACTGACAGACAAGTCTACAGCGGGTTCGTACGACCATAACCAAAGGCGAGGACCTCCGGTCCGAAATTTAGACCCGATATGGCTCCTACAGGCGGCTCCTCTAAGGGAATCCGGGCCCCTATGGACAGCCAGAGGGCAACTGTTTAGACAGAATGCGTTGATGACGGGTAAAGGCCCAGTACTAGCATCTCTTACTCTTCTCCTGAAGTGACAGAACCTGCGCAGAAGCGCAAGAAGCTGTCTGCACTAAAGCGCAAGACCTCCGCTTCTCACCGCCACATGGCCGTAGTAACAGCACTAGCCGTCCATTCTCTGACCATTTTGCCGGAGTCAACGAGAGTGAATCTGGCGGCTTCACTGTCGTGCAGAAAAGGAAGAATAATAAATAGGATTTTCCTGACTTGTAGCCACCTCCATAGGATACTCCTCAACTCCAACCAGAAGGGGGGTCCAGCTTCCACCAATTATCTGCGACATCTTCCACAACCACGTGGGTGTTATGCAAAAATTGGCATCGCAACTGAAAGGCCAAGTGGAAGTCTCACAAGTTCACCTCCAGACCTCCACGGTGGGAATTTCGAAGCCGAGAAGGCAGTATTACGAGAATTGAAAATCTCATTCCATAACTACTCGCCGCAACAGAAAGAAGGGTGATTCGGGGACCTAGATTCTTAACGCACCCCTGATAACGCCAAGTTGACGCAAGAGAAGCACAATATTGAAGCACTTTCAATGGCACAGCTAAAGAAGACTATCACCTGAGCCTATGGTCCGACAAGGGTTTCAATGCCTTTCTTCCTAGTACTTGTGGACAAGGTGCGCGATAAGCGATATAGCCTATTGATGCGTTCGGAGGCTGATCTACATCGTAGTAAGATCGAGCATACCATGGCAAGGAATTCCCGGTGCAATCCAGGTTTATAGGATTTCACAATTCCAGCATTGTGTGTGAGCGCAAGTGGTGTGCGGGCCCCCAACTCTAAAGGACTGCACCTAACTCCAGAGGAGCATCAGTGCGCTATCTGTAAGGAAGCGTACGACAGTTTTTACATGGACTACGAGGCGAGGCAGCGCATTATTGAGAGCCACCGCCAAGGACGCCAGGAGACGTCTACTGTCTGCCCAGGTGTATCCTTCGCGGCTGCCTTCAGAGGGGCAGAAACCAGCCTAAAGCTAGCGAAGACAACTACGGTTGCTCTCGCTGAAGTAGAAGCTGTGCCAACCCCTGCAGCTCCATCGACAACGGAGGAGGCCGTATCTCATGTACCAACTGCACCGACCGGCCGGCAGAAAACGAAGGGCAGACAGTCTGCCCAACAGAACAAAACTCCAGCCAGCACATCCCAGCCGGACCAATCAGAGCATCGGTCTCTGAGCGGCCGTAGCTCCTCCCACAGTGGCACAACAAAAACCAGTGGCGGCGCCAACGCCGGTCAGTCCACCGACAGCGCACGTCAGCACATCAGCTCCTCCGACGAAATCTGCTGCCTTCTCACTCTTCGGGGATACAATCTCGCAAGCGGACCTGGAGGAATTTCAAGCCCTCTCCCTGTGGTTTAGTGATCTGATAAAACGGGCCCTTCCGCACGACGCAATTGAAAGCTGCAGGTCAGCACCATCTGCTAAGCCCCATGCGGAATCACAATACACTGCTTCAAACGCTGGATCAGCTGTTCTCGTGTTATGCTAAGCAATGGACTCAAGACTTGTCCGGAGACCATTACGTGCTGCGTTTTGAAACGCAAATAGTATCCGGGGCCACTACCCCAGTGTTCTTGAGTTTGTACAATCCTTTGGAATGGCCATTCTAATGGTCTGCGGAGCACTTTTCGCTGCCTAGTTGCGACATGTATCGGTCATATGGGGTCGGCCGACAGGAGGACGGTGCAGCTATCTTCATCAGAAATCATATTACGCACATACTCTTCCCTCTCCTGCCACCACAGCCCGTGGAGGCCTACGCCATTTGGCTTGCCACACGCTGAGAGCGGCATACGATTTCCTGACTATAGCTTTTATCAGGCAGAATGCTCAACCTTATTGAAGCTACACCCAGTAATATTCATCACAGGAGACCTGAACACGAAGCATATAGCCGCACTAGCAACATAAAGAGCCGCGATCGTTACCGCCTCATCATGGTAATCCAAGCATTATCGCGCACAGACCGAGAGGGCCGAGTTCCTTCCGGCCTGCAGTAGGCCGGATGTGCTCAACATCATGATCACTAAAACTATTCCATTTCATCTAGACCTCTCGTGGCCAACGAGCTGGATTCAGATCACGACCCTGTCTTGATGGACTTCAAGTCTGGTCGCACCAGACTGGACCAATGGAGTCAATTGGGATGTAGCCGTTCTTGATTTAACCCAAATCTTGAACTCGCGACCTCGCATCAATTCTATCGAGGCACAGGAAGCGGCGACCACGGCCTTCTCCCAACATATCCTGAATGCGGTACACGCGCACACTTACTGCATCCCGGCAATTACACCAAACCGACCACTATATCCAATGAACTCCCACAGTTGCTAAAGGCCAAGGACACGGTCCGGAAATTACGGCAGCGTTTCCGCCATCCAGGATTCAAGCAGTTTACCAGCGGTTCAAAGTCTTGGCTAGGTAACATTATTTAACGTAATAAATTCTCATATATTTCCCCATAAAATTACATTAATTTCAAATAAATCTTTATTACCTGTTTCGCGCGCAATGTAAAGGGGCCTGGGAAAACACTATGAAAATGTTCACCTAGAGGAGATACAATCTGGTGGATAATCAGGTCCCTAAGAAGGCACAGAATGCACTATCAACTCCGTAGCACGGCCCTCGCGGGAGACACGCCTTCGGGCCCCAAGAAAAAGCCACGGATTTCCTGATCATCTAGAGTCTCAATTCAAACCCGGGAAGACCCCAGGACAAAGACTTCATTGAACTTGTGGAGGTGACAATAGACTACCACTATGAGGACCCACCGCCCCTCCCTATAGTCACCCCGCGAGAGGTGGTCTCCAAAATCCAAAATTGAAACCATCATAAATCACCTGGACATGGCGGGTTACGGCGCTCATGCTTCAGTACCTTCCCCTAAAGGCCGTCATCCAGTTGACGCGGATTTGCAGTGCACGTCTGCATCTCCAAGCTTTTGGAGGGAGACGAGAGTGGTATGCATTTTGAAGCCCAGCAAGGACCCGTTCTTCCTACTACTATTGCTAGCTACTGCTCCATCACCCTGCTCCCAATCGTCTCAAAAGTTTTTTAGCGCTTGCTCCTACCCAGCATCTCCCGGATCACTGGTTCGATTTTCTTCGTGGACACTCCAGCTACTGTGATTGGTCGAGAAGTCTGCCCGGGCTTCCAGAAAAGCTTCAAAACCATCCAGTGCTCTTGGACGTGAAAAGTCCTTCTCCACCACGTGGTACCAAGGCCTATTGTATAAGCTCAAGGAGGCAGCTATAACTCTCCCTACCTTATCCTGATATACCATTTCCTACGGGATTGTACTTTGCGGGTGTGGGTGGAGAGGAAGGTGTCCTCAATGAGACTCTTAGAGGCCGGGGTACTAGAAGGCAGTGTACTGTAGTCGTTACTCTTCACCACCTACATGTCTGACTTCCCCACGGAACCCAGTACTGCTACGTGCGAACATGGTGTCCACGTCCTCATAATGACATAGAACAAATGTGTCCGTCTGGCTTCCCTCCAACAGAGAGACAGCTCTAAGCCATTGGCAGATGGAGTAAAAAGTGGAGAATGGCCATTAGCTTGCAATGCTGCTTGCAAAGGTTCGTCGCTGGTGACCGGAAAGGCCTCTTAGACTGATGCGGAGGATAATCCCCTGGTTAACTCCGCCAAATACCTCGGGGTCCTGTGGCCTCACATTCACTCTCTAGGCTAAGGTTAGCTTGGGTTACGCTGCACTTCTGCAGTTGTATACCGTTTTCCGCTCAACCATACCCATTTACCTTAAACTGCGCCTGTATAGTGCGATCAATCCACCTCAGATACTGCACGGCTGCGAGGTCTGGGGATGGTGTTTTAGACCACCATCTGCAGCCTACAGGCCGTGCAAAACAGGGCACTTCGTATGATCTACGGTACAGACCGTAAATTTCCGTCATATATCCTTAACATTCACTCAGGTCTTCCTTACATGTTGGATGCTGTGCATAAGAGAGCTCGTACAATGTACACTAAACTTGCTCCTCATCCTAACCGGTTGCTTAATATGACCATCAGATGCCGAGATGGGGCCAAAGCTACTGCCTGCCCAAGGATACACTGCCACTTCCTTCATCTGCATACCACATCCCCCGAAGTTAAGCATGATTGGGCGGATTACGCCTGGGTAGGTAACCACTCAGCTGTACACCCCTATTGCTTTCCTTGGCAATTCTTTAGCTCGTGCACCCACTGCTTTCGGTTCTCTCGCTAGACGAACTGCTTAACGGTCCAGCAAAGGAGCGGCTAAGTTAAGCAGCAGCAACGGGCTTGCTCACCGCTAGGACGCATGACCGTCCCGGCAAAATCACCGACCCGTGTTCCTCCTACGAGGAACCAACAACTGTCCCCATCAAGTCAAATAAGACACAAATGCTTGCTAATAGACTTCATCATATCGCACGGTAAAACCGTAACTAAATGGATAGTTGCCCTGGAGATCTACCTTTCACCCGAGTGAACTCTGTTCTTGCTCCTGGCTTCTAGTGATCCAGTTTGTCAGTGAATTAGTGAGTGCATTTCTGAAGTAAGGACTGGTTACGAGTGAAGTTGTGGCGTACTGTTGCTGCGAGAGGTTAGGTAAGTCTCGTGTTTGATACCCAGCGTGTGAAACCGAGAAGGAGAGGTGGCTTCGCGCGAGTTTTATTTCACAGTACAACCACAAATTGAAGTAACAGCGAGAACTCAACTAAATGACATTAGTGAAGCGATAGTGAGAACTGAGCTAAATCACATTAATGAAATGATAGTGAAAAGTGGACAAAGTCATCGTATTCTATCGTTTGAATGCAGAAACGATTGTGACAATCCCTTGTATATTATTCAACCGAAGGATCCTCCAGCAATTGGAGCATAGCACCACACTTGGGCCATATGTACCTCCAACTTGACCCCTGGGAGGAAGAGATGTAGGGGAGACCGAAAGGTGAACAGATCGGGACGACGATGAGCGTTAGCAAGGACGAGGTCCCTAATGACTCCAGAATAACGCCAATCCTGAAGCTGGTATGATCCCGCCTTAGACATCTTCAACCTGGGGGACCCGGAATGAAACGAGCCACTCCCAAGCAGCGGTTACATCCGGCCAGCCAAGCGATAGAGAGAAATCTTTCCACAGCGCAAATTTAATCGTGCCGTCGTAACGCATCAATCGCGTCCTCTTATCCTACAACTCTGAAACATATCATGATGAAACGGATGAATGGAAATGAAGTGGACAGGAAATGATGAACAGGAAATTCTGGTAGAATACGCCTGTCGACTTAGGGAAACCACGAAAAACCGCAAGGTCGGAATGATCGGTCCGATGGGAATACGGCCAAAGTCCTCCCGAATGCGAGGAGGAGCCTCACACTACCGCGGAGCCATCCCTCTCGGTTCTCCTGTAAACTTTCTGACGTTCATCCTAACTTCCTTGATATGTGTCATGAGTCATGGTGATTAGTTATCGAATGTTATTACCTACATATACCCGTGTTTAAATTATTATAGTATTGCAACATTCGAATTTCAGTATAATATTGATATGAACGGATATGTTTGAATTTCCCTTTGGCTAAAAATAAGAGCTTTTGAGACACATTCAGTCTAAGTCATCTTCCACATTACCTCATCTATAAATAGGATATGCAAAAGTAGTCTTAAAATAATGTTATGTATAAAAGAACTATGTATGTATTCAAGATAGTGCGACTATAATACAGCTTTCTAGCAATGGTGTTCAATTGTTTACCCCACTTACCCAACGATATTTTTCTTTTCGAAATGTACACCTAGTTTTCCATATTTCAAATTATAGCTATCTTCAAAATAATATATGACATCTATTTATTATTATTTTTACAACACGTTTTTAGTACAAGTAGGGGAATCATGCCATAAATTTAAGAGAACTACGTTGGGATAGGGTAAAATAGGACTAGGAGCGGAGGAGGACTTAACACGTCGACTACGCAGATCTTTTGTGCCTAGGTCTCTGGCGGGACACTCCGGGAGAGAGGAATGAGACGAGAGGAGGCAGAGGGCAGCCTGACCAGGAGGCACGACAGGCAGGGGGCGGGGTCCCGACCGTGATCAGATTTAAACTACCAGGATGGCAGCTGGTGCAGCTAGTCCCCTCCCCCACTGTGGTCTTTCATATCCCCGAGGGGCCCCGGATCCGGAGAATGCCCTCACTCCGGGGATGAAGGTTTACTCAGAGCATCCTTTTTGCCCTGCCATGCACGCGCTGAGACCCTTACAACCCTGAAGGGGACCAAGCAGATGAAAGGTTAAGTGAAATGAGAATGTAGCTGAAATGAAGGGACAGGAAATTCGGGAGATGTAATGATGCTATCTAGCATTCGCCTAGCGACCCGGGGAAAGCCCCGGAAAAACCCAAGGTTCAGGAAGGTCGGCCGCGGGAATCGAATGCACGACCTTCCGAATGCGAGTCACAGAAGAGAACTACGTTACAGGTGGCGATGAAAGCATATTATATGATGAACTCAGTTACTGGACTGTTAATGAGATGGGTAAGCTATTTTTACTGCGTACCAGTTCCTCGATTCGTAGCCGAATATATGTAAGTGCAGGTATCGGTGGTGATTCGATTGCTGTCAATGTAGAGAAAGCATGCTCACACAAATCGACGGGAACGGAAGATATATATATATATATATATATATATATATATATATAAAATGCAGTATCATTAAGTGCCATATACGCTTTGCTTTGGCAATTAATACATTTTCTTTCTACATTTTCAAATTAATTATTAACGGACGTTTCCAGCAGACTTTATTTTAATTTTGTTCATGTTCCAATTCAGGTGGAAAAAAATCAGTATTTCCTTTGTTAACGTAGGCAATTCGAAGCAAAACTTTCTTGTAACTTCCCTCCACTTTCTTACGGACTTCAAAAATATTTTTGTCGAAGCTTTGGAGTTAAAGATTAGTGATCGCTCCAGCACTCCGCCAAGCTAAGGGTCGCGGGTTCCAGTCCCGCCACGGGCATGGGTGTTTGTGTGTGTATGTGTGTTGCGGAAATAAGCGGTATGAAAACAGTAAAACACAGTAGCATAAACTGGGTAAAACAAGGGAACTTTAAAAATAAAAGACTGGCATCATTGTTAAATACATTTGTCAAGTAAGCTAGTTGAAAAATCCACTTTTCATCTTCAAAATATGGCAGCAGATCAGACTTCAGTTATGTAAGGAAGCAATGTATCTCATTTTTCAGTTTAGGAAGAGGAACGAATGCTTTTCCTAGCGAAAACTATTGCACCTCAGTATACAAGAACAGCTGAGTATGTGTGGATCATGCTTATTTATTGAAAAGTTGGGAGTTTAGGTACACGACTTGATTGGTTTGACTACTTTTATAACAATGGCAGTTTGTTCAAATCAGGAGTTATTTCTTTGCAAGCAAAGTTCCTCTGTGTACAATGTAATGTCAATTCTGTGACAATCTTAAACTCATACCTAGAATAAATGTGACTCTAATCTTATAGAATTGTCAAAACTATTAACATAATTTCAGTGATCTGGTAAATGTTTACATCCTGTAATTTCATTAGCAATAGCGGATTTCTTAATGCCAATATAACAAACATATGTGACGTAACTCGGCATCGTCAGACACTGATTCATCAATCTGAATCGCAAATCTTCTGTCCATTTTAATGCTTGCCACCTCTTGCTCAATAACATCATTTGACATACTAGGAATTCTACAGCCTACGTAATTGTTTTTGTAACTTTAGCGGAATATTTCTTTTTTAATTTATATGCCGCCTTTAACGTCTAAGGTCAAATCGGTGGCTTTGCGTTTGGAACAATCGTTCGCCGGTAATGTTGTTCACTGTTTACTACTGTGTATATTTGGGTTTGCTTACTGGAATTTTCCTTCTAAACATTAAATTAACACACACATTTACATCTCACTCATACTTCTAGACTCTAGGGAGGATGGAGAATAATTCTGCCTAAAGGAAATATCCCATCCTTCAGACGGAAATCGAACCCGATACCTCTGGATTGCGAAGCTGCAGAGTTAACCACCGGACCGCAAAGACAGACAATAATTGTTGTGTGATATCTAATCTGGTAATCAAAGCGCCGGGATTAATATGAATCCAACTGAGGTACTACTAGGCGGTATATTTTTTGCAACTACAACACTACTCATAAATGAGTTGTTGATTGTGTGAAATTCTGAGTTACGTTTGAGCTTTGATCCAAATTTTGCAGAAAAGTTCAAGTGGGTTGACTTTATATTCAGCATGACTGGCTACCAAACAGTATGAATACTGACCTTTGAATAGTATGCCAATTTTATTGCTCGGCACAAGATTTCATTATCTTTTCAATATTCTACTCAAATAATTTAAGTTTATGAGTGGGGGCGCTGCTGCACCGTGTAAGCAGCTCATGATGATGGCGTTTGGGTTGATTGCTTATTATGTAGGGGTAGGGGAGAATTTGTAAAAGAGAGAGGCTCCTAGGCGATAGCCAGGAATATCAGGCCTCTCTCCTGGCAGAGAGTCTGTGCCTTTTGTGCGGTGCGGGCTAATTAACTCGGGTAAGCGAGTGTTTTAGCTTACCTTTGGCATTTGTGGATAGCGTAACATTTAGAAGTAAATGGCCAAATCTGACCACCATTGCTGTGCTCGTAAATCATATTAAATAATCGGGGAGGTATTATGGTAGTAGCCGAGAGTTCTAGATGTTGGTCGCATCTTATTGTAATGGTTACAAAGTTAAGGGCGAAATTGGGCACGATACGCCGGTCGTAAATGTTTCTGGAAGTAATTGTGAAGTGCTGTTGCAAGGCAGCTGATATTTTTGTGCTAGATGGAATCCAGACAATTATTTTGATAAATCCCAACGGTGTATAAAGTGTTAATTTATCGGGTATTTATGAGTGAACTCGTGAAGAATTATGTGATTATTTCAATTCATGCCATGTATATTGCAAATGTATTAAGATTCAGTACGGTAAACACATGTACTGAATGGTACCTTGCTGTTTCTATTTAAACGGACCTGTGTTATATGATTCTTTCTTTTTCTAAATAGGTATACAAGAGTTATTTTTCTTAAAGGGGGGCGCAAGCAATAGAGATGGAATTATTCGACGAATTTTGTTTGCAATAACACAATATCGAATAGCTGAATCACAGATATTCTATATTATTGCATATTTAACGCAACATTTATTATATGTAGAATTTTTCAGAATTTTCAACTTGCTTGCGGATAGCTTAGCACTGTTTTCATGATTTTCGCTGATCACCACTGTCATTTGTTTAATTGATTTTACGCTTGCTCGTGGATACAGACTGATAGGTAGGTAGGTAGGTGCGAGTCTTCTTCAAATGAAACCCGTTCGAGATTCCTGGACACCTGAATAGAAAGAACGGAAAGTCGACACGCAAGTCAAATGAAAGACTGGTATCTATCTTACATTAATACTTACATTGGTTTAACCATGAGAGTTAGCTCCACGGTAACGTATGAGGCCCGCATTCGGGAGATCCCGGGTTATTTCGGTCGATCGTCTACCCTGACTGGGGTTTTTCGTGGTTTTACGTGATCGATAGATGGATGCTGGGGTGGTTTCTCATCTACTGCGATTTCCTTTCCCTCATTTCCCTTTCATTGCATTTCCTTCTCATATTTCAGGTGTGCTTATAGATTTCGTGGTATGTGGGGCTGCCGCACAGGTAGCGCGGATGCTTGCTCCAAGGAAAGAGTACTCCCTTTGGACACTAGAGGACTATTTGTTTGGAGGGCCGTTCAGCGCCATTTCTGGGCAGCTCCAGTAGTGGGACTGGTTTTTGAGCCAGGAACGTTGGGGACTTCCGCGCGTCTGTGTAGCCTGTTTGCGACCTGTAGCTTCTGTGGTTCCTTCACTCTGTCCCTTCCTGGGGATGGTGGTTGCAATAGATTCCATGTAGATCGCAGTGCGGTAAATGCCCCCTCCGTTGTAGCTATAATCCCTACCCTATACATTTATTTAGAAGAAGTCATCCATGACGTTGAGGTAGACCTCCTATTGTTTGGATAGACGGCGAATACCGTCTGCAAAGAATGATTTTGGTTGCTGCTTGTACCGATTTATAACTGCATCCTGTATTTCGGCATCAGGGTGAAATCTTTATTCCTTTAGGAACTACTTCAACGGCTCAAACAGATAAAAGTCACAATGTGACAAATCTGGGCTGTATGCAGCATGTTCAAGAACCTCCTACTTCTTCTTCTGCAGTGCATCAACTGACGACATGCGGCTGTGCGTTATTGTGAAGAATTCCTGAAGACAGTTTGTCGGGTCGCCAGTTTTGCAGAGCAGTATGCAGATCATAAGATGATCAGATGCAGATCATCAATGTGTTTCCTTGTAGCGCTGGGCATTGGTGCTCACTTCGGGGTCCTTAGTGTAGAACAGGTTCTTGCACATCGAAAAATGCAGCCTGATAAACCTTTCCGACAGACCTGTGTTTTGAACTTCATCGCTTGGGAGAGCCGGTACGCTTCCATTGCAGGCTGGCAGGCTTTCCTTCCGATTCTAGTGGTGATACCATGTTTCGTCTCCTGTCACTATACACCTCAGAAATTGTTCACTCTCATTGGCGTAATGCGTCAAATGTTGCAAACTGAGAGCCATTTGCCGTTCCTTATGGTGTTCCGTCAGCATGCTGGGTACCCGTTGGTCAAATACTTTTCGGCACTGTAGTTTATGGGAGGCAATGTTGTATACAGTGTGGACAGAAACGTCGAGCCGACTTGCCAAGTCACGAATACATCGTTGATTGTTCCTGTTGATCGCATTGTCAATATCCGTAATAAATCTCGGTCACAACTTCGTGTGCCTGACCAGCACGCGGCAAATCCGTCGTTTCCTTGCGACTATCGCGGAACACGACCAATTCGTAACAGTTGTCTTTGACAAGCAATTTTCTCTGTATACTCCTACAGCAACCATTCTCCTGTGGACGTCCATTGGCTTGCAACACTCTATTAAAATCTGCATTACCGCTCGTTGGTCTTGCTAGGACGGGTTCGCATTTGTCTACAAACAAAGCAGATCGCAAGTATCCAACCACAGCGCATGAGCAATATACTGAACTCCACATGCGCATGCGTATTTAAAATCTTAGATAACAACTCGTCGAGTAGTACAGGGTTCTTAACCTATGGTACGTGTACCATTGATGGTACGCGAATTACTGCCGGGTGATAGTACCAGTTTTAGCAAAAAGATAAATTAATGTTTATTTTTACGAACAACAAAGATTTTATAATTCTACTATAATTAAATGGAAACTATGGTTTTTGCATTATCATAATAAACGTTTATGTGATACTGTGCAAAAACAATACTGAAATTCAATTTCAATCCTACGACAATGAAAGAGCCCAACTCGGATATATTTCATCAGACAACAATGGGAAACATTAATCATTTATCTTTGTTTAGCTGCGAGACACATTTATAGTTAAAACAGTGGAGTTACGTTATTGTTGCTGATTGCGAGAGTTTATTTGTTAAATTGTCAGTTTCCTGTACACACTACATGAAGAAGTATACATAATATGGATAAGTGATTAATTGCAGGAGTCTGCTTGAAAAGCTCAAAGGGATAAATTAGTGTAATCGAGGTTCTTCCATTCTGACGGAAGTCATTACTTCTAATGCTAAGCATGCAACAGAGGATGTTATTGTACAATGAAGTTATGCAAAATCCCGTAGACAAGAAATATGTAAGTACAATATAAGCTATTAATGATACGCTTTCACATATATTGGGGATGGAGAGGCATCCATTCTAATACCGCAGTGTATGATTTGTCATGAAACACTGTCACATCATTCGATAAAACCTTCCACTTTCAAACGTCATTTTGACAGTATGCATGCTGATTTTAAATACAAGCGGTTGGAATATTTTCAGAGAAAACTATAGCCTTTGCCATCAAGCAAAATACAAATCACCGTATTTGCAGGATCTAACACGAAGGCTCTGAAGGTAAGTTATGAAGTCAGTTTCAGAGTAGCTAAGGCGACAAAACCTCATACGATCGGAGAATCATTCATATTAATGGCAGCCATTGACATGGTTAAAATAGTGTTAGGGAAAATGCAGCACTGCAACTTGTGATTCCATCATCCAAAGACACCGTGGTCGCTGGAGCGTGTAGCTTCAGCGCTCCGCCAAGCTAAGCGGCGTGGGTTCGAGTTCCGCCATGGGCATGAGTGCGCACTAGTCATTTCTTCCACACAATTGGATGAAATTACTGACATGAACATGGCCCGTCTTCTCACGCAACAATTATAGATGGGAAACAGCGAAGGGAGAATTCTTGTTTTGTGAATCACTGCCTGTTATAACAACCTAAAATGAAATATTTTTAAAATTAGAGCAATTTGTGAAACTTAATGTATAGAATGGAATAATGGTGTTTGTTGTTATGGAGCATGTGCAATGACTGGGAAATACAGTCGCGTTGTTTCAAAATTAAAGGCGTAGCCCAGAAGCTAAACTTACATTGTAGCATTCTCGTGAGACTTAGCCGCGGAAAAGATGCCACTTTCTAAAGGCAGTTTTAAACGAGTTGGAAGTGTCCACGTCATTAAATCAGTGCTCCGAATTCACGATTGCTTTCCATTTTTCTCTTTTGCTTCATACTAAAGTTAGATGGCTGTCGACAGGAAATGTATTGAGCCGTATGGTTGAACTGCGTTTAGTGCAGATTTATCTCTCGATTCCTCCCTAGAGTTCAGTAATTATCCCAATGATGAGCTGTACCGTGCCCGATTAGCTTACTTGGCAGATGTACTTTGCTGCCTCAACTGGCTGAACAGGAGTTTACAGAGCGCACTTATTTTCGTATTCTTGGTACAGGATAAAACTACGGCTCTTAAGAGAAAAACTAAGCTTCATGATAACAGTATTAATATTGGAAATACGTCTTTCAGTCCATTGTATGCTTTCTCAAGTGAAAATTAAATTTCTCTTAATTACGAACTGTGAATAATGACCATCTTGGGAGCCTCATCTCAGATTTCACGTATTCTTCCCAGAAAACCTAGGTTCAGAATTTTGGATTAGAGAGCCGTTGTCTATTCTTGACATCTGAGGCTGTATTTTTAACACTTAAATACTATCAATCTAATTATATAATATAAAATATAATAATAGCCCGCCTTAAAGCAATATGTGTATGTAATAATATATACAGTGTATGTTACAGTCATTGTATTATGTTCATATTATTATGTATATGTATAATAATGTTATGTGAATGTATTACGTAGTTTTAACAATGTAGGAGCTGTGAGAATAGAAGCAAACAGAATTACGAAGTAAAAACCGAAAGTTGCTAACAATGAGGTAACCATGAGATAACAATAAATTAGAAAGTTTAGTAATGCTACTAATAATTCTAGGAACAATAATGTAATATTTGAAACAGTTTATAGATAGCCAAACAACAACTAGAAAAAGTTTAAGTCAAATGAAAGTATTCTATTGGAGTAGGATTAGCCAATCAGAGACTTGAAATAGAGGACATTTACAAATTCAGGCGGCAGACGCTGCAAGATAGCGTACCCAAGGAGATTGCGTACCCGATCGGTACGATACAGGTTCAATGTGAGACAAAACTTCAATGCGGTGAGAATAATATAAAGTTTACGTGTTTATAAAGTGCAAATAACAAAAATCTCACAGCTCTACAGTAGGATGTATCAGTGAAGTGTTATTTAAGCGTGTGAAGGATTAATAAACAAAGTAAAACACAATTATAATTTGTGTAAGCCTTCATTCCTTAGCCACACCGCCCCTGATAAGAAATATGTGTTCTAAAAATACTGACGCAGTCGAGGCATATATTTATAATATTTAAATAAACATTAAAATACAAAGTTGATTTTTTAAACGTGAGGGCAAAGGCCACTGGAAAAGTGAACGTAGGGTGAAGGCCACCGGAAAGTTTGTATCGTACGTGAGGCGAACACTCCAAGAAACATATCTCCCGCATTACGTGGTGTAACCACAAGGAAAAAAATAAGATAAACAACTTCAAGTTTGACTCTCCAAACGTGGGACAAAACAATCCTCACAAATCATACTAGAAGCCTTAAATCCTTTAGATAAATACAAATTGATCTATCATGTGACGGAATGTCAGGAAAATTATCAAGAAAATGACTTTAAAAGATTTCTGAATGGCAAAGAAAAACGACTGTCCTCAAATGTCTCAGAGAGAAGTTGCAAAATGTTTGTTGGTGTTTGTAACTACTTACCTTCGTGAATGTGGATTTCTTCTCTGATTTAAATAAACAGCAAGTGACGAATTTAAGACTAAAATTAAGTCAGACTAAACCGAATATTAAATAATGTGTTACCCTACTGTGAGAGGTCTCGGGTTCAAACCAAGGCATCTCTACCTAAGTTGTCGGCCCTCGTAGCCGTGGTCGGTGGAGTGTATAGCTCCGGCGCTCCGCCAAGCTGAGGTTCGCGGGTTCGAGTTCCGCCATGGGCAGGGGTGTTTGTGCTGTGTCCATGTGTTGTGTATTTGCGGTGATAAGCGGTAACGAAAACAGTAAAAACACAGTATAAACTGGGTAAAACAGGGTAACTTAAAAAAAGAAAAAAAAATCCTAAATAAGTCCTTCGCAATGAAATAAAGGAAACAAAAGTGTGAGTCATAAATTTGATAAGTTTGTGAAGCTAATAGCTTTTATTATATAAGTCTGAGTACATGGAATACAATTATCAGAAGTAAGTTTTTGTCGAAGTTTAAGTTATTCATTCCTACATCTTAACCTTAAAGCAATAAGTTCTTAAGACATTTTACAGAACAATGCATTGAATAGAAATACATTGAGAAGTTCTTTCTCCAATAAATACCTAATTCTAAATCGATACTACATACAAGAAATAATATAAATCACGATAATTTTTATAAAGTAGAAAAATGTTTATTTTGACTATTGTACCACAAAATCACGCATTTTTCTCGTGAAATCTGCTTACTGGTGCATATAATATCCTGCATTAATGTAATAATACATAAATAGCAAATCTTGTGAAGCCCTGGCGTACAAAGCATTTTTCAAATGGGTTTGATCTGATCACACACCCTACATGGATGGATGGATGGACGAACTGACGGTCGGATGAATGGAGGAATGGACGGACGACGAACGGATGGGTGAATGAATGGATGGATTGATTGATTGTTACATTCTCGGAGAATTTAATACACTCAGTCGAAGGAAATGCAGCAATAGAGTAGGAAATATATGTTTTCATTAAACACACAATTAATTATAGACATGGTTCACGTAATTTTCAGATTCTGTTACAGAAAGTAGTATTTGAAACACTGCGAGAGAATATTATTTTCACCACTGCTGTCCCGTGGTGGAATATTTGTGACACTTTCATTTGTTTCATTCAATTTACGTTTGCTCGTGAATGGTCTAGCAATATTTTCACTGATCCCAGTGATCGAACACTATCGCTACTTTCATTCGTTTCATTGATTTTACGTTTTTATCTAAAAAGAATTTACCCGTATTGCAAGAAGCCATGCTGCGCCCCCAAAACAAAAGCAAGAACATAAATAAGGACAGAAACTGAGCTTTCATCCACAATGACGGAATACCACGTAGGATATTAGCCAGTCAGTATATACATTTGGAAACGCTGCTACTGTTATCGACCTGTGAAACATAAATTGAAGGACTTGTAATAATGTAGGGAATACGAAAAACATAACAATGAATGCAGCTGCAAGAAGGTTAACCGTCCTGACAGTAGACGGTGCAGTAATAAAGAGTAGGGATTTTTGAAAATAGATGAAATATAAATTCTCTGTAACAGAAACCATTATTTTCATATGCGCAATTTGCTTATTTTAAATAAATCATTGCTACCGGGCTGGTTACTGGTTGCCGGGCTGGTTGCTGGGCAGAAAGTTTGATTCGGAAGTCCGCGGTTGAAATCCCGGCAGGTCCGTCCTCCCCGACTGAGTTTTTAACATGTTTTCCTCAGTTTTCATAACTGGCAAATGCCGGGGAGATATTCTAAACAGACCTGGAACGTTCCTTCCCAAAACTTCCTTTCCGAAATATTATTTTATTTCATATATCAACAGTGTCCAGCACCTGTGATGCCATATGCATCATAACTTAAAAAAGCATAATATGCTAATTTTCTTTAGTGTTCAACATACAGATCGTTCAGAAAATTGACCACCAAATTTACAAGAATAGTAAACCACACCAGATAAACGTACTTATATATGTGATTGTGTCCTAAAGTAATTAGTAATTACTGTACTTCCTTGACAAGCCAATGTGCCATAATATGTCCGGGTTACTTGTGTTTTAACCTATAAGGTCTCCTATTATAGACTTTATTCTGTAGGACTGCATGAAAACCTTAATGTCGGATTTGGAGCGCATATTACAGTGGGGCATCGAAACCGGGGCAGAGCACCGCACAGAGGCCAGCATGACCCTTTGTCTTTCTAACCTGATCCTTGGGGGGGGGAGGGACTAGGAGGAGAACCGAAGGGCAACCAGATCCGGGCGACGACGTGCGCAAGCATGGATCGGGTCCCTAACGAATCCAGATTGAACGCATCCGACGCCAGTAAGCCCTGCCCAAAGTCCCGAGCTTCCCGGTAGCCCCTAGAGCCCAGGGATGCCGCTCTCAGAAATCAGGTCCGCCAGCAGTCCAACCGGCACCAGGGAGAAACCTTTCTAAAGCACATCTCCATCCCCAGCCGCAATACATCGAACGCCGTCGCTTGTTCTTTCTACTCTGAAACAGATAATAGCAAATAATGGGCACAGGAAGTACATGTAGAAGAGGAACCACCCCAGGTTCGCTTACCGACTCAGGGAAATCAGGAAAAAAAACAAGAAACAACGTGATCAGAGTGGCCGGCCCGACGGGATTCGAACCCGAGACTTCACGCGTTACCGCGAAGCCATCTCGCTCGGTAAAGCGTCAGCGTAGGCTAAGCTTGTAGGCTCAAGCACGAATCTTGCTACAGGAACTTTTGCTGCTGCCATAACATTGGGACTTGCACATGAATCTCCTTTCTTCGTCACTAGCTATACACCTGGAACAGAAATCATTCGTAAACCCCTTTAAACAATTCTAACAGCCAAACTAACGGAGGTAAAATTTGTACTATTACTTTCTCTGCTGCTATAGGTAGTAGGTAAGTAGGGGAATTGTTGTATTCCCAAAAATCCGATACCGAGATTTCATCGGGAACGTTGAACCTCCTTAATAATAATAATAATAATAATAATAATAATAATAATAAAACAAAAAAGAAAGAAAGAAAGCTTTTTGAAAAAGGTCCGTATGCATGTTTGTGTGTGTTTATGACTGTCTATCTGTGTACAGCATAACTCAAAAACGAAAAGTTGGTTAAATAGCAAATTTGGTATTTAAATTCAGGGTTCTCTTTATTCTGAATGACTTTTATATAACTGAAGGAGTTCAACAAAATGTTACTACAAATGTATATCTCGTTAAAGCACACAAATTATGTCAACTTCATTTTTGTGGCTTTAACCATTTCCGAGATATTCTTTTATTATTGGTTTGAATTTTCAAATATTTTATACTGTTCTCAATTGCAAATCACTATTATTTTTCTTTTTTCCCCGTGGTCATACAAAGAGAACGGAATTTTAAAATCATCAATAATGGACTCGATTTTAGAAGATTTGACTGCCGCTTTAGTTTGCTGTATTCTTCTTTTAAAGTGAGTACTGTTTTAATATTTTACCGCTGCTGCGCTGCATTCGCGGTTTTGAGCATGCGCCATCACTTCCTCCATTCATTAGCAAGCAAGACGCAGCTGTGAGTAATCTTCACTTTGTGTTTTCCAGTTTTTAGAGCGTTTCGAAATGTTCAAAACAATCTAACGACCCGCCGACCGTGAAGTCGGATCAGTGATTCGTTGTTTGAATTCGAGAAATATTGCTTCAGCAACATTCAATTGTGTGAGGTTTGTGGGGAATCAATAATGAGTGACAATGTCCAGTCATGTACAGCCAACAAACTCAGGATCATCATTTGCTTGGGAACAATTCGACCATCCTCCCTACATCCGGATTTGGCCAGATATTCACCTGTCTCTTCATCTGAAGAAATTCCTTGATGGAAAACATTTCAAGGACGATGATGTTGTGAAATAAGAAGTGCAGACTTGGCATTCATCACAGGCGGCGTCATTCTTTGACGAAGACATACAGAAACTGGTTTCCCGTTACGAGAAGTCCTGAATAACGACATGATTATGTGGAAAAGAGGGTAAGATGTAAGGTGATAATAAAGTATTTGGAAAAAATGTGTTGTTATTTTTTAAAAAATTATCGGTACTTGCTTTAAAAACACGCTTCGTATCTACAACGAAATGCGTAATTGTGCAATGAACATTTACCTCTAATACAGAAGAACAAGCTTTTGCAAGAATATTTTAGAAGAGAAGTAGAGAAAGTCATGTGAATGCAACACTCAGCCTTTTTATATCTACAAAGAACAAGCGGTTTTACAATTTGGCGGTTTTTAATATTTTTTATTGTGTTAGTTTTATAATGTTCTGGAAGAAAATTGAACATTTTCAACGTTATTGCAGTATACTTTCAAAATTAACACCCATCTTTTAGTAAAGTGGATGGTTTTTGTATAATGCCTGAAAGTGTCATCGAAATACAACTTAAACTAATGAGGCGATTACTTCATGAAGTCGTGAATAATTGAAATCTTTGCTGAATTCTCTTGTTAATGTTTCCGTATTCACGATTTCACAATTTTTATTTTTTCTTCTCTTTAAGTTATATTTTGATAACGTTTTTAGCTAGTACACTAAAGATATCTGTAATGCATGTAACTTCAAATATAAAAATTGTGCAATTATCAAAAAATTATAAAGCTTAATATTCCAAATATTCAAAACTCCTAAAATATTTTAATGCTATTGTTTGTTCTTTGCGCATATAAAATTATAATTGTTATCAGTAATTTGAACTAGAATTTATTAATGGGCGTAATAATACTTTGTGATATGAGTGCATTGTGATAAAGTAAATGCCTTTCAACTTGTAGAGAGAATACCTGGTGCATAAATAACAGCGAGTGCACTAATTTTCACGAGTAGCATACAAAAAGGATATACGCGAATTGCATACAATGTTTTATGCAATTCCAGCAATACAAATAGCGACAGATAAGCTTGCTTATTTGTTTACAGTGCAGAGTCTGCTTTGTCTACTTATAAAATGAATGAATAGAATAATAATTCGACTGAAATCGAGATATTCCTTTCGAATTATTGAAGGAAGCCGAAGAAGCTGAAGCACAACTAATTCCCCAGAATTTTAAACACTTTTGAGAGAGATTATGACAAATTTTGTGCGTGTAGAACAGGGATGCCCAACCTTACAGAGAGAAGGGATGAAGGGAGTTTCCCTTCACACTCATTTCCACTCGTGCTGCCAAGAATGAAACTTGATTGGTTTAGCTTGTCAATATCTTCAATTACAGTAGATGGGGTGAACTATGGATTTTAAATCTTCACTCTTAAGAGAACAGAGTGGGCTTCATTGGTGTAGAAGAACAAAGGAAGTCATGCTGGCGTATGTGTCAGAAATGGTAATTATTATTTAATTTTGAACTTTTCTTCTACTAATAATGGGGTAAATAATTCAGAAAAGTAGATACTAATGCTTATCTTTTCAGTCCAAGACTTTCATGCCTTCAACACTTTAAAGTGAAAATATGATTAAAGAAAGGAAAATGTAAATTTGCTATTTGCTAACCTCACTGGCATGGTTACAAAAAATTGTTCACTGATTATATAAACATGCAGGAAGTCAAAAACTTTTAAAACCACTCTCTATGTTTATACTTCAAGTTTGTAGTTTTTTACAGTGGTCTTCATTGATTTAGCCACGAACGGAAGGTTTGTTTAGATAAAGCTATAAGTAATCTATAATAATACCCATGATGAGTGTCATACTTACATAACTCATGTTGGTATATCGATTATGAATATTTGGATTGTCACATTATATATGCATTGCCTATGACGTGTAAGACAAAATCTAACCATTGCTACTAAAAACAAGGTGGGGGCTCTATTCAAGAAGCTTTCGGAATTGTGCGGGCAAAGAGTAATTTAAAATGCAATCGGTTATAATGCATATGTTTCGGCAGGTTTATTACGTCGTTGTTGTTAAGCAACCACTGCTAAGCACCTGCTAGGAAGAAGCGCTGTGCACAATTTTAGCCATCATAACAACGTGTTTATAATCTAGGATTGCATAATAGCTGTTTATGCAGCAAGTTCAGAGAAACTTTCAGAAATAGCCGTAGGTAAAGAAGTTTTATGTACGTATTGCATACTTATTTCTTTCCTCTGACAAGAATTTCAGAATTATATAAAGCATACAAGCATTCACGATTGGTCACGTTGCTATGACATGTAAGTAAACCAATATTTGTTTCTTCGCCATTTCATCCGTACGAAGAAAAGTTTAGAGGATTATATTAATCACGAGGAAAGCAAATAAGAGGAAAGTACATTCCACACACCAGATATCATAAAGGAATCGGCAAGGAAAGCAACTCTTTCTAGGAAAAGAGTGCAAAAGGATCCACTTTTCATGGATTTTGGTAACCCAAAACAGTTTAAGAATAGCACTCTTTGGAGCTTGGTAGAGGAAAAAAGACATTGATTAGAAAAATAGACTCATGTACTGAAAATTTGTCTTTATTGTGAAATAAAATGGAAAACAGTTTTCTATATTATTTTATTTAGCAACGGATTTTAAATAATTTTATGTGACTAACAGGTTATCCAACACTATAGATAATAGAAAATAATACTTTTCACTGATGTAATAGGTTTAATATGGCTAACAAAAATTGAGGCAGTATTTTTAGTACTTGAATAATTTTAATTAAATTATATAATATGTAAATTCAATAACAGCCCGTCTGGAAACAATATGTATGTAATAATTTTTTAAAATGTATGTAACAGTCATTGCTTATGCTTATATTATTGTAAACATGTTTAATAATGTTACGTGAATGCATTGTGTAATTTAATAATGTAAGAGCTGTGAGAGTAATACGTTTAACGTTGCTAACAATGAGGTAACAATGAAGTAGCCTTGAGGCAATAATGAGTTTGGGAGTTTAAATGTTACTAGTCATGATTAGGGCAGCAATAACGTAAATTTTGTGACAGTTTAAAAATAGCCAATCAACAGCCAGAAAAAAGCTTAATTAAATGCAGGTATTCTATTGGACTAGGATGAGCCAATCAGAGACTTGAAATACAAAAAGTTAAAAGTTTATACGGTTGAAATATGTTCAGTTTCCTGCAGACCTTGGTAGTGGCCGGATGGAAGATGTGTTCTCTAAAGAAATATTACGTATTCGTTTGAATCGTAAAATAAGTATACGCGTTAACAAAGTGCAAGTTTTAAATTAAAGAATCTCACAGCTCTGAAAATCAGTGTAGTGCTATTTAATTTGTGTCAAGGATTAATAAAAAGAAGTGAATTTAAACTTGAAATCTGTGTAAGCCTACGTTCTTGTCGTACCACGCCCGGATTAAGAAAAACGTGTCTCTAAAGTAAGTCTGACGCAGCCGAGGCAAACATAAACATAAATACTATCTATAGAAGCAGTTTAATAACAAAGTTAAAAAGATATATTTTTTTAAACTTGGAGCGTAACAACATAAATACATCTTCAAAATCAGCTGTTCATACGTAGCAGCATATTACGTAATCAACAACTTCAAATTAATGCCCAAAGCGTGGTGCAAAAACTCCAACAACAGTAAAACCTTCAACAACAATAATATACAACAACCTTCAACAACAATACTTCTTCAAAATATAACCAAAAATCCTCTGGTAGTTTCCAATGTTGAATAACTGACCAGAGTTAACATGCCTATTGTGCCACTCTATACACAAAAAGTCCGTTTTAACAGTTTTTTATATCTACGTATGTTACATTTTTACTCAAGAAAGGCCAAAGCGATTCCTATGCGGCTTGGCGTATATAATATGGCTAAATAGTATATTTAACGTTTCCTAAAATGGGAGAGGTTTAATTGGGGCTAAATCAACAAATTGAAACATTTCGCATATTATGAGTTTTGCAAAAATGCTGCATAACAAAAGATTTATAAGCATAATGTGTCTAACAAATTTTGTCATAGGGGTAATAGATTGAACATTTAGGACATTTAACCCATTTTTCGTTACTATGACACGCCTGCATAGGCCAGTTGTGAGTTTGTCACATGGAAAACTTTTATTATAAAGTCAGACAAGTTAAATAAAATATAAACAAATAAAAAACCGAAAGAAATCTGCAACTTTTGTTAATTTATGGTTACTACCGGAAATATTAAGAGTTCCTCCACAAGCATAACTAACAAGCACTGCTTCTACGATCGCGGGATAGTGGGCTGACATGTCATCTCAGAGATCCCGAGTTCGATTCTCGGCTAGAGGTGGATAATTTTCTTTGAATGGAATCTCATTTCCTACCCCCTACAGAGCTGGAAGTGTGAATTTGAATGATTTCAAGTAATGCTATTAAAAAGTATATGTTAACATTCCCAGGATTTGAAAACGTAACATGAATGCAGGTTGCACAGAGAAAGGGAAAAAAGCGGAGGTCGACTTGGGTGAGAGAAGAACAAAGAAGAAAGGGTGAGGGAAAGAGAGAGTAAAACAGAGGGAGATGGAGAAAAGCGGGTGAGGGAATAAGAGAAGTAGATGGAAAGAGAGAGAGAGTGAGGAGAGAGGAAGAGAAACAGAGGGATAAAAGATGCTCCCTTCCTGAATAATATTAACATTACACTCGAACTTCTGTAGTATATAACACCAACATTCTTCTGTTTGTTTTCATGTACAGCAAGTTTAGATTAACAGCCAAATAGTGCTACCTTTCTTTTGAATTGGTAATGTTGCAAAATGGATAATCTCCTTTTTAATTAAAACATGTTTTTATACTTATATCCTTTGTCTCAATAATAGAACATAAGCACATAGTTAAGTAATAAAACGATGTGAAAAAAAACGACAGGAAGCATACGAGCTACCTCCACATACCTACTCTGCCGAAATATTTTAATTCTTCATAATCATGTATTTAATTAGATATTTCTAAGTTAAGCAATATAAACTTTATTTTCATGAATATACAATATATTTAAGGCTGCCTCTGTTGTCTAGTGATCACTTTTCTGACGTCTCAACACAGAGGTACCGGGCTGATTTCCGGTTGCGATGGGGAATTTTTCTTTAATTAGAATCAGTCCCTACCTTCCACAGAGTTTGGAAGTATGAATGTGGGAGTGAATTGAACATGATTACAAATGAAAAATCAATAAAACCAACAGTTAAAACTACAGTCAATAAGTTAGTTGTTTCTAAAGCTAAAGTCCCTGCGAGTAACCGAGTGAGATGGCTCCGCGTTAACCTGTGAGGCCCCGGGTTCAATTCCCACCGACTGCCCATTCTGACCTTGGTTTTTCGTGGTTTTGCTTGGTCGGTAGGCGAATGGGTGATTTTTCATCTACCACGATTTCCTTTCCTTTCCTTTCATGTTTCAGGTGTGTTTCTAGGTTTCGAGGCGTATGGTGGTGCCGGACAGATGACCGGATTCTGCTCAAAGTAAAGAGTATCCATCGCGGACACTAGAGGGCTGCTTGGTTGACGGGGTCGTCATCATCCTCTGTGCAGCTCCAGCAATGAGACGGGTCTTTGAGCCAGAAACTGTTACACATTTCCGCGCCGTGGACTGTTTACCAGCGGCCTGTAGCCTGCATTGGTTCCTTCACTTGGTTCCCTTCTGGGGAGTGGTAGCCGCAACAGATCTCTCGTAGGTCGCAGTGTGCAATATGCTTCCCTGCTTATACCCTATAACTGCGGTAGTTAATGGGGGTTATACTAAACGAAACAGTATATATGAGGAGTGTTGCGGGTCTGTGATGGGTATGGCAACGAAACTTGCTAAATATCTTGAAAGTGGTCCAAGTTGCCAACTCTTATTGGTACCGGATGGATAGCCGAGGTTGTTAAGACGTGGGCCCGTGAACGAGAGGTGTGCGGTGCAAATCCCGCCAGGGATCCTTGCTGACAGGTTTTTCCAGATTTTCCTCAGTCCTCGTAACTGGAAAATGCCGGGGAGGTACTCTACTTACTCCTTCCCAAATTTCCTTTGCCAGTTATCGTTTAATTTCATATATCATCAGCGCCCACCGCCTGTGGTGTTGTATATTGTAAGAACTGCCATTAAATATTAGTAAAAACTTTTATTGGTAAATGGTGCAACATTAAGCGTGTTTCATTTCTTGAGAGCTTACTGAGAGGATTATAACTCCAACGTTCTCAGAGTTTATCGAATTCTTTGCTTTTGGAGCCCTCCGTTTATACTTGGCCCTCTTTTGCTTCGTTCCTTTGTCCCTCAGGTGTATTTAGTCATTCCTAGCGCAAAGTAAGCAAGAAGAGCTGTCGCCAGCTGGTAGTAAAATGAATCCATTCCGCCCATGTATGTGTGTCCCTTTGTACGGTACTTGTTTTTTCTGTCACGTGACACACAGCAGGGTGGGAGGAATGTAAATAGCCTACCGGGTCAGTAACACTGTTTTCCTTTGTAACTCTCTTGCTAATTGGAAATTCCCAGCAAAAACCGGGGTAATAAACCGTCCCCAATGGCCTATTGATAAGCAGGAAGTGGTCGCAGCCTCCGCATGGCCTAAATACCTACGCCAGACAAACAACACAGGTCGATAAGGATGGCGGGTATACCGAGAAGGCTGCTTCATGGAACTTTCTGGGTGCTTGCTCACTCTGTCAGTGGGTAGCGTAGGCAAACTGCGGTTTGTTTCTTAGGACCTTTGTCTCTGCGTTACGGATTTATGCAGCACATTGTGCTAGAGAATGCCAGTAAAATGATATTGTATACCGATCAGGAATTTTCCATTTAAGTCAATATTTTCTTACTTGCTTCAGCAGATGGCATAGATGCGTTCATTTTTCATACTATCGATCGACTGATCGATCAATCAATAAATAAACCAATCAATTACATGTTTCTGCCAAGGAGAACCCACAGTTCCGCTCGCGTGTTTGCTTTAACTGCAGAAATTCTTCTCTCTCTCACTCACACACACGCACACACACACAAATACATACACACACATATACGCATTTTAAACCAATTTTTAGTTTTGGAGTACACATTATATGCCTTAATATCAATTACCTATGCAAAGTAGAACATTACCAGACCATTTTCTATTACCTTTCATTTTTTCAATAGACTATCGTTCACTCGCGGCTTCGTCCGCGTGGAAATTCGTCTGCAATGTGGCAGCGTTACATAAAATTAGTTTACTAAGTCATCTAATCCACTATCCTATACATCAAACACAAGAGTTTGAATTTTTTCTGTAGCTAGTTTCCCTAATTAGATATAATTAACATTTCCTTATCGCCTAAGTGCTTAGAATCTGCTGTAATTTTGCTTTTATTTTAGGAATATTGTAGCAGTGATATAATAAATAAATACCTTGTAGACCTATTGTGTGTAGCACTCTGCAACGCAGTGTTAAGCAGTGACATTTGTATTGATCGAAAAAACAACTTTTGCACATGAGGTAATGTGTTGAAAAAAAATTAGTTTCGTGAGAGCTATTTTACTGGATATTTTAGCTTTCCCCCAAAATTATAAAATTTACGTTATTTCCCTATTGCCATTTTAATTAATTGTGTATATACATTCCTCTCAATACACCTAATCTATTTTAGTACTTACGACAACTCAAGGGAGCTTACTAATCAAAAACTCTTTTTTCACTTTTTTCGTCTTAAATAACTCACCTTATTACTTTCTCTACCATGTACATACTAGGTAGAGAAGACATGTATTCCATTAAAAAATTCGATACGAGATTTCACCAGAGAAGTACATATTTTGAGGCACCCTGAATCCCAAATAAGAATTTTTAGAAAAGAGTCCGCGCGCCTGTGCCTGTGAACAACATAACTTAATAACGAAACTTGATATTTAGGTTAGTGTATTCTAAAAATATGACACGAAGATTTTTAAGAAAATTCTCTACAACTAACTACACTTTACATGGAAGATGTTTTTTAAATGTTTGATTTTCTAAAAAGTGACTCTAGCGATTTTTACTAAATTACCATATATTAATGGTATTTACATGACAAATAAAACGTATATCTGGAATTTTCTGAGAATAGTTTTTGAAAACTTCTTTATTCGGAAGGAATTTTGTATAATCTTCTATAACTGGTAAACGTTAAACGATAGATGAAAGCGTGCTGCACAAGAAATGTAGATCTCTTTAAAACACACAACTTATTTCAAATAACTTTTTTGTGGCATAAGCCATTTCCGAGACATCCGTTATTAATAGTTCATTAGTAACTGTTCATTACTTGGTCATTCTATAGTCCTTTCAACATTCAGTTGTTTCTCGCGATTGCATGGAAACAGTATGGAATTTTAAGGCCAGTATGTATCGTCCAGTTCTTAAACATTTGACTCGCTGTTCCCTTGTCATGTATAATGAAGTATGTAATGTAGCTATTTCTACAAAGGTTTATTTGGATTAAAATGAAGTAGATACAAAAATAAGCTTTAATAAAAGTAGTTTGTATATCCACTAATAAGCGATAGAGGGTAGAAAAAGTCACGTGAATGTAACGCATCAGGATTTTTTAAAAAGCTTGTTGAAAGAATAATATAAAAAGACACACATGTAGTAATGCGAATATTTATAACACCAAATGTCTCCGTTGTAACATCCATAGTGGCAAATATCACATAGGTATATCTTCATGCTGTATAATTTACTTTAGACGTAATCATGCATTAAGTAGAATATAATTTCCCCAGGATTTTAAAATCTAACTTCTGCCCTAATTCGAGTTTTTAAATATCACAGTATTTTACTGAAATGAAATATTACTGAAATTATATTAGGAGTATCTTTATCTCTCACCAAGAAATCAAACGCGGTAGAACATATATTTCTTTTTAGAGATTAAAAGCTTTATCCCGCAATGTTAAGTCTGCTAAATTCATGACCCATTATTTCAAAGCTAGTGAAGACATCAGGCTGAAACTTTTACAGGATGTAGATGAAAGTATTCTAAGTTCACTTAACTACTTTTATACAATAAGTTTGTTTATTAAGGAAGATGATTTAATTACGCCAATTTTAATTAAAATGTATTAGCAGTTATATAATTTTTAAGCTATATTAAAGAATACACTGAAGCACTGTTTTTATTATCCCAACACTTAATTTAGCTATATTCAAAATTTCTGAGAGAAGGGGTCATTTCTACCCGAAAGTGTAATTCATAGAAAAGCAAAAGTGAAGAATAAAAATTCGCATATATCTGTAAAGAAAGAAACCACTTGCCTTGAACACACAGAAGCTGCCACACCTACTTAACACTAGTACCAATTTATAGAGCAAAGCTTCCCCTAAAGGCTGGGCTGAAATTTACCATTTTACTCCAAAATGTGTAGGGGTAATGATTTTGTTCTGTGAAGTGTTGCAGAACTCAGAGTACAAAACAGCAGATGTAGTGCCATTTTAAAAAATATACACTGCCGTTTGTGAAAATTGTAACACCAAGAAAGAGTTTCCTGAATAACTCCAAACTTCGTGGAAGTGTAGAAGAGTGTGCAAGCAATAAGTAATTAGGTTTGCAGAGAGATGGGGTACACGTAGGCCAAGCAGACCCCTCTCGTGTCGGTCCGATAAGGTCAGTGTTGCGCCCAGTGTAGTCAGTGCAGAGCTGTCAAATAAGGTGGAAACAATAAAGGGAGTGCCTTGTCGACGTCAAAGGGAGCCATATCGACACGTGAGTGAGTTCGAACGGGGCAGAATGATCGGTCTCCGGGGGCGGGTTTGTCATACTGTGACATTTCGGCTCGTACAGGGCATGCTGCTAAGACTGATGCGTGTGTGGGAGCAGTGGATAGATGAAATTCGTAGGCAGCGAAGAGCGGGTACTGGACCACGGAACATGACAACCGCACGGGATGACCGTCATCTTGTCCACATGGCCATAACGGACCGTATAGCTTCATCCACAGTGTTGGCTCGACGCTGGAGCACTGCAACAGGTGTTAACTTGTCTGCAACAACGGTTCGTCGCCGTCTGCTGCAGGTTGGACTGGTTGCATGCATGCCATTACGTCGGCTTCCATTGTCCAGAAACCACATGCTCCTCCGACTGCAATGGGACATGAATATCATCACTGGGGCGCTGGGTGGCAAAATGTAGTCTTTTCGGACGAGTCCCGCTTCAACGTGTCCTACAGTGATGGCCGCATACGTGTCCGGTGGTACCGTGGTGAGCGCAACCTGGAGGGCTGCACTGTTGAGCGGCATAGCAGACAAACACCAGGTGTGATGGTTTGGGGCGCCATTGGTTACAACAACCGATCTCGCCTCCTACGAATTGAAGGCACTTTGAGCAGCAACCGGTACCTAACGGTGGTTGTAGAGCCTGAGGTACTCCCCCTGCTTCAGGCATCTCCACAGGCCACATTTTAACAGGACAATGCCCGGCCACATATTGCGAGGAATGTACAAGCCTTCTTCGAAGAGCGACGGGTACCATTTTTTCCCTGGCCTGCACGTTCGCCTGACATGTCACCCATCGAACATGTCTGGGATATGGTTGGTCGTCACTGGTGCGTCACGATCCTCCAGTAACTAGCGTTACGGATTTGTGGCCTCGAATACAAACTGCGTGGAGGGAAATCCCTCAGGAACTTATTCAGAACCTTTTTGATTCAATGCCACGGCGTATAGCTGCTCTAATTGCAGCGCATGGAGGCCACACCAAATAATGAATATTAGGACTCAAAGGTCATGTATAGATTTAAAGAGCTTATCATTTGTTACTTGCCATGTACCTAACCTGTGGTATTAAATTCATTGAATTCATGCGTTTCCTTCTTGGTGTTGCAATTTTCACAAATCGCAGTGTATTTAAAATATAACTATTAATATGTCTGCACAAAAAATCTGAAAATATCAATTTTTTGTAATTCTTGGCATTTAGTCTCCCCTTAAACATTTGCATCAACTCAGTATATATATGTATAAGTTATAAATAGTATATTTATATAGTATATATATTTCCGGTTTTACAATGTACAAACATTTTTCCGGCACACAAGACTACAGTTTTTAATTTCTTTTTATCATTTTGCTCCATTCTTGTCTGTTGGACCATACCTCTTCATTTTCTCAATCCATCATTGCCCCTATAATTCCTTGAATCCACGTGCTATGCGATCTTCCTTTTTTCCTCCTTCCTGGTGGCGTCCATTCCATTATTCTTTTTGGTAACCTTCCATCTTCCATTCCTTTAGCATGCCTATGCCATTCTAATTGTTTCTGCTGAATAAAATCTAAAATTGAATTTTGTACATTCATATTTTCTTTTATAATCTCATTTCTAATTGTTTCTCTTTTAGATATCCTAGCAGGTCTCCAATAATACATTGCTGTTGCCAATCATTTTCTTTTTAACTGATAGTTCAGAGTCTCCATGTCGGAATCATAGGCTACAATACTCCTGACTACTGTTTTATTTAAAAATGTTAGTTTTAGTTTATTTGAGACTTTTTTATCCCATAATGTGCCATTCAAACTAGATGTAGCATACCTTCCTGACTTAGTGTTTTATTTTATTAACACCCATCAACAGAGCATTTCACATAGGACGACAAATGGATGAAATGGATGAAATGATGATTAAATATGCCCACAGTTCGCAGAGCTTAGAGTTACTTGACATTCTTCTCAAGATAAAGGTAAATCCTCTAAGAAACCTTATCCAGATAACGTGATGAGAACTCGGGATCTCTCGAATGTGAGGCGGATGAGCTGTTTATTTTCTTGTTAAGGCAATTATTTGTCTTTCTTCACCTTTTCGCATAGTATAGATATGAGCTATTACTAAGATTTTTAAACTGTTGAATTTTAGTTCGTAAAAAGTGCATTATAGGTGCCTAAAACAGACCCCTTTATTACCCCACTTAGCCTACATAAATCAAAATAAATTCTAAAAATATGTAGTAAAACAGTAAACAAAACAAAAAATTCTCACAAATGAGCATATTATTGCTCTTAAAAACAAAGAAAATCACAATATCTACAATTGCACAACATGGTAAACTTTAGACTACTTTAATGCTCAATCTGTTCCTGGAAAATGCCTACTTTTCCAAGCTTATATAGAACACATATACGCCTATGTTGAAATGCATATTAAGTATACAAACATCGGGATAACCAGTGGTTTCAAACATTCACTCCATAGTTGGGTTTATTATAACACCAAAACTTTTTCTAAGTTTTCCAGAGAAAAACTTAGTCAACATTAGTTTATACTACTGAAATATAATGTTTTTCATCGACTTCCCTTTCCGCACATGTTGGAAAGGAATGCTGTAATCAGATGAGCTGGATTTTCCCATAAGAGTGTCTCCTACAAGCCCTTGGATCCTCCTTTTCTTTCTTTTGCAAAACTATTTTCATTGTTGCGCGCACTTTTCAGCTGGTTCCTCATTAATTTTATTTTTAATATCCTCCAGTAAATAAATGTTCTGGTAAATTATTCAAAGCAATTATAATATATTGTAAACACACAATTAATTTTATAATGTTATGTTAAACGAAATAAGCTCTTTCTAGGATTTTAAACTAAAATAGCAAAAATAGGTGCTAACGTTCAAATGAACGTTTTAGGTGCTATAAAATTCACAGTTTCTAGTTTAATTAGCCATGGAACGAATAAGTATTGGTTATTATTATTATTATTATTATTATTATTATTATTATTATTATTATTATTATTATTATTATTATTAATATTATTATTTTTTTTGCAACTAGAAACTGAGGAAAAGAATAAGTAAAACCTAAAGTCCCGAGGTCTAATCATTATATTAGGCTCTCTGGGGCAATGAGTTTAGTTTTATGTGGTTTTTTTTCGGCAGAAAGTTTCGCTTCGCTTAGGCTCCGTTCGGCTTTGCTAAGTGGGAATGACCTTAATATATCTTCTGTTTATCTCAGTATGATTAGCTGTTTCGTAAAAAGTTCACACCAAACTTGGAAATTTACCTAGCAATTGCCTCTTCGAACATTACTGATCTGAGTCTCTGTTCCTTAAGAAAGGGTCAGTTGTGCTGTGGATAAAATATCAATTAGTGTAGGATATTTTAAAGCCACTTAGCATTCTACAAGTAGCGTCGGTCTCGGTTTGGCCAACAGAGTTTAAGTAGCATTTTTTATGCCGAGTCACGTTTAAGTGTTTTCGACTGACCCGTCCAAGGCGGAAGAGCCTGACTTAGGAACGGGGGGACTTACATCGCCGCATGCCTATATTCAGCGACCAGCACCGACAAAGATTTCGGGGAAGCTTCTCATTCTTTCATTTTCATTATGTGTGCCAGAGTGTCAAGACGTTTTAAGGAAAACTGACGTGTAACAAACACATGACTTTCTCTTCCTGTTTTCATTTCACAGCGCTTCTACGAAACGTTGTTGCTATTTATTTCATGCGAATTTAGATAAATATATGTTTGGAAATTGTTTTAGTTAAATAACTGTGATTTTATTTACCTGTGGTTACATTTAGTAAGAGAAGGATTATTGTATTCCATACAAAAATCGATATAAGTATTTCACCGGAAATGTATATTTTGAAGCCCACTAACCAAAAGAAAAAGTATTTATATACGAAATTCCGAGCGCGCGTGTGTCTGTTGGTCCGTGTGCTATCTGTCTGTGAACAGCATAACTGTCAAAAACAAAAGGTCGGTTAAACCTTCCAAGTACTACATGAAACATTCGAAATAATTTCCGCACCGCAGACTACACTTTATATGGAAAACTTTTCGTTATTTTTTATTTTCTCAAAAACGATTAACAATATTGATTAAATTAAGATATATTTAGAGTATTTGCATGCCAAATAAAATATATATCTCGAATTTTCTAGAAATAGCACATGAAGTCCGCATTCTGTAATTGCAGTTTGTACAATTTTGAATAACAAGGAAACCTTAAAAGACAGATAAATTTTAAAGGAAAATACAGACCATTAAGATATATAATTTGTGTCAAATAAACTTGTTCGTACTGTTAACCGCTTTCAAATATTGCATATTAAAATTGTCTATGCTGAGCGTTATCTAACGGGAACGTTTGAGATTTTTGCTTCCCCAACACCTTTGTTTTCTTTCCATCGCAAGAACTTGTTTAATAAATAGATAAATCCTGTGGCTCTACAACCCGCGAAGCGCCTGGGCCTGCCAACCCGACTGCCGACCCTACACCCAGGTACACACGACAGAGGTAGGCGATCATCCAACCGATAAGGGGAGGTGATGTGACCAGCATTACGCAACCTCAGCCAGAAAGTTAGTCTTCGAGGCCGGGGTCACTGAGTGCACACGGTCCTATACCCGGGACCTATAATCCGCACCCCGATCGGTGGGATCGAACCGGGCGCATTCCATGGAGGGAACCAGAGCACCACGCTCCAGCTCACTGCACCACGGCACAGAACGCAAGAGCTTGTTACTAGGATAAATATTTGAATACTGTTTCCGTTTGTTGTAACTAAGCTCGTCATGCTTAATTTGAAAGCAGTCCTAAGCAGAACTTTGAACAAAGTAACGTAGATAAAGAAGCACTTTTTATATGCATATAACGGTAGGAAAATTCGTCTTGATTTATCACAGATTTTTAGACAACTCTTAATAATAAAAGGTAAGTTACTGCTAAGAATTAACAAGAAACAAACTTCCTTAAAGGCTGATCCACAAAATCGGGAATGGGAACTAGAATGAACCGAAAAGCAAAGAGACGTAAATCTGCTCCAAAAATACTAGGAGTGGGAGCGCCTATCGATGGCAATATCGATAAAAACTGTCGAAGGTGGATTTTGTGGATTGGGATCAATGATTTTTTTTAAACTACTTGCGGTTTAGCCATCCCAATGCAGGTTAACCATCACCGATACCGTAAACATTTTATCAACGCCACGCCATTACATTCTGAATCCCCTTGCGAGAACGTCATTCTCATCCGTTTCTAATTAATATCGTATATTAAAACTTGTTGAACTCTGTTGTTCTTTGTTGTTGTCTGTTGCTTTTTGTTACGGATTTGTCTTTACAAGCTTGTGATAAGAGAGAACCGTACCAGCGATTAAAATTCACGGCCTCCTTGAAACATTTCTAACATGAAGACAGCTTTGCACAACTATGCACAATGTGAACACAATATGCCTATACCGGAAACGGAAAAGTCTGCCGTTCCTGTTCCCTCTTCATTCTTATCGAATTATGTAATTGGAAACCGCAAATGCAGACATAAATTCTTACATTAAAATATAGAGCGCGTAAAAATAATAATTTGTGCCATGTAAGTTAAGAAGGAATTAGGTGAACTGAAATAGAATGCGAAGAGTTGATTAAATGCGGCCGTTATTAGCTTTCTCGTGAAGACTTTAAAAAAATATGCAGTATCAAGGCCAGCATACAGCGACATGCTTTATAGTGTTTAACAGAAAGTAAACAGATAAATGTGTTTCACAGGCCTGTGAAGATTTGTGGCACGAAATATTTTACATCACAATAGAGTTGAATGCTCTGATTTCGAAAATAATAGTTTTTGCGTATCAGTACAGATTCTGAACAACTGTTTCAACATAAAATTTAAAGTTCAGTACGCTAGTATTAACATCACTGCATATCCGACTTGCAGCATGGTTGATTAGAATATGCAAACATGCTAAATCATATGACATGTTGTACCACTGCTTATCTCTATTTGCAGGTAATGTCGAACCTATCTCATAAACATCTATTGCCTAATATATCAATAGAAACCTCTCTAGAATCCACAGTACAGTTTTAAACTTCTCAGCGGGTCTCTTTTGAAGCCGGATTGTGCTGTGAATTTTATTTTTGGAAAAAAATGGCAAGTTCGAATGGTTCGAGTCGTATATCTAGGAGAGGCTGTGTGAACAATCCTAACAACTTCTGTTATGTCTGTGGGTGTTATGTGATAAAGCAGCAGGAAAGAAACATTACCGCTTTATCAAGAGTTTGTATCTATTTTAAAATCAAATTAGATCAAGACAAGAATTTTGCTTCTCATATTATGTGTAAAAGCTGTGTAGAAAATCTAAGACAGTGGTACAAGGGAGTTCCTTTACCCATGCCCTTTGGTGTTCCTATATGGCGCGAACAACAAAATCATTCTAATGACTGCTATTTATGTCTGTGTAATATATCTGGGTTGAATGGGAAAAACAAGGCGGAGCATTATATATTCAAACTGCCATCGGGAATTGGACCTATGCCTCATGGACCTGATGTTCCTGTTCCATCACCAGCCACGGTATTATCAGAGAGTAGTACTGATACTTCGAGTGTAGAAAATTATTTAAATTGTTCCCCAGACTTAGAAGATGATATTCCAAATCGAATGACTCAGAATTAAATGATTTGGTACGTGATCTGGATCTTACCAAATAAAAAAGTTAAGTTTTTAAGTTCAAGCCTGAAAGAAAACAATCTTTTAGGACCTGGAACAACTTTCTACTGGTACAGACATCGAGTTCCAGAAATATTTTGTAAAGGAAGGGGAACTAGTGTATCGTTGTGATATCCCTAGCTTGATAGCTCGTCTTAGAACGACTTACGAACCAAAATATTGGCGTCTATTTATTGACTCAAGCAAGAGAAGCCTGAAAGGTGTCCTACTGCACAATGGCAATATGTTTGCTTCAGCTCCAATAGCTCACTCTACATCCCTTAAAGAAACGTACCAAAATTCGTATACTGTCCCAGAATAAATTAAATATGATGAACACAAGTGGTACGTGTGCTGTGATCTTAAAATGTGCGGTATTTTATTGAACCAATAAGCAGGGTACACGAAATGCCCATGCTTTTTGTGTGAATGGGACTCTTAGAGCCAGAGAAAGACACTGGGGTGAAACTAATTGGCCAAAAAGAAAAGATTTAGCGCCAGGGACAAAAAATGAATAAATCGCCCGCTGATTGACTCACAAAGGTTTTGCTACTCCCGTTATATATATCAAATTAGGAATAATGAAGCAATTTGTCAAAGCTTTGGACAAACGTAGTCCGCGTTTCCAACATATTATTCAAAACTTTCCAATGTTGTCTGAATTAAAAGTGAAAAAAGGTGTTTTAGACGGCCCACAGATTCGCAAACTCATGAAGAGCCTTCATTTTAGAAATCATAACAGACATAGGGCTTCAAGCTTGGGACTCACTCAATGAAGTTATAAATAAGCTTTTGGGTAATGTTAAAGATGACCAATATGAGCGTACTGTTAAAAGAATGCTATAAAAGTTAAAGGCACTCGGAAGGATATGAGCTTAAAATTGCATTTTCTGCATTCGCATCTTGAATTTTTTTCTGAAAACTTGGGTGCACTAAGTGAAGAACAGGGAAAGTGATTCCACCAGGATAAACAAGAGGTGGAAATCATGTATCAGGGTCGACGGGACGTCTCCATGATGGCCGAGTACTGTTGGTGTTTAATTAGAGACAAACCTGGTCACGACCACAAACGCAAGTCAACTTAGCGTTCGTTTTCAACAAAGCAGAGGAGAAAATAAAATCATGAAGTATGTTTGAATATCGCTAGTTAAATTTTAAATTATTTGCATTTTAAATTGTACTTAAAAACTAGAAATAAACTCAAATATTACACATTTCCTTTCAGCATGCCAAAGAAAACGTTACGTGATACAAAAAAAATGGAAATCAGATTTGAAATCCAGCATACCAAAATTAGGTTTAGAGACCCGATTAACCCCGTGCCGCAAAAAAAACGTTAATTTCGCAGGCCAATGGAAATTAAAATAAAGATAGTTAACAAAGTCCCCCGATCGTAACGAACCAGATGCTTACGTTCTCTACTATGTATATAGTAGGTGAAAGTATTGCATTCCACCCAAAACTTCGATACCGAGATTTCACAGAAAAACATGTTTTGAGGCACCTTGAATCCAATAAAGCAGTTTTAGAAAAAAGTCCGTTGTATGCCTCTCTCTCTCTCTCTCTCTCTCTCTCTGTCTGCCTGTGAAAAAACGTAACTCAAAACTGATTAGTGGGATGAACACCAAACTTGGTATTTTCCTTCAGTACCTTCCAAAGATGCGACACGAAGATTTTCAAGAAAATACTCTTACCACAAACTACCCTTTACATGGAATATTTTTCTAAATTTTTTATAGTTTTCTAAAACGTGGCTCTATTTTGATTAAAATACGCTATATTAAAGATACTTATACGAAAAATAAAACGTATATCTTGAATGATCTGGGAATAGCCTGTGAAGTCCTCTTCATTCGAAAGGAATTTTATATAATCTTGTATAACCAGTAATAGTTAAGCGATAGACGAAAACGTACTGCACACAAAAATGTAAATCTCATTAAAGCTCACAATTGATTTAAAATAATTTTTTGTGGCATCAGCCATTTCCGAGATATCCGTTATTAATGCTTTGATTTGTTCAATGCTTCAAAGTTCCGTCGATTTTCAGTTGTTTCTCGCGATTGGAAACAGCATGGAATTTTAGCATCAACAAGTTCTTAAACATTTGGCTATCGCAATTCCCTTTGTACCCTAATGAAATGTGCATTAAAGCTATTTCTGCAAAGGTTTATCTCGATTAAAATGAAGTAGATATACAAATAAACGTTCATAAGAATAATTTGTATTTTCGCTAATTAACGATAGAGGGTAGAGAAACTTATGTGAATGTAGCACATCAGATTTTTTTCCTATAGTATATTATCTGCCACTGAAACCCGTATTAATACAGATACACACTCTAAGCAACATTGGGTCGAGATAGTGTGGGACTTGGGCGCGTTCCTGCGAAAGAGTATTTCGTAAGAGTTCGGTAACCTCTTCAAGGAAAAATACATTGAAATCCAATTGGATTAATTCTAGGAATGCCAAAGCGCTGAGTGCCAGTTAACACAAATAATATATTATAGACATTTCACGTGTAAACTATTAGGACGCATGTTTTGTCTTAATTACAATATGATCACTTGAGAAGAAACAAAAACGGCGACAGGTTTACATTAAGGGACATATGAACAAATTATAACAAATGATCTTCTGTTCACATTGCGTTATTCAAGATAAGTGTTTGCCAAGACATTATTTTAAATTTAGCAATAGGCTTGGATACCATGTACGAAATAACACTTAAATGCTTACATTATCTTACAAAATCTTGTCAAGGAAAAGTAGAGAAGAAGACTCGCAAACTTTAAAATATATATCGCCAGATGGCGCATTTATACTTTGGAAAATGTAAACAGCAACTTGGCTAAAGTTGCGAGAGAGAGAGAGAGAGAGAGAGAGAGAGAGAGAGAGAGAGAGACGAGAGAGAGAGAGACGGTAAGAGAGTAATGCAAATTTATGTTTTAATGAGTTCTATATTCCTTTCTGTAAGGTTTTTAGTTATACAAAATTACACACTTGGTTAGAGTTAAGAGGACTTAGACATGCCATTTATATTATTCTTTTGAGAAAAGAAAAGGAAATATTTCCATCTAAAAGGTAGTTTAAGACGGGGAACTACGCGAAAATCTTCGTATTGCATTCTTGAAAACTGCTGAACCGATTTGATATTTATCCGATTTATCCTTCTGAACACACGTACACGCACATACAAGGACCCTTTCTAAAAAATGCATTTTTCTGGTATTCATGGAACTGTTTCCGATTAAATCTCAGAATTGAATTTTCGGCTACAGGCTAGGATATGCAAGCGATAGAGAAACAGAAATTTTAGGCAAAGTGAGAATAATACCTGAAATATTATACAAAAGTATTCAGAGGTAGAACTATTTAACAAAACGTGAAAAGGGCTACAAACTTAATATTTTGCAATACATTCGATAATGTATCCAGCCACTTGTGATCAAAACAAAAGCTTTCATTCAATGAAACAGACAAGAAAACACCTAAGCAAGAGCAAGTTGAATTCTATGCATGGAGTTTATATTATTTCTTCGAGAAAACGCATTTTGAAATCACTTGAATTCGAGAGAAATAATTAGAAAAATCCGTGTTTGTCCGCGCGCGAGCGTATATGCGTGGGTATGTATGTTTGTGTGTGGTGTAGATCAAAAGCAAATAGTCGGATAAATACCAAAGTTGTTAAGTACATGTTTTATGTACCCATAGCGAAGATTTTCATATAGTTTCTTCTACCCCAACTATCCATTAAGTGATCAAGCATCAAGGATCATTTTATTTTCTTGAAATGTCTCTGGCGACTTATATTAAACTGTTATAATAAAAGGTCATAAGATATTGACATGTACAATAAAAGGAACTACTTAAATTTTTAATAGGGCACAAAGTCCTCTTCGTTCTCAGGATGATCAAATGTAACTTCATATCTTACTAAAATAAATAAATTATATTAATTAATATCATTGCAACATTAACCATTTTGAAGCAACATTAATTGTCTTCATAATTTCTACCGTGTTGCCCTTCAGCTTTTGCCCGTGCCCTAGACAAGTTGTTCCAAACACACGGCCCATTGCAAAATATAAAGTATATATTACGTTTTCACCCTAATTTATGTGGTTTTAGCCTAACGGGCAATAGGAACTCAATGCATACAAGTAACAAATAAACACAAGAGAATATCTCTCTTTTCTTGTTCAGTTTATATGCGATATTTAACATGAGGTCATATGGGCGGATTTGCTCTTGGAACAATTGCTCTAAATGTTCCTTCGATTACTATCGTGTTAATTACTGGGATTGTATTTCTCTATGTTTTATTTATAAATATTAAATTCACACACACACACACACACACACACACACTCACACCATGCTTCCAGACTCTAGGGACGATAGGGAACAATGCTGGTTACAACCTTCCAACCTATAATCGAAGCGGAACTTCTGGATTTGAAGGCTAGCATGCTAACTACGACAATCACTTCATTATTTCTTCCTTTGCAAACGTCTAATGCAGAATAACACTCGATTCAAGTAACTGAATGAAATCAGTTAATTCTTTGTTCATACTGTTGTCGGAGGTAGGGTGTTTGTTCTTATAAAAAAGAGACTCTGAACGACTCTGAAACACAAAAAGATATTAATGATTTCAACATACGTCTCCATTCTCTTTGTTCTTGTTTCCTTTAAGATTGATGCTGGAAGCATAAAAGAACGAAAGAATTTGAAAGTATTGTTCTCCGATGAGATCTAATCCTTCAAAGGGCACTAAAAGTGTACCCTTAAGACAACTCTACTTGAAATACTGGGGCGAAAAATACTCCAGTAAAATAAATAAGATATCTGCGAGCAGTCTGTCTCCCAAGAGTAAGAATTCAGCTTACAGAGGAGCATTTAAAAAGCATGATTAGAGTTATATCACCACGTTTTAAAAACCTAGCGTGCAAGGAGAAGAAAATAAAACTATATACTGGTCTAAATCTTCATAATTTCACTTTCCAAAAGACATGCCTATTCTTGCAAGACATTCATTTAATATATTTTTTGTTGCGCAATCATTTATATACATTTCTAATTAATCAGCAATCATAATATATTAATATAAAATAGGCAGCCCGTACTGATATTTTCCTGTAGGTGTCCATCAGTGAGAGTGGTGTTTGTCTTGATCAAATCATATGGCCGATACGCCGCTTCTGCACAAAATGTAGGAACCAATTCCCAGCATATAGTTAGGCCTGGAAGTTTCTTTGCATTTAGCTTATTAATTATTCACCAATTAGGTATACAAATATCAAGAATTTTAAACAATTCATATATCTATCACCACATCTGTATGATTTCCGTTTTCATTTTTTAATTCCATTCTATCTCACATATGTTTTAGTACTGGCTTTTATGTAAGGTCGATGCACTGAAACATTTTCATAGCCTCTTTGACCTGAGTATTAATATCCTTAAAATCTCACTTGGTTTGAAAAATTTCTTTTAATAGTTGCTCATTTAGCTAAGTCACAAAACCTGTTACTTTTGTTCTCTGGGTTGCAGGCGGAATGAATGGATTGCACTAACGCTATATGAAGCCATGTTATGACCAAATCAAGTTCTCACGCAGTTGTCGGTAGTTATTCACGAAATAGTCAAAAGGAATACAATTTGGGTTTGAGATTCTCTCAAGATTAATTTCATTAATCGTGAGTTTATTGATAAAATCTGGACCTCTCGTTGTCTTATTACTGATAGGATAATTTGTAACGCATTAACACGCATTCGGTTAAAGAAAGGCTGTTCGACTCTGAATCACAAACGTGACAGACAACACACGAGAACAGCAAGAACGAGAAAAAGCAATCTTAAAGCAAGTCAATTAAACAGCGTGCAAGACATATCTCAAAATCCACTCCCACTGTCTATTGCAAATAGTTAAGCCTTACTCCTTAAGAGACAGTAACTTAATACAGAGAGGGTTTACTTTCACATCTCTTGACAAGTGGAATACCTGTTCATATCTTTTGCTTCCATTATTTTATTATAGCTTTGAACAATTGTTGTTTAAATAAAAATCGAAATGTTAAACTAATCATAGTGAATTCGGCATTCGAAGTATAGTACTTACATATGTATATACCTACCCTTTTACTAAAGGCGATATTAATATAATACTCTATTGATAGGAACTATAGGAGAAACAATTGAATGAAAGTGTCCAGAATTCGAAGTGCCCGGCTTTGTACTAAACTGAAGTACTACCAACCTTACAATAGGAATTAATAGTTTGAAGTCAGTCAATAAATCCGATATTGTTTTGAGACAACACATTGATTAAATAGCTTCCCATCGCTAAATGCGGCATCGTGTTGTGTTTATTAGGAATTTTTGTTATAAAAACCCTTAAAAATGCGGAACATTTATGTAAGGATTGAAACAATACGAAATAAACGCATATGTGGAAGACATTGGCCTCTACCCAACCAAGGATTATTTGCTTTAAACTCACCAGTTGATGTCCTGCAAGAAAACGCCTGTACCGCCAACAGCTGCAATTAACATCAACAACGGCCATCATGTGTATATTTTACGAACAGTTGCTGGTATTGGTGTCAATTGAACAAATAGAATGTCACCCAAAGACTCCAGAAAGCATTATAATGGGGCAAATATGTCACAGCTTGCTTTTGGTGAGTTGCAATAGCTTGCGCTTTATAATACGAACAGATAAGACTGGTTAGAAGAGTATGTCGAGTACAGGTTACTGTGGTGGTCGGTTCTTTACACCAGCAGGCTAGTCATGATCGGTTACATCAAATTTGAATTATGTAGGTTTCTCCACCAGTATTAAACGGGTATACTTGCTAAATTCAGCGTTACTTGGGAGCGAGGTGCATTTTTCTCTCTAAGCAACAAATTTGCGGTGTTGTTCTATGTGGTCACCATTCACAGAGGCCCTTTTTGCCTGTCCGCTCTAACTATATGCTTACTGTGCTGGTAAGTTTTATCTGAATAAAAACAACAGAAGGAACTATTTTCTCAAAAGTCACATGTTCTATTTTTCAAATGACACCCTATTCAACTACCTTCGACTGTTTGGGATCAAAGGGAGACAGCTAAAACCAATAGTTCAGTCATGTCTGGGGTATTTGTATTGTGACGCATTCACAGAAAAAGAAATAAAATGAGGTGCAGGAAAGAAAGAGGTATGTGGAGTGTGTGAAGGTAATGAAGGCCACTTGCCTGGAGCTGTGTACCGCTGGGGCCTTGCCCATTAGCACACTACTCGTCAACTGACTAACACACTTCCCGGTTCATTGACAAAACCTCCCTGAGCCATTGTCCGATTGCACCATTCTGACGCAACACAGTCCTTAACCTCTATTTGCTTCCGAACACACCCAACACTAACAGAGATGGTGCAGGCTTTTAGAACTTGATTCAATATTCACGGTCATCAACTGGAAAATTCTGCCTTGTTGGGATAGTCTCTCAACAGCTAAGTCATTAGTCAACTATATGTACTTCAGCGCTTTGAATAACCGCAAAGCACAACTGCTAAATATAAAAGCCCTGTGGGCATTTCATAGGGTCCTACTAACCGTCTGAAGAAAAGCTTAGTTTCCATTCTCTTTGTTCATCACGATAACCATCTCAACAGAATGGCTCCACTCAGATAACATCATTGCCCACTGAAGTTGGATTCCATTCTATCACCTATAAGAACCCAAGAATTTCTTTAATGTCTACTTGACTTCAAAAATGATTGCAACGAATTATGTTAACCTTCGAGGCTTTGGGCGAAGTCGTTTGTTCAGTACAGCTTTACAAGTTTCTCCCTTGTCGTATCACTTCAGGTCATATATTTTGTTTATTTGGGATATTTTAAATTCTCTTACCGGAAGTTTAGTAATTCTACACCATTATTTTGTTAAAGCTCAATTTACACGATCATAAAATTCGAGTAGAATAACTTTTAGAACCCACTACATCCATTCGCTTGCATTCCCAGAAGTTGAATGACCAAAGGGCTTGTGGAAAACTAAATGAAAAGCAATCCGTTTTGAAGCAAATAATCACCGTTTCAAATTTTCATCTCTGCATTACATCCTATCCTCTATTAAGCTTGTAAGTACGAATAAGTGCATATTTCAAAATTTAAATAAGACCAAAGCTTACTAAAATAATGTAAAAAGACTACGAACATCTAATTTTGTTTCTGATATCAACGCCGCCGATATAACCGTAGTAGTTTAACGAGACTGTATAAATAAATCAAATGATTAAAAACAATACGTTTACTGATTCTTATACTAATGATTAAGTTGTATTTGCAACTTCAGATGCCAATTATTTATAGAGAGTAATATTGTAGTTAGTACTATAGCTGTACAATATGACTTGAAAATATCAACAAAAAAGACAAAACTATTTGGCTTTCAAGAAGATAAAATTATAACAATTAATAATGAGCCAGCAAAACAAGTGAATTAGTTAAACTGCTTTGGTTGCAGTATATCCTATTCAAATGATTGATATAAAGTTACGCAAATTGCAACATTTTTAAAACTTTAAAAAGTTTTGGTCATACCATCATTGCTCTATACTTCTGTAATTTGGTGTTTAACAGAAAAGTATAGAAATGATAAGAATGAGACTCTAAACACCATTAGCTTGATTTTATCGTATCACGAAAAATCGATGACGAACTTGCTATTACGAATATTTTAAGAATAATACATTAATAATTAAATATATAACGAAAATATATAAGCATGCAATTAAAAGAGTTCCAGCAGCATACCTAAAATCACATGTAACGTTAAATCTATATGACGACGAAATATCAGAAAATATGGAAAGAGCAGGCCCAAAGGAAATTCATAAAGTGAACTTGGAACCGGTAATGCATAATGTAATGCATAAGTATGATGAAGATTAACCTCACAGATGTTGTGTTTACTTCACTTTGAGATAGTGAAACTGATAAATTAAGGTGCATTAGTTTTCTTTATTAATAGTGACTTAAAATCTTTCAGCACGCCATTTACTGGTCACCTTCATCAATTAAAACGATGTCCTGTTAGTTAATCAGTTGAAAGAATCCTCGGTGATTTTGAGCACAGGTAATATCTAAAACATTCGCAAGCTGCATTAATTTCTGAACTGTTATCCAATAATTAGCCAGACCTGAAAATATGCATCCGCAGACATACGAATACTCTACTTATGCTAAACGCGTGGTTACCATTGACTTTTATACACAAAAGATCTGGACTTGATATTAAAATTGATGTTAACTATAGAAACACCCGGAACAGAAATTATTCGTACATGTCTTTTAAAATTCTAGAAGACGGAGATGATTTTCTTTTCTATATATGCAAAGAACAACCGATAATATTTCTATAATTTAAGAGTTTGCGATGATTAATATTTCGTGTTTTATGAGTGTTATAACGTTGGAAATCTTCACAAAATGTTTAAACTTTTATGTGTGATATGTTCAAAATCAACTCGCATGTGATTAGTAGAGCAAATAGTTTTGTGTAACACCTGAAAACGTCGTTTAAACTGGCGGAGAAATAAATTCGTGACATTTTCAGCTATCGCACAAAAAGTCAAAATAGCTTAATTTTCAGAATACCGCGCATAAAAAAGTTGAACTTTTTTGCAATGTTCATTAAATTATGAAAATTATAGAATGCAAAATACAGAAAATGGCCAAAACTCATAACCATTATTGTAGCTTCTTCTTTGCATATATAAAAATAAGTTTTGTTTTACACTAGTTTGACTGCAAGAATTTTAGAACGGGCGTACGAATACTGTCTATTCTGGGTGTAATTTTTCAGCTGTGCTAAGTGATATTGTGCGAATGACGGAAGATATTAGATTTCACAGTGTGCTTGGGAAACTTAGAGAGGTTCCATTTCCTTTTATAGCTACTCTAAATAACGGCATAGTAATGATGATGATGATGATGATGATAATAATAATAATAATAATAATAATAATAAAACAATAACAAGTTTTTAACTACTGTGCTAACTTTCATGGTTATATCAGCGTGGTGGGTCTAAATTTTTTCCCGCAATATTTGTAATATGCCAGTAAATCTTACATGAACCTAAGGATACATAAATGGCATCGACCTGGGCATTTCAATGTCATCGATACCGTAACCTTGAGCAGTGCAATATGATCCATATCTCTAAACACTAAAACCACAATATTAACGACAATCACATGATGTATAGGTATTAGTGGTCCTTATTCTGTGAAGATATCACCAAAAGAGTGAAACTAATCAAAATGAACACCTCTTATTATGGGAAAGATAACGCATATCCATACACGTTCAATAATTGCCGCTTTGTTATATGCAGGAGGTAACAGTCGATAGTTCATGAAACAAATCAGTATAGATACTGGGTCTTTCTTGGTTTTGTTATTTATTCACGATTAGTGACAGCGTTGCTCCTGCTGCATGTCCCTCTCATGCTTTGCGCAGATTTCTTTACTTCACTCTGATTGTTATTGTTGTCGAGTTGGTCTGAACAGTGTCGTCAATGTTTACAAATATATATCATCCCATTTGCCACAGTTTTCATAATGCCTATTGTATAGATTATCACCAGAATTTTGTACGATTGAAGTACAAAAACAAAGTTTTACAGGGAAGCTGGAAGGTGATTTTTAACAAAATTTCAAGGCGTAGCCGCTTCATATAAAGACGTTTTGCGAAAAACGGACAATAAATTTAGTGCTACAGAGTGTGTTCTCGATTTATCGATCATAAAAAAGAATGAAATGTTGAAAAAAAAAGGATAGAAATTCTGTGCTCTACTGAAGAGAGGAGAATCTATATGAGGCTGGAGGTCAAACTCCATACATTAATGATCTGAAAGGATAAACGAACAACAGCAGACAGCTCATAGAATCAAAGAACGGAATCGCGACATTTTAAAGCTTATTGATTCAATTTGGGAAATTACAAACGTACTTACATCTGCTAATAATTTGTAATTCCACAAATAAATCGTTGTATGGCTTACGACCTCTCAAGCGGCCACATCAAAAACGTCAATTGGAGATTATATTGAAGAGCAGCAAATTGACCTTTAACCGTTTCTCCGACCTGGTGTAAACATAAACTAGGCTGAGAAGAGAACTATGGCATTATGATTGCTTAGCTTTTATTTCTGTAATATGGGAACTACTGCAATTGGAAGATGATTTATTTAAACAGTTTCTTTCAAATTTATGGACACATTTTATACAAAATCTACATTTCTCCTCAAGTAAATTTTATATAGACATTTTTTATGGTTTCCAAAGTGTATAAAACTGCACAGGAGTGGAAATAGCTGTCCAGTATTTTTAAAAGAAAATCAGATATACATTTTGTCAAGTGCTTACCGCTTAAACCGTTCATATTTTGATTAATAATGGTAACGAATTTAGTTCTTGGGAAGTATGCGGTTTACATTTTTACTTTATCTATTACCCATCTATAGTAGGCAGAGGAAGTATTGTAATTTGTGCCATCATTTTTACCGAGATTCAACGGAAATACACATTTTCAAGCTCCTTGAAAAGAAAAAAAGAAAGAAAAGAAAAAAAAAACATTTTTGTATGAGATCGGTGTAAATTTCTGCATGTGTGTGTGTGTGTGCTTGTCTGTCTGTCTGTGATCAGCATAATTTAAGAAAATATCTCCATAATAAAACCACATTTCACATGTCAAACTTTTGTTAGATATTTGTTAATTTCTCAAAAAATGGCTCAAAGAATTTTAATTAAAATACCACATGTTTAAGATACTTTCAGGACTCATAAAACGTGTACCTTGAATTTTCTGTGAGTAGCCATTGAAGCCCTTTTATTCTCGAGTGAATTCAGTACAATTTTGTGTAATTGGTAAATCATAAGAGATAAACAAAATCTTACTACATGAAAAATGTAGAGTTAATTACAATATACAATTTATGCCTATTAGCTTTTCTTGCAGCATCAGCCATTTTCTAAATATTCATTATTACATCTTCAAATTTTCCTATCGTTGTGCGTTATCTATAAACCTTCTTATGTGATACTTATATTTACCACATGAAGCCATGTACTTGTGATATGCTAATAAGTGTGTTTTGTGTTCCATATCATACCTGCAGTTAAGTCCAATTTGCTTAAATTTGAGGTTATTTCTAATCAACTTTTATCGTGAGTATATTAAAACAAAAGAATAATTCCCTTTTATTATGAATATTATAATATAATTATAAGATAGTATGTGAAGTAATGGGTAGATGAATCCCTACCCATTAGGAATACATCGGTGATACATCAGAATCATATTTATAAGTCCTTAAATTTAATTAGAAGTGTGTCCAGTTCCCCTGTGGTATTCACGGTAGTTTTAAACCAGTGTATACAAGAACAGTGAGAAACAATGTTTAAAAAGGTGACTAAAACGAATACAATTAGTATGTGATTAGCAACATCTAGGGAAGTTTACCATGTCCCTTGGTCTGTAAGTAAAGAGGACATACATATGTTTGTACTCTGACTTTCCTTGTGTTTATTGACAGTACATGAGCCTAACGGTACATTGTACTTTTGGCCCATTTGCGAGCTGAATGCTATTGCAGCATCATTTTGTTTACACGTAGGTTCCTTTTCAACCAGCAATGCGCAGCTTTTCTTTTGTCAATATTCTGCTTCCTTATATACAGTCTTAAGGTGACATCTTATGAATGTGTAAAAATATTTTTTAAAGCTACAAAATGGTACTTGAACGTTCCACTCAGAGACAGTGCAACAAACTCAGAGTGTATTTCAGTGTCCACGTTTTACAATGATATACCGTGGTTATCTTGGCGTTTGTAAAACTTCTTAAAAGATGGATGAATTGTATATGAGATGAACACTGAAATAATCTACAGAATGATATAGGTAGTAGGAATTAAAATGCTAGAAATTAAAAGGGAATAGAAAACGCATTAGGTGCATTACTAAGGAATAGGTGAATAAGGACCTTAAGACATAAGCAAGAAAAGGGACACAGTTTGGAATGCGGGAATTTATTTTACTGTGTCTATTTCATACTTGCAGCCAGATATATACTGTTATAATATGAAACCTGCGTAAATTGAACTGTATTAATTGGAATTATTACTTTTCCGTTGTCCCTTTTGAGTTTACTTTGAAACAATGAATATTTGTTGTTTATTTAAAAATATGGAACATCTCACCGAAATCCACGGCTGACCTCATAGATTTAGAATACACTCATAGAAAAATTATGCAAAATGTAAATAAAAAAATCTAGCGTGTTATGCTCACATGACTATCTCTACTTTTGTACAAACTATATTTACAAACGCTTATTCTCCGTCTACTTCATATTAATCTAAATAAGCACTTGCAGAAACTATCTTATGGCTAATTTTCTTGTAGGTGCAATGGAAATATGGTAGGCTTTAAGCGATAATCAAATCTTTTAAGAGCTGGTTGTTATCTGGAGCTTTCCATTCTCTTTGCATGTCCAGGACATAAAAAAAATCAATAACGAATTCCCATTTGAGAAAAAGTATAAGTATTGGAAAATTCAAACAAATAATAAGGAATATCTCGGGTATGGTTCAATGGACAAAAAAATATATGACATAAATTGTGTGTTTTAATGGGATCTTTATTTTTTGTGCAGTAAAGTTTTGTCTATCTCTTACGGTTTACCAGTTGTGCGAAAGTCATTCAGAATGAAGAGGACTTTAGGAGACATTCCCAGAAAATTCAAGATATACATTTCATTTGTCATAAAAATATCTTAAATATATGATGTTTTAATCAAAATTGTTAGAGTGAAAAAAATAAAAATTTTCGATAAATGATTCATGTAGTCTGAAATGGGGGATTTTCTTGAAAATCTTCGTGTCGCATCTTTAAAAGATACTGAACGTAAATACCAAGTTTGGTATTTATCCGACTTTTAGTTTTTGAGTTATGCTGTTCACAAACACACAGGCAGACACACAGACGGACATTTTTGTAAAAAATACTTTTCTAGGATTTATTGGATCTCAAAATATGTATTTCGGTGAAATCTCGATATCGAATTTTTGGGTGGAATGCAATACTTCCCCTCCTTACTAGACGTCCTAGAGAATGTAAAGATGCATCGTAATACATATATGAAATAAAAATTAAAATGATGGGAAAAACGAAACAAAGAAACTATGCGAAAATCAAAATAAATTAAATAATTTGTGTACATATGTTACTAATGTACTAAATTTTTTCGTGTTACTGTATAATGTGCACTCTGCTGACAATATGTGTTACATCTATAGCTTGAATATACCATTTTGTAAATGAATTCTTGAATAATTGGAATATTTGCTGAGCCTTGAATATTCCAAGTACACAGGTTTCAAGTATCTGTAAATGTATATTTAATGAAGAAGAATTTCATTTAATGCAACTCAATGTAATGTTTCTCATATTCATATTGCCACTAGAGTACGCAATTTCAAATCTGATTATTATGGTGCGCTTATTTCAAATTTTGTATTTGATATTCTTGTTCTAATTGTGTTCGGCATGCATTGGTGTTGAGGAAATAAATACTATAACTTTATTAAAAAAAAAGAAAAGAAAAATCGATTATTTCAATTAAGCTTCAAGCAGGACTAATCATTGCATTCTTTATATACTCAATTTGATTTAATGAGTCCTTCGCATATGAAGGTGATTAACAAGTCACCGTCCTTTACCTTACCTAACACGTCTACGGTTTTATAAGAAGAGCTTGAAACGCATCATGACTAAGCTTTAAAAGCGGTTGAGCTGACAGGTTCAGCTGCAGTCTAAGACACTTGATGTGGGAACCACTTTGGTGAATGTCTACACTGACCGAATGAGATGGCTCCTAGGTAATGCGCAAGGCTCACATTCGGGAGGTCCGGGTTCGATTTTCGTCAGACCGGCCGCTGTGGCCATGGGCTTTTGTTCGTGGTTTCGGTAGGGTGGTTCCTCTTCTACCACGACTGTCCTGCATCATTTGCTATTATCTGTTTCAGGGTATGGAAGGACCAGGTGAGACATTTGGTTTGTTGCGGCTGGGCGATGGAAGTGCGCTTTGGAAAGCTTTCGGTTGCACTGCTGAGATACCCGCCTTCTGGAGCGGTATCCTAGTCTCTAGGGGGCTCGGAGCTTCAGGGTAGAGTGACTGGCGTCGGATGCATTCAATCTGGAATCGTTAGGGATCCCGTTACGTTGCGACATTGTCGCGCGAGTCTAGTTGACCTTTGGGTCCTCCTCATACCTCACTCCCAAGGGTCACGTTAGAAGCACAAAGGGCTTCACTGGCCTACGTGCGATGCTCTGTCCCGATTTCGAGCGCCCCTCCTGATCTACACTCCTACTCCTGTCTTCACTGGACAATCCTCAAAGATATTTAGCGGCCCAATAAATATACAAATCTGAGACATGGAAAAATAATGACAACCGTAAAAACGTTTGCTAATTCTTGCACCTCAATAAAAAGGCGAGCACCAAAGGACTCGAAAAGAATAACCGTTTTCTTAATGACCGTTCAATGTAATTTAAAAACACAATTTTAAATTCAAACCCATTCCACAAAAGGCAAAGGGGTCCAGATAAAGGTATACCACCTCCCACTTAATGTTAATGTGATATTTTGGATGTACAGATAAAAATAGTGGTATAAGTGTAGAGGTAAATAAACAATTAAATAAAATATAAAAGCGAGATGCTGAAGGGATTCACTATTTGTACAAGATATTGAGAATGGTCCTTGCAACATTCTGTTGCTCGCCACCTTTTAACTAACCTCTCCATTGCACTCTTTGCCTGCTCTATTCAGAACCAGTTCCTGAAATTTCCTTGGTTTCCTTAATCGAACCTGTTTTTACATAGGCTTCCACAATTCCTGTTCTTTCTTGTATCAAGTAAGTCATTTTGCAGAATGCGAAAAGGTACGTGTAATTCAATTGATAATAATAAATTCAAATGTTGATAGAAGAACGCCAACAATCGACTAGGGGTGAGTAGTTCGTGAACGTGTGTTTGTATTCCAAAAATTTGATACCGAGATGTCACCGTAAATACGTGCTTTGAGGTCCCCTGAATCCAAAAAAGGTATTCTTAGAAAAAGGTCCGTGGGTGTGACTGTGTGGATGTGTGTCTGTGTATCTGTGAACAGCATAACTCATAAACTAAAAGTCGGATAAATAACAAACCTGGTATTTAGGTTCAGTATCTTTCAAAAATGCGACAAGAAGATTTTCAAGAAAATCCCCTACCACAAAACTACCCTTTACATGGAACATTTTTCGAAAATTTCTATTTTCTCAAAAATTGCTCTAACGATTTTGATTAAAATATAACATATTTAAGATATTTTTATGAGAAATAAAATGTATATATTGAATTTTCTGGGAATGTCCACTAAAGCCCTCTTCATTCTGAATGACTTTCGCTAACTGGTAAACCGTAAGAGATGGACAAAATTTTACTACACAAAAGATGTAGATCTTGTTGAAACACAATTTATATAATACACATTTTCTTTTGAGTGAACCATTTACAAGATATTCCTTGTTATTTGTTTGAATATTCCAATACTTACACCTTTTCGTTAATCGTTATTCGTTTTTTTATGTCCTGGACATGCAAAGACAATGGAATGCTCCACAAAGCAACCAGCTCTTAAGATTGGACTATCGCTTAAAGCCTACCACATTCCCCTTGCACCTACAAGAAAATTGCAGTAAGATTAATATCTCGATTAACATGAAGTAGATGGAGAATAAGCGTTTATAAAAATGGTTTGTACAAGAGTAGAGAAAGTCATGTGAGTGTAACACATCATATTTTTGTAGCGATAAACGACGATAATACAATTTCAAGCAAAGTATCACATTTGCGTTCAAATGGAAGGCGGACTACTTTTATCTGCGTCACCCTGTTTAATCATCCCTGACTTACTTACTGTTTATTTTTAAGTTAATATTCGTTCTTCGGTCATGTATTTTGCAAGACTCAACGAATGGCTTGTTTTAACTTGTTATTTTTCAATAGCTTCTTCAATTTATAAAATTTGGATGCAAAAAGCAGGTAACTAAATTGCTCAACTCAATTACAAAGGAACCAGTAATTCCTAATGAATGGAAAAACAGCATTACAGTCCTAATATTGGAAAAAGTAAACAATCAAGACCCAGGAAACTGTAGAGGAGACACTTTACTATCATCGGTACAAGCTTTGCTCAGTAAAATAACTTACTAAAGGATTCAAGAATATATTGAAATAAGAAAGAGCAGCTAGGATTTAGAAAGCAAAAAGATAATCTTTTTATGTTAATACCTACACATAGTTGAAAAAAATTGAATAAACTCTGTGTATTTATGCCTTGCTGAATTTTCATAAGTATTCGACCAGATCTGACTAAAAAACATAATTGATATTTAAAGGGGAAACATTGTTCCAATTGATGTGCTAAAATTAATTCAATAATTGAACGTCAATAGAAAAACACAAATGCGTATAAATGATAAAATAACCGATGAAATAGTATTCCAGGGTATTAGACAAGGAAGCTCTCTTACTTCCCTGTTATTTAATTTAGTAATTAATAAGTTAATATAGAGTGTAAGTCATCTATCTGGGTATTTATTGGCAAACAAAGTTTAAATATATTATGCTATGCAGAGTTGACGCTTTGATGGCTCAAACTGAAGATAATCTCCACAGGTTACTCTTCCAATTTGTAATGACTGTAGGAAAATTTAATACTACAGTGTCTACAAATAGAACTAAATGCATTTGTATATCTAAATACTAATTAAGATGTAAACTAAAAAAATCTAAGTATTGCACTCACATGACTTTCTCTACTCTTGTACAAACTATTTTTACAAACGCTTATTCTCCATGTACTTCATATTAATCGAGATAAACATTTGCAGAAATTTTCTTATTGTTAATTTTCTTGTAGGTGCAAGGGCTTTAAGCGATGGTCAAAACTTTTAAGAGCTAGTTGCTATGTGGAGCACTCCATTCTCTTTGCATGTCCAGGAAATAAAAAAAAGTTCAAACAAATAACAAGGAATATTGCGGAAATGGGTCACTCGACAAAAAATGTACATAACATAAATTGTGTGTTTTAACGAGATCTGCATTTTTTGTTTAGTAAAATTTTGTCCATCTCTTACGGTTTACCAGTTATACGAAAGTCACTCAGAATGAAGAGCACTTTTGGGGACATCGCCACAAAATTCAAGATATACATTTCATTTGCCATAAAATATCTTAAACGTATGATATTTTAAGCAAAATCATTAGAGAAATTTTTGAGAAAATAAAAATTTTCGAAAAATGTTCCATGTAAACGGTAGTCTGGGGGTGAGAGAATTTTCTTTAAAATCTCCGTGTCACATCCTTGGAAGATACTGAACTCAAATACCAACTTTGGTACTTATCCGACTTTTCGTTTTTGAGTTACGCTGTTCATAGACAGACAGCCCACAAAAACATAGGCACACAGGCAGACAGACAGACACACACACACACGCACACGGACATGCTTCCAAAAATGCTTTATTTGGATTCAGGGCACCTCAAAACATGTATTTCTGGTCAAATCTCGGTATCTAATTTTTGGGTGGAATTCAATACTTCCCCTACTTACTATACATAGTAGAGAATGTAAAATAAATGACAAAGTTATTGAACCAGTGACGAACTTTAAATATCTAGCAGTAAACATACCTAGTCATCGGGGTGTAATAAGTGAAGTAGGGAACCAAGTTTCTAAGGCCTCCAGATTATTAGATTGTCTAAGGCAGAGGTGGCGAAAACGTGACTCGCGAAGCATTTTGACTCGAAGGCGCACGTTCCCTCTCTCCAACCGTCCGTTTGATTTTCACATGCTGTTGAGTGACGCAGTGCGTGTTGCATATTTGGTGACTCGCGGAAAGAAGTCGTTTTCGCCACCCTTGGTCTAAGGGATGTCAAATGGAAGAGTAAATATCTTAAGACTGAAGTAAAACGAACATTTATAAAACCACAAAACCAGTGATGGCAAATGGCACAGAAACCGTACAACAGAAATGAATACCTTACGAGTCATACTGTAAAGTTCAAATTAGACAGAGCGAAAAATGAAAATTTGAGACGATAATGCAATACTTTAGATGTTAGAGAACTTATAGAAAGAGAGAGTGCAGTGCTCACATAGACACATAAGCCTGATTAAGATATCTCGAGACGCTCCTCCAAGAGCAAAAGAGATTTGGGTCAACCAAAAAAGCGGCGAAAAGGACTGAAATCCTCTACCGAGTGATCCACTGTGTGCCTATACAAAAGAAAAAGAAAATTATTCTATCGTAGGTAAAGTTATACCCAAGGAGGGTTAACTGAATTAGTGGTATACAAATACGATAACCACGCGGTAAGAGTGTAGCGGAGCCACAGTAATTGATAATAGCAATAACATAGTTGCCTAAGAAATTCCTACAACTCTCCGGGGTCCATTAACTTGAATGACCTACGCCAAGGAAATATTTTTAAATGAAAGAGAGAATTTGCTGCCATAATTGTTAGGCTGCTACAACACGTAAAAATGAAACTCTGAGAGATTCTAAACGACTGACAAAATATGTGCAGTATAAGACAAATGCAGTAACATCACATCAGATGCTTACTGTATGCTAATAGTAGATATATTGCAGGGATAGGCCATTACTCTTTCATGTTTAAGATACAAATACCCCGAAACATACCAGATTCGTTGCCCATTGAAAACTATTTGCTATCTTATGATCCATTGCGTTTTATAGATTTAATTACATGGCAACTATCAACCCAATTTAGGATCGGTATTATAAACGAGGTTTAAACCCTCGGTTAGGTTTAAGCTATAGCTTTTAGTCTTACTGGGTATTATTAACATTAATCCTCAGTTGAACTTCAGTTTAACTTAACTGGAACTGCTCCTCTGTTTTACTAGATGTTAATGCTATGTTGTAAGATGTGATCGAATCCCTTTTCTATTTTTAAATCATCCCTTATCTATAGGGTAATTCTTTTTTATCCAAACAAATGTTATAGACCACATTTAATATCTCTTATATTCCTCAAACTTTTAATTCACCAAATAACAATAAAATTAGTAAATCTAGCTTTTCCATTTCCATATTATCATTAGACTGCACATGTGGATAATGCAGAGGTATTTGAGGAATTGCTGAGTGATAAGGAGTTATTTAGGTAATAAAAAGACCTCGGAGACCCAGAATGTTTCTAAATAGACCTCATCACTTTCAGATGTGGACTGACCATGAATTTTCATGCAGATTTAGAATTAAGAATAATGGATTAATGACATGTTGAATAATGGATTACAATAATAGTAGATTATGATACTAGGGGTAAAAGTAAGGTTTTATTTTGGGAGTAGGAATATTTGCGAAACGAAGGCCGTAGGCCGAGCATATACTATTTTTAGACTGTGCTCACATTTGTAAAATATCAATAATGTTATATTAATTCCTGAAACTAACAAATATGACGGGAAGAACACGTTCTTGAAACAAGAGAAATGACTTAAAAAGCGAGATGTCAATTTTTTTTTTATCTTTTGTTGATTCGCTAGCACTCATATCCAGTGAAATTATTTTCACCATGTTTTGCCTTACACCAGCCAATGAAGCGATTAAATGCTGTATCATATTGCTTTCTGGAATTTTTGGAAAAGTACTTCTACTGTTATTCTTTTTGCTGCTTCTGTAATTTAATTTCCACTTCAGTTTCTTCCGATTTTATAATTTCCGCCATTTAATCATTATGTAGGTTGGATAAAAGGTTAGCGTTTTAGATTAAAGAAAGTTGCCAATATAACGTATAGGTTAACTCTACAACAAACTGCAATAAATTGAAGTACGACGATTTGTATTGTAAACAGATATGCGAGCGCCATGGGTAATTAATGATGCAAAAAGCATAATGAAAAGTAAAACCTAATCAAACCAAACCGAGTTATTAAAAACGTGCAAATCAAAGGGTAATTGTCATATAATTGGACTTGAAACCAAGTTGGTCACACTGAAGATTATCGCACTAGTGCGAGAATCTAAAGATTTTAGTTCGTGCGCTCTGTGTTAGAAGTTCTACCTTTAGGCCACGCTGTCTAAAAATTATATTTATTACGAATTTTTATTGTAATATAATATGGGAGCAGAGTCTTAACCTTATTTGGTCAAATTTGAGACCGGATAATACAGCATGCAACGAGAAGGTACGAACCCTAAAACCATATATTTTATTACTGGCATTCTATTAAAATAACAATACATAAAAATAAATCGTAAACATAAAAGCTAGAAACCACGTAATGTAATTGACCCATGGCTTCACGTAAACATAAGGGACACCATGCTTTTATAAACATTTGCCTGTCGCCTAGCCTCTATATGTTCTGTATACACTTACGAGAAAATGTTTTATTTAGGCCAACGTTTATCTAATTTTCCCATGGAAAAGCTTTTACATCTCTTCCCTAATTTTTCGACAATTTCCGACGTTTTCGCTTCAGCTACATAAATAAACTTTAACTATTTTCTTTTTTTTCCTAAGTGGGCAGGTCGACCAACAGTATAAGAAGTATAAAGTATAAGAAGTTGAGTTATAGGTAAGTAGAATTAGAAGCTTAGAAATCATCTACTTTTTCAGCTTTAAGGCATACCAACACCATTGCACTCCGATTAAGCTTAATAAGAAGGTTATAAAACAGCATCTGCAGTTAAACTATTATTCGGTTTAACCAAACTCGTGTAAACCACTGGACTTTAGTTGCTGGCTATGCCGCCTTTACTGCCATTTGTTTATAAATGTAGAGAAAATTGTTTCTTGTTAAAACAAAAGAGTAATAGCTTTACTGAGCCTATGTAACACAAACAAGAAAATTCAGAATTGAACCAAAGGTTTAATGAATCCGACCTGTTCTTTACAAGACAAAGCTCAAGACATGGTGGCAACTTTGAACAACCTTTTGAGATGTATGATGACCACTGAACTTACGATGATGTGATGGTATGTTTTCTTACTTAATGAAGTGCGAAGATTCATTCTGAATGAAGAGAAATTGTTGAAAAGAAAGTCTGATGCGTTACTTTCACATGACTTTATCCATCCACCACCGCCGAGTTTTATACCTCTTCTGCAAATTATTTTTATAAAAGGTGGTTGTTCTACTGTCTGCTTCATGTTAATTGAGAGAAACTTTTGCAGAAATGGTTTCAGTATACATTTCGTTGTAGGTACAAGGGATATACAGGAGGATGAGATAATAGCCAAATATTTCTAAAGCATGTAATTGTATGCTAGCTTTGAAATTCCATATTCTTTGCACGACATTTCGAGGAACAATAGAATGGTGAAATTGCCACTTCAAAAAATGTACGGTAAAGTACTGAAAAATTCAAACCCGCAGCAAGGAATATCTCGAAAATAATTAATACCCTTCAAAATGTTATTTGATAGAAATTGTGTGTTCTAACCAGACACCAAGCGAGTTGACTACGCGGTAGCGTATGAGTCTCGCATTCCGGAGGTTCCCGTTTCGATTTCCGGCGACCATCCACTCTAAATTAAATGAAATTGAGTTTTATTTACGGACGCTCTTTAACTGCAGTGGTCCTTAGCGTCCCATTCTGTATTGGGTGTGAAAGACTGGAAAGTTTGCTCAGGGGACTCTTTAGCAGACTTGAGGTTCTTTTACGTGCTGTTAATCTAGACACGGGACCACCGGCTTCATTTTCCTTCCGAAGGAAATCATGCTAAGGATTTTTACGCCTGGAAAAAATCGATCGCCCTCCGCCAGGTTTGAACCGGCGACCTCGGGAACTAGAGGCTAGCATGGTAACCACCACACCACGGAGGACGACCCGCCCACTCTGACCATGGATTTTTCGTGGTTTCCCAATGTCGGTAGGCGAATGCCGGAGTAGTTCCTCTTCTACCATGACTTTCCTATCCCTTATTTCCTGTACCCATAATTTCCTTCATCGTCTATTTCAGAGTAGAGGACCCAGGCGACGTTGTTCTGTGCGTTGCGGCTGGGTGGTGGAGGTGCGTTTTGTGAAGGTTCTCTCGTTCGGCCTTCTCACGCACTCGTCTCCGTGTGCTCTCGGATAAGGTTCCCCTTCAAGGTACCCCTGTGTTTAGGGGTTTGGGTGGGCTTAAGTGGCGGCGGATGTGTTTAATCTGAAAAGTTAAGGACCCCTTCCACGTTACGCACGTCGTCTGCTGGATCTGATCACCCTTCGGGTCTTTCCCCTAAATCCTCCTTCCTTTCCAGGGGATGCGTTGGAAGCACAACACATGGCAGATGTGCGTTGCTCTGTCCCGTTTTCGGGGGCCCGTCCGTAATGTGGACCTACCTGTATCTATCTAACCAGATGTGTATTTTTTCGGTAGTAGATGAATATTTAGCTTCTACGGTTTCCTATCTATAAAAACTGTACACATTATGATTATAATGAAGGAGGACTACACAGGTTATTCGTAGAAAATTCAAGATATACATTTTATTTTTCATGTCAGTATTTCAAACATTTCATATTTTAATCAAAATTACAAGAGCCTTTTCTGATACGATATAAAATAAGAAATTGTTCCATGTCAAAAGCAATTTGGTGTCAGGGAGTTTCCTTGAAAATATGCAAATGTTTAAGCGTCAGGTTAAAAGTGGATATTTATCATTTTATTTATTTCATTCACATATACAAACGGACCTTTTTTGGATTCAGGGGTCTCAAAACGTGAATTTCTGTGAAATCTTCATATGGAATTTTGGTACAAGCAATATTTAGGCTACTTATTACTGAATAAGTTAATAAGAATCCCAGAATTGTTGGTAAGTGGAGACAGTTGGAAAATTACGGATTATTCAAGCAAAACGAAAGCTACTGGGATCACTTCTATAGTGTTGATTACGCAAGACTAATATACACCCAGAGAAAGAACTGCAGCTATTTTCTGTTTTTCAGTAAACTGCTGTAAGAAACAGAAAGCGTGTTTACTTCTGACACTTAATTGATGGACGCATCCGTGAAACAGTTCTTCAAGAGATGACCTTATTCTATTCAAACCTACTTTGTGGGTAAGGTAATTGTGACAGGTAATTAAGTATTCATTAGTCGTTTTAACTACGTAGAAGATGAACAGCGAAGTGGTGATGCTCTATTAGGCTAAGATAAAATAATCTAAGGTAAGTAAATGTAAGGTTATTGATAAGCTTGGAATAATATATGGGTACATAATGACATTTTTGTACTTTAGTTTCATTTTACATTAATAGTTAAAGAAGATGGAAGTGTAAAACAATAACCTTAACAACTGGAAATGGGAGAGACAGAACATAGGCGGTACGTTTGATGTTGTTTCTTTATGCGGCTTAAGTCGCTATTTTGAAACACAAGTTCATTTTGCCAGCTGTAACTTTTATTCAGAAGTCGCATTATTATGAAAGAAGAGCGTTTAAGGCCAATATAACATGATAAGTAGAAAGCTAGAAAAATTAGAAAGTAAGTAAGAAATTGAGCTAGTGATTGAAAGGTATGAAAACGGCAGGTAAGGTGTACATGAAAACGTTACATGGGAAAATAAAATTAGGTAAAATGTAGCGAAAATTCGTATGGAATTTCTACTTATTGCACGAAAGAAAACAGTAAGGGGAGAGATAACGGTAGAGATAAATAAAATATATATAACTTCCTTTGTACACACGCTCCCTAAATTTTAATTTTGGGGATCGAAAACGCGAACTTGAAATGTTAACTGAAAATTTAATAAGTAATTTCGGAGCCGACGATTTCAATATGTTTGACATGTCATACACATAAGTTAATATATCTTCATTTATAATAATCATGCTGCATATTTTACTTCCTTTCTGAATAAATTGCACTCTTTTTAATATTGCTGGTGAGACTTCAATGACAACTACTCTAATCCTATTTCTCTTGCTCTTTGTCAAACATTTCTTTCTCGAAAAGAGATGATATTTCTATAAACAAATTCCCGGACTACGCTTTTTTCCAACTATGTCACATGAAATCATTGCAACAAATGATAGCGAAATTGGGTTTTTCTAGGAAATGAAATTTGTACAAGATAATACCTAATAATCATTGTATCAATGTAGGCAGCTTTTGCCCTCCAAAAGAGAGAGAGGAAGAGAGAGAGAAGGTATGCAAAACGTGTCCAAAGGTTCTAGTAAGCTCATCTGATATTACAGATGAGATGCATAGTTTCGTCTGGCAAAGACCTCCTTTGCGAAAAGCCACTATGTAAATAGCTATAATGACTATATGTATGTTCCCCAAGTATCAATCATCCAAATTTGTCAAATGTAATAGTTTTCCGCGAAAATATCCAAGGACACTTTCTTGAGATACATAGATCAGCGTTTGACACGACCTCACTAATACTATTTGAACGCTTTGCTAAGAAGTAACTTGTACACAGTGGTTGCTATAGCCCTTTAAGGAGGGAACGTTCTGAGTTTTTACCAAAAAATGACAAATAAGTTAAAAGAGATCCATCCGATCTTTGACATTCATGTTATTTATGGCATGGGCATGAGAAACTTGGTGGATGAATCATATAGAATATTGCGAATTAATATAAAAGACTAAAGTAATAAAAAATAGTCTGAAGAGAATTACGGTACATCACTATCATCCGTTCCACAACCGGCTTCAAGAAAACTCCCGAGGTCGCGGGTTCAAACCCGGCGGACGGCGATGGATTTTTTCGAACGTAAAAATACCTAGCATGGCTTCTTTCGGAAGGAAAGTAAAGCCAGTAGTCCCGTGTCGTAGATTTACGGCACGTAAAAGAACCTCAGGCATGATAAAGAGGTCTCTGAGCAAAATTATCGGGCTTTTACGCCCAATATAGAATGGGGCGCTAAGGACCATGTCAGTTAAAGAGCGCCCATAAATAAAGCTTAATTTAATTTTTTTCAAGAAAACTGAGACATTTACAATCATTTTCTGCCATAAAGCACGTTTCATTATGAAATACGCAAAAGAGGAAGCGAGTGGCAGAGATTAAGGAAGTTGAGAATTTAAATGAAATTTTGGATTTCTTGTAAGAAATACATGGAGTAGCAACCGGAGAGCAGGAACTTTGAAGTATAAGTTAATAACAACGTGATATCAGTTTGAAGATGAATCATAGAGATCAGTTTTGATCTCTATGATTCATTTTTGCGTGTCTCACTCGAAAATTGCAGAGGTGACAGGCCACACTATATTGTGAAATTCGTTATGGGTTATGCTTTGCGACGGATTCGTTAGGTATGCGTCGTTGAGGTAACAGCTAGGTGATGCATCTTCAATATGGATAGTGCAATGAAGTAAAATGACAGAGAGAGATTATACATAATGAACTTATGCATCAAGACTCAATGCATTAGCCTAGGTAGCAATGGAGTGAGATGCCATCCCATGAGAACAGTCCAGTGTAAAGTCATAGAACTTGAAAAAATTGAGTAAAGAAATGTAATAGTTTTCCGCGAAAATATCCAAGGACACTTTCTTGAGATACATAGATCAGCGTTTGACACGACCTCACTAATACTATTTGAACGCTTTGCTAACCAGTAACTTGTACACAGTGGTTGCTGTAGCCCTTTAAGGAGGGAACGTTCTGAGATTTTACCAAAAAATGATCCAAAATTCCAAATTTGGTTTTCTCCTTAAATTATGCCTCAATCCTTTCCTCACTTGAAGATATAAATATTTTTCGTGTGTGGCCGTTTTTAAAGTTCTTGCAGTGTAATTTAAGTTACCCGTTGCCTGCTAATAGATTACGCTCGCATAAATTTGGCTTTTTCTCCAAACAACACCACATTTTGATTCAGATCATTCTGACTCTTTACATACATATGAACATCTGTGTTGCGTATAAGTACTATGCATGCGCATAAAAATCTATGCGTTACTTACGCAAAAATTGTATCAAGATCTAAAACATGGAAAAATATTGAATTTTCAAAAATGTCCTTATGCATATATTCTATGTATTATACTTAAAACTGTATAGAATGATAACCACAGCATGTTTGGTTTATAAATCCCGTAGATGTATATTAAAAAGTTTCAGAGAAATGATATAACAATTCAGGCGCTAGTTTTTTTCTAAATTAATCAATTATTTTACTTAATCAACAAAGGAATTAAACCTATACATCAGAATGACTTCAAATTTGGCACAGATGTCATATTTGACCATTCTATACAATCCTGAAGATATGGTGTAAATTGGATGAAAAACAAAGAGTTTCCAAATCGTTGTAGAGTTCTCCTTTTAAACGGTGATTGTTGGAAAACACTGCAGTGTTGTGTATTTGATTTTGTCTTTAAAAATCAAATACGAATATCTCTCTTCTCATCGGTTTTCTAATCGTGAAATCTTACTAATACTGTTTTTATATATACCTACATATTTCCCCATGTTACAGTTATATCACTTTCATTATTTTCTGTATGGATTATGCTTTTCGTTTAAAGCCTGGTAGAACGGAAGACATGGTCTTATGACTTAGTTCTTACCATGATAAATGAATAGCAATACTTGAACCAACACTTCTACTCATAGAATATAGTTCAGGGGTATGTCAAGTAGGACTGAAGAGAGACTGCACCTTGTTCAAACCCTAAATTTATTCCCATTTCTTCAGTGTGTCTACTTTTTATTTCAGTTTATATTTTCGCTTCTGTGTAAGGTTAATCCCATCATCATCATCAACAACAACAACATCGCCGTGAGAGATTAGGCCTTTCGACCTATTCCGTCCTCTCAAAGAATCTCTTCACGGGTCTTCCTTTGTCTTGTGAATCGTAGCTAGAGCATATAGATACTTGTGTGTTTCCAGAAACATCTTTTGTGCTGGGCTCTTTATATTAATCTGAGTAGTTACACACACTAGCAACAAACTATCAAAGTAGCATTTCACATCCAAGGAAGGAAAGGATTAACATTTATACAAATAAATAGCTGAATCCATTTGCAGCTGAACAACAATTAAATACCAAAATATTCTGAATTTTCACTGAAATTACAAGCAGCTAACAACATAAGAATCAAATTTGTCCTTGTTTCATTGTCTTTCTTGCACAATTCGGATTTACATAGAGTACACATAAAGTCTTTCAATAACTGCTTGCCGTAAACAGTTCGCAAATTAAAAGCACGCCATACGACTTGTGAAATAGATTTGGTAGATTACTTACTAAAGGTTAAAGAGATAAATTTTGAATTAGGCTTTATCATGAAACGCTTTATCATGATATATGGATCCAATATGGTAGCTGGATTATAATAATTACTCGTATTTTTTCAATAAGTTGTTTTAAGGAAAATAATTTTAATACTGTTGGAGTACTGTTTCGATATATGTGATACTCTTTGGGTAATTATAGAGGCATGTATCTCATAGGCTCTGGTAATTCTCTGTCTCCCTTTTTGAGAATTAATATAGCTTTTGCTGCTTTCTATTTCTCTGATACTGGTATAGTTCTACTATACCTAAAATGATTCTAATAGTAACAAAATCCACATCTCCCCTCCCCTTGTTTGCATTGTATGTGAGATTATTGTTTTCTCTCTCCCTCTCTCACTGTCTCTTCTTTCCTGTGCCTTTCTCATTATCCTTCTGCCATTCACTCTCTCCCTCCACCGCTGCCTTTCTCTCCCATCTTTCCTGTCTCTCTATCCTTCCCTTTTCTCCCTCTGTTTCCCTTTGCACTCTCCCAACTACTCTCTCAGTATCTCCCTGTATCGCTCATACTCCCCTCTCCTCTTTTGTCTGTACAATTTATATGCAAAGTGATGTTTTGAAAACCAGAAATAAATCTACTTTTTTCACGTGTAAAAGAACGAAAGCAAGATTTTAAGAGTGCACGAGTTTGTCTTTTTTATAATTATGTTTATAATGCGAGGGGAACTATAATACTGTGGTAACCGGTTTACCTATAAGAATACTATAAGGAAGCGTTGATGTAATTTTTTGAAATATTCACCCTATTGAATTTTTTAAATAACAAAGTTTCTCAGAAATATATTGTGCTTATCTAGGTTTGCTATTGAAATAAAAAAGATGAATAATAATAAGTCAGATATTCGATTTCTTTTATTTTACACCCAATTAGAATTCCCCTCCTTAGAGGAAAATAATTGAGATACCATATATTCTACTTTATAAGTGAGACCTGAGGTATTTTGTACACAAAGTTTGCATTTTTATATAAAATAAGCTTAACATACACACACAAATTTAAATACTGTTTCAAGCTGTTTCTTCCCGTTTGCCAGATATCATTCCAAATTTTCTTGAGAATTAATGACAATTCAGAAGGCAAATACACTAATTCGTTCAACAGATAGCTGGCCCTCGTAGCCATGGCCGCTGAAGCGTATAGCTCCGGCGCTCCGCCAAGCTGAGGTTCGCGGGCTCGAGTCCCGCCATAGGCATGGGTGTTTGTGTGTGTTGTGTTATGCGGTAATAAGCGGTAACAAAAAACAGTAAAAACCCAGTAACATAAACTGTGTAAAACAAGGTAACTTTAAAAAAACACATAGTAATAATTTGATAATATTTACTGATTCCAAAAGTGCTCACCAAGCTCTTCAAGATCGATCCACATCTCACCCATTGGTACGTGACATTCAGCATACTTTTCAATCTATTCTAACAGAAGATCGTACTGTAACTCTTGCCTGGATCCCATCACACATCGGCATTAAAAAGCTGACTTAGCAGCCAAAGAAGCCACTCGCCATTCATTAATTGACAAATCCATCCAAATTCCGTGTCAGGATGCTGCATCACACTTTAAAAGAGCGATCCACAGCCTTTGAAAGCATCAATGGACCTAGATCTTAAACAGTAAGCTGCATGCTACTAGACAGGAAAACACTTGTCCCTTCCCATATACTGCCTTGAACCGCCAAGACCAAATAATTGCTGCTAGATTACGAATCGGACATACAAAACTCACTCACCTCTACCTCTTCACCAAAGAATCACCTCATGTTGTTTGTGTACTACAAGACTGACTGTTGAACATCTACTATGCGAATGCCAACAATATAACTGTCGCAGAACTGAAAAGATTTCCGCCTACCTCCACACTGCAATAGATACTCAAGTGGCCTATCTAAAAGTAAAGAAATTCCTGCAGAGTATCGGTCTTTCAAACAATATATAAAATGTTTCAATACAATATTTAACATTTTCTGTTCATACTTGAATACCAATCTTAATATTACTATTTATTTGACCGTGCTAAAATTAACGCTGTAATTCCAATATATATTTTGTTCTCTTTTTGAACATGTAACTGTTTGTCTAATTATGAATTAATGTAATTAATTGATGAGTCGCATATGACCATGCAGTTAGCGCGACTTTAAATAAATTGAAAAAAAAATTAAATAATATCATGTTTTGTTTTACTGTATCCAATTAGAATCGTTAGTATTGTTATTCATCGTAAATCGAATATTCCCAGACATATTTTAGTTACAGTTTTATTACTATTCTTATTAATGTTGATGCATTATAGGTATAGCTGTTTGTGCATCTCTTCTGCCACAGTCAAAGTCAAATTTATAATAGAATTATTAGTTTGCTTTTGTTTTGTAGTGGTTTACAAATGAATGACCGATATGTAGTTTACTAATAAGCCCCATCCTAATATGTTCCTAAACTATAATAGGATATACATTCTCTGCCACACCCCATATTTGATTTGAAAGGGCAAATAATCAAGGGTGTATAATACTCATTCCATTTCACTGTACATATTCTGTTATTTTTGTTTTATTTGTTTATTAAACCTTGGCTGGAATACTGGCCTAAACCAACTCATAACCGAAAATTGCACTTAGCTTAAATAAATACATAAACTTGTAAATAATAATAATAATAATAATAATAATAATAATAATATAGTATAAAATTTAGTAACATGAAAAAAGAGGAGAGAAAAGAAGAAAAATAATAATTTGAATTCAATGTTTTGTGATACAAGCGTACAGCCTCAAGAGTAAAGATAATACTGGCTGTGTTTGTTTTCCATTAAGCTATAAACTATTTACAGAGTTATGGAGTGGGAGAACCACTGCCCAGTCATAGGGATATCTGTGACTGGGTTTACTTACCACACACTAACAGGTTATATTGACACATTTAACCCAATTCATTAATTTACTGTTTAACGTCAGTGATCCACTAGGAAGTAGGAAACCATTTCAATTAGCAAGGCCGCCTGCAATGCAAATGACAACCTGATTGTCAAGCTCACTGCCCTCTTTAAACTCCCTTTTAGGAAGTGTTTACTAATGAGAGTGAACAAATGTTTAACTGCTTGTGTTCGCACTTAGACGGCCGTTACCTGCAGCTAAGTGGATAGTGACCTAAATCGCACCTGAAGGAAAGTTTTTGGTATGCTTCTTTCCCCCGGACTTTTAACAAACCAGTTTTCATAGAACCAGAGTTCTTTTATTTTTGTTATTTCTTTTCGGTTTGCATGTTTTATTAAGATTGTGAGGAGCACAAGAAACTATTAGGAAGATTCCAAGAGCAATAGGTATGAATTAATGACTTTCTCCATCTATTACAGTACACAGATATACCTTTACATTTCATATAAAAAGTAATTCCTCCATCCACTTTACGTTCATTACAATAAACACTTGCCTTGAAGGGATGGAAATGGGCAATATAAATTCTGTAAAATGCAGAGTATGGAGACAAGACTCAGAGATCATGTCACTATCACTTTCTTCTTTTCTCTACTACCTACCTATGGTAGATAAGAGAAGCATTGAATTCCACCTAGAAATTCCATGTCAAGAAATACAGTTTTGAGGCACCATGAATATAAATACACATACACACACACATATATATATATATATATATATATATATATATATATTTAAAATGGTCCACGTGTGTGTGGGGGGAGGGTCTATGAACAGCATAACTCGAAAATGTAAGGCCAGATAAATACCAAACTTCGTATTTAAGTAGAGCATCTTTTAAGGATACCTCACGAAGATTTTCAACAAAATCTCCCGATTTTATGAGTAATATATTTTATAATTTACACCATTAATATTATCCCTATTATTTTATGGTAACCATAATCAATTTATCCTTTATTTCTCAAACCTTTAACTCAATAAACCTTTATGTGGAAGATTTTTCGAATTTTTTTAATTTCTCAAAAATGGCTCTAACGGTTTTGATTACCATACCATGTATTTAAGATGTTTACATGAAAAATAACATGCATATCTGGAATTTTCTGGAAATAGCTTGTGAAGCTCTCTTCAGTCGGAAGGAATTTTGTATAATTTTGTATAATTGATAAACCATAAGAGACAGACGAAAGCCTACTACATAAATAATATGGATCTCTTTAAGACACACAATTTATTCCAAATAACTCTTTGTGGCAGCAGATACTGCCGAGATATACTTACGTTGTAATTGGCTTGAATTTGCAATACTTTTGTCAGTGAAAGTGTCGCTTTTCAGTTGTTTTTCACAACATCAAGGAAGGAGTATGAAATGTCTAAGCCCGAGTTTTAAACATCTGACTTTCGATTCGGTTTCCTCCATCCCACTTGAACCTTTAAGGAAATGTGTAGTGAAACTTTTTCTGCAAAGGCTTATCTCGATTATGTAAAGTAAATATAAAAATAAAATTTCATTATAATAGTTTGTAGACGCTTTATAAAAATAGACGTACTAAATAGAGAAAGTCATGCAAACACGACATCTGATTTTTGTTAATAACTAGACTAAGTGAAAACTTAAGAAATACACCTCTTAAAGTATGTTGAATAGATGTCGTTAGAAAATAAACTCATATTACTAGGAAAATTTAAACATCGTATATTTTGGCTACGAAATGAATGAACATGTTACCAAAAGCTTTTATTGTACAAAGTGAAGTGGTATACTTATTATAATATTTATTTAATTTGTTGTATCCCCACGTTTGGGAGCCAATTTGCGACGGTATTACTTATAATGTTATTTGTGTATGTGTGTTTACTCAACGTGGTGATGCCATTTTGTGACGTAATTCTTTGTTAGGTTTGTAGCTCCATCTGGTGTTAGCAATTTGCGGTAGTATTAGTGTTTGTTTGAAAGAATGCTACTGTTATTTTATTTAATTTTGGTTTACTGTCCTCCGGCTAGCTATGATCTTTTCGGTCGAGCACTTCTCTTTATACAGGTTGTGTAAACGGAAAGGAATCTTTTATCCAAAGATAACACTGATGAAGGAATTTGTTTTACACTTTTATTGTCGAATACTTTCACTATCACATTTACACATTAATCTAGACACTCGCCAAACTGAAACTGTTATAACAACTTATTTACTGATCATTCTTAATTACGTACTTCAACTTTTTGTATAATTAACTTTACAACACTTTAGATTTTTCATAATTCTGCTACGCGTAACTTGTGAATCGATAGCCGACGTGTAATATTTCTGCTGAACTGACGGACCGAAGGCGACGTGTATCATACAAATATTTTCGACAAACTGACGGACTCTACCTCTAACCTAGCTCTTTTATACTCATACACCCCGATATGCCTAAAGATTATAACTGAGCTGCAATTGGCTAATAAAACGCGCCAACATTAGCGTCTATTTTTATATCCAATGAAACTTATGAATACATATGCTCTAGGGAAATGTTCCAGAAGATTCTAAAGGAAAACGCGCCAACATTACGTAACTTCCTCGTTTCCAATAATGATAAACAGCTCACCCCCTCGCTGCATTATTGCACGCTATTATTGTCAGTTTCAGTAAGGCAGTATAAACTTACTTCCCAACAATAATTACAATCAACAAACATCTCAAATCAATGTCAAATAATAATGCATATTCATACTATAATAACTCTTTACATTTAAATAATTTGTGATACAAATTACTGCATCAAAAGCTATATATTTTAATACACACTAGGTCTTCACGCAGGAAGAATGTTTTGCCAATCTTCAGTGAGAATAGAAGGATTTCACACTATTTACAGAAAATTGAAGATATACATATTTTAAAACACGCCAACGTTTAAATCTATTTGAGTACATAGCAATAACGAAAAATAATCCTGAAAATTTTTTATGGGTGGGAAGAAATTTCGTGAAAAGCTTTGCCTTGCATACTTGAAAGAGCAGATATATAATAGAAAATTTTTGTAATTTAAGTTTTTCGTTTTTGAGCCATGCGGTTTTCGAATTTGTAGACAGGCATAGCATCACATACATACATATACGACCTTTTTTCTGTTATTTTAGGGGTGCTCAAAGGGACCGGTGAAATCTCGAATCAAAATTTTTGGATCGAATGTATGAGTAAAAATAAATATAAAGTAACTACCAGAAATAGTGTTTTCAAAATTAACGACAACTACAGACTTTGAACATTTTTAAGATTGGTTAAGCCAGAAAGAAAGAAAGAAAGAAAGAAAGAAAGAATGAAAGAAAGGATGAAAGAAAGAAAGAAAGAAAGAAAGAAAGAAAGTAGGAAAGAAGGAAATTTAATACGTCATGGTGACCTGTATTTTTCTAACACTTGCCAGTTAGTAGAGATTTTACAGATTATTGTAATCCTCATGTAATTAAGAGTATAATTCTGCTTAAAATAGTACCTGTATATTCCATTAGCTAGTGATAGCTATATAAGAACAAAAGAATATTCAGCATAGCGTTCCTTATGAATAGAGGGATTTCTTTATTTGCTTTTGGAGAAAAGTCAAATTGTGTGGTTAAGTAACAAGGACTGAAAAGACCTTGAAATCATGAACAGAAATACTTATATCTGAATACTTATGACAATTTGTTTGAAGATGCAGTTTTTGGAATTGTTTTTATATCTTTGCGACGAATACTGGTTCATGGCAGTATTCGAAACTATCTGAACACCAAGCTCCTTTGAAGTAATTTTACTGAAAACAGCATTAGTCATCTGAAGTCACAATTGTGACATACACAATTTTTAAAAAAATTAAGAAAGAACAAAATTAATAAGAAAATTGGTTCTTTGATTCAGAGTTGTGATATATTGGTCTCTCATACATTATATAGGTCAGTAATTCTTTCTTAAAAGCTATTTAAATATTTCGTGATATTCCGTATAACCTTTACTTAAATTCTCAAAATTCAAAATCACCCTGTGCCGTGGGCTGGAGCGTAGAGCTCTGGTTCCCGGGCCGCGACATGAGGGTGCGAATTTTAAGTACTGGGTATCGGACCGGTCCCCATTCAGCATCGTGAGCAAAGTGAGGAGCTGCGATAGGCAGCGCTCTGCCACGAAGGCCAACACTCTGGCTGGGGAATGCGTGATGCTGGCTACATCATCTCGCCGTATCGGTTAGATGATCATCCACCTCTGCCATGCGTACGTAGGCGTGAGCCCAGCAGTGGGGTTGACAGGTCTAGGCTCTTCATGGGCGTCTTGGTATTATTATTATTATTATTATTATTATTATTATTATTATTATTATTATTATTATTATTATTATCATTATCATCATCAGCAGCAGCAGCAGCAGCAGCAAAAGCGGGACACTGTATGGGACAGATGCAAGTTACTAACGTAGTAGTTCCACGGTACAACTTTCTTTTCCTCCTCCTACTCCTCCATCACCATCACCACTACCATCACCAGCACCACCACCACCACTACCACCAGCATCATCACTACTACTACCACCACCACCACCACCACCACCAAGATTACATTCTTACTATTACAATATTTTATAATTTCTAGTTTTCAATTTTTATGCATTTATTATGTATTTTTCTTCCTTCACAAAGATTAAGCTCACTAGTACATTATTTGTTTGAAATGTGTGTATAAGGGATTTTAGACAAAATATAACATCCTATATAGATAAACGAACTTTATGCTGTTAAAAAGGCGTTGCAGTTTATCACTTCTAGTAATGAGGGATCCTTCCTAATCCTAACTGTCTCACTAAGCGTCATACCTTCAGGACAGAAACACACATCTCACACTGGCTCGAGATATTCTCAAATAAATAAGGATTTGCAACACCAACGTAAAGAAGTAGTATTTTCCTGGTTACCATCTCATGTGGGCATCATTGGTAATGAAACGGTAGATGCGGGTGCCAAAGAATCCACCGTACTCAGTGAATGGCCATTCTATCCCAGTGCCCCACAACAACGTATTCAGCCATAAAACGACGCTTCAAGCACCACTGGAAACAACAATGGCTGAATCAACCTGCCATCAAACTCTAGGCCTTATCCTGAAGTCACACCACCTCTTGCGTTCGCTGCAAAAAGGCAACAGTTGTCTAACAAGGTTACGGATTGGCCACACCTCACTGACATGCGTATATCTGCTACGTAAAGATGACCCCCGTATGTGCTCTATCTGCAACACCCTCCTGACAATCAAACACATCGACACCGAATGTCCATCTTGAAAGGGAAAATAGATCTACACCACATCTCCATAGATTTGGCCAAAGCAATCAACCACCTGAAGTCTTCTTTAAAGACATAAATTTATATCATAGTTTGTAATTTTTGTTATTGTGTTAATCAATACTGTAAAGGAAGATTGTGTTAATTAATTTGTGAATTGTTCATTATGATGATGTAATAGTCACTTTATGACTTTAGTGTTTAAAAGACTTTGAACAAAAATAAATTTTAAAAAAAAACTGACAGCAGTAATTCTAAAATGTACTCTTGGAAGTTAATTTAGAATAAAATATAAGAATGTAATAAAATAAATAAAATGCATTTTCAGGTTTTATACTTTATTAAATTAACCAATCCATAAAATTAGGCTACAACTGCATGAGAGAAACATTGTTTCAGTTCTATAACTTTATTTCTGCGTCATAGATTTTTCTAAGTAACGAGCTGATAATGGGAATGTGGCTAAGTTGCTCATAATGGTCAGGTCCTATGCATAAGTGAACAAAGTGTCCAGAAGAGTTACACAGTCAGGAATTTGAAGCAGGGAATTGAAAATAAGGAAGATACAAATATTTTGAAAATGGCGGATAACCTGTAATATTGGGGGTGGCCTAAGGTATAAATCTGCTGGGGTGGCTTATATACTACCACGAATTTTCCTGTTCCTTATTTCCTCCTATTTCATTACCTTTTATCTTTAAAGGGTTGTAGGGCCTGACAATATAGCTATGCAGTGTGGCGCATGCGTAAATGTGATTCAAAGAGAGAAGTATTTCTTCCCTGGTAAAAAAGCTTCTTTCCGAACCTGCCCAACCGTATAGGAGGTCTCGGGGATGCTCAGCGACCCTGCTGTGCTACGCCTGCTGCCACTAGATTTGGCTGCACTTCTTACACTTTCGCCTCAGTTTACTAGGCACAATAGGCCTAAACTGGCCGCATACTGAAATACCCCTCCTCTTCTAAAACCCCAACTCTAAAGTGTAAGTGCATAAAAATGTTGCCCAAATCGGTCAAAAAGTTAACATTTTTACGTAATTGGTTCGAAATAATGATAAAGTGTTAGTTTCATTTCTGGATTTTAATACATAGGTAATCAAAGCTTTCTTCTGATTCTTAAACAATATTAATTTGTATGGGGGAGATTAGGTATAATTATAACATGAATCCAGGCAAATGCCCAAATGTTGCAAAATAATGACATCCAAATGTGAAATTAAAAGTAAAAGCATCTATTTTGATATATCTATATATCTCTATATATACTGGCGAATGCTAATGGTTTTCACCCAGCTAACAACGTAACAGTAGAGGAAAATCTATAGTTCATAACTTCGTCGAAGCAATTATGACATCCACACGCATAGCCTGGGCCTTCATGCATCATACTCGTATTATATACACTGCCGCTTGTGAAAATTGCAAAACCAAGAAAGAATTTCTCGAATAACTCCAAACTTAGTGGAAGTGTAGAAGAGTGTGCAAGCAATAAGTGATTAGGTTTGCAGAGAGATAGGGTACGCTTAGGCCGAGCAGAGCCTCTCGTGTCGGTCCGACAAGGTCAGTGTTGCGCCCAGTGCAGAGCTGTCAACAAGGTGGAGACAATAAAGTGAGTGCCAGCATGCCTCGTCGACGTCTAAGAGAGCCATATCGGCATGTGAGTGAGTTCGAACGGGGCAGAATGATCGGTCTCCGGGAAGCGGGTTTGTCATACCGTGACATTTCCTCGTAAAGGGCATGTGCTACGACAGTGATGCGTCTGTGGATGCAGTGGATAGATGAAGGTCGTACGCAGCGAAGAGCGGTACTGGACCACGGAACATGACCACGGCATGGGATGACCGTCATCTTGTCCGCATGGCCATAACGGACCGTACATCCACAGTGTTGGCTCGACGCTGGAACACTGCAACAGGTGTGAACTTGTCTGCATCAACGGTTCGTCGCCGTCTGCTGCAGGTTGGACTGGTTGCATGCGTGCCATTACGTCGGCTTCCATTGTCCAGAAACAAGTTCCTCCGACTGCAATGGACACGTGAACACCGTCATTGGGGAGCTGAGTGGCAAAATGTAGTCTTTTCGGACGAGTCCCGCTTCAACGTGTCCTGCAGTGATGGCCGCATATGTGTCCGGCGCTACCGTGGTGAGTGCAACCTGGAGGGCTTCATTGTTGAGCGGCATAGCGGACAAACACCAGGTATGATGTTTTGGAGCGCCATTGGTTACAACAACCGATCTCGCCTCCTACGAATTGAATGCACTTTGAACAGCAGCCGGTACCTATCGGTGGTTATAGAGCCTGAGGTACTCCCCCTGCTTCAGGCATCTCCACAGACCACATTTCAACAGGAAATCCCCGGCCACATATTGCGAACAATGTACAAGCCTTCTTCGAAGAGCAACGGGTACCATTGCTTCCCTGGCCTGCAGGTTCGCCTGACATGACGCCCATCGAACATGTTTGGGATATGGTTGGTCGCCACCTGGTGCGTCACGGATCTCCAGTAACCAGTCACGGATTTTTGGGCTCGAATACAAACTACGTGAAGTTAAATCCCTCAGAAACTTATTCAGAACCTCTTTGATTCAATACCACGGCGTAGAGCAGCTCTAATTGCAGCGCATGGAGGTCACACCAAATACGGAATATTAGGGCTCAAAGGTCATGTATAAATTTGAAAAGTTTATCATTTGTTACTTGTCATGTATATAACCTGTGGTATTAAATTCATTGAGTTCATGCGTTTCTTCTTGGAGTTGAATTTTCACAAACGGCATTGTATACGAGATATTATAAGAGTATACCAAAGACAAATTAAGAGAACATATACAACATTTGCCATGAATGATATATAATTAAACACCGGGAGAACAAAACTAGAAAGGCCCAATTACGTTTTTTTGTAGCGTCCCATTCTATATTGGGTGTGAAAGACCGAAAAGTTTGTTCAGAGGTCTATTTATTAGGATTGAGGTTCTTTTACGTGCATAAATCTACGACACGGGATCACCGGCCTTACTTTCCTTCCGAAGGAAGCCATGCTAAGGATTTTTACGCCCAAAAAAATCCATCGCCCTCCGCCGGGTTTGGACCCGCAAACTTAGGAACTAGAGGTACCCCTAGACCACGGCGGACGACACGATTGAAGGGCGGTGGAAGTTGATTTTAGTAAAGATATAAATGTTGATAATGGAATTATTAATAACATTTTACGTATCACATTTTGGTTTCACGTAATTAACATTTACCGCCGTAAGATGGATTCAGAGAATAATATGAAACTGTATTTGTTGAGAATGTAGAATTAATATACATCTGCTATTACTGATCGAGTGGGATGGCTCAGGCGATAACGTATTGGTGCACATTCGGGAGGTTCCGGATTCAAATCACCGGGGCCGACCAATCTGACCGAGCTGACGTTTTTTCGAGCTTTTCTTCAGTCGCTAGGTGAATGCTGGGTTGATAATTTGATCCGCGAATTTTCCCATCATTCCTTTCATTTCTTTAATTTCCTTCTTCTTCACTGCTAGACTAGGTATTGTACTAATCACCTATTCTGGATATGCTATGATCCAAAGTTTGCCTGCTCCTCGACAGACTACTGACCCAAGACATTGGATTGTAAGAACTTGGCGGTGCAAGCCCTCCAAAGAGAAGGGTAATCTGTTAAAGAAGAAGTATAATTACTGATGTTAATCAGATTTTAAGTTTTATATAGTAGTGCACGCATAAGATTTGCAATATTCAACATTGAAAATGCACAGCTGGTAAAACAGTGTGCAGGTTCCGGATTAAAATGTGTTGTTGAGTTTACTCACCATACTCATGTTGGGCTTATGAGCAAGTTAAGCAGAATGACCTTGATTCTGTCATTTCAAAGTGTTTGTTGATATAACTTATTACGACACTGATGTTCTGAGTTAAGACACATAACTGAGGAAGTTGGCAGTGTTAGAATAATGTATTGCCTCATGATCCTTTCAAATAGTGGCGAGTGAATGATTTCCATTAAAAGCGTTGCCTCTTCCAAAGGCACGATCTTGCATGAAATTCAAGCAGGTCTCTACATACTAAATGAGGGGAGGAGGAAACTGGGAAGATTCTGTGTAGAGCGCATGCACTACGTTTGTCTTAGCAGTACTTCTGGTTAACTCTCAGAATCAGTGATTGCTTTTCTAACCGCTTTCAAAGGAAATTCTACTGCAAGTTGGAGAATATTTGAGTGCGTTTCTATCGCTGCCGAACGCATTTACTCAATACGTATAACACTGATGAGGCTATTTTTGAGAAAATTGCATCAAAAGCATTAGAAATAAGCAAAATATACAACGAATCAATAATAAGAGAGAAAAATTAAAAAAAGAAAAATAGATTCAGCATAAATTGCTAAAGATTATAACATAAGAATTATATGAAAGAGCAAGTCTGTTGTATAACATTCTCTATCTATTATTAATATTGTCATAAGTATTCTACAACTTAACGAAGTGCCACCTATTTCTGCAAGTAGAGGAAGTATTGTATTTCACTAATGCTCGATATAGAGATTTCACCAGAAATAAAATTTGAGGTTACCAACACGCTCCTCCAGATAAATCAATGTATGTGTGTATGTGAGCGACAAAATCTAAAACGAAAAACTGGAAATATTTATAAAATTTTCAATGAGTTTCCTACCTCAAATAATTCAGTGCCATGGCCAGAATTCCAACAATTCTTCAGATTTCCAGCAGATGCTCATTTCATTTCCGCTGAATGCCATTCCGAGATGCTCGTAAACGTATTACAACTTCTCATCTGGTCCATGTCGTCTTTCAGGTATGACATGTCGAGTATGTGGGACCTGCTAGAAGGTTTACCCGGATACTTGGATCAGATGAGAAGGTTTAGAGCACCTACGAGCATTTCACCATGGTTGCTCAGCGGCAAAAGCGTCGTCTCAGAGCCAAAGAATCATGTCCGAGTTCTGGCCAATGTTTTGAATTTTCAGTCTGATTCAGCTTTCCTATTAATGCCTAAACACGGCTAGCGTAAAGGAACAATTATTTCATATGAATTAGGTTTAGTCAGACGAAGGGGCCTAGACATAAGCACAAAGACAACAGGATTGTACGCACTCATTAACGCGAATGTTGGAAAACAGACCTGTCTCATTCCTAGTTTGAGACATGAATTCACAACAGTAATTACACATGCACCCCTGAAAATACCCACCTTCCCGCGTGCATACAATTCCTTCCAGAGTAACCATTAAATACAATTTTTTTGAAAGAAAGCGAATAAATAATGTACATTCCTATTTCTCAGTTGAATAGTGAAATTTCTGATGTTTTAAAAATTATGCTTATGTAAAATGAGTATAATATAAGCTCTTTATTTACTGAATTTAAATGCAATAAAATGAGTAAATAAAGACGCAAAAGGCAAGAAAATAACAAAAACATTGACGTAAAATCTAAAAATTGTCCTAAAACTAGAAAACGACATAAATGATAAAAACTGGCCTAATAAACATACATTTCCATTATCTGGAATCCATGATAGGGATTTGTGTACTACAGATTAGCAGTGCATGTGATGCAACAATTAAAAAATGACGTTATCAGAATCCGGCCCCTTCTCATCATTAGACACAGCCAAACTATGAAACTTCATATTCTAAACGAGGCTTGCTATAATTATGGAAACACATATTTTTACGTTTTGCAGTGTGTAGAATTGAATATACGTACAAAAAATCCATATTTCTTAATGTTTTGGTAAACTCTTCATATTTAATGAATTTTCCGCATATTTTGTAATATTCACGACTTTTCTGTTTTAAAATAATTTCCATTGGCAATGAAACGGGTTTTCCAGATATTCTATTCTGGCAGCTTCGGTAAAGCACATTTAGAAAATCCAAGCCACTCTTTTCAGGAAGCGCGTCTGGAAAATCCGGTACTACACTTTCCAACAAGTTAATTACAGTTCTTATATGTGACGTCATCATGTGCGAAATTAAACGCCCTCTATTTTTAAGAATTGTTATTTTCATGAACCGATCCTTTTAGTGGATATTGTAATTAGTATTAAGGAAGGGTGAAGCAACCAGAATGTTTTTCTTATTTTTCTAAGTAAAAGGGTTTAAAAAGGTTTAAAATCTATACTCTGCATATATTCGGTTGTATTTCATTTGATACTTTATTAGTAAATATGGAAAAAACCTAGAAAACTTATTTTTTTAAATAATGAGGTGAACCTGCTCCAACTCTTAAAGGTTAAAATACTTTGGCTTTTAAATATGTATTTCATAATATTTTGTGAGTTTTTCTTTCATATTTTTACTTTTGGCAAACTTTTCTACATATTTTGCCCGTCTCTAGTCATCACGTACTTCACAAAATTCACCTTTTTTGTTTTCAAAATGAGGAATTATTGGATTAAACTATTGCTTTTGTAAGAAGATGAAAGTCAATTTAAAACATTTTGATGTAAACATGACATCACCACAGTCCTCGATTGTGCAAGACGTAAACAGATGCCGTAACTGCTGATTTTATGATGACATTTATGTGACATTCCGCAATTTTGCAAAGGAAATTTTGCCAATAGAAGTTACCTTGAACCGTTTCCTTGTGCTTGAGAAAAGACTGGAAGAATAAATACATTATGCATAGTATTGCAGCATATCCGTTATAACTGGAAAGCTGTAGGCTTCGGTCAAAAGTAATTTCCTTTATTGTGAGAACTCGCAGATTATTATTCATGACTCTCATGTGCCATGCAACGAACTTTAAAGATATACTGCTAAACTTTGACCAACTCTGCCGTTAAATTTTATCATGGAATCTGCATACATGAGACAATCAACCGACGGTCTTCGTGGTGAAGCGGTCATCATTCTGACTTCTCAATCACAGGTCCCGGATTCCTGCCGGGGCGGAGGAGTGTTGTTGCGATATGATACCCTCCCTATTGTCCACAGAATCTGCCGATATGGATGAGAGTTTGAATATGAGGATGTTTCACAGAAAATATTGTTTAATCCAACGTTAAAACATACACTTAAGAGAGTTATAACATCGGGGTTACTCAAGTCAAAGCTCAGATTTGACTATACAACTAAAAGTAATAAAGAAACACAAAATAAATGATGGAATGCAACTGCGGGGACTGATAGCCAAGGTAAGTATAAAACTCCTAAAAACGAAAATATACGATTAATATTGTTGAAGGTTTGTGAATTTATTGACGTAATGGCAACAACCGATAATTTTTCCAGAGAGGAAAGCATAGGCACAACGTGGAAGTTTCCATCAGGACAAGGTATTTCTGGAAAATACAAGAGATCTCAGAAAAATTCTGATAATAGTAAAATAAGAAAATTTTGGCGTAAGCATTGGTTTGGAATACTGTTTTTTGTTCTAGAAATCATAAGAAGGTACCTACATTATTCAGAACATGCTTTCTCAGACATGTTAGGACCTACATATAGTATAATTTTCTAAATATATCGCAAAACAGTATATAAACGAAGAAAGAACCTTCCATCCAGTTCTGCTGTCTTGTTTCTTCGCAATCTCTTTACATTACAAATGACTGTGGAGATTTTAGTCCTCACATGTTTAGAGGTTCTGAGTAGAAGCAAGCATACGCATACGCGGAGCTTCGTTGAGAAGAGAGCAGTACTGGTTTAGACAAAAGAAATAAAGAGGGAAAGAAAGAAAGAAGGAAAAAAAGCATTTCTAAAATGGACAGGTAGGAATCTTTAAAGATGTACAATCAATACAAGCTTAAAAACTCTTGTATTAAAATCTTTGAAATCTGTATTTCAAACAATGGCAATTTTAAAGCAGTAATGGATTTTATGTCGAGTGTTTTATAATTCCATTAAATTAAATTCCACGAGTCTATTAATTACAGCAAATCTAAACAAACATATTAACCAACATAGCACCCCCATAGATCAATTGACTTAGTTCCAAATTCATTAAAGCTGATGATAGCAGTTACTCTATGTGTTATTGGGTTATTACTGCTTTTAAATGCACGAGTTTCTTTGAGTGTTTTCCTGTTCCTGCTTCATTCTATTCATAGCTTCTTGAAAACCTAAATATACGCTGATTTTCTTTACATGCTGCTGGCGATGTAACCACTGCACATAGTAAACAAACTCTTTATTAGAGTTTTTAGGGAAATACTAGTTGAGGATCCTTTAGTTTTCAATTCAGCTCTCTCCTGACAACGTTTGCTAATACGGTGGTCACCAAGTTTGACGACGTACCCATCTTTACCACTTTTTGGTGTCGTCTTCAGTATCTGCTGATGAATCTGCTGCCGGCTGCTACAGTGGTGTGCTATGAAATTTTCCTCTCAGGGCAGTAGGATATATAAGAGAGAGAGAGAGAGAGGCCACATTTGGACCAAAATGCGTTTATATGGGGGAGATAGGGAAAACGAGGAGAGCTGCTAGGTTAGAAGAGTGATTGAAAGTAGAATATGCTTTTAAATGGGAGAGATAGGGATACGTTAGAAATGCTATGCTAGACAGGGTTGAAGGGCAGAATAGGCATTTATATGAGAAGAGATAGGGAATACGAGGAGAGATATTAGGCTAGACAGGATTTGATGTATAGAATATGTATTTATATGGCAGAGATAGGGAATCGAGGAGAGATGCTAGGCTGCACGGTTTGAACCGAGAATATGCTTTTGTATGGGAGAGATAGGAGAATAAGGAGAGATACTGGCCTAGGCAGGGGTACAGGACTAGAAAATGAGTTTATATGGGGGAGATAGGGAGAACGACTAGAGATGCTAGGCTAGACGGATTGAAGGCATTTAGGGATGTTTTCCAGGAGGGATGGAACAGTTTAAGTGGTATTTAGAACACTGGTGTAGCTATAGGTATTGCGGAAGGTAACGTATAAGTCGTTTTGGGGGACACGTTTAGCTTACTCTACAGGTATTCTGATGGTACTTTGAGGCAGTGAAATACGCATTTAGCATCCTCTTGCAGGCTTTAAGACATTCTGAAACACGAACAGGAGAATTTCAAATGTTTCAAAGGTATTTTAACCATCAGTGTAGGTATATTCATGGATTTGGTAATGGTTTTGAGGTATTCTGAAGGGTTTTTAGAAACCGAGGCAGGTATTTTCGTGCCATCGAGAAAGGTTTTTTTTTACATTTTGAGGTATTTTATGCTGTTTTAAAGTATTTTGACACTTCTACATATACTTTTTCCGGGGTTCTGGTAAGAGAATTTCAGGCTCTTTAGGGGTAATTTAGATATGGAATTAGGTACAAGTACAGGCTTTTAGACCATTCTGGTAGCCGGTAGGAGAATTTCAGTTGTTTCAAGGGCATTTTGAAAATAGGAGCACGTATATTCAGTCTATTGGTACAGGTTTTAAGATATTTCAGAACATTATGTTGTTTTTAAAGTATTTTTAACACTTGTTCAGGTATTACGGGTCTTGGTGTAGGCATTTCAAAGGTATTCTTAGACACTGAGGCAGGGACTGTAGTGGAGTTAGAACATTTTCTAAGATATTTTAGGCTATCGCATCAGTTACATCCATAGGCTTTTAGAACGTATTGGAACACGAACAGGAAAATTTCAGGCATTTCAAAGTATTTTAGTCTTCAGTGCAGGTTTTGTCATGGTATTGTACAGGTTTTCAGAGTGTTATTAAGGGTTTCTATAAACAGGAGCATGTACGTTAATGGTATCAGCACAGCTTTTTGTGGTATTCTCTCATGTTTTATAAATATTTTCTCTTGAATTATACAGAGCTTGTGATGTTCTATAGAAATTTGTATTGTTTTTACACTGACATAGGATCCTTTTAAGGGCTTCTGTAAATTCAAATGCTAACTCTGATAAACCACGTACGGCTAACAACCTTTTCTAACCCAATCTAAAGGCCCTTTAGTGATATTGTTTTTGTTCAGCCTTTTCTGTGTTTTGTCTGGTTATATTTTTTTACTGACCGTATTGGCTTTACCAGGTAATCGATGCTTTATGACATAAGGATTGTAAGGTTAGGCGCCTCTGCTCCTTACTGGACTTGAGATCAGCAGTAGAATTTGTTTGAAACGGCAGAGTTAACGCCTCCCCTTTCATCTTCTTATATTTCTTTCTTCATCGGGTGTCTGCTAGGTGCATACATAGTTCTTCAGTAAACTTCCATTTTTAAAATTGTAGACTCACAAAATAATTATCTTCAGATCAAGGTTCAATTCTGTTAAGCACTGTTTGTAATGCTGGAATGTTCAATATGTATATGTAGTTATTCCACCATCTACAATGACTCTTTTATCGTGGTGTGGAGTCACCATAATTTTATTCATTTGCACTGTAGCAACAGCATGCTTTAGTGACAGGATCAGATTCATGGGCGTTCCTATTATTTCTTTGGTTTTAAGAGAGTCTGTATAGCTATCGAATGTAATGCACTGCTAAATAGCGCTACGTTCTATACCTTTAATCTTTTTTATCATTGAGCCGTGGATATCTAGTGCATACATCTTCAGTCGTAGTCCGACGAGGCGTTGATGAGTTTACCATTAGACTCATATTTACATTTTCCAAGCACCTTCTTGTTTAGAGCTGAATAACATATATGGTTTGTAGGATAATCAGCTGCATCTAGGTGCTAAAAACGCAAATGCCTGGTACTCATATTTAGTTGTCACTCGATGAATGAATCAGTATCCATACACATAAGCTTCAGGTTTTCGGCTCCATAATACGGCAACAACGTATCAGATGATAGAGGTACATTAATGTTGGAGGTGTCCAACACACCCTTTCCAGTGTATATAGACTTGTTGAACAAGGTCTGTCGAGAGGCCATGTGCACAGCAGCTAGATTGGTAGCATATATTGTTCTATCGATAAACGTAGGTTTAGCCATTAGCCTTTACAGCGTCTTCTCGCTTGTAACCAACCGTATATCCATACGATTGAATACATTATCCATTGTTCTTCCAAACATGGCTTATTGAATAGCCTATGCACATCCTTATCAAAATTACTTGCAGCCTGTTATCGTAGTCTGTTGTTAAATTTCATATAAGGTTTTAACCTCTAAGACTGCCGGATTGGAGCACAGGATGGATCATGTTAGCCGTAGTCCATGTCCAAGAGCTTACTTCAATATCATATAATGCACTATATACGTCTTCGGAGGTCCAAGATGGGGTATTAGTTTCTTTGTAGATGACTCCTTAAGCTTCAGACACTCAGTTCAGGATACTCAACGTCAACCTCTAATATGTATCCATGAGGATCATCTTCTTTCAAACGGTTTAGATCGATATCTTCAGGAAGAACTCACTGAAATCCACCATAAGAAAGGGCGTAACACATTGCCCAAACCTATTGGTTATTTGCATCCTCGTATGTTATAAATTGGACTGGTCTCTGCTGATCAAACTTTTCCATGTAGCATTATTAGCCTCTGCATGCTGATGGGAAACTTGGCATAAACTTCCTCTTTTGCCAGATTCCACCGTGAGAAGCTGGTCATAATTCTGTAGCAGTTGAAGCTGAATTCCAGTGTACGGAAGCATGGCGTCCCATGTAATTCTAGAATGGTGAAATAATGTGCTGTACTAACGTTATGTGCTTTCAGGGTGTGGTCCCTGGATGTCCCAAAGACATCAGCTAGAAGAAGAACATCTGAGGCTAAGAAACCCAGGTTTCTCACATTAAACCGTCTCCATACATTTCCAGCATGGTTGTTGTCAGCATCACTAATTTCTTCTTCATTCAGTTTATTGTAGAAGGAGTGCTTAGGAGGCAGGTTCAAGGCATCCCATGAATTGACATAATCATCGGGAAATACTTCTTTACCACTCATCAACTTCAACTTGTCTTTTCCGAAGTAATTCAGTGTTTCAGGATATGTTGTAAGATTTTTACCAGCTTCTCCAAACTTGTACTCAGAAACCGAAAGCAATCCACAAAACGGAGCTTTATATCTCCGACATACTTGGAGAATGATATATATCTCTCCCCAGATTTAGGAATTACCTCCACAGGTACACCCCAAGTCCTTAATAATGAAATGAGTCATAGGAGACAAGAATAAATTTAGGTGTTTTGCAGGCCAAAATGCACTCATTATGAAGGCTTCCTCGGTATTCACCGTGACATCATCATTGTTGCGTACTTTGTGGTTCTCTTCTGTAAAGTTTTTTCCGTAAAAGAAGCACAATCTAAAGGAGTCAAAATCATTTTGATTCTTATAGATCCGTAAGCTTCAGAAACTTAGCAGCTGATTTGTATATATTATCAATCGTCTTTGCAAGGAATGACAGGTACTCCATAAACATTTGAGCAGCACAATAACCAAGATATACATAGGGTGACTTAGGAAGACCAGTTTCGAGATGTTTAACGCTGGATGACGGCTTGACGTAAACACAGGAGCTCATTGTGTGTGCTCTTGATAACAAGTTGTGAGTTGTATAGAAAGTTTCAGGATTAGAGATGCACGTATGACATGGAGTGAGAATACTCTCCAAATCCGCATAGATGACACAAGGTACTTTCAGATTCTCCTAAACATTTTTACACTTGCAACTGATTTCTCCTTGGTGCGCATAAATACCCATTAATATCATGTTGGTTACAGATGAATGCGTGTTCTTGTAGTTATTCCTGTCCACTTCGCCCATATCGTTTATCAAATATGTAAAGGAGAGCTTGCAGGTATATATATATATATATATATATATATATATATATATCACTCCAATATGTTTAGCTTTCTGACGACAAAGGAGCTTCTCAAAATTTTTAATATATAGTAGTTGTTATATTTTCTACTGCTGTCACTCAATACATATATATATATTAAAACTTAATAGATAAATATTTAAAAAATAAGGGGGAAATTATAGTTGGCCTTTGTGGCTAATTGGCGTAGAATCAGCTTTGCAGGTAGAAATTGATAATTGTTCTTCAGAATGGGTTCTAAAGGTTAACCAAGACAAGATACAAAGTGTAATGTGTACGAAATTAGGAAAGTTGATTAAATATGAGAAATGGAAGAAAGGAAAAAAGCAGTATAAGATGGTATATGAGTGCATGTACTTAGGTACAAAAATGGACGGAGGAGGGAAATGGGAACAGCAAAAAGAGTGGCACTTGCAAAAGGGAAAGCAGCAGTCAATCACAACAGAATGTCTTTTTAAAATACCACAATTGGAACTTAAATGGCTAGAAAGAATATATAATACAATGGTCGAAGCACACATGAGTTATGGTATTGAAAGTTGGGAATGGCAAATTAGTGGAAAATTGTAGATATAGTATATAGATCATTGTGCAGATAAATCCTCGGCTATACAATTGCGGCTGTAAAATAAGTTGCTCAAATAGAAATGGGAGAGTTACAAGAAAAAGTTTGATTGTGGAGAGAGTTTTAATATATTGGTACAGGATTTTAAATCTAAATGTAACAGACTAGCTAAGCAATGTTTGATATATCAAGAATTATGTCTAACTAAGTGGTGACTGAGTAGTCTAAGAAATATTTTAGAGAGCAATGGATTAGGATATTTATGGAGGAAATGAGAAACAAAAGCTTGAGGATTTTGGAAAGAGGCAAGAAGACGTTTCGAAGGTATGGAAATGCAAAAATTATTTAGTAATTTAGTAGGAATTTTATGTCAGGATGAAGTGCATATGGGAAAGGGAAAATTATATTGACAAAGCTAGTAAAGAGAAGAGACAGGATATAGCATAGGCAAGAAGAGGTGTGTGGAAGTAAAACGTGAAAGAGAAGGCTTTACTCAAACGGAATGTCCAATATGTGGAGGGAAAGAAGACTTGGAAGTGTTTGATTGTAAGGAAATTGAAAACTGAGAAATGAATTCAATCAGTTTAAATTTAAAAGGAACAAAAGAACAATGCTTAACAAACTATTCATAAAAGGGAGCGGGAATGTGGTGCAGTTTTGTGTAGATGTATAAAGAAGTGGAAATGGACAGTGAAGAGGGAAGAAGAAAATTGATACACATATAATAGTATAATAATTTTTGTATGTGAAGTGGACGTCAACTGAATGTGTGTCAGGGCCAACTGTTTAGTAGGCAACCCTATACATTGTAAACTATTTGGCAATAAATATGTTGCATTCATTTCTCATTTTACATTTTGAAAGAATCTAAACCATAAGTTACAAACTTTTGGAGATGGTTTGCTTAACGAAGATTGCATACTTATGGGGTTACATAATTGTTGTAATTAACTCGATTGGAGCTAATTTTTCACGTAAGCATAGTAACAAAAAAAAATAAAACAAATGATCTGCTGAACCCTGAATAGGGTAGGAATAATGTTAAATTTTAATCTTGTATAAATGTTCAGGTGTGATTATTTTCTCTAATCTGATTCTAAGAACAATAACTGTTAGCTTTCAAGGAAGATTAACATGATATATCCATGAATACTCAGTACAATTATCTAAATATTGTAGGATTTATATTATCCATTTTTGCCATTTATCAACTACTAATGTTTTCAATATCCTAAAATATAATTATATGTCAAAGTAGTCAAAGAAATCTCCTTTTTCTCTGCCTAATTTTGCTAATTTATCTACGATTTCATAGCTTTTATTATACTTATGCCAGGAATCCAAAGGAATTTGTCAGATATGTCATGTTTGTTTTAAATATCAAGTAATTTAAATTCAGTAAGTGTCAGTTACAATTGGAATGGTAATACTGATTTCAGTGATTTTAAATGCGAAAGACAATGTGTTAAAATTACGAAATTCGTTAGAAAATTCTGGGTTGCATAAGGAGCAGCCAATATATTTCAGTATTAAATGCGGATGTAGAAGACAGTAGCTTGAAGGTTGTTGAAATGGGATTTTCAATATAGAAGGCAGCACCTAGTGAGTTTTCTTCCAAGCATTTTGAACCACTGGTATATATTACTGTGACCGAATTGACATCATGTTAACATGAAGTGCATCTAGTAATTTCTTATTTTTATCAGTATTACACATATTGTACTGGATGGGTGAAGTATCCAAATGCACTTCATTAATGAGTGTCTCATAAGAATATGAGAAACAAGGATAGATTAAAAATCCATAAACAGTTTCTTTATATTCATTAACTAAGTGAAAATCCTCAAGAATAGTTGGGCAGTTTTCTTCTTTGTATTTCTTATAAGTAAATTAAGTTTCTGAAGTAACAAAAAAACCCCTCAAAAGTAACAGTAGTAGGCCTATTTTTTGGATCCCGAGGAATAATTACAAATATAATTGTGAAATGGAAGGGGGAGATATAAATTTATTAAAAGTATTCATTATAAAATGTTCTGTATCTATCCTTCGAGATCATGTGTATGGCTTAAAGGCATGTAATATGTATTATAATTCAGAAATCAATTTATTTTTACAAACGATTATCTTTTTTATTATTGTAACTCTTTTTTGTTGTAATCATTGTTAAAATTGTTTCTCATAGCTTACGCTTTTATGTAACTGTTATAACTTATAGCAAAACATTTTTGTTATAATGTTCACTTATAACTACTTTCTTTAAAAATCACTAAATTTACATGTTTATACTGTGTCACTAGGCAAGCTCATTTAGGAGCCAGAGTAATAAATAAAAAATAATGGTTGGTAAGTTACATCCGTTTATATAGATATGTTATATTTAGACATTCTCTTCTAAAATCTAATAGAAATTCTTTTAAATTTAAATTTTCGTACTATGCAGTTTTCTTCTTCATATGATTTTAATATGTTTCAACAGTTCTTAGTTTGTTTATAAACAAATTCATCTCTATGGAGTATCATAGTTCCCCAACATGGCAGTCCACAAATGTAAGTAGTTGTTGAATTTTTTTCAAATAAATAAAATATATTATCACTGTAATTGAAATGTGCTTAATCTTATAATTACATCTTTAATAACAATTCCTTTCCTCTTATCATGCTTTCTATTTTCTTAATTGTGAGGAATTCATTTCTGGCTGCAGTAGCTACCCAAATTGTCCTTTTTCTAACCTGCTTTGCTATAAGGTGATAATGGAATGTAATAAAACTATAACAAAAACCAGTCTAATTAATTTTGGATAAATAACTTATTTTATATGAAACCAAAAATTTCTTTTTTAAAAATGTTTCCTGTATCAATTGCTGTGAAACTACATATATTAACATATTTTTCCCCCAAATACAGAAAAACCATGTGGCATTTTAGTAGTTTCCCCAAAGTGGGATAGTAAGAAGGCACACTAAAAAACAAAAAAAACGTATATATTTATTTTAAAATAATTCGCATAGTGAAATTGTAACTCTTTGTCGCGTATTGCTATTGAAAACTTTCGATAGAATAATGCTTAGGAAATTACGTGAAGCTAACCTTACCACTATGTGTTTGTGTACGTCAGCCGATTTCATTGTCTTTGTTGGTTATAATGGGAAAGTTTTTAAAGGTTTCCATTACAAACTAAGCATAGGAACAGGCGCGTTTTTATAGACGTTTTTAATGTTTATTAACGCTCCAGAAACATACCAGCATTTAATAACATCGTATGTATTGCACTGCGAATTGTACCGTACTTCAAATTAAATGGCATGGCAACTTCTCTTTTTGTTTGAATTTGTTCTCACTCCCCCATCCCTAAAATTAACTTTACAATTGGGCCCCGAGGAATGGAAAATAACGCATTGGAATTAGTGTACATGGGCTGAGTTTGATGTTGGCCTCCTACCGTGACGTCATACGTAGGTCTTCGTTCAGGTTCGGGTGCTTGGTAGAGGTACTAGATTTTTTAACAAAGCAGGGGGTTGTAAGTATGTTTATACATCTTTGTGTTCGGGTATACTCGTAGATCTTCGTACAGGTTCAGGTGCTTGGTAGAAGTGGTAGTTTGTGACGATCATGTATGTGGAGAAATCTGTGTAATGGTGAGTGGAAGAAGAGTGCGTGTAGAAATTCCTGTGATGGTGAAACAAAGAATGGGTAGAAAGAATTATGTGAATGGAAGAAGAGTGGGTGTAGAAATCCGTGTGATGGTGAAACAATGAGGGGGTATAGAAAATCATGTGAATGTGCATGGAAGAAGAGCGGGTGTAGAAATCTATGTGATGGGGAAACAATGAGGGAGTAGAGAAAATCATGTGAATGGAAGAAGAATGTGTAGAGAAACAAAGAATGAATAGAGAAAATCGTATGAATATTAATGGAGGAAGCATGTGTAAAGAAACAAAGAATGAGTAGAGAAAATCATGTGAATGTTCATGAAGAAGAATGTGTAGGGAAACAAAGAATGAGTAGAGAAAATTATATGAATAATAATGGAAGAATAATGCGTAGAGAAAATCGTATCAATGTTAATGCTTTAGGGACTAAAGAAGTATTTGCGCCAGCGATGAAAGCTCTGCATTTTTTTAAAAAATAAAAATATGATAGTTTTGCACCGCTTCGTCTTTCAGGAACTGTATCGTTTAAACAAACATTACAAGGAATGTAAAAATCCACCACTTATTTCTATAGCTATGTAAAAACTTACTCACCTGCATTGTATTAGCGAAGATAAATGCTTTGTAGTAGGCAATGGCATGGCTTCAATTAAAGTCTAGCACACGAGCGTTATGAAGTTTTGATTTAGAGTTAATAAGTTCACAATGGTTCTAGCTAGCATCGTTAGCTGTTTATATTGAATCCTAAAATCCATTACGGCGTATGCGCGTCTTTTTATAGGTGTGTTTACACGTTACATGATTATTGCACCAATGGAATTATCGCCTGCCGCACATGCGCAGAGGTCCTCAGCATTTCTATCCCTACTTGGTTCAATTCCCCCCCTCTCTCAGTGAGTATCTCCATAATGCCTTTACACAAGCTATAAAATGTGCTGGGATGAAGGTCATGTGAATGTGGTAGCCTGAAAGGAATTTCATTTTGCTGGTTTACAGGGGAATGAAACAAATATTTTTTGAATGCTGTAAAAACATAATAATTTCCAATTCTGGCGCATGTGACTGTGTGTGTGTGTGTAAGTGCACTGGTCTATGTGAGTATCTTTGTAGGCGTATGTGGTGTGTATTTGTGTGTGTGTGTGTGTAAGGGCACTGTGTATGTGGGTTTGCGTATATATATATATATATATATATATATATATATATATGCATGCATGCTTGGATATATGCAATGCGAGAAGAAAGAAAGAGATAGAAAGAAAAAAAGAGAAAAGAGAGAAGAAGAGAAAGAAGAAAGAAAATAAAGAATCGAGTGTATACATCGGGAAAACTAAGTATACACCTGGGTTTAATACAAATAATTATATTTGTTAAATACATTTTAATCTGACCGTACACACTCCCATTGTTTATTATGTATTAAGCATTAGAATTTCGCAGGAGTACGAATCGAACTAGGGCCTCAGGACACCTAAGAAAATCCTGCATTAAGCATCGTAATGACATATAAAATTAACATGATTTACCCTAGTCGTCTATGTTCCTAAATTAATTCCTTGGAATGCACCGCGTCATTAGGGTATTGTTCCAAGTTGGCCAGGATGCCTGGGTTCGAATCCTAGGAGTGATTACAAATTCATCTTCTAATAACTCAGAGACTAATTAAGATAAAGACGCCAAATAAACTTTATTACATTTACATCATTAGGTAGTTTCTGGTAAATGTATACTTGGGTACCTGGCGTCCTGGATTTGATCCTTAATTTTTAAATCTCTATTATCTCAAAAACTAACAAAGGTAGAGGGATGAACCAAAGCATGTTTGATAGCTGTTATAATGTGTAATTAACACTGTATATAATTTTTTATCAGTTGTCCTTAGTTCGAATCCCGATCTTTCAATGACTTCCTTAAGTTTCCTCTGTACACTAGAATATGTCACTTAGATTGATGCTGTAACTGTATACAGCTCTTTTAAACATGTCAAACTAATTTTATAAACAATTTGTTTCTGGTGCCCTGGGTTCGAATACCGATACAATGTAATTTAATTATAAATTTAATAACTCCTAAACTAATTAAGATAAAGACGCCAAATAAAGTTTATTGCGTTTATGTTATTAGGTAGTATCTTATGAATGTGTAATTAGATACCTGACGTCCTGGGTTCGATCCTTAAGTTTTAAATCTTTATTATCTCGGGAACTAAGTGAGGTAGAGGAGTGGACCAACGCATGATTGATAGGTTCTGTACTAAGTGATTAATGCTGTATATAATTGCTAATCAGTTGTTCTTGGTTCGATTCCCCATCTTTCAATGACTTCCTTAATTTTCCTCTGTACACTAGAATATATCACTTAGATCGATGATGTAACTGCATACAGCTTTGTTTGACATGTCTGACTAATATTATAAATTATTTTGTTCCTGGTGTTCTGGGTTCGAATACCGATTGAATGAAATTTACTTGCAAATTTAATAACTCGTAATTTAATTTAGATAGACACGTTAAGTATAAAGTAAATAGATTATCTTGTTCCTAAATATCGTTATCATTATAAAAATTACTTTAAAGTACTTAGATGGAATCCCGAAGGGGTGATTTCATATATCTTCAAGCCTATGGATCATATCAGGTTCGAGTAAAGATTAAATGCTTGATGCTGATGCGGAGGAGCTAAATTACTAAAATACATTTATTAAAAGTATTACCGGGTTCGATTCTAGAAGCTTAGAATCTCTGTAACTCTGTAAAAATTGCTTTGCTCGAAAGGAAGAATTGAAAAGGGAATGAAAACATGAAATAATGTAGTATATACATACATTTAACTACACAAGGGAGAAAATCTTCTACGTTACCTTTTAAGCCTTTACTTTTAAGTATTGTGATAATAGAGATTGTGCTAGCTTTGGTGTAATGGGTGGTGGTAGTCTTTGAATGGAACATCTGACTGAATAAGCGGGTGGGAATACTTCTCTTGTTGGTGTGACAGCATATAAAGATAGTTACGAGACGAGTTTAAACGTGTTTGATACTGCCTGACATCCAGTTTGTGACGTCATAGACATCGAAAATCCTATAGAACTTCACGATCTACACAACGATCTACCTTTCCTGCCTGAGTGTATGAAACCATTGAAATCATATACAAAGAAACTGATACCTTGTCTTGGACCTCGAAAGAATGTAGTACATTACATGGCGTTCTAATCCTAGCTCTTAATCATGGGTTACGACTAAAAAAATACATCGTGTGCTGCAATTCCAACAGTCACAGTGGTTAAAACCTAATGTGGAATTTAACAACAGGCTACTGCAATAAGCTGCAAATGATTTCGAGAATGACGTCTACAAGCTCTTTAACAACGTCATGTTTGGAAAAACTATGGAGAATCTCCTGATTGTATGGATATACGACTGGTGATAAATGAGAAGACTCTAGAGAAGCTGATCGCCAAGCCTACGTTTATCGATAGGACAATATATGCTGCTATTCTAGCTGTTGTACATATGACCTCTCGACAAGCCTATATACATTGGTATGAGTGTGTTGGAAATCTCCAAGACAATGTATCACCATCATTATGATGTGCTGTTACCATATTACGGAGCTGGAAACCTGAAGCTTATGTACACGGGTACTTATTCATTCATTCATCGTGTAACAACTGGAGATGTGTACCATGACAAGTTACGTTTACTTGAGCATCTGGATACTGCTGTTTATCCTACAACTATATATGCTATTCAGCTCTAAACAAAGTGCTTGGGAAATCTAAAGATGAGGCTAATGGTAAAATCTTCCCGCGCTTTGTCGGACTACGAGCTAAGATGTATGCCTTAGATATCCATGACTCAATGGTAAAAAAGATTGAGGGTATAAAACGTAGTGCTATTAAGCAGTACATTACGTTTGACAACAATACAGCTGTCTTAAAACCTGTGAAATTATCAGAACGCCTATGAATCTAATCTTATTACAAAAGCACGCTGTTACTACTGTGCAAGTGAATAAAATTACATTGAATCCCTTTGATGATCTCCGCGAGTCTACAATGTTAAAAAAACTTAAAGTTTACTCATGTGCTGTGTATGCACATAGCAGACAAATGGTGAAGAAAGGAGAAGATGGAAGGGGAGGCGGTAACCATTGTCATTAGGAGCAAATACTAGTGTTAGTCTCAGGCCTATATAAAGGGAAGAGATGTCTACCCTTACAATCCTTGTTTAATGAAGCAATGATTTAACTGATAAAGCTGCTACATTTGAACAAAAATGGATTAGCTGCTGCTTCTACAGCTGTAATGTAACCGGTTGTTGTCGCTGCTATTATTGTATCAGATGTTGCTACAGCTGTAGGATCTGTTACATCTATTATTGTACAGCTGCTGTATCTGCTACGATAGCAATTGTATTTGCTTTTGTTACAGCTATTGTGCCGACTGTGACTAATGCTGCTACAGCTGCAGGATCTATTGCTGCTATCGTTGTAGCTGCTGTTGCTATAGATGCTGTATCTGCTACTACATCTGTCGTATTTACTGTTGATGTTGTTGTGATGACTGCTGTTTCTGTGGTAGGTGAATCTACAGCTGGAATATCATTGCTGTGATATTTGCTATTGCTAACACTGCTAAATCTCTAGCTGCTGCTGCAGTTGTTATGTAATGCGACTGCTGCTATTGTTATAGCAGATGCTGCTACAGCTGTAGGATCTCTTACAGCTATTGTTGTACAGTCTCTGTATCTGCAATGATAGCTGCTGTATTTGCTTCTGCTACAGCTATTGTGCTGACTATGTCTAATGCTGTTACAGGTACCTGATGTGATACTGTTATTGTTTTAGCAGATGTTACAGGGTTGTATCTACTACTTCAGCTCTCATATTTGGGGTTACAGCTGCCGTGATGGCTGCTGTTGCTGAATCTGCAGCTGAAATATCATTGCTGTGATGCCTGTTACTGCTAAGAGTGCTAAATCTATAGCTGCTGGATTAGCTGCTGCTCCTACAGCTGTTATGTAACTGGTTGTTGCCGCTGCTATTATTGTAGAAGGTGTTACTACAGCTGTAAGATCTGTTACATCTATTGTCGTACAGCTGCTGTATCTGCTACCGTAGCTATTGTATTTGCTTCTGCTACAGCTATTGTGCTGACTGTGTCTAATGCTGCTACAGCTGCAGGATCTATTGCTGCTATCGTTGTAGCTGCTGTTGCTATATATGCTGTATCTGTTACTACATCTGCGGTATTTGCTGTTGTTGTGATGCTTGCTCTTGCTGTTGCTACAGCTGTTATGTAATGAAACTGCTGCTGCTATTGTTGTAGCAGATGCTACAGATGTAGGATCTGTTACAGCTATTGTTGTACAGTCTCTATATCTGCTACGAAAGCTGCTGTATTTGCTTCTGCTACAGCTATTGTGCTGACTGTGTCTAATGCTGCTACAGCTGCAGGATCTATTGCTGCTATAGTTGTAGTCCATGTTACAGCATTGTATCTACTAATACAACTCTCGTATTTGATGACTGATGTTGCTGTGGTGGGTGAATCTACAGCTGGAATATCATTGCTGTGATGCTTGCTATTGCTAAGAGTGCTAAATCTATAGCTGTTAGATTAGCTGCTGCTGCAGCTGTTATGTAACTGGTTGTTGTTGCTGCTATTATTGTAGCAGAAGGTGCTACAGCTGTAAGATCTGTTACATCTATTGTTGTACAGCTGCTGTATCTGCTACGGTAGCTGTTGTATTTGCTTCTGCTACGGCCATTGTGCAGGCTGCGGCTGATGTTTCTGTAGCTGCAGGATCTATTCCTGCTATCATTGTAGCTGCTGTTGCTATAGATGCTGTATCTGTTACTACATCTGCCGTATTTGCTGTTGCTGAACCTACCGGTTTTTGTCTCTGCTATTATTGTAGCAGATGTTGCTACAGCTGTAAGATCTGTTACATCTATTGTTGTACAGCTGCTGTATCTGCTACGGTAGCTGTTGTATTTGCTTCTGTTACGGCTATTGTGCAGGCTGTAGGCTGTTTCTGTAGCTGTGGGATCTTTTGCTGCTATCGTTGTAGCTGTTGTTGGTATATATGCTTTATCTGCCACTACATCTGTCGTATTTGCTGTTGCTGTTGTTGTGATGCCTGCTGTTGCTGAAGATACTAATCTACAGCTGTTATATAATGCGACTGCTGCTGCTATTGTTGTAGCAGACGCTGCTGCTGTAGGATCTGCTAGTCATCGTTGTACAGTCTCTGTATCTGCAACGATAGCTGCTGTATTTGCTTCTGCTACAGCAATTGTGCTGACTGTGTCTAATGCTGCTACAGCTACCTGATCTGATGCTGTTATTTTTGTAGCTGATGTTACAGCCTTGCATCTACTACTACAGCTCTCGTATTTGATGTTACAGCTGCTGTGATGACTGCTGCTACAGCTGTTATGTAACCGGTTGTTGTCACTGCTATTATTGTAGCAGATGTTGCTACAGCTGTAGGATCTGTTACACCTATTGCTGTATAGCTGCTGTATCTGCTACAGTAGCTGTTGTATTTGCTTCTGCTACGGCTATTTACAGGCTGCAGCTGATGTTTCTGTAGCTGTAGGATCTATTGCTGCTATCATTGTAGCTGCTGTAGCTATAGATGCTGTATCTGCTACTACATCTGTCGTATTTGCTGTTGTTGTGATGCTTCCTGTTGCTGAGGATGCTGAATCTACAGTTGTTGGATTTGCTGCTGTTTCGGCTATAGCTGTTATGTAATGAGGCTGCTGCTGCTATGACTTAAATACCCGTGATACTACCCTAATCATGTAAAATTACCTTAACTAGCTCTGATACGAATTTCTGCTCTAAATTAGCACGAGCACCTGTGATACTATCTGGTTTGCCCTAAATATCAATGATACTAGTTGAATTATCTGCTAAAATGGCTCAAATACCTTTGATACAACCTGAATCTGTTGCAATAACCTTAAATAGCTTTGATACAAATCGCTGATCGAAATTATCACAAATATCTATGAAACTATGCTGATTACCCAAACACTTACGATATTACCTGAACTATCTGTGAAATACGAAACTATGTTATAACCGACCCCTGGAATCTATCCTCCTGTGATACTAGCTGAATTAGTCTAAATACCTACGATACTAACTGAATTACCTGTGAAATCATGCACAGCTATAATGCAGTCAGCCTCTGGAATCTAGCCTCGTGTGATACTAACTGAATTAGCTTAAATGCTCACGTTACTAACTGAATTGCCTGTGAAATCATATACAGCTATGATACGCCCTGCTCTGGAATCAGGCCTCCTGTGATACTAGCTGAGTGACTCTAAACACCTATGATACTTGAATTATCCTAAATACCTACGATGCTATCTAAATTACTTGTGAAATCATACGGAACTATGCTATATCTGCTTCCTGGAATCTTTCCTATCCTGTGATACTACCTGAATTACTTACCTGTTAGTGTGAGTGCTTTTCCCGTGAGTGGGTCACCATTTTAGCGTAAGTGGGTCACCATTTTAGCGTAACTGGGTCACCATTTTAGCGTAAGTGGGTCACCTTTTTCCCTTTGTGGGTCACCTTTTTCCCTCTTTGGGTCATCTTTTTCCCTTTGTGGGTCACCTTTTTCCGTGAGTTGGTCACCTTTTTCCCTGTGTGGGTCACCTATTTCCCTGACTGGGTCACCTTTTTTCCTTTGCGGGTCACGTTTTTCCCTTTGTGGGTCACCTTTTTCCCTTTGTTGGGTCACCTTTTTCCCTTTGTGGGTCACCTTTTTCCCTTTGTTGGTCACCTTTTCCCTTTATGGGTCGGCCAGCTTTTTCCCTTTGTGGGTCACCTTTTTCCCTTTGTGGGTCACCTTTTTCCCTTTATGGGTCACCTTTTTCCCTTTATGGGTCACATTTTTCCATTTGTTGGTCACCTTCTTCTCTTTGTGGGTCACCTTTTTCCCTTTGTGGGTCACCTTTTTCCCTTTGCTGGATCACCTTTTTCCCTTTTTTGGTCACCTTTTTCCCTTTGTGGGTCACCTTTTTCCGTGAGCAGGTCACCTTTTTCCCTGAGCGAGTCACCTTTTCCCTGAATAGATTACGTGATGGGCATGTCTAGAATTAGCGTTCTAACACTGACATGAAACATATTTTCATGAAGTTCTCGCCTAAAGTCGCTTTCAAGGTCTAGTATCTCCCTCCTATTCCATATCTCTCCTGTATATAAGTCCATATTCCTACTGCTTCACTACCTGTCTAGCCTACCGACTCTCCTCGTTTTCCTATACCTCTCATATAAACCATACTCTACTCCTTGACCTCTGTCTGGCCTAACACTTCTCCTCGTTTTCCTATACCTCTCATATAAACTATACTCTACTCCTCGACCTCTGCGTAGCCTACCGCCTCTCCTCGTTTGTTACCTCTCATATAAACCATACTCTACTCCTCGACCTTTGTCTAGCCCAACACCTCTCCTCGTTTTCCTATACCTCTCATATAAACCATACTCTACTCCTCGACGTCTGTCAGGCCTAACACCTCTCCTCGTTTTCCTATATCTCTCATATAAACCATACTCTACTTCTCCTAGCCTAATACCTCTCCACGGTTTTCTATCTCTCTCATATAAAAAGCCATATTCTACCCTTCAAGTCCTGACCAGTTTAGCTCTTCCCCTGGTATTCCCCATCTCTCCTGTATATAAGCTCATATTTCTACTCCTTCAGTATCTGTCTAACCTAACGCCTCTTCTCCTGTTCCTATACCTCTCATACATATAAAGGCATAGCCCCGTATCCCCTACCACTCATAAAGCGTTTTCACCTCCTACCCCATGTCTAGCTGAGTATCTCTCCTTGGTTTCCTATCTAACCTATATAAAACACATTCTACCTTTAACACCTGTCTATCCTATTATAGGATCTCTCCGTTTTCTCGTCTATCCTTATAAACACACAGTCAAACCCTCCTATCCTAATACCTCTCCTCGGTTTGCTATCTCTATCATATAAAAAGCCACATTCTACCCTTTAAGTCCTGACTAGTCTAGCTCTTCCCTCGTATTCCCTCTCCTGTATATAAGCTCATATTTCTACTTCTTCAGTATCTGTCTAGCCTAACACCTCTCCTCCTGTTCCTATGCCACTCATATAAACCATACTCTGCTCCTCAACCTCTGTCTAGCCTAACACCTCTCCACTATCTCTTCCATATAAACGAATTTTCCTCCTTCAACACTTGTCTAGCCTAGTATCAGTTGTATTCCCTATGTCTCCCATATAAACCCATTTTCCTCCTTGAACCGTCCCATCCAGCCTCGTTTTCCCTGTCCTTTCCCATATATGCCAAAAAAACTGCGCCAGAATGCTCTATAATAACCTACTTACCTTTTAGAAGAAAAATGTTTCTTTATTGCTGATTTTATGAAAAAAAGTCTTTAACAATTTCTAATCCATTACGATATGTTTATGATGTTTGCATGCTAAAATAAAATGTATATCCTGAATTTTCTGAGAATAGTCTGTGAAATTCTCTTCATTCGGAATGGATTTTATAGAATTGGTAAACCTTAAGCTATACATAAAATATTACTGCACAAAAGCTGTAGATCTCGTTAAAAGACAGAATTTATTTCAAATAAAAGCTTTTGTGGAGATAACCATTTCCGAGTCATTCTTTTGAGATTGGTTTGAATTTTCAAATTGTCACACTCTTTCTCAGATGGGTAGTCACTAATTTTACTTCCTCTACCATGTACATAGTGGGTAGAGAAGGTATTGCAATTTATCCAAGAATTTGATAGCGCGATTTCAACAGAAATACATGTTTTGAGGCCCCCTGATTCTAAAAAAAGCATTTTTAGAAAAACGTCCGTATGCATGTGTCTGTCTGTGTGTGTGTGTCTGTGAACAGCCTAAGTCAAAAACTAAAAGTAGGATAAATACCAAACTTGGTATTTGGGTTCAGTGTCTTACTAAGATACCACACGAAAATTTTCAACAAAATCTCCCACGGCAAATTACCCTTTACATGAAAATTTTTCGAAATTTTCGATTTATAAGAAATGTCTGTATGGTTTTTGATTAAAGTGTTATACATTAAATATATTTATATTACACTAATAAAACATATATCCTGAATTTTTGGGAGAAAAATCGGTTAACCTTGAATAACTGGTAAAGGTTAAGCAATAAACAAAACGTAGGTACTACACAAAAAATGTACATGTCTTTAAAACATACAATTTGTTTTAAATAAGTTTTTTTGTGGCATGTCATTTTTAAGATGTCCTTATTAATGGTTCGAATTTTTCAACACTTCTTTTAAAGTCCTGTAAATTTTGAGCTGTTTCTCGCGATGTGATGAAAAGAGCACAGAATTTTAAGATCAGCACATAACATCCAGTTCCAAAACATTTGACTACGTATTGTTATTCCCTTTGTATTTATAATAAAGTATGTAGTGAGCTATTTCTGTAAGGGTTTATCTCAATTACAATGAAGTAGGTATGAAAATAAACTTTCCTAAAAATAATTTGTATACCCAGTAATAAGCGATAGAGGGTAGAGAAGGTCATGTGAATGTAACACATAAGATCTTTTTTATCGTAGTCATGTAAAGAGCACGGAATAGCAAAGCCATCACATAGCGACACGCTCTTTAAAACTTTGACTATAGCTTTATGTATCCTTCAACAAAAATATGTGGCAATGTAAATTGAAACCTTATCTGGGTTAACAAGGCATACATAGAATAACGCGCTTTTGAAGGAATAGCTTTATGAGTGAGTAGAGAAAGTCATGTGAGTGCAACACATTAGATATTTTTATAAAACATAGCAACCTACTTCCCGCAGAAGCTTCACGACGTCCTCTCCCTGTTCAATGGCTTAATAAACAACTGAGCTTTCCCACAACCCCACAATGGGAGCTATTTAGTCAAAGCAATAGAAAGCGAGCATGTCCAATACTGCTAGAACCAAATTCCTCACTAATCGTTTTTCTCTCCAGTTGTAAAAGAAAAGCTTTCCTGAGTATGTTTTCGCCGCATTTTTCCGTTACTCGGGGTCAATGGCCAGTCTTGTTTTGTGTGCAAGGGTTGAAGCATCCCCATAATCCAGCGAAAGAACACGAACAAAAGCCAAAGGGTTGTGTATTAAGACACCATTGTTAACTTTCCACGTTGTTTAGACCTGACAGGATGCAGATGATTTATACCTGTGCACCTGTAATATTTATGGTTTATTCTGAACTGGACTGCTGACATTAAACTGACAAGGAAGGATTCCAGTTTTGTGGTAAATAAGTCAGACGTACGTAAAGGACCATAAAGTATTCTAACACGCACCTCATGTTTAAAGTATGAATAGTGTAATGAAACCATTTCCTGGAGCACACTACTGACATAGGCATCGTCATGTACGACACTTTTATTTATAACACAGCAGTTCTGAAATGTATTAGCTTATCTTACAACATACCATGTATTGGGGCTCTCCTTGAAAAAGTTTTCTCCAACAAACATAAGACCACTTTCGATGTTACGCCTATCCTGCAGTTTATCCCTATATGTGAACATAAACATCACTTTGTCTGAATTTTATGAATTTTAGTTTGCGTGTTCCACACATAAAATAAATCGACATGTATTTTCTATTTTGCGGAAAATCAAACTATTTTAGGATTTACAGCTTACATTTATCTTATATGCACACAACGTTACACAAAAATAGTTTATTCTCGAAATGCAGAATGGTCGAGGGTAAGAACCATACATTGTTTTTCAGATAAAAGCATTATGGTTTTCCTTACATAAAATACTATTTTTTGGAATAAAAAAAGAATACTTTTTTAAGTATAAATACTTTAAACGGTATCATCATTTTTAACTCCCTAATATTAAAATCTGGAAAAAATACAGAAGGAATCTGTGATATATTTTGTTTTAAATCTTTTAATATCTGTATGGGATCTTGCTTAGAAGTACACTTTTAAACAATTCATTTGTGTTAGCGCGTAGGGTTTTAGAACATGGACTGCTGACTGAGAGCTTTACACTGCAGCACCACGCCGCGCCGGCCGATGCGTTACACAGTACGAACGTGATAGGCTATTATTTGCGGTGTTCGATGTAACATAGCAACTGGAATCTGATATTCTATAAAGCCTCTCTCTGCTGTTTCATTTTAAATGTTACTTTGTGTTCAGCTTTTTGCGTCATTTTAGCTCTGTGATTTCTGAAAGTGTATAATGAGTGAACAGAAGAAACGTTATGACTATTGCTTCAATCCATTTATTGTTTCCAAATATAACACAAGGCAGAAATCATTAAGCTTAGTTACCGGCAATATGCTTACAAAATTAAAACTGGAGAATTTAACTTTGTCACCAGACCTAAAACTATGTGATGCGTGTCGAAAAAAAATTCCCAAAGTACCACGCACTGATAACAGTGCTTTAAGTGTCAATGCAGTGAATAATCCACAAGTCGTTTTGAACATAGTGCCCATTTTGAGGCAAGATACAGCAATGGTACCTTAGAGCTGAATTCATTTACTCTATCAACCAATAATGCAACAATAACCAGATGAAATTCACTTGAGCCTGAGGGGGAAAAGCGCGTATTTAAATTGTAGTTAGGTTGCGTCTCATAGGATAAGATTGAAAGTTCGAATGTTTCTCAACTGCATGCAAAATTTAGTTACATGTGAACAAACTAGTGCAACCAAAGTTTTGTGAACTGTTGACAAGACATCCAATGCAAATATATATAAAAAACTACAGGGAATTCTATAGAAATTTAAACTTGGCGGTTAATAGGGATAACTAGTTTTTAAATGTTTAGAATTTAAAAATTGATGCAAATTATATCGATTATAATAAATATTAAGTAGGCAATTATATATTAATCTTTGCATTGCACTTTATAACATAATTTTATCACTTATCGCCTGTGAGATATTCTAATTCAAAGGTAGAGATGTGTGCCGCTTTTCAAAAGTTGGATTGCGCAATATATTATAAAATATTGTGATTTAAAAAAAATAAGAATTTAAAACATAATTCACTTTATTTTTGTAATCCATGGAGAAATTTGAAGTGAATCGGAGACATGATAATATGATTTTATGAAAATGTGTGCGACTTCACGTGGAATGACTCATGGTCAGGATAATCTTTGAAGTCACTCAACCGACTTTAATAACTCTTACACAGTTATTACCGGTTTTCACAGACTGTAATATATTTCCAAATACTTTAGAATTGGCGGACTCAGCAATTTCACTTCGTCAAAAGTTAATATCAAAAGATATTATTTTACATTTATTGCAACTATAACATTTTTTTCTTTGTCTATTACCTAGCTACAGTCTCGAAATTGAGATTTCACCGGAAATATACGTTTTGAGGTCCACCCAAACCAAACAATATGTTAAAAAGGGTGCATACATGTGTATGTTCGCACAAGCACAAATAGAAAACGAAGTGTGTGAAAAACACCAAAGTTGATATTCAAGCTCAGCATCTTTCTAAATTGCAACATAAGATTTTCAAGAAAAACTCCAACCCCAAACTATCCTTTAGATGGAATGGGTTACCGACACGGATGGCCGAAGTCGTTAAGTCGCGGATTCGAAAACAGGAGGTCTGTGTTTTTAACCCCGCCAGGATCATGCTCATTAATTTATTTCAGTGTTTCCTCAGTTCTCATGATAAGTAAGAGGTACCCTAAACGTTTTCTTCCCAAATATAATTTCATTGCATTTATCATCAGTGTCTACAGTCTGTGTTGCCGTATGTAGTAAGAACGGACGTTGAGCACTACTAAAAGAATCTGTTGTGTTGCTTTCAAATGACTTACTCACTCACTGTTCTACATACTTTTCTTACAAACCTCCTTCTAGCTACTTCTTGTTAATTCAGATAAACCTCCCTTATTCATTTATACATTTCTTTATAATTATAAGAAGAAACAGTAAGCTAAAGCGATAGTCGTATCTTTTCAAAGTCTGTTGCTATGTGATGACTTTTAAATTCTGCCTATTGCCCGAATACGAAAATGAGAGAAAGAAGGAAAGAAAGAAAGGATGGCGATTTGCAGTTGAGAAAAGTATAAAGTATTTGAAAATTTAAACCAATAACAAAGAATATCTCGGAAATTGTTAATGTCACCAAAATTTTATTCTACATAAATTCTGTACTTTAATGAGACCTACATTTTTGGTTAGTAAGATTTATTCTATCTCTTATGGTTTAAGAATTAAATAAAGAGGACTTCAGAGACTATTCCTAAAAGATTCAAGATATACATTTTATTTGCCATGAAAACAACTTAAACTTGACATTTTAATCAACATCATTATAATCATTTTTGAAAAAATGAAAAATAACGAAAAATGTTCCATGTGAAGAGCAGTTTAGGGTGGGGGAATTTTCAGTAAAATCTTCTTGTCCCATCCTTTGGAGGCAAAGGTCTTAAATAGCAAGTTTCGTATTTAACCAGCTCTTCGTTTTGAATTATGCTGTTCACATACATACACACACACGCACACACACCACATCTCTTTCTAAAAACGCATTTTTGGGGGTTAGGTGTCTCAAAATGTGTATTTCCGGTGAAATTTGCACACTGAAATTTTGGGTGGACTATTACTTTCTTTACTTACTATAAGTACGTAATTCCACAAAAGAAAGGCCTTTGGCAAGGATGTAAGTTAAGTCCAGTATTATTTAATTTATACATAGATGATGTCTTACTAGAAATTGGAAGGAATAATAACTGTGCACCAGTAATTAACAACATCCAAATTCCAGGACTTCTTTTTTGCAGATGACCTAGTGGTAGGATCTATTGCAGTAAGTGGTTTAAAACAATCATTACAAGTAATTGATGTATATTGTAAAGAATGGAGGTTAAAAGTGAATCAAGAGAAAACACAGATTGTGGTTTTCAAAAAGGGGGGAAAATTAGGCAAATATTAAAAGTGGAAGGGAGAGAATAAAGATTACAGGGTAGTGCGTGACTGTATCTATTTAGGAGTAAAAATAGATGGAGATAATAAATGGGAGAAACAAAAGAAGTTTGCATTGGCAAAAGGTAAAGGGGCGATGGCAGCAATTAGAAGCTGCAAATATAAAGTACCTAATATAAATGTTAAATGGCTGGAAAAAGTTTATGAGATGGTTGTGGAGGCAAAAATGATGTATGGTATAGAAATATGGGGATTAGATAGAGGATGGGAATGTATAGATGTGGTGCACAGGATGCTTTGTAGAGAAATACTAGGGCTACCGAAGTCAATTGTAAGACAGGTAGCACAATTAGAGATGGGCAGGGTGTCAACTAAGGGGAAGATAATGGAAAGAGCTTTGAAATTTTGGTTCAGAATTTTAAATCTAGGAAAAAGTAACATGTTAAGACAATGTATTGAATACCAAGAGAATAGCTTAATGAATGATGGATGGGTAAGTAAATTACGGAATATTTTGGAGAAAAATGGGTTAGGAGATATATGGAGAAGGAGTGAAAATAACGTAAAACATTTTTGGAAAAAGCCAAGGAAAAGACTGGAAGATATAGAAATACAAATCATGTTCAGTGAGATTGCTGAAAAGAACTCATTAGTTTATTATAGGCCAATGAAAAATACATGGGGTAGGGAAAAATATATAGACATAGTAAATAAAGAAGAGAGAGAATCTATTGCATGGTTAAGAACCGGAGCATGGAGGCTAAAAGGGCTAAGACAGGGTATTCCTCAGAACCAATGTCCGATATGTGGTGGTAATGAAGACATTGAACACATAGTATTTAAGTGCCAAGGAACAGAAAATTGGAGAAAAGAATTTTTTAATAAGAAGTGGTTGAAGGGGGATAGAAATACACTTATAATTGAAATGATAGGCAAGGACGCTAGAAGCATTGGACAGTTTTTGTGTAAAGTAAAAAATAAATGGCTTTGGACAGTGGAAAGGAAAAGTAAGAGGTAGTGCATCTTACTTTGAATGGAAAACTATAGTGAATGTGTGATGGTTAAGTAATCAATAAATAAAAAGTGGAAATGGGACATGGAAAAAAACTGAAAAAAGAGCAAGATAATTTAGTGACAAGAATTTGTAAAATGTAAATAACCTGTAGTGATTGTCTACTGAATAAGTGACCGGGGTCAAAATGCAGTAGGAAATCAAATTTGTAAAACTCTTAGCACAATAAATACATACGTAATATGGAAAGTCAAAATAGTGTGAGTTGCTTTTTATTTTCTCAAAATGATTTTCAATAAAATACCATATGATTAAGATATTTTGTATAAGTAATAACATTTACATTGTGCTGAATTTTTTGTGAGCACCCTGTGAATTCCTTTTTATATTGACTGAATTTTGGAAAATCTTATCAAAAATAAAAAATGTGGATGTCGTTAAAATACACAAGTTGTGTCAAATAAATAGTTTTCGAAATGTTGCATGTTGTATGTTTGCACTTTCCCAAGTGTGTCATCTGACAAGTATACTTGAAAGTGTCCGATTCTTCTTTTATCTTTCCAAGACAGGAGTCCGTTATCATAATTAAACATTTTAATTGTTTCCGCATGTGTTACTTATTTTGAAATCATTGCTAGGCAAAAATGTATCGAGAATAACGCCACATGGATGGAAGAATCAGTTTTTACATGAAAACTTTACACTATAGGCGGTTTCACCAACTGGTGTTAAAAAATACTCTAACTTGTTGTTTGCTAGCATTATATTTAAAGTTTAATATCTAATATCTAACAAGTTTCGAGAAGGCGGGCCCACACTACACAGCTTGTGAACGCGCTCCGATGCACCTTTGTGTACGCATGTACCCCTCTTTGTTTCAGCAGCAATCAGTTTCGTTCATAGACAATTGCCAAGCGATTTTCCTGATTGTTTGAGGTTAGAATCGCAATTTCAACTGAAAATCAATGTGCTGAGGAAATATTCGTTCACCGTTCGAAAATCCGAGCGGGATGGCTCAGGCGATAATTTCTGTGGCTCGCATTCGGGAGGTCGTAGGTTCGATCCCCGTTACCGACCTTCCTGACCCATGGTTTTTTTTCGGGGGTTTCGTCCAGTCGCTAGGCGAGTGCTGGGATGTTCATTACATCCCCGAATTTCTGTCCCTCCATTTCACCTTCATTCTCACTTCACTTCACCGTTTATCTGCTTGGTCTGTTTCAGGGTTGAAAGTGTCGGTGGGAGTCTCAGCATTACATGACAGGGAAAGGGATGCTCTCTAGAACGCTTGGTCCCCCAGAATGGGGAGGTCTCCGAATCCGGACCTACCAGGGGATGTGCAAGCCCGCAGGGGGCAGGGGGAGCCGGTTCCACCAGTTGCCATCCGGAGAGTTTCAATCTGTAAAAGGTAGCGATCCTGCCCTCTAACCTTCGGTGCCTCCTGGTCCGGCCACTCTCTGTCTCCTCTCACCTTCCCTTCCTCCCGGGGTCACCCCGTCAGGGGCTTCAGGCTCAAAAGATCTTGTAGCTCGAAATGATAAGTGCCCCGCCGCGGTTAGTCCTAATACTAGTACAGAGGAATTATCGAGTGCAAAATCACAGACTTACTTAAAATTCGTGAAGTTGCAGTCTGGGAGAAAATCCGCGAGGAATTTAATACCAATACACGGGTTTCTCCCAGGTCCAATAATTAACTTCGGCAATTTTTAGCTAACATAAAACGCAGCAGCAAAAGGCCAGGTGCGAAGAGCATTTAACGGTTTAAAACTCTAAATTGAAATTAAAGTGGACAAAATTGTGTTATATCTTATTGAGTATCGAGTAGATCTCAATAAAAATAATGTTCGTTTCTTAAAGCAATTTCTTCGGAAATCTTCCGGAGAAACTCACAATTTAGAAATTTCAACACTATCACCAACCGTTAAATGAAAAGTGTCATTAGCATACAATTTCAGCATAATTAGTACTTGTAGTGTATGAGAAAGGGACATGTTTTGATGGTGGTAGGTATCATAACATATTACTTCTACAACCCTGCTAATGAGCGCTTAGATTATCTATATTCCTTTATAAACAACTCCAGTGTAGATTTTAAAAATAATTATGACGCACTGCTCTTCTTTGGCCAGGAATGGTATTAAAGAACTCCAAGCATACTAACTTGTTAAACGCCTTAACACGAGGGTATGGTGTTAACTTAACACGAAGTTTAACACAATATTACAGTTAACATTGCTTGGTGAAACGAATTTACATTAACTTCAATGTTAAATCATTTTAACATTGGTTTCTAAAACCGGCCCTACATAACAGACATGTGAATCTGTCATGGGTATGGAAAGCCCTGTGAATGTGTGCATCAGAATACAAAAATTTTTGGATGAATTACAATTCGTCCTCTATCTGATAGGTAAATGGCAGAGAAAGGAAAAGAAGATGTTATTTTTTTAATGAGAGCCTTGAAATCTTTAACTGAGTGTAGGTGTGTGACTTGTTCATATCGCCGAATTTCTCTCAAAGTTCGTTGAACACGGATATCATGGTGTATTTGTGGCATGAGTCACGCAAAATTTTAAGTCTGTGTGTGTGTCTGTGAACAGCATAACTCAAAAACTTTTGATAAATACAAAAACTCGGTACATATTTAGGTTCAGTATCTTCCAAAAATACGACACGAAGATTTTCAAGAAAATTCTCCACCCCAAACTACCCTTTACCTGGAAAATTTTTTGAAATTTTTAATTTTTTAAAAATGGGTGTAACTATTTGGATTAAAATATCATATATGAAAGATATTTACATGAAAAATAAATGTAGATCTTGAATGTTCTGAAAATAGTCTTTGAGCATTCGGAAGAAATTTTGTATTACCTTTCATAGCTTGTAGACGAAAACTTACTACACAAAAACATACAAATATCATTACAATATACAATTTATTTTAAACATGTTTTGGTGGCATAAGCCATTTCTGATATTCGTTGTTAAAGGTTTGAATTGTTTATTACTTAGTTATTCCTTAAAGCCTTTCAACATTCAGTTTTTTCTCGCGATTGCATGGAATCATTATGGAATTTTAAGTCCAGGATACACCCTCCAGTTTTTAAACATCCTATCGTTTTTCCCTTGGTATCTATAACGAAATGTGTAACATAGCTATTTCTACAAAGATTTATTTGCATTAAAATGTAGTACATAGAAAAATATTCTTTAGTAAAAATACCCACCAATAAATGATAAAGAGTAGAGAAAGTCATGTGAATGTATCACATCAGAGTTTTTAAGAGACGGTGAAATTGAACAGTTATCTTGCAGCTTACAAAATGCTTTGCTACTCTTGTTTTAGAACCTTTATATACAAATTAACATGGTTTACATAAGTGGACAAACGATAATACTCGTACTTAGAAAGGTAGAATTGCGCTGAAAAATTGAATGTCATAGCCGGGATTTGAACCACAGATCTTGCGGTTACCGCAGCCAACTAACTACTGACCTACTCTGACGTTTAATTGTGTGGAAGAACAATTAATTACCATTGACTGACCTAATAAGTGTTAAACTATGAAGCCCGGAATTTAAAGTACTTACGATATTGTAAGTCGCCATTGGGTTATATTATCTCAAATTGATTTTAAGATCTCCTTGTGGTTTACCGGAAAAAAATGATTCAGTTGGGGAATTTAATGTCCTATCGGCATATTGGTACGGTAGCTCAGTTGGTTAAAGCAACTGGACGAAAACCGCAAAATCCGTGCTTCAAATCCTGGCTATAGCATTCAATTTTCAGCCTGCTTTCCTTTCCAACCTCGTCCTACACACGGTTTATCATGGATTGACCTAATAAGGGATTAAACTATGAAGTCCGGTACTTAAAGTGCTTACGATATTGTAAGTCGCCATTTGGATATGCTATCTCAAAAATAAATAATTTGAGATCTCCTTGTAGTTTACCTGAAAAAATGCGAGCCAGTTGGAGAATTTAATGTCGCGTTGGCAAGTTGCCACGGTAGCTCAGTTGGTTAGAGCAACCAGGCGCAAATAGGAAGATCCGTGGTTCAAATCCCGCTATGACATTGAAGTTTTCAGTCTACTTCTACCTTTTCAACCTTTCCTACACATGACTTGTGTGAAGGAACAATTAATTACCAATAATATACTTGCACTACATGATCCAACGAAAATATAGGCTACTTTGTAGTTTTCGGAAATTGATTCTTATTATGTTTTGACACTTTATAAAGAAATCTGCACTATTTGACTCAGCAGGACAAATCATTGTCCACTTACGCAATAGTATACAGAAAAAAAAATTATGTCAACTGATGACTTCAAAAACTGCTCCTACGATATACAAATTTATCTCTTGTTTTATTCACCACTTTGTATACTTACCCATAGGACTCGAAAGGAGTATTAACTGTGTAAACATTTCCAAAGATACCTTATTTTCGACATCACTCGCTCGCTCTTGCTCTTGCTCTCTCTCTCTCTCTCTCTCTCTCTCTCTCTCTCCACGTTCAACACGTTCAGTACCCATTAAGAACTGTGAGCTACAGCTTTCAGAAACTAATAGTTTCCTTATTTCCAATTTCTTTAAAATCTAGAGTTTTGACCACTCTTGACCATTTTTAGGACACTTACGCTTTAGGACCTGCTGCAGAGGACTTTAAAAACTATTCCTATCTTTATTTACAAATCTTCAGCGTTTAACTTAGTATGCTTCCATTGTACGAACTGCTTTACTCGACTACTTTAACACTTTAAAGAATTGCTCGCCCTACATTTGCGTAAATGTAAGCCATTAACCAATCCAGCAAAACTTTGGAAAATTAGCTATAGGACCAAAATCAATTATAGAATTAGGCTGACAAAGCGTCTTTCATGTGTTCGGGTCCTAATTTTATATTTCGGTTTTACAACATTTGTTAATATAGGTATGCAAAAGGAAGAGTTTAAAAAAGTTTGAAAAAGTTTAATACCATATCAAAGAGTAAAATGCACTATATAGTCATAAGTTTTGTTACTTTTTATGTTTACTTTCTCTTGCGCTTATGTACCTGAAGTAGAGAAAATTTTCCATTCGTCAAAAAATATCTCCTTGAAAATACAATTTTAAATTTTAATGTACCTTCAATTCAATGGAAAGGAATAATTTAGGAAATGTTCGTTCATATTTTTGTATGTAAAGTTAAAAATTCACAAAAATGGAATAAACACAAACTTCGTGCTTTATACTTATATCTAAATCGCTTAAGGATACAAGGAGATGTTTTGGTTGTGAATCACCCCGTAAACACCGCCTTATATAATCAAGTTTTCATACGTTTTCACTCTTTCAAAAATAGCATTGCGACTTTGATTAGAATACTGCATAGTATATCCTTAAGATATTCGTATGGAAAAGAAAATGAACACTGAATTTTTTCTGAATAGCCCGTGAGGTTCTCTTCATTGATAATAGCTTGTGTAATTGAGGAACGCCCAGAGAGGGACGAACGGGAAAGCCATACAACATATTAAAGCATACAGGTTATGCCGAAAGAGTAGCATTGGTTATTTCTGAAACATTCATTGTTATATGTTTAACTTTTCCAAGGGTGGGGTGCAACTTTCCTTCTTTGTTCCTTCCTTTTGCATTTGTGCTCATTGCTTTGCCATGTTTGATCCGCTCGGCATTCACAGAAAGCTCATATGAACCTTGCCATCATTCAGCAGAGCTAGCAGTCTTAAAAAGAAAATGTAAACAAATCAACTAGCACTTTAATAAACGCGTAAAACTTGAAACGTTTTTTATTGTACAAACAGATAAATCCAAAATCTTCTCTCCATCCAAAACAAGGGCTTAAGGAGACCGAATCAGTGAAAATTGGGCAAAAATGGTCAAAAATTACATTTTAGACTCTTTAACTTCTTATAAAGTCTGATTTCTCTAAGAACGTTTTCGTGTAAATGTTTTTGTTATCGGAGTGAAAATGAGTAAGTTAAGGGTCAAGGCTTTTTCGGTAAACTTTGATGCACAGTGTTAGCAGTTTCTAAATTATGGATTTTAAGTTAAATACACAGCATTTTATAAAATAATGCATAGGTAGAATTTCTGGGCAGGTAATATGAGCAAATTTTCTAGTGCGTTTTACTCCTTGTAGTGAGTTAGGCATTTTTCAGCATTTAAAATGCTCCGATGTAATTTTTGGTTATCAGTCAAACCTCGGAAAGGGTTTCCCCAAAATATGCTAACGAAACTTGCTATTAGTTATTAGTGTGTTGTACCAACAGTCTCACGGAAGTTTGATAAGTGTGTATTGTTCTTGCAAAAGCCGAAATTCACAAATGAACAAACATTATGTTTTTTTAAAAAACAATTAATTTAAAACTATATTTATTAGAAAACTTATCTTCTAACTCAATAAGAAACATACATTAGAAGTGTGCTTAAAAATTTGGAAAATCATATCGTAAGGAGCAGCTTTTATAAAAGGATCAAATTTATGTTTCAAAATGTATAATCTAGCAGCAACTTAACATAGTATATGCACCAAACTTTGCAATTGTACTTCTTTATGCGGACATAAGGTGTAAACAAAGTCTAAAAGCTCCATAGAGTACTTTGGAGTTTCGAGAATTCTCTCAGATCAGTCCCATAAAACCTCGCGGAAGTCATAAGCACATACAGAGAGGTTGCTCGGGTTGCGGACCTGGGAGCGCGGCCGTGTGCTGTGGAACAGAGGCAGCAGCGGTGAGAAAGAGAGACAGCATCTCTGCACATAAAGTAATAAATTTTTGCTGAAACCATAACATAAAATTTAAAAACTATAAAATTATATTAATAATTTATGCTAATTATTATTAGTGATAATAATGATCACCATTAATCTGTATAATATGAACATGTTATTCTTCAACAGCATGCACTTTGCGCAATTGCATATGCAATACCGCGAATGTACATAAGTTTCACATCTGATTCTGGCAATTTCTTCTGTTGTATGCTGTTTTAGATCCTCTTTTTATGGGATTATTTTTATACACTATGGGGGTATTCTTGTCGATTTTGGTCCGGACCAACTAGCTAGGTGGATTTACAGCGGACCATCGATTTTCTTATTTATAGATCGGGTCTTGCGTTGGTCCGGGGATTAAACGCCTTGGTCGGGACCAAATTTTGGTCTACCTCAGAGGGGCAGATTAAAGACAGACCATCTTTACAAAATGGATGACTTTGGAGTGATGGGCGTGGCTGATTGCGTAGAATTCACGAAATGAGACGGTGGTGTAAAACTATCTACCAAAATTAGACATAATTGGAAAGTATGGCGAACTAAGCTTCAAAACAAATACAGATTTAGTAAAGCAAAGGTTAATAGCCTGATAAAACTGATTCATCCTAACCTATGTGACAAAACGATAACCGAGGTTTGAGTATCTCAATTGATACGATGTAATAGAACTTCCATATTATGCAAGACAAGAGTATCAAGAAAACACTACTGACCTTAGTAAGGCGTCAGTAAGCCGCATTATAACTAATGTCTCATGTGCCATTCCTAGATTTACCTTCGTTAAACCGGGATTACGATGTACGTTACGTAACATGACGGGATGTAACGCGAAGTTAATAAATTCAGCTAAAGTAAAGGTCAAATTAGGATGCACTTAACGTAACGGAAATGAATCTGATTGACTGTTCTTTTATTACTTCATGCTACTGCTTCACGCCGATTAGTTCTAATTGCCATGTCACATTAAGCTTGACGTAATGGGAAGGAAAAGTTTGACAGTGCCAAATTCTTAAGTTACGTCGTAAAACTAAGCCACGGAAGGTAATTATTTCTGTATAATTACCAGGATTGGGATTTTTAGGTGAAAATTTCAGATGAAAAAAGGAAGGGAAAAGGTATTCAAATAAGGTGAAAAAAGGAACAATAAGGTGCTGGTTTATTTAAGGGGATGCACAACTGAAATTACTATTTTCTAAACTGTCCATTCAATTGGGCTGAAATTTCAACCACATGTCAGTCTTCTTTTGATATAATTGTTTTGTGAATTTCAATCCAAAATCTTAATTAGGTTTTAAGTTATTAATTTTCAAAACAAAAAATCTATGCGTATATGCAAAATGCAACACACGATGCATTTTCAAAAAACAAAAAAAGAATCTTATGTTGCTTCTATGTCAAGGAACTACAAATCTGTCATATTTTTTCTACTATTCTTAGTTTAAGAGAAAATAAGTTTTGTATTTGCATTATTTTGTACATTATCTTCAAAAATTAGTAGCGCAAAAACTATTCATTACACAGAATTCATTTTATGACAGTTTGATTTATTTGGAATTTTGAAATAAGCATAAAAATGTCAATATAAATGGATGAAAACTACATCGTGTGGAACATTTTGAATATGCTGAAAATAAGAAACGCCTTAGAATGAAGTTTTAAAAATATAAACAGGCAGCAATCAAATGCACAAGGGTATTTAGAAAGTCTCGTAACGATCCTGAAGCGTTCGCTAGGTCAAAAATAAAAGTGGATTCTAAAGCTACAAGCAATGGAGAATTTTTTTATATTTTGGGTTAATTTCAGTTGTGCATTCCCTTAACTAATTCAACGATTTCTCTTTCCTCTATTCTAATTTATTGAACTACAAACAACTACATCAATTATCACTCACCAAAAGAAGGAAAAAAACATGAAGCTGTTGTACTTCAAGACATTAAACGTCTCCATATTTTCAAAAGTAAGTCTGTTTCTATTAGAAGATAAGAATGTCTTTGTAGATGCTAAAGCTTCTTTCAACCTCCACAGAAACCAGTGGGGCAAACCTTGTATTCACTCGGAATGGCAAAACTACAGATGTGGCAAATTCCTCAATGTCTGGATTCTTCTGAAGACTAGATTCAAGTTTGTCTTTGGCAAAGCCATCTAACTGCTCCCTCACGGAAGTAAAAATATCCCATTGTCTTTCCTTTTCCAGACCTTGTTCTTAGCTGCAGGCAGGTACTTGTAACTATGGACACAATATGGTTCTGTCTACAAATTATGTATTTTCTCCGGTAACAGAAGTTGCTGTGTCTTAGAAATTGCACCTGCGTCGGATGGATCCAAAGAAAGCACAAACTCTTTAATTTTGTCAAAATTCTCAAACAACATAGCATCACACTCAAACCAAAATCCCCAGCGAGTAATGACCGGGAAATTTGGTAGGGGCAGGCCAGTGATTTCCCTGTAGTAAACAACACGTCTCGGCGCTTTCAGTAGAATCTTCTTCAGGGCAGAGATGAATTGATTTGCGATGTCGCATTCGTTCCTTATGGATTAACAAACCCTGTGAAGGGCATGAGCCAAGCATGTCACATGCTTCAAGTTAGGAAATAAAGGTTTCAATTGGTTAACAGCTGAAACCATGTATGGAGCCTGGTCCATAACCACAAGAAGAAGTTTTTCAAATTCGATACCAGCAGGTCAGAGTTTTAGCCAGAAATCCATAATGGATTGCATTACTGTACTGGAATTGGCTTTCAGCAGTTTGTACATTTTTAACAACATGGGCTAAACTTTCTCCCCTGCTAAGCGAAAAACTAAAATGTTGAAAACATATCGTTCCATTGAGTCTATAGTTTCATCCACAATGATTCCCACATCGCAATCAGACACCTTCTCCTTGATTCTTTCTATGATTTCTTGGTAAACAGGCTCCATGTAGTTTTTTCTTAAAGTACTCTCATTGGGCATTGACATCTTTGTGTATTTTTCAAGAAATCCATTGAAGGCTGGATGGTTCACCTTATTGAGTGGAACTCCTGCTTGTGTAAGAGCTGCACACAAATCGATGTTTAATTCCTTCAAATTTTGGCTTTTTGAAGAACTCTGTTGAAACGCATTTCGTAATAGAGGCTGCCGTGATTTGTTTGCTTGAAGAGTCTTGTTCATTTGATGCTTAGAGCTGGAAATGTGTTGTTTGATGCGATCTCGCTTGTGTTTTTCATCTAACAAAATTACTGAATCACAAATGGTACATCGCATAACAGTTCCATCAGTGTCTATGAAATCTTGTTTGAATTCCTCAGCCAGAAGAATAAATCGAGCACTGGATAACTTTGGCATGGTAAAATCTAGTACTAGTACACTCGTTTGGAGAGCTAACACTAGTTCACTTGCTAACACAATACGACTGTCACACAACTCACTCTTGCGCCCATTCGCTGTCCACATTCTCTTATAACACCCAGACAATTACCAGAATGCTCTCATTCATGCTGGAACTTCAGTCTCAGCGACTTCTAGTAGTTTCGAGCAGTACCCAGTCTCAATAATTCTCGGAATTGCGCGGGTGAGGTTACTGCCGTCTCGGCGTGCCCATTCTTCGCCTTCACGCAAACAGATGACGTCTCTCACAGCAACAAACTCACATTCACGAACAGCAGGCTACTGATTCTGATGGGATAGAATCACTCATTGCCAATTGCATTATTGCGGGCTACTTTATAGCGGTAAAGCGAGAGAAAGAGGTTTTTGTCGAACACACAATTATTTTCCATTGTTTCGGGTGTGCTTTCAATTCCCTAACGGCGTTTATTGAAAGAGGTAGGCTTACTATTCGCACGTACACAGCTAGCTGAGGAGACGTTAATTGAAGGTTAAAGAATAAATTGGAATGAAACTTAAAAGGAAACAGGGGATTATGGACATGGTTGGGGGAAAATGTGATAAAGGTGCCAAAAAGGGGTAAAGATCCCAAGAAAGGGAAAAAGGTGCGAGAAAAAATGCGTCTTTTCGTAACTAGAAACAAAATTTCACACTGTGATATCTTTCCGCACAGCTTTAATTTACCCTAAGAAAAAAGGTGCGCACCTATATATCTTAACCCTGATAATTACTATCACACAATACTTAGTTATTTGGTGAAGATCCAGGATGAAATGTTAATAGCAGCAAATGTTCCTTCTTATTTGAATACGATTTCATTCTGTAATTTTAAGGTTAAAAGTTAATATTCCAACAAGTTCAGTTCTTATTGAAATGATTGACAATGCCATAAAACTGTGAATCTGGTGGATAAGAACTTTTCGAAAAAGGGAGGGGTGGCAATAGGTTAGAATTATGCACAAAACTTCCTATATATATCTCCCTCCATGCCTACTCTTTTTTTTTCTTTTTTTTGGCGTTTGCATTTGTCGACATTGATTTGTTTTCAATAATACCCATACTTTTTTATATTAAGGAAAATAGGCATTTAATGCACGCTTCTTGATTATCTCCATTTTTTGCTGAGGACGAGGAGTGAGCACTGAACCGATGAAAAGACAGTGTGAAACGACCACAGAAGGTTAAAGACTAGGGAGTAACAGTGGTTAGTTGACGACTCTATGGAAATCGCGCAGGCGCAGAACTATCTTTCTTCGTTGTGTAGGGTTTTCTCCTTGCTGATCCACGGCCTTTCTTGGTCCGAGACTTTTTATCGTCTATGAATATAAAAAACTTGGTCGGCCTATGGTCCGGACCAAATGAATCTCGAGATAGTCCAGACCAATGTGAAATCTATGAATACGGCTTAGGTTCCTCATAAATAAAATGACAGGGCGTTATATTGGAGCTAGAAGAGGATCACAACCCATTACTGAGAATTACTCTCCCTTCAAGCATCCCCTTAGTGTGAGCAGTAGTAGAACTGAAAGAATGATTGCGGGCATTCTTTGTCCGTTAACTGTAAAAATGCTTTTAATACGTTATTTCGATTTATTTGACCATTAATAGCAACTTCAAGAATTACTGATGTGTTACAGTCGCAGACTTCCTCTACCCACTTAGTTTATTTTTATATAACTTTTATAAACTTTCTTACGGGAACTTATTTTTCGATCTACTTGATTACAATCGAGATAAACCTTTGCAGAAATATTTCCATTACATATTTCGTTGAATAGAGAATGGGAATAGAAGAAACCGAATCGACAGTCAGATGCTGGCTATATGCTTGATCGCAATATGCTGGCCTAGAAGTTCTACACTCTTTACATGACAACCTGAGAAACAACCGAATAGCAACAAAACATTAAAATATGACCAAAGTATTAAACATTTCAAAACAATAACAATGCATATATTGGAAATGGCTGGCGCAACAAAACGTTATTTGAAATAAATGGTGGATTAAAGATATCTACATTTTTGTGCAATACGTTTTTGTCTATCACTTATGCTTTACCAGTTATACAAAAAAATATGCAAAATTCCTTCGGGATGAAGAGAGCTTCACAGGCTATTTCCAGAAAATTACAACATACACTTTATTTGTCATGTAAATATCTTGAAATATAGCATTTCAATCTAAAGTGCTAGAGTTATTTTTAATAAAATCCAAAATTTCGAAAACTTTTCATATCGGTAGACAAGTTTGGGTTGGAAGATTGTTGGAAAATTTTTGTGTTGCATTTCTGGAAGCTGCTAAACCGAAATAGCAAATTTGGTATTTATCGGACATTTGCTTTTGGATTTGCTGTTCACGACACACACACACACACACACACATACACACGCACACACACACACACTTACACAGACCTGGAGCTTTTTCTAATTTTTTATTTAGGAGCCTCAAAACATGTAATTTTGGGTGCAGTACAATGCCTTCTCTATCTACTAGGTAAGTGGTAGAGAAAGTAAAATTGTCCCTAGGACTAACTGTGGAGGGGGACTTACCACCTCGACCTACAAGATTTCTTGCGCCTGAAGATCCTAACAGGGTGCCCCCGGGAAGCAGGGGTGAGGTAAGAAGAGACAGAGGGCGGCCGGACCAGGAGGCATGACAGGGTAGAGGGCAGGATCCTTACCGTTTGCAGATTGAAACTCTCCGGATGGCAGCTGGTACAACCGGCTCCCCTCCCCCCTTCGGACTTGCACATCCCCTGGGGGGTTCGGGACTCGGAGACCGCCCTATTCCGTGGGGAACGAATATTTACATAGAGCATCCTTTTCCCTTGCCATGCAACGCCGAGATTCCCGCCGACACTTTCAACCCTGAAGCAGACCAAGCAGATGAAAGATGAAGTGAAATGAGAATGTAGGTGATATAGAGGGACAGGAAAATCGGGAGATGTAATGAACCTTCCCAGCATTGGCCTAGCGATCCGGGAACACTCGAAAAACCCCATGGGTCAGAAATGTTGGCCACGGGAATCGAACCCTACCGGTAAGATTGGTCCTATAATACAGTGCGGCTTCAGACCAGACACCACTTTCGTTTTTATCCAGGATGGAGTGGAACAGGATGGGGTTTTCCTGCGCTCCGATTTCTTTTTTTTTTTGTGAACTAATTCGGCTTCCTTCGTCTGAAAACATAATAATTTCTGGACTTTACTTTGCCAGCAATAACAGTATCCAGCATCCAATTATAGAATCAAACTTTAGTCGCGTGATAATTTTCAACACCTCCTATAATAAAGAGTAATGGAAATAATTATTATCATTTTGAATATTATTTTAGCTTTAAGTCAAATTAATTTATGTGCGGAAATACTGCCACCGCTGCCGCCTCGGTCTACCAACGCGCGGCCGGGCTCCTGTGGCCCTCGACGCAAATAACCTTCCTGTATTATTCTGAGAATACATATTATATTCCAGGTCATTAGTGAAGAAATAAAGGCGAAGCTCAGAGGACGACTGTGAAAAAAGAACGCGTCGATTGCAGTGAAAGGTTAGGAAGCGAACATCGTCCCTAAGGTACTTAACACCGTCAGTTGAGGTTAAATTGAGCATTCGTTTACCTCATGGAAAGAAGCTTTGACATTTGAAGTTCTAGGTCTCATATCGGACAAGATCTAGTGCAGCTTATCTTGGGGGCAATGCATCCGTTTTACGGCAGCCAAGATTGCGTAAGTTAGATGTTATGGCATGGTCACGTTAATACGTTTTGGCTGACACGTAACGATATGCAAAATCGATTATGCACTGAGAAAAACAAAAGGTACTATCATCAGTACTGACTAAGTAGAAAAATGTTTACATTCTCTACCTGCTACTTAACATACATAAGTCAGTGAACCGAGATTTGACGTAGGATTTTAGTGGCGAACAGAAGTTTTGAAGGCCCATGAAAAAAAATAAAGCTGGCTTTTTAGGATTAATATTACAAATGTGTGTATGCATATGAATATCTTATATAAACCGCATAAATAATGAGAGAATTATAATTTATGACTTCCATTACATTATTATATTTTGAATATGCAAGGAAACCTCCCACTCAAAATTATCCTTCAAATTTTTTCACTGCGTTTTATTTTATCAAAGCTAGCTCTAATGGCACTGACAGAAATGCCCTAAAGTTGGGGTTATGTTATGATAATTTGCAGATTTCGAATATTCTCTTTACATTTTTCATGCAATTTACAGAATTGAGGAATCATAAAAGAAACACAGGTGCTTATTTAAGCAAAATTAATAAGTCGCTGATAAAGCATAGTTTTGTGCGAAATAATTTTTCGTAGCGTTAATCACTTTCACAATGCACTCTTTTACATGGTTATTATAAATTTGGTATTAGTATGTATATTCTTATATTTCTAATTGTCTTATAATTAAAAATGTGATGTGTTATATTCACATGACTTCCCCTATCCACAATTGCTTAGTGGGTATTCAAAATATTCTTATTGAATCTTATTTTTCTATTAACTTCATTTTAATCCAAATAAACCTTTGCAGAAATAGCTACATTTCACATACATAGCTACATACAAAAGGAACAACGATAGTCAAATGTTTTAGAACTGGATGCTATATCCCAGCCTTAAAATTCCATATTGTTTCCATGCAATCACGAGAAATAACTGGATGTTGACAGGACTTCATGAGAATGCGACATGAAGATTTTCAAGAAAATGCCCACCTCAGACTACTCTTTATATGGAACATTTTTCGAAATTTTTGTTTTTCCTAATACATTTTAGTAAAAATATCACATGTTTAAGATGCTTTTATGGCAAATGAAATGTATATCTTGAATTTTCTGGGAATATCTCCAAAGGTCCTCTTCATTTTGATGACTTTCGCACAACTGGTAAACCGTGAGAGATGGACAAAATTTTACTATACAAAAAATGTAGTTCTCATTAAAACACACAATTTGCGTCATATATTTTGTTTTTGTCCAGTGAACCATATCCGAGATATTCCTTGTTATTTGTTTGAATTTTCCAATTACTGTACTTTCTCTCAAATGGGAATTCACTATTCGTTTTTTAATGTTCTAGACATGTAAAGTGATTGGAATGCTACACATAGCAACAGCTCTTAAAAGATTTGACTATCCCTTAAGTCTAATATTATCTCGATTAACACGAAGTAGATGGAGAATGAGCGTTTGTAAAAATAGATTTTACAAGGGTAGAGAAAGTCATGTGAGTGCAAAAGATAAGATTTTTAATTAAAACCGTTATAAAATACGTAATTGTTGTTTCAATTTCAAGCAGTCGCTGCCGATTGCTACTGTAAAATTGAGAACTGAAATTGCTACGCGATGCTCAGATTTCTCTTAAATTATGACATATGATTTTCAACTGTTAGTTGCTGGTAATGTTGAAAAGGGAAGGAATGGCTGCTTCAGCGTGTAAAATTAGTTATATAGTTACATATTAAATAATAGTAATAATAACAGTTCCTTTATTATGATTTACTCCGCAACGAATATGAAAATTGGACCACGAAGCAACAGTGAAAATAGAAGCTGCAGGAATGAAATTTCTCAGACCTTTTGCAGGAAATATATTAACTAATTGTAAGATAAATTCAGATATAAGAGAAGAACTACATATATGCAGATATACTATTTTAAAGGCGTTTAATTCATGTAGGTGTCGGAAAAATTTCAAACTAAAAGTTCGATTAAGTTGTTTCGAGTTTATAGGCAGCACACGCAATAACTGGTTCATATGCGCAACAGGAATGTTAGATTTTGCAATGATTCTATTATCCTATCAGCCAAGCGGGTATATGGACAGAAGACCTTTATTGAGATGGCACCAGCGGTTTTGTCAACCTGAAGTCGGAACATGCCAGACGACATAATTCATATTGAAGAGAAGATGATAAAAAAGGGCACTACAACAACACTAATAGTTTTAAATACAGGGTGACGTAATTGCTGTTTATGACCTTCAATTCATGCAATACCTTGTCTTAGCGGATATTACTCATTTCGTTTTGCTGAGTACTTTTACTCGCATGGGTTCGTCAACTGATCATGGCACCTGTCTGTGAAGTTTAGAAATGACATGCACCAGCTTCTTTCTGCGAGATTATCGCACCTTGTTTTGAATTTTTAATAGACTTAAACAAATTAAAATGAAGGAAAATTTGTTCCTGTTTGTGAAATTACATATGCATAAATAAATAATGCTGTATAGTAGTACAGAATAAGTGATAACACTATTAGTAGAATTATATTCACTAAATGGTATTGCAAACACAACCTAGTTTCATCTCTACATTTGCCTCCCCCGTCTCAAGATTCGGGCCCGTGAAATGATTGAAGGTGTGAAAACCATTCGTGATATTACTAAAAACTGTTCGTTCATATTCCAGGCATATTCCGATCTGATACAGCAATGGCTTCAGTGCTAACCAACCTGGTCGTCTGATAGTAAAATCGTAGAAATACGATTATCGTACGTGATACCCAATATCTGTAATTTGTATAATTTGATTTTTAATTGGTCTTGGTTGATGAATGTAAACTCTTGGCCTAACGCATGACCGCTGCATTCTCTCCCTCTGTTTTCACAGGTCATCGCGGACAGATTGCAGTAATGGGAATGGCTTTAGTAAGCATGCCGCTTTCCTGGATTACTTTGATGCGATATACTGCTCAATTGGTCCCTAAGGACCTCACAAGGTTAGGTGTACTCTGGACTAGGTCTCCCAACAATGGAAATATCGCCTTACAGGATCCCTTCGCATCGCAGGCAGCGCTAAGGGGTGTTAAGAAAATTAAAATGAAGGGCAAAAAGACTACTTGTAGATTTTGTTACAGACGATTTAAGGAGGCACTTTCACTCCTTTAGGAGCGAGACTTAGGAGTAAATGCATTCTTATATCTCGATTACAGCCTCTGGTTGAAGTTTATGTACATGTGCGAACTGCAAATAGAATACGCTATCAGCTGCACTTAGAGGAAGCTACACATCGCGGCTGCTTCATTGCGCGTAGCTGGAAGAAATTATGTTCTCGCAAACAAAAAGCTTGTAGTCAGGGGCTGTAACAGATGTATACGGAACGAACAAAAAGTATGCATTAATGCTTATAGCTTTACAGTCCAAATATATTTGAAACGTACGTCACTTACTATTTTAGGCATAGTTTGCAGGATTTATCTCCTCGTTTATACTGAGTATATAAAAACACCTTTCTCAAATGGAAATAAATGTTTATTTTGCATCTCTGAACTGCTTTCAATTGGCATGTAAAAGAGTTAAGTGTTCGGCATTACTTCGCCTATTTTACATTTAATTTTAACTTTCTGTATCCTTATTTAGCTAAATTAATCTACTTAGAATAAAAGAGTACATTAGGAGTTAAATGTAGACAGATGGAGGAGCCTCCAGTAACTAGAGCACTGCACCGCAATAGGCCATAATGGGTCATTGGTGCTTCCAACGTGACCCCTGGAAGAAAGGGATGAAGGGGGGACTCGAAGGGCGACCAAATCCGGACGACGATGTGCCCTAGTAAGGACGGTGTCCCTAACGATTACTACATAGAACCAATTCTGACACCGGTTGCCTCTGCCTAAGCCATTCGCAACCCGGGGATACCATGGCAGTTGAGAAGCTCCCAGGAGGGGCCCCAACAGTCCCGCCAAATGCCAGGGAGAAATCATTACGGAGCGCAGATTCCATCCTTTAGCCGCAACAAACACCACGTCATCTAGTCCTATAAATCTGAAAGAGATGAGGTGAAACAGATAAAAGGAAATGACGGAGACAGGAACTGATGGGCAGGAAATTCGTGATAAAAGGGGAACTACTACAGCACTCGCCTACCAACTCGGAGAGACCCGAAAAACGCATGATCAGAGTAGCCGGCTGCACGGAAATAGAACCTAAGATCTCCCGAATGCGAGTCTTACACCTCACACGCTACCGTGGAACTATTTCTTAGTGAACATTCAGGTTTGTGTAAGATTGCATTCAAAGCATCTACGTATTCCATCAAATAGCTGTTGAACGTTCGTTGTGGAAAGTTGAACACATATCTATACGGATTTATTAACGAAGCAATCAATAAATTCGTTTTGCAGCTTCAATTGGTATTAATAAGCGGCGAAGAGACATATACATGCAATTCAATATTATTTGCTTCTTATAATGCATCGAGATTTACTGTACCGATGATTTAAGTTTTATAACTACTTGTCATTTAGGTGATGGCGTTGAGAATGGCTAAAGACATTCCTTTGCCAGGCCTTTAGGGAATTACTTCAATCCTGATTGAACCATGGATATGTACACCTTTGTGCAATGCAAAAAGGTGTGTATATATCGCTTTTTAAAAAAGGGATCAATGAGCAGAAAACTTGAACAGACCACCAAGAGAGTTCACCATTTTAAATATTAGCGTTTATGAACACAACAAAATACTTTGGCAGAACGACAAACCGTTGAAAAAGATAGTCAACGATGACTAAGAATATCTGATCAACCTTCATATTTAAATGATGGCATAATATGTTCATGTTGTTAGCTGTAATTCATTATTGTATAGCAAGACCATTAGATTCTATTCTCATTAGAAGTAAGCATTTCCTTGTTTTTTGAGTGCGTTTCCGATACTCGAAAATTTTTTTTGGCGGGTACATGAGGTCTATAGACTGAATTAATTAATAATCTTTAATTTTCTGGAAAGCATTTTCCAATTAGTATTCTATTTAATTAAGGTTTTAAAACTATTATTATATTTTTTGTTGTTAATTTAACATTCTTTAACCAGAGAACAATTATTGTACAATCTATCCGATTTTCATTCTAATATATAAAGAAAATAATAAAATTTCTAATGTGTTACATTCACATGACTTTCGCTCTACCCACTATCGTTTATTTTTATATAGCTTATATAACTATTCTTACAAAAGATTATTATTCTATTTACTTCACGTTAACTGATAAACCTTTACAGAAAGCTTCATTAAGCATTTCGTTATAGGTGGAAGCGGGATAGAGGAAGCCGAATGGATAGTCAGATGCTTAAAAGCTAGTCGCTAAATGCTTCTCCAGGAAATTGCAAGAGACAATCGTATAGCAACAGCAATCCAATCGTATCCATTAACAGCGGATACTGAAATGGCTGATGCAACAAAAATGTCATTTGAAATAAATTGTGTTTTAAAGAGTTCACATTTGTTGTCCAGTACGTTTTTATTTATATCTTATGGTTTACCTGTTGTACAAAACTCCTTCCGAATTGAAAGGCTGTACAACCTATTCGCAGAACATTAAATTTTATTACATTCTATTTGTCATGTAAATATCTTAAATATATGGAATTTTAATGAAAATTGTTAGGGCCAGTTTTGAGAAAACAAAGCATATCGAAAGGGTATTTTGGGTGGGAAATTTTCTTGAAAATCTTCGTATAGCAACCTTGGAATATACTGAACTTAAATACCCAGCTTGGTATTACGCTCTTTACAGACATACACGCGTATACCAACACACACATATACGAATGATTTTCTAAAAAGCTTTTTTTATTTTTCTTGGATTCAGGGACCTCAAAACATGTATTTTCAGTGAAATTTCGACAATGAATTTTTGGCGGCAGAGAAACTAAAAATTTAGCAAAGCCATGACAAAATGGGTCCAGAGAGTGGGTGAGAGAGACTAGAAGTCATACATCGCTATCTTGTTAGTAAGTTTTGATTACAAAGGGTTTATTTGAGCTCAAACGCTCAGAACTAAACATGCTTAAAACATGTGTATAAGTCTTCCATGTGGTATTATTCACCTGACCAGCAGAGGCATTTGTTGCTCACCTATTGATGTTCTAAGAAACGAGCTTTGCTAACTTAAGAAGCAGAGAATGCGTTTGGTAGAGGGAGGAAAAATAAAACAGTTTTTAATATTTTATCTTTACTGCTACCCTTCTCATCAACAGTGCCATAAAATTATAATAATGCTGTATTTCCGATTGTGTCTGTAACACTATTTGGTATGTATAGTGTTTGTGTTTCAGGTATTTTAATTATTTTAAGCAATAGTTTTGTGACGCGATTGAAGAGTATGAATTATTTTTGGCAAGAAACTTTTACGGAAAGCAATATATTGTAATGTTTATAAGCGCCTGTTAAATAATTTTTAGGTTCGAAAATTCAAAATCAGAATCAGATATGAAACATCCAGTTGCATGGTGGGACTCGAGCCATGAATACCGTGCACAAGCTCTATTATGACAATTGACAGCACCTTATCAGTGAAGGACACTTACAAAAACATTCCAAATATTTCAGCTAGACCCGAAGAAAACACTCGTATGTATTGCCAGCTCCATAAGTGTGAAAGCTCAACGGTAAGTTCGCTTGTCAAGGAAAACACTAATAGATAATCAAGGTGGAACATTTGATGTAGGCAAACTTCGCAATGTCTTGACGTGTTTCAACACCTCATTAACAAACTACTCATAATGATAAACGGTACTTTAAGATTTTCTCATTTATATTGCTAGTCAATGTCATATCAACTAACTTAGGTATAAGGCTTCTCTTATTATTTGCCTGTAGAAATTATTCGTGGATATTCCATCTTGGAGCAGGAGGTGTTTTTTCGTCCTTCTGGTTATGTTAATAGTCCTATGTGACGCATTCACTGCAGGTTTTGTTGCCATGATATTTAATATGATTGACTCTACTTTTAACTCTAATGGATGTGTCATAGTGATGGTAAACAAGATTTCTCCATTAAGGATTTCTACTCATAGTTTATTTTTTTTGGGGGGGGGCTTATAATCCACGTAAATAGATTCGTTTTTCCTTACAGCTTCTCATTGATTCTTCTCCCTTCCTTCTATAGGTTTTGATTATGTAGTTTGCTAGAAAAGCTCTATTTGATTTTATCCTTACTATTTCAATTGCATAATTCTAAGCATAATGTTATTTTCATTATTTGTTTTCTTTAAAATAATCCAAACACTTGCTAAGCAATAATATGAAGTCTCATCTACATCTATTACTTTCGTATTTATTTAGTGGCAGGCAGCAAATGCCAATAATAGTATCTGGAAAAGAAATGCAGAAACTAACATTTTAGAAGTATCGAAAAAGTATTGAAAATTAATTTCAAAATGTTAGAAGTACTTTGATAGCTCTGCGCACCGAGAGTATGTATTGCGGTATTGTAGATGTCCCATCCCTATTAATGATTAAAACCCTTTCCCTTCAATATCATTTGAACTTCTAGGTTTCAAAGCAATTCAATACCTCATTCTCAAGGATGCGGATGAAGGAGTTCAAATAATACTGACGTTGTACAAATTAAAGCTTTAGCTACGAAACAATACGAAAACCTACACTATAGTATTATTTAGATTACTCTTTCAAATACGTGGAAAGCACATTGTCGTTAATGCTACAAGGCAAAGACAGCTAACGCGATATATTATGCCATTTAACCAAAATATGACTTACAAGAAATCTAATGAAACAGAGCCACATTTTGAATAAAACAGGTTTGGAGTATTACATACAACAGCAAATGGTAGTCTATTAGGTAAGGGCATAAATAACACCCCCGCAACACCTACGAGTGTATGGAACACAGAGGTAGCAGCTCAGCAGGGATAATAAATAAAGTCTGCTGGTTTACAACAGTTTTTGTGCTGACTTTAGAATATAATCGCATACTACTACAATTGATTTCTCCTGTTTCACTTTTAGCACACACGATTTTCGAAAAATTCAAAATATTGCAGTATTTTTGGCATGTTTAAAACGTTATTGCTATAACTAAAATACCACATCAACCACCGGCATTTATCTCCTAAGTATCTCCACGTATCATGTATGGAAATTTTGCGCCCTACTGACAACATAGCAACACCCCATAGTAAAATTATTCTTACAACGTAAATAACATTGTGGGAATTCCAAAGGCGTGTTCATGTGCTTGATAGTACAAGAGTATAATGCCTTTAAGGAACAGGTTGGATTGAACATTGTATTTCAGTATGACTATCTAAAACCATTGTAGGAAACATTATAAAAATGTCTCTTTTTATCCAAACTTGATGTGACTACATGTGAAAATAAGGCAGTTCAGCAAAAGTATTTGGAGGCTTGAGCTTCAGCTGATGTCTCAGAAGTTTGAAAACTTGTAAAACTTTGTTATCCACCACTAACGAATTGAGAACCACAAACCGTTTTTAAAAAGAGGTCCTCCTGTGTGTGTGTGGGGAGGCAGCATAAGTAAAAAACGAAAGTCAGTTAAATACTGAACTTAGTATTTAAGTTCAGCATCTTCCAATGATTCGACATGAAGAAGATCTCCAAATTAAACTTTACATGAAAAAATGTGCCTTATTCTCGATTTACTCAAAAATGACTGTAACGATTTTTTATTAAAATACCATACGTGTGAGATATTTGCATGACTACAAAATGCATGCCTTTAATTTTCTGTGAAAAGATTATGGAGTATTCTTCATTTTGAATGACTTTTGTGTAATTCGTAAACCGTAAGAGATGGGCACACTTCTACTATAAACAAAATGTAGATCTTGTTAAAACACATAATTTATGTCTTTTTAAAAACATTTCCAAAACATTCCTTGTTATTGGATTGAATTTTCAAATACTTATACATTTCTCAAATGAGAAGTCGTTATTCGTTTTCTTCTCGTGGTCATGCAGGGAGCAAGGAATTTAAAAACCATCGCATAGCGGCATGCTCATAAACATCTGACTATCGCTTTACCTAATGTATCGTCAACGAAACGTGTAACTGTGAATTGAACATTTATTTGTGTTAACAGGAAGTAAATAAGCTTTTGTAAGAATAGTTTGTAGAAAAGTGAGTGGAGAATGTTATGTGAATGCAAACTTCAGATGCTTTAACTAGTAGGTATTTGTGTTCGGATTAAAATAATTGTGTCATATATAAATGTCTGTCATTAATCAAATTAATGTAGAATTTCTTAAATCAATTGTATTAAAATCACCTAAACTGTCAAAGAAACTCTATCGTTATTGTCGATTTATACTGTCGCCATACTTTTTCCTAATATTTCCTATCACATAAAATTACAAGCATGGTATGGATTTAATAATGGCAGCAATACTTTTAGGAAATTTTGTATCTTAATTCGAGAAATTTCTACTTATAGCGCACCGTGTATAAAAACTGCTACTTTTAGATCAATCCCTATAAACTCTAAAGCTTCACCATGGACATTATATGTTATCAAATTATGCAGTCATATCTTGGTTCATCGTATTCATTTGAATTTCATCATTCACAGTGAGTTATTAAAGTGGGTCTTTACTGTTCATAGAAAAACCGAGCCCTTGCACTATCTAAGAAGTGCTCTATGAATAAATCTGTGAAAGGCAATCTATTAAAACCAACCAATGGGACACTTCAGCAGTAATTGGAATTTCTGCTCTATTAAACTAAACGTGATGATATCTTTAGAATGTGACATATATTATATTAACCACTATGTGAACAATTTGAAAAGCTTTGATTGATCATTTTGCAAAATATGAATCTTTAATTTTTCAAATCTGATATAAATTTGAGGTATAGTTTTTTAAAATTAAAAATTGAAGTAGGTAATTGAAACTCTGCAAGTTCATGGTAGAGATAACTAGGAATGAATGTGTGCATGAGTTTCGAAAAATCTATTACATTTATGCAGTTTTAATTTTTCAACATTTTAAGGAAAATAAAATAAATTTTTTCTAAAATTTTAACAAAAAAGTTAAGTCAAGGCATTAAAGCATTAAAAAACTGATCACAGTTTATTTGTTCATGTCTTATTATGCACATGATAAAAACTTCATCCTGATCCATTAAAAATTTATTGAAAAAGTTTATACCCTGAAGTGCAAATGTATATTTTGCAGGAAAACACAATTAAGGTTTAATATTCAAGGAATCTTAGTGACCACTATTTAGAATTCCCCTACACCATACACAACACCTTCCTGGTCCCTTTTGGCATCTTCTGCAACAACTTTAGCCACTCTTACAGAATGTCTTCTCATAATTTCTATCTAGACTGCATCGAACACGCTGCTTGGTGATATTTCCTGCTTTATTGAGATTTCTATTAAATATTGTCCCGGGTGACTAATGAAACTGCTTTTGCTATTGCCATTTTGATTTTATTTGAAGGTACAAATACCTCTTTTGGGCAAATATCCCATATTATGCTCTTTCGTTGGCATTTTGAGTGTTTGCTGTGGTGCATCTCTCCATCTTGTTGAAGCTAGCCTCTGGTAAACTGGTAGCATTTACCCTATTACACTTTTACTTAGGGAAGTATGTAGTTTTGTTTTATGGCTCTTCAGACTTAGCAGCAGCACTGTATGAATTTTCTCACATTGGATATCTGTAGTGTGTTGGTTTTCATATATGCTGGAACAGTGGTACAATGTTCCAAGAATGGCATATTTTATTTTCTTTACATCAGGTGCATTATTGAGAATAGCAGTAATAGTGAGTAAATAACTTCTCCATTGCTTTGACAACAGCATAAAGGGTGAAACTAAGAAAACTCCACAGTTCACTGATAGATAATTATATATCAATAATTATAATTTTATAATTATAAATAAATTATAATTAAAATTATAATTATAAATTTTTAAATATAAAAATATAATTTAAAGTTATAATTTTAAACACGTGAACATTCTTTTGCTGTTGTTTTTCTCTCTATGCAGTACAGAGAACAGCAGTAGGATTGGTTCCCACAGATTAGTCAACAAAATCATTAAAATATCCCTATAGTATTCACTAAAAACAATTAAAAGTAATATACAAGTGAGATAGTGACTATCGAGACACACACTTTTCAGCGTAAGGTTTTAAATAGTGAAAAAAATTAACTGCTCTCCAAGCAGGAATTTAAACAAAACAAAATATAGATAAATTCTAGAAGTGCCAAAGTTTCGATTCCCAAAATGCAAAATTTATAAAAAGTAAATTTCCCCTCAAAACACATTTTTTCCCTGGAGTATCGCCTTAACTATGAAACAGATAATCACATATTCAACAGAAATGCACTTACAGCTGATTAGAAAATATGTTTGTGGGGGTAGTGTGTCTGCCTCCATTCAAGAGGTCCCGGGTTCGAATCTCGGATAGGGTGAGTTGTCTGGTTAAGGGGTTTTCGGGGTGTTGCTTATCTGAGAAGACGAACATGGGAAACTCTAAGCTCTAAGGACCTCGGCTTCATTTTAGCATGATTTCAACCATTTTGTTCATTCAGGGTTATGACCTTGAAGCAGTGTTTTTAACACTTAAATAATTTCAGTCTAATTATATAATATATATATAAATTCAATAACAGCCCGCGTTAAAGCAATATGTGTATGCAACAATATATAAAAAGTGTATATTACAGTCATTGTATATGTTTATATTATTGTATAAATGTGTAGTAATGTTATGTGAATGTATTACGTAATTTAATAATGTAGGAGCTGTGAGAATAATAGGTTAAACATTGCTAATGATGAGGTAACAATGAGGTAACCTTGAGGCAATAATGAATTTGAAAGTTTAACAATACTACTTGTAATTCTTAGAAGCAATAATGTAATTTTTGCGACAGTTTATAAAATAGCCAATTAACAACCAGAAAAAGCTTTAGTTAAATGAAGATATTCTATAGGACTAGGATTAGCCAATCAGGGACTTGAAATACAGAAATATACAAATTTAGGCGGTAGAAATCAAGTCAGTTGCTTGCAGACAGTGTTCCTAACCGGACGCGAGATGTGTCCTCGGGAAATTTAATACGTATTTTGTGTGAGAAAATAGTTTACGTGTTTAAAAAGTGCAAGAATTTAATAAAAAAATCTTACAGCTCTCTATATCAGTGAAGTGTTATTTAAATCGTGTCAAGAATTAATAAAAAGGAGTGAATAAGAAATTAAAATCTGTGTAAGCCTACATTCTTCAGTCGCACCACCTTCCTGCTAAGACATTCATGTCTCTAAAAAAAAAATATAAATACTGACCCAGCCGAGGCAAACATAAATATATAATATTTAAAGAAACAGTAAAAAATTACAAAGTTAATATTTTTAAATTTTGGGACGAAGGCTACCGGATACCATACGTGCGGTTGCAACTACTTCAAGTTCGGCTCCCCAGCAGTTGAACTACAATACAACTCCTACAACAAAATAACTTCTTGAACCTAACCGGTGTTAAAGGGAAAATGTTAAACTGAAGCATAAAATAATAATAATAATAATAATAATAATAATAATATAAATAATAATAATCTATTTTTAAACAATTTTCTTAAACAGTGCACTTTATTTAAATAAGTTGTCTTAACCTGTTAAGGTTGCTTCACTTATTGGAGCCAAATTGTTTTCTAATTTCAAGATTAGTAGTGATATGTATGCATGTGACTCGGAGTGCTGGAGTATTTTACTGAAATGCTGTTTATATGGAGGAATTGATAATTAAATAACCGGTTACATACATTCAAGCCCTCTCCCATGTACCTACACTCTGTACTAATGAGAAAGCTTCCTGGTTAAAGACATCATTTTGGAGCCAGGTCAGTAATCTAATCCAGAATCCTCCATGCACTTTACCGACTTCGCTACAGGGCCAGCCGAATTAAATAATGTACTTGTTTTATACGAAATTAGCTGTCTTACCCAGCGTTACCTGCGTGAGTTATAAGCCTGGAATGGTGATGTAATTAATGTCCTTTAGCTACGCCCGCATTTCTTATGAAATAGTTGTACAATGCGGAACTTCTAAATAAGTAAATAGGAACATTTTTTAAATAAAATTTTAAAACTGTTTTTCTCAGTTCAATAATTTTTTACATCAGGTACACATTATTACTGCACTAATGACATTACAGGCCTGAAAATGTTACTGCTTATTAATAACAACCCGATAAGTGAAACTATGAACGGAATTTGTTTAATTATAAACCTTTGATTTTTAAAGAAAATTAGCATTAAATATTTCTAAAAAAATAATTTTCTTTAAAAATCACACTTAAAAATGAAGTTTTAGAAAAACTGAGCCATGTTATTATAAATGAAATATCCAAAACAATCTGTACAAATTTCAGGAAAATAAGTAGTTATTCAATAAAGATAAAAGACAACATCAGCAACATAGGGAAGGCCATCTTACCTTGATACAGTTGAGTGCCAGGTTGAGAGCCTTCAGACGAGAGAAACTGGGAGAAGTTAAGTGAGGGACAATGACACCTTAGATAAACTACATTTAAATTCACACGATCTGCATATTACATCACATATTGCAACGTACTTCAGCAGGTTCAAGAGTCGCATACGCAACTGTATAAACACCTGGATAAAATACCGTTTATAGCTGGAGTTGCGAGTTTCAAACCTCATTCCATCTATCTGGGGATTTGTTTTTCGAACTACTCTTTACATTACGAAAATCATGCTAGGCCACCAACGTGCAGGCCATCATTATTATAATTATCCGAATCCACCTTCGTGGTGAATGGGTAGCGTCTGCCTTCAAACCCATTGGGAGCGAGTTCGAATCTCATTTGGGGTGAGTTGTCTGGATAAATGTTCTGGGAGTTCCCTTATCCTCATTAGCATCGAGCGAGATGGCTCCGCGGTAACAATTAGGGCTCACATTCGAAATGCCTTGGGTTTGATTCTCGTCGGTCCGGCCATTCTGTCCACAATTTTTTGTGGTTTTCTCTGGTCGGTAGGCGAATGCTGGGGGATATTCCCATTTTACCACGAATTTCCTGTCCATAATTTCATTTCATTTGTTTTACCTCATCTGTTTGAGGGTTGTAGGATCAGGCGACGGTGGTTGGTGTGTTACGGCGTAATGTAAGCTAAAAAATTCTCTCTGGCGTTTGGTGGGATTCCTGGGACCTTCTTCCTTCTTGGGAGAGTCTTGTCTACACCTGGGAACCTTAGGTTGTGGGTGGCTAAGGAGGGCTAGCCGGCGTCCGGGTGGCGCCATGATGGAGTCGTTAGGAACTCCGTCTTTGCTAGCGCACATCGTGTCCGGACCTGGCCACTTTCATCTCTTTGCCCCAGGGGTCACGTTGGAAGTACAAAGGACAAACTATAGCCCAAGTGCGGTGTTGTGATCCCGTTACTGGAGGCTCCATCTGACAACCAACTCCTATCCTCGTAAGGCCAGTTTCGGGTAATTTTATTCTCAACTCAACGTTACCGCGGGCTCATTCACCTATTGCATTATACCTATTCATTCATCGTTTCTGCAAACCTGATTTGTTAAAATGAACGTTAATGACTTTCAAAAAGAAGGAAAAGAACAAAAATGTTTTACCATCAGAAACAATGGACTTCAATTACTTTTGAAAACAACAAGAAGAAAAATGATACTGTCATGGGGATAAGAGTTGCGCCCTTAGGTTCCTCTTATGAAATGCGCTGATCCTTTCGCCAGAGGACAGAGACCAGAGATGCGTAACAGGTAGACTTATCCGGTGGCGTTGGTCAGAAAACTACCATTTAATTTTGTGTTTCAAATGTACTTGGAAACCGAAAAATACAAGTGGTTTATGCCATATGTGCAAGGACCTTCTAGTATTTAATACGAATTGAAAGTATATTATGATTCATCATGATTTAAATAGAAATAAACTTATCTTCTATACAGTTTGCGTGAGACCATAACGTAAGACAACCATAAGCACTGCGGCTACGTTTTTACTGCATTTTCAAGATAATACCACTACACTACTTTAAATATTTAATCGCATTTATCTGTTGCTTAGCTGAATTAATTTAGCTGCTTAAAATTTATTTCGGAATTTTATAAACTTTTACTGAATACGTACACCTGCTAATTGGACATCATGGCATATTTTACGCCCAATAGTTTTAAAACCAACATGGTTTAACAAAAGAGAACATGATTATAAAGATATCACTAATATAAGAAAGAAATTGTAATAATTAACTCTATTGTGGGTGGCTAAGGCTCCGAAGCTCCATTGCCCAAATATTCAAAATTTAGCTGCCTTACATTTTAAAAAATTTCACCTAAGTAAAATTATTTTGTATCGCTGCCGCAGAGTAAGAGTTACTAATACGCTTTGCTCACTTAACACTTTTAAGCCTTATTACAAATTTCCGCTATTAAGTAGACCTTTGATGTATATACTAGATTATTAGAAAGTTAACTGATTGGCGGAGCACTTTGAAGGTGTGGCTATAGCACACGCATACACTATGAAACAAGTAATGTTCCGCTTGAAATTGACAAGCTCCTGTTGTAAGAAATTGGCGATGCTTAGATGCCGAGATCCTCCTATAGGTGATAACGTTCGCTTTATTATTAAAACCTCCCCTGTTGCGAAACCTACCGTAACGTCTTCAAAGGAAATGACTCCAGCTCCGAAAAGGAAATAAAAATGCCCTTTTAATGTCTTCTTCTTCCCTACAAGAATTAGGCCCTTACGACCTGTTACGATGCTCTTGAAACTGTTTTATCCATCTTCTTCGTGGTCGTCCGTCCATATGGTTTATATAACAATACTTGCCTGGGAAATCTCGAAGGTGGCATCCTTTGCACACATCCTTCCACTGCCGCTGATATTGCTGTATTTCCTCTGTCACATATGGTTCACCTAATTGTTCCCTTATATCAACATTCCTAAGTCGATCTGCTCTTGTTCCAATGTTGATCTTAAACATCTTGTCTGTACTGCTGCCTCCAGCCTTGACTTCTCCCGATTTCCAAGCATCCATATTTCAATGCCGGCTTAGCTACTGTCTTATGGATCCTTAGCTTTATTTCCTTCCTCATATTTTTTCCAAAATTTATTTTTATACATCCATTAAGATTATTATAATTCTCAATATTTTATGTATTGCCCTTTTAATGCATTTTTTTTATTATCAACGGAATGCAACCACGAATCAAAAGTTTGGACTACAGTACTGGATTATAACTTCTTTAGGTTCCCTATAAGAAGCTGAAATCACAGTCTTTCTCGGTTGTATGGTGGTTAGTATCGTACGCTTGTCACGCTGGAAATCCACTCACCACTGGGGAATGTGGAATTTTAATCACGTCCATAAGCATTAATTGAGTCCAACATATTTTTAACTTGGCTGCAGATCAAAAGGCTATTTGTACTTTACATTTACTGCTATAATTACACATCTTTCCTTTACCATTTCAGGGATCATGGACACTTCTTGCAGCCTTTCCCCAAATTAAAATAATAACTTTAAGCTACCGCTTAAAGTAACTAAGCTAAATGTCTAATAGGCTTTGAAAATGAATATCTCGGAGCAGCACCGTTTTCTAACAATAAATGAATATCAGTAAAAAAGGAGGTGGTGTAAATTTTGATGCAAACTGATTTTGTACTATTTATATATTTGTCTTTCTTTTTTGTTGTCTTAAAAAAGACAAACTGTATCTTCCAGTGAAAATATAGAGAATGTCCTATTGCACATCAAATAACTTTTATGTATGGGCTGACATTGAAAATATTTAGTTTGGAAATAATTTTACAAAAGGGACCTGAAGTATGAGTGAAGATCTTTTGTGTAACTGCATTCGTTTACAAGGTACAAGTGACATCATCATTGTTTCAAATAGCCCCACATCTTTATTCGTGTTAAAATAATTATACTCTTTAAGCGGGATTCAAAAACATAGCTTAAGATTTCTCTACATTAACAAAAAGTGTACTTCCAAAGTGATAATTCTAAATGAACAGAATCTCCTACTGTTTTGTAAATTCTGTACCATGAATGATAAAAATCAAATGTCGCTTGAGGCAAAAAAGAAAAGTACCATACTAACCCTCTTTAGCGTTTAAGTTTTCCAAGTCAGGCAAATAAACTAATACGTATGAGGTCCATTTTAACAATGTAATTCAAATTTAACCCTTAGCTACACAGTACATGCTTTTAGAATCGCAAAAGATGTTACAAGTAGTGGCATTCACATAAATTTGCATTCAAAGGCGCATTCCCTGAATTGTTTCCAGCTGAACAGACACACAAGACCATATTATATATTAATGCATGTCCTCTGGTGATATAGGGGATTTTGCTACACATTGTCCTTTAAAGTTCTTCAAAGGAAGATGTCGAGGGGCGAAAGGTCTGGAGAACGTGCGGCTCACTGTTAAAACCCAAAATCACCAACCACTGAACGGGAAGGTCTCTGACTAATTCAGTGGAAGTGTTGCACAGCCTCCTTTGATGCACATTGACAATTTAGGTATGTCTCAGTGGTATACTTTCCATGAAGAATGACTCAATAATGTTTAGGGCAAACCCATATTATTTACCTTTAACCTGTGCTGATATTAACGAAACCACCCTGGTTCTCTACATAATTGTACACGGTTCTGAAAATCGTTATTACCACACAGTTCTTGCTGAAGAAACATGTGGTATGAATGATATTTATGGGTTTAAAGTATGCGACCGGTATTTGATTTTGATATTCCAGTTTGGCACATTCAATACCCTTGTACTCACCTGCCGCCTATTTGGAGAACAATGAACGCTGGATGCGATGACTGCGGCGATGTCGTTTCCCAGGAGAAAGATTCATTGTTTCACGGAGCTTCAAGACAAGACGAGTGAACTTCATCCAAGATAGTTACTTCATCTGAGGATATCTCCTTCTGTAAAGCTCCTCTGGTCTATAAGCATTTCGTTCTCATTTTTCGTAAATGAGAAGCCTGTGAGCCATTTCATCATTAGAACACATCACAGAAAGTTGTATAATCACTGTACGACTTGCTCCACATGAACCGAATGAATGAATCTGGATTTTGGCTTAGACTGTAAGTGTTGATTTGCGCGCGCGCGCGCGTGTGTGCCTGTGAAACTCGAAAACCATTCAATTAATTTTGTTAATTATTTTACCATTGAAACCTCCTGGTCTTCTTGATGGTCATTGGCTATAAGATATTTTATGATTTCAACTTCTAAAACAATACAAAGATTTTCAAAGTCTGGATATTAGAATGAGAGTATATCGGAGTCATAAAAGAACATGCTTGCAAAGAAGGCTTTGAATTTTCGTTGAGAATGCCATTGAGCACAAACAGTTGTTACTCCACAGAAAATGCATGTAAAAAAGCAAATAAGACAAAAACGTGGATATTTCATTCCAAGCATTATACATGGTCACGGATTAGCAACTGGGAATGTAAGGATACAACAAAATAAAAGATAAGCGGATGTGCTTATAACGGTATATGTCTGTGATACTTATGCCAAAACCTTCTAAGAATGCTTATGTAAGAAAGCTTTGCTGCATTTCCTCTGAACCGAGTTCATTACCACTGTATGCTAAATAATTATATAAAGAGAAAGACACTTGCGCTGCTTGTGTCAGGTATAAGGAACACCATAAATCAATAAGGAGGACTAAGGTGGAATGTCGTCAACCATATTCACTTGTTACAGATGCTTGAAAAAGGACATTTCAAAGTTTGCACAGCAAAATGCCGAACATTTTCTTAAATTAGGAGGAACAATGTTTAAGTGGGGCTCTTAACACAGGTAAAGTAAATAAAATCACAGCTTTTTTGTTCTTATTCATGTATAGAGAGAAAGTGTGCACATTTGTGTGTATGAGGCTATAATAGGTTATGTTGGAAATTCAACTGGGTAGTTATTTCAGCACAGTACAAAATGACCACAAAGTTCTACATCTCAGGTTATTTCTGTCAGTGCTTAAATAGGTGTCTAGGTATCGGTTTTTGCGATTCCTGATATACACATTTTATATATCAAAACGCATCGTACAACACCTGGTAATAGAGCTAGTGTTAACAAAAGAATAATTCAGGAACTAGTCCTGGGGAATTATAGATTGGATTTAAATAATTTATGCGCCAAGAAACTGTTATCTGCATTTGCATTTTGAAAAAAATGATTACCTGATGTTTTTAGGGTTTTGGTCATAAGAATGCTGATTTATGCTTACTGAACATCAATGAATTTCCTTCTATTAGATTATATCGTAAGGGTTTTTAGCAATAAACCGTTACAGAGCATCGTTTATGCTGAAAATAAGCCTTTATTGAATCTTTTTCCCTCTGATATTTACAGAAAACCTTCAGGCTAAATCAGTCGGAATATTGGTGTTTTCGTTACCATAAAATGATGTATGTACAGAGCATCAGTCACATGATTTTACCGTTTACAGTAGTTCAAAGTTTGCAGTACAAAATCTTTCTATCCCTTGAAACAATGAACTGCAACGTTATTCTAGTTTGGGGAGGGGAAGAACAAAACGCATCGGAGTCATGAGAAATTGAATTGGATGTCTCCTGAATGACAGGAGGACGCTACTGAAATAAAATGTGACGTTTGCATCAACGCGCATGCTTCTATTGACACAGAAATAGAAGAAAGGAATACTATCTCACCTAGGCTACTTTGAAAGTAGCTCCAAGAGTCGGCCCAGTAATTTTTTCGCCTAATGTAGGTTTAGATCAGGCATGCAAAATATCTTCACAGAGTCGCAGACTTCACTGAACGGATTTGCTGCAGGATAAAGAGATAGTACTTCCAAGTAAGACTGGCTTTAACTGAGCTGCTTTAGATTTCTTAGCACAGCATACTGGCTGGGAGACTAGGCTTCAACATATGGTCATACGACGACCTGAGAAAATTTCATCCTTTAGTCACATTTTATTACGACCCTTTAGTAACGCCCACAATACCTAAACGTCCATATTCTCTGATTCTCCCCTATATTTCTTGTCTAAAAAGAAAGGAACGTTAAACACCGATAGTGAGGTGTCATTTTCAATAAATCGTGTTTGAACCATGAAATGGATCTCAATTTTCAATCTAAACACATGTTAACAACACAAAATGGGATGCTCTGATAAAGAAATGTTGCTCGTGAGAGCTTTCGGCCATATTTAGAAGTAAACATAATTAACAAACCACAACACTAGGTTTGAAAGAGCCGGCTGGCACATAGCATGGTTCATTGCCCTTCGAAATGTGACCGGTCTGACTCAAGATTGTGGTGCATATTTTATGACTTGCCCCTCCCATGGAATAACTTTATAATTGTAGTGAAGTGAACACTTTGGCAGAGCAGTACCAGTTTGTATGTGGGACCATACTCTTCCGGGGCGACTCAACACTGCAGCGACTTCATCATGAGCCATGTTGAGAAATTAGAAATCAGCAATAAAACCAGGACTGTCTGACTGACGTTTATGACTGATCGATGTAGTGTAGGACAACGTATATATCTTAGTTTTGCTTTTAAGATAATTGTTTTTGTGAAAGTATTAATCCACTCGCAACCCAGGAAGCACATGAATATATGTCATAAGTTTATGTGTGATAACAAAAAATGTGAACAAAAAACCCGCTGTATATATTTTAAATGGGAATTATAAAAATTCTCATGTATTGGATTTTAACTAAACAGATGAGCAAACTTAGAGATGTTTCTAAAGTGTTTGGTTTCTAAATGTTTACAATAAATCCCAGCTATATAATTCATTTGCATTTAAATGTACTAGAATATGAAGAAGTTTAAAAAATTAGTTTTTAGTTTTATTATTTATGGTTTCATACCATGAGATAATGAAATTATTTTCAAAATGTGATTGTCCCAAAATGAATATACTGCACGAAGTCTTCACAGTGAGCAAAAGGAGCATATTTTTAATTTTCCCATTTTCTGCAAACTCAATATTTACGTTTTCAGGTACATTAATATCGTTAATAATTACTTAAGATACCCTCTTAAAATCTGTGTTACATTTACCACCAATTTTTCAGAAAAACATTCTTATAAGAGATTTTCCTTCTATCTCTTAATAAGCGAAATAAACACTTATAGAAATGATAGGTACAATGGGAATAGGGGATTACAGTAGGCTTATGCGTTTGTTAAATCTTTTAAAAGCTAGCCGCTATATGATTGGCTTTAAATTCCCTTCTCATTGCATCAAAAAGAAACCAATAACGACTTTCCATTTGATAAAAGATAAAGAGTAAGTATTATTGGAAAATTCAAACCAATAACAAGGAATATCTCGGAAATAGTTAACTATATACAAAAAATCTATTTGACATAAATTGTGTGCTTTAATGATATTCACATGTTTATGTAGTACGATTTGGTCTATCTCTTACGCTTTACCAGCTATGCAAGTGTCATCCAGAATGAAGAGGACCACAGAAAATTCAAAATATACGTTTCATTTGTCATGAAAAATATCCTAAGCATATGGTATTTTAACGAAAATCGTTAGAGCCATTTCTGAGAAAATAAAATTTTTCGAAAACCTTTCCCTGTAAAGGATAGTTTGGTGTGGGGGGATTTTTTTGGGAGTCTGCGTGTGGCATCCTTGGAAGATGGAGAACTTAAATACCGTGTTTGGTATTTAACTGACTTTTCGTTTTTGAGCTATACCGTACAGACACACAAACGGAACTTTTTCTAAAAGTGCTTTTTGGGTTCAGGGGGGCCGCCTCAAAACATATTTCCGGAGTGTCAATTTGGTTTCCGGAAAAGATAATCGACGGAGCTACGGATACTGAAATTTACTGATGAAGTAGCGATGAAATTTAATGACAATGCAGGCACCCTTACACTACTTCTGGACGTAGCAGCAGCCTTCGACAAATTTGGCACAATAGATTAATTTAGAAACCTTATCATCAAACATACAGACATCCTCCAACTCATACAAAGCTACCTCGAAAAGCGTTTCTTCTAGTTTAGGTAGACAGTGCCAGCTCTCTACTAGATGACAGTAGGAGTCCCACAAGATGCTATAAGCTTTTTTTTTAAAGCGGAATCACGCGGAAGTACCCCCGTTCTTGTCGGTGGTAAGGTGCTGCTGCGAAGAACAGGAGCGTCCAGTAATTGCCGAAGCCCTGCCTGAGTCCTGAGGGTTAGAAGGAGAAATTCTTTAATCATAATTTAACTGTGCATTCGAGTCATTTTGTGTGATCGTAGTGCTGTTGCGGCGAAGAATGGTGTGAAGTCGGGTGGCAGCGTGGTTGCTGTATGCAGCTGGTCACCGTGTGGTCATAGCGGCAACAACGACGGCAGGGCATATGGCGAATGGAGCGGCTCGCCTTTACTCGGTGAACTGGCCTAACAGACTTAGGCCATACATGAGCGCTGCTGTGTAGTGCGCTGGATTGAAGAAAGTTAGGCGCACTAGTGTAGTCGGTCCTCTGTCGAATGTGATCCCGGAAACGCGAACAAGCGACGGCCAGATACAATGAGAGACACCCAGGATCATGCTTTACGGGAGGAGGTGGTGAACCCCACAAAACACTTAAGCGTCGTAGCGGTTTGTTGGGACTGGTGGTGTGGCAGCAACCTGGGCGTAGCTTGACAGTGTTCGGGCGTAACAGGTTCGATGAAGACTAGTGTGTCCGGAACGCTATTGAGGAGTTGTAGTGCTGACTGAGATGGCGAGTGTGGCGAGCGATGGCTGCTGCGTTGTTGTGATGCCGACTGTAACGGCAATCGGAGTATCATTTGGCGGTGCGGTGTCGACTGCGCCGGACAACGGTGTTGGTGGCGGAAGTGCGGTGTCGACTGCTGAGGCGGAGGTTGAGGCAAATCTGCCGCGGCAGGCAAAACTGCGTCGGGAGAGGCGAGGCGGTGTTTCATCTTGCGAACCATGCTAAGGTCCGGTGAGCGTATCGAGCTACAATGACGCCGTACCTATATGCGTTATATACCGGTGACATACCCAAGTAACACAAATGTCAGTCATACACATATGTTCGCATATGACACTGCACTTTTTGAACGCTATTACAGCCCCAAATATGGCATCGTAGAACTTCAACGCTACACAACATATTCTTAATTTGGGCTACCTCTGGAAAATCAAAAGCGTGCAGAAAAATGTCAAATAACAGCATTCTCAAAATCCTGCATAAAGCTTAAGATAAAATCACTATAGCTGGACAAAAGATGTAATGTCGTGATGAAGTAATACATCTTGGAGTCACCATCGACAGAAAAGTAAACTGGAGTAGACATATAGAACAAATAGTCGATAAAAGAAAAACAAGAGCAAAACGTGTACCAAAGTCTTCCGTAATCACACAGTTCAAACCAAATTAAAGATAATATTGTACAAATGCTTCATTCAATCCTTCCTCTACGCGTAGTATGGCGAATGCTTATATAAAAGAAATGTAATTCCTTCTGCTTTCCCAGTGGGGGGTTGCTTAATGACAAAGCACACATAACAAATAAAGTAAATAATAAAAATATAGTACAAATAAGATTACAATATAAATTAACTTTTAAAAATGCAAGAAATACAGTTAAAACACACAGAAAAACAAATACTTTACTCATAAATAAATATCAATTATATGTCATTTTTTAAAATAGATATACTAGTATTAAAATCTTCAATTCATAACAAAACCTGAGCTTCACAAAGTTCCTCAGAGGTCCTATCTTGACATCAGCTGCTAGATCCACGAGGAACTACAAATTCAAACAATACAAGAAACAATTGATGATACAGGCATGTTGCCATGGAATAAAATTCGCGCACATACAAACGCATTTGGAAGAAATATGGACTGGTGAACCGCGCCATCGAAATTACAAGAGAGTACATACGTATTAAATAGAAAACTCAGGACTGTAAATATTGTAAATAAAACTGAACATTGAATGTGGGGAAAGTACGGGGGAAAATAATTTTATATTGTGATATTGAAACGTGTGTTTCTCTCGATATAGGAAGTGGATTATAGTAGGAATGATGGCAGATTACTACTTGACAATATGTTCCATAAATTAATTAATAAGTCGATTTCTTTCATTTAATAAATTTACACTCCTATAAAATGCATAATTCCAATTTCAGAATTCTTCCTTATTCTTCCACAATTCTTTAAATTCTTTACAGCTTCAATCCATTAAATTAAATTACAGTTATTACATACTTGCTTCCTCTCTCACATTTATCGATATATTCCAAATTTAGAACACCAATAAGTCTATATTTTGCACGGTCAATCTTTCCCAGTTAATAATTACTAAAGAGAACTTTGAATAAGTTAAACCAAAAGGAATTTAGAAACACTGTCCGCAATACCTTCTACCTGAACGTTGCCCTGCTGTTTTCCTCGTGAAATTCCTCATCGTCGAAGAAAGACTGACTTCAACTTCGCCCACTGCACGGCGAGTACAGCTGGGATTGAACCGCCGCCTGCGCAGTCGACGACCACATTCTCCGACGTACTGCATGAATCAAATTAACTGCGCCCTTTCTTCTTGGTCTTGACGTTTCCTTACAATGCACCACCATACTCAGTTCACGTCAGTAGATGTCAACCTTCCTTTAGTTCAGCCCGTAGTCGCCTAGAGTAGATTTCCTCGGGGAGGGTCATTTGGCACAATACTCCTCCCTCCGAGGCAACGGGTCGAACGGGAACAGGAAACAGCGCCGTTTAGAAGAGCATTTGGTAGCATGGCATCTCCACAAGCATAGCCAAGACCGCCCGGTACACTTCCACTATAGTCCATAGCCCATATGAGAAAACACAGATGATATGAATAGGCAGAAGCATTCGGAATAATCTTTCTTGCATATCTCTGTGAAGCAAATAAAATAACATCTGAAATATCAGTCTAATGTGAGAGAAGAAATATTAAAATGTTATAACAATAATAGAATACAATTAACTTAAAGCATTGAATTGCCTAAAAGAAATTTATAACATCCAGAAATTTATATTACCCAAATACATTAGTATAAAGTCTAGCATAAACATACTATGTGCATAAGGCATTCAGAGCTCAAATCTCTCTTGTTTGTTTTGCTATTCTGCTTTTTTTTACCAAGGATAATTAAATGTAATTAACTGGACTTAAAAATTGACACAACACCTTAAAACATGTGCATGTTCCAAAATACATATGAAATTTGATGACTGAAACTGAAGATGAATATAATATGAAAACATGATATAAGCACAGAATTTTAAGATATAGACAATGAGTTAAAAACATTAAACAACATAAAAGTCTTTCTGTAAGTAGGCAGCAAGTCACCAAGTACTCATAGTCAGCCATGAGGCAGCGAACTCCCTATGCTGACGTTGACCACTATAATAACTCCTAAAACGGACGAAGTCTCTCACAAGCCCTAAGCACTGCTAAAGCTGCCTAAATGCGAGGAAACGAGGGTTTAAATCATTATACAACAAGTACAGATTTCAATTGAGTCACATGCGCTGTTGTATTCTTTCCTGTAACACAATCCTGAAGCAGAAATGAAACTTGGTTAACTACCTTAATAATGCGAAAAGGGTCTACATAATGAGGGGCTAGTTTCTGCGTAAATCCTTTACTAGAATCGCGTACGAGGTGTCCCTGTAACATCACTAGATCCCCTATTTGAAATGTACTCTTCTTCCTGTCACGATTATATCGGACCTCGCGCCAGACATAATCTGCACGCAAATTTTGCAAGGTATTTAACCAAGTTTTTGGATCTTCTTCTAACTCTCCCGATTCAGGAAATAAATCGGCCAATTTCCATTGATTAACCAAAGGACAAGAAGGTTGAAAACCGAAACATAACTGTAAAGGGGGTTGCCTGATGGGCTTCATGAACTGCCGTATTCAGAGCAAGCTGAAATTCTGCGCACAAGGTGTCCCATTGGGAATGGTGGTCAGAGTGAAATGCGATCAACAAGCTCTTCAAATTTCTGGTTACTCGTTCCGGTCGCGGATAATACAGCGATGTTCTAACAAAGCGTATTCCCCGTTCAAATAAAAATGTACGAAAGGTGTATGCGCGAAAATAAGATGCATTATCAGAAAAAAGTGTTTGAGGGTTACCAAAGGCCGCAAATATACGCGATAAAGCCAATGCTGTAGTGAACGCTGTTGGTGAACGAGTTGTATGTAACCACGTAAATTTTGAAAATGCATCTAGCAAGACTAATAAATATGTATTGCCGTTAGATGAGTGCCGAAACGGACCCACATAATCAAGAAAAGCTCTCTCCATGGGATAGATAAGTATCTTCGAATGCAAATGACCCACTCAGTATTTTGGGCTGGTTTGGTATACAAAAACATTTCACATTGGCGAACGTAATTCCTAACGTCGGTGTGCATCTGTCGCCACACAAATATGTGCATATTTTACGTTAGGTTTTAAAAACACCCAAAATGCGCACTATGTGGTGACGTATGAAAATATTGTAATACAACCGGCACTAACGAACGTGGGAGCAATATACTGGCCAATTTGGACCTTGAAACTGCTGCATACAAAAGTTTATGTTTAAAATAATAACCCTTAAGAACATTGCCTAAGCTACACTGCTCCCAAATGGGGCCCAACATCTCATCCTTACGCTGATGATCCTCCAAGGACGTAAATACCATAGGAAAATCTTTAGAAAAAATTGGGCATAATAAAATTGGTGCAATGAGATGGTTATCAACTATCTGTGGTTCTGCAAAAATTCGCGAAAGTGCATCCGCTATATCACTTTCAGTACTAGGTATATGTTTAAGTGTAAATTTAAAAGAACTAAGCCGGGTAGCCCAACGTGCGAGTTTCCCCGTTTTCCTAGCATGTGACAGTACCCAAGTCAATGCTTGATTATCACATTCCAAATAGAAGGTTCGATGCTCCTAAAACGGACGAAATCTCTCACAAGCACTATGCACTGCTAAAGCTTCTCTCGTACACCGAGTAATTTCTTTCCGTCCGAGAAAGGCAACGTGAAACATAATAAATTGGCCTTCGCGCTCCTTCTGACCCCTGAAGAAGTACAGCCGAAATAGCATATCCAGAGGCATGGGTTTGAACGACAAAAGGTTCTTGAACATTTGGCATTGCCAATACCGGCAGGTTCCTTATAGCTTCTTTTAATTTTTCAAAGGACTTCTGATGTATTGAAGTCCATTCGAACTTTGCTCCATGTCGTTGAAGAGCATTTAATGGTTCGGCTAATTCTGCAAAATTTGGAATAAATTTTGAAAAAAAAACTTACCATGCCTAGGAACATGCCAAACATTTAGTTGATGAAGGAACTGGAAAACGCTGAATTGCCATAGCTCCTTCCGGATCCACCAATATTCCCCGAGGAGAAATAATATGTCATAGGAAGGAAATTTGATTTACCGCAAATTTAACTTTGGACGGAACGACCGTCAACGCTAACTTTAAGTGCTGCAAATGCGATTGAATATCTGGAGAATAAATAACTAAATCATCCAAATAATTAAAAACAAACTGAAACTTGTATTGACCAAAAAGATTATTTAACAAACGTGATAAGGTCTGGGCTCCAGTTGATAAACCAAACGGAACACATTTGTATTGGTACAAGTCCCATAGAGTTGAAAAGGCCGTAACGGGACATGACACTTCATCCAAATGTATCTGATAATACGCTTGATTAAGATCTAAGGTAGTAAAAACTCGTGCTTCCCGAAAATAATGTGCTGCCGCGTGAAGCTCTGGCAAATGCATGGCGTCTACTTGAATATGTTGATTTAATTTACGATAATCAACCACCAATCGAGCCTCACCATTCGGTTTAGGAACTAAAAAGCATGGGCTTGAATATGAACTCGTTGACGGTTCAATAATATTGTAAGAGCTGCTCAAGTTTGATACGTAATACCTCGGTCTTCGGAGGAGTGCATGTATATGGCGAACTGATGTAGTGTTAAATAAGTGAATATGATATTGAAAATTTTTAACTCTACCTACTTTGTCAGTAATAACATCCTGAAACTCATGCACCATTTCAACATTAGTTGACGATATTGTGATTTAACACGTAATAATTGAGAATGTAAGTCCGAGACTTGCATTGATAAAAATGGTGCTGAAATAAATGAGGTTAATCCCAAAGCAAAGGGAATTTCTCGTTCCGGAGTAAACGGAAAATGTAGCGTAAGTGAAAAAAAATCAAGTAAGGTACGCGTTTTCCTAAGAAATGGACAACCCAAAATAAGGATAACGGGTAAGTGGTCCACTACAGCACAAGATATGTCCTTCGAAAGCTCTGCAATTTTAATATGCATATCCATTAATCCGATAATATTCAGTTCCGAACCAGAAATTGTAATCCCTTTTATCGTACATTCTTTTAACGTTCGATCCGATTTAGGAAACATACTATCGACAAAATGTTTATCTACCAGACTTAATGACGATCCTGAATCAATCAATGCAGTTGTGCCCGTACGAAAACAAGAAATTTCTATCATTGGTAGCGGCAAATTTTGACGACCTTGAGTAGACAATTTCCATATAGGTTTCTTCCTTTTTTGTTTCCTAGTCATAAAGGAAGTCTCGATTTATTACGTTGCAAACAAAATTGAAAGGAATGTCCGCGTCTACCACAATATGTGCGTTTTTTATCACTTGCCCCTGAAACCTTATTTAATAACCCCGATTTTGAATTTATATCACCCGTAACCTTTGTACTATCTGCTTTTAAATGTAAAGCTGTGGATAACTGCTTTTAAAAAAGTCACCTTGGAGGAGCTAAAGCTTGCCAGATTATAAACATTTCATCCAATTCACAATACGAGGTTGGCAACTTATGCAATACACACTGTAATCGTGTCACCCTGAAATATTTAACTTACAGACTTCTGATTCCGAATCCGGTAACTGAAAAACACGTGTAAACAGTTTTAATCTTTCAATTAAAGGAAGTAAATCTTCTAATTCCCCTTGTGGTGCATAATAATATTGCATTAACAATTCCATCCGACCTCGCGGAGGAAACAAAACTTCTAGTACTAACGTATGAAATTGCGTTAGTAAGTTCATTTGTATTTGCGCTGTACGAACCAAAAAAAAAATTTTTCTTCGACAACATTTAACAATAACGCATTCACATCATGCCCCGCAATCATAAATTACCAACACAAATCTTGTAATTGAAGAAAAAATTGCAAAATTGTCACTGCTTGAGAAGCCTCATTTACGACAAAACGTTTGTTATCTATTAAACATCGTACCGGATGATCTAACTGTAATGATCGAAAAGATATAGTAGGCATTTTTCTATACTGCAGTTCCGAATCTCCAACCATTACATTTAATTCATGTAATGAAGATTTTTGTTCCGCCCCTGGGGCCAATCCTAGTGTTGTTTTATCCGAAACCGACACCATAAAGTCCGTGTAATGATTGACGAGCTCTTGTAAATGAGCTCTAATATCAGGCGTAAGTTTCGACATAATAAACAGTTGAAGTCGGCATATATGATACGTCATCCGTGCTTTAAAATGTCTTAAGGTAGCCTGTGAAATCAATGTACTTTGTTCCCAAATGGAATTCTGAATTTTTTGCAATTGAAACTCCGAAGTTTTAATTAGCTCTAAGGTTTCTTGTTTCGAAAAGCTATTTACGTCAAGTATACTATTTCCGGCTACTTTTAACGTTTTCAATATGTTAACTACACTTTCCATCATGGCTCGAGCCATTAAATGAAAACCCAATCCATCTTTACATAATAATTCCAAATTTTGTAATTCCATGTTATCCATGGTGCAGAAAGCAATATTAAGCAGCTTGCTCGACGAGAATGATTTCAAATAATTACCAAAATTACCAATCATCTTCCGCCGAGCTATAAAATAGTCTAAATAAAGGTACTAGTTAATGTTTAAATGCCATCCCTAAATTCCTCACGCGCTCGGCTGCCATTTTGAAACGTGTGTTTCTGTTCCAATATGAAGTGGATTAAAGTAGGAATGATGGCAGATTACTATTTGACAATATATTACATAAATTAATTAATAGGTCGAATTTCTTTCATTTAATAAAATTCACTTCTATAAAATACATAATATCAATTTCAGAAACTTTTATTCTTTCTCAATTCTTTAAATTCTTTACCGCTTCAATCCATTGAATTAAATTACAATTATTACATACTTGCTTCCTGATCTCACATTTACCGATATATTCCAAATTTAGAACACCAATAAGTCTATATTTCGCACGATCAATTTTTCCCAGTTAATAATTACTAAAGAGAATTTTGAATAAGTTAAACCAAAAGGAATTTAGAAACACTGTCCGCAATACCTTCTGCCTGAACATTGCCCTGGTGTTTTCCTCGTGAAATTCCTCATCGTCGAAGAAAGACTGACATAAACTTCGTCCACTGCATGGTGAGGATAGCTGGGACTAAACCGGCGCCTGCGCAGTCGACGACCACATTCGCCGACGTACTACATGAATCAAATTAACTGCGCCCTTTCTTCTTGGTCTTGACGTTTCCTTACAATGCACCACAATACTCAGTTCAATAGTTTGTTAGATGTCAATCTTTCTTTAGTGCAGCCCGTAGTCGTCTAGAGTAAATTTCTCCTGGGAGGGTCAATTTGTAAATAATCAAACACTTATAAGTTTTAAGAGAAAAACGGAGAAAATCTCTAGTAAGAATCTCTAGGTAACCAAAAGTATAACATTTATTAAATATAAGAACATGTAAAATGTACTTGTAAGGCTGAGGTATTGTTGCAGTCACAGGTAAACTATAGTGAATTAATACAAAGTAATTAATTAAGTAAGACTATGGAGAAAGTCTAGAGATATCCATCCATAGTTCATTCAAGTAATTCTGGCCGCTTGCTAAAATAAGATGTTGCACTGTTATGCATAAACCACACATGGAGTTGAAGATCCAAAGGATCCTCTCTCTTGAATTTGATCACTTAAGAAATGTGCATATATTTGTACCGTCAAGGAAAACAGTTCCATTAATTCTCTAGTCTCTTTCCGCACACACATTCACACCGATTTGTTGGTGTCATAATAAACATGCAAAATACATTCATAGGTCCCATAATCGGTGCTAGGACATTGAGGAGTTCATCTATCTTCCCCAGTAAGTCCTTCAGCACAAATGTTTGAGATAACTCGTAAACGAGGTACGAAGAAATGCGAGATATACAGCACCTCTCGTTATTTTGGATTACCTAAATGCTATTACGTGGGATCCACGTATCAAAATGCATACGGTACTGGAATGCCAGTGTTATATTTTGTAAGATTCTTGTGCAAATATTGACAAATATTGATTTGTTCAAAATCCAATATTATGAAATATAAAATAAAATACCATTCCTACTAGACTGGTCATTTTTACATAAAATTCTGATCTCCCCATAGCATAGGATTATGGGTTCCATCGAGACAGTATTTTCTTCTGTACTATTATCATATTTATAGTCACGTAGATATTATATTTAATTAGTGTAATATCAATGTATAACTACGTCACTGTATCATATGTATTTTATTTAATATTTTGTTAGTTGTATTTTACTCATGTATAAGACGCATAAGATTTCCACAATTCTTCGACACAAGATAGCAAGTAACACACAATGACGAGGGGAAAGTTAGCTCCTGAACAAAAGTTATTTTTCAATACTTAGTGTTAGAAAGACTTATGTAAGTGACACCTAAGGAATCCCAAATTAATCTTGAAACCGGGGAATCCTGAATTGTTTTCTCCCTCGTGACTTCGAGAGAACGAATCAGCAAAGCCTAATCGCCCTCCAAATTTTGTCAACCCTGTAACTCGCGGATCTCACCAGCCAATGAGAAAATTCACAAGAAAATTCAAACAATCGAGAACCCAGAATATATAAGCTGATGGAGGAACGCTAAATTCAGTCATATAGTGAATTCCGTCGTGTGACAAACCTGCGTCTCTTTGCAGTAAAGTTCCGCGTCAAAGTGAACAATGAAAAAAAAAATATTATAACGTGTGCACGAAGTTATCAAATCGAGTGAAAGTGTTATAAAAGTAAGTTCAATGCTAAACAACATTCATTAGCAAACTATTCACCGACGATAAATAGAAACATAAAGTGAAAATGCGTCATAATTAACTAACAAGTGTAGTACAGTGTCTCAAAATTTATTCTTTACCTTACATATTCATAATTAAGTACTTTATATATCTTTACTTTGTGTCTTCAATGTCCTTTCTTACGTTCCATGTCTTACTGAGATCTCCAAAGCCAGTTTCATGCAAAAGGTAAACAAGCACCCACAGCAGCTGTGGCCCAGCGATAACAAAGAAGAATGTACATTGACGCAGCGACATGCAAGAAGATACGAGACTCGTTATTTGCCGGCTCCATAATCAACGAATAATAGTAATCGGAGTCGAGCGACGTGATGCCTAAAAAATAAGAATACAACCGCACCATGTTTTCCCGTATTTTGATCTAATTAACAGCTAAATACGCATTTATCGGCCTATTCGTTAGTTGGCTCAGGTGATAGCGTCCATAGCTCGCAATCGGGAGATGCTGGATTCATTAGACTGGAGGTTTTCCTGGTTCCTAAAGTCACTAGATAAAATATAAGGGTTGGACATTTCTATACCATGCACCAGTTCCACAAGTTAGTAGTTAGCAGTTAGGAGTACCAAGCGTGATGGTTCAGGCGGTAACGTCTGTGGCACGCATTCGGGGGTCATAGGTTCAATTCCCGTTGTCGAGCTTTCTGGTCCATGTTTTTTTCGGAGATTTCCCTGGTCGCTGGGCGAATGATGGGAAGGTTCATTCTACCGCCCTCCCCGAATTTCCTGTCCCTCTATTTCACCTCCATTCTCATTTCTTTTCACCTTTCGTCTGCTTGGTATGTTTCAGGGTTGCAAGTGTCGCCGGGAGTGTCGGCGTTGCATGGCAGGGGAAAAGGATGCTCTATGACTGAGGGCGGTCTCCGAGTCTCGCCCCCCCCGCCAAGTGGGATGTGCAAGCCTGCTGGGAGGGGAGTCGGTTGCACCTGCTGCCATCCGGGGAGTTTCAATCTGCCCTCTGCCCTGTCATGCCTCCGATTCCGGCCGCCTTCTGTCTCCTCTCACCTCACTCCTTCCTCCCGGGGGTACCCCGTCAAGGTCTTAGGCACAAAAGATCTTGTAGGTGGAGGTACTAATTTCCCTCCGTAACTAGTCCTACTCCTACTCCTAGCAGTTAGGAGTAAAGGTAAGAGTACGTATCACGGAGGGGCCCCCGGAACCGGGGCAGAGCACTCGCATGTAGCCAGTCGGCCCTTCTTGCTTCCAACGTGACCCCTGAGAGGGAAGGATGAGGGGAAAGGGCGGCCATATCCGGATTCCGACGGTCGCAAGCATGGACAGGGTCCCTAATATTCCATATAGAACGCATCCGACGCCACCCGGCCCCGGCCCAGAAGCCATCAACCTCCAGGGTCCCCCGAGGCGGAGCCCTACGCTGAGGAGAGACCTAACTGCGTTACTGCAGCGACACCAGGGAAGATACCTTTTACAGAGCGCAAGTCACCACCCAGCCGCAACTCGCCGAATACAGTTGCCTGGTCCTACAACCCATACAGAATACAAGGAAGATGATGGATACAGCAAATGAGAGGAAGGTTAGTCGTGGTAGAAGATGAACCACCCCAACATTCACCAGGCGACCCGGGGAAACCACGAAGAACCCATAGTGCGCAGTCGCCGGGGATCGATCTCTGGATCTCCCGAATGCGGACCATAGACGCAACCACCTGAGCCATCCCGCACGGTATCAGTTAGGAGTACTTAAATGAAGCTGCCTTCAGTAACTGGAACACAGCACCGCATGTACATTATAATCGGCCCTTTGTGCTTCCAATGTGATCCCTGGGAGGAAGGGATGAAGGAGAGACCCAAAGGGCGACCAGATCCGGACCCATAATTATTGCTGCCCCAACTGGCATTAAAACTTTTAGTTGACTCGCAACAATACAGTTGTAGTGCACTAGCAAGGACGGGGCCCCTGACGACTCCAACATGATACCAATCCTGACATTCACTTAGTAGAGTAATTTTTTATTTTCGTTTATTTATTTTGAATTGCGTTGATAATAGCTTTTGGAGGAAAATAGCTCACGGAGGAAAACCTATTTTCAAAAGGAGCTTCTGATGAAGGAAAAAAATTCCAAGGGCAGAAATTATCAATCTGTTTACTAACGTTCCTTCTTAAAGTCTCAGTTTTTCACACAATTATTTCTCGTTCTGTTTAAATCAAATGCCGATGATTCTAGAGGACTGCAACGACCGAACTAAGCCGGTTTCAGCCCACGGCTTTAACGATCTCTCTTGATGAGTTCTCCCTCCATTCATGTTTTCTTTCCGCTTGCCCTGCATCGCCCGGGGAATCACTCGCCGATTAGGCCGAGTGCTCGTGTTCTGTTTTAAGAGCAGCACAGAACACTGTAATGAACATAGGCATTCGGCGTAAGCAGCTTACATCAAGAATAGTATTTTTAATATTACTCCGTAGGCTGTACTGTCATACTAGAAAATCGGGTTCTATCTCTCGTGGTGAACGTTTTCATACATAAATTTACTCCTAAAGAAATATACCTTTTGCGCATGTAATAAATTTACACAGCGCTATACACGATTTTAAAATAAGTTATTTTAAGATAAGTTGGCTTTAAGTTACCTCTATGTAGGTGGCTTTTCCTAAAATTAGACTTTATTTACACCATTTGAAAGCGTAAATGAGTGAAGCTGTGGTGACGATGATACAAGCATCCGATCAATGTTTACTGATTCGGATAAGGTTTAACAGAGACTTAAGTTACGGGTTACATGATTGCAGCCATCGTGCACAAACATATACATATATCGGCTCATAGTTTTCCCATCCGCCAGTAATTTTCACACCTTTTATATTACTTAAATATAAATGCACGGTTACAGATTTTTATTTGTGTAGCTATTATTATTATTATTATTATTATTATTATTATTATTGCTTTAATAGGCTTCATTTCCCTTACAAAAGACATTACACATAGTAGATTTTTGTAACAGTTGGCTTCATAAGCAACAAAATTTGCAGATATCACCACAAATAAAACTGATATTGTAAATCCAACGTAACATGCATATTGTAACATCTACACGAGTATAATCATTAGGGATAGTACATTATACAAGAGTATAATAATCTCCTTAATATGTATCCATTTATCATTGAGAACTTCCATAATATACACAAGAATGTGCCCAAATAGAAGGTATTAATACGTCATATTAACATAAAGTAAACATTTAAGGCATTTTTATGTAATCTTTCTGTGAATATAACTATTGCGAAAATCATATGACTTATTTAACTCATCAAAGTTTACCTTTAATACCGAAGAGTTAGGTTATACCACTGTAATACAACTTTGTCGCTCACTTTTACTTTTGCCACGATTGCACGAAAGCAAGGTCTTCACCATATGCAGGCACCGCACCACTGAGTTGAATGACCTGAAGTTTCAACTGCAGAACGATTGCGAACTTGTAGGAATATCTATGGAATTAAATTTCTAAAACTATTAACGATTGAATATTCTGAGGTATTTTCCTTTGTGTAAATTAATAGGCTACATTTTTATAAATCTTAAGAAATACTGGACAATAACCTATAAAGTAAATTTAATATTACGTATAACTATAATCATCACGCTTGAACTTGTCGAGAACTCCTTGAAAAGCCACCTTCATACCGTGAGGGAAGGGCTATAACCCGATAAGGCGCGAATTCACCGGTGTGACGAGCTATTGATTGCATTGGTGTGAGCTACCATCAGTGTTGCCAAATTTCAAGACTGAACTCACTGATACATATTATTCAGAAAGATCGGTTTTGTAAATCAAATATGAAGATATAAGCAATAAAATTAAAACAAGTTTATAAAATATACAGATAAAACAAGCAAAATTGCACAATAATTTGGAAACTGAGAATTATTACGCTTATTAAAGAACACGCAGAATATACATTATATTCAACATAAAATATTGTTTACATTGTTGGAAATTTAGTAACTAACTCACATACCAACTGAACATACTTTCTGATACCAGAGAAGAAATATCCCTTTGCATTAAAATCCTGTCCTTAATAGTAATAGTAATAATAATAATAATAATAATAATAATAATAATAATAATATAGTAAAGTTTATCTGCGTGAGGTACGCGGTTAGAAACATTCAGACAATTTGTCCTAGTAAAATTCTTCATTCATGAAACAAAATTAATATTTTCTGAAACGTGCGTTAACTGTAAACTTGCTTACATGTTTAAAATTTACTTTTATCTTTCCAGCAATGAGGTTTGAGACATAAATCTCCGTCATATGACCAGGAAGATTCTTAAGTTTGTTTTAAAAGTATTTTATAGAAAGTTATTTTCTGTCCACAAATCAGTAATAGCAGATACGAATTATTTTTATGTTAATTCCAACATTCTGGTATTGTTTCCTCCAAAACTACTGCAATTCACATCTCAATGCACGTAGGGTCACTTAGTAGCATCAAGATTTCCATATTCAGGTCCAAAATCAAGAGGTACTTGAATTAAGGAAGTGAAAAATGGCCTGCTAAACATATTAAATGGTCGTACGTTCGCAGCATATATTTCAACGCACTCACCTCGAAAGATCTGCTTCAATTGGTAAGTAAATGGGCTTCACCCGTGCAAGATCTAGCTTCGGAGCATTCGAGTATTGCAATAACCGAGCGATAAGCTCTCTTTTTTTCAAAAAAAAATGTTCCGCTTTATTTGAAACGTACTGAATAAATCCTATGTGTATAAGCGCGTTCTTGTTTCTTACGTATCCAAATTTAGGCGAGGCAAAGAATCGGTTAATATCTGACTTTCTTTTCTTATCGAGAGTAATAGACTCTCATGTTTTAATTTTATTTTCAGCACCTATTTTAATAATGCATACTGCAACGCTTTTACACATGCAGATTCGAAGGCTTCTGCTTGAGGTTGATGCAACTTAATCTTCTTCAGCATTCATGTTTACATAAGAAAACACAGTCTTCTTTCAGTTAACTCAGGTATACACCGCCAGTAACTGAGTACTCATCGAGCACCACAAACAGCACGAGTGATATAAATCGCTGAGCGCTCATTCAGCTTGTTTCGTCATTCATCGGAAACACTCGTGAGTTCAGACGACTGAACTTGGCTGCCGACTAGAGGCAATGAACTATTGCAGGTCACTAAGTGATACTGTAAGGTAGCGCATCAAAAAATTGGTCCACTAAATGCATATAAACTACTGTTGTAAACACAACACATTAAAAAGTTGAACAATCGGAGGAATAAAAAATAAGGATAAAAGCAGACCTGATAAATGTCAGAACACATAAACTTAATTCTTTTGTTCTTTCGGCGTATTAACATCTAGAATTTTCTCTCCGTTAATTTAGTTGCTAGTATTTTTTTTTAAAGTGGAACGAATACTGTCTGAAGTTACTGTATGTATAAAAAATCAACAGGGAAAACAGTCGCGCCATGACCTCGGAATTAAAACAGCGTTAAATAAGCAGATTAACAACAATAAAAGAAAAGAAAGAGAGAGAGAGAGAGAAACATTGATTATGCTTAAGCTGTTTGCATTAAGAACAACTTGTAGATATACGTACATGAGAAGGCGGTACTTTGTGAAGAAACTATGCTAAAGAGAGTATTAAGTCGAGAAGAAATACCACTACCACTCTTCTCTACCCGGAAATAAAATGAAGGGTTTCATGATCTATAGGAGAAGAGAATAGTTCTTTTTTATCACTTTGTCGCTCGAGTACTTGCGGTACAATGCAAGAAGATACAGCAACGAATGGCAGTTACATAATGACGGTGTCCAGCGTTTAATTATGCAAAATTCTGCAGGTCTGAAACACGAGTGGTATAACAAGGTCGTCTGTGATGTTAGATTATGTAGTACCACAATAAAAACAGTTAACATATGAAATGATGACACCTCCAAGGTGATCGAGAATTAAAATTAACAGTAGATAATAACAGAACCTCCAGGTGTACCAATACTTGCTGTTGCCTGCGAGAGGTTTATCACTGTAATACCTAATGCGTTTTGACATATACAAATTGTTTACCTCGGAGCATTGTAGGTATCCGACGATAATACTGAATGGCAACATCTAGCTTTATGAACTAAAAATTAAACTTGAGGTAAAACTAATTGAAGTTTTATTAGAATATCACCAAATTGTAACGGTTACACAAGTCTAAGCTAAAAAGGAAGTTTAAAAAGTGATAGTATTCCGTCAAACAATTCGGTGTGCATGTTTTTATTGTATTAATGTACTAGTGATTTTCAGAATTCATATTCTCTAGGCACTTTACTGTTAATTTTTTAAGTAACCTGTTGCAGGGCATGACGCCCAAGTTCTATAACGACATAATATTCACCACTTCTCTTAATCCAAATTCAGCGAGTTGTCAATTTAAATTGACCTTAATTGAAGATTGCCATTTAAAAAAATTAAACTGACCGTAAAATGACCATCATAGCGTCCTCCAAATAAAACACAACTAAATGCATTCACTTTCACCCATAATATCAAGCAATTTTTATTCAAGTCATTTCTTTCTATAACACTTAGTTTTGGAGATATTGCACATCTCAACCTAAATGGTCCACCCTGTATAATTGACCGCTAGTTCGCCAGGTATGTTAATGTTGGTGACCTTGCTATAACCAGTGTTCAACAGCTGATTGTAATTAATGTTATATTCTCCTTAGTACTATTTCTATTATTCATTGTTGACGAAAAACAGTATACAATACACATGTGTTAGGTGTATTGTAGAATTTCGGAAGTAGAAAACACGCGGCTTTGTTTCGTACTTTGAAAATCTTCCTCCTTCTCCAATGATGCATCATCGTACTTGGACAACAATATACTATTGTGTGATGGACTTCAATTGAGAATAGTGTGTCTTTATGTACTTTTTCATTGAATCCCGCACCTTTTCTGTATGTATATATGTATGTATGTATGTATGTATGTATGTAGGTATGTATGTATGTATGTATGTATGTATGTATGTATGTAGGGTGAGGTCAAAAGGTTTGCAGCTAAATATTAAACTTAGTTACCCCCAGCATAAACATTGGGACACGTAGCATCAGTGGCAACCAAGAGATAATAGGAACTTGTTGCACAAAACTAAAGCGGGCGTGGATATTCATAAATAATACATATGAATTCACATTTAACTCTGGTTTATTGTAAAGTTACCTTGGTACTGCTACATGGTTCCCAAAAGGTTGCAGACAAACATTGGGGGAGATGCCCCACGCACACACAGTCCACGCACGCCATATACAAACCACACACTCTCAAGATATACACTAGACTGACGCTACTCATAGACCCACGCTATCAGACAAAGAGGCTCTTCCCTCAACTTGCCTTCACCCCCCTTGACTAGGAATTGTAGGGAAATATGCCGCGCCGGACAAGAATTCAAAGTTACAAACGAAATAATTAGGTCAACAATACCATTATACACAGCAATAATGTGTCCGAAGCGACAGTGCACACACATACGCTACAATATATGCACAGTTTAGTAATGATCTAAGCCACTTCTACCGGTTAGCAGATTACATAGCTCAAAATATTCTTAAGTGTTTCATTTACATGGATTTACTCATAATTGTTTATTTTTATGTATATTCTTCAACAAGGATATTTTTCTATATACTTTATCTTGATAAGTAAGAAATGGTTTGTAAAAACAGTTTCATTATATATTTCTTTGTAAGTGCACGGAGGAAGCAGAAGGCTGAAGCAATATGCAAATCCTTAAAACGGGGTTGCTATACTTTGGACTTAAACTATTAGTCATGCAAATTTCTTAAAATTTGGCATTTTATATCAAAATCATTACAGCCATTTTTGAGTAAATAAACAATTACGAATACGTTTCTATTTGGGTAAGGGTAGGGTTAATTTCTTGACAATTTTCCTATCACCTCCCTGAAGGTTACTAAACTGAAATAACAAGTCTGATATCTATTCCACCTTTAGTTTCTGAGGTCTGCTCTTCACACACACGCGCGCGCACGTACCTCAAGTGGACCGTTTCCAAAAAATGCTTTCCGGGAACTATAAAACATGTATTTCAAATGAAATCTCCATATGGAATTTTTTAATGAAATGCAATACTTCCTCCACCTATCATAGATATGCAATAGAGCAAGTAAAAATAGTGGGGCGACTAATTTTCTTGGCGTCTAGTTATCTAGGATACCAGATATTTTATTTATATTTCTGGTTTTACCCACTCCTTTACTTTACATACACTTGTGCTAATGCCAGGGTTAACGTAATTATATCTTTTTACTTTCTCTACCCAGTAGGTAGAGCAGGTTTTGAATTCCATCCAAAAGTTGGATACCGAGATTTCACTGGAAATACATGTTTTGAGGATCCCTGAATCCAAAAAAATAAGCGTTTTTAGAAAATGTTCCATGTGCGTGTGTGTGTGTGTGTCTGTGATTAGCACAACTCAAAAACGAAAAGTTACCAGACTTAGTATTTAGGTTCAGTACTTTCCAAAGATGCTTATACAAAGATTTCCAAGAAAATACCCCCAACCCAAACTACCCTTTACATAGACGAAAACGTACTTCACAAGAAATGTAGATCTCATTGAAAACACACAATTTATTTCAAATAACTTTTTTATGGCAACAGCCAAATCCGAGATATCCTTATTAATGGTTCGAATTGTTGAATACTTAGCCATTCTCTTAAAGTTCTGTCAACATTGAATTGTTTCTCGCGATTGCATGGAAACAGTATGTAAATTTAAGGCCAGTGTCCAATTCTTGAGTATTGCTTTTCCCTTTGTATTTATTACGAAATGTGTAGTGCAACTATTTCTGCAAAAGTTTATTTGGATTAAAATAAATAGATATAAAAATAAGCTTTAGTAAGAATAGTTTGCATACCCACTAATAAACGATATAGGGTAGAGAAAGTAATGTGAATTTATCACATAACATTTTTTTCCTTAAATAAATGATAGTCCAGAATTTTCTTGGTGCCTTCTTGTCTCTCAGCACACTATCTATTGTTTTCTCCAGTCGTTTACTTTCCAAGTGCATGTTTAATGAATGCCGCTATTTTCTGACACTTTTTCTGTATGTAAATAGCTAAGAACGTAATAGATAACCTTGCTGGTGTCCTTGGTTTGCTTCATTAATTTTATTTCCTGGAGTTGCCTTTCTTTTCTATAAATATTTCTTCAACATGCACCGGGTGCTAGATCAGTCGATTAGGTAAGTGAATAAAATTGTCATTCTTTTGTTACTTCTCGAAGTCTAAGGTCATCCATTCAGAGAGCTACATATTCATTCGCTCTGTGAATGGACATTAATACATATCGATATTTCTAATGTAATGTGGAAGCCTGTCTCATGCATGAGTAGTTAATCGCCTGAAACACCGACTTTCCAAGTGCATTTATAATCGTTTTAAAACTCGTGGGTGAAGGCCAGTTAAGCATATATATACATAAATCAAGTAATCTTGTAAATCGAATCGGGTAGTCGAGGTGGTTAAGGCACGGGCGCATGAACTAGAGGTCCACGGTTCAAATCTCACCAGGACCATCCTCCTTGACTGAGGTTTTTATCAGGTTTACCTCATCATAGCTGGTGAATGTCGGTGAGGTACCCTAAACTCAGGCATGGAATGTTTCTTTCTCAAAACGTCCTTTCCCAAATATAATTTCATTGTATGTATAACCATGGCCACTACCTGTGGCTCCATACGTAGTAAGAATGGGCGAAAAGGTACTACTAAAGGTGTCATGTAAGTCTGTATAAAATATTAATGTTTTCTTTAGTTATTGAAATAAATAAGCAGGAAAATTTCTGCTTATAAACATACGGAATAATGCATTTCCTAATAATTTTATATTTTTCTGTAACAACAGAACTGCATCCTAATTATCTATATTCAAAGGGAGATTATAATGCTATATTAAGTAATGTAGAATTATCTCACCTTTCATTAAGTCATTGAAAATATATGTGTGGAATGACTTAGGTTAATCAACGAAACATTTTATAGACTCTTTTCTTTAGAGCCTAGATATGTTTGGATGTTATAATAATGTTTTATTATTTGTCCATATGCAATACAATGGTTTACTAAGCTCTTTTTAAGGCGCAACCCTTTCAGAAAAACGCAAGCAAAAAGTCTTAATGGTGTTTTGTTATATGAAGTCCCAAATCGCCCTATTTTAAAATTTAATTATGCATTACGCACATCAGTCAAATTGCGCTACAAATACGCGGTAGGTATTGTTCTACCTCATATCCAAAATGGGTGCACTAAATTACTCTAATAAAAGTGTATGTTATTCCTCTAAAGAAATGAATAATGAAAAGGTATGTTATTCCTCTTGTTTTTACAGAAATTAATACGAAAATGTAATAATTCATCAGTACCAACATAAAAAGCTCCGTTTCATTATGGGCCACATTTTATGCATGCGAGTATACGTGGTAGAGAAAATAAGACAAACTGGAATATAAGAGCATAAGAAGCTATAAAACATGCAACAATGGAAGCCTTATTACGATATTAGTGTGTCCTGATGTATTATGATGGCGTAATAATGGACGGGAAAATATTAATAATTAAATTAAAAAATAATAGTAAGATAAGGAAATAATTGCAATAAATAATTTCCGTATTGCAAACCAATGTATAATGTAACAAGCTTGGGTTAAAAGATTTTGTTCGGAAAGATGGAGGTAATTAGGAGTGTCAGGTTAAGAAAAGTCATTAGCGACAGCCGAATACAGAAAGCATTAGCGTTAAAAGTTCCTAGAAGACAGTTTATGAATTCAGTACGATTGCACAGCTATGTAGGCCAATTCTAAAAATTAGAGAGGTGAAGGTAATTCCGAGATTTTTAAGCGACAATAGGAGACGCGCCCTTAGGATTTGAAGCATTGGTTGCGCGTGAAAAATAACTTTGGAGGGGAATAATGAGGTAGGCGGAGGTGAAAGTATTAAGGCGTGAAAGTTTAGATCAGAGAGTTACTCTGACTCTGGAACCGTCGCCGGTACGTATTGTTCGCGGAATATTTAAGCGCTTAGTGAAGCGCTTGTGTGCGTAAGGTTTCGGCTATTGCGAGAGGTCTCGCCGATACTTAATTAGCGACTCACGGCAGGTTATGCTTCTAGTTTTATTTGTTGTGGAAGTTATTTCCTTCCGTAACTTTGATACTGTTGAATTAGGTTCAGTTGTTACAATTTCGAGTGCTACGATTCATAATCAACCTATTTCTTCATTTCAAACGGTCGGCAACTCACTTAGTTCACAATAAATTTCCCAATCAATTTAAACTGGTGTTGTTCTTCACAATACATCGACGCATAACCCGAGGGAAAATATTCATAGCTCTACTTACGGAGCAGTCGGCAGCAGAATGAACAGCAGGTATTGGAGATAACGAATAAAGGTGGCAACTACATTCGTGTACCAAACTGTCGCAACATTCATCGCGCCATCTTGTTACTGCTTCAGTTATCTAAAGAACATTCAAGAAAATAGATAGGTAAGTCGGTGGTAGATAGCTGAGACGGTGATAAATAGTTAATACAATACACTGACAATACCTAGATATAAAGAAAGGAAACCTAAAAATAAAGCACTAACAGCCAACAAGTTATATTTAATCTATTCATGATTCCTTTATTGATTATCAATCTTCTCAGATCTGCTCTGTCTCGCCTAATAGAGAAGTTTACCTATTCCCTAATCCCTGCCTGCCAGTGGCGCCCCACATACTCACACCCCCCTCCATTCATGCAGTAAAGAATCGCTTTAACCTTCACTCTTCCGTGTACCCACAGGTACATGAATTTTCCTCCTCGCCAATAGATGATCTTTGTCTTTCGCTATGTGCCAAGGCTAAAGCCTCGAGAGTTTAATAGGGATAATGTTTGACTGAGTATGACTCCATTTCCACTCCGATATCAGGCCGGACTTACTCCAACGAAATCTTTTCCCTGCATCGAGCAATATTATTTATCTGTCACTATCTGATGGGCGGATCTTAAACTTTCTCCACACACTCCTATGTTTTGCAGACCGTTAATGTTGTTGCACGTGTCGATATCCCTCTCATCCTCAAATGTTCATAGTAGCAGACTTTTTAATAAGATAGCGATATCCATGAACAATTCTATTAATATTTAACTGCTATAATTTTGAACTCTATTGTATCATATGGTCCCAAATACTCTCACTATTACAGTTGGCTGTGCCCTTCTCTACCCCAGAATTCCACTGTGCAAACAATTCTGTGAATTTCTCTCTTTGCTGAGTAAACATTCTATACATCACGTGCTCAAATTCTCTCACAAGCGACGTTTCAGATATAGGAAATAGGGTATATAACGGAGGGGGATACCTAGCACACTGCGACATGTGGGAAATCTATTGCTCTACAATCCCCCAGGAAGTAGACATTAAGTGAAGAAACCACATTTCGTCCTCCGTGGACTAGTGGTACCGTGCTAGCCTCTAGTTCCAAAGGTCGCGGGTTCAAACCCGGCGGAGGGTAAAAATCCTTAGGATGGCTTCCTTCGGAAGGGCAGTAAAGCTGGTGGTCCCGCGTCGTAGATTTACGGCACGTAAAAGAATCTCAAGCCTGATAAAGAGGCCTCTGAACAAAATTACTGATCCTTCACGCCCAATATAGAATGGGACGCTAAGGACCATAGTAGTTAAAGAGCGTCCATAAATAAAACTCAATTTAATTTAATTTTAAGGGACAGGGACTACAGGGCACATACAAACGTGCCACAGAGATACGCGGAAGTCCCGAACATTTCTGGCTCGAAGATCCGCCCAATACTGGAGCTGCCCGGAGAGGAGAAGAACCACCCGTTCAACTAAGTAGCCCTGTAGTGTCTACGGTGAATACACTTTCCTTGGAGCAAACATCCGCGCCATCTTCCGGTACTGCTTAACGCCACGAAACCTAGAATCACACCTGAAACATAAGAAGGAAACGGAATAAAAGGAAAAGGATGGAAAGGTAATCGTGGTAAATGAGATACCACCCCAGTATTCACCTACCGACCAGGAGATACCAGGTCAGAGTGGGAAGTCGACAGGAATCGAATCCGGACCTCCCCAATGCGAGCCTCACATATTATTCGTTCGGAATACTTAGAATAATGTTTAAATCCTACAGAAGAGCAAACCACAGAGGATTCGTTACAATCATGAACTACGAATTATACAAATGTAAAATTACGGAATTCTTAAAAGTTTAGGTGTGGGCCAGCCACATGAATAGAATGGAAGATCAAAAGATACCTAACATTGGGGGAAAAACCCTATAGAATACGGGCAATGGGAGGACCAAACTGTACCTGGAGTGATGGTGTGACTGCAGGTGTAGGAGACCTTCTATATCGCGACTCACGCTTGAAAGACAGTACGGGTTAAATGTGGTGCACTATTGCCACATGTATTACATGTACGCTCGCAAATTTGGTGCCCAACTGCGATCGATGTACCAATTTAATATCATCTTGTGAATGATACATCACCAAATAGTGAAATATCTGCACCGCTATTCAGGCAATTGTATGACATTTAATTTTCACCTGCACTTTATGTCTCCCTTAGTATTTTTAACACTTTGAAATATGATTTTATAGGCATAAAAATATACATTATCAAAGAAATATGGAGATATAAAATGATAAAAGCTAAATTCGGTAGAGTATCATCACTGTTTATCCTTGACAAAATTATATGCAAAGTGAGTGAAATGTTTTCAAACAGCAAAGAATGAAGGATGTTCCACACTCCTCTTTGCGCTATTCCATTGTATTGGTAACCCAGCGTATTGTTTCCCCCATCTTATTTTTTTATTTTTTGTGTCCTTAGAGGTCCTTTCATTCGTTTCTTCTTTATCCTATAAACTACCGTTTCTGAACACCGGGCAGCCTTAGCTGTATCTTTTACTGCCTGACATTCATTTAACTTAAATAATAATCTGTTCGTTATTGCTCTTCTTAGTTTACCATCATTTCGTCTCTTCCTGGCTCCTCCCTCCATAAACATAAATATTTACGTAAAATGTTAAGTAAACAATTGAATAACACTTCACACTATAAATGTACCCCTTTCTTACAACTCATGTTAACCTTTATTGACTTCCACGTCGCGCCTGGCCTGATAATTTCTGTTTGTCATATACAATGAATGCAAGAAGTTACTGGATTCTGGCTTCTTTTAAAAACTGTCTCCAATCCTCCCTTGGTCCCAGTTGTAACCTCAAAAGCAAAAAAGCTTCTTACTGGCTAGGTTTTCTACTGCACTGGTATGGAATTTTACGAAAATATTTAATTTAAAATATTATAACGCTCATATCATTAAAGATACAGAATTCAAACTGGTCAGGTATCAACACAGTAGTTTACTCTAGCTAAGAAAAAACATGGTTTCATTCTACCCCTTAGTTTATTAGTTATTGTGTGATAAGCAAAGAAACAGCAAATATATTTTGCTGAAAAATAATTTTCTTTAAAGATTTGTGCCCACAAAAATTTATGAAAGCTCTAAAAGTGATATAATCTGATAGAGAAAAATATTATGAATAGGACGTGTTCAAAGCTGAAATTTATAACAAATGAGTATTTACAGCGTGCTATTACTTATTAGCAACTTGGCGACAGCACGAGAGTAGAAAAGGACGAAACTAATGACAATATGCGTTAGACAGAGACAGAGGTATCCCATTTACCTCTTTTAAGGTTGAGACAAGCTATAGGAATGATGACTACATGGAGGTGTGGGTCTACTGACATGGAGGAAGAAAATATGAATGGATAAATGCTCAGCTTCAGGCTGTTGTGCCCTGAAGATGTTTATAAACTCCATAACTATGATACTACAAAATGTACAAAAAAGGTTTCTCTAACTTATTTCTATACGCTCTTAAAGGAAACGTCTTCCAACTCGTTTTATTCAGTGCATTAAAGGAACGATATTTTTATTTTAACTGCACTGATAATGAAGTTTTAGCGGTTCTAAAGTATAACGAAGAAGAGGTAGGTAGAAAGAAAGCGCAGAGATTTGGGAAGAGAAAGAGGTGAAACAGAGGCAGGAAGAAGGAAACAGATTAAAAAAAAATTCAGACAACGTTGCCAATTTTAAAATCCATCTAAATGCAAAAAAGATTAACTGTTTTCATTTTGAGAATCAGGAATGTATTAAACGTAGCTGAGATGAGCTTACAACTTTTAAAATTAAATGTATTAGTTTTAAATTTACCATGCTAAGTGATAATAATACTTTTACTACATTTCGAAACTCAAGTACGAATAGTTTATGTGATATGGCACCATTACATCTTTGTAAGACGCCTTACATAACACAATCAGCAGATTAGTAGTGATACACAATGCAGTGAAAATAAGCGAGAGCTTGATTTAAAATTACATAGGACCTAAAATTGATGCTATTTCGATTTTCCAATTTTTATAAAAATGGTCCACTTATAGTTTAAATCAAGCGTATTCGTTTGTGAAAATCATTTTAAGTAGTTGGCAGCCATGTATGCTTTCTTCAACGGGCAACTTACATACGTACATACATACACACATACATATATACATACATACATGTAAACACATTTATATTTTTCATCAAATCTGCAAGAAAGTTGCAACAAATGTAGCTTCAAAACATGTAGCCTTATTTTCATTTTTACTTTCTCTACCACGTACCCAGTAGGTAGAGAAAGTTTTTCATTCCAACCAAAAATTCGATACCGAGATTTCAACGCCTGAATACAAAGAAAGCATTTTTAGAAAAAGGTTCATGTGTGCGTGTGTCTGTGAACAGCAGAACTCGAAAAAGAAAGGTTGGATCAACATCAAACATGCCATTTAAGTTCAATACTTTCCCAAAATACGACACGAAGATTTTCAAGAGAATCCCCTTATCCCAAATCACACCTTACATGGAACATTTTTTGACACTTTTAGATTTTCTAAAAAATGGCTCTAGCTTTTTATTAAAATGCCATAAATTAAGGATATATACATGACCAATAAAATGTATACCTTAAATTTTCTCGGAATAGCCTTTGGTCGGAAGGAGTTTTGTATAATCTTGTGTAACTGGTAAATGTTAAGCGATAGACGAAAACGTACTATATAAGAAATGTAGGTTTCTTTAAAACACACATTTTATTTACATAACTTTTTGTCGCATGGGCCATTTCCGAGATATCCGCTATTAATGGTTCGAATTGTTGAATACATAGCCATTCTTTTGAAGTCCTGTCAACATTCAGTTGTTTCTCGCGATTCTATTAACATCGTATGGGATTTTAAAGCCAACCTATATCGTCCAGTTATTAAACATTTGACTGCCGCTGTTCTCTTTGTATCTATAAGGATACTATGTGTATTGTAGCTATTTCTGCAATAGTTTATTTGGATTAAATGTAGTAGATAGAAAAATAAGCTTTAGTAAGAATAGTTTGTATACCCACTGATAAACAATAGAGGGTAGAGAAGGTCATGTGAATGTATTACATCAGCTTTTTATTCTTGTTTGAAGGCATATATTTTATAACTTATCCTAAAGTCACTTAAGAATGTAAAATAATCATGTGTAAAAATAATAATTCTGAAAAAGTTATGAAGTATGTAACATATAAAACTGGCATGAATCGCAATTCGTTCAAATGTAAATGTTTTAATATCTCATTCTTGTAATGTTTAATCCCGTTCTCACTGCATACAACAGCTCAGTGGCAGGCACTGATGATATATGAAATGATATGAAATTGTTATTGAGAAGGAAGTGTTCCAGGTCTAAGTTTAGGGTACCTCTTCGGTATATGAGGACTGAAAAAACTGTCGGTGGGACGTCCTAGCAGTATTTGAACCGCGGACCTCCCGGTCACGAAATCTGCGTTTTAACGATCTCGGCCATCCGTGCCGGTTTGATAACTTAAGAAATGTTAACAGAATGTTGTTTGGATGCTATTAGGCAGCATGCAAATTTTGAAGAACGTGGCTAAAAGATTGCGGAAAATCCTCTCAGCTGTCCTTAAGAACCTTACTTTCAGAGCAAATAACTTTATTTTATAACAAATTGATAAACGTTTAACATCGTAAAAATAAGCGGGAGGGTTTAGGTATAGAAATCGCAAAATTTATATTAACTTATTAGACCTTAAATTTGGCAAAATTCCTGGTAATTTATATAAATTCATAATGTGAGAAAGAAGCAACCAAATATTTAAAAATATGCAAAATTTTGAGAAATGGCGAAAAATATAAGCGTTTACATACAGGTCACACATAAGAGATTTCAAAATGTCATTGTACCTTTAAAAATGGCAAACTATGCAAAATTTTAGTATAAAGGCGATTGAGGTGGTCTATAGCATATTTATATACAAAATAAAAAATAATACTTCGTCATGTTCATCTCAAATGGCGTGTGTCTCTTAATAGAAAGGTAAGAAATGAGTTTTAAAACTGAGAAACAATTCTTGTCCACTGGAAATCGTTTATCATTAACACAAAGAACGCGTTGTTTCAAATTAAAGAATACTTTAGAATACAACATTTCACGCTGGTATTAATGCACGAATCAATTTGGTTGGTAGAAAAATTCTTCTGAAATCTGCGAACACGCATTGTTTTTAAATTTTATTAAAAACAGAAAGAGATACTATTATGACTTTTGTTTGTTGTTTTATTTCAGCATTACAATCAAAATAAAGGTACAATCACTCAGTATGCTTATTGTTCTTTGAGTTGATTAAACCACGTTTCTAGGAATAGAATCCCTGTTATTGGGAGTTTTCGTGAAGAAATATTTTTAGATTATCCAACCTTCTTTTTCCTCTTCTCTTCTTTAGAGATTATGTTTCAATATAGCCTGAATATTGCAATTATTGGTATTTTACATGCAGACAATATTATCTCATTCTAGACTAAGGTTAACGTGTGAATCATAATCTCAATTATGTATGAATCACAATCGTGTAACGTAGCACCATTTCGATGATTCATCGGAAAAGGCGGCTGAGGGAAGGGAAAGGTCGGCTTTGTATCCTACAAGCCCTTAAGTACAAAGTAATGCATACACACCAGTAATGTCGTCCTCCGTAGTGTAGTGGTTACCATGTTAGCTTGTAGTTCCCGAGGTTGCGGGTTCAAACCGGCCCCCAAACTTCCCCTTCAGAAGGGAAGTAAAGCCGGCGGTACCGTAACGTACACTTACGGCACGTAAAAGAACCTCAAGCCTGATAAAGAGGCCTCTGAGCAAAATTACCGATCTTTCACACCCAATATAGAAAGGGACGCTAAGGACCACAGTAGAGGATATAGGTCCATTCTGGCGCAATTTTGCGTTTATATGGGAAAGGATAGGGAAAACGATGGTATATGCGGAGGAAAATGCGTTTATATGGGGAAGATAGGGACTACGAGGATCGATGCTACGCTAAGACATGGGTTGAAGGACTGGGGGATGTGCTTTATATGAGAGATACGGGGAATACGAGAAGAAGTGTTATGCTAGACAGGGCTTGAAGGGCAGAATATGACTTTTATATGAGAGAGCTGCTAGACTATTCAGAGTTTGAAGGGTAGAGTATGGCTTTTTATATGAAGAGACGAGGAAAACTAGGGGAGTAGCTAGGTTGAAGGAGCGTTCAAGGAGGAAAATGCGTTTATACGGGAGAGATAGGGTATACATGGAGAGGTACTAGACTATTCGGGGTTTGAAGGGTAGAGTATGGCTTTTTATATGAAGACACGAGGAAAACGAGGGTATATGCTAGGTCGAGAGAACCTTCAAGGAGGAAAAAATGCGTTTATATGGGAGAGATAGGGAAAACGAGGAGAGTTCTGAGGTAGAGCAGGGACAGAAGGAGGGAGAGATATGCTTTATACGACAGAGATAGGGTATACGAGGGGAGGTGCTTGTGTAGACAGAGGTTAAGGAGTACGGTATACGTTTATATGAGGAATATATGGAAAACGGGGACAGATGGTATGATAGACAGAAGCTAGGCTACTTTTTGCGTTTATATGGGAAAGGATAGGGAAAACGAGGGTAGATGCAACAGTTCAAGGAGGAAAATGCGTTTATAGGGGAGAGATAGGGAATACCAGGGCTGATGCTAGGCTAGTCAGATGCTAAAGGAGGGAGGGATACGCTTTATACGAGAGAGATAGGGGATACAAGCAAAGATGCTATACTAAACAGGACTTGAAGGGTAGAATATGGCGTTTTATATGAGCGAGATAGCGAACCGAGGAGAGGTATTAGGCTAGGAGTTTTGAATGATACAGTAGGCGTCTATATGCGAGAGATAGGGAATACGAGGGTCGATGCTAGGCTAGACAGGGGTGAGGTAGGGAATGCGTCTTATATGAGAGAGGTAGGGAATATGAGGAGAAGCGCTAGGCTAGACAGGAAGGTCTGAATGACAGAGTATGCGTTTATATGGGAAAGATAGGGAAAACGAAGGTAGTGCTAGGTTGAGAGAGTCTTCAAGGAGGAAAATGCATTTATATGAGAGCGGTGGGGGCATATGACGAGAGGTGCTAGTCTAGACATGGGTTGAGGAGCAGAGTATACGTTTATATGGGTGAAATATGGAAAACGGGAGAGATACAAGGATAGACAGGGTTTGAAGGAGAAGGAATGTAGGTTTATACGGTAATATAGAGAGTAATTCGATTATAAAACTTTTATCATCCAGCGTTACAACACTTTTATATACTTTTTCCTAAACCTTACAAACTTTTTATATGTTAAAGAGTAGTGTGCGAGACGGAGAGGGACAAACTGTATATCGTTTCACAGTGAAGTATACGTCCTAACCTATTGCCACCTTGTTTGCTCTGGATCTTCTCATTGTCTATTCATTCCTATCATCATCTAACGTAACCACGTAACAAGACGTAACACAACGTAACATAACAGCATGACAAGACGTTACACTACGTAACATAAGCACGTAACCACGTGTCAAGACGTAACACCACGTAACAAACTCATCACGCTATGTAAACAACCTGTTCGCGCTATGTAACAAAGTGATCACGCTATGTAACAACCTGATCGCGCTATGTAACAAACTGATTGCGCTATGTAACAACCTGATCACGCTATGTAACAACCTGATTGCGCTATGTAACAAACTGATCACGCTATGTAACAACCTGATCGCGCTATGTAACAAACTCATCACGCTATGTAACAACCTGTTCGCGCTATGTAACAAAGTGATCACGCTATGTAACAACCTGATCGCGCTATGAAACAAACTGATCGCGCTATGTAACAACCTGATCACACTATGTAACAACCTGATTGCGCTATGTAACAAACTCATCACGCTATGTAACAACCTGATCACGCTATGTAACAACCTGATCGCGCTATGTAACAAACTGATCGCGCTATGTAACAACCTGATCACGCTATGTAACAACCTGATTGCGCTATGTAACAAACTCATCACGCTATGTAACAACCTGATCACGCTATGTAACAGTCTTATCACGCTATGTAACAACACGTACCAACCATGTAACCACGTAACAAAACGTAAGAACAACACGTAACCAATCCATTGCTAAATCAATCTAAACTAATTCATCCTTTATAACTTAGACAATAAGTACGAGAGCCTAGCCTAGATTAACCCGACCAATCCTAAACGTTCCTCTCATCATCTATTCTACTCGGTCATCGACTAACCTAATCTGGCTAACCAAAGATAACCTCAACTTTCTTTTAGTGAAATTGCAATGTTTTATTCAGGTTTTATTATTCGAGAGTTTTAATTGAAAAGTTTACGTCAACATACCTTTATTTTAGTTTGTTGTAGGCGTCTCTCCCCTTTTTATCTAGGCTTGAGACTAGCACTAGGATTGCTCCTAATGGCAGGGTTACCATCTTCCCTTCCATCTTCTTCTTTCTTCATCGGTCGTCAGCTAGCTGTATATACAGCACACGGATAACCTTCATTTTTTTAAGATTGTAGACTCACGAGAAAATCTTCATATTCAACTTAAATTCTCTTATACACTACTTGTAATGCTGTAATGTCCATAGGCGTATGTCGTTATTCCGTCCTCAGCAATAATTCTTTTATCGTCGTATGGTGTCAATGTAATTTTATTCACTTGTACTGTGGCAAGAGCATGCTGTCGCGACAGGATCAGATTCATGGGCGTTCTGGTAATTTCTCTGGTTTTAAGGCAGTCAGTATAGCTCTCGAACGTGACGTACTGCTTAATAGCACTACGTTTTATACCTTTAAACTTTTTATCATTGAACCGTCGATATCTAGGGCATACATTTTAGGTCGTAGCCCTACAAAGCGTTGAATGATTTTACCATTAGCCTCATCTTTAAATTTCCCAAGTACCTTCTTGTTTACAGGTGAATAGCATATATGGCTTGTAGGATAATCAGCAGTATCTAGGTGCTCAAGAAAACGTAGCTTATCCTGGTACACATCTTCAGTTGTAACACGATGAATGAACGAATCAGTGTCCATATACATAAGCTTCATGTTTTCAGCTCCATAATACGGTAACAACACATCATAGTGATACCGGTACATCAATGTCTTGGAGATATCCAACACACTTATACCGATGTATATAGGCTTGTTGAACACGATCTGTCGGGAGGCCATATGTACAGCAGCTAGAATAGAAGCATATATAGTCCTGTCGATAAACGTTGGCTTTGCAATTAACTTTTCCAGAGTCTTCTCATTTGTCACCAGCCGTATATCCGTACGATTACGCAGGTTCTCCATAGTTTTTCCGAACATAGCATTGTTGAACAATTTGTAGAGATCCTTCTCAAAATCATTTGCGGCCTGTTGTCGTAGTCTGTTGTTAAATTCCACATACGGTTTTAACCATCGAGACTGTTGGAATTGTAGCACACGATGGATGTTTGTTAACCGTAGTCCATGATCAAGAGCTTGCTTCAACGCCATGTAATGTAGTACATACTTATTTCGAGGTCCTAGATGAGGTATCAGTTTCTTTATAGGAGAGTCCTTAGGCGTCATACACTCAGGTAGGAAAGGTAGATCGTTGTGTAGATCGTGAAGTTCTGCAGGATACTCGACGTCGACTTCTAATATGTAGCCGTAAGGATCATCTTCTTGTAGTCTTTCTAAGTGATACCCACTCAAATCTACCATAAGGGAGAGCGTGACTCATTGCCCACCCATATTGGTTGTTGGCGTCCTCATAGGTAATAAATTGGGTTGGTCTCGACGGATCATACTTCTCCATGTAGGTGTTATTAGCCTCTGCATAGCGGTGGGAAACTTGACATAAACCTCCTCTTATACCAGACTCCACCATGAGTAATTGATCATAATCCTGTAACAATTCCAGCTGACTTCCAGTGTACAGTAACATGGCATCCCATGTAAGTCCTGGAGAGGTGAAATAATGTGTAGGGTCGACTTTGTGTGTTTTGAGTGTTTGCTCCCTAAATGTCTCAAAGACATCAGCTAGGAGAAGCACATCAGAGATTAAGTAGAGGTCGCTGTACTCGCCCAGGTTTCTGACATTAAACAGCTCCCATACACTTTTAGCATGATCGTAGGTAGCATCACTAATTTCCTCTTCATTTAATTTATTGTAGAAGGAGTCCTTAGGAGGTAAGCAGGTTTCGTTCAAGACGTCCCATGAAGTGATGTAATCATAGGGAAATACACCCCTACGGGTCATCAACTTCACCTTGTCTTCTCCGAAGTACTTCAATGTCTCAGGATACGATGTTAGATTTTTTACCAGCTTATCCAAGCTTGTACTCAGGAACCGAAAACTATCTACAAACCGTAGCTTTATATCTCCGACATACTTGGAGAATGATATATAGCTTTCTTCAGAGCTAGGAATTACTTCCACCCGCTCACTTGTACATCCCAGCTCCTTAACAATGAAGTGTGAGTCATATCCGCTGAGGTTGTGCATGAAGACAGGGATATATTTAGGTGTTTTGCAGGCTAAATTACATTCATTATGCAGACTCCCCCGATATTCACCACTGATGTGATCATGGTCGCGTACTTTATAGTTCTCTTCAGTAAAGGTTTTTCCACACAAGTAGCATACTGTAGAGGCGTCAAAATCCATCTGCTGTTGATCTGTAAGTTTCAGGGGCATGACAGATTTGTATATATTGTTAATCTCCTTTGCAAGGAATGACAGGTATTCCATAAACTTCTGAGCAGCATCAACACCACGATATACATAGGGATGCTTAGGAAGACCAGTTTCCAGATGTTCAACGTTGGTTGATGGTTTAACGTAAACACAGAAGCTCATTGCTGTGTGCTCTTGATAAGGGGTTGTATAGGAAGTTTCAGGACTGGGAATACACGTATGACATGGAGTGAGAATACTCTCAAAATCCGCATAGATGGCATAAGGTACTTTCAGCATCCTCTCCACATTTTTAAACTGTACAATTGATTTCTCCTTTGTAGGCATAACTACCCTTGCAACACCGTGCTGATTACAGATAGCTGCATGTTCTTCCAGTTTTTCCAGCCCCTTTGTCCATATCGATTGTCAAAATGTGTAAAGCACCGCTTACAGGTATATATCACTCTACCATGCTTAGTTTTTTGACGTCGAACGAGCTTCTCAAAATTCTTGATATATACATAGTGATGTTTTCCACTACTGACACTCAATAGCAGGAGGTCACAGTGGTCAGGTAATTCAGTGTCAGCAACCTTTATCGGATACACTTCATGCTTCTCATCCAGACCGAAGACGTTGATAGACATCCTATTAAGCTTCTCAAATTTAGGTATTTGAGAAAGTGGAGTAGGATAGGAAACACAGCTGAAGTCGTACTTATCTTGGAATTGTGCGTATTTGCTCACCCGTTGTGCATCCTTCTCAACGAATTTGGCCAATACAGAGTACATGAAACATAGCTCATCAGTTAAATTCTGGATGTTAATGCAGGCTTTTCTTGCTTCAACAGAGGGAGGTAGGGGTATGTAGCTAATTCCTCGTAACGGGTTGTACTTGTTAATACGAAGGCGCACCCCTTCCACAGCAAGCGGAGCCCAGTTGCTTCCCTTTAGTTGTGATTCCTCCATTTCAGTAACCAATTTCTTCATTTTGGTTTCCAGCATAGAGTCCAGATCCGTTTCTAGGAAAACAGCTTGATTTCTGGTTTTAAATGTCTTGTCACAGGTTTCTCCGATACTGTTAACAAATCTACACTCAGCTAACAGATTAATTTTCAAACTCTTGTGAATACCAAGCTCTTTATGCACAGCCTGGATTATCCGCTGTTTTGCTTCATGCAGGTATATATTCAGGTCCTTAATCGATTCACATCGTATAAAATACGATTTCAAACGTCCATGGAATGAAGTTTCATATTCTTTCATGTCACACTCCTCCATCGTGCTTTGACTCTTGCTTTGACGGTTCTAATCTACGTTTCTTCTCAGGTCTGTTTATTTCACACGCATCTTCGTGTCGACGACCCTTATAACTGTCTTTGAAGGCTACATTACAATATTTACACTTGAAGAGCTTTTTACAACGTAGCTCATGTCGTCTTTTATCATATCCACGGAGGCATTTACCACAAGAATATCCCGAGACACTAGGAATGATATCCTTATACGAGGACTTATTCATTTTTCTTCTTGATATAATAAGGTATTTACCTTTCTTCAAGGAAATGTCCGTCTCTTAACCTTGATATCACTTAGAAAGCTGATTATTTTCTGTGAGAACAGCGATGTTAACACCTCAGAGATGATCAACAGAATGAATTTCAATGCTAGAGGTTGCTCTATTTATAGAGGAAGCACGAACCTTTATGCATCAATTATATAACGTATTAACCCTTCTTCAAGGAAATGTACTCTTCTTCACATTGATAACACTTTAGATTATTTTCTGAGAGAACAGCGATGTTAACACCTCAGAGATGATCAACAGAATGAATTTCAATACTCAAGTTCGCTCTATTTATAGAGAAAGCACGAACCTTTTTTAATCAATTATATCCTGATTATTAATACTAAAAACGGTGATGAAGCGTGTAAGCTCTTATATATTTCAATTCGTGTTACACTGATGTTCGAGCGTCTCCGTATAGCTTCGTATGCTTAGAGAGAAAGTGTAAAGTATTGTGAAGATGTTATGTATTGTTCGGCTATAATCGTACAGATTCGGAGAGCTTGACTGGTGAAAGTGATGAACGATCCGTCGACCGAGCAGGAGGCAAGCATTCCCTTCGCGCAACGAAACCTAGATGCAAAAGAAAGAAAATCGTGTTAGATGAGAAACCACCCAGACATTCGCCTGCAGACCATGGAAAACCATGAAAAAATATGTCAGAGTGAGCGTCCAACGGAACTCGAACCAGGGACTCTAAAAGCACACGTGAAAGATACAAATTATATAGAATGAAAGGAAATCGGTGACGATGAGAAACCACTCCAGAATTCGCCTGCAGACCAGGCAAAACCATGAAAAATATGTCAGAGTCAACAACCAACGACAATCGAACGAAGGAAACCATCAGATTACTCTAGAAGCATAAAGTTGCAAATGAAAGAAAATCGTGATAGATGAGAAACCACTCAGGCATTCGCCTGCAGACCAGGGGAAACCATGAAAAAAAATCAAAGGTCTGAGCGACTGACGGATAGAGTGTGCGACCGACAGGGAAATCAAACAAAAGGTCTCTAGAGACAAAAAAAGATGCAATTGAAAGGGAATCGTGATAGCAAGTACCACTACAGCATTCAACAGCAGACCAGTGAAAACCATGAAAAGATTCGCGATCAGAGTAAACAATTGATTGAAATCTAACCCCTGAACCCTAGAAATTCACGTGTAAAAATACAAAATAAATTGGATTGAAATGGAATCATGATAGCAAATACCACTACAGCATTCGACAGCAGACCATCGAAAACCATGAAAAGATCCGTGATCAGAGTAAACAATCGATGGAAATCTAACCCCTGAACCCTAGAAATTCACGTGAAAAAATACAAATAAAATGGTTTGAAAGGGGATCGTGATAGCAAATACCACTACAGCATTAGGCAGCAGACCAGCGAAAATCGTGAGAAACGTAAGGTCAGAGTGCTTGTCCCTACGGGAATCGAATCCGAGACATCTCGAATGCAAAGTGCTGCCGTTATTGTCTGAACAAAACAGTAAAAACAGACCTCATTAGCACTCGACAGTGCTTAAACACTTTAACTTTCACGATATGACGTCACAGTCGGGGACAGTTTGACTATCGCCGCCATGTCGGGAACATGCATATTTTAGACATCGCATATTTTAGAGTCATATACAGATGTTTCATACCAACGTACTCACTACGCTCGCAAAGATAATCTAAAATTTCATCGTTGAAATACTTTGGAAATAGTGTAGAAGTTTTTCCGCCCTTATTTAATTAAATTCATGTATATACCCTATTATTTAGTGATTTTTTCAATAATTTCTTCCTCTCATTCGTCAAAAATCAGTGTACAATACGCATTTTTATACGTTTTAATGTTCGTTTATTTTTAAAACCGCTGCATTTGGCCGTATTTACGAGCAATAATTTTTTTTCAGATTTACTCAGATGTGTAGCTTGTAGAATCGAATTAGGAAATGTTTTAATAAATGTATTGTATTTTTTTTAGCTTAAAGTATCTACATCTTTTTTAAAGTGGGCATGTCCGTTATTTGTATTTAGTATAAAGATTGTTATATTTTCATTTTTAAGACTTCCTTTGTTAAAGATAATGTCTTGCAATCTATTTTTAAATTTCTTTAAAACCAAAGCGAACGTTAACAACTATAATGGCTGCCTTCATGTGTCGGAAAGCTAACATGGCCACAGTCGTCTTTTAGAAGCGGACCTTACATGTCGATAAAGAAGCGAGCGCCCGACAGTGCGAGGTACAGAGAAGACCTTCTTTCAGCGTCCGACAGATAGCGATAAAGTAGGCCGTGCCATGAGGTACAAAACACTGAGAAAGAGACAGAGGGTGGGGGGAGGCGGAACAGACGCGCTGGGAGAGAGAGGTGAGACCCTTCAGTTAGGCACAGCGCGCCGTAACGTTCGGACCTATATGTAGTGGCATGCATATACCAACGCAGCGCTCGTCAGTGTCTTACGTAATTTAGTTATTTACGCTCACTATACCATTTAAATATACATTCATCTAAGAGATATAATATTCATCAGGATGACAGATGTCCAAATATACATAACAAAGAAATTAGTTACTGATATAAATGTAATATCGTACGTTCACCATTTTATTTTTAATTACTTTTTTTATTTTATTCGAGGATGACTTTGTATTCATGTCACTGGATTCAATCCTAGTCCTCCAACCCAAATTGGAACAACAATGAATAACGCGCTACAATCGCAGGATATAATCGGTAATAATAAAATAATTTTTTTTATTAACACCGTCAAATAAAAAGCTCTGTAAACGTATGTATTTCCCCTCAATTCCCCTCTTCCCCCTCCCCGCAGTAGTAAAATAAGGCCGCTACGCAGCTTCAAAGCCGATGTCGACAACTGATAAGTTCCTTTCTTTTATGCAGTCGACTCCCACCCCCCGCTTTTTGCTATTCCGACACCACCATTTACGATGAGAACAATAATGCATTGTCCTGTGTCTCTGATTTGCGGTGAAGGAATAGAACACAAAAGGAAAGCCGTGAAAACACTTACCCTTTTTGGTTTCACCCCTAAAAACTACTGGACCACGATGCCCCCTCCTCTCTGCTCTACTCCAAAACTGGCTTAAGCGATTTGAACAATAGCCCATTGTTCTCCAATACCGAGGCCAGCATTAGGTCAGGCTACAAGAGGGGAAGTGTTTACACCCCCTCTAGAGGACCTGACAGTAGAGCAAAGAGAGGGCGTGCCCAGTACGGGATAAGATTAAAAAGGATAGGGTAGGGGGATCGGGGATCCAGTAACTTTTAAGGATGAGGTCACAAGGAAAGGGGTGGGGGAGCAGTTGCCGCCAGCACGTGACCGGCGGCATAAGGTGAGGCCACAAAGGGAGGGGGCGGGGCTAGCGGCACGCGACCAGGGCGGCATGTGAGACCTCAAAGGGAGGGGGCGGGGCTTGTCGGCATAGAACAAAGAACCTTATCAGATGGCGGCATATCCTTTGTGGCTCCTTAGCGGCCTTTTATTTCTACTGTGGGGTGGAGGAAGAGGGGAAGTGAGGGGAAATACATACGTTTACAGAGCTTTTTATTTGACGGTGTTAATAAAAGAAATTTTTTATTATTACCGATTATATCCTGGGATTGTAGCGCGTTATTGATTGTTGTTCCAAGTCGGGTTGGAGGACTAGGATTGAATCCAGTGACATGAATACAAGTCAATCCTCGAATAAAATAAAAAAAGTAATTAAAAATAAAATGGTGAACGTACGATATTACATTTATATCAGTAACTAATTTCTTTGTTATGTATATTTGGACATCTGTCATCCTGACGAATATTATATCTCTTAGATGAATGTATATTTAAATGGTATAGTGAGCGTAAATAACTAAATTACGTAAGACACTGACGAGCGCTGCGTTGGTATATGCATGCCACTACATATAGGTCCGAACGTTACGGCGCGCTGTGCCTAACTGAAGGGTCTCACCTCTCTCTCCCAGCGCGTGTGTTCCGCCTCCCCCCACCCTCTGTCTCTTTCTCAGTGTTTTGTACCTCATGGCACGGCCTACTTTACCGCTATCTGTCGGACGCTGAAAGATGGTCTTCTCTGTACCTCGCACTGTCGGGCGCTCGCTTCTTTATCGACATGTAAGGTCCGCTTCTAAAAGACGACTGTGGCCATGTTAGCTTTCCGACACATGAAGGCAGCCATTATAGTTGTTAACGTTCGCTTTGGTTTTAAAGAAATTTAAAAATAGATTGCAAGACATTATCTTTAACAAAGGAAGTCTTAAAAATGAAAATATAACAATCTTTATACTAAATACAAATAACGGACATGCCCACTTTAAAAAAAGCTAAAAAAAATACAATACATTTATTAAAACATTTCCTAATTCGATTCTACAAGCTACACATCTGAGTAAATCTGAAAAAAAAATTATTGCTCGTAATTACGGCCAAATGCAGCGGTTTTAAAAATAAACGAACATTAAAACGTATAAAAATGCGTATTATACACTGATTTTTGACGAAAGAGAGGAAGAAATTATTGAAAAAATCACTAAATAATAGGGTATATACATGAGCTTAATTAAATAAGGGCGGAAAGACTTCTACACTATTTCCAAAGTATTTCAACGATGAAATTTTAGATTATCTTTGCGAGCGTAGTGAGTACGTTGGTATGAAACTTCTGTATATGACTCTAAAATATGAGATGTCTAAAATATGCATGTTCCCGACATGGCGGCGATAGTCAAACTGTCCCCGACTGTGACGTCATATCGTGAAAGTTAACGTGTTTAAGCACTGTCGACTGCTAATGAGGTCTGTTTTTACTGTTTTGTTCAGACAATAACGGCAGCACTTTGCATTCGAGATGTCTCGGATTCGATTCCCGTAGGGACAAGCACTCTGACCTTACGTTTCTCACGATTTTCGCTGGTCTGCTGCCTAATGCTGTAGTGGTATTTGCTATCACGATTCCCTTTCAAACCATTTTATTTGTATTTTTTCACGTGAATTTCTAGGGTTCAGGGATTAGATTTCCATCGATTGTTTACTCTGATCACGGATCTTTTCATGGTTTTCGATGGTCTGCTGTCGAATGCTGTAGTGCTATTTGCTATCATGATTCCATTTCAATCCAATTTATTTTGTATTTTTACACGTGAATTTCTAGGGTTCAGGGGTTAGATTTCAATCAATTGTTTACTCTGATCGCGAATCTTTTCATGGTTTTCACTGGTCTGCTGTTGAATGCTGTAGTGGTACTTCCTATCACGATTCCCTTTCAATTGCATCTTTTTTTGTCTCTAGAGACCTTTTGTTTGATTTCCCTGTCGGTCGCACACTCTATCCGTCAGTCGCTCAGACCTTTGATTTTTTTTCATGGTTTCCCCTGGTCTGCAGGCGAATGCCTGAGTGGTTTCTCATCTATCACGTTTTTCTTTCATTTGCAACTTTATGCTTCTAGAGTAATCTGATGGTTTCCCTCGTTCGATTGTCGTTGGTTGTTGACTCTGACATATTTTTCATGGTTTTGCCTGGTCTGCAGGCGAATGCTGGAGTGGTTTCTCATCGTCACCGATTTCCTTTCATTCTATATAATTTGTATCTTTCACGTGTGCTTTTAGAGTCCCTGGTTCGAGTTCCGTTGGACGCTCACTCTGACATATTTTTTCATGGTTTTCCATGGTCTGCAGGCGAATGTCTGGGTGGTTTCTCATCTAACACGATTTTCTTTCTTTTGCATCTAGGTTTCGTTGCGCGAAGGGAATGCTTGCCTCCTGCTCGGTCGACGGATCGTTCATCACTTTCACCAGTCAAGCTCTCCGAATCTGTACGATTATAGCCGAACAATACATAACATCTTCACAATACTTTACACTTTCTCTCTAAGCATACGAAGCTATACGGAGACGCTCGAACATCAGTGTAACACGAATTGAAATATATAAGAGCTTACACGCTTCATCACCGTTTTTAGTATTAATAATCAGGATATAATTGATTAAAAAAAGGTTCGTGCTTTCTCTATAAATAGAGCGAACTTGAGTATTGAAATTCATTCTGTTGATCATCTCTGAGGTGTTAACATCGCTGTTCTCTCAGAAAATAATCTAAAGTGTTATCAATGTGAAGAAGAGTACATTTCCTTGAAGAAGGGTTAATACGTTATATAATTGATGCATAAAGGTTCGTGCTTCCTCTATAAATAGAGCAACCTCTAGCATTGAAATTCATTCTGTTGATCATCTCTGAGGTGTTAACATCGCTGTTCTCACAGAAAATAACCAGCTTTCTAAGTGATATCAAGGTGAAGAGACGGACATTTCCTTGAAGAAAGGTAAATACCTTATTATATCAAGAAGAAAAATGAATAAGTCCTCGTATAAGGATATCATTCCTAGTGTCTCGGGATATTCTTGTGGTAAATGCCTCCGTGGATATGATAAAAGACGACATGAGCTACGTTGTAAAAAGCTCTTCAAGTGTAAATATTGTAATGTAGCCTTCAAAGACAGTTATAAGGGTCGTCGACACGAAGATGCGTGTGAAATAAACAGACCTGAGAAGAAACGTAGATTAGAACCGTCAAAGCAAGAGTCAAAGCACGATGGAGGAGTGTGACATGAAAGAATATGAAACTTCATTCCATGGACGTTTGAAATCGTATTTTATACGATGTGAATCGATTAAGGACCTGAATATATATCTGCATGAAGCAAAACAGCGGATAATCCAGGCTGTGCATAAAGAGCTTGGTATTCACAAGAGTTTGAAAATTAATCTGTTAGCTGAGTGTAGATTTGTTAACAGTATCGGAGAAACCTGTGACAAGACATTTAAAACCAGAAATCAAGCTGTTTTCCTAGAAACGGATCTGGACTCTATGCTGGAAACCAAAATGAAGAAATTGGTTACTGAAATGGAGGAATCACAACTAAAGGGAAGCAACTGGGCTCTGCTTGCTGTGGAAGGGGTGCGCCTTCGTATTAACAAGTACAACCCGTTACGAGGAATTAGCTACATACCCCTACCTCCCTCTGTTGAAGCAAGAAAAGCCTGCATTAACATCCAGAATTTAACTGATGAGCTATGTTTCATGTACTCTGTATTGGCCAAATTCGTTGAGAAGGATGCACAACGGGTGAGCAAATACGCACAATTCCAAGATAAGTACGACTTCAGCTGTGTTTCCTATCCTACTCCACTTTCTCAAATACCTAAATTTGAGAAGCTTAATAGGATGTCTATCAACGTCTTCGGTCTGGATGAGAAGCATGAAGTGTATCCGATAAAGGTTGCTGACACTGAATTACCTGACCACTGTGACCTCCTGCTATTGAGTGTCAGTAGTGGAAAACACCACTATGTATATATCAAGAATTTTGAGAAGCTCGTTCGACGTCAAAAAACTAAGCATGGTAGAGTGATATATACCTTTAAGCGGTGCTTTACACATTTTGACAATCGATATGGACAAAGTGGGCTGGAAAAACTGGAAGAACATGCAGCTATCTGTAATCAGCATGGTGTTGCAAGGGTAGTTATGCCTACAAAGGAGAAATCAATTGTACAGTTTAAAAATGTGGAGAGGATGCTGAAAGTACCTTATGCCATCTATGCGGATTTTGAGAGTATTCTCACTCCATGTCATACGTGTATTCCCAGTCCTGAAACTTCCTATACAACCCCTTATCAAGAGCACACAGCAATGAGCTTCTGTGTTTACGTTAAACCATCAACCAACGTTGAACATCTGGAAACTGGTCTTCCTAAGCATCCCTATGTATATCGTGGTGTTGATGCTGCTCAGAAGTTTATGGAATACCTGTCATTCCTTGCAAAGGAGATTAACAATATATACAAATCTGTCATGCCCCTGAAACTTACAGATCAACAGCAGTTGGATTTTGACGCCTCTACAGTATGCTACTTGTGTGGAAAAACCTTTACTGAAGAGAACTATAAAGTACGCGACCATGATCACATCAGTGGTGAATATCGGGGGAGTCTGCATAATGAATGTAATTTAGCCTGCAAAACACCTAAATATATCCCTGTCTTCATGCACAACCTCAGCGGATATGACTCGCACTTCATTGTTAAGGAGCTGGGATGTACAAGTGAGCGGGTGGAAGTAATTCCTAGCTCTGAAGAAAGCTATATATCATTCTCCAAGTATGTCGGAGATATAAAGCTACGGTTTGTAGATAGTTTTCGGTTCCTGAGTACAAGCTTGGATAAGCTGGTAAAAAATCTAACATCGTATCCTGAGACATTGAAGTACTTCGGAGAAGACAAGTTGAAGTTGATGACCCGTAGGGGTGTATTTCCCTATGATTACATCACTTCATGGGACGTCTTGAACGAAACCTGCTTACCTCCTAAGGACTCCTTCTACAATAAATTAAATGAAGAGGAAATTAGTGATGCTGACTACGATCATGCTAAAAGTGTATGGGAGCTGTTTAATGTCAGAAACCTGGGCGAGTACAGCGACCTCTACTTAATCTCTGATGTGCTTCTCCTAGCTGATGTCTTTGAGACATTTAGGGAGCAAACACTCAAAACACACAAAGTCGACCCTACACATTATTTCACCTCTCCAGGACTTACATGGGATGCCATGTTACTGTACACTGGAAGTCAGCTGGAATTGTTACAGGATTACGATCAATTACTCATGGTGGAGTCTGGTATAAGAGGAGGTTTATGTCAAGTTTCCCACCGCTATGCAGAGGCTAATAACACCTACATGGAGAAGTATGATCCGTCGAGACCAACCCAATTTATTACCTATGAGGACGCCAACAACCAATATGGGTGGGCAATGAGTCACGCTCTCCCTTATGGTAGATTTGAGTGGGTATCACTTAGAAAGACTACAAGAAGATGATCCTTACGGCTACATATTAGAAGTCGACGTCGAGTATCCTGCAGAACTTCACGATCTACACAACGATCTACCTTTCCTGCCTGAGTGTATGACGCCTAAGGACTCTCCTATAAAGAAACTGATACCTCATCTAGGACCTCGAAATAAGTATGTACTACATTACATGGCGTTGAAGCAAGCTCTTGATCATGGACTACGGTTAACAAAAATCCATCGTGTGCTACAATTCCAACAGTCTCGATGGTTAAAACCGTATGTGGAATTTAACAACAGACTACGACAACAGGCCGCAAATGATTTTGAGAAGGATCTCTACAAATTGTTCAACAATGCTATGTTCGGAAAAACTATGGAGAACCTGCGTAATCGTACGGATATACGGCTGGTGACAAATGAGAAGACTGGAAAAGTTAATTGCAAAGCCAACGTTTATCGACAGGACTATATATGCTTCTAATCTAGCTTCTGTACATATGGCCTCCCGACAGATCGTGTTCAACAAGCCTATATACATCGGTATAAGTGTGTTGGATATCTCCAAGACATTAATGTACCGGTATCACTATGATGTGTTGTTACCGTATTATGGAGCTGAAAACATGAAGCTTATGTATATGGACACTGATTCGTTCATTCATCGTGTTACAACTGAAGATGTGTACCAGGATAAGCTACGTTTTCTTGAGCACCTAGATACTGCTGATTATCCTACAAGCCATATATGCTATTCACCTCTAAACAAGAAGGTACTTGGGAAATTTAAAGATGAGGCTAATGGTAAAATCATTCAACGCTTTGTAGGGCTACGACCTAAAATGTATGCCCTAGATATCGACGGTTCAATGATAAAAAAGATTAAAGGTATAAAACGTAGTGCTATTAAGCAGTACGTCACGTTCGAGAGCTATACTGACTGCCTTAAAACCAGAGAAATTACCAGAATGCCCATGAATCTGATCCTGTCGCGACAGCATGCTCTTGCCACAGTACAAGTGAATAAAATTACATTGACACCATACGACGATAAAAGAATTATTGCTGAGGACGGAATAACGACATACGCCTATGGACATTACAGCATTACAAGTAGTGTATAAGAGAATTTAAGTTGAATATGAAGATTTTCTCGTGAGTCTACAATCTTAAAAAAATGAAGGTTATCCGTGTGCTGTATATGCAGCTAGCTGACGACCGATGAAGAAAGAAGAAGATGGAAGGGAAGATGGTAACCCTGCCATTAGGAGCAATCCTAGTGCTAGTCTCAAGCCTAGATAAAAAGGGGAGAGACGCCTACAACAAACTAAAATAAAGGTATGTTGACGTAAACTTTTCAATTAAAACTCTCGAATAATAAAACCTGAATAAAACATTGCAATTTCACTAAAAGAAAGTTGAGGTTATCTTTGGTTAGCCAGATTAGGTTAGTCGATGACCGAGTAGAATAGATGATGAGAGGAACGTTTAGGATTGGTCGGGTTAATCTAGGCTAGGCTCTCGTACTTATTGTCTAAGTTATAAAGGATGAATTAGTTTAGATTGATTTAGCAATGGATTGGTTACGTGTTGTTCTTACGTTTTGTTACGTGGTTACATGGTTGGTACGTGTTGTTACATAGCGTGATAAGACTGTTACATAGCGTGATCAGGTTGTTACATAGCGTGATGAGTTTGTTACATAGCGCAATCAGGTTGTTACATAGCGTGATCAGGTTGTTACATAGCGCGATCAGTTTGTTACATAGCGCGATCAGGTTGTTACATAGCGTGATCAGGTTGTTACATAGCGTGATGAGTTTGTTACATAGCGCAATCAGGTTGTTACATAGCGTGATCAGGTTGTTACATAGCGCGATCAGTTTGTTTCATAGCGCGATCAGGTTGTTACATAGCGTGATCACTTTGTTACATAGCGCGAACAGGTTGTTACATAGCGTGATGAGTTTGTTACATAGCGCGATCAGGTTGTTACATAGCGTGATCAGTTTGTTACATAGCGCAATCAGGTTGTTACATAGCGTGATCAGGTTGTTACATAGCGCAATCAGTTTGTTACATAGCGCGATCAGGTTGTTACATAGCGTGATCACTTTGTTACATAGCGCGAACAGGTTGTTTACATAGCGTGATGAGTTTGTTACGTGGTGTTACGTCTTGACACGTGGTTACGTGCTTATGTTACGTAGTGTAACGTCTTGTCATGCTGTTATGTTACGTTGTGTTACGTCTTGTTACGTGGTTACGTTAGATGATGATAGGAATGAATAGACAATGAGAAGATCCAGAGCAAACAAGGTGGCAATAGGTTAGGACGTATACTTCACTGTGAAACGATATACAGTTTGTCCCTCTCCGTCTCGCACACTACTCTTTAACATATAAAAAGTTTGTAAGGTTTAGGAAAAAGTATATAAAAGTGTTGTAACGCTGGATGATAAAAGTTTTATAATCGAATTACTCTCTATATTACCGTATAAACCTACATTCCTTCTCCTTCAAACCCTGTCTATCCTTGTATCTCTCCCGTTTTCCATATTTCACCCATATAAACGTATACTCTGCTCCTCAACCCATGTCTAGACTAGCACCTCTCGTCATATGCCCCCACCGCTCTCATATAAATGCATTTTCCTCCTTGAAGACTCTCTCAACCTAGCACTACCTTCGTTTTCCCTATCTTTCCCATATAAACGCATACTCTGTCATTCAGACCTTCCTGTCTAGCCTAGCGCTTCTCCTCATATTCCCTACCTCTCTCATATAAGACGCATTCCCTACCTCAACCCTGTCTAGCCTAGCATCGACCCTCGTATTCCCTATCTCTCGCATATAAACGCCTACTGTATCATTCAAAACTCCTAGCCTAATGCCTCTCCTCGGTTCGCTATCTCGCTCATATAAAACGCCATATTCTACCCTTCAAGTCCTGTTTAGTATAGCATCTTTCCTTGTATCCCCTATCTCTCTCGTATAAAGCGTATCCCTCCCTCCTTTAGCATCTGACTAGCCTAGCATCAGCCCTGGTATTCCCTATCTCTCCCCTATAAACGCATTTTCCTCCTTGAACTGTCGCATCTACCCTCGTTTTCCCTATCCTTTCCCATATAAACGCAAAAAGTAGCCTAGCTTCTGTCTATCATACCATCTGTCCCCGTTTTCCATATATTCCTCATATAAACGTATACCGTACTCCTTAACCTCTGTCTACACAAGCACCTCCCCTCGTATACCCTATCTCTGTCGTATAAAGCATATCTCTCCCTCCTTCTGTCCCTGCTCTACCTCAGAACTCTCCTCGTTTTCCCTATCTCTCCCATATAAACGCATTTTTTCCTCCTTGAAGGTTCTCTCGACCTAGCATATACCCTCGTTTTCCTCGTGTCTTCATATAAAAAGCCATACTCTACCCTTCAGAGCCCGAATAGTCTAGTACCTCTCCACGTATACCCTATCTCTCCCGTATAAACGCATTTTCCTCCTTGAACGCTCCTTCAACCTAGCTACTCCCCTAGTTTTCCTCGTCTCTTCATATAAAAAGCCATACTCTACCCTTCAAACTCTGAATAGTCTAGCAGCTCTCCCATATAAAAGTCATATTCTGCCCTTCAAGCCCTGTCTAGCATAACACTTCTTCTCGTATTCCCCATATCTCTCATATAAAGCACATCCCCCAGTCCTTCAACCCATGTCTTAGCCTAGCATCGATCCTCGTAGTCCCTATCTTCCCCATATAAACGCATTTTCCTCCGCATATACCATCGTTTTCCCTATTCTTTCCCATATAAACGCAAAATTGCGCCAGAATGGACCTATATCCTCTACTGACCACAGTTAAAGAGCGTCCATAAATAAAATCTTCTTTCTCTGTTTAACCTCGTCGTATGTAGGACTTACATCCCCCAGGACTTACAGCGGGTGCCTGGGGCCACAGGCCCGTCGAGGAGCAGACACTCATGGATCAGACAGAATATCCGATGCCTGGTATGAGAGAAAGGAAGTAGATGAAACGAAATGATGGTGAAATAGATGAAAGGAAAGGCGATGATGGAGCAGTTGGTGGAATTAATTGCGGGGGAAACCGGAGAACCCGGAGAAAACCCGCCCAGACGCCGCTTTGTCCACCACAAATCCCGCATGCGGGTCCTGGGATTGAACCCGGGCCGCCTCGGTGAGACGCGAGCGGTCTAGCCACTCGGCCACGGTGCCGCCCATAAATGATTATCAATTTATTTTTTTTTCACTGCCCTAAGCTTCTCACTGCATTCCATTGTCAGATCCGGAAGTAAGAAGACGATATGTTCCAGACGATCTATTTTTTTTTGTATTGCTCTACCTTGATATTTTAAAGAGTAATGAAAATTACTTAGTTCATACTTATTAGTAGTGTCTTTTTCTTTGATTTTCTGATCATATTGTTTTTTCTCTACCACGTGCCTGGTAGTTAGAAGAAGTACATCTACTTGGCACTTGTTCTACCAATAGGTACTATTTATTCCAGTATTTTAACGGGATAAGAATTATGGAATTTTTATTCCATCCAAAATTTCCATAACGAGATTTCATAGGAAATACATTAATTGAGGCCCATGCATAAAAAATAATTTTTATTAAAGGGTCCGTGTGAGTGGGGGGGGCGTGTGCGACCGCGCACGCGCTTGGACGAATATTAAACTTTGGATTTAAGTTCAGTACTTTCCAAAGGTGCTACATGCAGATTTTCAAGAAAAATCTTTTTCCCTTAGACGGAAATTTTTCGAGTTTTTGTTTTCTTAAAGAAGTCTCTAACGATTTTGAATAAAATATCGTACATTTAAGATATTTCCATGAAAAACAAAATGCAAATTTTTAATTTTCGGGGCAAAGCCTGTAATTCTTTTACAAGTTTATTTACCTGGCAAAGGTTAAGGGACGAAAAAAAGAAAAAAAAAGCGTATTACACAAAAAAGTGCAGATCTCTTTAAAACGCAAAATTTATTTAAAATAAAATTTTGGTTTAATGTTTTAATACCTTATCATATTTTTAAAATGCCGCCGTTACTCAGTTGCTTCTCACGATGTCATGGAAAGAGTATGGAATTTATAGGCCAGTATATAGCGACCCATATTTTAATCACCTGACTATCGATTCGGTGTTTTTCTATATCCCTTTATCTACAAAAGATGTGGAATGAAACTATTTCTGCAAATGTTTATGTAGATCAACTTAAAGTGGATAAAAAAATATGCTTTCGTAATAGTTTTTAGAAACTGTACAAAAATAAGCTATATATACATATATTGTGGCGCAGCTATGGGCCTCCGTTATCGTATAGAAGGCGCCGTCCGACCGATCGGCCGACTGGTGGGTGAAAAGATAACCCGACGGGAATGTGCTCTCACCCTAAGAATTTATCGAGAGATAACGGTATTGTTATGGAACCTTCATTTTCTCAACCTCCGGAAAGTCTAGAACTCTCTGGAAAAGTCCACTGCTATATAAGCGAGCGAGTAAATCAGTTAGTGAGATAGTGAGTGCGTTTCTGATGTGACAAAAAGTGCTTTTCTACGAGTGAGTTTGTGACGACTGTTATGACTACAGGATTGACGCTAGAGAAGAATATTAAGCGTGGGTTAATTACTCTATCATTTCGCAATATCCAATTACGAAATTTACCAGACCATCTGACGATCACGTGAAAAATAAAGTTTATGCAACAAACCGCATACATTGTAAGAACTAAAAGAAAATATCAACTAAACAAGGCTTGTGTTCGACTACCCAGTGAGTGGAGCTGAAGGAAGAAGTTGCTTGGCGTGGTTTTTATTATGTCGCTACGTTGCGAAAACTAATTGAAGTGGCAGTGGAGACTGAGCTAGATCACACTACTGAAGTGTCAGTGAGCACTTAGTTAAGTGACATTGAAAACTGGACAAAGCCATATTGGTATCAGAAGTGGGATTTAAGCGCCACGATGAAGGAAATACTTAAAAAAGTATTTTTTGAAGTGAAGACCATGAAATCCAGAATGGGAAAATCATTTCCGCGATGGAGAAAATGGAGACGAAAATAAATCCGGATGGAGAAAATTGAGAGTGAAGTAAAGACTGTACATTCCGGAATAAAGGGGAAGTAGATGGAAATGAATAGTATAGAGAAAGAAATGAAGAACGAATTTGAGAAGATGAAATCCTAGCTCTGTTTTGAAATACGCTGTAATATATGAGATAAATGCAAAGGTGAAAAGCTTGAAAGACGACATTGCAAAGCAATTAAATGGACATGGAAGAAAAAAATGTGAATGCCATAGAAGAACGTCTAAGCCAGCAGGAAAGGAGGTTACAGCAGCTAGCTAAGGAAAACAAAGAGAATGGTGGAAGCCGCTGTGGAGAAGATGAACCGAGACCTAATGACCAAAATCCTTATAGAAAACAGAAAGGACCCGATCCTGAGACCGAATAGTGCGAAAACGATGACGCCTCTGAAGTTCGACGGAAATTTTTCGTGAGCAGTGTCTAAGCGGCAATTTAGGCCATTGCTAGCCACCATGGATGGACGCAGGCGAAGAAGACGACTGAGTCCTTGGCTACCCTGCAGGGGCAAGCAGCAGAAATTCTTCGCACCTTCCCCGCCGAAGACTCGGTCGGTATCTTGAATGAACTTTTGGAGGGGCGCTATGGTGAACATCACCTGGCCGCCACTTGCCGCTCCAACTGAAGGCAAGAGTGCAACAACCGGGTAAGACCTTACCAGAATTCACTATGGAGGTAGAGCGTCTGGCAGATGTGCTCTGACGGATTTATCTACAGACTTTATTTATGACGCGGCAGCCCAGGTAAGAGATCGGGAGGTAAAACAACAACCATACTGGCAGAACGCCGTAACATCAACGACGCGCTGGCAGCTGTCCTCCAAACTGAAGCGGCAAAGAGCTACCCCGGTACCAGGCAGAGCAGTGACGACCGCGAATGACGATAACCAGCGCCAATAACAACAGCTTAACCGACGTAGAATTGGGGACTGGAGACCTGCTTGATAGAGTTGCGGTAAGCCTGAAAATCTAAGGGTAAACTGCTCCCCTCATTTTATAATGGAGCACCGAGCGGGAGGATGCAATTCTAGTGCAGCTGTCCCCTCCCGAAGACCGTGCCGAGAAAACTGCAACCGACGCGTGAAGGCGGAGACAAAGGGGAGTGCTGGAGCCCTACGCCCGATCACGGTGAATCTTCAGTCGATTAAGACGATGAGGCCTTGAGGAGGGATTAACTGGTGGATCGAGACATAGGGCTGATCCTAAACGATAAAGGATTTGGCATACGACCGACTTGGGTGAATGTTCCTTGAATAAGTCCGACCTATAAGAACTACTGGACGCACTGTTGAAAAGAGTTTGGGAATCCTCAGATAGAAAGACCAAGGTCAACAGCTGGTACTCCCGAGGTGTAAGGTGAAGGAAGTCCTCAAGGAAACCCATGCCGCTACTACCAAAGCGAACTTGGATGTGAATGAGACCTTGAAGAAGCTATGTCGCGCCGTTGTATCTTCGAAGTGACGTGGAGAGGTGGTGCCAGCAATGTATCAGTTGCGCGGCAAGTCGGGGGCCCCGGTCAGGCAGTCGGAGCCAATGCGACGGTTTATGTCGGAGCGCTAATGGACAGGATAGAAGACATCCATTATCTCATCAGGGAGCACCTGAAGCTGGCAAGTGGCCGGATGAAGGCAGGCTTTGAGCGTCTGGCAAATAGTGCCGGATTCCAGGAGGGTGACCTTGTATGGCTCCCGTCTCACGAGCATTAAACGGAAGTCTCGAAGCTGTAAAGTTTCTAGGATGACCCGTATAAGGCGACCCGTATCAACGATGTGATATACTAATCAGCGTCAACGTCGAAGGAAGCTGACGATGGGCCAGTTGGCTTGCTCGGGTCAATCAATTCCGAGCAGTAGACTATGTGACGCAGCTATGGGCCTCTGTTGTCGTATAGAATGGGCCGACGAGCAACCTACTGGCTGACCGATTGACCTGGTGAAGAGATAACCCGACGGGATAGCGCTCGCATCCAGCGTTAACACCAGAAGATTAATCGAGAGATTGTTCTGGAACCTCCTTTCTGGCCACCTTCGGAACATTCTAGAACTCGCTCGAAAAATTCTATATAAGCGAGCGAGTAAGCCTGCTAGTAGATAGTGAGTGCGTTTCTGATGCGAAAAAGTGCTGTTCTACGAGATAAGAGAGGTCTTGTGTTCGGCTCCGCAATGTGTGAAGCTGAAGCAAGAAGAGGCTAATTCGCGCATACTTTATTACGCCGCTACGTTACGAGGACTAACTGAAATTACATGAAAATTGTAATTCATTAGTGAAGTGACAGTGAAAACTGGATAAAGTTGCATTATGTATATATGCATACTATTAAAACATATGTATACATATAATTTTAATAACATTTATAGAAAAAACTGAAATTTGTCATGTGAAATCCTCACGGTAAAATTAAAGTTAACTTATGCAAAGATTCTCCTAAAAATGTACAATATTTTGGTAAGCTACCTCGTATATAGAGTTGAAAGTTTATGTATCAGTTTAAAACACTTCTTGACAAATTTCAAATGCCGTTCAAGTCGAAGATAAAGCTTAAGACAGTTTAGCTTAATAGCGTTCTAAGGTTTACCACTTTTGGGAACCAATGAATGCACTAAATTGAAACTTTTAAAAGTATTTGATAACACATTTTATATGTGATTGAAATCAGAAGAAAATCAAGGTTAGTTTATATGCAGAAACTCATGAAAATTTGCGTAGTTTAGCATTATTTCCCAAAATTTTTATAATGAGCTACTGCACTATTTCCGCAATTAACATGGCTGAATTTAAGGCTATGCTCCCATTTGCATGCGTATTTCCATACCATATGTTTCCGTGCCGTTTATTTCCATATACGAGGGATATTTTAAAGTAGGGTCCGTTGTGCAATAAAATAAGAGCCACTGAGTATTGTGGTTAATTAATTTTTTATTCCATTTATTATGCCTTAAGCTGTCTCTCCACAAAGTTTTCACAATCAATTAATTTACCATTCTGGTGAAAAATTTTAGTGGCTCCTCCTAAAAGAAGTTCACCGCCAGTTCATAAAATATTCTTACAGTTTCTGATATGCATTTTTCTGTATCTAAGATTCTATCGCAGAATAAGTTGCATTATTGGTATCGTTGGTTTCAGTTGGGGGGATTCAGACTAGTGGTCGTGGTCGGTAAGTCAGATCTTTATCACACGGCAGCTGAAAGGATACAATTTTGAATCTTAAAATTAATGTGAGGTTAGCCAAAACGGGCGACTCATGTCCTTCAAGAAGCTTTCGTCCATGTATCGCAAATATCTCCTAAGAGATTCATTTTCAATACAGAAAGATTCAACTCTAGAAACAGCTACACGTTTCCTAGATGGACTGGTGCGGAAATCTGCGACAAGGTTACAAAAAACGTATGCTACACTAACACAACTGTTCGAAAAACATTGATAACTGGAAAATTAGTATAAGGTTCGAAGACTTAGGTAAAAAATAAACTATCGAAAATATGTGGTAGGTCGTACTTTGTTGCAAAATGGACCTTACTTTTCATATAATCCTTATACTTTAAGTAAAATGATGTTTTTTACACTTTGATTTAGAGCTTGATAAAATGCCAAGTTTTGCACGCATATTCCTTTAGTATATGTATAAATACTGTGTGACATATATTCCTTTTCGCCAAGCTGATCTGCCTGTCTGATGGAAATTCTAAGTGAAATGTTATGGGAAAATAATTTGTGATGCTTTCACATCTAACCTATAGAATAATGAAACAAAACACACACACACACACACACACACACACACACACACACACATATATATATATATATATATATATATATAGTTTCATTTTCATCAGAGTGCATTGAACCGCTCTACAACTACAGAAGGTTATGCTACACCTAATTGTTTGTCAACGAGGTTTTCTTGGCAGTAAGTCGGTTATCTTATTTATTCTCTGATAAACGTATTCAATAGCTCTAAGTTTGGTTTTAAGTAAGGGCACTCGAGAAAGCCTCAATAATCAGGACGATCTCTACTAAAACCGCCATTTGTTAATTTGTTAAACACAGTTTTGGTAATTAGATCACTTATTTTCATTTGTGTTTAAAGAGCCATTACTTGGAGAAATAATGTAAGGTTAGAAATGCAAGACTACTGTTAATTTCATGGGGGAATGTTCGGGAAATGGCTTGTAGGGTTAACCCAGTAGAAGTGACGAGGTGAATGACCGCCGAGGTCTCATTGGCCTCAATACAAGCTCACTCCTGACTACAGCTGAGAAACGATCAAACAGTATCATCTCTTCACTTCCTAGTTACCTTCATCGAGAAATTACTGTCCTGCCTTGCTTATTAAACACAGTATATTTCTCTCCTAAATGGATCGTTAGTAAAGCTAAAAGGTGTGTTGATGTAGTTGTGAATCGATATAGAGAGGGCACTGGAATAATTTGAATTAAAAAAACGTAACAAATTTAACATACCATGCCATAGGTGAATCAGTTAAGTAAAGGGCCTTAATAAACTAATGATATTTAAATATTTAGATTATACCATTTAAACCAGCTGCTTTAAGGTAGATATTTATGTCTAAATTTACAAACTAACACTTTCTGCTATAGAAGTTTTCATTAATATCTCAGAAGTGTATGCAGTTGCCTACAATCTTGTAAAGTTACACATACAGAAGTTTTCTCACTTAAAGGAAAGCTAAAGATATGTTTAAATATGACGGTTTCTTCATCAGGTTCAATTCTTTACTTTCACTTATTTTAAACGTTCAAAAATGCTTGTTTTATACCATGAAGTATACAATACAATTAGTTATAAAAGGATGGATGAAGGTCTAATTTAAATTCAAACTCACACGAAATGTACTAATACCCCTTTCATAAATAAACCTCCTTTTTGATCTTTTCGGAGATAATGCTCCGTCTATTTTTGTGTCAGTGTCCAATGCGCTATTTTTTGTTTTATAACAAAATTTATCTTGTCTTTTTGTTTTGTAAGCTATGACTTCTTTTAGCAAAGTAAGTAGATAATGATGGAGAACATGATAGAGTTAGTTACGGAGGTGAAGCTTTGTTGATTGTAAACATCGAGAAACTGTAAGTCATATTTTATAGCAGCAGCTAAACTACCTGCTTTTTTAAAGTAAATCTCACTTAGTCTGGCTTTATTTTAAAAAAATGTATATTGCTTCTATATATTTTTTAACTCTGAGAAAATACAAATAGAAAATTACAAATACTTATTGTTTATCAACTTTCCATTAACAATTTATCAACTTTCGCCTTGCCTTTATCAATGATTTTAAATAACAACCATTTTCCCTAGACTGTTGTTTCTATACAGATAGCGACTTGTGGATTGTGCTAGCCGAATTAAATGTTTAAGTAAAAGGTTTTATCAGTTTAAGCAAATTATTCTGCTTACAGTTAATGTCAGCTGGTGTTTACATTCCAAATGCAACAGGAGGCCATTGCCACAGTGTTCCGTTTTATAGCAGAGATTTGGCACTATCTTCAATCACATCGTGTAACTGTATACCCTTTGGCTATGAAAACATTGGAACACATTGCTGGTCACATTCCGAAACCGATTCCATTCAACAGTTCCTGCGTTGGCAGAGCAAATAGGTCAAGGTGTTTTAATGTTTCCACTAAACATCAAACAATCCATTGTCATCACTAGACTTCGGAGTTTCAGGTCCTTAAAAACGAATCCTTAAGCACCTAAAATCGACTTTACTATTATAAAATAGGCACTGTACTACCTCAAAATGCAAATTATCACTGACCTCTAAAGCGATTGCAGTGATCGGTTACAAATTATATTTTAAAAAAGCTGTTCTTTTTCTGATTAGGCAAACTGTTTATATCCAACATGCATTTTTAGGTTTCTGGACAGTCATTTCGGAGCGAAGAAAATAAAATGGCTGCAAACGATAGAATTTCTCCAGAAGAGCTATGAAAATGCAACGGTGCCTTTGAAATTAGTACGCCTCTATGACGTCACAAGTTATTCAGAGCTCACTCAGGAATCCAGAATTAGAGTTGTTTTCGCTTTCGGCTACATTGTTATTGCCAAATGTAGGACACATTCTAGTAGTTTCTATACTTTCGAAGACCGTCACTTGGAAACTATGAACCTGGACAAGAACAGCCACCTTTTTACTGCTCTGCAACCTTTAAGCACCCAAGGGGTTTCCTGCTATTTTCTTTCTTGTTTTCTTTATACATACTCCCAGCGCTTGAAGCGATTTATTGATAATCTGTGAGAATTAGTGCAAATGCGTCTATAAATCAGTGATTGAAGATAAGATTGTAAGGGTTTATAACTTAATTAAAATGTGCTACAGCTCTACAATCATCTACTACTTGAACCATATTTTCACGCGCGTTCATTCATTATTCAGCAGTACATGCAACTGGTGGGACCTACTGCAACATTAAACTACAGAAGTTGTTCAAATGGAAGTTCAGTATAAATATGCTTCTCTAATCATTCTTTGCAGAGTACAGCCCACATGACCACAAAACATGCGGCCAGTTTCAAAAAGGGAACAAACAAAGCACGCATACGAAGATATTCAATAAGTTGAAAAATTTTATGTGTGTTAATGTGTATGTGTTATATACAACATACAAGTTAATTAAAGTACCTTTATTTACGTATTTATTAAATACATTTCATCCTCAAAAGTTGAATAATAAATTTGCTTCTTCCGGGTTCACTCAGATTTGAGGTAACTGAAATGCTTATGTAAACTATATTAAAATAAGAATCATAATAATAACAATAATACTAATATTAGTCATAAATAAGCTTATAAAATTACTCCAAATAATTACATTAATATATCCTAAGTATCATGTTATTTTAATTCTTCCTCTGCGTACCTTGGCTAGAATTTGCTCTGATTACTGTATAATATTATGGGAAACATTTATCACTGCGCTACCAGCACTACCTCAGTGACCTTTCGGCTTTTATGCTCCTGTGCTGCTACGTTATATTACCTTTTTGAAAATGAGTAAGGCGGAAAATCTTACTGCACCTACATAATATCAGTAAAATCCGAAAGTGAGAAACGTGATCTCCATGGGTCTCCCCGTATGTATACAGAATGTATCATAATTGGTAGCTCAAACTGACTAACTACACACACAAACAGAAACAATAAAGCCCAACAAGCATGGATCCGCAAACGAGCCATTTGCGAGACAACTACAAATGTGTGTTTGCGATATTTTGAACGTCAGAAGTTTTTTGCGTGACGCGGTCCGAGTTATGCTCTTTGTTTTCAAAGTTGAACATCTCTGACAGATGTCATAGACAGTCTCAAACGGTAGCAGTCAGGACAGCTGCATGAGGAGTGCCAGTTGTGTTGTCTTGTACTCAAAATTTTACCTTACAGCAAATAAGAATTTATGGACAGTACTTCATGTATAGTAGAGCTAACGGCAATGCATGAGCGGCTGCAGCTTGTACCAAGAAGCATATCCAAGACATCCCGAAAGTCGCACATTCACAATAAGCCATCAGCGTCTCAGAGAATAGAGTAACTCCCATGTGGTAGGGGTACAGGTAGACTTGCAAGCACCCTATACGCCTGAGGTTGATGATATGGTGTTGTAAGTAGTACAACTCTCTTCAGGAACTTCAGCTAGAATTGCCACACAGGTGCCCATACTAAGCCATAATAGGGTATGGGAAATTTTATCATCGAAAATCACTGCACCGTTGCCCCCTCTAACGAGCTTCAAGGTCTCCGGACTTTGATCCTTGATTAACTTTTGGTCAGTGGTTGCAACCACAGACTGCAGTCAATCCTCGTTTTACAAATGCGTTTTTACTTAACAAAGCGGGGATCACTCGTGATGGTATTTTTAATTACCATAATAGTAGGTTATTTAGAAGAGAGCTGGCACAGTTTTTTGCGTTTATATGGGAAAGGATAGGGAAAACGAGGGTGGATGCGGAGGGCTAAGGAGGAAAATGCGTTTATATGGGCGAGATAGGGAATACGAGGACTGACACTAGGCTAGACAGCGGCAGAAGGAGGGGGATGCGCTTTATATGAGACAGATAGAGAATACGTGGAGAGGTGCTAGGCTAGACAGAGGCTGAGAATAGAGTATGCGTATGAGAGGTATAGGAGCAGGAGGAGCGGTGCTAGGCAAGACAGAGGTTGAGTAGAGTATCGGTTATATGAGAGAGGTAGGGAACAGGAGGAGAGGTGTTAGGCTAGCCAGAGGTTGAGGAGTAGAGTATGGTCTATATGAGAGATATAGGAAAACGAGGAGGGGTGTTAGGCTAGACAGAGGTTGAGGAGTGGAGTATGGTTTATATGAGAAGTATAGGAAAACGATGAGAGGTATTAGGTTAGGAGAATTGAGTATGTGTTTATAAGAAGATACGACAAAACGGAGAGATCCTATTATAGGATAGACAGGTGCTAAAGGTAGAATGTGTTTTATATGAGCGGTATAGGAAACCAAAGAGAGATGCTCAGCTAGACAGGGATCAGGAGAGGAATGCGCTTTATGAGAGGTAGGGGATACGGGGAGTGGTGTTAGGCTAGACAGAGGTTGAAAGTAGAGTATGCGTTTATATGTATGAGAAGTATAGGAACAGGAAGAGGGGTGTTAGGCTAGACAGAGGTTGAGGAGTAGAGTATAGTTTATATGAGAGGTATAGGAAAACGAGGAGAGGTGTTAGGCTAGACAGAGGTCGAAAATAGAGTATGGTTTATATGAGAGGTATGGGAAAACGAGGAAAGGAGTTAGACTAGACAGAGGTCGAGGAGCAGAGTACGGTTTATATGAGAGTCATAGGAAAACGAGAGAGGTGTTAGGCTAGACAGAGCTAGAGGAGTAGAGTATGGTTTATATGAGAGGTATAGGAACAGGAGGAGAGGTGTTAGGCTAGACAGATACTAAAGGAGTAGCAATATGTGTTTATGTACAGGAGAGATACGGAATAGGAGGTGCTAGACCTTGAAAGCGACTTTAGACGTGAACTTCATGGAAAACTGTTTCATGTCAATGTTCTAGACATGTCCATCACGTAACCCATTCAGGGAAAAGGTGACCAGGATAGGGAAAAAGGTGACCAGGAAAGGGAAAAAGGTGACCAGCAAAGGGAAAAAGGTGACCAGTAAAGGGAAAAACGTGACCAGCAAAGGGAAAAAGGTGACCAGCAAAGGGAAAAAGGTGACCAGCAAAGGGAAAAACATGACCAGCAAAGGGATAAGGTGACCAGCAAAGGGAAAAACGTGACCAGCAAAGGGAAAAATGTAACCAGCAAAGGGAAAAATGTGACCAGCAAAGGGAAAAACGTGATCAGGGAAGGGAAAAATGTGACCAGCAAAGGGAAAAATGTGACCAGCAAAGGGAAAAAGGTGACCAGCAAAGGGAAAAATGTAACCAGCAAAGGGAAAAATGTGACCAGCAAAGGGAAAAACGTGATCAGGGAAGGGAAAAACGTGACCAGGAAAGGGAAAAAGGTGACCAGCAAAGGGAAAAAGGTGACCAGCAAAGGGAAAAAGGTGACCAGCAAAGGGAAAAAGGTGACCAGCAAAGGGAAAAAGGTGACCAGTAAAGGGAAAAAGGTGACCAGCAAAGGGAAAAACGTGACCAGCAAAGGGAAAAACGTGACCATCAAAGGGAAAAACGGGACCAGCAAAGGGAAAAATGCGACCTGCAAAGGGAAAAAGTGACCAGCAAAGGGAAAAAATGTGAGCAGCAAAGGGAAAAAGGTGACCAGCAAAGGGAAAAACGTGACCAGCAAAGGGAAAAAGGTGACCAGAAAAGGGAAAAAGGTGACCAACAAAGGGAAAAATCTGACCAACAAAGGGAAAAATGTGACCAGCAAAGGGAAAAATGTGACCAGCAAAGGGAAAAAGGTGACCAACAAAGGGAAAACGTGACCAGCAAAGGGAAAAAAGGTGACAGCAAAGGGAAAAAAAGGTGACCAGCAAAGGGAAAAAGGTGACCAGCAAAGGGAAAAAGGTGACCAGCAAAGGGAAAAAGGTCACCAGCAAAGGGAAAAAGGTGACCAGCAAAGGGAAAAACGTGACCAGCAAAGGGAAAAACGTGACCAGCAAAGGGAAAAACGTGACCAGCAAAGGGAAAAAGGTGACCAGTAAAGGGAAAAAGGTGACCAACAAAGGGAAAAAGGTGACCAGCAAAGGGAAAAAGGTGACCAGCAAAGGGAAAAACGTGACCAACAAAGGGAGAAAGGTGACCAACAAAGGGAAAAAGGTGACCAGCAAAGGGAAAAATGTGACCAGCAACGGGAAAAAGGTGACCAGCAAAGGGAAAAAGGCGAGCAGTAAAGGGAAAATGTGACCAGCAAAGGGAAAAAGGTGGCCAGCAAAGGGAAAAGGGTGACCAGCAAAGGGAAAAAGGTGACCAATATAGGGAAAAAGGGGACCCACTCAGGGAAAAGGGCAGGGAAAAGGTGGCTCTCTCACGGGAAAAGCTAACCCACTCACATTAACAGGCAAGTAATTCAGTTAGTATCACAGGGTAGGACAGATCCCGGGAAGCGTATATAGCATAGCTCCGTATGATGTTACAGGTAATTCAGAGAGTATCATAGGTATTTAGGATAATTCAAGTAACATAGGTGTTTAAAATCACTCAGCTAGTATCACAGGTACTCATGGTAATATAGAGAGTAATTAGATTATAAACATTTCTCATCCAACGTTACAACAATTTATATACTTTTTTCTAAATCTTACAAACCTATTATATGTTAAACAGTTATTGTGCGATGCGGAGAGGGATAAACTGCATATTGGTTCACAAATTGAAAATCTTTACGTCAACATACCTTTATTTTAGCTCATTGTAGATGTCTCTCCCCTTTTATCTAGGCTTGAGACTAGCACTAGGATTGCTCCTAATGGCAGGGTTACCACCTTCCCTTCCGTCTTCTTCTTTCTTCATCAGGCGTCTGCTAGTTGCATACACAGCACACGGATAAACTTCATTTTTAAGATTGTAGACTCACGAGAAAATCTTCATCTTCGACTTACATTCTCTTAAGCACTCTTTGTAATACTGTAATGTCCATATGCATAGGTAGTTATTCCATCCTCAGCAATAATTCTTTTATCATCAAAGGGATTCAATGCAATTTTATTCACTTGCACTGTGGTAACATCATGCTTTCGTGATAGGATTAGATTCATGGGCGTTCTGATGATTTCACAAGTTTTAAGACAGTCTGTATAGCTGTCAAACGAAATGTACTGCTTAATAGCGCTACGTTTTATACCTTTAATCTTTTTTATCATTGAGCCTTGAATATCTAAGGCATACATCTTAGGACGTAGTCCAACAAAGCGTAGGATGATTTTGCTGTTAGCCTCATCTTTAAATTTTCCCAATACCTTCTTGTTCTGAGTAGAGTGGCATATATGATTGGCAGGGTAATCAGCTGTATCGAGATGCTCAAGAAAACGTAACTTGTCCTGGTACACATCTTCAGTTGTAACACGATGAATGAATGAATCAGTGTCCATATACATAAGCCTCAGGTTTTCAGCTCCATAATAAGGCAACAACACGTCGTAATGGTAGTTATACATTAATGTCTTGGAGATGTCCAACACACTCATTCCAATGTATATAGGCTTGTTGAATACAATCTGACGAGAGGCCATATGTACAGCAGCTAGATTAGCAGCATATATCGTCCTGTCGATAAACGTAGGCTTGGCGATCAACTTTTCTAGAGTTTTTTCATTGGTCACCAGTCGTATATCCATACGGTTACGCAGGTTCTCCATAGTTTTTCCAAACATAACGTTGTTAAAGAGCTTGTAGAGATCCTTCTCGAAATCATTTGCAGCTTGTTGTCGTAGCCTGTTGTTAAATTCCACATAAGGTTTCAACCACCGAGACTGTAGGAATTGTAGCACACGATGGATTTTTGTTAGCCGTAGTCCATGACTAAGAGCCTGCTTCAAAGCCATGTAATGCACTACATACTTCTTTCGAGGTCCAAGATGAGGTATCAGTTTCTTTGTAGATGCTTCCAATGGTTTCATACACTCAGGCAGGAAAGGTAAATCGTTGTGTAGATCGTGAAGTTCTGCAGGATATTCGATATCAACTTCTAATATGTACCCATGAGGATCATCTTCTTGTAGCGTTTCTAAGTTGATTTCTTCAGGCGAAACCCACTGAAATCCACCAAAAGGAAGGGCGTGACACATTGCCCACCCATATTGGTTATTGGCGTCCTCATATGTGATGAATTGGGTCGGTCTCGACGGATCAAACTTCTCCATATACGTGTTATTAGCCTCAGCATACCGATGGGAAACTTGACATAAACCTCCTCTTATACCTGATTCCACCATGAGTAGTTGATCATAATCTTGTAACAGCTCCAGCTTAATTCCTGTATACAACAACATGGCGTCCCATGTAAGTCCAGGAGAGGTAAAATAATGGGAAGGATCGACTTTGTGTGTTTTAAGGGTTTGCTCTCTGAACGTCTCAAAGACATCGGCTAGGAGTAGTACATCTGAGGTTAAGTAGAGATCGCTGTACTCTCCCAGGTTTCTTACATTAAGCAGCTCCCATAAATTTCTAGCATGATCGTAGTCAGCATCACTAATTTCTTCTTCATTTAATCTATTGTAGAAGGAGTCCTTAGGAGGCAAGCAGGTCTCGTTCAAAACATCCCAGGAAGTGACGTAATCATAGGGAAATACGCCCTTACGGGTCATCAACTTCAATTTGTCTTCTCCAAAGTACTTTAGTGTTTCAGGATATGAGGTTAGATTTTTTACCAACTTATCCAAGCTTGTACTGAGGAAACGGAAGCTGTCCACAAATCGAAGCTTTATATCTCCTACATACTTGGTGAATGAGATATAGCTTTCTTCAGAGTTAGGAATTACCTCCACACGTTCACTTGTACAACCCAGCTCCTTAACAATGAAATGAGAGTCATATCCGCTAAGGTTATGCATGAAGACTGGTATATATTTAGGTGTTTTACAGGCTAAATTACATTCATTATGAAGACTTCCACGATATTCACCGCTGATGTGATCATGATCGCGTACTTTATAGTTCTCTTCTGTAAAGGGTTTTCCACACAAGTAGCATGTCGTAGAAGACTCAAAATCCTTTTGCTGTTGATCCGTGAGTTTCAGAGGCTTAGCAGATTTGTATATGCCATCAATCATTTTTGCAAGAGATGTCAGGTACAACATAAACTTCTGAGCAGCATCAGCACCACGATGCACATAGGGATGCCTAGGAAGACCAGTTTTAATATGTTCAACACTGGATGTAGGCTTCACGTAAACACAGAAGCTCATTGGTGTGTGCTCTTGATAAGGGGTTGTATAGGAAGTTTCAGGATTGGGTATACACGTATGGCATGGAGTGAGAATACTCTCAAAATCCGCATAGATGACATAAGGTACTTTCAGCATCCTCTCAACATTTTTAAACTGTACAATTGCTTTCTCCTTGGTAGGCATAACTACCCTTGCAACACCATGTTGAATACAGACGGTTGCATGTTCTTGTAGTTTTTCCAGTCCACTTCGTCCATATCGATCATCAAAATGTGTAAAGCAGCGCTTACAAGTATAATCCCGTCCATTACATTTAGTTTTCTGGCATCGAATGAGTTTCTCAAAATTCTTTATATATACGTAGTGATGTTTTCCACTACTATCACTCAATAGTAGCAGGTCGCAGTGTTCAGGTAGTTCAATATCAGCAACCTTTATTGGATACACTTCATGCTTCTCATCCAGTCCGAAAAGGTTAATAGACATATTGTTAAACTTCTCAAATTTAGGTATTTGAGAAAGTGGAGTAGGGTAGGAAACACAGCTGAAGTCGTACTTGTCTTGAAGTTGTTTGTATTTGTTCACACGCTGTGCATTGTTCCCTATGAATTTAGCTAATACGGAGTACATGAAACATTTCTCGTCGCTAAAGTTCTGAATGTTTATACATGCTTTCTTTGCTTCAACAGATGACGGTAGTGGTATGTAGCTACTTCCTCGTAACGGGTTGTACTTGTTGATACGAAGTCGAACTCCTTCCACAGCAAGCAAAGCCCAGCTGCTACCCTTAAGCTGAGACTCCTCCATTTCAGTCACCAATTTCTTGAATTTCGCTTCCAGTGTCGAGTCCAGATCTGTTTCTAGGAAAACAGGATGATTCCTTGTTTTAAATGTTTTGTCACAGGTTTCTCCAATACTGTTAACAAATCGACACTCAGCCAGCAGATTAATTTTAACACTCTTGTGAATTCCAAGCTCTTTATGCACAGCCTGGATTATGCGTTGTTTTGCTTCATGCAGATACATATTCAGGTCCTTAGGTGATTCGCATCGTATAAAATACGATTTCAATCGTCCTTCGAATGAAGTTTCGTATTCTTTCATATCACAGTCCTCCATTGTTGACAGTAACTGATGTTTAGTTGGCTCCAATCTTCTTTTCTTCTGAGGGATGCTTATTTCACATATATCTTCGTGTCGCTGCCCCTTATAACCATCATTGAAGGTCAAGCTACAATGTTTACATTTAAAGAGCTTCTTGCAGCTCATCTCGTGTCTTCTCTTGTCATAACCTCGGAGGAACTTCTTCCCACATTTTCCGCATGCATATCCAGTAGCGCTTGGAATAATATCCTTATACGCTGAGTTATTCATCTTTATTCTTGATGTAATAACGTATTAATCACTGATCAATGAAATGTAGACCTCTTCACCTTGATATGACTTAGAAAGCTGATTATTTTTGGAGAGAACACAATGTTAACACCTCAAGACTAATTAGCACAATGAACTCCAATGCCCTAGATCACCGTATTTATAGAGGGAGCACGAGCCTTTTAGATCAATCATAAACTCGCTCCATAACTAGCTGTATATGTTTGCTCCACACATATTAACCTCACCCCCCAGAGTCAGGGTGTTTATGACGTCACACCCAGAGACAGGATGTCTGGCAGTATCAAACACGTTTAAACTCGTCTCGTAACTACCTGTATGTGCTGTCACACCAACAAGAGAAGTATTCCCACACGCTCATTCAGTCAAATGTTCCATTCAAAGCCTACCATCACCCATTACACCAAAGCTAGTACAATCTCTATTATCAAAATACTTAAAAGTAAAGGCTTAAAAGGTAACGTAGAAGATTTTCCCACTTATTTACTTAAATGTGTGTATATACTACATTATTTCATGTTTTCATTCCCTTTTCAATTCTTCCTTTCCATCTTCTTCTAGAAAGACCATTACATTTCACTACAATCACGAGCAAAGCATTTTTTCCAGAGTTTCACAGATTCTAAGCTTCTAGAATCGAACTCGGTAATACTTTTAATAAATGTATTTTAGTAATTTAGCTCCCTCGCATCAGCATCCACCATTTAATCTTTACTCGAACCTGATAGGATTCATAGGCTTGAAGATATATGAAATCACCCCTTCGGGATTCGATCTGAGTACTTTAAAGTACTTTTTGTCATGATAACGATATTTAGGAACTAGGTACTCTGTTTACGGTTTACTTGACGTGTCTATATAAATTAGATTACGAGTTATTAAATTTGCAAGTAAATTTCATTAAATCGGTATTCGAACCCTGAACACCAGGAACAAAATAATTTATAATATTAGCTTGACATGTTTAACAAAGATGCGTGCAGTTACGCTATCAATCCAAGTGATATATTCTAGTGTACAGAGGAAAATTAAGGAACTCATTAAAAGATGGGAATCGAACCAAGCACAACTGATTGACAATTATATACAGCATTAATTACCCAGTAAAGAGCCTATCAAACATGCTTTGGCCCACTCCTCTACCTCATTTAGTTCCAGAGATAATGAAGATTTAAAATTAAGATTCGAACTCAGGACACCAGATCCCCAAATATAGATCCGCAAGAAACTACCTATTGATATAAATGTAATAAAGTTTATTTGACGTCCTTATCTTAAGTAGTTTAGGAGTTATTAAATTTATAATTAAATTACATTTTATCGGTATTCGAACCCAGAACACCAGAAACAAAATTATTTATAAAATTAGTTTGCTATGTTAAAAAGAGCTGTATGCGGTTACAGCATCAATCTAAGTGATATATTCTAGTGTACAGAGAAAAATTAAGGAAATCATTTAAAAATCGAGATTCGAACTAGGGACAACTGATTGAAAATTATATACAGTATTAATTACACATTATAACAGCTATCAAACATGCTTTGGATCATCCCTCTACCTCTCTTAGTTTCCGAGATAATGGAGATTTAAAATTAAGGATCGAACCCGGGACACCAGGTATCCAAATATACATTCAGAAGAACCTACCTAATGATATAAATGTAATAAAATTTATTTGGCGTCTTTATCTTAATTAGTCTCTGGGTTATTAGAAGTTGAATTTGTAATTACTCGTGGGATTCGAACCCAGGCATCTCGGACAACTCGGATTAATATCTCAAGGACGCGGCGCATTCCAAAGAATTGATTAGTTTTTATCCCATTGTTCTATCTCTTTTCATTCAGGAGATATAAGCGATTAAACAGTAGGGTGGAAATGAGAGGGGGGGCTAATTAGTGGGGGTGGGGCTAATTAGCATATTAATTGCATTCCTTGCATATTAATTGATCTAGAACTCTCAATTCTACCCTACTGTTTAATCGCTTATATCTCCTGAATGAAAAGAGATAGAACAATGGGATACAAACTAATCAATTCTTTGAAATGCGCCGCGTCCTTGAGATATTAATCCGAGTTGTCCGGGATGCCTGGGTTCGAATCCCACGAGTAATTACAAATTCAACTTCTAATAACCCAGAGACTAATTAAGATAAAGACGCCAAATAAATTTTGTTACATTTATATAATTAGGTAGTTTCTTCTGAATGTATATTTGGGTACCTGGTGTCCTGGGTTCGATCTTTAATTTTAAATCTCCATTATCTCGGAAACTAAGAGAGGTAGAGGGATGTACAAAAGCATGTTTGATAGCTGTTATAATGTGTAATTAATACTGTATATAATTTTCAATCAGTTGTCCCTAGTTCGAATCAAGATTTTTAAATGATTTCCTTAATTTTTCTCTGTACACTAGAATATATCACTTAGATTGATGCTGTAACCGCATACAGCTCTTTTTAACATAGCAAACTAATTTTATAAATAATTTTGTTTCTGGTGTTCTGGGTTCGAATACCGATAAAATGTAATTTAATTATAAATTTAATAACTCCTAAACTACTTAAGATAAGGACGTCAAATAAACTTTATTACATTTATATCAATAGGTAGTTTCTTGCGGATCTATATTTGGGGATCTGGTGTCCTGAGTTCGATTCTTAATTTTAAATCTTCATTATCTCTGGAACTAAATGAGGTAGAGGAGTGGCCAAAAGAATGTTTGATAGGTTCTGTACTGGGTAATTAATGCTGTATATAATTGTCAATCAGTTGTGCTTGGTTCGATTCCCATCTTTTAATGAGTTCCTTAATTTTCCTCTGTACACTAGAATATATCACTTGGATTGATAGCGTAACTGCACGCATCTTTGTTAAACATGTCAAGCTAATATTATAAATTATTTTGTTCCTGGTGTTCAGGGTTCGAATACCGATTTAATGAAATTTACTTGCAAATTTAATAACTCGTAATCTAATTTATATAGACACGTCAAGTAAACCGTAAACAGAGTACCTAGTTCCTAAATATCGTTATCATGACAAAAAGTACTTTAAAGTACTCAGATCGAATCCCGAAGGGGTGATTTCATATATCTTCAAGCCTATGAATCCTATCAGGTTCGAGTAAAGATTAAATGGTAGATGCTGATGCGAGGGAGCTAAATTACTAAAAATACATTTATTAAAAGTATTACCGAGTTCGATTCTAGAAGCTTAGAATCTGTGAAACTCTGGAAAAAATGCTTTGCTCGTGATTGTAGTGAAATGTAATGGTCTTTCTAGAAGAAGATGGAAAGGAAGAATTGAAAAGGGAATGAAAACATGAAATAATGTAGTATATACACACATTTAAGTAAATAAGGGGGAAAATCTTCTACGTTACCTTTTAAGCCTTTACTTTTAAGTATTTTGATAATAGAGATTGTACTAGCTTTGGTGTAATGGGTGATGGTAGGCTTTGAATGGAACATTTGACTGAATGAGCGTGTGGGAATACTTCTCTTGTTGGTGTGACAGCACATACAGGTAGTTACGAGACGAGTTTAAACGTGTTTGATACTGCCAGACATCCTGTCTCTGGGTGTGACGTCATAAACACCCTGACTCTGGGGGTGAGGTTAATATGTGTGGAGCAAACATATACAGCTAGTTATGGAGCGAGTTTATGATTGATCTAAAAGGCTCGTGTTCCCTCTATAAATACGGTGATCTAGGGCATTGGAGTTCATTGTGCTAATTAGTCTTGAGGTGTTAACATCGTGTTCTCTCCAAAAATAATCAGCTTTCTAAGTCATATCAAGGTGAAGAGGTCTACATTTCATTGATCAGTGATTAATACGTTATTACATCAAGAATAAAGATGAATAACTCAGCGTATAAGGATATTATTCCAAGCGCTACTGGATATGCATGCGGAAAATGTGGGAAGAAGTTCCTCCGAGGTTATGACAAGAGAAGACACGAGATGAGCTGCAAGAAGCTCTTTAAATGTAAACATTGTAGCTTGACCTTCAATGATGGTTATAAGGGGCAGCGACACGAAGATATATGTGAAATAAGCATCCCTCAGAAGAAAAGAAGATTGGAGCCAACTAAACATCAGTTACTGTCAACAATGGAGGACTGTGATATGAAAGAATACGAAACTTCATTCGAAGGACGATTGAAATCGTATTTTATACGATGCGAATCACCTAAGGACCTGAATATGTATCTGCATGAAGCAAAACAACGCATAATCCAGGCTGTGCATAAAGAGCTTGGAATTCACAAGAGTGTTAAAATTAATCTGCTGGCTGAGTGTCGATTTGTTAACAGTATTGGAGAAACCTGTGACAAAACATTTAAAACAAGGAATCATCCTGTTTTCCTAGAAACAGATCTGGACTCGACACTGGAAGCGAAATTCAAGAAATTGGTGACTGAAATGGAGGAGTCTCAGCTTAAGGGTAGCAGCTGGGCTTTGCTTGCTGTGGAAGGAGTTCGACTTCGTATCAACAAGTACAACCCGTTACGAGGAAGTAGCTACATACCACTACCGTCATCTGTTGAAGCAAAGAAAGCATGTATAAACATTCAGAACTTTAGCGACGAGAAATGTTTCATGTACTCCGTATTAGCTAAATTCATAGGGAACAATGCACAGCGTGTGAACAAATACAAACAACTTCAAGACAAGTACGACTTCAGCTGTGTTTCCTACCCTACTCCACTTTCTCAAATACCTAAATTTGAGAAGTTTAACAATATGTCTATTAACCTTTTCGGACTGGATGAGAAGCATGAAGTGTATCCAATAAAGGTTGCTGATATTGAACTACCTGAACACTGCGACCTGCTACTATTGAGTGATAGTAGTGGAAAACATCACTACGTATATATAAAGAATTTTGAGAAACTCATTCGATGCCAGAAAACTAAATGTAATGGACGGGTTTATACTTGTAAGCGCTGCTTTACACATTTTGATGATCGATATGGACGAAGTGGACTGGAAAAACTACAAGAACATGCAACCGTCTGTATTCAACATGGTGTTGCAAGGGTAGTTATGTCTACCAAGGAGAAAGCAATTGTACAGTTTAAAAATGTTGAGAGGATGCTGAAAGTACCTTATGTCATCTATGCGGATTTTGAGAGTATTCTCACTCCATGCCATACGTGTATACCCAATCCTGAAACTTCCTATACAACCCCTTATCAAGAGCACACACCAATGAGCTTCTGTGTTTACGTGAAGCCTACATCCAGTGTTGAACATATTGAAACTGGTCTTCCTAGGCATCCCTATGTGTATCGTGGTGCTGATGCTGCTCAGAAGTTTATGTTGTACCTGACATCTCTTGCAAAAATGATTGATGGCATATACAAATCTGCTAAGCCTCTGAAACTCACGGATCAACAGCAAAAGGATTTTGAGTCTTCTACGACATGCTACTTGTGTGGAAAACCCTTTACAGAAGAGAACTATAAAGTACGCGATCATGATCACATCAGCGGTGAATATCGTGGAAGTCTTCATAATGAATGTAATTTAGCCTGTAAAACACCTAAATATATACCAGTCTTCATGCATAACCTTAGCGGATATGACTCTCATTTCATTGTTAAGGAGCTGGGTTGTACAAGTGAACGTGTGGAGGTAATTCCTAACTCTGAAGAAAGCTATATCTCATTCACCAAGTATGTAGGAGATATAAAGCTTCGATTTGTGGACAGCTTCCGTTTCCTCAGTACAAGCTTGGATAAGTTGGTAAAAAATCTAACCTCATATCCTGAAACACTAAAGTACTTTGGAGAAGACAAATTGAAGTTGATGACCCGTAAGGGCGTATTTCCCTATGATTACGTCACTTCCTGGGATGTTTTGAACGAGACCTGCTTGCCTCCTAAGGACTCCTTCTACAATAGATTAAATGAAGAAGAAATTAGTGATGCTGACTACGATCATGCTAGAAATGTATGGGAGCTGTTTAATGTAAGAAACCTGGGAGAGTACAGCGATCTCTACTTAACCTCAGATGTACTACTCCTAGCCGATGTCTTTGAGACGTTCAGAGAGCAAACCCTTAAAACACACAAAGTCGATCCTTCCCATTATTTTACCTCTCCTGGACTTACATGGGACGCCATGTTTTTGTATACTGGAATTAAGCTGGAGCTGTTACAAGATTATGATCAACTACTCATGGTGGAATCAGGTATAAGAGGAGGTTATGTCAAGTTTCCCATCGGTATGCTGAGGCTAATAACACGTATATGGAGAAGTTTGATCCGTCGAGACCGACCCAATTCATCACATATGAGGACGCCAATAACCAATATGGGTGGGCAATGTGTCACGCCCTTCCTTTTGGTGGATTTCAGTGGGTTTCGCCTGAAGAAATCAACTTAGAAACGCTACAAGAAGATGATCCTCATGGGTACATATTAGAAGTTGATATCGAATATCCTGCAGAACTTCACGATCTACACAACGATTTACCTTTCCTGCCTGAGTGTATGAAACCATTGGAAGCATCTACAAAGAAACTGATACCTCATCTTGGACCTCGAAAGAAGTATGTAGTGCATTACATGGCGTTGAAGCAGGCTCTTAGTCATGGACTACGGCTAACAAAAATCCATCGTGTGCTACAATTCCTACAGTCTCGGTGGTTGAAACCTTATGTGGAATTTAACAACAGGCTACGACAACAAGCTGCAAATGATTTCGAGAAGGATCTCTACAAGCTCTTTAACAACGCTATGTTTGGAAAAACTATGGAGAACCTGCGTAACCGTATGGATATACGACTGGTGACCAATGAAAAAACTCTAGAAAAGTTGATCGCCAAGCCTACGTTTATCGACAGGACGATATATGCTGCTAATCTAGCTGCTGTACATATGGCCTCTCGTCAGATTGTATTCAACAAGCCTATATACATTGGAATGAGTGTGTTGGACATCTCCAAGACATTAATGTATAACTACCATTACGACGTGTTGTTGCCTTATTATGGAGCCGAAAACCTGAGGCTTATGTATATGGACACTGATTCATTCATTCATCGTGTTACAACTGAAGATGTGTACCAGGACAAGTTACGTTTTCTTGAGCATCTCTATACAGCTGATTACCCTGCCAATCATATATGCCACTCTACTCAGAACAAGAAGGTATTGGGAAAATTTAAAGATGAGGCTAACAGCAAAATCATCCTACGCTTTGTTGGACTACGTCCTAAGATGTATGCCTTAGATATTCAAGGCTCAATGATAAAAAAGATTAAAGGTATAAAACGTAGCGCTATTAAGCAGTACATTTCGTTTGACAGCTATACAGACTGTCTTAAAACTTGTGAAATCATCAGAACGCCCATGAATCTAATCCTATCACGAAAGCATGATGTTACCACAGTGCAAGTGAATAAAATTGCATTGAATCCCTTTGATGATAAAAGAATTATTGCTGAGGATGGAATAACTACCTATGCATATGGACATTACAGTATTACAAAGAGTGCTTAAGAGAATGTAAGTCGAAGATGAAGATTTTCTCGTGAGTCTACAATCTTAAAAATGAAGTTTATCCGTGTGCTGTGTATGCAACTAGCAGACGCCTGATGAAGAAAGAAGAAGATGGAAGGGAAGGTGGTAACCCTGCCATTAGGAGCAATCCTAGTGCTAGTCTCAAGCCTAGATAAAAGGGGAGAGACATCTACAATGAGCTAAAATAAAGGTATGTTGACGTAAAGATTTTCAATTTGTGAACCAATATGCAGTTTATCCCTCTCCGCATCGCACAATAACTGTTTAACATATAATAGGTTTGTAAGATTTAGAAAAAAGTATATAAATTGTTGTAACGTTGGATGAGAAATGTTTATAATCTAATTACTCTCTATATTACCATGAGTACCTGTGATACTAGCTGAGTGATTTTAAACACCTATGTTACTTGAATTATCCTAAATACCTATGATACTCTCTGAATTACCTGTAACATCATACGGAGCTATGCTATATACGCTTCCCGGGATCTGTCCTACCCTGTGATACTAACTGAATTACTTGCCTGTTAATGTGAGTGGGTTAGCTTTTCCCGTGAGAGAGCCACCTTTTCCCTGCCCTTTTCCCTGAGTGGGTCCCCTTTTTCCCTATACTGGTCACCTTTTTCCCTTTGCTGATCACCTTTTTCCCTTTGCTGGTCACCTTTTTCCCTTTGCTGGCCACCTTTTTCCCTTTGCTGGTCACATTTTCCCTTTACTGCTCGCCTTTTTCCCTTTGCTGGTCACCTTTTTCCCGTTGCTGGTCACATTTTTCCCTTTGCTGGTCACCTTTTTCCCTTTGTTGGTCAGCTTTCTCCCTTTGTTGGTCACGTTTTTCCCTTTGCTGGTCACCTTTTTCCCTTTGCTGGTCACCTTTTTCCCTTTGTTGGTCACCTTTTTCCCTTTACTGGTCACCTTTTTCCCTTTGCTGGTCACGTTTTTCCCTTTGCTGGTCACGTTTTTCCCTTTGCTGGTCACCTTTTTCCCTTTGCTGGTCACCTTTTTCCCTTTGCTGGTCACCTTTTTCCCTTTGCTGGTCACCTTTTTCCCTTTGCTGGTCACCTTTTTCCCTTTGCTGGTCACCTTTTTTTCCCTTTGCTGTCACCTTTTTCCCTTTACTGGTCACGTTTTCCCTTTGTTGGTCACCTTTTTCCCTTTGCTGGTCACATTTTTCCCTTTGCTGGTCACATTTTTCCCTTTGTTGGTCAGATTTTTCCCTTTGTTGGTCACCTTATTCTCTTTTCTGGTCACCTTTTTCCCTTTGCTGGTCACGTTTTTCCCTTTGCTGGTCACCTTTTTCCCTTTGCTGGTCACATTTTTTCCCTTTGCTGGTCACTTTTTCCCTTTGCAGGTCGCATTTTTCCCTTTGCTGGTCACCTTTTTCCCTTTGCTGGTCACGTTTTTCCCTTTGCTGGTCACGTTTTTCCCTTTGCTGGTCACGTTTTTCCCTTTGCTGGTCACCTTTTTCCCTTTACTGGTCACCTTTTTCCCTTTGCTGGTCACCTTTTTCCCTTTGCTGGTCACCTTTTTCCCTTTGCTGGTCACCTTTTTCCCTTTCCTGGTCACGTTTTTCCCTTTGCTGGTCACATTTTTCCCTTTGCTGGTCACATTTTTCCCTTTCCTGGTCACGTTTTTCCCTTTGCTGGTCACATTTTTCCCTTTGCTGGTTACATTTTTCCCTTTGCTGGTCACGTTTTTCCCTTTGCTGGTCACCTTATCCCTTTGCTGGTCACGTTTTTCCCTTTGCTGGTCACCTTTTTCCCTTTGCTGGTCACGTTTTTCCCTTTACTGGTCACCTTTTTCCCTTTGCTGGTCACCTTTTTCCCTTTCCTGGTCACCTTTTTCCTATCCTGGTCACCTTTTCCCTGAATGGGTTACGTGATGGACATGTCTAGAACATTGACATGAAACAGTTTTCCATGAAGTTCACGTCTAAAGTCGCTTTCAAGGTCTAGCACCTCCTATTCCGTATCTCTCCTGTATATAAACCCATATTGCTACTCCTTTAGTATCTGTCTAGCCTAACACCTCTCCTCCTGTTCCTATACCTCTCATATAAACCATACTCTACTCCTCTAGCTCTGTCTAGCCTAACAGCTCTCTCGTTTTCCTATGACTCTCATATAAACCATACTCTGCTCCTCGACCTCTGTCTAGTCTAACTCCTTTCCTCGTTTTCCCATACCTCTCATATAAACCATACTCTATTTTCGACCTCTGTCTAGCCTAACACCTCTCCTCGTTTTCCTATACCTCTCATATAAACTATACTCTACTCCTCAACCTCTGTCTAGCCTAACACCCCTCTTCCTGTTCCTATACTTCTCATACATATAAACGCATACTCTACTCTCAACCTCTGTCTAGCCTAACACCACTCCCCGTATCCCCTACCTCTCATAAAGCGCATTCCTCTCCTGATCCCTGTCTAGCTGAGCATCTCTCTTTGGTTTCCTATACCGCTCATATAAAACACATTCTACCTTTAACACCTGTCTATCCTATAATAGGATCTCTCCGTTTTCTCGTATCTTCTTATAAACACATACTCAATTCTCCTAACCTAATACCTCTCATCGTTTTCCTATACTTCTCATATAAACCATACTCCACTCCTCAACCTCTGTCTAGCCTAACACCCCTCCTCGTTTTCCTATATCTCTCATATAGACCATACTCTACTCCTCAACCTCTGGCTAGCCTAACACCTCTCCTCCTGTTCCCTACCTCTCTCATATAACCGATACTCTACTCAACCTCTGTCTTGCCTAGCACCGCTCCTCCTGCTCCTATACCTCTCATACATATAAACGCATACTCTACTCTCAGCCTCTGTCTAGTCTAGCACCTCTCCACGTATTCTCTATCTGTCTCATATAAAGCGCATCCCCCTCCTTCTGCCGCTGTCTAGCCTAGTGTCAGTCCTCGTATTCCCTATCTCGCCCATATAAACGCATTTTCTCCTTAGCCCTCCGCATCCACCCTCGTTTTCCCTATCCTTTCCCATATAAACGCAAAAAACTGTGCCAGCTCTCTTCTAAATAACCTACTCATAATCCATATTTTTTGTATGATATAAACCCAGTTTATATTCATGAGGTACCACATCAGCAATGTTCTCATTCATTGTATGGTAAGGTGTACTAAGTGATTGTCTCATTGGATCACACATTCTTCCAAGAAAACTAAATGAACGGAGATTGCCTTTGATTTCTGCGACAGCATCTTCCAGGATCTTCCAGGATTGTTTGAGAATGTTCCCATGAGCAACGTCACAATACACGCCAGATTCAATACCCGCACATTTTTCAGTTACAGTGAGACGGCATCTAACGCGCAGATATGGTATAAGATGGATGGGTAGAAGCCTGACATATCACCTTATCTAAATCCTTTGGATTTTGTATTTGGGGTCATCTTAAACGCATAGCATATAGAACTTACTTTAATATGTTGGAGAACCAGAACAGAGAATTCTGCATGCTTTCGAAATGATCGGAGAAGTTTGAAAGAATTTGAAACTCACAAGAAAAACGAGTACAATATTGTCCTCAGATGCAAGGGCGACACTTTGAACATCAGCTTTAATAGTAAAAGTGTACTTTGATTGTATGATGTAACACAAAGTTGTAATACAATTCCTTGTTAAGATAAGACATTAATGAAATTTGAGCCAAATTAGATGAAAAATAATAAAAAAGCAATATGTTTCAAACTAATTTGTACGTATTAGAAAGATATTTCAAAGAAGTCAGTGGGGCTTGTAACCATATGTCCCCAATTATCTTACAAACGGTCCGTTTGCAGACCCATGTTTACTGGGACTATTATGCTTCTATTAGCCTGCAATGTTCACCCCATCAGTTTGCACTATAAGTTATGATAAATCCTATGCATGCATATGATTTGTAAAAGCAAATGTTTGTGCATTAAGGTATCTGAACAGATTTTGATTAATTTGGAAGTAGTAGATTATTTTGCTAATGTGTGCTATGCATTTATTTCATATATTGGCAATGCTAAGCGCTGTATTGCTTGCTTGTACTCTGAGATGGATAACTAACCCAGTTTCGCCCAAATACGAAAGCAGTGATATGATTATGGCCTATGGGAGACACACTGAAATAAAACTGAGGATCTAAAGGTTGCATTCTAACGTTTTCCCAAACGAAATCCGCTTTCTATACTCCTATTTTCAAGTTCACAGTAACTTCTAAAAACCGGGATATTTCATGTGCGACGGTCCTAATATTTCATTGTTAGAATGCTATCCATTATTTTGTAGAAAACCTCACGCAACGTTTGCAGAGGTAAGACTGAAACAACATAATATTTAAGTAAATAGTTGCGTTGTTTTGGTATGCTTTGTGTTCTGTATTTTTATTTTTCTCATCGTAAATATGGAAAAGAAGGCCTACAGCTCTCCTGAAAGCATAATCTTCATTACTGGCGCCTTGAGAACCCTTACTGATTAAGAGAAAATCTGACGCAGTGTCGCTAGGAAGTTGACATGTTTTGCGACCTTGTAGGTGATATTATTTATCTGGAGCTAGGATTAGGAATAGTCAGCAAGAGGGTTTTCCAGTAACTGTAGCCCAGCACGGCACCGAACATAGGCCATAGTAGGCCCTTGTGCTTCCAATGTGACCCTTGGGAGGTAGGGATGAAGAAGAGATCCGAAGGGGATCAAATTCGGCCGACGATGCGCACTAGCAAGACGATCCCAAATAATTACAGAATAATACAAATTCTACGATAGCACGATCCCACCTTAACCATATTCAATCTGAGGGTCCTAGAATGAAACGAGACGCTCTCAGAAATAGACTCCAGCCAGCCACTCCATGGAGAAATCTTTCCTTAAATTCTGTCGTCCCGCCGCAACGCACCAATCGCCTTCGCGTGGTCGCACAAACTCTGAAACCCATGTAGATGAAGCAGATGAAAGGAAATGATGGGAAAATGAAATGGACAGAACATTCGTGGTATAAGAGGAACCACCCCAGTATTCGCTGTCGATCTGGAGGAAACCACCAAAAAATCCAAGGTGAGCGTAACCGGCTTGATGGGAGTCGAACCTGGGACCTATGGAATGCGTGCCTCGTGTACTACCGCATAGCCATATCACTCGGTGACCCTAGGCTGATTGGCCAGCTTATTGTCAGTTCCTAAGAAATGAGCTAAATCTAGAAAACCGGCTAGAAGACCAGCAAGCCACGGAATTCAATTCGATGGTACGCGACCGGGTTGTAGAGCAATAGGGAGTATAACAGATTGTACCCTGAAATGCGAATATGTCGTAGTGGTTACATTCAGTGGTCAGGAGGCAGTACGATTTAATTCTCGTCTTTTACTCTCGGGGTTATATCAAAGCAAGGGAAAGCTGAGTGTTAAGAAGAAGAGTTCGTCATACCTACGCTTTAGTGTCAGCAGACGGAGTGGGATGACTCAGGCGGCAACGTCTGTGGCTCGAATTCGGAAGGTCATGGGTTCGATTCCCACGGCCGACCTCCTGACCCATGGGATTGTTCTGGGGTTTCCAAGGGTCGCTTGGTGAATGCTGGAAAGGTTCATTACATACCCCGAATTTCCTGTTCCTGCATCTCATCTCCATTCCCGTTCCACTTCACATTTCATCTGCTTCGCGTTTCAGGGTTGCAAGCGTCGGCAAGAGTCTCGGCGTTGCATGGCAGGGGAAAAGGATGTTCTATGTAATACTTCGTCCCCCGGAATGGGGACGGTCTCCGAGTATCGGGCCCTCGAGTGGGATGTGCAAACCTACAGGGGGAAGGGGAGCCAGTGGTACCAGCTGCCATCCGGGGAGTTTCAATCTGGTAAAATGTAGGGACCTGACCTCTGCCCTGTCGTGCCACCTTGGCCGGCCGCCCTCTGTCTCCTCTCACCTCACCCCTCCCTTCCGGGGGCACCTCTTCAGGGGCTTAGGTACAAACGATCTACGTACGTCGAGGTGCTAAGTCCCCCTCCTCTCCTAGTCCTAGAGTCCTAGTTCTAGCGCCAGCAGAAATGTTATGTTGCCTTGTTGATACTAAAAGACACTTATATCACTGCAATCACTAATAAGGAAATGTATTCGATAATGCTCTAGAAATGTCTAAAACTTATAACTTCCTATGCAGCTTTAAAGCAACACGAATAGAAACTAAAGAAAATTAAATATTTGGGCACTGGTCTTTAATTAGGATTATCACCGTCATGTCAATATAGAGTTCAAATTACAGCTCTGTATAGGCAACTTTCTGACACGCGTTCTCCAGAACAAAGCTACTTAAACAAATCTGATGTGTTACACTCAAATGACTTTCTTTACACTTATACAAACTATTTTTACAAACTCTTATTCTCCATCTATTTCATATTACTTGAGATAAACGTTTGCAGAAACGATCTTTTGACATGCAAAGAGAATTACATTTTACACATAGCGACCAGTTCTAAAAATATTTGACTATAGCTTAAGGCCTATTATGTTCCCCTTGTTTTGTAATTGCAAGGGCAATATAGAAATACAGTAGCCTTTAAACATAGACATATCTCTTAATAGCTGGTTGCTAGGTGCAGCACCATTCTCTTTGCCACAGATTAATACTCTTTGCATGTCCAAGACAAAAAAAAATGAATAATGAATTCCCATTTGAGAAAATAAGTATTGAAAAATTTAAGGGAATAACAAGCAATATCTCGAAAATGGTTCACTCAACAAAAAAAAAATGTGTATGACATAAATTGTGTATTTTAACGCGATCTACATTTTTTGTGTAGTAAACGTTTGTCTATCTCTTATGGTTTACCAGTTATGCAAAATCGTTCACAATGAAGAATACTTTTGGAGACATTCCCAGAAAATTCAAGATAAACATTTCATTTGTCATGAAAATATCTTAAACATACAATATTTTAATCAAAATCCTTAGAGCCATTTTTGAGAAAATTAAAATTTTCGAAAAATGTTCCATGTAAAGGGAAATCTGGGGTGGGGATTTTCTTGAAAACCTTTGTATCGCATCTCTGGAAGCTCCTGAACCTAAATACCAAGTTTGGTGTTTATCCGACTGTTCGTTTCTGAGTTTGCTGTTCACAGACAGACACACACACACACACACACACACACACACACACACACACACACACACACATGGACATGTTTCCAAAAATGCTTTTTTTGGATCCAGGGGGTCTCAAAACATATATTTCCGGTGAAATCTCGGTCACGAATTTTTGGGTGGAATACAATATTTGCTGTACTCACTATACGTAGTAGAAAGTAAACAAAACACGGCCTGCGAGTGAAATATATATATATATATATATATATATATATATTATATATATATATAATTTTGAGCTCCACACGAAATTACGAATTAATGCTAAAAGTGTAGCATACGAATCGAAAGTTCTTGGTCTCTACAATGTTGCAAAAGTATTAAATTCTAAAATTACTTCGTTAATTGACAAAGTATTTACAAAATATGCATCTATTTCACAAGAAATGGCTGTTGTAAGTACATTGCCACCTATATTTGTTGGGATCAAACAGAAGAATACGTTGACCACAGCGTTGGTTATAATGCCACCAAATCTTTACCCGCTAAAAAGAAGACGATGCACAAGCTTTAAACTAAATATGCCCTTAAAACTAAATTATTTTTTTCTGTTCGTTGTGTTATTGCAAAACATGCGTAAATTTTACAACAATTAGCTGTTTTAACCTCATAATTACCTACAGCTGTTGCAATCAAACAGAAGAAAATGTGCATTTTACACTGATATGTTGATCACAGCGTTTGTCAGTATGTCAGCAAATGTTTACCCGCTAAAATGAAGACGGTGCCACAAGCTTAAAACTAAATATGCCCTTAAAATTAAACTATTATGTTCTGATCATTTTGTTATATTGGTTTATATGCTTTATTTTCTAATCTTGAGAATCCAGACTAAGAGTAGCATACCAATCGAAGCTACTTAATTCCTACAGTGTTGCAAAAATATTAAATTCTAACTGATATGTTGATCATAGCTTTGGTAACCAGTCACCAAATGTTTATCCGTTAAAACAAGACGATGCCGCAAGGATAAAAGTGTTTTAATATTTTGTTCTGTTCGTTGTGCTATATTGGCTGGTTTAATAAAGAGTCATCGTTTAGGACAACCAAGGCGACATGGTACTGCTAAGGGATTCTTCAGCAACAAAAGCCTGAAGTCGAATGAGGATACCAGATATTCGTGAAAGAGATGCAATTGCATTGGTCTGTAACAGTATTGAAAATGAAAACTATTGCAGAGTTCTGTGTAGGTCTGCTAAATGAAATATGCAACCAATGTGAAGCAAGGTTTTTTAAAAATGAAATTTGAATGAACATTTCATTCAATTCGCATTGCCATAATGGTTTGCTTCATTTTCCGCAGCTGCAGATAAACAGTAATCTTAAGGATTTAATGTTAAATGAAGCTTCACGAAACATGGTATAAGAGAATATAATAGTGCAATTGCATTTGCTTCCTTTTTTGCTAACCGTAATCGTATACCTGGAGTAGACCCTTACTGTTTCAGGTTTGAGGGACAGATTCATATGCGCTTAATACCCCCATCATAAATTGCCTACCATCTTATAGTTAATTATATATATTAGATCCTAGTCTTACCGACAGGATTAGATGTGAACATGAAACAAACTCTTCTCTAGGAGGGCATACGACTAGAAGCGTAGGGGGAATAACGTCCTCTAAATTCTTCTCTAAATCCACAAACAGTTCACATTCTGTCCAATATTCTTAACAATAATCCATATGTCATTTCATACCTTAATGCTGAGAATCCATTGAGGTAAGAATTGTTATAAAAATTAAATTAAACTTAGTTTTATTTATGGCGCTCTTTAACTACTACGGTTCTTAGCGTCCCATTTTATATTGGCCGTGAAAGACTGGAAATTTTGCTCAGAGGCCTGTTTATCAGGTTTGAGGTTCTTTTACGTGCCGTAAATCTACGACACGGGACCATTGGCTTTACTTCCCTTTCGAAGGAAGCATGCTAAGGATTTTTACGACCGAAAATTTCATCGCCCTCCGTCGGATTTGAACCCGCGACCTCGGGAACTAGATGCTAGCATGGTACCCTTAGACTACGGAGGACGACGAAAAATTATCAGATCACCCACGTACTTTTGATTTAAGGTTTGTCGATAGCATATCTTTGGATCAGCGTCGATGCCGTCGACCAACAATTGAGATTGCAGGAGTGTTTTTTACAGAAACTGGTGAGCCACCAGGTTACAGATAAGTTGCATTGCTATCATTGTGATCCGATGATGTACCCTCTAATTTTTCCCTTCAGGAGAATCAGACTGGGAAAAAGAAATGACACATTGAAGAGGTTATTTTCTTTGTTATTTGCAACACGTATGGAAGCCAATTTGAAGTTGATAGTATCTTTAAATTTATTTGCACCACGCTTTGGCCGTCAATTTGAAGTAGTTTGTATTGAAGGAGTTGTATTATGTTTTAACTGTTGGGGAGCCGAACTTGTAGTAGTTGCAACCACATGTATAGTAAACAGTTTCCGGTAGCCTTCGCCTCAAATGTACTTTCAGGTGGCCTTTGCGCCAAGTTTAAAAAAAAATATTAACTTTGTAATTAAACTGTTTGTTTAAATATTTAATATTTATATTTGCCTCGGCTGCGTCAGTATTTATTTTAGAGGCATATCTTGGCAGAGTTGTGATGCGACAAGAATGTAGGCTTACACAGATTATAATTTTACTTCACTCCTTTTATTAATGCTTTATACGATTTAAATAACACTTCACTGATGTAAAGAGAGAGCTGTGAGATGTTTTTTTATTAAATACTTGCACTTTTAACACGTAAACTATTTTTGTCTCACTCGAATACGTATTAAATTTCTTAAGGACACTTTTTGCGTCTAATTAGTAACGCTGTCTGCAACCAACTGAACTCTAAATTTGTAGAATTTTCTCCTTTTCAGTTTCTGATTGGCTAATCCTACTCCGATAGAATACCTTCATTTAACTAAAGTTTTTTCTGGTTGTTGATTGGCTATTTTATAAACTGCCACTAAAATTACATTATTGCTTCCAAGAATCATAAGTAGTATTGTTAAACTCTCAAACTCATTATTGCCTCAAGGTTACCTCATTGTTACCTCATTGTTAGCAACGTTTAACCTATTATTCTCACAGCTCCTACATTATTAAATTACGTAATACATTCACATAACATTATTAAACATGGATACAATAATATAAACATTTACAATGACTGTAATATACACTTTTTATGTATTGTTACATACACATATTGCGTTAAGGCGGGCTTTTATTGAATTTATATATTATATAATTTGACTGAAATCATTTAAGTGTTAAAAATATTGTCTCAACATAACGGAAACAGGAGTCAAAGAAGCAGGTAAAAATAATGTTGCTTCAGTTCATTTGTTTTAGACTTGCAATTAGAGAAGATCTTTCTCATTTACACCAGGCTAAGAAATTTTTCAAACAATATTTAGTTCATCAGCAAGTTGAGACTCGAAGATTAGAATATGTACAAAACTCCAATCAAACGCCCTTAAGAGTGGAACATTTTCAAGGACTACAAGATTCTGTAGTTAATAGAACTCATCAACATGATCTTATGTAAGAATGTTTGTCATAGTACCATCTACTTTCCAGGGAAGCCCTAAACATACGGAATCAGCGTTACCAGGTTGCCATAGCAAGAGTTAGGAAGTATAGAGAATCTGATATTTTCCTCACATTTAGGTACTTAAGATCCGCAATGCTTGAAATTATCTCAGCTTTGCATCCAGGTGAATCTCCTGCTGATCGACCTGACATAGTTTTGCGGGCTTTCTCTTTGAAATTAAAGGAATTTAAAAATCATATCTTACAAAAACATGTAATCGGCAGAGTTGTTGCATATTTTTATGTAACAGAGTTTCAGAAAAGAGGGATGCTACAATGATATATATTGTTAATACTTAATGATACCTTTAAGTTTATGGAACCAGAAGATATTGATTCCCTTGTATGTGCAGAATTATCTGACAAAGAACTGTAAACTATAAAGTGCAGCAAAGTCATATCATGCACCGTACATGGTCCCTGTGGTAATTAAAATTCTCCATGTATGAAAGATGGAATATATAGCCAAGGCTATCCTAAAGATTTCCAAGATGTAACTCATGAAAATGCAAATGGATACCCTATTTATCGCCGTAGAGACATTACACAGTGTAAAAACTGTGTTCAAATGACAATAGAGACATTGTACCGTGTAATAAATGTTTCATTTTGAAGCATTCTGAAACTGTCCCAATGCAAACAGTGTGAAGTATCTCTTTAATTATGCTTATAAGGTACATGATGCTGCAAGTATGGTGTTTTTTAATAATTATGATATAGAAAATTCTGATATACTTAGTTATGCAACTATGAGATATATGAGCCAGGAATAGAAGGACATCTCACAAAGAATGTAGATTATGGTGAGATTCTAAAACTAACTGCACGTCATAAAGCTATGGGGACCAAATATTGCAGGAAGAAAATAAGAGAACGAAAGTGTTAACTACGTTTATTGCATGGCTTCAAAATTCATTCTTTATAACGTTTATTGTACTTACATCTGCAATGTGTATATTAATAACATAGTTACAAACAAGCTGTGAGTGCACAATATTATGTTTTAAGTATTGTGCAATTACATGAATATTCTTGATAAATGCATTTCTACTTTCAAGAATTGCAGTCTTTAATTCGCAGCTTAAGCTGCGATAAGCCACTAGTAGTAAATAAATTACAACATATAACCTAAGATACATTGTTTAGTATCTTTAAATTACTGTACACTCGTTCTTAAACAAATTTACTGATCCAGATTTAATTAACTTTATGATAATGGAAACAAAAAATTACAAGATAAGAATGGAAAAAAGAAAGAAAGAAATGAAAAAGGAATAAAGAGCACACAAGTGCAGAAAACACGTTAAATAAATGTATTCGTGAGATTCTTAAACTGCTGAACTAGTATTTAAAATAATAATGCGCTTGAAACTTTACCTAAAGGCTGCCTTTTGGCAGGGATAACAACAAAGGAAGATACATAAATATAATGCCTTCATCTTTATTCGTATTTAGTAGGCTTTACAAAGCTGCAGATGACCTAACGCATTTTTCCTACTAAATATGCAAAACAGTTTTGTCATTGACGTATCGTCTTCCTTTACCTTGTTGTTACGACTTATCGCAACGATCTTTCAGCGATGCTTCCATTTGCACATTTAATTCGTTATTTCTTCTAGCAAAGCTAAAAACATCAGTTTGCTTTTCAGCTAGGATCGAACAAGAATTACCAACGAATGTGAAATATATTTTTACCACCGCCGTATAAAGTGCTGACGACTTTCAGGTTTTCCTCTTTGGCAAGTTTGGTTTTCAGCAGGCTTTTTTGGTTGACCGTGCATAAAGTGCAGCCTGCAAGGAGATGAACTTGTCTGTTATCGCGATATTTGTTTCCTAGCGATCTGGAGTGACTAATCGAAAATCCGTGCGCTCTGCGATAGGTTTTGTTTTCACACTGCCACTAGCGCCGGAATACCGACCTCCGAGTGTTTTTGTTACTTTTCCTTGCCAAGATGGATACAAAACGTGCTGTAGAAACCTCACACAAAAATAAAGAATGTATGTGGATTTTTAAAATTCACACCCATTGCTTAGGATAGCAAGACTTACATGTTCTTATGTCCCCAAGGAATTAAATTTTTTTATGGAGAAAATTCGCTAAGCTGTTGAACAGCTGTGGCAGTGGCTCTGCAGAATGAGGGTGATTTTAGATCAGGAAAGACAGACAAAAGAATTATCGTTTCAGTTTTATATTGTTTTGCCGCAAGCTTCACTAATTCACATAAACCCCCAATTATTGCTTAATTTCGTTTATGTTTTTTTGTTTTTAATTATACTTTTTAAAGATACCAGTTGTCACACAGATTTTTCTCAAAATTTAATGTATATCATCAAGCATAAGTAGGCATTTATTTTCTGATTCATGATTTGGAAGTTTTCAGCTTTACTTCAGTTCTATGAAAATGTTCTTGCATCTTAGTAGGAGGAGTAGAACTAGGTACGGAGGGGACTTAGCACCTCAATTACAAAATCTTTGCGACTAAGTCCCTGACGGGGTGTCCCCGGGAGGAAGGAGTGAGGTGAGAGGCGACGGAGGACGGTCTGACCAGGAGGCACGACAGGGCAGAGAGCAGGATCCCTATCTTTTACAGATTGAAACTACCCGGATGGCAGCTGTTGCAACCCTCTCCCTCCTGCAGGCTTGCACATCCCACTGGGTGGGCCCGGGGCTCGGAGACTGCCCCCATACCGGGGAAGAAGGGTTTCATAGAGCATCCTTTTCCCCATGCAATGCCGAGACACCCGCCAACACTTTCAACCCTGAAAGAGACCAAGCACATGAAAGGTGAACTGAAATGAGAATGGAGGCGAAATGCAGGGATAAGAAATTAGGAAGATGTAATGAACCTTCTCAGCAATCGCCTAACGAAAAAACCGAAAAAACCCATGGGTCAGGAAGGTGGGCCGCGGGAATCGAAAACATGACCTCTCGAATGCCGACCACAGATGTTACCGCCTGAGCCATCCCTCTCGGTTTCTCGAATCTTAATCTGTGAATGAAAATCATAATTGGCATCTGATTAGTTTAGGTACCTATTCGTTAAGTGGAAGATCGCAGTGAAAAGAAAGGTTAATTTCACTAGTTGTGTTACAGCTACAAGTATTTTGTTTTGGTTTATTTTTCATACAAAAATTTCAAATTTATTAAGTATAAATCATCATTTTGTAACCCAACTGACTGCTTTCTGTTATGTTCTTCCTCTTCCATCAAAGTATAAATACAATACGACTTTCTATGCGTACGAGAAACTGGTAAATAGCTTTCCGCTAGCCACTTACTTTAGCTGATTGGGAATTATCTTAAAATAATTCTGGAAACGAAAACGTATCCCTGTAATATCCAACAGCTCTCAAAGGTGCTGAGTTCCTAATATTAACCTAAAAATGAAGCAAACATATTCGTGAACCATGCAAATAAACACAAGATTTATCACTGTTCGTCTTTATTACAACGCGAGACTACACTGCATTTAATTGCCTATTAAAATTCGTCTCTTAAAAGTTATGTTGTGAACCGAGCAAGATGGCACCGCAGTAACGTTTGAGGCTTCATTTGGGAAGTCCCGGGTTCGATTCCCAGGGATCACCCACTCTGGTCTTGGGCTTTTCGTGGTTTTCCCTGGCTGACAAAGGCGAATGTTGGAGTGGTGTATTCTACCATGGAATTGCCTCTCTTTCATTTCCCTTTCATGTTTCAGGTTGACTCCGGGGCTGTGGTTCTGTCGATGTCAGACAGATTGCACAGAGGCTTGCGATTTGGAACTTCCTCTCGTGCCTCCTAGAGGGAAGCCTGTAGAGCCTCTACTGCTGAGTCGTGTTTCTACTAGAGAGACATCTCCGAGCGATACTCCAGCGGCTGGGTGATCAAGCCTGGAACTGTTACGGAACTCTGCGCATCTCTGTCGACCTGCGCCGGTTAATTTTGTAGCCCATACGTCTATTTCGGTTCCCTCATCTCACCCATTCCTGCCGGGGGTATACGCACATTGGGGGTCGAGGTGCTAGGTGTCCCCTAGTCCTATCCTATTCTATCCTATCCTATGTTTGGAGCATCATTCACCAGTGCTATTATCACGCGGAACATTTCTTACTCAATCGCAATCCGTAACATTCATGTTTTACGCTAAAACGAATAAATAAACATTTGATTTCTATAATAAGTTTTCTCTTATATCAGCATTAAAAGGACGTCTATGGGAATGTATTGTATAACAAACGCGATAGCAGGACAGTCTTGGGGTTTGTTGCGTTTAACAACCAAATCTTTGTTCTTAACAAAATTTTGTTACGAAGTTACAGAATGCCGAACAATTGGTTAGCGGCTTTTACAATTTGATAAGCCTTAACAAAACGTTACAGCATACCTTGATTGACTGACGGTAGGAAAACCGTGGCAAACGTTAATGTTCAGGTTATTGGGACGTATAAGCCAGCTTAGCACCACGTAATTATTGACTTACAAATGGCACTTTAGAAATTTAGTCTTAAGCTTTGTTTGGCTTGATCACCATTATGGTGAAAAATCCAGTCTCACACTGATAAGGCAAGGTACATCTCATTCTAGAAACTTAGTCTCAAGCTTTGACTTGATCACCATTACGGTGAAAATGGTTAAAAATTCAATCTCACACTGAAAAGGATTTGCAAAAACAATAAAATGCGCTACGTCTTCTTGCTAACTCTTTTTGTTTATTCTTTAGGAGGGTAAAAATTCAGGTAGTGTTGAAGAAAGGATAGTTGTGTTCACTGTGATACATCACTAAGCTACTTCTCTTCTGCTGTGGTGAAATTTGGACTTCTGGAATATCTGAAATGAACGGATCCCAGATGGGGTAATGCTGTATATGCTGTAGCATATAATTTTGAAAAATGGGATATAAGGCTGTGATAAGCGGTCAGTAGCATATATATATATATATATATATATATATATATATATATATATATATAGAGAGAGAGAGAGAGAGAGAGAGAGATGGAGGGAGGGAGGGAGGGAGAGAGAGAGGTATTCTAGCTCACTTTTTGCGTTTATATGGGAAAAGATAGAAAATACGAGGGTAGAAGCGAGGGTTCAAGGAGGAAAATGCGTTTATATGGGGATGATAGGGAAAACGTGGACAGATGATAGACTAGACAGATGCTGTAGGAGGGAGAATATGGACTTATATAGAGGAGAGATAGGGAATACGAGGAGAGGTACTAGACTAGACAGGGCTTCAGGAGTAGAATATGGATTTTATATGGGAGAGCTAGCAAACCGAGGAGAGGTATTAGGCTAGGAGGGTTTGAATGATAGAGTATGGTTTATATGGGAGAGATAGGAAATACGAGGAACGATGCTAGGCTAGACGGAGGCTGAAGTAGGAGAAAGCTCCTTATATGAGAGAGGTAGGAAATATGAGGCGAAGTGCTAGGCTAGACAGAGTTTAAGGTGTGGAGTAGGTGATTTTATGGGAAAGATAGGGAAAACCTGGACAGATGGTATGCTAGACAGATGCTGAAGGAGGGGAATATATGCTTATACCGGAGAGATAGGAAATACGAGGAGAGATGCTAGACTAGACAGGGCTTGAAGGGTAGAATATGAGTTTTTTATGGGAGAGCTAGCAAATCGAGGGGCGGTATTAGGCTAGGGGGGTGTGAATAGTAGAGTATGCGTTTATATGAAGAGACGAGGAAACGAGGGTAGATGCTAGGTTGAGAGAGTCTTCAAAGAGGAAAATGCGTTTATTTGGGGGAGATAAGGAAAACGAGGTGAGATCCGAGGTAGAGCAGGTTCTGAAGGAGGGGGAAACGCCCTTTATAAAATAGAGGTAAGGAATACGAGGAGAGGTAGTAGGATAGACAGAGTTCGAGGAGTACGGTGTTCGTTTATGTGTGGAAGATATGGAAAACGGGGAGAGATCCTATGCTAGGAGAGAGATGAAGGAGGTCAATGCGCTTTATATGAGAGAGGTAGGGAATACGTGGAGAGATGCTAATCTAGACAGAGGTTGAGGAGTAGAGAATGCGTTTATGTGGGAAAATATAGGAAAACGAGAAGAGAGGCTAGGGAGGTTAATGTTGATGTATGTGTAGTATTCGCCAATGCATAACATCATTTAGACGCACTGAATTCAAGATTTAAACGCTAACAACGGCTATATAGCGTTCTAACGTTCCAGTATCGTGCCTCTAATGGGTAGGACGCAGACCATAGATCGAAGTACCCCGCCGCGTGTATTTTGATTGATTAATGTAATTAAACGCCTGTCGTCGATGGATGAATACAATTATTCCAATTAAGTATTTCCTTATTGTTACAGTATAAAGAGTAATTCGAATAATATCGTATATATGTAGGGTAAACCGGTTGGTATCACAAGTGTTCATGGTAATTCAGAGCAACGATTCGTACCAGAGCTATTTAAGGCAATTTTCATATGATTCTGGGATTATGTTGGGTATTTAACTCATTATAACTGGTAATTTAGATAGCGCCACAGGTATTCATGGTCAATATAAGAGTAGTTAGATTATAAACATTTCTCATCCAACGTTACATAACTTTTATATACTTCTTTTTATCTAAATCTTACAACTTTTTTATATGCTAAGCAGTTAGTGTGCGAGACGGAGAGGGATAAACTGCATATTGGTTTACAGTGAAGGTATATAGCAGTATGTAAACTAACCCCACCCCGAGCGCCCTAACCCATCTCTACCTTGACTTCTCTTTATCTATTCAATCCTATCATCATCTAACCTAACCAACGTAAAAATACGTAACACCACGTAACAAGACGTAACGTAACCAGCAAACGTAACCACGCAACAAGACTTACCACTGCGTAACATAACTACGTAACAAGACGTAACGTTTCCAACAAATGAAACCACGTGACAAGACGTAACCACCGTAACATAAGCACGTAGCACCACGTAACATAAGCACGTAAGCTCGTAACTAGGGATAACAGCAATTAGCAACCATGCAACCACGTAACAAAATGTCACACCACGTAACATAGCCACGTAACCACGTGAAAAGACGTAACATCACGCAACAAAACATAAAACCACGTATCATAACCACGTGACAAGACGTAACCACCGTAACATAAGCACGTAGCACCACGTAACATAAGCACGTAAGCTCGTAACTAGGGATAACAGCAATTAGCAACCATGTAACCACGTAACATGACGTAACATCCTGTGACATGACGTAACTATAAACGTAACAAGACGTAACACCGCCTAATCACCCTAACCAGAGATAACCTCGAGTTTCTTTTAGCGAAATTGCTGCGTTTTATTGGTTTTATTATTTGAGAGTCTCAATTGAAAAGCTTTACATCAACATACCTTTATCTTAGTTCGTAGTAGGCATTTCTTCCCTTATGTAGGCTTGACACTAGCACTAGGATTGCTCCTAATGGCAGGGTTAACGCCTCCCCTTCCATCTTTTTAATCTTCTATATTCTTCAGGTGCCTACTAGGTGTACACACAGCACATACGTAAACTTCGATTTTTTCAAAATTGTAGACTCACGGAGAAAATCTTCATCTTCGGCTGACATTCTCTTAAGCACTATTTGTAGTGCTGTAATGTCCATATGCATATGTCGTTTCTATCGCCGTTTGGAGTCAATGTAATTTTATTCACTTGCAATGTGGCAAGAGCATGCTGTCGTGACAGGATAAGATTCATGGGCGTTCTTATTATTTCTCTGGTTTTAAGACAGTGACGTACTGCTTAACAGCACTAGATTCTAATGCCTTTAATATTTTTTACCATTGAACCGTGGATATCTAGTGCATACATCTGAGGTCGTAGTCCGACAAAGCGCTGGATGATTTTGCATTAGCCTCATCTTTAAATTTCCCAAGCACCTTCCTGGTTAGAGCTGAATAGCATATATGGCTTGTAAGATAATCAGCTGTATTTAGGTGCTCAAGTAAACGTAGCTTGTCCTGGTACACATCCTCAGTTCTCACTTGATGAATGAATGAATGAATCAGTGTCCATATACATAAGCTTCAGGTTTTCAGCTCCATAATACGGTAACAAACACATCATAGTGATAATGGTACATTAATGTCTTGGAGATGTCCAACACACTCATTCCAATGTATATAGGCTTGTTGAACACACTCTTTCGGGATGCCATATGCACAGTAGCTAGGTTGGTAGCATATATTGTAAGATCGATAAACGTAAGCTTGGCAATTACATTTGCCAGAGTCATCTCGTTTGTCACTAACCGTATATTCACACGATTATGCAGGTTCTCCATAGTTTCTCTGAACATAGCATTGTTGAACAGTTTGTAGACATCCTTCTTAAAATCATTTGCAGTCTGTTGTCGTAGTCTGTTGTTAAATTCCGCATACGGTTTTAACCACTGCGACAATCGGAATTGCAGCACACGATGGATTTTTGTTAGCCGTGGTCCATGATTAAGAGCTTGCTTCAAAGTCATGTAATGTGCTACACACTTCTTTCGAGGTCCAAGAATCTTTGTAGTCGAGTCCTTACACTTCATACACTCGGTCAGCAAATGTAGATCGTTGTTTGTAGATCGTGAAGGTCCGCAGGACACACGAGGTATACTTCTAATATGTATCCATGCGGATCATCTTCTTGTAGTCTTTCTAAGTCCATTTTCTAGGTAACATCCACTCAAATCCACCATAAGGGAGGGCGTGACACATTGCCCAAAATATTGGTTATAGGCGTCCTCATAGTTAATAAATTGGGTTGGTCTCGACGGATCATACTTATCCATGTAGGCGTTGTTTGCTTCGGCATACAGGTGGGAAACTTGACATAAACCTCCTCTTATGTCGGATTCCACCATGAGTTATAGGTGATAATTCTATAACACTTCCAGTTGAATTCCAGTATACAGCAACGTGGCGTCCCATGTAAGACCTGGAGAAGTGAACTAATGTGCGGTGTCGAGTTTGTGTGTTTTGAGGGTTTGATCTCTAAATATCTGAAAGACATCAGCTAGAAGAAGTACATCAGAGATTAAGTAGAGGTCGCTGTACTCGCCGAAGTTTCTTACATTAAACAGCTCTCATACATTTCTAGCATGATTGTAGTCAGCATCACTAATTTGTTCTTCGTTTAATCTATTGTAAAAGGAGTCCTTTGGAGCCAAGAAGGTTTCGTTCAAAACACCCCATGAAGTGACCTAATCATAGGAAGATACACCCTTACGAGTCATCAACTTCAATTTGTCTTCTCCAAAGTGTTTCAGCGTTTCAGAGTACGATGTTAGATTTTTCACCAGCTTATCCAAGTTTGTACTGAGGAACCGAAAGCTATCCACAAACCGAAGCGTTATATCTCCTACCTACTTGGAGAATGATATATACATTTCTTCAGAGCTAGGAATTACTTCCACCTGCTCACTTGTACATCCCAAGTCCATAACAATGAAGTGTGAGTCATACCCACTGATGTTGTGCATGAAGATTGGAAATATTTAGGTGATTTGCATGCTAAATTACATTCATTATGTAGACTTTCGCGATATTCACCACTGATATGATCATGGTCGCGTACTTTGTAGTTCTCTTCAGTAAAGGTTTTCCCACACAAGTGGCATACTGTAGAGCAGTTCAAATCCATCTGCTGTTGATCTGTAGGTTTCAGAGCCATGACAGATTTGTATATATTAATAATTTCGTTTGCAAGGAACGACAGGTATACCACAAACTTCTGAGCAGCATCAACACCACGATATACATAGGGATGCTTAGGAAGACCAGTTTCCAGAAGTTTAACGTCAGATGACCGTTTAATGTAAACACAGAAACTCATGGGTACATGCTGCTGATAAGGGGTTGTATATGAAGTTTCACGATCGGGTACACACGTATGACATGGGGCGAGAATGCTTTCAAAGTCTGCGTAGATGACGTAAGGTAGTTTCAACATCTTTTCAAAAATTTTAAACTCTACAATTGATTTCTCCTTGGTATAACTACCCTTGCAACACCATATTGATTACAGATGGATGCATGTTCATGTAGTTTTTCCAGTCCACTTCGTCCATATCAACATTCAAAATGTTAAAACAACGCTTACAGGTTTAAACACGTTCCTTACATTTAGTTTTCTGGCGTCGAATACGTTTTTCAAGTCTTTATATAATAGTGATGTTTTCTACCACTATCACTCAATAGTAGGAGGTCACGGTGTTCAGACGATTCAGTCTCAGCGACCTCTATTGGATACACTTCGTGCTTCTCATCCAACCCGAAGAAGTTGATAGACATAGTGTTAAGCTTCTCAAACTTATATGTTTGAGAAGGTGGAGTTGGATAAGAAACACAGCTGAAGCCATATTTATTTTGAAGTTGCTTGTATTTGCTCACCTGTAGCTTATTATTCTCAACGAATTTGGCTAATACAATATACATAAAGCATAGATTATAGTATAATTCTGAATGTTAATGCAGGCTTTTCTTGCTTCAACAAATGGAGGCAGGGGTAAGTAGCTACTTTCTCGTAAAGGATTGTACTTGTTAATACAAAGGCAAACCCCTTCCACAGCAAACAGAGCCCAATTGCTGCCCTTAAGTTGTGATTATTCCATTTCAGTAACCACCTTCTTCATTTTCGTTTCCAGCCTTCAATCCAGATCCATTTCTAGGAAAACAGCTTGATTTTGAGTTTTAAATGTTTTGTCGCAAGTTTCTGCGATACTGTTAACAAATCTACATTTACCCAGCAGATTAATTTTCACACTCTTGGATTATCCTCTGTTTTGCCTCATGCAGGTACATATTCAGGTCCTTAGTTGATTCACAGAGTACAAAATATGATTTCAAGCGTCCAATGAATGAGGTTTCATATTCTTTTATATCACGATCTACGTTTGTTCTCAGGCCTGTTTATTTCGCATGCATCTTCGTGTCGCCGGCACTTATAACTGTCTTTGAAGGTTACATTACAATATTTACATTTGAAGAGCTTATTACAACATAGCTCATGCCTTCTTTTATCATAACAACGTAGAAATGCCTTTCCACATTTACCACAAGAATATCCTGATGCACTAGGAATGATATCCTTGTATGAAGACTCATTTATCTTTACTTTGATGTACTGACGTATTAACCCTTCTTCAAGGAAATGCACGCCTCTTCACCTTGATAACAGTTTAGAAAGCCGATTATTTTCTGAGAGAAACATGCAATCACTTCCTCCAAGCACACGAACCTGCACGAAGACGCACGATCATCTCTGAAAAATACATGTGTCCTCACAATACCTCAATCGCTCACTCTAAGCTCCGAACCTTCACGAAGACCTACGAAGACATAGATACACGTGTTCACTTCTCCCAAGCACCCGAAGCTATACGAAGACCTACGAATACGTACAATCACACATCAACATCTCTGCGCACCTCTCTAAATACATGAATATGCGCGAAGACCTACAGATACATCCGAACATCCGTGTAACACGCATAGAAATATTAAGAGCTTAGACGCTTAATCACCATTTTAGTATTAAAATTCAGTACATAATTGATCTAAAAAGATTCGCGCCTCCTCTATAAATAGTGCGATCTCGGGCATTGGAGTTCATTCTGCTAATTATCTCCGAGGTGTCAACATCGTATTCTTTCAGAAAATAATCGGCTTTTTAAACTGTTATCACCTTGAAGCGGCGTGCATTTCTTTGAAGAAGGGTTAATACGTTATTACATCAAAGTAAACATGAATAAGTTCTCATATAAGGATATCATTCCTAGTGCATCAGGATGTTCTTGCGGTAAATGTGGAAAGGCATTTCTACGTTGTTATGATACAATGCATGAGGCTTTGATGACTACGCTGAAGATAGAAAGGCCAAAGCCAATAGCCAGCTCTCTTGCGTTGAAAGCTAGGACTCATACACAAAATTATCATAGTGATATCCCTCAAGCCATTTAGCGGCATAGTTTCGGGGTGTGACGAGCTCGCACTCCTCAGAAAAGGTGATTCGCTTCTCACCGAGAAGTGATGAAAGCAATTAAGGACGAACATTTTATCGGCGCTATCACCATCATGCTACCTTGCAGGCCTTGAGTTAAACAGTGAAATGATAGCCTCTTCGAAATGGGATGGTTACTTGAGAGACATGTAGTATGCTACTGGACACTGAGGTCACTTTAACCTTCAGGCGATATATCATAACGGGAGTCCTGCATTGAGGAAGCCGAGCCGATCTTAACATCTTCTGAAGACATCAGGTGACGCTTTAAAGTAGGAGAGGAGGCGTCCATTGGAGGTGTCAGTAGATCGGGGCATCTCCAAATTATGGGTGTTCATTGTAAAGGTAGTTCAAATGTGATACTGGGCTGGATACCGTATAAATTACGAGATGGCCACGAACAACAAATACCCTGCGGCTAGTTGCGATCGGTGACGTTTCGGGCCATCGACAAAAAAATTATAAGCTATATGAACCGAAAAGAGGTTTCGTAAAATCCGGCTCTTCGCTGCACCTGCAAACATCCGTAATGGATTTGCACATCCAGGTGACTGTTACCATTCCGAGAGACGGTGCTTGGTTGACCTGAATCCATGTTCAACAAATATAGGGCAGCAGTAAACTGTGAACACGCGAGGCTGCAGTGAGCGTGTCACTCTAAAATCTAGTGCCATTTCAAGGACTAAAAACCCGATTAAAATTATGTTCACATGAGCTGCTCACTTATTTATCTTCCAAATTAACGACTAATACGCGTTCAGACAGACATATAACCCGTTACTTAGACACCTGATAGCCTGCTAAGCTACATGTTAAAACAGTATAAGAAGGTGGATAACATGCTGAGGGGCACGGTATTTATAGGCGTTGATAGCCCTTGGTCAGACCTATACTCCATTGAAGAAGAGTGGAGAACCAAAGCTTCTCTGCGACGTGAAGCTCAAGGTTGTCACTTTAAATGACTATTTCTGCTTGTACGGACTGACCACATCCGGATAATTTTGCCGGTACCTAGTAATTTTCAACTTAATATCCAAATTCTATTTGCTGGTTGGTGGTACTAGTTCTCCGAGGCAACAAAGGCACGTATTCTCGATAGACCAAGAATTCTAGCAGTCCTTGATTAGAACCTTCGGTCTCTGCAACGCACTAACTGGCTTCTAATGAATGGGTGGTTTACCTAATACCTCTTTATAAGCAAGACTTTTGAGGACCACTTTTTAGCAAAATACAGCCAACATGAAGCTGAACGTAAATCGGATTGCAAATAGATAAATGTTTCACCATCGGTTGTGACTATGGATCTGAAGAAATCAGGACATCTAAGGAAGTGATAACACCCGAAGGACAAGCGAAAGTCACGCAGCTTATAAATGCAATGCATTTATTGCCGTCGCTTTGTCAAGGATTCCTCTAGTATTGTGAAACCAATCATCCATACTTCTGTAGGATTACCAATCGCATTAGTAGCATTCTATGTAATGAAGGTAGTCCTCTGCAGTACATTTATTGAGGTTTCCAATTGTCTGGTGTGACTTCATTGTGGACAATAATTCAAGCGATAATGGCAATAAAAGCGTGGTATCCTGGGCTGGAGAGGATGATAGCAGAAGCTTCTGTATAAGTGAACACTCTGGAGGGTTTCCTTAGGTACTTCTATGGCTAGCCATTACACCTGTGGCTTGAATACTCCGACCCTCAATTGGTTCCTGAGCTTCATAAAAATCAAGAAAGTCAGAGAACTCATTGGTCCCTGCTGAACATTGACAAGAGGGAAGCCACTCCTGTATATTGCCCAGAAGAAACTGTTCTGACAAAAATTGTGATGAGATGGACAAGAAGCAACATGCAGTTGTTAGTAATTTCGCTGTACCTGGGGTAGCTAGTATAATGCAAACTGAAGAGGAAATAACTGGCGGATGCCAAGGTGAAAGAGGTGGACGCAAGAATTAAGCCGAGCTCGCAGGGCATTGTACCGAGGACTACTGGGTCCAGCGGAATTATCGTTGTAAAGGCAAAGAAAGGAAAGCTAATTCTTGTCGCAGCAAGTTTTTTTTAAATTGTATAAAATGTGTATCTTGGGACATTGGGAGAGTATCTGGGTACCAACCAGGCCATAAAAAACTCTGGCAGCAACACAACTGGTTACGGCTAAGTTCAGAAGCGAAGAGGAGGCTGCATTAATGTGACAAATACGGAGCGAATCAATACCGGGAATAAGTCGGAGTGGTGTGCAGTACTATTAGCAAATTATGTAATACAACGTCATCGTCTTCGCCGAATGTTTTCATGTAGTTGACTAGAACTAGAGGAACACTGTATTCGATGGACATTCTTATCAAGTGAGCTGAGGTTATAAGTTGTCCCCAACCAAGAGATAGAAGCAATCGCAGACTGTCTGGTGGAAGAGAAGTCTATTTTAACTGTTGAATATCAAAATTTATGTCACAACTTCCCAACCATATGAATAACCCCGCAGTTAAGCTAACTCAGATAACACTTAAACTTTGCATTTGCCTGTTTATTTACAGAGAACTGTAGAAAGCGTATATCTTAACTTAAACACTACCAGGATAAATTCCTGGTGATGGAGCTTGTGGAAGATAACTTAAAGTAACAAATAAGAATGTAATAAGACTACAAAAGTTTGCTTTTCAGGTTTGGCATTTTATTACACTTATTACGCTCCTTATAATGAACTATTAGCAAAACTTGTAACCAGAACATAAAATTGGGTTTCAAACATACGACAGTGTTCGTCCCAATACATGTTCACAGTATATGAGTAATAATTTGTGTTTGTATAGAAAGTATGTAAATGCCAGGTGGAGGATAATTTTAGGTTGTAATGTAGTCCATAATGGTCAGGTCGCATATGTGAGTATTTATCTAGTGTAACGCAGTGTCCATCGTTACGTATACTCATGTATACAGGATGTTTCCGTGATAATGCTGCAAATTTCAGGGAAGATTAAGAAGGACAAATGCATGAATTTGGTATAAGAAACCCTAATCTGGAAAATCATCCTCCGTGGTGTAGTGGTTACCATGCTAGGCTCTAGTTCCCGAGGTCACGGGTTCAAACCCTGAGGAGGGCAATCGATTTTTTTCGGGCATAAAAATCCTTAGTATGGCTTCCTTCGGAAGGGAAGTAAAGCTGGTGGTCCTGCGTCGTAGGTTTACGGCACGAAAAATAATCTCAAGCCTGATGTAGAGGCCTCTGAGCAAAATTACTGGACTTTCCCACCCAATATAGAATGGGAAAGGACAACAGCAGTTAAAGAGCGTCCGTAAATAAAACTCAATTTAATTTTATTTCCGGTCCGGAAACAACTACGTCGCAAGTTTTTTTGGGTACCTATGAACGCGAAATTATGCAAACCTACGAATATGTATTTTACTTCGCGTACTACTTACACAAGCCGTGGTACTACAACAGGTGTTCAAAATGGCGTCCTTCAGCTCCGATGAAGGCATGACAACTTCCGACGAAGTTCTTACTTGGGCGAGCAACCCTGAAGTAGCTTTAACGATGTCGCAGCCAGTGAGAATTCGATCCTCATTTCCTTGTGTGTGTACTTTTTACGGATGAAGCCCGTTTCACCATAGACGACATGCTAAACAGTCGAAATAATTTGTGGAACGATGAGAATACCCACGCTAGACTTGTAATTTGCCATCAAAACAGATTTGCAGTGGACGTATTGGCGGGCATCGACTACAGGGTTGCTCACCCAAGTACGACAGAACTTCGTCCAACGTTGCCGTGCTTGCATCGGAGGTGAAGCGCGCCATTTTTACCACCTGTTGTATCACCGCTTGTGTAAGTACTACTGCGAAGTGAAATATAGATATTCGTTAGTTCCCATCATTTCACGTTCATAGGTATCCCAAAATAACTTTCACCTATAACTTGCGACGGAGTTGTTTCCGGACCAGTGTTCTTTATATAAATTCATGCATTTTGCCTTCTTAATCTTCCCTGAAAATTTGTATCATCATCACGGAAACATCCTGTAAATTGCATCTATTGTTAAGCCTGCTTTCTCCTCCACTACATCGAGGCAGTTTGTGTTTATTAAGTTTACCTAGGAAGTTTCGCTAAGGAAGTTTGGGTTTATCAGGTCCAGTATGCCATGCCACCTCATCGAATCGACGCTGATTGACTGATGCTTTTACCTTCATGTGGCAGGTCAGCGCTGGCTGTTTAACCTCAAATTCAAATACTTGAATGTTTAACTACGAGGCGAGCAACATCGTTGCCTCTCCAGTGGTCTCTCGGCTTATTCCCGATGATAGGTTTAAGATTATTGAGGAAATATATTTCTTGATAATATGAATCGCCAATTCGGTAATATATGCATTAAATTACTTTGCTCCGATTTGGATTATGTTCCCATTACGCGGTGTCGGTTGCGTAAAGTGTTTTCTAAATTTACTACAATGTGCCGTTAAATAAAGTTTCTTTAGATTTACTGTCCTGAAGTGTGCGTTTAGTACTGCAAGCTAATTGTGTTGATGGAGTTTAAGTAAGGGTTAATGGATGTTCGAAGTTGATACGAATTGAAGCAATTTCTTTATCTGCTTATGCCACTGATTGCATTCAGATTGCCGTAGCTATGTAAATACTGCACATTTTATTGCTTCCTATATGCTAATATTAATGTTATAATTTTCATTTGTAACTGTTTCACAAATCTATATGTGTTCAGTGATGTTTAAATTTATTTTGTGTGCGTGTGTGTGTATGTGTGTGTGTGTGTGTGTGTGTGTGGCTAAGGATTTCTGCACGGATATTTAATATCATCATTTTTGGATTATCTGTGCCAACATAATTATCTATGCTATTCAATTAATTTATCACATAGCTATTTGTTGTAATTTTTAACTATTAATCACATTAATTTTGATTACAATTATATTCTGCATGTAAGTAACGTCCCCATTTTAGTCACACAATTTGAATTATCTAAAATGAAGCATAATGTAGCGTAATATAATAAGAGAAGGAACGACCGTAACACTAGGTTAGTTAAACAGTGGGGAGTTTTAAGGAGGGAATTGAAATTTGTATTACAGGAATATTTTGAAATTGGAAGATAAATTGCAATATTCGCCGTGCCCTGCGGTATGCATTCAAAGTTTCGTCTAAAAGGATCAGATAAGTTTTAATTTGTTTGTAACTTCTTGGAAATAAAGTACTGATTTTTCTTTTCCGAATTCTGGACCTTATGTTTACAATATGCTGGTCTTAAAATTTCTTGCAATCGCGAGAAACAACTGAAAATCGACGGCAATTTATAAGAATGGTTAAGTATTGAACAATTCGAGTCATCGATAATGGATATCTCAGAAATGGCTAAAGTTATTAGCCATTTCTTTATTAATGTTGTTAGCCATTAGCTTACAAAAGAGTTATTTAAAATAAATTATCTCTTTTAAATAGATCTAGAATTTTTGTGTAGTACGTTTTCGTTTACTGCTTAATATTTACCAGATATACAAGATTATAGAAAATTCCTTCTGAATGAGAAGGCTTTCACAGGCCTTTCCCAGAAAATTTAAGATATAATTTTATTTACTATGTAAATGTGATTAATAAATGGTATTCAAACCAAAATCGTTAGAACTAATTTTTAGGAAACACAAAGGTTTAAAAATGTTCCCTGTAAAGGGTATTTTGGGATAAGGGAATTTTCTTCAAAATCAACGTGTCGCATCTTTGGAAAGTACTAAACCTAAATGCCAAGTTTAATATTTATTCAAGTTTTCATTTTTGAGATAGGCACGCGCGCGCACTCACACACGCACAAATACAGACGGACTTTTTCTAATTTTTTTAGGTCTCAAGGTGTCTTTAAACATATATTTCCGGTGAAATATCGAATGTTTGGGTGGAATACCTACTTTACCTACTATGTAGGTCGTAAAGTAAAAAATAAAGCAATAAGAGATATCAGCCCATTTTGTGGCTGATTTCACAAAAGAGTTATTCAAAACAAATAGTATCCTTTAAGGAGATCTACACTTTTTGTTCAGTAGGTACATTATTGACTATCTCATAACGTTTACTAGTTGTATAAAATTATTCAAAATTTTTTCCGAATGAGATTTTCACAGGCTATTTCCAGAAAATTAAATATATACACTTTATTTGCCATACAAATGCTTTAAATGTGTGGTATTTTAATAAAAAAAACGTTTGAGACATTTTTGAGAAAACAAAATGCTTCGAAAAATGTTCCATGTAAAATGTAATTTGGGTTAGGGGATTTTCTGAAAAATCTTGGTGTAGAATCTTTGGAAGATACTGAACTTATTACCAAGTTTGGTACTTGTCCCAGTATTTATTTTTGAGTTATGCTATTCAAAGACACACACACACACACACACACACGGAGCTATCTTTTATCTTCAAAGGCCTCAAAATATATGGTTATGGTGAAATCTGAATATCTAATTTTTGGGTGGAATGCAATGCCTTCACTACCTTATATGTAGTGGATAGAAAAAGTCATTACTGCATGAAGTTTTGTCGGAACCAAATAAAATGACTTCAGATAATACTATTGAAGGAAATCAGATAGAAATTTATGTGATATTAACATACTAGGCACTGTCCCCTCCATTAACTCAATTCTAAAGATTTCAAAGACTTTTACTCCTTTGGGCTGCAGGTAATTAAAAATCTGCCATGTGCTCAATAAAGGATAAAATATTATTCTCTGAGATCTAAGTAAATGAAATAGGATTAAAATTCCGTAGTATGAATATGAAATTTTAACAAAAGATCCAAAGTTAAAAATATTTTATAGCCGACATAAGAAGAATAGAGATTTTCACTGTTGAAATTGTCAAAATTAGTTGAATGGTTTTGAACATTATCCTACACACAGAAACAAACACACATTCACATACACTTATACACTTTCTCTCTTTATAGAATTAGCATTAAGCTGTGTATTATTTAGGATTTTGGAAGAAGTTCTTCCAAATATAGATTCAACGCAAGGGGCAGTGCGTTGAATCTATATTACTCGTATTAGCTGCGAAGAGGCTTCATTGTCTACTAGTCATTAGATCTAATGTCATCGATTATAACTCCTGGAAAAGACTAGGATATTATGATAATCTTCTATTTAACGAAATGCTGGGCTTCCTCATAGTAGTGAAACAAAGAACAGACAAAGGCAGAAAACTCCAAATAAGGCAACTTTGGGAAGTTTTGACACTCGAACGCGGTCATTTCGATCTGCAGCCTCTAGAGTAATAATAAAAAATTCAGCCATGGAATACAAGGACAAAGTACAATTATACATTTAAGTGTGACTGTATTTTCCTATAAATTATGCAGCTTTTTCCAAAGAAGTTATTTATTAACTTTCTTGAGGTGTTTTGTGTTCCAATTTTGTTTTTATTTTTCGTCAATTAATTCTTCCCATTTTGGAGTACGTTTCTGGCAGTTATTGCACAAATAAATCAGGCTACCATAAAACGGCTAGTGTACCGACATCAACCTTGAATATACCGATATTGACCTTCTGTTTCAAACATGTGCCAGTACACAGACCTATGTATCATTCATCGAAAACGATCAAGGGCAACCAAGTCTTGAAATATTCATCTCAATGCAAACGGAATGAAAACATTGCCAGCTGCCTTACTTTTTCTTTCCTAATGTCATGTTGGTATCTTATTCTTATCATCCTCTTCATTATCATTTAGGTCTAAAATTGAATTAGTTTCTGGAACGTAACATTTAATAAAACAACTTCTGTAGGTTTAAATTTTACGAAAAATAATTGTGCTATTAAGGGCTAAGACAAACAATTGTTCTAAATCATTCTTAAAAACATTTTGAAATCTAGATTTACCGGCAACAATTTTAAAAAGCTATAGTTAGTGGCGGGTTTTCAACCCGGGGCGTCTTACTTGCAAATCCGCAGCCCTAACGAACCGTGTGCAGAACACAACTGCAATTCGTAAGTCCGAGTCGTTATTTACAGAGAATATTAGATTTATGTTTTATATATTTTTTCGGAGCTTTGGAAATAATGAAGGTAGGGAAAGCAAGCTTTGGGGAAGGGCGGGGTTCCGCATGAGCACCCCCGATGTAATGGTGATGAAACGTGCCATCGCGGAAGACAAGGTCCTGGCTGGTACCCTGGGGTTAAGGCGAAAAACTTGATTCAAGAAAAGCCTCTGCACACTATTATACTTGTTCTGCAGGTCTCAAAAATATTTTGTAGAAACAACGTAGCCAGCGCTGTATATTATTTGCTAGAATATCGTTGAATATACGAAGGTTACGTCGAGCTTGCTCAGCCCTTAGAGGAAATACAGCGTCCCTATATGTCATGAATCGGAACTTCTCCGAGGCTGGCGGAGACGAAGTCGGTGCAATGGTCGTTGACCTTATGATGTTGTGTATAGGAGGATCTGGTGTAGTGTGAACTGAAGAGGCAGAAGTGGTGTGTGATGTCCTCAGGTGTTCATGGAGGCGCTTGAGCTGAGCGAAGCCTTCCTCCAAGGACTCAAGGCATGAGGTGACGGCGTCGATTTGCTATTGGTAGTTGAAGGTAAAGTTCTGCTGTGATGAGGTGGAGGTGGCAGTCAGCGTGGAGGTCATGAGTCCGGCTTCGATGGTGCTAAGCCGGCGGAGGTATATCTCACACTGAAGACTGTGATGGCGGCGGTGATGTTGGCGATTACGTTATCAAGGTTGCTCAACAGGGTGTTGAGGTTCAGGATCTCTACAAGGACGTCCTGAATCTTGACTCGCAGGGGTAGTTTGTGGTGGAGATTGGAGCTATTTCGATGAGGGGGTGCCAGAAGTCGTCCTGGTTGGAGGTTTTTAAAGAAAGTGTTGGCCTCCGAATGCTGGCTGTCACAACGTGGATAATATTGGCACTACTTCTGACATATAGCGGCTAAGGTCTTTGCAGGTGGCGCAGTACCTGCAACACTTTTGGTGCGAGTACGTTCTATACTCGGTGGTGTGACAGGAGACGCCATAATAGTGGTATCTTGATGTTTCGGCGCAGGATGAGGCATTGTGGCCGAATGCAAGCAGCCGCGACACGGTTGAGCGTTCTACTTGGCTGGTCTCAATGCGTAGGCGCCACCCTAACAAGAAAGGCCCGCCCTTAAGGCCGCTTCGTAGTCACCGTTGACCGCCATCTTTTCCATGCGTTCTAGAGTGACGCATGGAGAAGATTCTCGGTGTGTGTTTATTCGTGAAGCCTTCAAAATCGAAGGCCACAGAAATTGATCTGCGCCGAATACATAACGTGGCGACATCTCGAAAGACCCCGTAAACTATTGCACTGTACCATCCTGTCAGCTCAGTCCATGGGTGCGGTGTGGTGTGAGGCGTTATCGGCGCTGGCGCAGTAAAAGGTGGCGCGGTGCTGACTGTATGGTGCGGCTATGGTGTGACTGCGGGTGGTGGTGGTGATAAAGCGGCGTGCGCAGCTGCCTTGGCCGGCTGCTGAGCAACTATATCAGGAGGTGGCATAGTGCTGTCTTCTTGCATGACGCTGCGGTGGTTGCGGAGGGGTCCAACCATTCTCAGCTTCCCGTCTATTCGTCTCTGCCCGGTGTGACGAGGGATGTCGAGTTGCGAATGTTCTCTTCAGTCGGTGATCAACCAGTGCGTGTGTAAATGTATGTAGATCTATTCATAATCAAAGCTCAGCGTTGGTGCACCAAATAACACTCCTTAACATAGTGACAAAGCCTGTAGTAAATAAAATATTTGAAACGAAAGCCAGTAGTTCTACAAAATTTAATGCAAACCATTTGCCTATTTCGACAAAGTGGACGACGATTCGGGTAACCCAGTGTAAGATAAACATAACCAATTTCGTGATGTTAAAGATGATACACAACTTGGTAGTGTTTAAATGAATGGGAATATAATATAATATTACTGTGTGCTGTAGCTGCAATGCCGGTTGAATGGCGTATAATCTCTATTAGAATCTCTAAGTCACTTGAAAAATAGTGGACCGAAATAAATGAGATTACAAAATTGGATAAATTTACCCATCTATTCCAGAAATATTATTTGATCTCATCATTTATCTCCTAAAGGAAGGTCTGGTCACGTTATGTTTTAGAATGCACCTTAGTAGCGTTACCCTATGCATTCGACCACCATTTATCAGAATGTGATGATAGACTAGCTAATTTCCATAAGTGAGTTCCATGGCTGGAGGCGGCGCCGTGTACGAGTGGTTAGACCGCTCGCCTCTCACTATAATTGACCGGATTCGATCCGAGGGACCCGCATGCGGAATTTGTGCTGGACAAAGCGGCATCTGGGTGGGTTTTCCGGATTCGCCAGCCATTCATTCCACCAACTGCCTCATCATCAACTTTCCTTTCATCCATTTCACCATCATTTCATATATTATACTTCCTCGCTCTCATACTAGGCATTGGGATGACCACCCATCCTGGGTGCTCTCTGATCCAAAGTGTCTGCACCTCGACAGACCTCTCACTCCAGGCACCCGCTTGCAAGTACTAGGTATAAGCCCTACATATGAGGGCAATGAAAAAAGATCGGTATGAAATCAGGGACCTTTCTATTTAAATTGCATCTATTATAAGCAGCGCCCAGATATTCCCCAGCCACGTCGCGCACGTCGCTCATAGTGAAAGCGCCAAGGCATATATGACATTCAGAGGTATTATAGAAATTCTGTTGCTCTTCAGGAGATAGATCCATAGGTTTAGGATTAGAATACGCATCGATGGCATTATCAGCAATTGATTTTAATTGCTTGAAGAAGTCATCGATGGCATTCGGATCTCTGCAGAGAAGGAATTTCGATAATGCCTCGTCATGTCTACATACCAGCTTTAGGGCAATAGATACTGCTTCATGTTCTGGAATGGCTCGGGTCCAGCTCGAGTTACTTGAGGGTTCGCAAGAGCCTTAAATTCAATGCAGTCATCCTGTTGAGGCATTTTCAGTAGCTGGCATTTATCACATCTTAATCTGGTGTTTCCAGAGCCTTTTCAGTGGCACACCTCTTGAGGCATGTCTCGCATGCCCATATTCTGGGTTTATGTTTCTTGACTTGACTCCTTACAAGCCTGGATAAGTCTTTAATGAGGCAGTAGTGGGCCTTATCCTCCTGTTCAATATACAGTAGGTTGACATGGTGCTGCTTCTTTTCAGCTGTTTGGTATAGAGGAATAATGTTCTCATTCTCCTCTATACCAAACACAGAAATAGATGCTCCATTATTCTGCTTTCCAAAGCATTCATTTTGATGCAGGGGTACTGGGAATTCAATAGGGTATACCGTTGTTCTATTCCCATCGCGTTTAGCAGGGTATTTAGTGGCTAGCATGCACCATGCAAAGGAGAAATTGTCTTCATTCTATATATTTATCGCTGCATACTTATTTCTGATTTTTAGAGGCAATTCAATATATGATGCTGCATGTAGAAGATCATAGTATGTAGAGCTCATCACCAGGTCAGGTGTGGATAACAAGGACTTCGACGATGCTCCCCCCTCAAATTTGAAAATGTTTTCTAAAATGTCCCCCGCAATTGAAGAAAATATCTGATTGAGGTCGCTTGACGGAAGTATCAGCACTGGCTTAGAATTAAAGAAAGGAGGATAAGGGCGCCTCTTCATTAGGTTTATGGATTAAATATTTAAGTTCCAGGGAACAATTCATTTTCAATCAACCCCTGCTTTTCTGCAAAACGTTTTCCACTTCTTTAATTATAATCTTCTTGCACTTATCTAAAAAGTCTCTAGGGTCGAGTATTTCTAATGTATTTTCTATTTTACTATTAAAATAGTCCATTGAATGCGGATTGGATGGTATTGCATTCCAGCCCTACAATTGCTAGCACTAACCTTGGCTTTTTTAATGGTAAGTTGCTCGCTTCCGTCCGATGCCTGTCCTCTCTTCCCGTTCACGGGTATTGAATCATTGGATAATGAGGAGGTTGACGGTGCAGCGGCTTCATCAATTGCGTTGGGTGATGAGGAGGTTGACGCTGCAGCGGGTACAACTCCCACAGGCGTGACGGGGATGAGGAGGCTGATGGTGCAGCGGCTGAGACTTCATCAACCCTCTCCTGCGACGCGGAGCTCTGTGTTGCAATGTACATGGACTGGCTTCCCTCGTCCGCCATAATATTTCCTGGAATAATAATAATATTCATCATCATAATATAGTATATGAACAAGATGTTAATATGATTTGTTAGATTAATTTTTTAAAACACTGAAGGAGTCTTATCATTGCCGGCTGCTGCATGTATGAAGTACGCCCCATCCCTGATTATTTGGTGCTGGGAAGGCATGCAAGGTTGATGGTGCAGCAGTCGCGTGTTGAAGGAGACCCGTCCCGAAATAAAGTCCGCTCACTGAATAATAATAATAATAATAATAATAATAATAATAATAATAATATGGCATGTGTAAAAGAACCTCATAAAACACTGAAGAATTCTTACCATTGCAGTTGCTGCATGTATGGGGCAGGGCCCCATCCCTGATGATTTGGTTCCGGGAAGGTATGGATGGCAGATGGTGCAGCGGTCGCGTGTTGAACGAGACCCGTACCGAAATAAAGCTCACTCCCTGAAATAATAGTAATAATAATAATAATAATAATAATAATAATAATAATAATAATATGTGTAAAAGATAATAAAACACTGAAGAATTCTTACCATTCGGCGTTTGCTACAAGTATGGTGCAGGGTCCCATCCCTGATGAATTGCTGCATGGAAGCCTGGTGGTGGCGGTGCTGGTGCAGCGGTCGCGTGTTGAACGAGACTCGTTCCGAAATAAATTCCACTCCCTGGAATAATATAATAATATTAATAACAGTATAGCATATGAACAAAATGTTAATATGATTTGTTACATTAATTTTTAAAACACTGAAGAATTCTTACCATTTGCCGGTTGCTGCATGCGTGGGGCAGGGCCAAATCCGTAATGATCGGACGCCTGAATCATCGCGTTATTCGCGGAATGGTCCAGCAGTTGGCGACGAGTATCTTGCTGGAGCTTGTAGTAGGCTTCAGCTACATTAGCAGATCTGAATCCTGAAAACAGAAGTAATTTGCGTATTAGATTTTGTTTTTTTTTAAAAAAAGCTATAGTATTAAATAAATGTACTTTATTGCGAATAGCTTACATACACAGAAATGTCGATGTATTTTAACCTGCAAGAAATTTCTATTGCAAAGAAAGAACATTTATTATTCGACACACTCATGGAAAATATCTCTTTTAACATAATGGAAACAGAGTGAAAGTATTCACTAAATGAATGCGTTAGGGAAATGAAACATGTCCAAATAGCTATTAACTGAAGAATGTTCAACCGAGGCGTACAATCTGGAGGTCTTGATTCCCGTCGGTCGCCCTCGGAAGATTTCTTTGCATATAAAGAACATTTTTTATTCGATGCGATTGGTATTCAAATAATTGTATTTTTTCTAGAAAGGAATATAATTCACTCGGCGAAAACCCGTATTTAAACACATGGAATAATAAGTTTGCTTACAAAAATGAATACTTAACTAAACTGTTCACATTTTTTGAGAAAATGAATTCGCGCAGTTAGCTATTAACTGTAGAATGTTCAACTATTTCCATATACATGTCCAACATTGAAAACAAGAACGCAGTTATAAGCTAAATTTAGTAAGTAATAAGTTAACTTTTAAAGTAAATGAAGTGCTTTTACAACTTACCAGACATGGTGTTTAATGAAATTGCACGACGCGAAGTAAAGCCTGAAGAGATCTTAAGTCGTCGATGTCAGTCGAGAAAATATAAGAATTTCCGGTGAAGCAGACTAATATATCTCTCTTTTGCAATATAAAAATGTATGCGAGAGGTGTGACGGTATAAAATACATCGATTTTGATTGGCTACTGCAACCCCCTGGAGCATAGGGAGTTAGCCTCGCGCAGGGGGTATGCCATAAAACGCGTTTAAACCGGTTGTGGGGAATTCCTCCATCATGCCATATGTCTGTAGGGAAAATCCTTCTGCATATGACGCTAGAACATTTTTGCATGTATTGCTAAAATCCATTGTTTATTATTACCAAAATATTCGCTTCCAGTATTATATTTGAAACAGCCGTCTGCGATCGAAGTATTATTCCATCATGATATGAATGTGACGCTGATGCCATCACCTGGAACTCTAACCTCAATACGTAGGATTGTATAAATAACTAGTTATTTAACAATAATTTTAGAGTGAAAATAACGAAAAAAGAAAGTATTGTTTCTCTTGATATAATTTTCTTGGTGCGATGTAGGGATCGCATAATTTTCTAGGTATGGAGACCGAAACGTCAGTCTGTTTAAATGAAATAAACAAATAAGCTTACTTGACGATAATAATAATAATAATAATAATAATAATTGCGATAGTTACGAATGTTTTAGTACACTGTTATACAGGATGTATACACCATATCCGCTAGGAAATATATTACACCTGCGCTTATAAAGACCGGCGTCTGTATGGGAAATCCACTCGCGTGTATAAGTTTGGGCTTTTCTTTTGAATGCATGTATTGCTAAAACCCACTCGTGTTAAATTTGAAGCAATCACTTGTAGATGTTATCTCTACTCAGGAATCCCATCCATTAAGCTGTAAACTGCAGATGGCTCCAAAGCTGGGAAACCCCTACATCACCGTGGTTTACCCTCTTCAGGGATATACAACATATTTTGCAAGGGGTGTGTAAACCGTTATATAAATAGTTGACGTCTCTGACATAACGTATCAGTGAGCTAGCATTGTGCTAGCGCAAAGGAGAGACAGAGAGAGAGAGAGAGCGTGCTTTCGTGGACGGCTGTGGTACTTTACCGACGATGACTGTTAAAGTCCCTACCTACGCGTGTGCTTGCGTGAGCGGGAGGGAATACTTTATCGACAATGTCTGTTTTAAATACCCATCTATGAGCGTGCTTGCGCGAATGCGTTGGGGTACTTTATCGACAACGCCTGTTTTATAGTCCATACTTATACGCTTGCTTGCGCGAGTGGGCGGGGTACTTGATCGACAAAGACTGTTTTAAAGTCCCTGCCTATGGGAGTGCTTGTGCTAGCGGTTGTGGTACTCTATCGATAACGACTGTTTTAAATTCCTGTCTATGCGCGTGCTTGCATGGTAGGTTGGGTGCTTTATCGACAATGCCTGTTCTAAAGTCTGTCTCCATTTTATTTTACTTATCGACGACCGCCAAGAATGAAGTCCTGTATTTTACCTCGAGTGTCTTTATATATTTCTATTGAGTTTTATTTATGAGCATTCTTGAACTAGCGTTAATTAAAAGAGTAGCAATGGGGATATTTTGTTTAGGATACTCCACATATTTCATTATTTATTTATAACGTATTGCATGTATTATTTAACGATAATTTTATGGCAGTACTGAAAAGAAAGTATCGTTGTTTCTCTTGATATAATTATCCTGGTGCGATGTAGGGATCGTGTAATCTTTTAGGTACGGAATTCCCGGTGTCTATAGGGGAAATCCACCCGCGTGTATAAGTCTAGGCAATTCTTTTGAAAACATGCATAGCTAAAAACCCACTCAAAGGGTTATATTTGAAACATTCACTTGTAGATGTTATCTCTACTCAGGAATCCCATTCATTAAGCTGTAAGTGCATATGGCTCCAAAACTTGAAAAACACGACCACATCATGGTTTACCCTCTTGAAAGGGTGTACAACATATTTTTGCAAGGGGTGTACAACTGAATAACTCATTGTCAAATTTCTGGAAGACCACTGGTATGAGTCTTTAGAAAAAAGATTTTAAACGAATATCAAATTTATATTTGAAGCCTTCGTAATGGCTCGATCTCTCTGCTGGAGTAGTTAACATATCTTTCGATGGGAATGATGTTTCGAACTCCTCTCCCTATGTTATTTACACCTTTTTGCGATACTTATATATTTACTAAGAAAGGAATGCATGTTTTGAAGTCCATGTGTTCAGAGTTCGATTTCCCGCTGGTATTCAATACCGCTTTAGACATTTCATGTCTAAACAATCACGAGTCTGTTACAGTCGTCTTTCTCATTTTTGTTACGGGAATAAAAAGTAGAGCTTTTTATTTATGATCGCACTTTAACTAGTGTTAATTAAAAGAGCAACAAAAGGGAATGTTTTGTTTAGGGTAATCTTCATATTTCATTATTTATTTAGTTCGTTATGTATTTATTTATAAATGGCATATGTGTTATTTAAAATAATGTTAATCCGTATTTATTTACTTTTCAGAGTCAACACTACGTGTAAACAATCCTTAGAAAAAATATCTTGAAGCGCGAAGTTCCTTATCACTCTTTCAAATGATTTATGCTAGTTATTTCCCCGGTAGTCAACATGGCCACCCTGCGTGTTAAAAACCTAAACTGGCGGCTTTCGCTTCTTCCTCACAGGCCGGAAGAATGAACCTCCGCCGCTGTCCGCTAGAACGAAAGGAAGGCAGTGACAGGCTGGGAAAGGGAAGGAGTGGGAGGTAGGGATGAGCTGGTCTGCACTTGGCTACAGACCCCAGAGTACATCATAAGCGCGACAGCGCCTGCAGGGGTTTTTCCGTGAAAGTCTCGTGTTAGCTATTCACGTTAACTCAGTCCTTTCAGTCATGGATATTTTTAATTCACCTAAGCGATGTAATAGTCTTATAAAGCACAAAAAAGTTCTCTCAGAAACAGAATTAAACATATGCTATTAGTCGTAATAGTTATACACGCGTAATAATCACCTTAACACACACACACACATATACGATGTCAACCAGGTGCGCGAGTCAATTTATATACACTTATTTCCATTAATCAATCAAAATATACGCGGCGGGGTACTTCGATCGAGGGTCGCTAGCAACCCTTTAGAGACCCGATACCGGGACGTTAGCAGTATAAATCCTTGATGTTTTCAATAATGTTAGATAATGTTATGCATGGACGAACATTACCTGATTGATTGACACAGATATATAAGAACTTATCTCCTCCATTGATTTGCGGGGGCGTTGATGGCGGCAGGCGAGAAAACAATAGCCCATTGTTCGACGATCTCCGGCTGCCAGTATTTGTAGCGCACAAAGAGCTACCTCCATTAGCGACGAGAACAATAACCCATTGTCCTCGTGCAAGAATAATAACCCATTGTGTTACTCCTGTGCCCGGCCGGCATTCAAACCAGCACACAAAGGACAATACCCTATTGTTCTACAACTCTACTGTGCGGCATGACAGTAGCGCACAAATAGAGGACGTTGCCTGCGGCGTGGAACAATACACATTTTCATCGTACGAGGACAATAGCCCATTGTCCCAATTCTCCGCCGGGCGGCATTCCGACCAGAGCACAAGGGACAATAACCTATTGTTCTAATACTCTGCAGGGCATCACGCTAGTAGCGCAGAAAAATGGGGACGTAGTCGGCGGCACAGAACAAAGGATATCACATTATATCTTATCAGTTTTCGGTATCTCTGTGCTCTCAAGCCCCCATTGTTTTACTACTTCCATCTGCGATCCGGGCGAGGCCATAAAACGAACGCTGCCTATGATGAACCTTATGCGGTCCTCATCCTTAGTTGTCTCGATTTGGTATTTAAGTCGAAATAAGTTTACACGTCCTATCCAATTTGGAAAATATATTCCAACATACTTCAGTTCCTCATGGAAACAGACTAATTGGATTCCAAGAGGTGAAAATGAAAGATTGATACATTGAACACCATATTTATTTACACTCAGCAGAGATCATATAAACTTATGACACTGTCATGGTCATATTTTCAATGTGTTTGAAAGCATAGACTCAAGATGAATAGAATTTTTGTAACACCATCTTCAAATATATTCCTTACACTTTGAAAAGGAAATCCCAGAAATGAAATTTTCGTGTTATGGATGCGTATAGAACGACCGTTCTTCGGCTTTCCTGCCAACATCAAATCAACTAAATATGCATTTGATAATGAATTGTTTTTTCACAACATGCCGTATGTAGGCTAAGGTTGGAAATGTAGAATCAGACCGAAAAAATCAGTGCTACGGTTGGGATTTGAACCAGGATCTCCACTTTTCCGTACTGTTCCTCTAACGAACTGAGCTATCATGTAAACAGGCCCGTAAAACATTATATTTCCTAACTGATTCCTGAAGATCCGTGGTACAAATGCCGGCTATGGCGTTGAATTTTACATTCTAATTAAGCATTTGCCTTAAAATCCTAGGCTTAACCATGCAATTTTTTAATGTTGCATTTATACCGCGCCTGTAAGTACATTGGTCTTATCCGGGGCCTTTGCTTTGGAACTTATTGTCCTAGGCAATGGTGTTAACTGGTATTCGTTGGGTTTCTTGCACTTTGCGCTTTTTTATCATTAGCTCACACATTCACACTCTTAATCATACCTCCAGACTCTAGGGGGCAGCAGGTAGGTGTTCTACCGACTGAGCTACGGGGCCAGCAACCATGCTATTGTAAGATCAGGTTTGTAAGGGATTTTAACATTGTACTCTCTGGCAAAGATTTGCTTTGAAGGTAATTTTAAACCGATAAGTTGCGAGCCTGATGTTTTGAAATGCATAAATGGATAAAGCTGTGGGACAAATCCTGATTTTTTTCGGGAACTAAAGTTGTTACAGGCAGCACATGCAGCACCCATACGGATGAGCTGAAGTCATTGACGTCTGTCCTGAATTTTCCCAATTAAAGAAGCCAATATCTGCAAGACTTTACAGTTTTACATAAACCCTGCAGAAACTTGAAAGACTCGTCATTTTTAAGCAGAGAGGTCAGAAATGTTGTTAAGTCACCGCTATGCAAAGAGAGTGGGGGTGTAGAGGAGAAAACAGGCATGGTGTTCCATCTTGAAATGTAGGTGGAAGTGGGGCACTGCGTTTTATCCTGAATCTGTCACGGAATCTCACCGCAGCACGTGAGTCAGAAGGTCATTGTCCTTTGCTTAACACGTGTCTAGGCCAAGAGGAAACCAACAATCCGAAATGTGGTCCTCCTAACTTGCTATGAAAACGATGTCTTCCTGAGACCTACTGAATATCTGCAGGCTACTCCTCTGGAATACACGTACAAAGGTATTTCTTGTACAGATGTTGTTCTTCCAAAATCGAGAAGCGGATTTCCTGAATCTAGCAGACCAGCAGCATACCGAGTGCGATGGCTCAGGCGGCAACGCCTGTGGCTTGCATTCGGGAGGTCGTGGTTTCAATTTCACCACTGACCTTCCTGACCCATGGGTATTTTCAGGGATTCCCAGATCCATAGGCGAGTACTAGGAAGGTTTATTACATCTCCCGAATTTCTTGTTCCTCCATTTCATCTCCATTCTCATTTTACTTCACCTTTCATCTGCTTGATCTGTTTTAGGGTTGCAAGTGTCGGCGGGAGTCTCGGCGTTGCATGACACGGGAAAATGATGCGCTATGTAACACTTCGTCTCCCGGAATGGCGGCGGTCTATGAATTCCGGACCCCTCAGTAGGATGTGCAAGCCTGCAGGGGATAGGGGAGCGGGTTGAACTAGGTGCCATCCGGGGAGCTTCAATCTGGAAAAAGGTAGGGACCCAGCCTTCCGCCCTGTCGTGCCGCCTGGTGCAGCCGTCCTCTGTCTTCTCTCACCCCATCTCTCCCTCATGGGGCGCCCCGTCAGCGGCTTGGGCACAAAAGATTTTCGTATGTCGAGGTGCTAAATCCCCCTCCGTTCCTAGTCCTAGTTCTAGACCTAGCCTTTGTCATGCACAATTATCAAAATAGGTCAAGGAATTACAGTAAAAATATGGAAAGTATGCAGTATTTGTTTACGTTTTGCGCATTAAACCTTGAAAGCCTTAACTATTGCACCACTTTGAAGACATCATCCTTAGAAAATATGATAAACATGATCATAGACGTCTCTTCTCTAACATACTGCGAGGGGTTACGGAGATCAACTTTCCTATGCAAATTCACATTTTAATGACCATCAAAGCACAAAGTTTGTTTATGCTTACCCGGAATTACTAAAAATCAGAAAAACTTTTCACTGATGTTAGCTAGAGTGAAAGTGTCCCATTTAACACATGCACAGAATAACTCCAGCCAAAATACAAAGTTTCCACAAATGTTAAAAACGAGAAAGTGTCCGTAATCTTTACTTGCGCGGAAACGCCACATACTGAAGTATTCAATACTCAGCTAAGACAATGCTACGATAGTATTCTTTTGACAGCTAACTTCCCTTTAGATAAAAAAATCTAACGTGTCTGCTGCCCTATAGAAAAATAATCCTCCACATATTGCATTACTGGATAATAGTCTGATAATTTTAATGTGTTTGAAAATTAGGAGTGACGAGGAATCGGTGTTTACTAGAAAATTTGAATTATAAAAGTAAAGGAAGAAACGAAGGAAGAAAGAAGGAAAAAGGGAGGGAGGAAAGGAGGGAACTTGTGCAAACACAAAAGCAGTATGTTCCTGTTTGATATTCGTCTTTATTGCTAAGAAACTGGAACTCATGAGTGGAATAGATGATTAATTATGACAGAGATATCCTGGAATCCTTGACACAAAAAATTACCTGACATTCATGTTTTCAATGTGAAGAACAAATATTCGGAAAAGAAAAATACCTTTAGGAATCGAACACAGATTCATAGATTAAAAATGCAATCTGTAATATTGACGCCATCACGGCAGATAACTCTTACGGTATTATGAAGTATTGTCTAAACACTCGGGCACAAACGATTGTAAAGTAAGCAAATGCATAAATAACATATTTGTTGGAAATAAGTAAACACGATAATAGAAAACAGCTTCAGATTAAAAGTAAATAAGTTACAGACTAATATGCTCGCTCATCGAGCGAGATGTCTCCGCGGTAATATGTGAGACTCGCATTTGGGAGGTCCCGATTTCGATTCCGTCCACCTTCCACTCTGACGTTGGATATTTCGTGGTTTTTCCTGGTGCTAGGCGCGTGCTGGAGATGTTTTTCATACCACGATTTCTTTTCCACAATTACCTTTTCCTTCTCTAGTTTCATGTGTGCTTCTAGGAGTCATGGTGTATAGCGGTGCGGGATAGTTGGTGCGGATGCTTGCTCAAAAGAAAGAATATTCTCCGTGAACAATAGAGGGCTGCTTGGTTGATGGGCTGTTCATCGCCCTCTGCGCAGCTCCGGTAGTGGGATGGGTCTTTCGAACCTGGAACTGTTAGGGACTTCCACGCATCTCTGTGGCTTCCCGTGGTTCCTTCTTTCATCCCTTCCTCCTGGGTGGTGGTAGCCGTGAGTATCTCCCGTAGGTCGCAATGCAGGTGTCCCCATCGGGGTGGTGTCCGAGGGAAGCTCTTGATCCGGAAACCTTATGTACAGCGCTATGCTGTGTGTGTTACCATCAGATTTGGCCACCCTACTTGCACTTCTACACCCCTTCTTTTCCAAGGTTATGTGTTGTCCAAGACTTGGTCGCATTGTTGAATTACTCTTCCGTGAAGTCTTTGTCTTGCACACGAGGAGTTAAGAATATGGAGTTAGGATTTATATGAAGGATACTAAGAAGAAATGAGACATTAAAATATATCTACATCAAAATATCAGAATCATTTTAAATTAACATAAACATTCGTATTTTGCTTATGTTGGAGGCTTTTCTTGTTTTAAGCTGTAGTTTCCTTAATTTAAATATGTTGAAAGTTATTGTAGAGCACCTTCAGAGGATATGAATGTGAATATCTTAAGAGGCAACACAGTTTAGAATCAGACTTTTCATTAAACAATGTAAACTCTGTAAGGGTATTTTAAAGGAGTAATATCATTTAAACATTAAATACAGAATTTAATGGGAAATACATTCGCATTCGTTTACACTGTAGGTACTTGCTCTTTCATCTGGTAAACTGTATGCAATTTAGCCATTGAATTGAAAGAGATTATGCAGGCTATCTATCTAGCTTTATGTTTACACGTAAGAATTAATCTTTCTCTTATAAAACACTAAAGGCCCCGTAACTCACCATTATCACACGATTAACAAGCGATAGCTCGAGAATAACAAATACGAACGCTTAAGGTGAATATGCAAATTTTGTATGGTACGAGACTTGAAAGAACACCTGTATCAGTCACTTTCGCAGGTTACGTGTCATTATGACTGAATTACTTAACGTTCCAAAATAACACTGCACGTTACTGCGGCCAACGATCGCACAGAAACGGAACTACCTATGTAGCTCACCGAAGTACCAGACAGCAACACGAGGCCTTTTTGCTAGAAGAAACAAATGAGGGAACCCTTATACTTTCTCAAATAAGTGAATAAGTCACTCTGCATAGAGCAGAAAACTCTCCCTGGTGATCACTTGATCCCAGAATGCAAAAGGCGCGTTTACGCTTACGTAAAGGTGACAATTAAGACGTGAAATAATTAAAGGACAGGACAATTATGAAACATTATAACTATGCAATCAATAAAATCTGCCAGCTATACGGTGATAAATTGCCCTTCAACAGGTAACTATTCCTCATCGGATTTATGGGAGCATGCTGTAACGTATGGAAAGATTATGGACTCATACGCAAGCACATGTGTTCAGTTCTTTTGCAACTCCACTTTTAAATACAGATACATATAACACGTACTCCAATTTCGGTTCATTTCCTTTCTGTCCACACGTTTGTGCTTAACTACTGCATGGAAACTCATTTAACAGATGAATCTGTTGGGAACTACCTAAAGCAGTATACTCAGACAAACCCAGGTGCTGCGAGAATGGGAACAAGGTTAAATAATGGCGAACCAGCAATGCCATGGTTTTCAAACTGAAATGCAGTAATAATCGCACTCATATAAGTGCTTGCAACACCAATTTATTCAGTATAAAATGGGTTGCAACATTACTTGAATGTTTTTTCTATTAGCAATACAACACATGGGCGCATCTTTGTGTGAATATTATGGCAGAGAATGAAGTTTACTATAAAACGTTTACTCCCTTAACATGCTGCAAATCATCTATTCAGTTACTAGCAGCAGACTCCTCCAAGAACAACAAAAACTGACACCTGCAGTTCTGTTAAGTAAACGCTGACTATACAATATGAAAGCAACACTAAAACATACCTATATAACATATTACATTTTCCCAAAACGTTACGGAACATTAATCTTTTTCTAACATTTGTTGGATTCTCTACACTTCAAAGCAAAAACTTATGACATGCGTTATGCGTGAAGTCTGAGTTAAAAAAAATTGTAAAATCATACGTCTTATCTGTAACTGTTAGAGATCACACAAAGGAAATTATAATATAGGCTCGGTAAGTGATAATTGGACAACGAGGAAGAGCATCAACAATACCGCACGAAGTCAAGAATTTTCTCCTTCCGAGATTCCCCAATGGACTTAATGCACGTGTATTGCATACAATCTTTTTCGACGATAGGGAATAATAGATGTGGTACTTACACGAAAATAAATAAAGACTGTATTAAAACCTATTGCACATGACGGTTCGAATAGCAAGGTTATTAAGATTAACTGCAGTGACAAATGGCGATAGATTATCCCGCCTGTTTATGACCTTAAAAAGCCCATAACTCGCAACTCAGATTTTGCCATGCAGGAATTAATTCGTAAGTAAGCATTAACAAATAAAAAG